>OX451740.1:891854556-894254556 GCA_948472305.1 Vicia faba
GTACTAGCAGAAAGTGTCGGACAAGGGTATGGCCTTTTGGTCGGCGTGACCCTTTGTAAGACCGTTTGGATTGGGCCTTCAACACTGCTTTTAGGCCAGCCCGACCCAGTCCAGAATAGGAGCCCCCCAAGTCGTGGTTCCTGTAGTAGGAGCCATGACTTGATCTTAGGTCGCCTGCGTCACGGGGTCCCGTTCCCGGCTAGAATATGTCGTTCTTGTGACTTACTCGAGGAGTTTTTCTCGTGTCGGGCATACGAGATGATGCCGCGCGAGGAGCGCTCGGGGGGTCTCGACGGGCTGCGTTCGTCGGGCACATGAGGTATCTTTTGGGAATCGTGCCGCCACCCTACTGACGATAGGGTCATCATTGCCTAGAGGAGCTACATGTCGAGGAGGGAAGTTCTGTGGTTCCCCGAGGTGACGTTTGGTATTCCACGTCATCACTATAAATAGGTTATTTGGGCCCCAGAACGTGTTTTCCCTGTTCGCGCTTCTCCTCTGCACTCTGTTCCTGCTGTTGCTGTTCTTCCCAGATACTCATAGGACCGCCGTGATCTCCGTCGCTGATTTCCTTTCTCTGTCGTCACATTACCTTCCCGATTCCAAGTAAGTGCCTTGTCTCCTTCGTTTTTCCTCAGTGATGCATGATTTTCATTGTTATCAGATGTTTTAGAGACTGTAAGCCTGGGATTAGCCCGGTAGATTTATGCTTAGCTCGACAAATCCATGTTTATGCCCGGCGAACGCATGTATGCGCCCGGTAAACGCATAGTTTAGGTATTTGACTCGCAGTGCTGCCCGGGGACTTCATGACTCAGGGCGCCTAATTCTTGGTGGTGCCCGGTAAACTCATGGCTCTAGTTTTGAGACCCATGACGTCGCTCGCCACGTTCGTAACCTGGGTCGACACATTCGTGAGTGGTCGAGATGTTGGCCTATTCAGGCGCTCTGTAGCTTGTCGTGGTGACTGGGAGTCAGGGAGGTGACTGCTCTTTTTTGTTTCGAAACACCAACTTTATGGTCGCGCATGGAGCGACGTGGTTTGTCGTGCCCTTCATCTCGTTCGTTATGGCGAGCGTGTGGTTTCGCTCCCAATTGATTGGTTTCCCGTGCTTTGTAGGTAACCATGGCGGACGAACTGTGTTCTTCAGGGCGCACCGAGGTGGAAGAACAAAGTGCTGATGAAAATGTGAATTTGGTTGACACTATAGAGGACCCTCTGCTGGAATGGGTGGGTGCCGAGCCCAGAGGGATAGCTTCGGCCTATAGTCGACGTAGTCGAAGGGCGTACATCATCCTCGAGGCGGGCAGTAGCCAGTCGATTTCCAGAAGAACTTCGTCGTCACTCGACCAACTTTCACCGCACGAATCTGCTCGGAGTTCCCTGAGTATGGATTCCCCATGTACGAAATTGCCTTCAAGGACCTTGGGTTGCAGCTGCCCTTCAGCGATTTTCAGGTCGGGGTCTTCAGCCATTTGGGGCTGGCCCTGTCGCAGCTTCACCCAAATTCGCTCGCTTTCATCTGGGGCGTTTGAGCTAACTTGTCGGTTTCTAAGCATTGGGGCGACCATACCCCTCTTCTTCAGAGTCTTCCACCTACAGCGCCAATCCCGGGGAGGTAAGCATAGCTGGGTTTCCCTGAAACAGTCAAAGAGACTTTTCAGGATGTACATGGACTCCGTGCGGGGTTTCAAGGACAAGTGGTATATTGTGAGGCCGGTTACCACATCAGGTTTAGAGTCTGTGTATGAGGAGGAGACAGTCATAACCGACGACCACGGGGAAGCTCTTTTGGACGACGAGGGACACCCGGTGTTAGGGCGCGTGGCCAAATTTCCCTTGCATTGGACCTCGAGGCACTACGAGCATGGGACTGGGTACTACCATACGTCCGCGGGCGAGATGAGCTCCGAAGACGAGAAGGCTTATGGTACTCTATGTCGGTATGTCGACAGTTTCTTCCCCGCCAGATGGGCCATGAGGGAGGGGGAGTATATTCTGGACGAGGAAGGTTACCCGACCTTCGAGGCCCGACCGATTGACACGAAGGCACTTGTGGAGTGCCAGTCCTTCGGGCAGGCTACGAATTTGCTAGGTCGTTATTGTCTTGTTTGAATTTCTTTACTTGTTATTTGTTCGCTTGTTTGCTCGTCACTAACCTGGGGTTCTTTCATGCAGGTTCGATGGTCGGACGAAGGGAGAGGCTCTTGAAGTTGTCCTGTGACAGGAAGGTGAATAAGAGGGTGGTGAGACCTCCTCAGGCGACGAGGATGGGCCCTCCACATAGCCCGAGCACTTCTCAGGCGACGAGGGTGGACTCGCCACCTAGCTCGGGAGATGCCTCAGGAGGGATTCCGGACGTCCAGGAGGTCGAGCCACACACCGACCTGATACAGAGGAAGAGGAATCAGGTGGAAAGTCAACCGGAGGTCGGTGAGGACTCCAGCGCCGTGAGGTCCTTCGGGTTGCCTCCTTGCTTTAAAGAAGAGGGTTTCTTCGAGGGGTTTCCCTTGTCGGTGAGTGCTGATGAAGCCGAAACTATCAGGCGGATGAGCAAGAAAAACCGGAGAAGGCACCTGGCCTCCAATATGGTCGGGCTGGTAAAGATGGCCGAGATGGCCGTGGTGCTGGCCGAGGAAGGGGAGGACGCTGACCGTATCAAAGAGTTGGAACAGGAGAAAGCTGCCCTCACCTCGAGTTCGCGAAAGTTGAAGGCTGCTCTGGAGCGTTCCGAGGAGATGCTCCGCGAGCAAGCCGAGCTGCTGGCGGCGGAGACAGAGTTGCTGGCTCTGGAGAAGGAGAACTCGGGGAAGCTGGCCGAGGAGAGAGACCTTTTTCATGCGGACCGAGAACGTCTGGAAATTGACAACGGGCGCCTCGCCAGAGAGATCGAGGACCTGAAGGCCGCTATGCTTCCTGCCGAGGACGAGTCGGAGGATATAGCTCCTTTGAGGAGTCGATTGGAACTGGTCGCTCGTATCCAACTTCTCGAGGGGGACTGTGTCGGAGCTATGGTGGACGGCTTTGAAGCCGCGGTTAGCCAGCTTTCCCTGTTGAATCCCGGCCTGAACACTGAAGGGGTGAGCCATATGTCTCAGATTATTGATGGTCAGGTCGTGCCTCCGCCCGACTCTCCTGTTGTTGGTGATGGTAGCTCTGGGGAAGCTGAGTTGTGAGATAATGATGGGGCCTGCGCGCCTCGTTGATGTTTGTTTTGGGGCCTGCGTGCCCGTTCATATTTTTTGGGCCTGCGTTCCCGTTCTTTGTATTTCCTGAACATTGCCGGCCATTTTGGTAGGTTTACATCTATTTGCTTTGTTGCCTACCGGCCTTTCGAATGAATGTTTTGTTTCAATTTTGATTGTTTGCCCGTGCTTGTGTTTTACGTTTTTGCGCAAAAATTGGCCTAAGTTATGGGCCCGAGGTGTGCCCGTATATGGTTGTGACTTTGTTGGCAAATTTGCCTAATTCTTTTGTTCGTGTGTGTGCTCGGCCTCTTCTCGATGGCCAGAGTCGCCCAAGTGGTGACCTCGAGGGGAGAGACTCCTTTTTGACCCTTTTAGATGGCCTGACGTTCTTCGAGATTCGTCGGGCATGTGGAGCGAAGCCGCTTGGTCGGGTATATGACTCGGTCGGGGTTATTTGCCCACGACGTGAACTGCCCATCGCGAACTGGGTGTTCTACCCTACAGGTACTTCGACGGAGGAGCTCGATAGAGGTGTCCGCGTCGGGCACTATCGTTTTTTCTTGTTTGGTTGAACGATGTTATATGGTTTGGACGTAGGTCGGGCCCGTACCTCGGCCTCTCTACGGGGGTCTGACGTTTCTCCTCGTTGACTGGGTGCGGGAGTCGGCAGTCGAGGGTCCTTGGTGTTGGTAGTTTTTAACTATAGTAGTGCTTTAGTTTAGCAGCGTTCCAGGGTCGTGGTAGTGGCTCTCCGTCTAGTTGCTCGAGGTAGTACGCCCCAGTACCGGTGGTGCCGTGGACGCGATAAGGCCCTTCCCAGTTCGCGGCCAGCTTCCCTTCGCGGGAGTCTTTCTGGTTCCTTCGCAATAGCAGGCTGCCGATTTCGAACTCGCGCTTAATGACCCTGTCGTTGTGGCGCAGAGCCACTCATTATTTCAGGGTGGCTTCGCGCAGGGCTGCACCAGATCGGATTTCCTCGACTAAGTCAAGATCGTCCCTTAGTGCCTCGTCGTTCATTTCTTCGTCGAGGGGGCTCTCTGTCTGTCTGGATGGTTCCATGATTTCTACCGGGATGACGGCCTCGGTCCCGTATGTTAGTCGGAATAGGGTCTCGCCCGTCGTTGAGTGAGGCATGGTGCGGTATGCCCACAAGACGCTGTGCAGCTCCTCGACCCATCCTCTCTTCGCTTCGCCGAGTCGGCGTTTGTCCCCGGAGGATGACTCTGTTTGCAGCTTCGGCCTGCCCGTTGGTTTGAGGGTGCTCGACCGAAGTGAAGTGTTGTTTTGTTCCTAGTCTGGTGACGAAGTCTTGGAACCCGTGGTCGGTGAATTGGGTGCCGTTGTCGGTCACCAGTGCACTCGGAATTCCGAATCTGGCGAGGATGTTTCTCTTGTAGAAGCGGAGGATATTATGCGAGGTGATCTTCGCAAGAGCCTCGGCCTCGATCCATTTCGTGAAGTAATCCACGACCACGATGAGGAATTTATTTTGATAAGTCCCTTACACGAAGGGCCCGAGGATATCCATACCCCACCAAGCGAACGGCCACGGGGACGACAGTATGCTCAGCTCGTGAGGAGGGGCGAGGTGCATGTCACCGTGTCTCTGGCACTTATCGCATTTCTTAACGTGTTCCTTGGCGTCCTGCTGCATCGTCGGCCAGTAATATCCCGCTCGAAGGGCTTTCCTCGTCAAAGACTTACTGCCCATGTGCTGGGCATTGATCCCTTCGTGTATCTCCCGCAGTACCTCGGGGACTGTGGATTCGTCGATGCATTTTAGGAATGGGATAGAGAATCCCCTGCGGTAAAGTTTGTGCTCGAGCACCATGTAGGAGCATGCTCGCCGCTTTGTGACGGTTGCATCGGACTGGTTCGATGGGAGTTTGCCCTTTGTCAAGAAATTGTAAACCGGGGTCATCCAGGACGAGGCATCCCCTATAGCATGGACCTCGACTGGCATCGAGGATCTTTCGATACTCGGGCGAGCTAGGGATTCTTGGATGACGGATTTGTTCCTGCCCTTCTTTCTCGTGCTCGCGAGTTTGGACAATATGTCTGCCCTCGTGTTTTGCTCGCGGGGAACATGTGAAATTTCCGCCCGTACAAACTTTGTCATGTATTTTTTGACTAAGTTCAAGTACTCGACGAGGTTGTCGTTTTTGGCTTGGTAACTCCCCTGGACTTGGGAGGCGACGAGCTGGGAGTCGGTGTAGATCTGTACCTTGCGGGTTCCCAGGTCCTCGACTAGTCTCAGTCCTGTGAGCAGGGCTTCGTACTCTGCTTGGTTGTTCGACGTCGGGAAGGAAAGAGCTAGGGAGTGTTCGATCACAACGCCTTCTTCGTTCTCCAAAAGGATTCCTGCGCCACTTCCGGACGAGCTGGATGCTCCATCGACGAAGATGGTCCATTTGTGTTCCTTCCCCGTGGGTGGGTCATGAGTGGTCATTTCCGCGACAAAGTTGGCCAAGGCCTGTGCTTTCAAGGCTTTCCTACTCTCGTACTGAATGTCGAATTCGGAGAGTTCCAAGGACCATTTCAACATCCTGCCTGCCATATCAGGCCGACCCAGGAGTTGCCTCACTGGTTGGTCGGTTCGTACGATGATCGTGTGGGCCAAAAAATAGTGTTTGAGCCTCCCCACCGCGTTGACGAGGGCTAGAGCCACCTTTTCTATCTATTGGTATCTGCTTTTGGGTCCTTGCAGGGCTTTGCTCGTGAAGTAGACGGGTTTCTGTCCGTCGGTGGTCTCGTGGACGAGAGCTGCGCTGATGACTTCGTTCGAGACGGCCAAGGACAAGTACAGTGGCTCCCCGTCGGCTGGTCGGGATAGTACGGCCGGTTGAGATAGACTTTGCTTTAGGTGGCGAAGCGCCCGTTCGCACTCCTCGCTCCATTCGAAGGCTGCTTCCTTATGAAGGAGTTTGAAGAAGGGGAGGGCGTGCTGAGCGGACCTCGCAACAAAGCGGGACAATGATGTGAGCATGCCGTTCATGATTTGTATTGACTTCTTCGACGTTGGTGTCGGGAGGTCGGAGAACGCCCGACATTTGTCGGGATTGGCTTCAATTCCTCGTTCTGTTAGGTAGAATCCGAGGAATTTTCCTGCCTTGACCCCGAACGTACATTTCTCGGGGTTGAATCTCATTTTACATTGTCTTGCTTGGGCAAAGACCGTCTTGAGGTGTGCTGCATGGTCGGTGTCTGCTCGGGATTTGACGATCATGTCGTCCATATACACCTCGAGCATGTCTCCAATCTGTTTGTGGAAAACCTTGTTCATCATGCGTTGGTAAGTTGCCCCGACATTTTTCAGTCCAAAGGGCATTACGTTGTAGTAATAGTTGCCCGAGCTGGTCATGAAAGTCGTGCAGTGTTTGTCGCCCAGGGCCATCGGGATTTGGTTATAGCCCGAGTAGGCATCCATGAATGACAACGTTTTGTAGCCGGCCGAGTTGTCAACCAGCATGCCTATGTTAGGCAAAGGGAAAGCATCTTTCGGGCAAGCCCAGTTGAGATCGATATAGTCAACACACATCCTCCATTTTCCATTATTCTTTTTAACGAGTACAACGTTTGACAGCCAGGTGGAATACCGGACTTCAGAAATAAAATTTGCCTCTAGGAGGTCTTTTACAGCTTTTTCAGCAGCCTCCGTTTTTTCTGGAGACTGCCTACGCCTACGTTGTACTACGGCCCTAGCGGCTGGATCTATGGCGAGGTGGTGACAGGCGACCTCAGGTTCGAGTCCGGGCATCTCCGCGGCGCTCCAGGCGAACAGATCAGCATTCTCGCGCAAGCAGGCCTTGATTTGCTTCCTTGCCAGGTCGGGGAGATCCTTGCCAATCTTTACTCCTTTGGTCGGGTCGGTGCCGAGGTGGACGAGCTCAAAATCCCCGTCCGGTATTGGTCGGAGTGGGACTTGCTCGCCGCTGGGAGGTTCGTCCTGGTCAAATCGAGTGTCTAGAGCTATAGAGTCGACCTTTGGTGGAGCTCTCTGGACTTCTCCCTTGGGGGACTCTTGCTTGTCGGGCTCCTGTCGCGTCCTTTTGGCGGGCCTGGTCCCTATGTCGACAGTATCGCGTCCCTTAGAAGCGGCGTTGAAACACCTCCGGGCAGCGGCTAGGTCTCCTTAGATAGTAGCTACCCGTGCCCTCTTGGTGTAGAACTTCATCTTCAGGTGGACGGTCGAGGGCACCGCTGTCAGTTCTGCCAGTGTTGGTCTCCCCAAGATGCAGTTGTACAGAGACGGGCAGTCGATGACGAGGAAGCGTACTTTGACTTGTCTTGTAGCCGTCCCTTCGCCGAACGTAACCTGAAGCTCGACATATCCCCAAGGTTTGGAGGTCGAGCCGTTGAAACCTTGTAAGTTCGACCCTACATACGGCGAGAGATGTGAGTCGTCCAGCTGTAGAGTTCGGAACAGTTGGCTGTACATCACGTCGACGGAACTCCCTTCGTCGACGAGGATGCGATGTACATCAAAATTGGCCATTCTCGCCCTTATCAGTAAGGGGATGACCGCGTTCGAGGCTCCGCCGGGGAGCTCTTCTAAGTAGAAGGTGATGGGCTCTGACCTGCCCTTCACCCTTTCGAACGTCACTGTTTGCGGGGGAGCCGCGTCGACCAACTCGTCCAGCTTCCTCTTAGCCGAATTGATGGTCAAGTCGTTGAACCCGCCGCCGTTGATGACCAGGGTGGAGGGGAAATATTCCCACCTGCTGTGCGTTGTGAGTGTCTCCTGCAGGTGCTCGGGGATGTCGAAGTCCTCGGGCCTGGTCACTGAGAAGGCGGTCTGGATGGGGACCGACTCGTCAGATGGTCAAGCATCTTCCTCCAGCTCCCTGGTTTCTTGGGCGTCACGACGGGGAGCGTCGCTTCGCCGGTACTGCGCGAGCCTCCCTCCCTTGATGAGGGTTTCGATGGCGTCCTTGAGGTGGACGCAATCCTCAGTCAGATGACCATGGCTCCTATGGTACTGATAATACTTGTTCTTGTCTGCTCCGGGCTTGGCGGGAGCAGGTCGGGGACGTTTGACACCGCCGTCCTTGAAGTCAGTGCTGACACACTCCGTCAGGATGCGCTTGCGGGAAGCTGTGAGCGAAGTGTACTCGGTGAAACGCCCCGAAGGTCCTCTTTGTTCCCGGACTTCCCGGGGTCTATCTTCTTTTCTTTTCTCCCCGGTTCATTGAGGAGGAGCTTCTTGGCGCGAGCTGCTGTTGGACCCGCGAGTCCTGGGATCTCGGGCTCTGTTGGCCGCTTCCCTCTCCTCGTAGTCCATGTATGCCCAAGCTTTTTCGAGGAGGGTGTCGAATGTCCTAGGTGGCTCGATACCCACGGCCTTTCTGAATTCCGTGCCGGGGAGGAGCCCCCTCTCCAGCAGATATCTCTTCATATGGTCCGCGCAGGGGACCTGTATAGCTTCCCGGTTGAAGCGATTGATGAACTCCCTCAAAGTCTCATCCTGTCGCTGGATGATGGCCTCGAGGGCCACCTCGGTCTTTGGATGTCGTCGAGAAGCTTTCAGGTTTCGCCACGAGGTGATTGAGCCCGGGGCAAGTCCTTTGTACCAGTCCATTGTCGCCTTCCTGAGAGTCGTGGGGAATAGTCGGCATTTGATGGCCCCCCCGACATTGTGGTAATGCAGCATAGCCTCGAACCCGTCTATGTGGTCGATCGGGTCCGCGACTCCATCGTACTCCTTCAAGTGTGGGGGTTTCTCCATGCCCGAGGGGATGAGTGCTTCTATAATAGCCTGTGACAGGGGAACGCGGGGGTCGTCCTCGTCGCTTCTCTCTAGAGACAGAGATGGGGACCTGTAATACTGTCTGGCACGACGGTCCAGGTCGTACTGAGTCTCTCTCGAGCGGGATGCTCGGTGGTTGAATTTTACATGCCCGTCTCCGGAGTGCCTTCTTTCTTGTCTCGCCGGGTCGCGACTAGGTTCTCTGGCTTGAATGATGGGCTGCCTCTCCAAATGAGGCCGTTTCCCCTTTGGTCGGGGTGGTTGGCTTCGAGAGGTTTCTCTGTAATGTCTCCGCGGGGGAGACGGGAGTTGGGTTTCAGTCACTCGAGGAGGGGGAGTATGGGGCCTCCGATGCCTCCTCGGGGGTCTTGGTTCGTCTTCAAGCGCCCTTAGTCTTTCCCCTTGGGCGAAGATGAGATAGTTTGTTTGATTAATCGCTGTGAACAACGCTTGAGTTGTGGCATCCGCCCTGGCGGGGACGGGGACTTCCTGGAACCGGGCAGCCCGGTAGTTTGCGAGGGCTGCCTGGTCGTCTTCGAGTGGCAGAGGGACCGAGGAAGATGACGCAGTAGCTCCGTCTCGGTAGGTTGAAGGTCCAGGGACAGTTGTGGCAGGAATGGTGTTGTGGCCGAGGTTGCCGGCGTTATCAAGGTGTATGTTTTTGTCAGCGGTGCCGTTGTTAGTGTCGAGGACGCGGACGTTGTGTTCATCGCGAGCTTGATCAGCCATGACAGCGGTAGTTGAATTTGAGCTTTGGTCTTCGAGTTTTGCAAGACGGGGAAGCTAGATTCCCACAGACGACGCCACTGATCTAACCTGATCAGACTTGGACCGTCACGGCTGGCTTCGAGCTGAAGTTTTGAACGAGGTGGGGGGGGTACCTGCAAGGCACTCCGATGCTGAAGTGAGTAAGAGCGTGAGCAGATAAGAGTATTGAAATTCTGGCTGCAGATACTCAATGTCACGTTCAATGTTATGACACCGTATCTGACTTTCTATAAGACAGTAAATACAAAAACAGTAAAGAACACAGTCAATTGTTTACCCAGTTCAGTGTGCAACAACACCTACTCTGGGGGCTACCAAGCCAGGGAGGAAATCCACTATAAGAGATATTAATTCAGGAATAAACAAACCAGTTTATCTCCTTCACTTAAGACCTACCCAATGCAACTTCAATCTAAGTATAACTTAAACCTGAGTTCCTACTCACTCCCCCTCAATCACAGCAGTGATACTTAAAACAATTGACTAATGAATTGATGAAGACACTCTTCAAAACATACACTTGATTATGCTTCACAGCTTTTTAATCAAGCAACACAAACACTCTTGCTTCACAGCTTTAAGTGATACATAAACCTAACTTGACTTTGCTTCAAAGCTTTAGTCAAGAGACACACAAACACTCTTGCTTCAAAGCTTTGAGTGATACACAACCCTTACAATTAAATCCTATTCCAAGTCACTTATCACAATGATACTTGCTTGGATTACAATAGTTAAAACTATACAGATTCTAAATGATCTTCTGTCAAAAAGGGATTCATTCCAAAACAGCAGCTTTGTTGAATATATAGCAGTTGCATCTTCAGTTAGGGTTTCCACAAAAATCTAGGGTTAATTCCGTTTGACCTTAAGACTAGGTCACAGGACTTTATCAACCAGGTTAGGGTTGAGCTAGGTTAACCCCAAGTCCACGAGATTTTCTGTTCTGGAAAGACTGAGTCATTTTCCTGAAAAAACTCAGAATTACCCAAACTGCACAACTGTTAGTTCAGAACAGGATGTCTTAACATTTGTTAT
Organism: Vicia faba; assembly: GCA_948472305.1. Taxonomy (NCBI): domain Eukaryota; kingdom Viridiplantae; phylum Streptophyta; class Magnoliopsida; order Fabales; family Fabaceae; genus Vicia; species Vicia faba. Next base: position 891,865,298 of record OX451740.1, read on the forward strand.
GACATCTGAAATCCTGTCTACTGATTTTGGTAAATGTGATCTTTTTGCAAAATGCTCAGATACACATTCATAAACAGCAGCACCTGTATGACAATATTTTTCTGCAGAGGTACCTAATAAACCAGTACCTAATAAACTAGAATGTTATGACATCAGTCATGACATTCACACACCTGCTTTTACCAAAAATGCATGCCAATAACTAAACAACTACAAACTCCCCCTTTGGCAGATTTTTGGCTAAAGCCCCTAAGCAATCAGAGATAGATAGCAGCAGAATAAATATGACTGCAGAAAAATAGAATGTCTAATAAAGTCTACCAAAATATATCTCCCCCTCTTTAGCCACAAATGAGCCAAAGATATATGTTCTTAAAAGATTATACAGTCATCCAGAAAAAGTAATAAGAACAGCAGCTAAAAACTGAACACACTTTGCAAACTCCACCAGGAAACAGCAACTCCACCAACCTTTAAGCACTGTCATCTGACTCAGAAGGTCCGGGCTTCTTCCTTTTCTTGTGAGCAATGTCAGCATTCTTCTCTTTGTCTGATGTCCCAACATCCTTAGAGACATCTGGATTTGTTTCAGAATTTGATCTTTCTTGATTTAAAGGAACAGAAATGCCAGGAACTAAGTGGTTCTCGTTCAGAATTCTTGTAACAATTTTAGCTATTGCTTGACGAACATAGGCTGACCCTTCCCTATTTGCAATTTCAGATGGAACAGAAGAAGAAGGATGAGACGGATTACCAGAGGCAGTAGCTTGGGACCTTCCTGCATGTCTTGTTCTCAGCTCTTTGACCTTGGTGGGGTTAGATTCCACTTCTCTAAGAGAAGCGATCTCCAAGACTTCAGAATCCAGGCAGGATGAGATTGCCCTAGAATCTTGATCAGAGGAAGAGGTCGAAATAGTCGTATTGGATGATGATGGTGTTTGAGACATTTTGACAGTCTTAGAAGACCAATAGCAACTGGAGAGAAAATTCTGATAGAGAGATTGGGTTTTGATGCAGAGACGAGAGAAGAAGGAAGAAAAGGAGTGTCTGTTCAACTTCTTAAAAGAATGGAGAAAAAATAAGTTTAACCCAATCAGAACAGACTTAACAAGCATAACTCCTTTAACCCTTGTTTTAAGCAAAATTAATTGCTACAATTCCTCATGTTGGCAAATACCCAACTTACCCCTCAAGTTTTCAAATTGATTTGCATCAAGTGCCTTGGTAAAAATGTCATCCAGCTGTAGCTCAGTGGCAACATGTTCCAATTTAATTGTCTTCTCTTCTACAAGGTCTCTGATAAAGTGATGTCTTATGTCAATATGTTTGGTCCTACTATGCTGAATGGGATTCTTGGAAATGTTGATTGTACTCAGATTGTCACAGTACAATGTCATAACATCTTGTGTGACATTATACTCAGTAAGCATCTGTTTCATCCAGATCATTTGAGAACAGCTACTACCAGCTGCAATGTATTCAGCTTCAGCAGTAGAGAGAGACACACAATTCTGTTTCTTGCTGAACCAGGAAACCAGATTATTTCCCAAGAAGAAACATCCTCCAGAGGTGCTCTTTCTATCATCAACACTACCAGCCCAATCAGCATCACAGTAACCAGTCAGAGTTGGTTCACAGCCATGAGAGTATAGCAACCCATAGTTGTAAGTTCCACTCACATACTTCAAAATTCTCTTCACTTGATTGATGTGACTGACTTTAGGATCTGCTTGGTATCTTGCACAAACTCCAACTGCAAAAGCAATGTCAGGTCTGCTGGCTGTTAAGTACAACAAGCTTCCTATCATGCTTCTGTACAGACTTTGATCCACCTTAACCCCACTTGAATCTTTGAAAAGCTTTAAATGAGTAGGAGCAGGAGTCCTTTTGTGACTGGCATTCTCCATACCAAACTTCTTTACAATGTTCTTAGCATACTTGCTTTGAGATAAGAAGATTGAGTCCTCCATCTGTGAGACTTGCAGTCCAAGAAAATAAGTTAGTTCTCCCATGAGACTCATTTCGAATTCAGCCTGCATCTGGTCAGCAAAATGTTTAACCATAGGTTCTGACATTCCTCCAAACACTATGTCATCAACATATATTTGGGCAACCATCAACTTCCCTCCTTCAATTTTGACAAAGAGTGTTTTGTCCAAGCCTCCTTTTCTGTATCCTTTGTCTGAGAGAAACTTTGTTAACCTGTCATACCATGCTCTAGGAGCTTGTTTCAGGCCATATAGAGATTTTCTCAATTTGTAGACATGATCAGGGTGATTTGGATCCACAAAGCCTTTAGGCTGTTCCACATAAGCTTCCTCATTCAAGTACCCATTTAGAAAGGCACTTTTCACATCCATCTGAAATAACTTGAACTTCAGAAGACAAGCAATTGACAATAGGAGTCTAATTGATTCCAGCCTGGCTATAGGTGCAAAGGTTTCATCAAAATCAACCCCTTCAACCTGAGTGTATCCTTGAGCAACAAGTCTTTCCTTATTCCTGGTGACAACTCCTTCAGCATCTGATTTGTTCTTGAAAATCCATTTTGTGCCAATGATGTTAGTTCCTTCAGGTCTAGGAACCAGTTCCCAAACTTCATGTTGCTTGAATTGGTTCAGTTCATCTTGCATTGCTCCAATCCAGTATTCATCAGTTAAAGCTTCTTTGACATTTCTTGGTTCCATTTTGGACATAAAACAAGAATTTGAGATGATTTCTCTAGATCTTGTAATGACTCCACTGTTGAGATCTCCTATGATGAGCTCTTTTGGATGATCCTTCTGAATTCTGATGGAAGGGATCTTGCTAGCTTCCTTTGATTAAGATTCTGTTGTGGTGGTGTTGGGTAGATCATTCTGTTGGGTTGAAGTCTCAAAGAATGTCTCAACATTACAAGGGACATCTATTTCCTCATGATAATCATCAATTATAACATTTATTGATTCCATCATGGCTTTGGTCCTGGAATTGAATACTCTATAAGCTCTGCTGTTTGAGGAGTATCCTAGAAATATGCCTTCATCACTTTTAGGGTCCAGTTTTCTTCTTTGTTCACGATCTGCCAGAATATAGCATTTGCTGCCAAACACATGGAAGTACTTCACAGTTGGTTTTCTTCCTTTCCAGAGTTCATATATGGTGGATGAGGTTCCCTTTCTCAAGGTGACCCTGTTATGGACATAACAGGCTGTATTCATAGCTTCAGCCCAAAAATACATAGGAAGTCTTTTGGCATGTATCATTGCTCTGGCAGATTCCTGTATGGTCCTGTTTTTTCTTTCCACAACTCCATTTTGCTGAGGAGTTATAGGAGAAGAAAATTCATGACTAATTCCTTCTGAGGAACAGAAATCATCAAACTTATTGTTTTCAAATTCCTTGCCATGATCACTTCTGATTCTGACAATACACCCTTCATTTTCTCTTTGAATTCTTTTGCACAATTCTTTAAAAACTTCAAATACATCTGATTTTTCCCTAATGAAGTTAATCCAGGTGAATCTGGAAAAATCATCCACAACCACATAGGCATATCTTTTTCCACCAAGACTCTCCACTTGCATAGGTCCCATCAGATCCATATGAAGAAGTTCTAGAGCCTTAGAGGTGGTCAGATGTCTTGACTTTGGATGTGACATCCTAGTCTGCTTACCAACCTGACATTCACCATAAACTCTACCTTCATCAATTTGCAGTCTTGGAATCCCTCTGACTGCCTCCATGGAGATAATCCTTTTCATACCTCTTAGATGAAGATGGCCAAGTTTTTGGTGCCACAATTTCACCTCTTTTTCTTCTTTTGCAATGGAACACACAGAGGAGAAATTAGAGTTCTCAGGCTCCCACAAGTAACAGTTGTCTTTAGATCTGACTCCTTTCATTACAATTTCTTGTTTTTCATTTATTACAAGACATTCAGATTTTGAGAAATTGACCTTGAATCCTAGATCACACAATTGACTGATACTAATGAGATTAGCAGTCAGCCCTTTTACCAGCAGTACTTCACTCAGACTTGGAACTCCAGGGCAGTCCAAATTACCAACTCCTTTGATTTCACCTTTAGCACCATCTCCAAAGGTCACAAAACTGGTGGTGTGAGGTTTAACATTATTGAGGAGGTTCTTGATTCCAGTCATGTGTCTGGAACACCCACTGTCAAAGTACTAGTCTTCCTTTGCAGAGACCCTCAGGGAAGTGTGGGCTATCAGGGCAGTAGCCTTTTTCTTCCATTTAGGAGCATGTGGTGCCTTTTTAGACTTAGGTTTGACACCTGAGTTCTGATTAGGGTATCCATGCAATCTGAAGCAGAAAGACTTTATGTGGCCATATCTCCCACAATGATGACATCTCCATCTTTGGTACCTTTTCTTCATATGTCTTTGTTCCTGATGTTGAGAGTTGTGTTGAGACATCTGTTTTGACATTTTCTTATCAGGCCCGATCTTCTTATCTGTACCAGATTTCTTTGCTTCCACAAATCCTAGTGCAGATTTGTTTCCCACATTTTGTCCAACCTGAAGGATCTCTTCCAGTTTATCTGTTCCATTAGTCAGCATCTTGACAGATTTGGTCATTTGATTCAGTTGTGAGTTCAGCAATTGAACTCCTCCTTCTAGATGACTTATAGTTTCAAGGTTTGCCTATTTTTCAGCCTCCAGCTTTATGATGAGTTTTGATTGTTTCTCATTCTGCACACAGATTTCAGCACTTCTGATACACAATTTCTTGTAAGTATCAACCAGTTCTTCAAATGTCACTTCTTCATCACTAGTGTCACTTTCAGAGGTACAAACACCAGTTAGAGCAGTAACTAGCTTGGCAGATTCTTCTTCAGAATTACTTTCTAAATCACAGTCAGACCAAGTAACAGTCATTCCTTTCTTTTGTTTCTTAAGAAAGGTAGGACATTCAACTCGAATATGCCCATATCCTTCACAACCATGGCATTGAATTCCTCTGCCTTGATTTCCCTTCTCTTCTGACCTTGGTCTTCTGCTGGAACTGTTAATGTCAGAGGGAATGTTATGAACATTAGACCTTGACTTTGGATCTATTCTTTTGATGAGTTTGTCGAACTGTCTTCCAAGCATGGCTATAGCTTCTGAAATATTTTCTTCTTTATCCTCCTTGTTTTCAACATCAGTGTTGGATACAAGTGCTATGCTCTTGTTCTTCTTGTCACCATTTTCAGTGATCCCCATCTCAAAAGTCTGAAGAGACCCAATAAGTTCATCCACTTTCAACTTGCTGATGTCCTGGGCTTCCTCTATGGCAGTTACCTTCATTGCAAATCTTTTAGGCAAGGATCTGAGAATCTTTCTTACCAATTTTTCTTCTGACATCTTTTCTCCCAGTGCTCCTGAGGTGTTGGCAATCTCCAAGATGTTCATGTGAAACTCATGAATGGTTTCATCTTCCATCATTTTTAGATTCTAAAACTTGGTAGTCAACATTTGAAGCCTTGACATTTTTACTTTGGAAGTGCCCTCATGGGTAGTTTTGAGAGTGTCCCAAACTTCCTTGGCCAGTTCATATTGATGTACTAGTCTGAAAATGTTTCTATCAATTCCATTGGACAAGGCATTTAAAGCTTTGGAATTTCCCAGGGCTAACTCATCTTCTTCTTTACTCCAATCTTCCTCAGGCTTCAGACTGATTGTCCCATCTTTCTCAGTTATGGTGGGATGGTTCCATCCTTTGTCAGCAGCTCTCCAAGCCTTTTTGTCCAGAGATTTTAAGAAGGCAATCATACGAGGTTTCCAGTAGTCATAATTTGTTCCATCCAGAATGGGTGGTCTATTTCCAAAAACTCCTTCTTTGTCCATAGTGCTAGAAAGTGATATCCCTAGATCTCACCCAGTAATACAGGCAGGGTGCCTGCTCTGATGCCAATTGAAATTCTGGCTGCAGATACTCAATGTCACGTTCAATGTTATGACACCGTATCTGACTTTCTATAAGACAGTAAATACAAAAACAGTAAAGAATACAGTCAATTGTTTACCCAGTTCAGTGTACAACAACACCTACTCTGGGGGCTACCAAGTCAGGGAGGAAATCCACTATAAGAGATATTAATTCAGGAATAAACCAACCAATTTATCTCCTTCACTTAAGACCTACCCAATGCAACTTCAATCTAAGTATAACTTAAACCTGAGTTCCTACTCACTCCCCTCAATCACAGCAGTGATACTTAAAACATTGACTAATGAATTGATGAAGACACTCTTCAAAACATATACTTGATTATGCTTCACAGCTTTTTAATCAAGCAACACAAACACTCTTGCTTCACAGCTTTGAGTGATACATAAACCTAACTTGACTTTGCTTCAAAGCTTTAGTCAAGAGACACACAAACACTCTTGCTTCAAAGCTTTGAGTGATACACAACCCTTACAATTAAATCCTATTCCAAGTCACTTATCACAATGATACTTGCTTGGATTACAATAGTTAAAACTATACAGATTCTAAATGATCTTCTGTCAAAAAGGGATTCATTCCAAAACAGCAGCTCTGTTGAATATATAGCAGCTGCATCTTCAATTAGGGTTTCCACAAAAAGCTAGGGTTAATTCCGTTTGACCTTAAGACTATGTCACAGGACTTTATCAACCAGGTTAGGGTTGAGCTAGGTTAACCCCAAGTCCACGAGATTTTCTGTTCTGGAAAGACTGAGTCATTTTCCTGAAAAAACTCAGAATTACCCAAACTGCACAACTGTTAGTTCAGAACAGGATGTCTTAACATTTGTTATGACATCTGAAATCCTGTCTACTGATTTTGGTAAATGTGATCTTTTTGCAAAATGCTCAGATACACATTCATAAACAGCAACACCTGTATGACAATATTTTTCTGCAGAGGTACCTAATAAATCAGTACCTAATAAACTAGAATGTTATGACATCAGTCATGACATTCACACACCTGCTTTTACCAAAAATGCATGCCAATAACTAAACAACTACAAGTATGTGTCTGGGTAAAAGAATGAATACCTGACCCTCTGGGAACAGAGGGTATTTATAGCTCCCAGCGCTGGGCCAAGGTTCCTTCATTGGGCCGGGCAGGTTTGGCCCAATGGAGGAACTGCCAGGTTCTACGTGCGTAGTGAGGACCCGCACGTGGTCCCCTTCCTGGATGTTCTGCGTGAAGTACGGACGGACGAGGACGCGGTCTTTTCGGGATCCAGGTGATGGCGTGGTTGATAGAGTCTGCCCTAGGAGGGGTGCTCGGGCTGAGGTCGAGCAAGATAGCATGGAGTCGAGGACGTCGTACTAGCAGAAAGTGCCGGGCAAGGGTATGGCCTTTTGATCGGCGTGACCCTTTGTAAGACCGTTTGGATTGGACTTTCAACACTGCTTTTGGGCCAGCCCGACCCAGTCCAGAATATTTTACATAATTGATTTTAATCAATCATATTAAATAATTTCTTTTAGAATTTTTTTATCATTTAATAACATTAAATTATAAAATTAAATTTATTTTTAATCTTTTAAATATACAAATTGAATTAATATAGTATTCAAATAACAAAAACATAAAATTACTAAATTAATTTTAAACATCAAATTGTTTATCACATCTTACAATAAAACATACACTAATGTCAACACTTTGATACATTTAGAAAATGAGATTTATATTAATATAATATGATTTGATGCATGTGAGATACAAAAGCAAGGACTCATCCCATTCTATCAATTTGGCCATATTCTAAAAAATGTTAAACACAATGTAGTATTTGAAACTACATTTGTTAACTGACCGGCTAAGACTATCTAACTAGACCAACCATGATTTGTTGAAAACATTTTTAATAATAGGATTATAGCTATTTAAAAAAAGTAATTCTATTATATACATATCATTTTGGAAAATATGTTTTTTGATTTAAATATTTTTTATCTAAAAATGATATATGAAAAAAATATATATTATTATCTAAATATTTTTATATACAAAAATTTATTATTGATTCAGATATTTTTATAAATGATACTTAAAAAAAAATTGTATATTAAAAAAAAAATATTATTGATCTATACACTACAAGAAAGTATGAAAATTGTTAGGGGTTTTAGCCAGGGGTTAAACTCCTGAGGAAAAAAATCAGGTACACATGTGCAAAGTCCCTCGCAAAGTGCAGATTAGGGAAGAAAAAAATAAAAAATATATTGTGTGGGGTTATCCCTCGCAAAATTAAAAGAGGGAAAATTTGAATTTTAAAATAATCATTTGCGAGGGGCAATCTCATGGGAAAAATAAAATGCGCGCAAATATTTATAAATAGCGACAGGCAACCCCAAGCTATTTGTCAACGTGACAATAGCGAGGGACTACCCCTGCCATCTAGACAACTTTTGTCTACTCATGGCAGTGTGCAGACTGCGCCTGCAGGGGCCTTTTTCCAATGCATTATTTAGCGAGGGGCATCCCCACGCCACTTTTGAACGTTTTATTTTCGTTGGGCTTCCCCTCGCTAATTTCAACCCAAATAATTACAACACTTATTTACCCATTGTTTCAGTTTGCGTTCCATACTTTCCCCATCTCTTCCATCTTCCCTGCCTCTATGCATGTTTCTCTTCCATTGTTCTTCTTCTCATTTTTTTTCCAAATAAAACCTAAAATTTCCAATCACAATCTAAAGATTTCAGGTAAATAAATTAAATTATTTTGTTATGTATTTAATTTATTTTCAATATTAGTGTGTAATTTGTTCAGACTCTTATTTACAGTTACTATTCAAAGGGAGCTAAATTTTGGAGAAAACTACTAAAAGCTTCAAGAAACAACAATATTTGTTCATCAATTTCAGATTTTTATTATAAAATTTTCGTTTTTTGATATATTTATAGATATATTTGTGTGTATATTTGTATTGTGATATATAGACGATAGTGAGGACGACTTCTATGGGGTTATCACATATATTTACGAATTGGTCTATAATTATATGGACTCGGACAATAAAGTTGTCTTGTTTTACTGTGATTGGTATGATCCATCTTCCAGAGGAACATAATTTGATAAAAAATATAACACCGTTGAGGTTCGAATAAATAGAAAGTACAAAGAGTATGATCCTTTTATAATGACACACAATGTCAGGAAAGTTTATTATGTACCTTATCCTTCAATTACGCCACGCAAACGAGGATGGTGTGTTGTAATCAAGTCCAACCCAATGGGTCACATTGATACTGACGAAGTAATGGAAGATGTTTCATACCAAGATGATGAGATTTCACCTGTTAATGAGGTAATTGAAACTGGGGAGATTATAAGTTTGCGTGATACTGAAGTTGAGGGTCAACAAGTTGACGCAACTATCTTGTTGTCAACGAATCCCGTGGAAGAAGAGCATGAAGAGCTAGGAGAGTCTGAAGACAATAACTTCAAATCCGATGAAGACAATGAAGATTATGATGATGAATAATTTGAACATGTATTATCTTTCAAAATAATCTTGTGTAATATTATCTTTTATATATATTATCTTTCAAATATATATATATATATATATATATATATATATATATATATATATATATATATATATATATATATATATTATCTTGTGTAATATTATCTTTTATGTAACAGTTATTGTTTAATGTTTATCTTTCAAATAGAAAAAAATGCCACCCAAGAAAAATACCTCCCAACAAAAGCCTCGCCGCAACAGGTACATTATAAAGGAGGTGCCTGATTCAGATTTGTTTATTCCTATGCCACAATCGAGTCAAGTGGCAAATCATCTTCCACATTCTACCCTACCTCCTATGCATCCTACTCCACCTCCTACGCATCATACTCCACCTATGTCTGGGTCTTTCACTGGATTACTATCCACACCTCCTGGATGCACACCATTCCCGCCCATATCCCCGACAACTTTTATTAGTCCTACTGGATACACGCCATATTTTCCTACTGGACCCGGTACATATTTTCCTATGCCTTCCATGCAGTCGAGTGGTCCCATTCATATGGAGCTAGGTGGATCTAGCATGCCCCGACTCATGCCTTCTTAGGATGATCATGGAGATACCAGTGCTCTCAGAGATTTCAGTGCTCCTGGAGAAATCAGTGCTTAAGAAGATACAAGTGCTCCTGAGGAGGAAACAAGGAGGGAGAACATCTTGAGGAGAAATGCGCCGCAAAAAGTTAGATATTATCATGGAAGACTTGTCATTTGACCCGACTCTGGATCGTAAGTGTTTATATATGTTATATATTATTTTAAATTTGAGTTTTATTTAATAAATTCTAACTCAAGATTTTGGTGTTTAGGATCTTGCCCCATCAGGCAATATCAATCATAACAAGCATTATTAAAGAGAAGTATATAAAATTTTGGCCGAGTTATGGAGCTGTACTTGAAGATGACAGAAAAGATTGGTTTAATGTATTTAAGGTATATTTTTTCCTTTATATTTTTCCTTCATATTTTTTTAAATATCTTTCCTTTATATTTTTTGAAATATTCATAATTCTTTATTGCTTAATTTTGAATTCATACAACAATGTAGGAGAAGTGTTGTTGGGATGTTAGAGATAACGTCCAAATTGAAGAAAATTTTCACTTAAAATGTAGTTCCCGATTTTCAGACACCATGAGAAATGTTAGAATTAAATGGGAAAAAAAAGCAACGTCCACGTTGGATAGGAGTAGAAGTATTTCAAGAACTTATTGCCCATTGAAATTCTGAAAAATTTAAGGAAATATCTGAAAAGGCAAAGAAAAATAGAGCATCTGAAGCTGGTGGCTGCAACTACGCAGCGAGTAGTATTAGTGTTGCTGAAGTTGCACGAAGGATGGTACATAAATTTAATTATTTTTTAATTAATTTATCATTTATATTTTAGATTACATATAACTACTTATTTTTTTACTTATTCAATTAGCGTGAAGAGTTGGGTAGAACTTCACTTCTTAATAGTTTGTTGACGAACGTGCAAGAAACACTCAAGTAAGTTTTTCTTATATTAAAAACATTTTATTTAATTCTTTTATATGGACCTAGGTTATTTGAAATATTATAATAATTAAATTTTTTTGTAGGAGGAGTTTGATAGACAACTTGACCTACAATTGTCAGAGCATCCTGAACTTGAACCACCACCGGGATATCCTATTGATCCTGTTGTGGATTTTCAGACATGGTATGATGTTTCAGGTGGAAAGAAGAAAAACGGGAGAACATATGGTGCTGGAGGGTACGCCAAAACTATCAAGCGGCGTGATATGAATTTTAAAATGAGACTTGCTGATGGAGAAGGAACATCAATTCTACCTATATTAACCGCCGAAATGCTTGAAACTGTGAGAAACTTGGTGAATACTGAGGCAACAATCCAAGTAGCAGCAAGAAATGCTGAAATTGAAGAGATGAAGAAAAAATAAATAGAGATGCAATAAGAAATGCAGAGAAGAGAAACGGAGTTGCAGGAAGAAATGAGGAAGCAAACACAAGAATATCAAGAAGCAATGTGAATTGCAAATGAGCGGGTACAAAGATTTGATCAATTTTTTGTTTCACAAAATTCCGGTGGTAGATTTGGAGGAACTAGTGGACATGGATGAATTGTTAAAGAAGAAGAGGAAGGAGAAGAACAAGATGAACAAGAATAAAATATTTAAATTTGAGAATTTCATGTTTATTTTAATTTGTATGAAATAATTTATATTAACTATTTTGAACTTAAGAATTTTATTTTATTGTAATTTGTATGAAGTTTTATTTTAATTTTTATTATGTTTGATTGAATTTTAATTATTATATTTATTATATTAGTTTTATTATAATAATATAATTTATAAAACTATCATTACTGGTTTTTTATTTATTAATATCAAAATTTTTTATAAATATTTTAACAATTTGCCAGGGGAATATTTCCTCGGAAATGACAACGACTTTATATTTGGCACGGGCTTTACCCCAAGCAAATTTTCTGATCCAATCTGCTACCATAGACTGCACCTACGCCTGTACGTTGCAGGGTGTAAAAAGCAGGTTGTATTTAGCGAGGGGATTAACCCCTGGCAAAATACCCACGTGTATGGCTCATTGTAAATAAATTTGCGACCCCCTGTTTTGCTAGGGGACCTGACCCCTCGCAAATTTCCTCTTTGTGAGGAGTTTTTGCCATTTGTGAGGGGTTTAGTCTCTAGCAAATAACGTTTTTTTTGTAGTAATATATTATTATATACGAAAAATGATTTTTTTATAATCTAAATATATTTATTAAAAAATGATATACTAAAAAAAATGATTGTTGATCTAAATATTTTTATATAAGAAAATTTACTATTGATCTATATATTTTTGTAAACAATATTAATAATTTTATTTTGAAATTATTTTTATGTTATTAATCAAAACATTTAATATTAACATATACACAACGTTATTAATCAATATATTAAATATTAATGAGAACACGAAATTACTTATTAAAATTTTAAATATTAACAAGTAAATATGAAATTATTAATTGTAGGGGCAATTCTGAGGAGAGAACATTTTACTTGAGACACACCTTTGTGAGAGACATACCACTTGTCCATCTAAAACCTTAAGGTGATAGATGAGTGGGTTCTCTCATATAAGATGAGTGGATTCTCTCATATATAAGTGCTCAATCTTCCCTTTTATAATCAATGTGAGACTTTCTCACACTTGATTCTCAACACTCTCCCTCAAGGTTTTTGTAGTAATATATTATTATATACGAAAAATGATTTTTTATAATCCAAATATTTTTATTAAAAAATGATATACTAAAAAAAATGATTGTTGATCTAAATATTTTTATATAAGAAAATTTACTATTGATCTATATATTTTTGTAAACAATATTAATAATTTTATTTTGAAATTATTTTTATGTTATTAATCAAAACATTTAATATTAACATATACACAACGTTATTAATCAATATATTAAATATTAATGAGAACACAAAATTACTTATTAAAATTTTAAATATTAACAAGTAAATATGAAATTATTAATTGTAGGGGCAATTCAGAGGAGAAAACATTTTACTTGAGACACACCTTTGTGAGAGACACACCACTTGTCCATCTAAAACCTTAAGGTGATAGATGAGTGGGTTCTCTCATATAAGATGAGTGAGTTCTCTCATATATATGGATTCTCTCATATATAAGTGCTCAATCTTCCCTTTTATAATCAATGTGAGACTTCCTCACACTCCCTCAAGTGTGAGTCACAATGCTCCCCCTCATGTGGAATGACTCTTTCCACATACACTTGTACCACCGCTTGATATAAAGGCTCATGATACCACTGTAGGGGCAATTCCGAGGAGAGAGCATTTTACTTGGGACACACCTATGTGAGAGACACATCACTTGTCCATCTAAAACCTTAAGGTGGTAGATGAGTGAGTTCTCTCATATATAAGTGTTCAATCTTCCTTTTTATAATCAATGTAAGACTTCTTCCTCACACTTGATTCTCAACATTAATCAAAATATTAAATATTAACAAGAATATAAAATTACTTATCAAAATATTTTTTTACTAATCATAAATTCAGTTATTATTATTTTACCGATATCGAACTTTTTTTTTTATTGAAAAATATATATTTAAAACAAATGGTCCCGTACCAGAATCCATTGTAAACACAACGATTTATTATTAATTAGTTAAATAAGACAAATACTAATATTCAAATCTATCTAACACGTGCTTCTTACAACGTGTCGGTTTACGGTAATGAAAGACAGAAGATTGTAAATGGTGTTTCACCTATGGAAGATGATGCACAAAAACACAAGAGAATATATTCTTATCACAATCAGAAAATAAACTCACAAGCAGTATTCATATCATCATTTACATTTTTAAAGCATATTCCGTCTTATATTATAAACACATAAATTTAAAAAATAAATTTTCAAATACTAACTTTGTTTTAATCCAACTGATCTATCTTTATTTTCAAATAAAGTTCTATATGGAAAAATAATATAAGAAAAGAAACAAACAAAACTAAATAGGAGGACATGTACCTTACTCATGAAGACTAACAAAACCGTAATTAGTTAGAACAAAACAATCTTCAAAATAACAATTTCAAACACAATGTAGTAAAATAATCAATTATTTGTCATGATCCACAAAATATTATGGGTGAGCCAATCTATTTGAATAGGTATTATATTGCAAAATATATGAGAAATTTTTAATTTAAATGAATAAAAGTGTGTGTTCACCACACTCTATGTACTAATTACACATCCTATAGAAATTCTAAAATATTTGTATAATTTCAATTTCAAAATCCAGACCATTTATTATAAATCAAAACACTTCATCAACACCCCTGTTTAGGCCATAAAGAGATCCATATTTTAATTTCTATATTAACCATATGTATTGACTATATATTTATCAGTGTTTCCTTATAATGGGATGAACTTTAAAAAAATCTAGATAAACATCATAATATTTTCTCACACATAAAAGAAATTTTACATTTTTAATGAATATTTTTTTATAGAATTAAGTCAACCAACAACACAAAATTTATTCGCGATGCGAAGTCCTAAGGATTTATATAATCAAATTATAGGTTTGCGAGGTACATTAACTAATAAGTGATGAGGACGAGTAAGGTAATGGAGAGGAAGAAGGAGATGAAACACTCATATAGATAGACCATGCTTCTTCTCTCACCCTCTCTCTCATTTCTCGCTTTGTCTTTTTTTCTTAATGAATCTTACATTATAAGTCATTTATAAATAAATCTCACATAAATCATACACATTTTGTTATTTAATTAATAACATAAAATATTCAAACAAAAATATTGTTAAACCATATATCAACATTCATAAAATACAACGAACTATAATACACAATTTTAAAATGTTAATATCAAAATACAAAGTAAGAGATAACTATTATGTATATTTTATGCCCATGTTCTTCTTCTACCTCCTATACTGCAACACATGTCGTACCTCTGCTAAGATGGCATCTAGAATGACCCTTTCAAGAGCGCGTTCTTGAAACTCGCCTTAGTTATGGTCTCTCTCTCGATAACCACAATAATGTGACATATCAATAACATATTCACGACATAGTTCGCCCTTGCCTAATATCTTCTTGAAACTCCTTATGCATTTGGTGTCATGTAAGGATGCGACACTCTATAAAATCATTGAATGTAACCATATATTATACTCCATGGACAGATATCTGGCACATGACATACATTCTATAGGACCATATACTCATAGTACTCCGCAAATATCCCATCAACATCTCTACAGAGGATAGTGGTAGGAGCAACAATTATGGGGTCTCTGGGTATACTATGTAAATACCCAAACTGATGCATTACTCTCTTAAGCAGACGTGGGTACATAAGTTGAGACCCATAAGCCATCCATCTAGAGTACAAGGAAATCACCTTCAAGGGTCATGTTTTACGATGCACATCGTACAACGTGAAACATATATCATCCTGAATGATGCGATCAAGAGAAACTCGAAGCACCTTGGTCGCCAGATTCCCCCCTGAGTGGGATGATCATGCAAGCACCTGACAATTCCTCATAGCAGTCTTCAACATGTTCCTAGCTGGAGAGATGTGGAAAATGTTGGTGGATCCATGTCTGGAAATAGTTCAGATGAAATATTAGTGTTTTGAGCCTCTCGTAAGACCCAGAAAATCACTAAAGCCTAATATTGGTAAAGATCAAAACAACAAGGCAAGGAATATGTGGGTCTTATTTTTTTAAACCTCATAAGTAAACTTACGCACAAAATTCATCCTCATTGTCCAGATCCATTTGACGATTGATCATATTTCATGCTCACACATGCATTTTGTTGCTAACTAACTCTTTTATTTAAAGGAATGATCACATCATTTGCAAGGTACTGAATCTCTTCCCCATTCAAACTTCATTTCTTACTCCCTAAATAACTTGAGAAATGGAGTGATAGCTTCCAGGTTTGTCCATGTGTACTGCATTGAAATCTTGAACCATCACAACATACCATGAGTTCAATCCATTCAACCATCACTTATTTCCAGAGCATAATAATTAGTAAGACTGTAACACAAGTACAATGCAATGAATATTAGTAAGGGTGCAAACAAAACTATAAATAGACCATCTTTGTTGTCATATGTCATGTCTTTCATAAAATAGCTTCAGTTAAGTTAGAGTAGAGGAAAACCAAACAAGCCCCCCCCCCCCCCCCTCAATTATAGTCATGAATCATATCCGAGTCAATAAAGTATAATATAGACAACAACATCAACATAGGTTGCACTTTTGTCCATAAATATGTATGTTTCAATCAAAACCAAGAAGTATGAACTTAATGCACATGCTCTATGATATGCAACTCATGCATCATCACCCGCGACATTCACAACTAAAGGTAGGTGGTTTTTATACACCTTCACTGGGAATTTAAATCTAGCATGATATCCTCTAGTGTCATTTATCTCTTGTTGGACTTTACTCGGGTCATATCTTAAATGTGTCATCATCATTCCCAATTCATCTGTTCTATTAATTCTGGAGTAATCGAATAATCTTCATGTGATTAGAAGATGTAGGAATCGCGGTGCATAATTAAGTGTTATGGTGATCTTACTGATCTAAATACGAAATGAAGAGGTCTATGTGTACCATCGTTACACAAACTCAAATAATAAACCATGGTTAATATAACCATATCCAATCCTACATAAAAATTTCAGCTCAGATAACTGTAAGACATCATGAAACCATGGTTCATTATGATACGACAACTTTCCAACCTTCCTATTGTAGTTAATACACTTTAATGTATCACAATACTGCAAAAGATAAACACATTATCATTAGACAGTTCAATTGTTATAGCTCAAGTGTTTAAAAGAGTAATTAAATATTTATGTTACCTATCCATCCCGCACATGCCTAGAAGCATGGTTTGCATATAGAGTTAGTAGTGAAAAGTATAAAGGGCTCCTGGAAAGCTATCGGGAAACTATCAAACACGACATCACCAAATGCATTAGGATATTTTGAGGCAGCAAGGGCTTTAGGATGAGTTAGAGACACCTGAATCTGAGAAGACAATGCATGATACAAATGAACCTAGGAAGGTGATGCTTTAACATCAAATGGAGTTTCTCTAATTGCGGGTCGCAAAGTTCTAGATTTCTCTTTATGCAAAGATGTCCACAAAGATAAGATCCATAAGAATGTCATTGCCTCCCTTAGTGGTAATATGAATGAGCAATACTCTGGGGGTTACCTCATATAAATGCCTCGCCTAATGGACTTAAAGTCTCCTAACACAAGAACCAGCCTAAGGGACTTGACAAAAGTCTAGCTCTGGAAACTTAACTTAAAAGTCTTTCTTGAGGGTTTCGAGTGATGTCTTTCATGAGAGACTCAACGCTTTTACAGAGAGACTTAGAGTCTCATCAAACAGGCTCACCGTATAATCTTGCCAAAAGGACTTAGAGTCCCATCAACCAGGCTTATCTAAATGCCTCTCCCAAGGGACTTAAAGTCTCCTCAGATAAGATCCATCCTAAGGTATTGCCTAAGGGACTCAACCAAAGTCTGGCCCAAGAGACTTAGCTTAAAAAGTCTTGCCTGAGGGTTTCGGCCGAAGTCTTGTCCGAGAGACTCAACACCTTGCCTGAGAGACTTAGAGTCACATTAGATGGACTCAGTATATAATCTTGCCTTAAGAGTCTAATCAAACATCACCTCTGAAGCATAGTCGATGAAAGCATCTTTCCCTTTATCAATCTCTTGTGCTTGAGGAACTATGCAGTGATATATTTAATGAAGACCTACCGAGGGAGAGGGGAATATCCTGTCAATAAGGGGCACCATCCTTACATCGCCTCCAATTGGGGGCAACCTCGCCTAAAACACTCCACACTCACCCATTTTAGGGTAAATATGGGAAATAACATGTCTTAGTCAGATAAAATCAAGAGTCAAGGGAGTGAACCATATCTTCCTAGAAAATAGGAATTCAATGGTCAACTACCATGCCTAGGTGGGCGCTTGTAATTGAAGGTTGAGAAAAACACAAGAAAGGGGGGTTTGTATTGTGTTTTCAAAACTTTTTCACTTAGAAGTGCTTTACACAAACAATAAAAATATAATCAATGTTATTGAGAGAAATAATGACACTTTCAGTTTATATAGGTTCACCTTAGAAAAGGCTAATCATGTCCACCTGCGAAGGTGATTTTGCCTTAGAAAAGGATTTAATCCATGAGTCTTGAAATATTAGAAATGCATGGTCTACCTGTCGACGACTAACAACAAAGCAATGGTAACCTAGCCGGTCCCCTAAGAGATATAACGATCACTGACTCCTTAAGGCTTCCGACCCTTGAAGCGAAAGCTTGTTTCTGGTGCAATCTTGTTTTATGATCTTGGAGAAGCAGCTCTAACATAAATTTGACTTTTAGAATACTTGTGACTTCTGAAGCAACAACTTATTGAGAAGTACAAAGGAGATCATCTTTCTGGAGAACATTCAACAATCTTCAGGACTACTGATGTTTCTTTAGAAGCAGATGAAATAGTCTTTCTGATGTGTGCTTAGTATATTTCTGATGATTCTTCATACAATAGTCCAGAATCAATCAGAACTTCTAATCTGCACACTCAAGAAACTATTAGAAACAAAATTGTTTACATATAAAATATATGTATTGTTATCATCAAAATCTAGAGATTAATTGTAGAATCCAAATCTTGTTCTAACAATCTCCCCCTTTTTGATGATGACAAAACCTTGTATTTTGATGTAACAATTTTACAAGGCAATATCATAATATAATCAGAGTTAAGAAGAAAACTTACCATGATTAGCGTGAGCTCCTCCTGAGTCTAAGACTTACAGTTTTTAGAAGGAAGGTATATTTGAGCAATGTTTAGAAAACTCCCCCTCCCATGGGTTAAACAATCTCCCTATAAATCTAAAACTTAAGACCTTATCAGAAAGTAGGGTTTTCTGAGCTTGGTTAATATTTTCAAAAATTCTGATTGAAGCTACTGGAAGCAATTTATCAGAGTTTGCTTTATCAGAATTTCTTTCTTCATTAGAATCTTTATCTTATACCTGAAAACACATTCTAAAAACTCTTGCATATATAATTCATTAGAAATGTAAGCAGTGAGATTTAGAGAATTAGGTATGCATCAAAATCGTCATTATGCTTTCTTCCCCTTTTTGTCATAATAAAAAAGATAAGAGATATTTAGTTGATGATGAAACATTTTAAGCATGCTTACTAATTTCATCAGAAGGATAAGAAGAACTTTAGATTCATAGAATTAGAAGTTACAAATGAAACAAGACAACAAGAGAAGAGAAAAACAAAAATCATTAATCAAAACTCAAGACTCGTGACAAAAATCATTTAAACCATTGATCATCAAAATATTCAAAACCTTCTTCCATCATAGCATTTTCAGGACCAACACGAATCCTGCGAACAATTCTCACAATCTCCGCCTTGAAGAACACATCTGATAAGACTCTGCTATAAGGAATGAAGGACTTGTTCATATCTCTGGATATGGTTATGTACTCTTTAAGGTAGTTGAAGATGACTTAAGGAAAACTAATCGGAGTATGATTGAGAAGACAGAGGATCAAAAGTTTATCATCATGATACAAGAAATTCTTGTTGATACCTCGAGGTCGAAGGTTTGATAGAATAAATAGAAACCAATCTTTAGAAATAAGCAGGAATTTCTCAGGTTTGTGGATTCAAAACCAGAAGAGACATCAAAGATGGAGATCATCTTGGCATCAGGGGTGCATCTGAGAGAGGCTTGGCTTGTAATAATACCCATTTGAGCTCAACTAATGGCCTCAGCAATGCAGACAACAATGAAAAAAATAGGAAAGCCAAAGATATTGGATTCAATTATATTACCAACAATGCTTATAGAGGCATATCTCCAAAAAATACTTTACAAGGTTTGGATAGATGGGTCCTTGTAGCATAGTAAGATAGCCATTCTAATTCTAAAAGTGTATGCCGAGATGGAAGTTATGACCAACACCTAGAAGTTTTGGACATTTTTCATTGATGACTTCCAAAATACCTTCATCACCATGAAAGGTTTTTGATGACATGATAAGACATGTTGAGAAAAGATTTGAGAGGAAGACACAATTGAAGGTTGAGAAAAAATTTGTGAGGAAGACACAAAAAAGTGAAACAGAAGAGGGTATAAGTAGGGGAAAGTAAAACAAGATTGATAGGAGAATTGATTTCCTTATGCAAGCAATCAAACTTGAGATACCAAAAAGAGTTAATGTTTGAATAAGAACCGAAAAAGAACAGAGAATATAATCCTTTCCAAGGCGCTTGTCAGAGAAAGGAATACAAGACGACAAACTAGGCTAGGAATAAAGGGTCGTGCTTAAAGATTCCCATTTTTAATAAAAGAATATATTGACCTTTCCTTAAATGAGCAAAAGAAGGGAGAGAAACATTGAGATTTTAACCTATTCTCAAGGACATTACATTGCTTCGAGGATGATACTCTCATGATTTTAGAATATATACTCTTCTTAGTTTAAGAAGATTCTAATCATGATATCTTCTAACTGGTAGAAGTATCTAGAAGTACTTCATTAGAAAACACGTAAATTCTAACATGGTGTATCTTTTCTATGATAATTTCACATTTCTCATTTATCTTGTTTCTGATGACCCATTTGGTTGCAATAACGTGAGTTTTCTTCGGTTTAGGCTCTCGACCCCAACCATCATTTCTGGAGATCTGGTTTTGCTCTTCTTGTATTTTTAGAATCCATCCATTTTCCTTAATTGTTTCGTCACATGAAGTTTGTTATTTTGTAGATACTAATCCCATAAGCGCTTCTTCAGATTGTTTGAAGGTGGATCTTGTTCTGACAAGTTTAGCTTTATCTCCCAGAATCAAATCTTCAGAAATCATTTGTGTTTGTCTTTTCCTTCTCTTAACTGATGGACAATCAGGTGCTTCTAATGTATCATTATTTCTAACCAACTTACTATCATAATCTTTTTCTTCAGAACCTGCAAGTGTTATCTCTAGATCTGCAAACTTTTCAAACAACTTTGACTTTTCTGGGTCAAGCTTATCATCAAATCTAACATTGATTGATTCTTACATAATGCATGTTTTGGTATTATATACTTTGTA
Organism: Vicia faba; assembly: GCA_948472305.1. Lineage (NCBI taxonomy): Eukaryota > Viridiplantae > Streptophyta > Magnoliopsida > Fabales > Fabaceae > Vicia > Vicia faba. Next base: position 891,886,552 of record OX451740.1, read on the forward strand.
GCCTTTAGAGAATTTTGAGTATCTCAACATAATACACTTTTGTACTTTAGAATCAAAATTGTTCAGATTATCTTTAGTATCCAGAATAAAACACGGACATCAAAACAAATGCAAATAAGAAATGTTGGAGTTTTTTCCCTTACACAACTCATATGGAATCCTTTCCAAAATAGGTCTTATATAGATTCTATTCTGAATGTAATATGCTGCATTTCCAGCTTCTTCCAGAAAGTGCTTAGCCACGTCGGTCTCGTTGATCATAGCTCTGGCCATTTCTTGCAGTGTTCTACTCTTTCTTTCTACAACTCCATTATGACTAACACCATAGATCATGGAAGCCATTCTTCTTCTGTCTATGTTATCATTTAGGAACTTATGAAAAGCTTTATCATGTTGGTACATGATGGTTTCAGAAGATAGGGAAGCTTTAGAAATAACTTTTTCAAGTTTTGAACATTTTTTACTTAGAAACATATTTTCATTTTTAAAAATAAAATTATCATATTTTTGTTCAAGACCTTCTTTCTCTAGTTTATCATATTCTTCAATTTCATATTCATGAACCTTCATAAGATTCTTGAATTTTTGTTGAAGCTTCTGATGTTTGTTCAGAATTTCTGATAAACATAACTCTAATTCAGCTCGAGAGAATTCAGAAAATACCTCTTCAGAGTCGGACTCTTTTTCTGACGTTTCTTCTTTTGAACTAATACCCATGAGTGTTATGTTTGCATGTTCTTCTTCTGATTCCGATCCTTTAGAGTCAGAATCATCCCCTGTTTCCATGAGACCTTTCTTCTTTCCTTTGAAAGTGCTTTTCTTGAAGCTTTCTTTTCTGGTGCTCTCCTTCTTGAGATTTGGACATTCATTTATGTAGTGTCCAGGCTCATTGCACGCAAAACATGTTACTTCATTACTAGCTCTTCCTTTATCATATGCTTCTGGATGATCTCCTCTGTTTATGAATCTTCAACCATTGTTTTTCTTTTTCTTCCAGAGTTGCTTAAATCTTCTAGATAGAAGTGACAATTCGTCTTCATCATCTGAATATTCATCATCAGATTCTTCGATTTCTTCAGCTTGGAAAGCCTTGCTCTTTTCTGATATGGTTTTTTCTGTTCTGGATTTTAAAGCAATAGATTTATTTCTTTTCCGAGGCTTGTCTTCTTCTAGCTCTATCTCATGACTTCTAAGCAAACTGACTAACTCTTCAAGAGTTATAATGTTCATATCCTTAGAAAGCTTCAAAGCAGTAACAATAGGTATCCATCTTTTGGGAATACTTGTGATGATTTTCTTGACATAATCAGCAGTGGAATATCCTTTGTCCAAAACTTTAAGTCCTGCCACCAAGGTTGAAACCTTGAGAACATAGTTTCAACTGTTTCGTCATCTTCCATTTTGAAGGCTTCATATTTCTGAATTAAGGTCAATGCCTTAGTTTCTTTGACTTGTGCATTGCCTTCGTGTTTCATTTTGAGCGAATCAAGAATATCCTTTGTTGTTTCTCTATTTTTGATCTTTTCATATTCATTGTACGAGACTGTGCTAAGAAGGATAGTTATGGCTTTGTGATGATTCTTGAAGTTGCGCTTTTGATCTTCATTCATTTGTTCATGGGAATAGGAATACCAATTGCACTGACAGGTTCTTTATAACCATCTGTAACCATTTCCCAGAGATCAATATCATAGACTAGAAATAAACTTTCTATTCTATCTCTCCAATAGTCAAATTTCTCCCCGTCAAAAATAAGAAGTTTAACATTGTATCTATCTCTATCGTTTGTGTTAGCAACAACCAGTTAGAAGGTTTTTCTCACACAAAATCTCTCTACACAGTTAAGTGTTTGATTAGAAAATCAATAATAGAGCCGAAGCTCTGATACTAATTGAAGGTTGAGAAAAACACAAGAATTGGGGGTTTGAATTGGGTTTTCAAAAACTTTTCGTTTAGAAGTGGTTTACACAAAATAAAAATAGAATCAATGCTATAGAGAGAAATAATGACACTTTCAGTTTATACAGTGTTTTTGTGTAGAACAAATATTCAGCCGACTTCTGAGGAAGTTGTTAGGAAAAGTCTACCAAGGTGAGTTTATGGGATGATTGGGGGATTTGGGAGCTACGACAGTGATGCGTGTGTCCCAAGATGAATGTATTTCTTATCCCTCTTGCGGGAGCCTATTTATATAGTGTGAATCTTTGAATCATCAAGAGCCTTAGTTAACGGGTGACTCTTGAGTTTCATAACTCTTATAACCTCTGTTGTCTCCATGAATGGAGAAATCAAGGTTGTGTACATCCTAATGATTGCGCCGCCGGAGGTTACATGCATTAATGAGCTGAGATGGTAACCGGTCATGGGCAGGTGCTTCCCAGCTACCTACCATATCTGAGTCAATGATGAAGATGGATTGCTACCCGGGTCAATGGGTCATCCGATATTCCCTTAACCGAGTTTCATCCTGGATACCCTCGCCCTGAGTCGACTACTGGTTTAACATTTTTCCTCTCCAATTACACTACCCGATCGGGCCTATTATTTTTGGGATGTACATAAGCCCGTCGAGTTCAAGTACTTTCTTTGTAAGGATGCCGTATTGTCATGTAGTCACGAAAGGTAATACAAGCATCGCCGAGTTCCCGTTCTTTTCTTACCCACGTGTCGTAGAGTGAATAGTCACCACCTTCTCTTTCCTAAAGTAATGAGGACTTCCACCTAAACCCATGTTCACTGGGTGATGTTTCCCACGCCTAGTGTGATGTTCATTTGACTCTATTAAAACCCTACTTTCTTCTTTCCTTTTCTATATTTGGTAATTTCAGAAGGCGTTTATTCCTTTCAAGAGAGTGTTTAATCTCCCTCAAGTATTTCTCCATTTACAGGTATTTCCTCTTTACTCTTTTATTTATGTTTTGCCTTTTTAGATTATGGTTGTCCTGAGAGAGTGTGACGATAAGGGAAACATTGTAAAACCTTCTAGTGTCGAAGAAAGGAGAGAGTTATGGAACTAATGCATGCGAGATATGATGGGTATTCTAGGTCAGGAGGAGTTTAATAAGATCACAAGGGAGGTTTATGGTTTTCCCCTATCTTCTTTGAGTAACTCTGACCACGATTCTTCCTCCTCAGGTTCTGTAGAATTTATGATGGTTGTGTCTGCCCCTTTTGACGTTGAAGTCATGGATTACAAGAACAATATGCTTAACGGCACAAATATTTCCAAACTTAGGTCTTTGATAAGGGTCTCCTAGACTGGGGAGGAAAGCGATGTTATCTTGGAATCGTGTGTCTCAGGGGATCGCGTGTGTGTACTTCGTCGAAAGGACACTGATGAAGATTTCTTTACTTCTATGCTTGGATTTTGAAGGATTTCCGAGCCCGTTGTACCCCAAAATTTTCCCTCTCATTTCTCAAGAATTTTCTCACAGGATCTTCCATGACTCAAGTTTGCAGCATTGATACATCAATTTAGGTTTGGAATTGGCACAAGGGCAAAATGGTCAAAATGCACACTGAAAAGTCAAACTTTGACTTCTTGATCAAAATCAAGTTTCAAGAATCACATTTCATCAAGACATGTTATAATATGAGGTTGGTTCATCAAGAAAATCAAAAGTAAAAATTACTTTGGAAAAGTCAAAGTTCTAAACACTTAGAATTTTTTCTAAATTTTAAGAAAATATGATAAATTCAGAACTTTTGGCCAGATTTTCATCATGATGCAAGATGATTCAACAAGAACTTCTGACATAGAAGTTATAGATCTCAAGGAGATCTAAAACATTACAGAACATAACTCCTCCTAGAAATGTTGGGATTTCAAGTTATAAATCCTTGAAGACACGTCCATGAAACTAAAAGACTTAGTAAATTCTGAGCATTTCCATGTCAGAATTTGATTAGAACTTTTGGGCCAGTTTTCACGCAGGTACAATCAGAGTTTGCAAAAATGATTCAAAGAGGGATTACAAAGCATGTCACAAGCTTTCTGAAAAGTCCGAGAACTCCTCAGATCATGCTGAAGCAGAGGGAATTAAAGATCAAAAGTTGGACATTTATTCTTAATCTAAGTTACGTTTATGCTGAACTTCTGATCCAGTTTCAAGCTATGCTGCATAATCCCATGTTGCAGGCCTTCTTGATTGTTAAATATAATCATAATTTAATGCTTATACCAACTTTTGAGTATTTATCCCAGTGCTTAAGCCTTTATCCAAAAGATCTTCCCACGTGCAGCATAAAAGTACTACTGTTGTCCTTGAAAAGCAAACTTTTGTACAAAGTTTATTTTGAGCCCATACTTACTTTGTTTCCGAGTGTACTTCCCCACAAATCATTCCTACAAACTCAGATTAGGCGTGTTTAAAGCTGCTAACCACCCTACCTCGCCCTAAAACCATGCTTGTCTAAACTTGCTTCAAAAACAAGTCAATGATCCATAATACATGATGGTTGTACTCCTGACTTCTCCAAGATTCTAAATCCTTTGCCTATAAATTAAACTTCATTTGCAAACTGAAAGAGGATGGGAAAAATCCCTGAAACCTTGCTGAAAATTCCCAAGAACCTGAAACTGCAACACCAACATAAAACCTGCTAGTTTCTGATTTTTGCATCCAAACTCTAATTTTCCTTATGCGTTTCTTGGCCAAATCATCCACACAGTTTCTGGTATACACGTAGAAGCTTTCCCAACTTCTGTTTTCAAACTGTAATACAGTCTTCATCAATCTCCATTTCAAAAATCAGAACTTTGTATCTTGACTGCTCCAGAGCATTCCAACCATTCATAACTCAAGTTAAGGTTTGCTTTAGCTTTCTGAGAACTTGAGGAAGCTGACTGGAACATCACAACAATCTGAACCAGGCTCTAATTCACAAAACACTTTCCAGCTGTAAGGTAAGTTTATTCTGATTTTCATCTCATTACTTAGGCATTGTTAGGCTTGCAATTTCAAAGACACGATGTAGATATCATGGCTCTGAATATGTACATATTTATAGATTTCATTTATATGGCCTAAGTAGAGAGAATTTCAGATCAGAACTTCTTGAGAAAATTAGGGTTCAGAATTAGGATTAGAAAAATTCATGCTTGCTTCTGGTTTACAATTTTGATGCTTTGTATTTCTGAAACCATGATGAAATTTGCCATAACTTCTATGTTTGCATTTTCCATTTTTGTTGAGAAATGACTAAGTGGCAGATACTCTGGCTGGCGCGAAGAAGAAGTTGAAGTTCATCACCACAACTTACTTTGTAATATATGTTTATGTTTTTGCTTCTAATACCAGATGTATGGCCACCCCAGTGGTAGAGAGCGCGCATATAAGGCATTAGTGTTAAGGGTCCGGGGTTCTAGCCCCAGAAGCATCTTTTATGTTTATTTCTTAACATTTTTACCCCATTTGTTTGTCAAAACAGTACTCCTGGACCAAAATTTCTAGATATTCTCATCCAACAGCATCGTCCCCTCACTTACCCATTAACAAAACTTCTAGCCTTCCAGTAACACTAGAACTTCTAGGTTTCCAGCTGCATCAGAACTTCTAGGATCTCTCAACAATCATAATTTCTAGGGTTTTCTTTATTTCCAGCAACCCCTGAACTTTAGCGCGTCTGGATCCAGAATTTCTGGCTTGCCCCTTTTCTACTAACATTTTCTTTCTGATTTGCAGCGTGCCTGAGTCAAAACTTCTACTCTCTCTTATTTTTATTCTTTCGGCAACACGCTGAATCTAACTCTTATTCTCTTATTATTTTTATCATCACTTTTATTTTCATTAATCAAAAACACCAAAAATACTTTATATTCATATACTTTGCTTTATTTCTTTTAAAACAAAAAGACTAAAAACATTTCCTTAAGCAAATTTATTTCTTCTCTTAATAAAAATAAAACAAATCTATTTTTACATTTTAATTCTTGTACATTATTTCAATATGGTTTTAATAGATAATTAGGACTTTAATTTCTTGCAACCCCCATTTGTAAATTTATACACCCCATCCCTAAGTGATTGTAATAGCGTATGATATTTACTTTCCGCAATTTATCACTTTCATATAAATGCTAGTAATTAGGGTTTGTATGGAAAGATAAAATAAATACTTAGAAAACCCTAATTCAAGATAAATCAAACATGAAATACAAACACTTGCACACTTGCATCTCTAGGGTTAACTCCACTTGTTGCCTTATAAAAAATAGTCATATTATGCATGTGAGGCGTCTTAGCAAAAACAATAAAAAAATACAAGACCATAGTCCCTCGATGAAGTTTCAAATGTTGCCTTATAAATGATATTAGTCCCTCAAGAGAAATGCTAAGACATCTCACAACATTGCTATCATGATTATACGATGACCCACGCCCGTCCCTTTACATCCAAAGATAAGGCTTCTTACCAATCAATGGTAAGATAGCAATAACAAAGGAAGGAATGAACAAAAGACTTTTTGAGTAGGTAGAACGTTCTTAGTTGCTTGCTCACAATCCATCTTCAAAACAAACATCTTTTCAAACACACCAAACACTTTCAAAACATGAAATATTTTCAAAAGTCCAACACTTTGTATGCATTATTATAGAGACGAGAATCATTAAATGAAGAGGGTGCTAGCACCTTCCATTTTCATATTCTACCCCCCGAACTCCAGAAAATAATCTCAAAGGTCTTTCCTGTTCTTTTCACCCTTTCTTTTATTGGATAAAAGAAAAGTCGGTGGCGACTCTTGCTATCCGCAACAATTGCGATAAAAACACAAAACACCCAAGTTAGTTCTCCCACAGTATTACAGAACTGGCGACTCTGCTGGAGACTTGTTAAAAGTGGGGTTACCTTAGGGCTAGATCACCTTTACTTGCTTTCCTTGTTTGACTTGCTTGCTTTATATTATGGTTCCTTGTTTGGGCTTGATTTGATCCTCCACCCGGATTTGGGGCACCTTTTAGGTAAGTAGCAATAGATTATGGAAATTGTGCAGGGTATACCGACATGGTTGAACAATATCTACGTTAGTGTGACACATTTGTTGGTACCGGTAGCCCTTGAGTAGTCAAGGAGAATACGGGGCCGCTGTGTGATGTCATGAAGCACTAACTGACCTTAGAACCTTAATTGAACAACTTGGCCATTAGGAAGTAGTGAGATAGCCGGATTTGGTTTTGACCGAAGATTGGTTGATACTCGATACTGCACTCATTGAGATTCGACTCCCGAGCTTTGTTTGGTGGAAAGTCAGTTGTCGATCAGAACGAAACTTGTGGGAAAGATCAGTGATATTGAGATCCCTTAGAACTCGGTTACTATTACTAGGACAGGTTGAGCCAACTAAATTTCAATAGGGTACTTACCTATCAAACTCCATACAAGCCTAAACATAAGGACTTGTCTGCTTTGTATGTATATTTGTACATAACAATTTGCTTACTTTGCATACTCGTAGATAACATCATGACATCATACCATAGCATTTTCAATAGTCATTTCAAGGATCTCAAGGGCCTATGATGCAGGGTCACGTTGAATCAGACGCCTATCAAGGGTCAAGAGGATTTATTTTCCTCTAACCAAACGCCGTCAAAGATCCAAGTATAACAACTTGAGTTAGGGGCTATGACCCACTTGACATGGTGAGCTTAATTCTCGTGGAAGGACATCCACCGATACGAAGTTCTCCAATCAAAGCTGTAAGTAACTTTTAACATCTTCTTGTGTTTACCCCGTGAGATCCTTGAAAATATTGCATCCACATATCATGCATATCATTATAACAGGTTTTCCCCACGCGAGTTTCTCATCTACCTACTGTTTATTTCAGTAGAGATGTCTCTAGAGCAAACAGTGAAGGACCTTCAAGCACAAAATGCTCAATTCCAACAAATATTCCTGGCTCTGGCTAAGGGGTAGGAAGATCTGAAAACACTTTTCACCAAAGAGAGCAAAAAGACTAAGAAAAGGGTTGTCGTCCTCAACGTGGGAAGAAGGTCCAAGGGGCATGCCCAACTAGCTCAAAAAGAAGATGCTTCTTCTTATGAAGAAGACAATCAAGAAGAGGAAGCTATAAGCATTAAATCTAACATAGCTATTGATAACGAAGACTATTCTGAGGAGCAGTATCCACCGACAGATGAAAAATACAAACAACTTGAAGACAAACTAAAAGCTGTGGAGATCCAAGTTGTGCCTAGCTTGGACTTAGGAGACATAGGTTTGGTTTCTGGAGTGGTCATCCCACCAAATTTCAAAATCCCTACCTTTTCCATGTATGATGAGATCTCTTGTCCTAAGATGCATCTGAAGTCTTATGTCCGCAAGATTCAACCATACACAACTGATCAGAAGCTCTGGATCCATTTCTTCCAAGAGAGTTTAGCTGGGACGTAACTTGAGTGGTTCTATCAATTGGAGACTTCCCACATTCACACTTGGGAAGATCTAGCTACTGCCTTCTATAAGAAGTACCAATACAATGTTGATCTTGCACAAACTCATGTGCAATTGCAGAATATGACCATGCGTTCCAACGAGGGCTTCAAAGAATACGCCAAAAAGTGGAGAGACCTGGCTGGAAGGGTGCAGCCACCCTTAACTGACAGGGATTTGATTAACATCTTTATGGGAACTTTGATGGGAACTTTCTTCAATCACCTAATCGGAAGCTCCTCATCCGGGTTCACCGAGATAATACTAACTGGCGAAAGGGTCGAAGCTGGCATCAAAAGCGGAAAGATCGAAGGAGCTACACCTTCTGATACTCAGAAAAAGCCATATAATGGGAAGAAAGAGTCCAATGCCGTGTATGGTCAAAAGGGTCATAACAAGAGCAATCATGACCAACATGTAGAGGCAGTCGTGATCTCCGGTCCTACATCGCAGCGGCAACTATAAAGGGGAAATCAACGAAGGCAAGACGAGCCCAAAAGACGGTTTACCAACATCAACATGCCGTTATCTCAAGCACTGCAAAACTTGTTGAAGATGAATTTGATTACGTTGATAGGACCTCATCCAAACCCCAAAACTTATTCTTTTAACTATAGTCCTGATGCAATATGTGCATATCATTTCGACAGTCCTGAGCATGATACAAACGATTGTTGGGGGCTGAAATACAAGATTTACAACATGATTGATGCCAAGGAGATCGAGTTAGATCCTCCAGAGACTCCCAACGTGATCACCGCTCCCATTCCAAATCATTAAGTGTTCCAATTCATTTTACATTTTCAATTGTAATCTCTTTTGTTGTTCAACACTTATCTATTAGTGTCAAACTTTATTTCATTAATGCATTGCATATATTTGTCTTGAATTAATCCATTCGTTTTCATTATATTTAAGCTATGCTTTTTACTCTATTTATGACATTCAAATCTTGCTAAAAGTTACAAGCCTTTAGATGGAGGGTGACGAAAACAATACCATAATCTCATACAGTATGCTTTTGAACAGACTTTGCTGACAATGTACATGCGTTCTTTCAATCCCTAAACACTGGAGTTATAAGGAGGATAATCCCTAGTCAACCCCTTCGAGCCAAAGAAGTAGAAGTTTTCTTTTTTTTAATACAAATTGAGACCTTTAATAAAAACTTGGGGCAGGGTAGTCTCTCAGCTAATTCAAATGGACATTCAGTCGCAAGCTTTCACCTCGATCACAACGAGTGATATCAAAAAATTCCTTCTGAACCAAAAGATGACGATGGTTCCCTATCGATTAGGCAGTCATTATCTCTCGAAAGAAAAATCCCACTAAGTCAAAACCTACGAAAGAGACTTAAGAAAACTGGGGGCATCCCGCTGGCTGTATTCTCAACACCAAAACAGTCAGGAAAAAAATCAGGGATAATAAATCAAAAAAGAGGTCACTACAAATACTCAACAACATGAAAAGTGTTGCAAAAATGACTGCCTTCTCAAATAAACTTCCAAATATCTGAACCATCATTCCAGATTCAATAGGAGTTCAAACGCACAATTGACTGAGCTTAGGACTGGAGAACATCACGAAGAACGAGCGGGTACAAATACCCTTTGAGCCTTATCCTTTGTTTCTTAAACTGTGAACCAGACCACAATACAACCTTTCAAAGTCCTAATTGAAGTAGGGGTTAGTTCGAAAGCATATTGTTATCGAAGGTATCCCGACTCCTGTAAGGCTTACTATAAATCCTAAATTGAATTCACATTCTTACAAAATTCTTTTATCTACTAAAACGCATTCTCAAAACTTCAAAGACAAGCATAAACTTCGCATTATTTGAAATAGCTGTTTATATATGGCTAATTGTTTGACAGCGGAGAAATTCACACGACAAATTTCCAGTGAACAAAAACTCTCTCAGTGAACAGAACCACTTCAAATGGGATGACGCTTCCAATGATAAATCTCCTATAAGCAAGGGGGCATGACATGTCACTGTCCAACCCGTCTGGGGAAGTCAAGGCAAGATTCCAAGAAATATGTCAAGAAATGTTGAATAACCAGGGGCATGTCTTTATCTGAATCACTCGGGGCACTGAACATGAACTCCAACAAAGGGTCATGTACGGTCAGGCAAACATTTCTTGGAAATACTACAAACAATTGCTACCAGAGGCAGTGACAAATCTTCCGCAAAGCCCTTTTCATAGAGTGGTCCCCAGTCAGAATTTCAATCTCTGAAAGCATCTCCAACTGAGTTGATCTCAAGAATCCTCGAGGAGTTCCGCCAAAAGAAAACACCTCTCTAACAGATTGGCAACAAGGTTTATTTCCCCAACAAACGACAAGACTCCCAAGTTTGAATTTGCCTCTCAGACTATCACAAATCAAGGGACCACAACTCCTCTTCCCCAGTAGACTTTTCTACAATCCCCAGTGAGCTGCTGCAAAACTTGGGAGACAACCAGATAACAGTTAATTTCTTTGTCCCTAATAAGTTGTTAACTCCCTTTCTCTTCCATCAAGAGATAGCTCCCCAATAAAGCAATGGACAACTGAAACTCCTGAACTCTTTTCCCAAGCGGAAAACAACACTCTCCACAGAGTTTTCTTCTCAAGCAAAATCAACATCCCCCAGTAGAGTTCTCCTCAAAACAACAAAAACAGGAATCCCCATCGGAAACATTCTAAAAAACAAGGTCTGGAAAGGTGTGCATACTCTTCATCCCCAACGACCATCCGTGGGATTCAGCTTCCCAAAACTCCCCAGCACTTGTCAAAGATTTATTTTCCAGGACAAAATTACATTTCGACAATATTTCATGCATCATATTTACACACATGATAAATGCATACAACATAATCTCATTTATTTTGAGAACATCATTACGCCATGCATTTCATACATCGTGACATTGCATACATCTAACTCTTTACCTTTTCAGGAAAGACCAAACAACAGATAACTATCGTCAACAATTTTTCAACAGTTCCAGATTAATACCTGTAACAAGACAGGACAACTATTTATGGACGACCGATTGTAGATTAATACCTGTAACAAGCCGGGAAAGCTATCTACATGAGCAGATTGAAGATTAACACCTGTAACAATCCAGGAAAACTATCTTTCTTTCTAAGGTCAAAGATCAATACCTGAAACAAGCCAGGGTAACTATCTACACGACCAGTTGAAACAACCCTACCCAGGTTCCTTCTCCCTTCTAGATGCAGTTTTACACGAACTCATCATGAAGCAACCCTACCCAGGTTCCTTCTCAAACATTTCCAGATACAGTTTTACACAGACTCATCAGGAAGCAGCCCTACATAGGTTCCTTCTCCTTTCCAGATGCAGTTTTACACGGACTCATCATGAAGTAACCCTACCCAGGTTCCTTCTCATTTCCAGATGCAGTTTTACACGGACTCATCATGAAGTAACCCTACCCAAGTTCCTTCTCAAACATTTCCAGATAGAGTTTTACACGGACTCATCATGAAGAAACCCTACCCAGGTTTCTTCTCATTTCCAGATGCAGTTTTACACGAACTCATCATGAACTAACCCTACCCAGGTTCCTTCTCAAACATTTCCAGATGCAGTTTTACCCAGACTCATCATGAAGTAACCCTACCCAGGTTCCTTCTCAGACATTTCTAGATGCAGTTTTACATGGACTCATCATGAAGCAACCCTACCTAGGTTCCTTCTCATTTCCAGATGCAGTTTTACACGGACTCATCATGAAGTAACCCTACCTAGGTTCCTTCTCAGACATTTCCAGATGTAGTTTTACACGGACTCATCATGAAGCAACCCTACCCAGGTTCCTTCTCATACATTTCTAGATGCAGTTTTACACGGACTCATCAGGAAGCAACCCCACCCAGGTTTGTTCTCCTTTCCAGATGCAGTTTTACACGGACTCATCATGAAGTAACCCTACCCAGGTTCCTTCTCAGACATTTCCAGATGCAGTTTTACACGGACTAATAAGGAAGCAGCCCTACCCAGGTTCCTTCTCCTTCCTAGATGCAGTTTTACACGGACTCATCATGAAGTAACCCTACCCAGGTTCCTTCTCAGACCTTTCCAGATGCAGTTTTACACAGACTCATCATGAAGCAACCCTACCCAGGTTCCTTCTCATTTCCAGATGCAGTTTTACACGGACTCATCATGAAGTAACCCTACCCAGGTTCCTTCTCAGACATTTCCAGATGCATTTTTACCCAGATTAATCATGAAGTAACCCTACCCAAGTTCTTTCTCAGACATTTCCAGATACAGTTTTACACGGACTCATCAGGAAGCAACCCTACCCAGTTTCCTTCTCCTTTCCAGAGGCAGTTTTACACGGACTCATCATGAAGTAACCCTACCCAAGTTCCTTCTCAGACATTCCCAGATGCAGTTTTACACGGACTCATCATGAAGCAACCCTACCCAGGTTCCTTCTCATTTCCAGATGCAGTTTTACATAGACTCATCATGAAGTAACCCTACCCAGGTTCCTTCTCAGACATTTCTAGATGCAGTTTTACCCGGACTCATCCTGAAGTAACCCTACCCAGTTTCACATGGACTCATCCTGAAGCAACCCTACCCAGGTTCCTTCTCTTAAATTCTAGGTGAAGTTTCACATGGATTCATCTTGAAGCAACCCTACCCAGGCTTCCCTCTCATATGTCACCTAAAGCAGCTCTACACAGGCCCATCATAAATAAAAGAATATTCAAGACCTCTGCTGGTTCAGTTTAAATTAATCAATGGTTTATCCTGATTCCTTTCCAGTAGACACTTTCTCTGGTTCAGATAAATCGCTTCAAAGATTTATTCTCATCCTCTTTCCAGTTAAAGAATATTCAAGACCTCCGCTGTTTCAATTTAAATAGATCAATGGTCTATCCTGATTCCTTTTCAGTAGACACTTTCTCTAATTCAGATAAATTTCTCCCAAGATTTATTCTGATTCTTTTCCAGTTGAAGTCAAGCTTAGACTCAATCTAATTCCTGTCAACAATCACCTATGGATGGCATCTATAAGCCCATCTCCGACAACTTTCCATCATCTCCCCAAATGGCATCTTTAAGCCCATTCCCTACGTAATCAATAATCACATCATCGAGTGCAATGTTCTGGGCACTCTAGTGTTCAATCATCTTCTACCTTCAAGCTATGAATGACAATGTGCCATACTTGCTTTTCAGGTTTAAAAAGATTGAACAGGGGCAGCTGTTGTACCCCAAAATTTTCCCTCTCATTTCTCAAGAATTTTCTCACAAGATCTTCCATGACTCAAGTTTGCAGCACTGATACATCAATTTAGGTTTGGAATTGGCACAAGGGTAAAATGGTCAAAATGCACACTGAAAAGTCAAACTTTGACTTCTTGATCAAAATCAAGTTTCAAGAATCATATTTCATCAAGGCAACATATGGAGATGCTTTAGCAATTTTATTTAAGGGACTAGATCATTTACCGAAAGGCAACACAGTAGGGTCATCGAGGAACTATGATCTTTTGATTCGAGGGTCTTTGCTAAACCGTCCCCATTTTTTAGGGACATGACTGTTTTATTTTCTGAAAGGAAACCAAAGTGGGCGTACCTTAGAGGTGTATATGTGCAAGGTGTGTTATGTTCAGTTATTTTAGTATTGAGTTAAATTTGCTAACATTTGATTTTAATCTTTGTCATACAATCCTATTAGTCATACATCTAAGCAGTTAATATATTGTCAAAATTTAAAGTGCAGAAAGTTAAATCTACGCTATTACAATGCTTCGGGGAGGGGGTATTTACATGTCCAAAAATGGGGGAAAAATAAAGAAAACAATAAAAGCCCTAGTTAGTTTTATTACATTCTATCAGCAGTTACATTAGTATATAAAAAATGCGAAAATAAACAACGCGTGCGAAATGGAAAGAAACGTCTAAAAACCTAAAAAGTTCTAGATGAATAAAGAAATCTTTTTTTTTGTTTATTTTTTATTAACTACCTTAAATCTAAATTTAATTAAAAAATAAATATTAAATGAATTTAAACCTAATTCTATTTTTTTTATTTGGTAAAAAAATGGTTTTAAAAGTAAAATACAAAACAAATAATAAAAAAAAATCTAAAAAGAAAAATAGAAAATAAAGCTGGGCCCGGTAGACAAAACAAATAGGGGTGGCGCTGAAATTTGTTAGGCCCATGTATGAGGGAGCCCAGGGGCTGTATGGATCCACTGAGAGGATCCTTTGAATGTCCATGATGGGGGTTCATATTTGATGCGCTTGGATCTGGCGGCGTTGACATTGGAAGGCATGGATCTGATGGCCTATGGTGCGCTTATATAGCCTGGCTGCACTGGATCTGCAAAGAAGAAATGGAAAAATAATATGCAAGAGGCAGGGGTCGAACCTCTAACCTCTCACACACGCAACGCCTTAACACTCACACACCCAATCATTGGGACGACTTTACATTCATTAATATGCATACAAAGAAATGTATATAATGCAAAGTAAGTCCAAATGCTAATTTGTCACACGCGCGAGCTCCAATGGGGTCCAGATATTTGAGTGGACCAATCATTGCATCCCTTTCTGCCACGCCTCAGTCAGCACCAGTCAAGTCACCGGAGGTGGTGGCTCCGGTCATGGCTTTCGGTTGGCCAAAATCCCAAACCTGCGAAATTTCAAGAAAACAAGCATGGAAATAACCCCATTGAACTAATTAGACCCTTGCGAATATGATGGCATGATTGGTTTGTCCTATAGAGGCTTATTTTTTGAGATACGAAGCTTGGCTGAAGCTTTGCCCTAACAACGGCAAAGCTTTGTCCATGTGTTAAATCAACCATGCGATGGCTCTAAACACAGATAATCATCAGTATAAACATGAATATGCACATGGAAATCATTTATATTGCATAATAAAAAGCTTTGAGTTCAAGTAAGTATACCAAACCAGTGACACTCAGGGGAGAGAACATGGGCACGTTTTAACTTGATCGAGGGTTGGAATAAACTCCCGGGAACCTTAGGGTGACGATGGAACACCTGGAACAAAATGAGTATGGTTGGATCAGTGGTTTCGAGTTTGACAACTTTATGGAATTTTTGCAATTTTTGTGGATTCTTTAGGCAGTGTGTATGCGTGTATGAGTCAGTCTCTATCCGTTTCCTTGTGCGTATGTATGTGTATTTATAGGATATGGAGGGTGTATGGAAATGACAAGGGGCAGCCATTAACCAGGCTTTGAAGGCAAAAATCAGACACATTAAAAGACTTCCATTTTTGAAATATTCATGCCTCTTTGAGCTTTGGGATGAACCTGGACATACTTCATTCTTTCGAATACCTTCAAGCCATTCCCTTAGATTAGCCTTAAGTTGCCTCCTTCGAATGGCTCTGGTTTCATTCTTATAGCTCCTCCGATTGGCTCTGAATTGCTCCTCATGGCTCTGAGTTGCCTTGTCTTTTGATTGGCTATGACACTACCCAACTAGCCTAATTGAAAGACCTCATTCTGGCCAGTCGAAGCTTCCTTTGGCATGAATGCGCTTGTACATGAGGCTTAGGCCTGGTAGTATGCAAGGCTTTGGCCAGCAAGAAAAAATTGTCTCTAACCATTGTATGTCTTTCGACTGAACCAAGTGCATGTCCTTCGAAGGCATCACTTGTGTGTCCTTCAAATAGGCCTTACTAGGTGTCACAAGATGAAGAACTGTGTGTTTAGATGTGGAATCGTAACTGTTTCAAAGGGGACCATTGCCCAGTCGAAGCCGGCACAAAGGAAGCCAACGCCTTGTGGATTCTAGCGTGAGGGAGGCCAAAGCAAGCATAAAAGAGGTCATTCCCTAGTGAATCAAATCAGGCACAAAAGAGGTATTTTCCTTGTGGGTCGAAGTAAGCTTTTTGCCTAGTGGATTGAAGGCAAATCTGAAGGAGTCTTGGCCTTGTGTGCTGAAGGCACGCACAGGGAAAGTCATTTCCTTGTCAATCGAATCGGGCATGAAACAGTCCATGCTCAGTCGAAGTCTTATGAACCAAAATGGTGTCGAAGGATTTTGGACATTCGATCGAAGCTCCTTGTCCAGATGCCAATCGAAGGACAACCTGCTCAGATGTCACTTGAAGACACCTTGTCCCAAAGCCAATCGAAGACACCTTGTTTCAATTCCAATCAAAGATACCTTGTTTATTTTCAAAATTCTTATTTTCTTTAAGCAAGTGTTTGTAATCACCCATATAAGAGAAAACCTTGGAAAACATGAGAGGGAAAATTTTGGGGTACAACAGCTTCCCCTGTTCAATCTTCTTAAACCTGAGGATTTAGATTGGCTTGTCTACCTTTCGTGATCTGAAGGTGGAAGATGATTGAACACTTGAGTGCCCAGAAATTTGTACTTGCATGAAGTAACACTGATGGTTGCTGATGTCGAGAATGGGCTTATAGATGCCATTTTGAGAAGATGACTGAGAGTCATCGGAGATGGGCTTAAAGATGCCATCCAAAGTAGATGCTGATTTCATAAATGGTCCCTTTATGGGTATTCCTATTCCTGCTGCCTAAGGAGGACTCCACTGGGGAGTGTTGATTTCTGTTGCTCTCCTGCTTGAGGAAAATTCTGTAGGGAATAAAGTCTAGGAGCTTCAGTTGTCCAAGACTCTACTAAGGATTTATCTCTATACTAGTGAGATGAGAGTTTGTTGCTTTCTGGTTGAAATCCAGGTTTCACAGTAATTTGCTGGGGATAATGGAATTAACCGCTAATTGAAAATGTATTAGAAAGAGCCTGTGTATGGTTGTTTCAGGATAAGTCTGTGTCATACTACATCTGGATAATGAGAAGGAACCCGTGTAAGATTGCTTTAGGATGAGTCCATGTTAGACTGCACCTAGAGATCATGAGAAGAAACCCGTGTAAGATTGCTTCATCTGGTCATGTAGATAGTTTTCCTGTCTGGTTTTAGGTGTTATTCTACAAATCAACTGTTCACAAATAGTTGTCCTATCTGGTTTAAGGTATTAATCTGGAACTTGAAAATTGTTGGTTGTTTGAGATAGTTGTCCTGTCTGGTTTTAGGTATTAATCTCTGACCTGAGAAAGAAAGATAGTTTTCCTGGCTTGTTACAGGTATTAATCTTCAATCTGCTCATGTAGATAGTTTTCCTGGCTTGTTACAAGTATTAATCTGGAACCTGTTTTTGTTGGTCGTTGAGATAGTTATCCTGTCTGGTTTCAGGTATTAATCTCTGACCTGAGAAAGAAAGATAGTTTTCCTGGCTTGTTATAAGTATTAATCTTCAATCTCCTCATGTAGATAGTTTTCCTGGCTTGTTACAGGTATTAATCTACAGTCGAGCATCCACAGATAATTTTCCCTGCTTGTTACAGGTATTAATCTGGAACTTGTTTTTATTTGTCGTTGAGATAGTTGTCCTGTTTGGTTTCAGGTATTAATCTCTGACCTGAGAAAGAAAGATAGTTTTCCTGGCTTGTTACAAGTATTAATCTTTAATCTCCTCATGTAGATAGTTTTCCTGGCTTGTTACAGGTATTAATCTACAATTGGCCGTCTACAGATAGTTGTCCTGGCTGGTTGCAGGTATTAATCTAGAACTTGTTTTTGTTGGTTATTTAGATAGTTGTCCTGTCTGGTTTCAGGTATTAATCTCTGACCTTAGAAAGAAAGATAGTTTTCCTGGCTTGTTAAAGGTATTATCTTTAATCTGCTCATGTAGATAGTTCCCTGGCTTGTTACATGTATTAATCTGGGACTTGGAAACATTGGTCACGTTCCCCATTTGTTTTCGGGAATTAATCCGTGGCCTATTTTGTTTATTGGTAAACCCGTCTTACTTCAGGAGTTCATACCACTTGGTCGTGTAGATAGTTTCCCCGTCTGGTTTCAGGAATTAATCTTTGACCTGCTGCATAAGTTGATAATGTTTGTCTGTCTGCTAATTTAACCTGAAAAGGTAAAATAAATTTCATGCAATGTCATGATGTATGAATTGCATGATGCTCTCAAAATAAATGAGATTGTGATATATGCATTTGTGTTGCATATGCTATGATGTTTGTAAAATGATACATGAGTGCAATGTATGAACGTGTCAGTTGTTCTATTGTAGTGTTGTTGAACTAGGGAAAATAAATCCCTGATTTCTGTTGGGGGTGAAGAATGTATGTCTTCAGATTTTGTTTGAAGTTGAAATGCTTGGAGATGGATTTCCATTATTAGAGAAATAAAATCTGTTAGGGGAGGGAAACTCTATGCGCTGTTCGGGGATTTTGTGAAATCCTACTGAGGAATCTTGAGAAGCTTGGCGACTTCACTGGGGAATCTTTTGTTGGAGCAGTAATTTAGAGATTTTGCTCTGCCGGGGATATGAGAACCTGACACCATTAGGCTGTATGCTGAAGATATGGTGTGGTGGGAATGAGAACTGACTGTTTTAGAATGCTGGTTCGCGTTTGCGCTTGTTTTTGCAAAATGTCACGGTAAGCAAGAGTCGCCACCATCTTTTATTTTATCCAACAAGGAAAGGACAAAAGCATAGAAAAATTCCTTTTTGAGATATTTCTCGGGTTTGGGAGGTAGATTATAGAAAGGGAAGGTGTTAGCACCCTTTCTATTCGTGGTTATCCACGGGATCTTAGGTACTTGCTCATTATGTTTTCAAAATTGCTTTTCTTTGTGTTTGTGGGTTTGAAAGAGTTTTTTATTTGAAAGGAAGTGTATGTGCGGAAAGTTTTGTTTTATTTTAAAAGGAGCAAGTACTTAAGAACCATCTACCTACTCAAAAAGGAATTAAACTATACAAATGTCCTTTAGACAATGCTATCCCACTATTGAGGAGTAGGTAGCATCGTCGTTGGAGTTTTCAGGTCAATTCGATTAAGGGACGTGTGGTCACT
This sequence comes from Vicia faba, assembly GCA_948472305.1. Lineage (NCBI taxonomy): Eukaryota > Viridiplantae > Streptophyta > Magnoliopsida > Fabales > Fabaceae > Vicia > Vicia faba. The sequence goes on from OX451740.1 coordinate 891,905,912, forward strand.
AAAGCAATGTTAGGACGCCTTAGCGGTAACCCTAATATCCTAGACCATTTTTCCGAGGAAACCGTTTCGAGGCAACTATGATCTTTGGACAAGAGGACGACCTCTAAAACTTCCTATACTTAATGACCACGTTCGAAGGCAACCAAGTGAGGTGTACCCTAAGAGTGTACATGTGCGAGTGTATTGTTTTTCTGTTATTTATCTTTGTACATGTCATGGTGAGCTACTGTTGATTTTAAATTGAAATTGATCTTGTCATGCATTGCCTATTATTCAAACATCTAACAGTTAATGGTTGCGGAATTTAAATTGCGGAAAATAAATCTAAGCTATTACAAGGCGTCGGGTATTTACATCACCAAAGACAAACCCTTTTAAAATTAAATTGCGAAAAGTAAATAAAAGCGATAAATAAAATCCTAATTTGAAAACTATTACAATCCCGAAACAGTTACAATATTGAAATATGGATAAAAAATAATTCACGCGCGAGAAAAATTAAATCAGAGTGTGTTGTACCCCAAAATTTGCCCTCCCATATTCTTCAAGATTTGCCAAGATCAAGGTTCAAAATCTCCCAAGGGTTGCACAGTCCAAATGCCTCCTAACACAGTCAAAATTAGGGTTTTGGTTCTGGCAAAGAAATTGAAGTTTCCAAGGGTCCAAACAAGTCCCACATGCCTATAAACATTGTCAAGCATCCTCATGCCAAGTTTCAAGACTCACAACACAAAATTGCACAGTCAAAAACCCTAAATGCTTCACAGTCAACTGCAGGGGCAAAATGGTCATTTGACAGTCAAAAGTCAAAATTTTTGGTCAACATCTTATTTTGAAGCCACAAACATCATTTGATCAATTCTTGATCATGATTCTCAAGGCATGGCTCAAAAGGTCTCAAGATGCAAGAGTTTCTATTTTTGGACAGCTGAAAAAGTCAACTGCAAATTGACCAAGGCATAACTTCCGCATGGTTTATCAGAAAAATTCCATCCAAAGCTCATTTTGAAGAGAATAACATTTCCTACAACTCATCTTCACACTTCAAGTCCAAGAAATGCTCTCACAAAAAGTTATCAACCTCAACATTATAGGTCATTTTCAAAAGTCAACAAAAAGGCACTTTAAGTCAAAGACCATAACTTGATATTGGTAAATCAAAATGACATGGGACCAAAGACATTGGTTAGAGGACTTCAAGACCTTTCCAAAATGTTCAAGAACATGATCAAAGCTTAAAAATTGAGCAAGATATGCCTTATGGAAGTTGGTAAATGTTTGGGAATTTTGAAAAGTCAACTTTGCTTCAAATGCCTCAAAATTGCTAATGGGCCTCAATTTCTTCCATGAATCATCACCCAAAGGACATGCACGACCCATTGACTTTAAAGGGAGTTATTTTCTTATTTTTAATTAATTAATTGAATTTTTAATCTTATTAATTCATTTAATTGAAATTAATTATGTGAAAAATACTAAATCATACTTTTCAAATCTTTTTGTGCATAGAATTCACTCAATATTTCGTGCATCATTCAATAAGGAAAGTTTCTACATGATTGGCAATGATTGGCATAAGAAAGGCATGAAAAAGATTGAAAAAAGATCATGGAAAATCAAGTATTCAAGATCATTAAACCAATGGATTTTGGGCTGACTTTTAACCTAATTCATTCACAAATATATGCACAAGTGAACCCTAATGCTCAAGGACATAGCTGCTGCGCCCAAACACAAGAACACTTTGCACCTTTTTTCACAAAAATCTCAAAACTGAAAACCTATCTAGAGGTTGTTTCAAGGCCTAAAAACTATTCCACTTCACCCCTGACACTACCAGGAAGCCGTTCCAATCAAAACCACGCCTCCATATTCAAGGAATTGGTAGATTGAAGTCTCACTTTTCTTAAAATTATTCATAGTCGTGTTTTAAATTCCATGCATCATTTGTGATTTTTAACTATTGATTTACACTAACATGAGTGTTCTGAAGCTAATGGCATGCTTTGATTGAATTATTAAGCCCTGTACAAGAATCCACCATGAACATATTTTAGGGTTTCAGGAGCTTTGAAATAGGGATTCCTTCATATGGAACAATTGGCCATTCAAACCTATACTATTGGAATCAAGACCTCCCAACGAACGGAATCCACCCATCGCGCCCTTTTTCTTTTTGACTATCACCTAATCGCTATTTTTCAGGTTCAAGTTTAGTGGGGGTTTAAAACCCCCGCTATCTATTTTGTATTTTCAGGCCAAACGAAGAAGAAGGTGGACGTGTCTCAGCATGATTGGGAGATTTGAATGTTAGCGCGCTTTTTTAAGTGTTTCAGTATAACGCTTGCTTTTCACATATGTTATTTCAATTCTATTATACTAACAAATAAACGCGCTAGTCCAACTGGTTGGTGCGTTGTCATGCAGGCACTGGGACCTGGGTTCGATTCCCAGGTCCCCCATATTTCTCAATAATTTTGTTCATAATATGTTTCTACGCAACGCTTCACCAAAAGACCACCATACAACTCCATCTCCTGGTTTGCCACGCGCCCAGAAATTCAATCTGATGGCTACTAAAAAGCGTCCACCATGTGCCTCAGTCCATGAATGAGCATTCAAACTGGAAAAGTCAACGTGGCCAGCTTTCTAATGGGCCTAAATTCCTTGCATACACCTCCCAAATTGGGTCTGAATACCCCCCTTGTCTGTATTTTCTTTTTCTCTTTTTTTCCTCTTTTATTTATTTTAATTAATTGTTTTTATTTTATCTCCAAAAATAATTTTTCATAATAAAATAAAAATCAGAAATCATAAAAATAAAAATATGTTTATTTAATATTTAAGTCATTAATATTTTTTGTAAATAAATTTAATAATCAATTTAGGTTAATTTAGGTTTTCAATTTTAATATTTTCTTAATAACTAAAAAAAATGTAGAAATTAGGTTTCTTTTAGCTTTTTTTTCTTTTTTCTTAATAAATAATTTCTTCTTCTCATTATTATTATTATCTATTAATTAATTTTGTAAATACTCATGCACATTAAATAATTAATATAAATTAGGTCAAAACTTAAATATTTTCTTTAATAATTAAAAACAATTTAGAACTAGGGTGTTATTTAACTTTTAATTTTAATTAAATTTCTTTATTTCCATTAAATACAAAATACCATCAAAAAATAACTTCTTTTCTTATAATTTTTAATTTAATTTCTTTAAAGGGCCCAACGCCCCCGCATATTCGATCCCAATTTCTTTTCGCGCGTTTGTCTTTATTTTTCTTTTAAATATTATGTAACTGTTAAAGCCTTGTAATAGTAATTAGGGAATTTATTTACTTTCTGCATTTTATTAAAAAACGGGTCTTTGTTAATTTGGCGATGTATAGATCCGCGCCTTGTAATAGCGTAGGACTTTATTTTTCCGCACTTTAATTTCCGCACCCTTTAAACTGCTAATCACATGAAAGAATGAATGGCCCAAATAAAATCAAAGCGTAGCTCACCCAATGCATGATCAAGATAAGACATAACTGAAAATGACACACAATTCACACACCGCTCTTAGGGTACGCCTCAATGTTGCCTTACCCCTCGAAACGTGGTCGTCGAGTATTGGACATTTTAGTAAGTCCTCATGTCCATGAACATGGCATGGGGGTAGCTTCTAAGGTGTCCTACTGTTGCTCTGGTGACCACACTGTCCCTACAATCGAATTGACCCGAACACCTCCGACGGTAGTGCTACCTACCTCTCAATGGTGGGATGGCATTACCTTAAGGACATTTACACAGCCTAATTCCTTAGGGTAGGTAGATGACTCATAGATACTTGCTCTAATTCAAAACAAATCAAAAAAACTTCTTTTCACACCGACACTTTTCAAAAAGCTTTCAAAACAATTTTTCAAACACTCTTGAGGACTGATACAAGAGTCGAACTGAAATCTTTAAACGAAACTTTTTTCAAACCCACTCACAATTGAAAAGCAAACATCTTTTGAAAACACAAATGAGCAAGTATCTAAGAGCCCATGGATAACCATGGATAGAAAGGATGCTAACACCTTCCCTTTCTATAAATCTACCTTTCGAACCGAGAAACTATCTCATAAGGAATTTTGCTGTGCTTTTGTCCTTTCCATGTTGGAGAAAATAAAAGACGGTGGCGACTCTTGCTTCTGCGACATTTCGCGAACCAACGTTAAACAGTCAGTTCCAGATCCACCGATCACAGAACTGGCGACTCTGCTGGGGATCTTATAAAGTGAGATGTACCTTAGGATAGTTCATAACTGTGTTTTCAATTGCTTTGACTTGTTTGCTTTATTATTGTGGGACTGTCTTGGGAGTTCTATAGATCCTAACTCGGATCTGGGGATACCCTGTTAGGTAGCATAAGTTGTGAGGGACCTGTCCGGCGTAGACCGACATGGGTGAAGCAGTGGCTACGTTGGTGTGGCACCTTGGTCTGTACCGATATCCCTTGTGTCGCAACAAGGAGAATATGGGTCTTCTGAGGAGTCATTAAGCACCAACCGACCTTAGAACCTTAAATGACCCAACTTGGCCAATAGAACAGTAGCAGTATGCTACGCCCATTGAGGCTAAACTCTCGTGATGGTTCTGGCCGCAAGAAAAGATTGCGATGCTGGAGTTATGACCGATTGAGGGTAGTCAGTGATATTGGGATCCTCTAGAACCCGGTTACTTCTGATAGGACAGGTCTGAACCAACAAACTGAAAAAGGGTAATACCTAGACCCCATGCTGGCCTAAACTCTAAGGGCTTGTCTTGTGTGACTTGTGTGCCTTATCATGTTTTCCTTTGTAAATATTTGTGGTGTGCTTTATCATAACATCATGCCATCATAAACATTGCACGCATCCTGCATAAGGGCTGAGCATTTCAAAGACAAGAGGGTTTCACCTTTGCTCTGTTTTGTAGGACATCATGATGCCTATGCGAAGGAATACTATCCGGTTCAACTTTGTTCACCCACCTGAGTTGCTTGAAGAGTTGGTTAGCAGAATTCCAAATACGACTTGCTTCATCCAGAGGCATGGTTCTCTTCTCAGTTTAGTCACGGCAAAGTGGGACCAACAGTTGATGAGTGTCCTGACCCAGTTCTATGACCCTCTGTACCAGTGCTTCACCTTTCAAGACTTCCAGCTGGTCCCTACCCTGGAAGAGTTCTCTGATTTGCTTGGCATCCCTATCTTGGATCAGACTCCCTACACTGGTTGGGAAAAGACCCTTAGGCTTGAGGAGGTTGCTGCAGCTCTTCTCTTGACCCACCAAGAAGTAATGGACAACTGGGTGACTAGAAGCGGAGTTAAGGGTTTCTTGGCCAAGTTCCTGGTTGGTAAAGCTAACAGTTTCTGGAATGACCTGGACTTTAGGGCATATGAAGACATTCTGGCTCTCTTAATCTATGGTCTAGTCTTGTTTCCTAATCCTGACAACTTCATCAATGTCACTGCCATAAGGATCTTCATGTCTCGGAACCCTGTGCCCACTCTCTTGGGTGACATCCTGCAACAACTCTATGCTCGTACTGCCCGAAGACGAGGAACTCTGTGGTGTTGTATCCCTTTTTTGGTGAGGTGGTTTATTTCGCACCTCCCTAAGTTCGTGCTGAAGAACCAAGAAGGAAGAGGTTGGGCTCATAGGTTAATGTCTCTCACTGATAAGGACATCATTTGGACTCTCAGAGGTTTGGATGAGGTAGCTGTTATTGATCGTTGCGGAGAATACCCTAATGTTCCTTTGATTGGTACCTGTTGTACCCCAAAATTTTCCCTCCCATACTCTTCAAGATTTGTCAAAAGCATGCTTCAAAATTCCCCAAGGGTTGCACAGTTCAAGGGCCTCCTAAACAGTCAAAATTAGGGTTTTGGTTCTGACAAAGAAAATGAAGTTTCCAAGGGTCCAATCAAGTCCCATATGCTTATAAACATTGTCAAGTATCCTCATGCCAAGTTTCAAGACTTACAGCACAAAATTGCACAGTCAAAAACCCTAATTGCACTACAGTCAACTGTAGGGGCAAAATGGTCATTTGACAGTCAAAAGTTCAAATTTTTGGTCAACATCTCATTTTGAAGCCACAAACATCATTTGATCAATGCTTGATCATGATTCTCAAAGCTTGGCTCAAAAAATCTCAAGATGCAAAAGTTTCCATATTTGGACAGTTGAAAAAGTCAACTGTAAATTGACCAGGGCATAACTTTCACATGGATTATCAGAAAAATTCCATCCAAAGCTCATTTTGAATAGAAAGAGATTTCCTACAACTCCTCTTCACACTTCAAGTCCAAGAAATGCTCTCACAAAAAGTTATCAATTTCAACATTATAGGTCATTTTCAAAAGTCAACAAAAAGGGACTTTAAGTCAAAGGCCATAACTTGATATTGGTAAATCAAAATGACATGGGACCAAAGGCATTGGTTAGAGGACTCAAAGACCTTTCTAAAATGTCCAAGAACATGAGCAAAGCTTAAAAATTGAGCAAGTTATGCCTTGTGGAAGTTGGGAAATTTTTGGATATTTTGAAAAGTCAACATTGATTCAAATGACCTAAAATTGCTAATGGGCCTCTTTTTCTTCCACAATTCATCATCCAAGACTTGTGCACGACCATTTGGCCCAAAGGGGAAGTTTTTATCATTTTTTATTTATTTATTTGGATTTTTTTATTATTAATAATTCATTTAATTAAATAAAATACATGAAAAATACTAAACCTAATCTTTTGAATCTTTTTGTGCATAAAATAATCTCAATATTTCGTGTACAATCAAATATGGAAGGAATTAGGGTGATTGGATGTGATTGAAGCCAAAAAGCATGAAAAAATATTTGGAAAATTATGGCTTGAAAATCAAATATTGCATAATCAATTCAAGGATTCTTTGATCAATTTTTTCAACCCTAATCATTCACAGGTACATATACAAGCTAACCCTATTCAGAAAAGACTCCAAGCTGCGCCATATCAAAAGAACAAAACTTGAATTTTTTGCTAAAAAAGTCCAATACTGAAAACCAATTTCTAGGTCGATTCAAGCCATAATATTGATTCCATTGTGTTCCTGAGGCTTCAAGGAACATATACAGATCAAAATCAACGTCCCTAACACAAGAAATAGGTAGCACGACCATGGCCGGTTCAAGCTTTTTTTCAGATTCTTGAAACATCATTCATGCATTATTTGTAAATTCTAATATTGGATTTGTAATCATTATATCATTCTGAAGCTAACAGTGTACTTTGATTGAATTTTTATGCGCTATACACGATTCCACCATTGATGCAGGCTAGGGTTCCTTGAGTTCCAAATTAGGCGTTTCCAAAAGCCATAAAATTAGAGCCTCATAATACCATGAACAGATTCAGTGCGTTTGGACAAAAATAATGAAACCCTCGCGCCTAATTTCTGAGGCCATATGGCCTATTCGCTATTATCAAATCAAGCATGTTTTGGGGGGGTTAAAAACCACCGCTAACTTTCTTTTGTTTTCAGGAAAAAATACAACGAAGAAGAAGAAGATGAGGTGTCCAGTGGTAATTGGGTTATTTAAATTTCGCGCTGAATTTGAGCACTAACGATTGTTTTATTATATTATGTTTATTGGTCATATGATAAACAAAGAAGTAAAGCAGCGCGTCTGGCAAGGCACTTGGTTGGTAATCTCTAGGACCTGGGTTCGAGCCCCAGGTCCCTCACCCTTTCCATATTATTTTTCCACTAATAATTCTGTATAGCTTCAGCGTTGTAGACCACTATGCATCCCTCAATCCAACACGCCACTTGGCCAATTGCACTCAATCAAGGGACCAGATCTGGAGACTATGATGAACCTCAGTCAATGCACAGGCATGCTAATCAAAAGGTCAACGAGGCCTAAGGCTTATTGGGCTTAAATTGCTAAGACTTACCTCCCAATTTGGGGACAGACCCCCCTAGGTTTGCAATGTCCTTCTCACTATTATTTTTTATTTATTTCAATTATTATTTTCTTTTATTTATTAATTCCTTTAATTCAATATTTTTCATAGAAAAACATAAAAAAACAATAAAAAATCAGAAAAAGACAAAAATTAAATATATTTATTTAATTAGTATTTTTTTGTAAATAAAGTTCATTAATTAACTTAGTTTTTAATTTAGGTTTTAACCTTAACTTTTTTTAATAAAATCTAAAATTGGTAGAATTAGGGTTTGTAATAATTTTTATCCTTTTTTCTTTTCTTTCATAATAATTAAATATTTCCTATTATTTATTTTTGTAATTAAATTGCATGTAAATAATTAGATTAAGTTTAGGTTAAAATTTAATTCTTTCTTAATAAACTAAAAAACAACTAGAATTAGGGTTAACATTTTATTTTAATTAATCTTTCTCATAAAAATCATAAAGTACAAAAATACCAAAAATAATTTCTTTTTCTTTCATTTAATTAATCATTTAATTTAATTTCATTAAAAAGGGTCCAACACCCTTGTTTCCAATCTTATTTAATTCGCATATTTATTTCTTTTTTTTCGTATAATTTTTATGTACCTCTCCCAAGGCCTTGTAAACTCGGATATTTTAATCGTTCGCACTTTACTTTATCTCTATTTACTTTCTGTCAAATCGGGTCCTGGAAATTTTGGCGATGTGGACCCGCGCCTTTTGTAATAGTTTAGAACTTTAGAATTCTCGCAATTTTTAACTGTTAATAATGGCATGCAAGAATGAATGACAAAATAAAAACAAACGCGTAGATCACCTGACATGAACAAGATAAATGCAAATGAAAACGACACACGAATCACACACCACCCCTAGGGTACGCCTCACTGTTGCCTTGCCTCGAAAGGTGATCGTCGAGTAGAGGATGTCTTAGTAAGTCCTCATGATCCGGGAACCTGGCATGAGGGTAGCTTCTAAGGTGTCTTCCTATTGCTCTGGTGATCACCATGTCCCGAACCTTCGAATTGACCCGAACACCTCCAATGGTGGTGCTACCTACCTCTCAATGGTGGGATGGCACTACTTTAAAGGACATTTACACAGACGAATTCCTTAGGGTAGGTAGGTTCTCATAGATACTTGCTCTAATTTCAAAACAAATCAAAAAATACTTTTCACACCAACACATTTTCAAAAAGCTTTCGAAAGCAATTTTTCAAACACTCTTGAGGACTGATACAAGAGTCGAACTGAAATTTTCAAAGAAACTTTTTAAAACCCACAGTTGAAAAGCAAACAGACCATTTTGAAAACACAAATAAGCAAGTATCTAAGAGCCCATGGATAACCATGGATAGAAAGGGTGCTAACACCTTCCCTTTCTATAATCTACCTCCCGAACCGAGAGCAATCTCTTTAAGGAATTTTTCTGTGCTTTTGTCCTTTCCATTTGGAGAAAATAAAAGACGGTGGCGACTCTTGCTTCCGCGACATTTCGTGAACCAGCTTTAAACAGTCAGTTCCAGATCCACCGATCACAGTACCCAAGGAGGAATCTCTTATAATCCATGTTTAGCTCTCCGTCAGTTTGGAAGAGCCAGAAGAGCAGGGCCTCATGAGATGTTGGTGCCTCACATCAATTTTGAGTTTCAGGTGGATAGCAACGAGTTGCGTCGTAGGTTCATCAAGGCTTGGGACGGAATTCACAAAGCTGACCCACAAGAGTTAGGACCAAAGACCTCTCTACCTATGGAAGCTTACTACAAATGGGTCCGCATCCATGCTCAGAAGTTAGGTATGCCGTACGAAGCTGTCAGACCCATCATTCTTGAGTATCCTGACAAAGATGGGGTTCCTCCAATTGTCCTCCCTCCTCAGATACCTACTGATTATGAGACATTAAAGAGGTCTTGGTCGCAACTGCGAGAAGAACGGGATTCTTATCGGGAAAAGTTCAACGAGCAGGAAGTGAAGATCCAGAAGCTGACAAAGCAGTTGGAGAATGAGCGAGCTCTGAATGACTACATCCGTACTGAGAAGAGGAGACCCTGGGATCAATGATGAGCTTTGGATGTTCTTTTACAGTTTTATTTCCCTTTTCAGTATTTCCATTTTTATGTAACGCCTAAGGGAAACCAGTTGAAAATTTGAATTTCAAAGTTGAATCTAATGAAGTGTGTTCCTTTTTGTTTACAAAGTTGATTCCCGATTGTCTTTGAAAACATAAATCATACGCATTCCATTCATCATGTGCATAGCAGGTACTCTTCTTTTCAGGTTGCTTACTGTTCTTCGCTGTTTATTTCAGCATCATGAACCCCGAATCATCTACCGAGCTGTCTATCAAGGCCCTTCAGGCGCAGAACGCACAATTTCAAGAGCTGATCATGGGTTTGGGTCAAGGTCAAGAGGAGCTGAAGGCTCTGCTGGTTAAGAAGAAGAAGAAGAAGAGAACTGTTCTATTCAACACGGGCCGGAGGTTTGGCAACACTCTGCAGAATGAGGAAGCTGGTTCTTCTGTAGGCAAAGACAGTCCCCAAGGGGGAAGAGCTCCAATTCCAGTGGTCTCTGACAATGAGACTGACTTTAATGAGGAACAGTATCCTCCAGCTGAAGACAGATACAAGCAGTTGGAAGACCGTCTGAATGCCATGGAAATTCAGCAGGTGCCTGGTTTGGATTTCGGAGACTTGGGTTTATCTTCTGGTATGATCATCCCTCACAAGTTTAAAGCACCATCTTTCGTAAAGTATGACGGGCGTCCTGCCCTAAGCTGCACCTCAGATCCTATGTGCGGAAGATTCAACCGTATACAGTGGACAAAAACTTGTGGATCCACTTCTTCCAGGAGAGTCTTTCAGGGACTCATCTCGAATGGTTCTATCAGCTGGATGGAACCAAGGTTCATAACTGGGAGGAGTTGGCTACTGCTTTTTACAAGCAGTATCAATATAATGCCGACCTCGCTCCTACACGTACCCAACTCCAGGGTATGTCGCTAGGATCGGGAGAAGGTTTTAAGGAGTACGCCCAAAAGTGGAGAGACCTTGCTGGAAGGGTACAACCACCTCTGACTGATCGGGAACTTGTCGACATGTTCTTGGGGACCCTGTCTGGACCTTTCTTCAACCATCTGATTGGGAATTCCTCTGCTGGGTTCACAGATTTAATCTTGACTGGGGAAAGAATTGAAGCTGGTATCAAGAGTGGGAAGATTCAAGAGGCCACACCTTCTAATACTCACAAAAAGCCTTACATGGGGAAGAAAGAGTCTAATGCTGCATACAGTCAAAAGAGTCGTCGTGACCAACATGCAGGGGCAGTCATGATCTCTGGTTCTACACCACGCCGACAACCACCAAAGGGAACTCAGCAAAGGCCAGACGAGCCTAAAAGACAGTTCACCAACATCAACATGCCATGGTCACAAGCAATGCAGCATATGTTGAAGATGAATCTGATTGCGGTGATCAACCCTCCTGCAAATCCCAAGACCTCCTCTCCAAACTACAACCCAGAAGCGAGGTGTGCTTATCATTCTGATAGCCTGGGGCACGATACCGAGGATTGTTGGGCGCCAAAATACAAGATCCAGAATATGATCGACGCTAAGGAGATCGAATTCGAGCCTGCTGGGATTCCCAACGTGATCACTGCTCCCTTGCCAAAACATGGCTAGGATTGAGAGATTTTTGTTCATTTGAATTCAAGTTGTATTTTTATTTTCTTATTCAAACAAACAATTATCATGTTAAACTCTTTTATTTCATGAATGCATTACACATGTCTGTCTTGAATTAATTATGTTTACTGTACTTAAAACTGCTTTCATATTTTTGTGATGATCAACTCTTGACTGAAAATTCTAAGCCTCTTGAGGGAGGATGGCGGAAACGATACCACGATCCTTACAGTATGCTTTTGAACAGACCCCGCTGATGAGGTACAGGCATTGTTTCAATTCCTAAACACTGGAGTAATAAGGAAGATAATCCCTCGTCAACCCCTTCGAGCCAAAGAAGTAGGAGTTTTTCTTTTCACAAAAAAAATTAAACCCTCAATCATAACCTGGGGCAGGGTAGTCTTCTCAGTTGATCCAGAGTGCACAACGAATGACACCAAAGGAGTCCTTACAAAACAAGACAGTGATGGTTCCGAATGATTAGAAAGATAGGCAGTCATTATATCTCAGAAATAAAAGCCCAATAAGTCAAAACCTATGAAGGAGACTTACGAAACTGGGGCATCCCGCTGACTGTAATCATAAAAGAAATAGTTCAGGCAAAAAACAGGGATAATGAAAGAAAGAGGTCTTACAAACCCTAAACCAAACAAAAATGACTGCCTATTCAAATAAATTGTCAACATTCGAACCATCACTGGTATATCAGAGCAAAGATTCAAACAAGGTCTAACGCACGATTAGCTGAGTTTAGGATTGAAGAACATCACGAAGAACGGGTGGGTACAAATAAATTTGAGCCTTTATCCTTTGTTTCTTGAACCGTGAACCAGGCCACGTTATAACCCTTAAAAGTCCTAGCTGAAGCATGGGTTAGTTCGAAAGCATACTGTTACGAAAGGTATCCTGAATCCTTAAGGCTTGCGGTAAAATAACGAGTTGACATCACAGTTTACAAAAAAAAAACTCCCTTGTTTTTATTGAAAAATGCATTTTCAAAAATTTCAAGACAGACATAAGCTTTGCATTCTTAAGATAACATTGTTTGCATATGATTATTTGTTTGAACAGCAGAGAACTTTGCGCAACGAATATCCGATGAGCGAAGGTCTTCTCAACAAAAAGAGTCACCTCCAGTGGAAGACTCACTTCCAATCAAGGGGCATGGCAGGATCAGTGCCCATCATCTGGGGCAGTCCGGCCAAGATTCGGAGAATCTCTCAAAAGGCCAACCAGCTTGGGGCAAATCTCCATCTGGGTCACCTGGGGCATTCCGATAACGAATCTTGCCTGATCAGACATCTTCTAGTGGTATGGCAACGCAATACTACTGACAGTGACAACTCGCTGCACTCTGAGAGCATGGACATAGTCGAAAAAATACTACGCAAAATCAAAGACCCTCTAGGTTGACACACCTAGGAAAAAATAAAGGCTTCCTGGCGAACCAAAAGGGTTCGGGCAAAAATAAGGGATGAAAAGAAAAATCTGTACACCCGGCAAGTCGAAAACCTGAAAAGGCGGCTTGGGCAAAAATGGGTATCCCGGTGGGCTGAAAACCCGAAAGGGCGGTCCAGGCAAAAGTTAGGGATCAAAAGCGTACGACTATGTCCCGGCATCTCGTCACTCGCCTACCAAAGGAAGATTTGTCAATCGGCCGTCATCAAGCACTTCCACAAGGTATCTTCTCCCCTCACCTCAGAAACAGGGGCAATAATGAGTTGTCCAGGCGACCCAGTTGCGCTGTCAACCAAAGTACCAAGGAAAGGTCAATCAAAAGGTGATTACCGTCTACCTTTACAGCTTCAGATCAACATTGGTAACAAGCCAGGAAAAATTCTGTGGACGATTAATCGCGGGTTAATATCCGAAACCAAACAGGACAATTATCTACTTGATCATCCTCAGGCAACCCTACACCGGTTCCCTTTCTTTAAGAAGAAATCTTACACGGACTTATCATCAAAGTAACCCTACACCGGTTCCTTCTCAACTTCAGATGTAGTTTTACACGAACTCATCATTAGGCAACCCTACACCGGTTCCTTCTCAATTTTCAGACAAAGTCTTACACAGACTCACCCTCCACAAGTAACCCTACACCGGTTCCTTTTCTTTCAGAAAAAGTCTTACACGGACCTATCTCAAGGTAACCTTACCCCGGTTCCACCAAAAGTCTTACACGGACTTATCATGGTGACCTTACCCCGGTTCACCCAGAAGTTTTACACGAACTTACCCTGCAGTAACCTTACCCCGGTTCCTCCAGAAGTTTTACACGAACTTACCCTGCAGTAACCTTACCCCGGTTCCTCCAGAAGTTTTACACGAACTTATCCCGAAGTAACCCTACACAGGTTATCTCTTTCCAGACGTAGTTTTACACGGACTCGTCATCAGTAAACCCTACACAGGTTTCCTTCTCAAAACTCCAGATGTAGTTTTACACGGACTCGTCATCAGTAAACCCTGCACATGTATCCTTCTCAAAATTCCAGATGTAGTTTTACACGGACTCGTCACCCAGAAACCCTACACAGGTTCTCTATTTTCAAGGATGCAGTTTTACACGGACTCGTCATCAGTAAACCCTACACAGGTTTCCTTCTCAGCTCTAGATACAGTCTTATACGGACTCATTATCAGTAAACCCTACACAAGTTTTATCCCTCCAAAGATGCAGTTTTACACGAGCTCATCATCAAGCAACCCTACACATACTCTCCCCAAGCAGAGTTAGCCTGCAGTCAGCCCTATGGAAGTTGGATTATCCCCAGCAGATCTCAACATTCCCTAGAGGAATATACAAACATTCTTAACAAGCATCCCCGACAGTCTTGATCTAAGATTGTTCCCCGACGGTATACCAGGCATTCAGCGGAGCCACTTCCCCAATATATCTCAAAGATTTCCCCAGGAGAGTCCAGTCTGAAGATTTCCCCAGGAAAGCTGAATCATCTCCCCAGCAGGAAGCTCATCCCCAGTAGATTCTGGAAGCTTCTCTCCTGTAGAGCACGAACGCGTCCCCCGACTTTATTCAAAGGTTATTTCCCTACCAGGATATAACTGGGTTATCCTCAGCCAATAACCAGGGAAAGATCATCCCCGACAAAGTCTTCCTATCCCCCAGCGGAGTTCATCATATTCTTCAACAAAACTCAACAATGGTATCCCCAATGGAGTTCTCATTCATCTCAGCGAAGCACCTCTCCTCCCACAGAGTATTGTTCCCCAGCAAGATCGCTAGAGTAGTTATTCCCCGCAGAGTAATCTCTTCATCAAGTTTATTACCCAACAGAGTCATCTTCTCCTACCGGTTCATTCTTGCAATCTTCATCCCCAGCAGAAACGAAGAACTCTCGTCAACCATCAGCCCAGGATTTAACTCCCGACATTCGTCAAGGATATATTTTCCTAGACGAAAATGCATTCAAAAACATCACATACATCATGATACATGCATAAACGCATCATATCTTACAATCTCGTTTATGTTGAGAACATCGTTGCTTGATCCATGGCATGCATTACGTACGACTGACTTTTACATTTCAGGAAAGATCCAGTTAAGTTCTCAGCTATTCCAAGACCTTGCCTGGTTCAGTTAAATCGACTCCTAAAGATTTTTCTGATGCCGATCCAGTCAAAGGCCTTCTCTGGTCCAGTTAAATCGATTCCTAAAGATTTTCCTGATGAAGACCCAGTTGAAGATTCCAAGACCTTGCCTGGTTCAGTTAAATCGACTCCTAAAGATTTTTCTGATGCCGATCCAGTCAAAGGCCTTCTCTGGTCCAGTTAAATCAATTCCTAAAGATTTTCCTGATGAAGACCCAGTTGAAGATTCCAAGACCTTGCCTGGTTCAGTTAAATCGACTCCTAAAGATTTTTCTAATGTCGATCCAGTCAAAGGCCTTCTCTGGTCCAGTTAAATCGATTCTTAAAGATTTTCCTGATGAAGACCCAGTTGAAGATTCCAAGACCTTGCCTGGTTCAGTTAAATCGACTCCTAAAGATTTTTCTGATGCCGATCCAGTCAAAGGCCTTCTCTGGTCCAGTTAAATCGATTCCTAAAGATTTTCCTGATGAAGACTCAGTAGAAGACATCCAAGATTCCTTCATCATTCTGTTGAGGTAGTAATCGCCCCAAGGTTCTCTCATCGTTACTGTTGAGGTAGTAATCACCCAAAGTTCTCTCATCGTTACTGTTGAGGTAGTAATCGACCAAGGTTCTCTCATCGTTACTGTTGAGGTAGTAATCGTCCAAGGTTCTCTCATTGTTACTGTTGAGGTAGTAATCTCCCAAGGTTCTCTCATCGTTACTGTTGAGGTAGTAATCGCCCAAGGTTCTCTCATCGTTGCTGTTGAGGTAGTAATCGCCCAAGGTTCTCTCATCGTTACTGTTGAGGTAGTAATCGCCCAAGGTTCTCTCATCGTTACTGTTGAGGTAGTAATCGCCCGAGGTTCTCTCATCGTTACTGTTGAGGTAGTAATCGCCCAAGGTTCTCTCATCATTACTGTTGAGGTAGTAATCGCCCAAGGTTCTCTCATCGTTACTGTTGAGGTAGTAATCGCCCAAGGTTCTCTCATCGTTACTGTTGAGGTAGTAATCGCCCAAGGTTCTCTCATCGTTACTGTTGAGGTAGTAATCGCCCAAGGTTCTCTCATCGTTACTGTTGAGGTAGTAATCGCCCAAGGTTCTCTCATCGTTACTGTTGAGGTAGTAATCGCCCAAGGTTCTCTCATCGTTACTGTTGAGGTACGCAGGTTCTCGCTAAGGAATCTCTTACGCGATCAACACCTAGATGGCATCTATAAGCCCATCCATATACTGACAGCCTCCAAATGGCATCTATAAGCCCATTCCCGACAAGACCCCGTCACCACACCAGATGGAATCTATAAGCCCATCCCCCTATCCAGCATCTCTCTAAATGACATCTGTAAGCCCATTCCCACCATCACACTGCTAACATGTGAGCGCAAATTTCTGGACACTCTAGTGTTCAATCATCTTCCACCTTCGGATTACGAAAGGCACGTCAGCCAATCTACACCCTCAGGTTTAAGAAGATTGAACAGGGGCAACTGTTGTACCCCAAAATTTGCCCTCCCATATTCTTCAAGATTTGCCAAGATCAAGGTTCAAAATCTCCCAAGGGTTGCACAGTCCAAATGCCTCCTAACACAGTCAAAATTAGGGTTTTGGTTCTGGAAAAGAAATTGAAGTTTCCAAGGGTCCAAACAAGTCCCACATGCCTATAAACATTGTCAAGCATCCTCATGCCAAGTTTCAAGACTCACAGCACAAAATTGCACAGTCAAAAACCCTAAATGCTTCACAGTCAACTGCAGAGGCAAAATGGTCATTTGACAGTCAAAAGTCAAAATTTTTGGTCAACATCTTATTTTGAAGCCACAAACATCATTTGATCAATTCTTGATCATGATTCTCAAGGCATGGCTCAAAAGGTCTCAAGATGCAA
This sequence comes from Vicia faba, assembly GCA_948472305.1. Taxonomy (NCBI): domain Eukaryota; kingdom Viridiplantae; phylum Streptophyta; class Magnoliopsida; order Fabales; family Fabaceae; genus Vicia; species Vicia faba. The sequence continues at coordinate 891,923,048 of OX451740.1, forward strand.
GAGTTTCTATTTTTGGACAGTTGAAAAAGTCAACTGCAAATTGACCAAGGCATAACTTCCGCATGGTTTATCAGAAAAATTCCATCCAAAGCTCATTTTGAAGATAATAACATTTCCTACAACTCATCTTCACACTTCAAGTCCAAGAAATGCTCTCACAAAAAGTTATCAACCTCAACATTATAGGTCATTTTCAAAAGTCAACAAAAAGGCACTTTAAGTCAAAGACCATAACTTGATATTGGTAAATCAAAATGACATGGGACCAAAGACATTGGTTAGAGGACTTCAAGACCTTTCCCAAATGTCCAAGAACATGATCAAAGCTTAAAAATTGAGCAAGATATGCCTTGTGGAAGTTGGTAAATTTTTGGGAATTTTGAAAAGTCAACTTTGCTTCAAATGCCTCAAAATTGCTAATGGGCCTCAATTTCTTCCATGAATCATCACCCAAAGGCCATGCACGACCCATTGACTTTAACGGGAGTTATTTTCTTATTTTTAATTAATTAATTGAATTTTTAATCTTATTAATTCATTTAATTGAAATTAATTATGAGAAAAATACTAAATCATACTTTTCAAATCTTTTTGTGCATAGAATTCACTCAATATTTCGTGCATCATTCAATAAGGAAAGTTTCTACATGATTGGAAATGATTGGCATAAGAAAGGCATGAAAAAGATTGAAAAAAGATCATAGAAAATCAAGTATTCAAGATCATTAAACCAATGGATTTTGGGCTGACTTTTAACCTAATTCATTCACAAATATATGCACAAGTGAACCCTAATGCTCAAGGACATAGCTGCTGCGCCCAAACACAAGAACACTTTGCACCTTTTTTCACAAAAATCTCAAAACTGAAAACCTATCTAGAGGTTGTTTCAAGGCCTAAAAACTATTCCACTTCACTCCTGACACTACCAGGAAGCTGTTCCAATCAAAACCACGCCTCCATATTCAAGGAATTGGTAGATTGAAGTCTCACTTTTCTTAAAATTATTCATAGTCGTGTTTTAAATTCCATGCATCATTTGTGATTTTTAACTATTGATTTACACTAACATGAGTGTTCTGAAGCTAATGGCATGCTTTGATTGAATTATTAAGCCCTGTACAAGAATCCACCATGAACATATTTTAGGGTTTCAGGAGCTTTGAAATAGGGATTCCTTCATATGGAACAATTGGCCATTCAAACCTATACTATTGGAATCAAGACCTTCCAACGAACGGAATCCACCCATCGCGCCCTTTTTCTTTTTGACTATCACCTAATCGCTATTTTTCAGGTTCAAGTTTAGTGGGGGTTTAAAACCCCCGCTATCTATTTTGTATTTTCAGGCCAAACGAAGAAGAAGGTGGACGTGTCTCAGCATGATTGGGAGATTTGAATGTTAGCGCGCTTTTTTAAGTGTTTCAGTATAACGCTTGCTTTTCACATATGTTATTTCTATTCTATTATACTAACAAATAAACGCGCTAGTTCAACTGGTTGGTGCGTTGTCATGCAGGAACTGGGACCTGGGTTCGATTCCCAGGTCCCCCATATTTCTCAATAATTTTGTTCATAACATGTTTCTACGCAACGCTTCACCAAAAGACCACCATACAACTCCATCTCTTGGTTTGCCACGCGCCCAGAAATTCAATCTGATGGCTACTAAAAAGCGTTCACCATGTGCCTCAGTCCATGAATGAGCATTCAAACTGGAAAAGTCAACGTGGCCAGCTTTCTAATGGGCCTAAATTCCTTGCATACACCTCCCAAATTGGGTCTGAATACCCCCCTTGTTTGTATTTTCTTTTTCTCTTTTTTTTCCTCTTTTATTTATTTTAATTAATTGTTTTTATTTTATCTCCAAAAATAATTTTTCATAATAAAATAAAAATCAGAAATCATAAAAATAAAAATATGTTTATTTAATATTTAAGTCATTAATATTTTTTGTAAATAAATTTAATAATCAATTTAGGTTAATTTAGGTTTTCAATTTTAATATTTTCTTAATAACTAAAAAAAATGTAGAAATTAGGTTTCTTTTAGCTTTTTTTTCTTTTTTCTTAATAAATAATTTCTTCTTCTCATTATTATTATTATCTATTAATTAATTTTGTAAATACTCATGCACATTAAATAATTAATATAAATTAGGTCAAAACTTAAATATTTTCTTTAATAATTAAAAACAATTTAGAACTAGGGTGTTATTTAACTTTTAATTTTAATTAAATTTCTTTATTTCCATTAAATACAAAATACCATCAAAAAATAACTTCTTTTCTTATAATTTTTAATTTAATTTCTTTAAAGGGCCCAACGCCCTCGCATATTCGATCTCAATTTCTTTTCGCGCGTTTGTCTTTATTTTTCTTTTAAATATTATGTAACTGTTAAAGCCTTGTAATAGTAATTAGGGAATTTATTTACTTTCTGCATTTTATTAAAAAACGGGTCTTTGTTAATTTGGCGATGTATAGACCCGCGCCTTGTAATAGCGTAAGACTTTATTTTTCCGCACTTTAATTTCCGCACCCTTTAAACTGCTAATCACATGAAAGAATGAATGGCCCAAATAAAATCAAAGCGTAGCTCACCCAATGCATGATCAAGATAAGACATAACTGAAAATGACACACAATTCACACACCGCTCTTAGGGTACGCCTCAATGTTGCCTTACCCCTCGAAACGTGGTCGTCGAGTATTGGACGTTTTAGTAAGTCCTCATGTCCATGAACATGGCATGGGGGTAGCTTCTAAGGTGTCCTACTGTTGCTCTGGTGACCATACTGTCCCTACAATCGAATTGACCCGAACACCTCCGACGGTAGTGCTACCTACCTCTCAATGGTGGGATGGCATTACCTTAAGGACATTTACACAGCCTAATTCCTTAGGGTAGGTAGAGGACTCATAGATACTTGCTCTAATTCAAAACAAATCAAAAAAACTTCTTTTCACACCGACACTTTTCAAAAAGCTTTCAAAACAATTTTTCAAACACTCTTGAGGACTGATACAAGAGTCGAACTGAAATCTTTAAACGAAACTTTTTTCAAACCCACTCACAATTGAAAAGTAAACATCTTTTGAAAACACAAATGAGCAAGTATCTAAGAGCCCATGGATAACCATGGATAGAAAGGATGCTAACACCTTCCCTTTCTATAAATCTACCTCCCGAACCGAGAAACTATCTCATAAGGAATTTTGCTGTGCTTTTGTCCTTTCCATGTTGGAGAAAATAAAAGACGGTGGCGACTCTTGCTTCCGCGACATTTCGCGAACCAGCGTTAAACAGTCAGATCCAGATCCACCGATCACAGAGTGTCTTAAGGTTTTGACCCTTTTTTTATTAAATAAAGCATATTTTTTGTTATTTTTGAATTAAAAATTAGTCTAAATTAATAATTGAATTAATTAATTAAAAGAAAAGATTTTTTTTGGGTTTTATTTTAATTAAGGAAATAAAATAAGAATGATTAAAAGATATTAAAAACCTAATTCTAAATCAATTTTAATTTATTGCAAAATATGTTAAAATTGTACCTAATTAAACTAAATTAATTAATTAATTGTTATTTACAAAAATAAATAATAAATTAATGGAATAAAAATATTATTTTTTTGTTTTCTGATTTTATGAAATAAAAGTTAATTGGTTAATTATTTAATTAGGAATAACAAAATAAAATAAATAAGTAAAGAAAATGTTAAAGAAAAGAAATAACCAAAAAGGGGGTTTGGGCCTGAAGAGGGTGTTTGAACTGTAATTTCAGAGGCCCAAATGTGAATAGGCCTGTTGACCTTTTCAATCCAGTATGCGCCTTTGACTTGAGAATATGGTGAGGACCCTATTCTGGCCATTGGATCTAGTCTACAGGCCATCTGGACGATATCTGGATGAAGGCATATGATGCACTGCAAAGCCTGAAACAGGCGCAATTGCCTGGAGAAAAACAAGACAAATAATATTGGGGGACCTGGGATTCGAACCCAGGTCCCAAGGGGTTTTGCCACGCTTCTCTTACCAACTCATCTACGCTGCATCTTTGTTAGTGGGATAATAAATAAATATAATATGGACAAATCAATTAATCATATTGGAAAACAAAAAAACGCGCAATTTGTTTGAATGGGCCAATGACGCTAGGACACGTCTTCGTCTTCTTCAACAAAGAATGGTTCGTTTACCTGCGGATTTTATTCCACAGCTAAATCCATAGCATCATCCTATCATGAGCTACAGGCCATATAAATGCCAATGGAGACCATCACTGCATTCGTCTCTCTCCCCTGATCATTCCTATACCCATCATTAGCCTTAATTTATCCTGCATCAAAAATGCCTAAAAAGCAAGAACAAGAACCCTAACTCTGGATACGGGGTTAGAAGCCACGAAAATAAAATCAAATATTGTAGAATCAATGGAAATTGAATGGCAAGTATGAATGTACAAGAAAATTGGCAAGAGGATGCAAGAAAATGATTTCACGATATCATGTCCAGAGCAAGGTTCGTGGAGACTTACAATGAGTTTTAGGCAATGAAAAGGCTTGGTTTTGATTGGTATCGCTTCACTGGATGTCAGGGAAGAGAACTATGTCAAGCTTTTGGACTGAATCATGCTCCAATGTTGTTTTTGATCTCCCACTTTTCAAGCTTTTTCACAAACTTGTTATGGCCGTTTCAGCAGTGTCCTGTGTGTCTTTTTGGTCTGCCTCCCTTGTGTGCATATAATAGAATGTATTTAGGTCAAAACTTGGGCATTAAACCATATGCATTGAAGAATCAAGATTTACTTTTGATCACCATAATCAAGTTTCCATATTTGCATCAAATATGAGATTTTGTGCTTGTTTTGACTTGGCACAAGTTTGATTAAGTATCACATGATATTTGCAAGCTGTAATGATCACAAGAATCCTCTTACATCAATTTTTAGATTTTATTTGATTTAATATTGATTTAAAATGAATTAAATCAATAAAAATTAAATAAAATAGAAAAATAAATGAATGGCCATGAAAACAAATATGGGACACGTGTGTGGCATGACAAGACTATATCAAGTGGAAAAAAGTGGGCCCTTTTGTCAAAAAATGGAGTTTTGAGGATAATTGACTTTTGGCAAATTTGGAAAAATGCCCAACTTCAACAATGCATAACTTCCTCAATTTTGAACTTTTGGAGGTGATCTTGGACTTTTTAGAAACCTTGAGATGTACTATAATCAACCCTTTTGGTCTCATATCATTTTGATGCTCCATGCTCAAGTTATAAGTTTTGGAAAAAAAGGTGTTTTTGTTGACTTTCAAAAATGACCTATAATGTCCAAATTTGTAACTTTTTGTGAGAGCATTTCTTGATCTTGGGGTGTGAAGATGGATTGTAGGAAATTTAATCCTATTCAAAATTAGCTTTTGATGGGCCATTTCTCATAAAGTATGAGAAAGTTATGCTTGGTCAAAGTTGAGTTGACTTTTCCTATAAAACCCTAATTTAGCAACTTTTGAATCTTGATGAATTTTGAGCAATCCTTGATGAATCATGATCAACCCTTGATAAAATGATGAATTATCCTTCAAAATGAGAATGTTGACAAAAAATCTTGAGGTTTGACTGTCTGTAGGTCACAGTTGCCTTTTGCCCTAGCATAGTCGATTTTTGGGCCTCTTGAGCAATTGACTGACCAAACTTTCTCTGCAAGGTTTGAAATTTGACAGGGATGAGCTTGATAACATACTAGGACATTGGGAAGAACTTGAATCCACTTGGATGTAAGGACCTTGATGCCAAACAAAACCCTAATTTTGACTTGACTGCCTTAGGAGGTGATTTGCCTGTCCAACTCTTGAGCTAACTTGAGTCACTTGAAGATTATTCTTGACATGTCTTGAGGAATATGGGAGGGCAAATTTTGGGGTACAACAGTTGCCCCTGTTCAATTTTCTTAAACCTTAGGATATAGATTGGCTTTCGAGCCTTTTGTGATCCAAAGGTGGAAGATAATTGAACACTAGAGTGCCCAGAAATTTGCACTCGCATGGTGTAGTATCAGCTTTGTGGTGTCGGGAATGGGCTTACAGATGCCATTTGGAGATTGTTGGTAGGAGGATGGGCTTACAGATACCATCTGCAGGAGTGTCGATCGCATAAGAGATTCCTTAGCGAGAACATGCATACCTGTTGTTGTAAAAGATTCCGCTGGGGAAGTCTATCCTTTGTTGAGATTTAGGAACTTGCTTGTACTTCAACTGAGAGAATGCCTCGGCTGAGTCTTAAGAACCTGTCCATAATTCAACTGGGGGGAAACATCTTATTCAAGATCTAGGAACTGTCTCATGCTCAATGGAGTATACTGTTGAGGTTATAGAACTTGTCCACACTATGACGGAGGAAAACATCAAGATCTAGGAACTGACTCGTGCTCAATGGAGTATACCGTCGAGGTTATAGTACTCGTCCACACTATGACCCAGGGAAACATTTTCATCAAGATCTAGGAACTATCTCCTGCTCAATGGAGTATACTGTTGAGGTTATAGAACTTGTCCACACTATGACGGAGGAAAACATCAAGATCTAGGAACTGACTCGTGCTCAATGGAGTACACCGTTGAGGTTATAGTACTCGTCCACACTATGACGTAGGGAAACATCTTCATCAAGATCTAAGAACTGTCTCGTGCTCAACGTAGTATACCACTGAGGTTATAGAACTTGTCCACACTATGACGGAGGAAAACATCAAGATCTAGGAACTGACTCGTGCTCAATGGAGTATACCGTTGATGTTATAGTACTCGTCCCCACTATGACGTAGGGAAACATCTTCATCAAGATCTAGGAACTGTCTCGTGCTCAACGTAGTATACCGCTGAGGTTATAGAACTTGTCCATACTATGACGGAGGAAAACATCAAGATCTAGGAACTGACTCGTGCTCAATGGAGTATACCATTGGGGTTATAGTACTCGTCCACACTATGACGTAGGGAAACATCTTCATCAAGATCTAGGAACTATCTCATGCTCAACGTAGTATACCGCTGAGGTTATAAAACTTGTCCACACTATGACGTAGGGAAACATCTTCATCAAGATCTAGGAACTGTCTCGTGCTCAACATAGTATACCGCTGAGGTTATAGAACTTGTCCACACTATGATGGAGGAAAACATCAAGATCTAGGAACTGACTCGTGCTCAATGGAGTATACCGTTGAGGTTATAGTACTCGTCCGCACTATGACGTAGGGAAACATCTTCATCAAGATCTAGGAACTGTCTCGTGCTCAACATAGTATACCGCTGAGGTTATAGAACTTGTCCACACTATGACGGAGGAAAACATCAAGATCTAGGAACTGACTCGTGCTCAATGGAGTATACCGTTGAGGTTATAGTACTCGTCCATACTATGACGTAAGGAAACATCTTTATCAAGATCTAGGAACTGTCTCGTGCTCAACATAGTATACCGCTGAGGTTATAGAACTTGTTCACACTATGACGGAGGAAAACATCAATATCTAGGAACTGACTCGTGCTCAATGGAGTATACCGTTGAGGTTATAGTACTCGTCCACACTATGACGTAGGGAAACATCTTCATCAAGATCTAGGAACTGTCTCGTGCTCAATGGAGTATACCGTTGAGATTATAGAACTTGTCCACACTATGACGGAGGAAAACATCAAGATCTAGGAACTGACTCGTGCTTAATGGAGTATACCGTTGAGGTTATAGTACTCGTCCACACTATGACGTAGAGAAACTGTCGAGATTGAGAACCTTATCTGAAATTCAACCGAGGATAATTCAATTGAGATTTTAAGAACCGGTCAGGTCTTCGACGTAATTGAGAACTTTAACTGTATCTTTCCTGAAAGGTAAAGGTCAGTCATATGAAATGCATGATATGGATCAGGCAATGATGTTCTCAAAATAATGAGATTGTATTCGTATGATGCGTATGTGCATGTATCATGATGTATGGGAATATGATGCTTTAGCTGGGGAAAATAAATCCCGGAGCTGCTGGAGAATAGAGTTGAGTTCTTCGTTTTCGCTGGGGATGATGAACGAAGATGATAAACCTGTAGGAGAGAAAAACTCCGTTGGGGGAATAAACTGATGAAGAGATTACTTCGAGGGGAATTACTCTGTGGGGAAGAGATGTTCTGCTGAAGATTTTAATGATAACTCTGCTGGGGATTCTGTTGATAAGCTCTGTTGGAGATTTTGATGATGAACTCCGCTGGGGATGGATTACCGTTGCTGGTGATATTGAATCTGTTAAGGATAGAAGTCCTGTTGGGGGAAAAGAAAGAACTTCACTGGGGATGATCTTTCAGTTGCAACTCGCTGAGGATAACCCAGTTAGACTCTTGTGAGGATAACCTTCTGAATTTGGTTGGGGAGATTTATTTGTGCTCTGCAAGGGATAAGCTTCCAGAATCTACTGGGTAAGATGATTCAACTCTGGCGGGGAAGCCTTTTTTAGAATGCGCTGGGAAAATGGCTCCACTGTGGATATCTTGTATTCTTCCGAGAAACATTCTTATATTCCGTTGGGGATATTAAGACTGCCGGGGATGCTCTTATACTTGTTGGGGAATATCTTTATACTCCGCTGGGGAAGATTAAGATCTTCTGGGGATACCAAGCCTTTTTAGGGCTGATGGTAGATTAACTCTGCTTGGGGAGAGCATCGCTGATTCGTCCATAGTTGCAAGTCTCAGCTGAGAGAGCTATCATTACTGTCTTACTCTGCGGGGAGTGAAAGTATCTTAGCCATATTCTTCAGCTGAATATATACCTTGGTACCTGGTGGACAGAGCAACTTGTACAGTTCGGACAATTCTTATTTGCCCCTGTTTTTTGCGGGAGAAGGTGCTTGCGTAGGCCCTGTGGATCGAGTATTATCCCCACCTATGAGGTGCTTGGTATCTTTCGGTCAAAATGGCAAGTCTTCTTCTGGTAGGCCAGTGACGAGATGACGAGACATAGTCGTACGCTTTTGATCCCTAATTTTTTCCTGGACCGCCCTTTCGGGTTTTCAGTTCACCGGGATACCCTTTTTGCCCAAGCCGCCTTTTCAGGTTTTCGACTTGCCGGGTGTACCAATTTTCATTTTCATCCCTTATTTTTTCCCGAACCCTTTTGGTTCGTCGGGAAGCCCTTATTTTTGCCTAGGCCCGTCAACCTAGCGGGTCTTTGATTATACGTAGTACTTTTTTTGACTATGTTCATGCTCTCAGGATGTAGGGAGGTGCCACTGTTGGTAGTGTTGTGTTACCATACTACCAGAAGATCTTCATTTGATCGTGCAAGATTCGTTGCTGGAATTCACGTCTAATGCCCCAATTGATTCAGATGGAGATTTGCCCATGTCTATTTGGCATTTTGAGAGATTCCTTGAATCTTGACTTAACTGCCCCAGATGATGGAGAATGCTCATGCCGTGCCCCTGGATTGGAAGTGTTTTTTTTCTTTTAGAAGTGACCTTTTTTATTGAAACGGTTTTTGTTCACTGGATATTCGTCGTGCAAATTTCTCTGTTGTTTGAGCAAATAGTCGTATGCAAACAATGTTATTTTAAGAATGCAAAGCTTATGTCTGTTTTGAAGTTCTTTGAAAATGCAGTTTTTAATAAAACAAGCGAATTTTTATAAAATGTGATGTCAACTCAGGATTTACAGCAAGCCCTACAGGAGTCAGGATACCTTTTGTAACAGTATGCTTTCGAACTAACCCATGCTCCAGCTAGAACTTTTAATGGTTATAACGTGGCCTGGTTCACGGTTTAAGAAACAAAGGATAAAGGCTCAAAATTTATTTGTACCCACCCGCTCTTCGTGATGTTCTTCGACCCTGAACTCAGCTAACCGTGCATTTAGATCCTGTCTGAATCTTTGCTCTGATATTCCAATGATGGTTCGGATACTGACAGTTTATTTTGAACAGGAAGTCATTTTTATTGAGAGTTTGTAGGATCTTTTTCTTTTTGATTTTATTATCCATGTCTTTTGCTTGAATTGTTTCTTTTTGTGATTACAGTCGGTGGGATGCCCCAGTTTTTCTTAAGTCTCCTTCACAGGTTTTGACTTATTGGGCTTTTATTTTGAGAGATAATGACTTCCTGTCTTTACGATTATACAGAACCAACACCATCTTTTGTTTCAGAAGGACTTCTTTGATGCCATTCATTGTGCACCTGGGTCAACTGAGAAAACTACCCTGCCCCAGGTTATAATTAAGGGTTTTTAATTTGTGAAAAGAAAAACTCCCACTTCTTTGGCTCAAAGGGGTTGACTAAGGATTATCTTCCTTATAACTCCACTGTTTAGGATTTGAAACAATGCCTGTACCTCGTTAGCAGGGTCTGTTCAAAAGCATACTGTAGAGATTTTGATATCGTTTTCGTCATCCTCCCTCTAAAGGCTTAAATTTTTTTTTAATCGAGAGTTAAACATCACAAAAAGGAAATATAAAGCAATTTAAGCATAGTGAAAACAATTAATCCAAAACAGACACGTGTAATGCATTATTAAAATAAAAAAGTTTAACATGATAATAATTGTTTGAATAAGCAAAGAAAAATACAACTTCAGAATTCAAATGAACAAAAGTCTCTTAGTTTGAACTAGTCATCTCAAGTGGAGAACCTTCAGCAGAAGATTTTCATCTCGCCATCCGGCATGAATTCCAGCACTCCTCTGTCAATCAAGTCTTGGATCTTGTTTTTCAAAGTCCAACAGTCGTCGGTGTCATGTCCAGGACTATGGGAGTGGTATACACAAAATGCGTAGGGACGATAGCCAGGAGCAGAGGTGTTGGGATTCCGGGGAGGATCCTTTGGAGTAATCAGATTGACTTCCAACAAGCGTTTCAGTATTAGAGATGATGGTATATCAGTCTCAGAGAAATGTCTTCCAGATGCATTTTGCTTGCGCCGATTACTCCGTTGACGCTGGCGAGGTTGTTGCTGGGCTTGTGACCCTGAAGCAAGCTGGGGAGCTTTTCCCTTGTCTTCTTGTCTCAAAGGAGGTTGAATGATGACTTGATCTTCAACCCTAGTTGTTTGCCCCACTTGGTTATTTTGAAGCAGCTTGTTGACGAGGACCTTGAGCTCTTCTTATCTTTGAGCTAAGTCTTGAATGAGAGCTATTTGGCCCACCAGCTGTCCCATCATCTGGATCTTCATTGTTGCCAACTCGATTTGTAGCCCTTCCAACTGATCATTTCTGATGCCGCCTGGATTCCCTAGGACCAAGCCCCTTGTGAGGAGAGCTTTTATTTCTTCTTGCCCCTGGGATAGGTTCAAGAACATTTCTTGAAGTTGGGCGTTTTGAGCCCGGAGATCTTGGTTGTCTTGTTGGAGAGCCATTGCTGAAATAAACAGCGAGAACATGAGAGACCTGTAAAGGGTACCTGTTTATGAAGTGCATGAGATGAAATGCGTATGATTATGATTTCAAAGACAATCGGGATTCAAATTTGTAAACAAGAAATGAAACACACTTTATTAGATTTAAACTTCAAAATTCAAATTGTTCAACTGATGCCCTCAGGGCGTTACAATAATGGAAATACTGAAAAGTGAATAAAAACTGGAAAGGAAATCATCAAAGGTCAATCAACGCTCCCATGATCTCTTCTTGTCAGTGCGGACATAGTCGCTGAGAATTCGCTCATTCTCTAACTGTCTAGTCAACCTCTGGATCTTTTGTTCTTGCTCGTTGAACCTCTCTCTGTACAAATCCCATTCATCCCTCAACTACATCCAAGACCTCTTTAGTGTCCCAATATCAGTGGGCATATAAGGGTGGAGAATAGTTGGAAGAACCCCCTCCTCATTAGCAACTTCAAGAGTAACAGGCCTGACAACTTCATATGGCATACCTAGCTTCTGGGCACGGATGCGGACCCATCTGAGATATGGCTCCATTGGCAGAGAAGTCTTTGGTCCCAACTCATGTGGGTCAGATTGGTGAACTCTGTCCCAAGCCCTTATGAATCTACGACGTAGCTCGTCGCTATCTTCATGAAAATCAAAGATGATATGAGGCATTAACATCTCATGAGGCCTTTCTCTTTTGGCTCTTCAAAACTGATGGAGAGCTAAGCACGGGTTGTAAGAAATCCCTCCATGGGTTCTGATCAATGGAACATTAGGATACTCTCCACAGCGATCAATGACAGCCACCTCATCCATTCCTTTGAGAGTCCAGATAATGTCATTATTAGAAAGAGACATCACCCTATAAGCCCAACCCATTCCTTCTTTGTTCTTTAGTACAGACTTAGGGAGGTGCGAAATAAACCACCTCGACAGTAAAGGAGCACAACACATCAAAGTTCCCCGCTTTCGGGCAGTACAAGCATAGAGCTGATGAAGGATATCACCCAAGAGAGTGGGTACCAGATTCTGAGAGATGAAGATCTTGATGGCATTAATATCAACAAAAGTGTCAGGATTCGGAAACAATACCAGACCATAAATCAAAAGAGCCAGAATGTCCTCGTACGCCTTGAAGTCTAAGCTGTCCCAGAAGTAATTAGCTTTGTTAACCAAAAACTTAGCCAGAAAACCCTTAGCTCCACTTCTAGTCTCCCAGTTAGCCATTACCTCCTCCTTGGTCAAGTGAAGAGCTGCAGCAATTTCTTCGGGCTTAAGAGTCTTTTCCCAACCAGTAAATGGAGTCTGCTCCAGGACAGAGATACCGAGCAGCTCAGAGAACTCTTCTAGGGTAGGAACCAGCTGGAAGTCCTGGAAAGTAAAACAATGGTACAGCGGATCATAGAATTGGACCAGGACACTCATCATTTGTTCTTCCAACTTTGAGGTGATCAAACTGAGTAGAGAGCCATGCCTTCTGATGAAGGAAGTAGTGTCGGGGATCCTGACAACCAAATCTTTAAGCAGGGTAGGTACTTGGACAAAGTTGATCCGAATAGTATTCCTACGCATGGGCATCATGATGACCTACAAAACAGAGCAAAGATGAAACCCTCTTGTCCTTGAAATAGGTTAGTCCTTATGCAAAATGTATGCAATGTTATGATGTCATGATGTCATGGTAAAGGCACACCACAAGTATCCACAAAAGGAAAACATGGTAAAGGCACACAAGTCACGCAAAAGAGCCCTTAGATTTCAGGCTGGCATGGAGCTTAGGTACTACCCTCTTTCAGTTCAGTTGGTTTAAACATGTCCTAAAAATAGTAACCAGGTTCTAGAGGATCTCAATATCACTGACTACCCTCAATCAGTCATAATTCCAGTTTAGCAACCTTTTCTTGCATCCGGAATCACCGCGAGAGTTTAGTCTCAATAAGTGTAGCATACTGCTACTGTTCTATGGCCAAGTTGGTCAATTTAAGGTTCTAAGGTCAGTTGGCGCTTAATGACTCCTTAGAAGACCCATATTCTCCTCGTTCCAACACAAGGGATATCGGTACAGACCAAGGTGCCACACCAACGTAGCTACTACTTCATCCGTGTCGGTCTACATCAGACAGATCCCTCACAATTTATTGCTACTTACCTAAAGGGTATCCCCAGATCCGGGTTAGGATCTATAGTACTCCGATACAAGCCCACAAAATTAAAGCATACAAAGCATACAATTGAAAACATAGTGATCTAATCCTAAGGTACACCTCACTTATAAAAATCCCCAACAGAGTCGCCAGTTATGTGATCGGTGGGAATGAGAACTGACTGTTTTGGAATGCTGGTTCGCGTTTGTGTTTGTTTTTGCAAAATGTCGTGGTAAGCAAGAGTCGCCACTGTCTTTTATTTTATCCAACAAGGAAAGGACAAAAGCACAGAAAAATTCCTTTTTGAGATATTTCTCGGGTTCGGGAGGTAGATTATAGAAAGGGAAGGTGTTAGCACCCTTTCTATCCGTGGTTATCCACGGGCTCTTAGGTACTTGCTCATTATGTTTTCAAAATTGCTTTTCTTTGTGTTTGTAGGTTTGAAAGAGTTTTTTGTTTGAAAGGAAGTGTAGGTGCGAAAAGTTTTGTTTTGTTTTAAAAGGAGCAAGTACTTAAGAACCATCTACCTACTCAAAAAGGAATTAAACTATACAAATGTCCTTTAGACAATGCTATCCCACTATTGAGGAGTAGGTAGCATCATCGTTGGAGTTTTTGGGTCAATTCGATTAAGGGACGTGTGGTCACTAAAGCAATGTTAGGACGCCTTAGCGATAACCCTAATATCCTAGACCATTTTTCTGAGGCAACCGTTTTGAGGCAACTATGATCTTTGGACAAGAGGACGACCTCTAAAACTTCCTATACTTAATGACCACGTTCGAAGGCAACCAAGTGAGGTGTACCCTAAGAGTGTACATGTGCGAGTGTATTGTTTTTCTGTTATTTATCTTTGTACATGTCATGGTGAGCTACTGTTGATTTTAAATTGAAATTGATCTTGTCATGCATTGCCTATTATTCAAACATCTAACAGTTAATGGTTGCGGAATTTAAATTGCGGAAAATAAATCTAAGCTATTACAAGGCGTCAGGTATTTACATCGCCAAAGACAAACCCTTTTAAAATTAAATTGCGAAAAGTAAATAAAAGCGATAAATAAAATCCTAATTTGAAAACTATTACAATCCCGAAGCAGTTACAATATTGAAATATGGATAAAAAATAATTCACGCGCGAGAAAAATTAAATCAGAGTGTCTTAAGGTTTTGACCCTTTTTTTATTAAATAAAGCATATTTTTTGTTATTTTTGAATTAAAAATTAGTCTAAATTAATAATTGAATTAATTAATTAAAAGAAAAGATTTTTTTGGGTTTTATTTTAATTAAGGAAATAAAATAAGAATGATTAAAAGATATTAAAAACCTAATTCTAAATCAATTTTAATTTATTGCAAAATATGTTAAAATTGTACCTAGTTAAACTAAATAAATTAATTAACTGTTATTTACAAAAATAAATAATAAATTAATGGAATAAAAATATTATTTTTTTGTTTTCTGATTTTATGAAATAAAAGTTAATTGGATAATTTTTTAATTAGGAATAACAAAATAAAATAAATAAGTAAAGAAAATGTTAAAGAAAAGAAATAACCAAAAGGGGGGGTTTGGGCCTGAAGAGGGTGTTTGAACTGCAATTTCAGAGGCCCAAATGTGAATAGCCCTGTTGACCCTTTCAATCCAGTATGTTCCTTTGACTTGAGAATATGGTGAGGACCCCACTCTGGCCATTGGATCTAGTCTACAGGCCATCTGGACGAGATCTGGATGAAGGCATATGATGCACTGCAAAGCCTGAAACACACGCAATTGCCTGGAGAAAAACAAGACAAATAATATTGGCGGACCTGGGATTCGAACCCAGGTCCTAAGGGGTTTTGCCACGCTTCTCTTACCAACTCATCTACGCTGCATCTTTGTTAGTGGGATAAGAAATAAATATAATATGGACAAATCAATTAATCATACTGGAAAACAAAAAAACGCGCAATTTGTTTGAATGGGCCAATGACGCTAGGACACGTCTTCGTCTTCTTCAACGAAGACTGGTTCGTTTACCTGCAGATTTTATTCCACAGCTAAATCCATAGCATCATCCTATCATGAGCTATAGGCCATATAAATGCCAATGGAGAGCATCACTGCATTCGTCTCTCTCCCCTGATCATTCCTATACCCATCATTAGCCTTAATTTATCCTGCATCAAAAATGCCTAAAAAGCAAGAACAAGAACCCTAGCTCTGGATACGGGGTTAGAAGCCACGAAAATAAAATCAAATATTGCAGAATCAATGGAAATTGAATGGCAAGTATGAATGTACAAGAAAATTGGCAAGAGGATGCAAGAAAATGATTTCACGATATCATGTCCAGAGCAAGGTTCGTGGAGACTTACAATGAGTTTTAGGCAATGAAAAGGCTTGGTTTTGATTGGTATCGCTTCACTGGATGTCAGGGAAGAGAACTATGTCAAGCTTTTGGACTGAATCATGCTCCAATGTTGTTTTTGATCTCCCACTTTTCAAGTTTTTTCACAAACTTGTTCTGGCCGTTTCAGCAGTGTCCTATGTGTCTTTTTGGTCTGCCTCCCTTGTGTGCATATAATAGAATGTATTTAGGTCAAAACTTGGGCATTAAACCATATGCATTGAAGAATCAAGATTTGCTTTTGATCACCATAATCAAGTTGCCATATTTGCATCAAATCTGAGATTTTGTGCTTGTTTTGACTTGGCACGAGTTTGATTGAGTATCACATGATATTTACAAGCTGTAATGATAACAAGAATCCTCTTACATCAATTTTTAGATTTTATTTGATTTAATATTGATTTAAAATGAATTAAATCAATAAAAATTAAATAAAATAGAAAAATAAATGAATGGCCATGAAACCAAATATGGGACACGTGTGTGGCATGACAAGACTATATCAAGTGGAAAAAGTGGGCCCTTTTTGACAAAAAATTGGAGTTTTGAGGATAGTTGACTTTTGGCAAATTTGAAAAAATGCCCAACTTCAACAATGCATAACTTCCTCAATTTTGAACTTTTGGAGGTGATCTTGGACTTTTTAGAAACCTTGATATGTCCTATAATCAACCCTTTTGGTCTCATCTCATTTTGATGTTCCATGATCAAGTTATAAGTTTTGGCAAAAAAGGTGTGTTTGTTGACTTTCAAAAATGACCTATAATGTCCAAATTTGTAACTTTTTGTGAGAGCATTTCTTGATCTTGGGGTGTGAAGATGGATTTCAGGAAATTGTATCCTCTTTAAAATGAGCTTTGGATGGGTCATTTCTCATAAAGTATGAGAAAGTTATGCTTGATCAAATTTGAGTTGACTTTTCTTACAAAACCCTAATTTAGCAACTTTTGAATCTTGATGAATTTTGAGAAATCCTTGATGAATCATGATCAACCCTTGATAAAATGATGAATTATCCTTCAAAATGAGAATGTTGACAAAAAATCTTGAGGTTTGACTGTCTGTAGGTCACAATTGACTTTTGCCCTAGCACAATCGATTTTTGGGCCTCTTGAGCAATTGACTGACCAAACTTTCTCTGCAAGGTTTGAAATTTGACATGGATGGGATTGAGAACATATTAGTACATTAGGAAGCACTTGAGGCCATTTGGATGTAAGGACCTTGATGCCACACAAAACCCTAATTTTGACTTGACTGCCTTAAGAGGTGATTTGACTGTCCAACTCTTGAGCTAACTTGAGTCACTTGAAGATTATTCTTGACATGTATTGAGGAATATGGGAGGGCAAATTTTGGGGTACAACATATGGCAGTGAATTTATAGTAGGATTCCCCTACCTTTGTACCTGCTGAATAAAGTATCTGCTGGGATTTTGTGGATGGCTTGACTTTTATCCCAATTCCTGGAGTCCTTGGCGAATGTTGATCAGGGTGGTCAGAACTCTACTAATAGACAAGTAACGAGATGACAGGACACGGTCGTACGCTTTAATCCCTAACTTTTTCCTGGACTATCCTTTCAGATTTTCAGTCCATCAGGATACCGTTTTTTGCCCAAGCTGCCTTTTCAGGTTTTTGACTTGCCGGGTGTACAGATTTTTCATATGCATATCCCTAATTTTTCCCGAACCCTTTGGTTTGCCGGGATGCCCTTATTTTTTCCTAGGCCAGTCGACCTAACGGGTCTTTGCTTATGCGTAGTATTTTCCGACTATGTACATGTTCTTCGGGTGCGGAGAATTGTCATTGTCCATAGTAGTAAGTGTTATCACACTACCAGAAGATGTTTGCTTGATTGTACGTGATTCATTTCTAGAATTCATTGCCAATTCCCCAAGTGATTTAGATGGAGATCTGCCCCTGGCTATTTGGCACTTTTGAGAGATTCCCCGAATCTTGACTTGACTGCCCCAAATCAGCTGGACACCGTGCTATGCCCCTTGATTATGAAAGGCCTGTTACTGGAAATGTCTTTCCAGTTGAGGTGATTCTGTCCATTGAGAGGATTTTGTTCATTGAATATTCATTGTGCGAATTTCTCTGTTGTTTGAACAAATAGTCATATACAAACAATGGTATTGAATAATGCCAAGCTTAAGTTTGTCTTGAAGTTTGGAAATTCATATTTTTAATAAAACAAACAAATTTTGTAAGAGTGTGATATCAACTCAGGATTTATAGCAAACCTTATAGGAGTCATGATACCTTTTGTAACAATATTCTTTCAAACTAACCCATTCTTCAACTAGGACTTTTATGGGTTATAATGTGGCCTGGTTCACGGTTTAAGAAACAAAGGATAAATGCTCAAATTTTTATTTTTACCCAACCCGTTCTTCGTGATGTTCTTTAATCCTATGCTCAGCTAATTGTGCATTTAGATCCCAATTGAGTCTGGAATCTTTGCTCTGATACCTGGTGATGGTTCCAAAATTAAATGTTTGTTTGAGAAGGCAGTCATGTTGGTAAACTTTTCTTTTTTGTTGAGGATTTGTAGGACCTCTTTTTTATATTTTTTTATCCCTACTTTTTCCTGAACTGTTTCTTTTGCGATTACAGTCAGCGGGATGCCCCAATTTTTTTTCTTAAGTCTCCTTCATAGGTTTTGACTTAGCAGGCTTTTCTTTTAAGAGATAATGACTGCTTATTTTAATGATTATGTGGAACCATCAACATCTTTTGTTTTGGAAGGATACCTCCGACACTACTCGTCATGTACGAAGGGAAAAATTGTGACTAAATGCACCATTGAATTAATTGAGAAACTACCCTGCCCTAGGTTATGCTTAAAGGTTTTAATTTGTGTGGAAAAAAACTCCTACTTCTTAGGCTCAAAGGGGTTGACTAGGGATTATCCTTCTTATAACCCCACTGTTTTAGGATTTGAAAAAACGCCTGTACATCATCATCTAGGTCTGTTCAAAAGCATACAATATAGATTGTAGTATCTTTTTCGTAATCCTCCCTCTAAAGGCTTAGAGCTTCTAGTCGAGAGTTGAATATCATGAAAGAAAGTAAAAACACAGTTTGAATATAGTGGATACGAATGAAAAAATTCAAGACAAACATATGCAATGCATTGATGAAATAACAAAGTCTGACATAAATAAATGTTCGAACAATAAAAAAATTACAAATTGAGAATTCAAATGAACAAAAAGCCTCTTTGTCTGAACTTGTCACTTCAGATGGTGTGCCTTGGAGAGATGGCAGAAGAATTCAGCTTGACCATCTTGTGTAAACTCCAGCACTCCTTCGTCGATCAAGTCTTGAATCTTATTTCTCAATGTCCAATAGCTATTAGTGTCATATCCAGGACTGTTCGAATGGTACGCACACCTTGCACTTGGATTGTACATTGGGGAAGCAGTGTTGGGATTCTAAGGAGGATTCTTCAACGTAATTAGCTTGGCCTCTAACACGTGTTGCAATGCTTGAGCCAATGACACGTTGATTTCGGTAAAGCGTCTTTTAGATGTATTCCGCTTACGCTGATTACCCTATCGTTGTTAGTGAGGTTGTGGCGTAACAGCAATTTGGAAAGGTCTGCTCACCACCAAGCCAACTTCTTGTCTCATCACGGGCTGATAAATGACTTGATCCCCAGCCTCAACTATTTACTTCATACGGTTACATCCATCTTGATGAAGCTTACTGATGTGAATCCTTAACTCTTCTTGTCCCTGAGCTAAATTTTGGATAAGATCCATTTGATTACTCATCTGGGTTCTCATCCTTCCCATCTCAGCCTGCAGTTGTTCATACTAGTCATCCTTGTTGTTGTCAGGATGTTTCTTGGTCAAATTCTCGTTGAGGAGTGCTTTCAACTCTTCTTGCCCCTTGGATAGGTTCAAGAACATTTCCTTGAACTGAGCATCCAGAGTTTGGAGATCTCTGTTGTTCTGTTTGAGAGCCATTTTCCTTGCTGAAATAAATAGCGAGAACATGAGAAACTTGTACTAGAAGACCTGTTAGGTAATGACATGCATGAAGTGTTGGATGCAATGTTTTCAAGAATCTCGCAGGGTAAACACAAGAAAATGTCAGAAGTTGAATTTTGACTGCAGCTTTGACGGAAGAACTTCGTATTGTTGAATGACCTTCTATGAGAAACAAGCTTACCATATTAAGTGGGTCATAGCCTATGACTCAAGTTGTCGTGTTTTAGTCTTTTGAAGGCACTGGCTAGAGGAAAATAAATCCCCTTGCCCCTTGCTAGACATCTATTTTATCATGACCCGCATCACAAGCCCTAGAGATCCTTGAAATAGTTAAGGAAATGCTATGGCATGATGCTATGATGTGTATGTTATGTATCAAGCAAAAATGTAGGGTGATGAAGACAAGTATGTCTTGCAGGAAATCCAAGTTATTGGAAAATGACTACAAAAAAGTCGTGCAAGGAGTATAAATAAAGCCCTACAATGAGTTCAAGTTGTTAGTCAATGAAAGCAAACAAGTCACACAAGTAGCCTTAGGTTTAGGCTTGCATGGATTCTATAGGTAAGTACCCTCTTGAAGTTTAGTTGGTTCAACCTATCATATTAATAGTAACTGAGTTCTAGGGAATCTCAATATCACTGATCTTTCTTCACCGGGCATTGTTTCAGCGCAAGCCTCTTTATTGGCAACTGAAATATCTCGGAAGTCAGATCTCAATGAGTGTAGTATCGAGTATCAACCAACTTCGGACTGCACCAAAGCTGGATATCTCACTACTTCCTAATGGCCAAGTTGGTTCAATTAAAGGTTCTAAGGTCAGTTGATGCTTCGTGACACTACACAACAGCCCTGTATTCTCCTTGACTACTCAAGGGATACCAGTACCAACAAATGTGTCACACCAACGTAGCTATTGCTTCAACCGTGTCAGTATACCCCGCATAATCCCCACGATCTATTGCTACTTACCTAAAGGTGCCCCAGATCCGGGTGTAGGATCTTTACAAGCAAACCCAAGTAAAAGCCCTTAAAGATAAAGCAATCAAATCATACAAGGAAAGAAAATTAAATATAACCTAAGCTCTAAGCTAACCCCACTTTTTATTCATTTCCCCAGCAGAGTCGCTAGTTCTGTGATACGGTGTCAGAACCGACTGTTATACTGGTTTTGCGTTTGTATTCGCAAATGTTATGGTAAGCAAGAGTCGCCACTGAATTTTCTTTTATCCAGCAAAGGAAAGGGTAAAAAGAACAGAAAAAGACATTTTCGAGAATTTTCTGAGTAAGGGGGGTAGATTATGGAAAGGGAAGGTGTTAGCACCCTTTTCATCCGTGGTTTTCTTCGGGCTCTTAGATGCTTAGCTCATTTTTGAAATACCTTGTGCTTTTGTGTGTTTTGAAAAAGTAGTTTGAAAATCCCTTAGTACGACGATTCGCTTTATGATAACTCTTGTATCAGTCTTCAAGAGTGTTGATAAAGCATTTTTGAAATGTCTTGTGTAAGTGCAAAAGTTTGTTTTGAGCAAGAATTTAGGAACTATCTACTTATACTCGAAAAGGTTCATTCTTTTCCTCCTATCCTTTAGACAGTGCTATCCTACTATTAGTGAGTAGGTAGCCCTATCGTTGGATGTTTGAGGGACATTCGAAGGTACGTACAGTCATAAAGGCAACATATGGAGATGCTTTAGCAATTTTGTTTAAGGGACTAGATCATTTACCGAAAGGCAACACTGTAGGGTCATCGAGAGACTATGATCTTTTGATTCAAGGGTCTTTGATAAAGCATCTCCATTTTCGAAGGACATGACTGTTTCATTTTCCAAAAGGAAACCAAAGTGGGTGTACCTTAGAGGTGTATATGTGCAAGGTGTGTTATGTTCAGTTATTTTAGTCTTGAGTTAAGTTTGATAACATTTGGTTTTAATCTTTGTCATACAATCATATTAGTCATACATCTAAGCAGTTAATATATTACAAAAATTTAAAGTGCAGAAAGTTAAACCTACGCTATTACAATGCTTCGGGGAGGGGATATTTACATGTCCAAAAATGGGGGAAAATAAAGAAAACAATAAAAGCCTTAGTTAATTCTATTACATTCCATCAGTAGATATATTAGTATATAAAAAAATTTGAAAATAAACAACACGTGCGAAATGGAAAGAAACGTCTAAAAACCTAAAAAGTTCTAGATGAATAAAGAAATCTTTTTTTTTGTTTATTTTTGATTAACTACCTTAAATATAAATTTAATTAAAAAATAAATATTAAATGAATTTAAACCTAATTCTATTATTTTTTTGATTTGATAAAAAAATGGTTTTAAAAGTAAAATACAAAACAAATAATAAAAAAAAAGCTAAAAAGTAAAATAGAAAATAAAACTGGGTCCGGTAGACAAAACAAATAGGGGGGGCGCTGGAATTTGTTAGGCCCATGTATGATGGAGCCCAGAGGCTGTATGGATCTAGTGAGAGGATCCTTTGAATTTCCATGACAGAGGTGCATATTTGATGCGCTTGGATTTGGCTGCATTGACATTGGAAGACATGGATTTGATGGCCTATGGTGCGCATATATAGCCTGGCTGCACTGGATCTGCAAAGAAGAAATTGAAAAATAATATGGAAGAGGCAGGGGTCAAACCCCTGACCTCTCACACACGTAACACTTTAACACTCACACACCCAACCGTTGGGACGGCTTTACATCCATTAATATGCACACAAAGAAATGTATATAATACAAAGTAAGTCCAAATGCTGATTTGTCACACGCGTGCGTTCCAGTGTGGTCCAGATATTTGAGTGGACCAATCATTGCATCCATTTCTGCCACGCCTCAGTCAGCACCAGTCAAGTCACTAGAGGTGGTGGCTCCGGTCATCCCTTTCGGTCGGCCAAAATCCTAAACCTGCGAAATTTCAAGAAAACAAGCATGGAAATAACCCTATTGAACTAATTAGACCCTTGCGAACACGATGGCACGATTGGTTTGTCCTGTAGAGGCTTGTATTTTGAGATACGAAGCTTGGCTGAAGCTTTGCCCTTACAATGGCAAAGCTTCGTCCCTGCGTTAAATTAACCATGCAATGGCTCTAAACACACATACTCATCAGTATAAACATGAATATGTACATGGAAATCATTTATATTGCATAATAAAAAGTTTTGAGTTCAAGGAAGTATACCAAATTGGTGACACTCAGGGGAGAGATCCTGGGCACGTTTTGACTTGATCGAGGGTTAGAATAAACTCTTGGGAACCTTAGGGTGATGATGGAACGACTGGAACGGACTGCGTATGGATGGATCAGTGGTTTCGAGTTTGACAACTTTATGGAATTTTTGCAATTTTTGTGGCTTCTTTAGGCAGTGCGTATGTGTGTATAAGGCAATCCCTGTCCGCTTCCTTGTGGGTATGTATATGTATTTATAAGAGATGGAGGGTTTATGGAAATGGAAAGGGGTAGCCATTAACCAGGCTTTGAAGTCAAAAATCAGACACATTAAAAGACTTCCATTTTTGAAATATTCATGCCTCTTTGAGCTTTGGGATGAACCTGAACATACTTCATTCTTTCGAATACCTTTAAGCCATGCCCTTCAATTGGCCTTGAGTTGCCTCCTTCGATTGACTCTGGTTTCATTCTTATAGCTCCTCCGATTGGCTCTGAATTTCTTCTCATGGCTCTGAGTTGCCTTGTCCTTTGATTGGCTCTGACACTACCCAACTAGCCCAATTGAAAGACCTCATTCTGGCCAATCGAAGCTTCCTTTGGCATGAATGTGCTTGTGCATGAGGCTTGGGCCTGACAGTATGCAAGACTTTGGCCAGCAAGCAAAAATTGTCTCAACCATTGTATGTCTTTCGAATGGACTAAGTGCATGTCCTTCGAAGGCATCACTTGTGTGTCATTCGAATAGGCCTTACTAGGTGTCACAAGATGAAGAACTGTGTGTTTAGATATGGAATTGAAACTGTTTCAAAGGGGACCATTACCCACTCGAAGTTGGCACAAAGGAAGCCAATGCCTTGTGGATGCTAGCGTGAGGGAGGCCAAAGCAAGCATAAAATAGGTCATTCCCTAGTGAATCGAATCGGGCATGAAGGAGGTATTTTCCTTGTGGGTCGAAGGGAGCTTTTTGCCTAGTGGATTGTAGGAAAATCTGAAGGAGTCTTGACCTTGTGTATTGAAAGCACGCACATGGAAATCCATTTCCTTGTTAATCGAATCAGGCATGAAACAACCCATACTCAGTCGAAGTCTTGTGAACAAAACTGGTGTCGAAGGATATTGGACATCCGATCGAAGCTCCTTGTCCAGATGCAAATCAAAGGACAACCTGCTCAGATGCCAATTAAAGACACCTTGACCCAAACCCAATCGAAGACACCTTATTTAAATGCCAATCAAAGATACCTTGTTTATTTTCAAAATTCTTATTTTCTTTAAGCAAGTGTTTGTAATCACCCATATAAGAGAAAACCTTGGAAAACATGAGAGTGAAATTTTTTGGGTACAACATATTTCTTCTAGGAAAGTTTGGCAGGGACTCAGCTAGAATGGTTCTATCAGCTGGAAAGAACCAACGTTCATAATTGGGAAGATCTGGCTACTGCTTTCTACAAGAAGTACCAATATAACGCTGACTTCGTCCTAACCCGTATACAATTGTAAAGTATGTCTATGGGTTCCGGTGAAGGTATTAAAGATTATGCCCAAAAATAGAAAGACCTTGCGGGAAGAGTCCAGCCTCCGTTGTCTGATAGAGAGCTGGTGGACATGTTATTGGGCATATTGTCTGGTCCATTCTTAACCATCTGATTAAAAGCTCATCTGTTGGGTTCATTGAATTGATATTGACTGGTGAACGGGTAGAAGCTGGCATCAAAGTGGTAAAATCCAGAGAGATATATCCTCTAGTACTGCAAAGAAACCTTTCACTGGAAAGAAGGAGGTCAGCGCTAATTACGGCCAAAGAAATCAAAACAAAATTGAACATCGTCCGACGGTATGAGCTGTTATGATTTCTAATCCTACATCAAACCAACCACGAAACAATCAGCGCAGGTCGGATGCACCCAAAAGACAGTTCACCCGGATCAACATGACCTAATCCCAGGTTTTTCCACATCTACTGAAATCTAGTCTGGTGACCCTAAAGGAGGCTCCTAAGAATCCTAATACTGCATCTCCCCTCTACAATCCAAATGCTCGATGTGCCTACCATTCTGAAAGTCCCAGACATGATACAAATGATTGTTGGGCTCTGAAGAACAAAGTGCAAGATCTAATTGAGGCGAAGGAAATTGAGTTTTATCCTCCCAAGACTCTAAACGTCATAACTGCACCAATGCCCAAGCATGAACCATGAATCAGTGCAATTGATGTTATTTCCGCTACAGAGGATGCTGACAGCGACTGCGATGTGGACAAATGGATCTTCCCAACCATCAACGACGGACTCAACAATTGGGAGGCCAAAGACTTTGTTCCTATTACTTTTATTTAAGAGTAATTGTCATTTTGTTTTAGGATATGTAATATTTGAACAATTGAAACTTTAAAGCCTTGTGTCTTACCCGAGGCACAATGGTTTATTTGTGAGGGTTATTGATTCATATTCATATGCCATTAATAAATCATTGGACGTTTTGTATACAAATTTTACGCTCTCTGTTTTTTCTTTTCTACCTTTTTACTTTATCAAAAAATGGCTATGCTCTTACACACACCCACATATCAAACTCCAGATCCACATTCACTATGGATCCCATTGGTAACAATTCTGCTATTTCCAATTATGACTTTGAAAATCCGATCTACCAAGCCAAGGACGAAGGTGAGGAAGATTGTGAGGTACCAAGAGAACTTGCCAGAGTGTTACAACAAGAAGAAAGGGAAATACAGCCTCATGAAGAGCCGATTGAGACAGTAAACTTGGGTATTGAAGAGGATAAGAAAGAAGTCAAGATAGGTGCCGATCTGAAGTATAGTGTCAAGGAGCGGTTAATACAGATGTACATGACTATGTTGAGGTTTTTGCCTGGTCATACGAAGACATTCCAGGACTTGACACTAATATCGTGGTTCATCGCCTTCCGACAAAAGAGGATTGCCCTCCAGTGAAACAAAAGGTTCGTCGCATGCGGCCTGAGATGTTAGAAAAGATCAAGGGTGAAGTCATGAAATAGTTCAATGCCGGTTTCTTAGCTGTCACCTCTTATTTATAATGGGTTGCCAATGTTGTTCCAGTACCTAAGAAGGATGGTAAGGTACGTATGTGTGTGGATTACACAGACCTGAATAGGGCAAGCCCCAAGGATGACTTTCCGCTTCCCTATATTAATGTTCTGGTCGACAACACCGCACAACATAAGGTATTCTCCTTCATGGATGGTTTCTCCGGGTATAATCATATCAAAATGGCACCTGAGGGCATGGGGAAAATAACCTTCGTCACACAGTGGGGCACTTTCTGTTACAAAGTTATGCCATTTGGGTTGAAGAATGCCGAGGCAACCTATCAGCGTGCCATGATAGCTTTATTTCACGATATGATCCATCACGAGATAGAGGTCTACGTTGATGATATGATAGCCAAGTCTCAGAATGAAGAGGAGCACCTCGATCATCTGCAGAAGCTGTTTGAAAGACTGAAAAAGTACAAACTGAGGCTGAACCCAAATAAGTACAATTTTGGAGTAAGATCCGGTAAGCTCTTAGGCTTCATTGTCAGCGGCAAAGGCATTGACGTGGACCCTGCTAAGGTTAAAGCTATACAAGAATGCCAACTCCTTGAACTGAGAAGGAGGTTAGGGGATTCTTGGGGCGTCTAAACTACATTGCCAGGTTCATTTCCCATCTGACCGCTACTTGTGAGCCAATCTTCAAATTAATGAAGAAAGATCAAGCAGTGAAGTGGAATGACGATTTCCAGAACTCCTTTGACAAAATTAAGTAATATCTTCAAGAGCCTCCAATATTGATGCCGCCAGTTGAAGGGAGACCTCTGATTATGTACTTAATAGTATTAGAGAACTCAGTGGGTGTGTGTGCTGGGGCAGCATGACGAGTCTGGTCCAAAAGAGCATACAATATACTACCTTAGCAAAAAGTTTACCGACTGTGAAACAAGATATTCACTGCTCGAGAAAAATTGATGCGCTTTGGCATGGGCTGCTCGCCGATTAGGACAATATATGTTGACTCACACTACCTTATTGATATCTAAAATGGATCCTATCAAATACATCTTTGAGAAGCCCGCTCTCTCCGGAAGAATAGAAAGATGGCAAATGATCCTGACCGAATACGACATTCAGTATACAACCCAGAAAGTAATTAAGAGAAGTGTATTAGCTGATCATTTAGCTCATCATGTTATGGACGACTACCAGTCCATGAATTTTGAGTTCCCGGATGAGAACATCATGTTAGTAACTGATTATTAAGAACCTGGACCGGATGAAGGACCTGAAAGAGGATCCTGATGGACTATGGTTTTTGACGGAGCTTCTAACGCACTTGGAAATGGCATCGGTGCTGCGATCATATCTCCCGAAGGCTGTCATACTCTTTTCAATGCCCGACTATGTTTCAATTGTACCGAAAATATGGTTGAGTATGAAGCATGTATTATGGGTCTCAAAGCTGCTATCGACTTAAGGATCAAATTATTGAGTGTATTTGGAGACTCGGCCTTAGTAATCAGTCAAATCAAAGGAGAATGGGACACGAAGCATCCTAACCTCATCCCTTACAAAGAGCATGTGTTAAAACTGATTCCACACTTTGAAGAAATTACCTTTGAGCATTTTCCACGAGAGGAAAATCAACTAGCGGACGCGCTAGTGACTATGTCATCCATGTTCTAGGTCAGGTGGGATAACGAAGCTCCTTAGATCACTATTGAGAGAATGTATGAACTTGCATACTGTCACGAGATTGGTACTGAAGAAGTAGTGGACAAACCTTGGTTCCATGAAGTCAAAAGATATCTCAAAGTCCAAGAGTATCATGAGGGAGCTTCAGTTAATGATAAGAAGTTCCTAAGAAGGTTCTCTACTAAGTTCTTCCTCACTAACGGGATCCTCTATAAGTGCAACCACGATTCTACTTTGCTTCAGTGTATAGAAAAGAGTGAAGTAGATAAGATTATGGATGATTTACATGAAGGTACCTTTGGCACCCATTCTAGTGGGCACACGATGGCTAAAAAGATCCTACAAGCAGGATACTGCTGGTCCACTATGGAAGCAGACTGTTATCAGCATTCGCGAACTTGTCACAAATGCCAGATCTATGCTGATAATGTACACGTGCCTCCAGTTCCTCTAAACATCTTGAATGCCCCCTGGCCATTCGTAATGTGGGGCATCGACATGATTGGAGAGATTAGACCTACAACTTCTAATGGAAACCGCTTCATCCTCGTCGCCGTTGATTACTTCACAAAGTGGGTCGATGCAGCTTCATTTGCTTCTGTTACCAAGAACATTGTGGCCCGATTCATCAGACATAACCTTATTTGTTGGTATGATATTCCAGAAAGAATCATTACGGATAATGGTACCAATCTCAATAACAATATGATCACCGAGCTCTGCACAAAATTCAAGATCCAATATCATAACTCTTATCCTTACCGGCCGAAGATGAATGGCGCTGTAGAAGCTGCTAATAAAAATATCAAGAAGATCATCTAGAATATGACGGTGACATATAAAGACTGGCATGGGATGTTACCATTTTCTCTTCATGGTTATCGTACCACAACGCACACATCAACAAGGGCAACTCCTTTCTCTCTGGTATATAGTATGGAAGTTGTCCTGCCCATAGAAGTCCAGATCCCTTACTTGAGAATCCTGAAGGACGCATGTCTGAATAAAGATGAATGGGTTCAGACTTGACTTGACCAATTAAACCTGATTGATGAGAAGAGGCTTGCGGTTGTCTGTCATGGTCAGATGTACCAAAAACGTATGATTAAAGCTTTTAACAAGAAAGTCAGACGTCAGGTATATCAAACTGGTGACCTGGTAATCAAGCGCATCATACTGCCGCAAGGTGATCCCAGGGGCAAATGGACTCCCACATACGAAAGGCCATTTGTGATCAAGAACATATTTTCTGGTGGAGCCATGATCTTAACCACTATGGACGGTGATGACCTTCCGCACCTTGTAAACGCGGACATAGTTAAAAGATACTACGCATGAATAAAGACCCACTAGGTTGACTGGCCTAGGAAAAAATAAGGGCATCCCAGAGAACCAAAAAGGTTCGGGCAAAAATTAGGGATATACAAAAAAAATCTGTACACCCGGCAAGTCGAAAACCTGAAAAGGCGGCTTGGAAAAAAAAGGGTATCCTGGTGGACTGAAAACCCGAAAGGGAGGTCCAAGCAAAAATTAGGGATTTAAAGCGTATAAATATGTCCTATTGGATTACCTTACATCCAATATTCAGTATCAATTGTCAAGCTCAAGTGATACTAATCAATCCAGTCAACTTCAGACAAGTAGCAAAGTGATGAGACGCTCGAAGATATAAAGGCAATAGCAGAATGGGAACCTAATGGGATTATTGCACATAGCTATTTCTCTTTGTTCACTATTTTGTATTAGTTTCATTCTTATGATGGCATTATCTTACTAGGATGTTCGTCTCCTTGTACAAAAACGCTTATTCAAGTTAATACAAAGCTATTCCTTTGAAAGTGCAAAACTATTTGTTTTTATTTTTCTGTTTTGTTTGCGAAAATGTCCAGTGATTATTTTTGAACATATGCATTTGAATGTGATTACTGCTTACAAATATACACATAAAAGACAGAAAGATAATTATTAATGGCTTTAAGAAAAAGAACAATATCTAAGGGCCATCCACAAAATCCCCACATATATTTTCTCCAGTAGGTACAGAGGCAGATACATCCTACTATAAGGTTACTGCTATATTATCAGTATGCAGCCTAATGATGTTAGGTGTTCTTATATCCCCAGCAGAGTCAGAATCTTCAAATTACTGCTGTAACAATTTTTTTTCCCAATGAAGTCGCCAAGCTTCTTAGGATTCCCTAGAAGGATTCCAAAAAAATCCCCAAGCAGTTCAAGGACTTTTCCTTCCCCAACAAAGTTTATTTCTCTAATAACGAAAATCTGTCTCTCAGCATTTCAACTTCAAAGAAAATTTGAAGACCTACATTCTTCATCCCCAGCTACAATTAGATTTATTTTCCCTAATTCTCAACACTGCAATAGAACAGCTAACATGTTCATACATTGCATTCATACATCATTTCTACAAACATTGTAGCATATGCAACACAAATTCATATATCACAATGACGAATACTATCAACTTATGCACAACAGGTCAAAGATTAATGCCTGAAACTAGACATGGAAACTATCTACATGACCAAGTGGTATGAACTCCTGAAGCAAGACGAGTTTACCAACAAATACAACAAGTCAAATATTAATGCTCGAAACCAGACGAGGAACTATCTATGTGACCAACATTGCCAAGTT
Organism: Vicia faba; assembly: GCA_948472305.1. Taxonomy (NCBI): domain Eukaryota; kingdom Viridiplantae; phylum Streptophyta; class Magnoliopsida; order Fabales; family Fabaceae; genus Vicia; species Vicia faba. The sequence continues at coordinate 891,953,558 of OX451740.1, forward strand.
CCAGATTAATACCTGTAACAAGCCTGGAAAACTATCTGTCGACGACTGATTATAGATTAATACCTAAAACCAGACAGGAAAGCTATCTACATGAGCAGATTGAAGAATAATACCCGAAACAAGATGGGAAAACTCCCTTCCTTTCTATGAGGTTAGAGATTAATACCTGAAACCAGATAGGACAACTATCTCAACAACCAAAACAAGTTCCAGATTAATACCTGAAATAAGACAGGACAACTATCTGATTGTAGATTAATACCTGAAACCAGACAGGAAAGCTATGTACATGAGAAGATTGAAGATTAATACCCGAAACAAGAAGGAAAACTATCTTCCTTTCTCTAAGGTCAGAGATTAATACCTGAAACCAGACAGGACAACTATCTCAATGACCGATAAAAGCAAGTTCCAAATTAATACCTGAAACCAGATATGACAACTATATGTGAACAACTGATTGTAGATTAACACTTGAAACCAGACAGGTAAACTATCTACATGACCAGACAAAACAATCTTACACGGGTTTCATCCTAAAACAACCCTACACAGGCTCTTTTTATTACATTTTCAGATAACGGTTAATTCCATTATCCCCATCAAGTCACTGTGAAGCCTGGATTTCAACCAGAAAGCAGCAAACTCTTATCTCTCCAGTACAGAGATAACTCTTTAATAGAGCCTTGGACAACTGAAGTTCCTAGATTCTATTCCCCATAGAGTTTTCCTCAAGCAAGAGAACAACAAAAATCAACCTTCCTCAGTGGACTCCTCCTCAGAAAAAAGGACCAAGAATTCCCCACAAAGGGACCTCTTATGAAGTCAATATCTACTTTGGATGGCATCTTTAAGCCCATCTCTGGCAACTCTCAGTCATCTTCTCCAAATGGCACCCGTAATCCCATTCCCTACACAATCAACCACCACATCATCAAGTGCAAATTTCTGGGCACTCTAGTGTTCAATCATCTTCCACATTCAAGTCACGAGTGGTGGGCTAACAAATCTAACTCTCCAGGTTTAAGAAGATTGAACAGGGGCAACTATTGTACCCCAAAATTTTCCCTCTCATTTATTAAAGAATTTTCTCAAAAAATTTCTACTAAGTCAAGGCTGCACAAAATTTGCTTCGATTAGGCATCTAGCTTCCTTTGAGCAGGCTTGATTCAGGGGTTTCGATTGAGCACCCGACCTCCTTCAAACTTGCTTCAAATTTACAAGCTTCGATTTAAGCATTAGCCTTTTGCTTGTTTGCTTTATACAAGCTTCGACTGGGCATTTGTTTCCCTTGAAACAACCTCCTTCGATTCAAAAGGGAAGGGCCTCCTATTGGTGTCCTTCGATTCAAAAGTTAGTGGCTTCCTACTGGCTTCTTTAGATTCAGAAGGCATTGGCTTCCTACTGGCGCTCTTCAATTCAGAAGACAAGTGCCTTCTCTGTGCTTGCCTTCAATTCACAAGGCAGGAAATTCCTTCATGCCAACAGGTACAAGGAAATGGCCTCCTGTTTCTTTCCTTCGATTCCTAAAACAAGTGTCTTCTCCGTGCTTGCCTTCAATTCACAAGGAAGGAACTTCCTTTATGCCAGCAGGCACAAGGCAACTGCCTCCTGCAGCTTTCCTTTGATTCAGAAGTCAATGGCCTTCTGAAATATTTCCTTCAATTTACAAGGTAGGGAACTCCTGTATGCAAGATTCGGTTCCACCCTTAAAAACCTTCAACACACATAGTTTCTGCACTATGACATACCCGAGTGTCCCATTCAAAGGACATGCATTGACATACCTAGATGCCCCTTTCAAAAGATACACAACTGGAGCATTCAAAGGACAGACACATGGTCCATTCGAAGGACATGTATTGATGGATTTAAAGGGGCATACGTGGGTGTTCCATTTGAAGGATATACCTTGTTGGCCCATTCGTTGCAAGTGATGCACACAAGTGATGCATGTTGTCCCTTCAAAAGAACATACACATTAGTTCAAAACAAAGGATACACAAAGGGCCCATTCGAAGGACACTTTGATTGGAAACACATATTATTGTCTAAAAAGGGGTCTGGTAGAAGAATGGATCTAGTTTGTCAAAACAAAAGAGAAATATACAAAGATGCTTGCTGGCCCAAAATCCAACATACTGCCAGCCTCAAACCTCCAGCACAAGTACATGATTGCCAAAGGAAGTTTCGACTGGCCATAATGAAGTCTTTCGATTGGGCTAGTTGGGTAGTGTTAGCGCAATCGAAGAGAGCGAACTGGGGGACTGATCAAAGAAGCCAGGATTTTTAGGCTTTGTGCAATTCGAATTAAGACTCAGAGAAATCAAAGAGAGCAAGCTTGGAGGATGATCGAACGAGCCATGAGGATGTGGCTTTGTGCAATTCAAATCAAAACTTAAATTCATCGAAAAGGGACAAGATCCGATTTTACTAAGTTTATACTTCCAGATCAGGCAATTGAAGCAAATCGTGACGTTATTGAAGAAGCTCTGATGAGAAAAATCTGAACAATTTAAATTCGTACAAGGCGCCAATGCAAAGTGTCCAGGTGCATGCAAGCATGGAAATGATAAGTTTTTCAAGTTTTGGAAATATTTTAATGTGTTTGATTTTACGAAGATATGGTTTATGGAATTGATTCTTGCCATGTTTGTTTATCCTCATACTCCACTATATATACATAACAAAGCCAGGCCACAGACAGAGGATTGCCTATCGAAAGAACACGAATATCACTGCCTGAAAGAAGCCAGACGAAAATCACAAAAATACATCAAAGTTGTAAAAATTCAAACAGCAAATTCCAAGCCATCCCACGCTCAGAATCCCAGATCGAAGCACCTCCAGTTGTTAAAAAAATTTCAATCTCATTCAATCTATAATGTAAACTCATGTGGATTGCATATTCATGGTATTCCTATTATTTATGAATGATTTAATGCAATATATGTAAGTTGCAGCACCCAGATACTAGGATACCATTGCTAGGGGTCTTTCGAAATAATCATTTTTGAAACTCATGATGTAGACTATTGCAAATCGAAATAGCCCCAGATTCGGGTTCAGGGGGTAATTTCGATTGGGATAGGTTTTCGTTTATTTATTTTTTTGAAATTAACAAAATTCACAGGACTCCATATTGGTGTCATTTCTTTCGATTGACAAGCTGGCCCAGTGGTAACGGATGCACTCATAGAGCTTTCACCTTGCAGGTCCTGGGTTCAATCCCAGTTTGCTGCATTTTGTTTTTTCTAACATTTTATTTACAGATCTGATGCTTACAAGCCAAATACACTCACGATGCACCTTCAAGTCTGTGCTGTCAGATGTTAGCATAGCCAGATCCAATGCTCTCACACGCAGATTACCATGCGCTCCCTAAAACTTCTCCTCATTGGATCACAAGGCAAAATTGGGCTCCTTTTATCATTGGGCCTACGTTTTACAACATGCACCCCCACTTTTCCACTTTAGCACCAGGCCCAACTTATTTTGTCTTTTCTTCACTTTACTTTGTTTAAAAATAATTTTATTTAATTAAAATCAATAAAATCATACAAAACATTAGACTTAGGATTTTCTAAATTAATTTTATAAATTAATTATTAATTATTTGGACCTCCGTTCTTAATTAAAATTAATTATAACTTAGGATTTTAATTCATTTTCTTTTCATAATAAAAATACAAAAAAAGAACATTAGAATTAATTTGCTTTAGACATACTTTTTCATACCTTAGGATTTTTAGACGTACTTACTATTCGCGCGCATCATTACTTTTCCCATTTTTTATTTCCAAATTATTGTAACTGTTCACAGTCTGTAATAGCTTAATTTATGATTTTTCTTTATTGCTTTTTCCCCAAGTTTTGGTCATGTAAATAGCCCCCTCCCTGAAGCTTTGTAATAGCGTAGGATTTACAATTCCCGCATTTTTATTCCTGCAATATTTAACTATCTAGATGCATGATAATAGGATTTTATGGAAAGACTAATAATCAAAACGTTAGCAAACCTAACACAAAAGACAAATAATTGAAACAAGCACACTTTCACATATACACCTCTAGGGCACGCCCACTTCGGTTGCCTTCGGAAATAGTCACAACTCTCAAAACATGAGAGATTTTAGTGGCTACCCTCCGATTCAAAAGATCATAAGTCCCTCGATGACCCTCTCAATGTTGCCTCGGTAAAAATATGATCTTAGAACCCTAGGGTAGTTACTAAAACTTCTTGCCCAATTGCCTTTATGACTATAAAAAACGTCCCTTCGAATGTCCCTCAAACATTCAATGATAGGGCTACCTACTCACTAATAGTAGGATAACGCTGTCTAAAGGATAGGAGGAAAAGAACAAACCTTTCGAGTATAAGTAGATAGTTCTTAGATGCTTTCTCAAAACAAACTTTCACACTTACACGAAAACATTTCAAAACATTTTCAAAAAACGCTTTATCAACACTCTTGAGGAATGATACAAGAGTTATCATAAAGAGAATCGCCACACTAAGACAATTTCAAAATACTTTTCAAAAAAATACAAAAGCACAAGGTATTTAAAGAAATGAGCTAAGCATCTAAGAGCCCGTAGAAAACTACGGATGGAAAGGGTGTTAACACCTTCCCTTTCCATAATCTACCCCCTTACTCAGAAATAATCTCGAAAGGTATTTTTCTGTTCTTTTCATCCTTTCCTTTGTTGGATAAAAGAAAAGACGATGGCAACTCTTACTTATCGCAACATTTGCGAATACAAACGCAAAACCAGTATAACAGTCGGTTCTGCCACCATATCACAACATCTCTGAAGCTGAGGAGTCTATACCTTGAGGTTTCATCAATGAGTAGATATATTTGAGGCAATGGGTATGGATCCTTTGGACATGCTTTATTGAGATCCATGAAGTCAACACACATGTGCCACTTTCATGTTTTCTTTTTTACCATTACCACATTGGCCAACCACGTAGGGTATTTGACTTTTTTAATAAAGTCGGTGTTGAGTAGCTTATCGACCTTGTCTTTTATGGCCTTCTTCTTCTCCTCTCCACCTTTCCTTTTCCTCTGAGATACCAGTTTGGTATCCAGATTCAAGGCTTAGTGGTGGCACATGAAGTTGGGGTATATCTGAAGGCTTCCAAGCAAACAAGTCTACATTTTCTTTCAACAGCTCCACGATCTCTGTTTCTTCTTCCTTGGAAATATTGCATCCTATATAAGTTATCTAGGAGGGCGCAGTTCCTATCTAGACCCTCTTTGTTTCATCATGGGGAGAAAAGCTTTCTTCCCAAAGATCCGTGTCAATCATGTTTATTATCAGCTCATTAGATCGCCAGGGTTCTTCAGATTGTATCTTCTTCTTTAACTTCAGGATATTCTTATAGCATTTTATAGCTAATCCTTGATCGCTTTTGACCACCCAAACCCGGCCGTCCCCCAAGGGGTATTTCATAGTGAGGTACAGAGTGGATAGAGCAACTTCTAAGGCATTGAATGTGGGTCTTCCTACAATGACATTATATGGTGAGACAATGTTGATGATCAAGTACCTTACTTTGACTGTATTAGCATTTGCGCCGCTTCCAAAGGTAGTGAGTACCGGGAGTTGTCCCCATACTTGTACTTGTTCTCTGGAGAACCCGACCAAGGTATCATTGAAAGGTAACTACTCAGACGTATCGAACTCCATTCCCTTGAAGGCTTCTCAGTAGAGTACATCAGCTGAGCTATCGGGGTCGACCAACACCCTTTTCACGCTTCAGTCCCGAATTTGTACCATGATGACCATAAGATCATTCTCGTGGGCCATAATGTCGATCAAATCCCTCTTGGAGAAGCTAACCGGGTTGAGGTCCTGTTCCTGGACCTTGGCTATATTCTCGGGTACATGTATCACGGTGCGACCATATTTCTTTCTGGCCGAGCTGGTTTTGCCGCCGCTAGCGAATCTGTCAACGATGGTGTTAAGGGTGTGGCGAGCTGTCTTGGTCTTGTGCAATTCTTCAATAGCCTTATGATCTTATCGGTTGATCAAAAGCTCCAAGTGGGCCTAAGGATGATCTTTGATTGGCTGGAAAGTTGAGGAGAAAAAGGGGTTGTACCTGCAAGGCACTCCGATGATAAAGTAAGTGTGGGAGCAAAGAGATAGAAGCAGAATATTAGGGTTTATGGTGTGATATTGTGAATATCTGGTCCCCACATGTGTGAGGGTTTATATAATGTTCCCCGACGCGTAACCATTAATTCTTATTTTTGGGCCTAGATATGCGGTACCGAAAAAATAGATAACTGTCAGGACTGAGTCAAAACGGGTAGGTATGCTCCGAAGTAGTCGTTTATTCCAAGGAGGAGGATTACAGGCATATGGCCATTTTAGTCATTTCATGGGTGTCCGCCCGACTCGTGTCAGGCTGACAGGAGACATTTTTGATCTAGTTAGGCGTGTATGTCGGGCATAACTGAGCGCCATGGTTGATCAGAGTGTTGGGCCGCTATCATTGGGTCGTGCCAAGAGCAGGAGCAGATTGAGACACTTCTACTCATTGGGCTAGTCCAGAACATGAGCCCCTAAGTCGTTGCTCTTGGGCATATGAGTGATGACTTAGAACTAGCCCACGAAATGGGGGTGCTTCTGGGTCGACCTCGTTTGGGGAGCATGAGGGACGATCTTTGTGTTCTCCTTGCAGGGAGGGTAACAACTGAGCGTTCTTTCCAAGCAGTTATCGTGTCGTGTGTGCATTGACCCAAGGGGAGAGGAATGGTTTGGTTTCAAAAGCTGAAGAGTTGGTTTGTCACGTGTGTCTTGAGCTACATGTTGTTAGAAAAAGGGGAGATGATGGCTATCCTAGGGACTAGGGCACAATGATGACGCCCTTTAAAGGTCCTTAGGTGCATTCTCGTCCATGTGCTGATAAGCCCAGTCTATAAAAGGAGGGGAAAGAGCTTCAGTTTCACTTTTTCGCTTGCATTTCTTCTGCTTGTTCCTCCCATTTCTGCTCGAATTCATTATTTCGCTGCATGACTTCATCAATATTCAAATTTCTTGCTTGAACTGTCACCAACCATTGTCTATTCCATAATTTTAATTCGATAAGTTCTTCGATTCCCTCTGTCTTCGTAGATTTAACTCCCATTATTTCTTAGATTTCCTAGTTTTTCTCCTAGAAATGCATGCGATTAGAGTTTGGGTCATCTTTTTGCTTAGATATTCAGGTGGAGTGTTGGTGGTAGACGGTGGTTTTACCAGGTGAGATCACCGGAGACATCGTGGGTTCTCACTAGGGAACTTGGAATCATGACGGCCTTTGACGAGTCACAGATGAGTCTTGGGTGAGGGTGTTTGTGTTGCCTCTTTGTCAGTATTCAGGGGTGATTCCAGTTTGTTAGGTCAGGGGAGGCGATGGTCGTCCATCTGTTGTCTAAGTGAGGGCTCTGGTCGGGGACAGGGTCCTTGTTGCGTGGCTCCCTTTCTCTTGATTAACAGTGGAAGGGAGGATTTGACTTGGGTGTTGAACTCACTTCTATCATCTACTTTTCAGGTACTATGGCTGACAGTGCCGAAGACAAGTTTTTGACTGAGCCTAGTGGGTCCATCCAGAGTTCCACCAAGGGTACTTCTAGCGAGGCGAGTACCTCGGGGGCGTCGAAGTCTGTGTCAGAGGGGTTAGAGCTAGGTTTGCCTGGTGAACAGGCCGTCGGGGAGGATGACAAGATGGTTCCTACTGACCAAAGTGGTCCAAGTGTAGCCGCGGTCAAGGATAATCCATTGGACTGGGTTGCATTGGGCCCGAGGAAGAACGCCTCATATTTCTAAAGTCATCTAAAGGATGTTTTTATGATAGTGGACTCTGTGATGGATCGTGAATGGGCCGAGGAGGAGTGATCGGTGTGGATCCCTGTGAAGGAAAGTCAGATATGTTCAGAATATGATGCTTGGTGAATTCCTATGTACGATATCCTGTTTAGGGAGATGGGCATCCGACTCCCTTTTTGAATTTCGAAGTGGCGGTCTTCAGACATCTTCGACTCGCTCCCTCCCAGTTGCATCTAAATTCATTCGCCTTTGTGCGGGCCTTCGAGATTGTGTGCGATTATCTGCATGTCAGGGTTATCGTTCCTCTGTTCTTCTACTACTTTCATCTTCAGAGGAGCACGTTCATCCAACAGTTCAGATGGGTTTCTTTGAAGCAGGCGAACGTGAAACTGTTCAAGGCATATTTGGAATCCATCAGTTTCTTCAAGGATAAGTATATGCTCATTCAAACCGTTTCCCAGAGGGTGCTGGTGAACGTTTTCAGGGTTGTCCCTACATACGACGAGGATGGAGCCCCTGTTCAAAATGAGACAGGGAGTAGTTGAACAAGCTGGTGTCCAAGTTCCCTTTCCAGTGGACTAGGAGACACTTCTAGAGGGGAACTTACTCTTACATCGGGAAAAAGGACAAGCTAGGTCCCGAGGACCAGGCTAGTTTCGATCGTTTAGTCACTTTTGTCACAAGGATCCCTTGTGTCCAGCATGCAGGCTGAGGAGGGAGACCGGTCACCAACAAGGACGGGGAGGTGATGTGTGAATCAAGTATGATAGGTGTCAAGGAGATATTCGAGAGCAAGGACCTTATCGCGTGCTTGGGTAGCTTCTTTTATTTATGTTTTGACTAATTTTGTGTGCCCAACATTTTGCTCTTATTTGCTGATTTTAATTTGTTGTTTTCTTGCAGATAAGATGAACCCTTCCCAGGAGAGTTTGGCCAAGAGACTTTCTGCGAAGGCAAAGAAAGTGCAGAAAGATGCTAAGGCTTCATAGCTCGACACGAGGAAGCCTCCTATGTCGGGATGGGGAAATTCATCGACGGGCCCAGCGGCCGATGCTCTTTCCCTTCCACAGGTGTCTTCATGGTTTAATAGGAAGCGTAACGAGGGAAGTATTGATTTGACAGACGACAAAGAGAAGGGGAGGTACGAGTTTCCTCCTTACTGGCACAACAGGTCATTCTTTGAAGGTTCCTCCTTGTATCTCTTTCAGGGTGAATCCCTTATGCTCGAGGAGCTGGATTTCCCGACCAAGTAGGATGCCTTGGCGCAGGATGTAGGGGCCGTTATGGGGGTCTTGGAGATGGCCTTTACTTTTACTAAAGGGGACTCATCTCAAGAAGTCGAGATGAAGAAATTGTGGGCCAACTTGGCCAATGTCGAGAAAGAACATGATGACGCGAGGTCTCCCTAAAGGTGGTAGAGGATCGCCTGGAGAAATTGACTAAGGAGTATAAGGAATTTGTGCTCGAGAAGAGAGGTTCTGATGAATAGGTGGCATCCTTGAGGGTCAAAGCAGATCCTGCTGAGGACAAGTTGGAAGAAGCTCAAGGCCTTAAGACCTGTACTGAGCTGGTAGCTCACTTTTAATTAGAGAGGGATGACGCCTAAGCTGCTGCTGAGGGGAGTTTCAATAATTTTATGAAGAATCTATGGGTATTGAATCTTGGCGTCGAGCTCAACATGGTTGGAATGGGACTTCATTATTATGTGGCTGCTGGGAAGATTATGATCCCCGAATTTCTCAAGGATGTCATGGATGCCCCTGTTGGAGAGTCATCGTGTCAAGAGCCTATCATCGAGGAAGGGCCCCAACCCGATGTTTAACTGCTTCTTGTTATTACTTTCTCTTTCCCTGCCTGCGTGCTGTATTGATGTAATTTTTTCTGTGGGCTCTTAGCCTGTTTTGATTAAGGGTATTGGATAGAGGAAAAGTGTTATATGGTAACCATGTTGGCCACAAACTCCTGGAAGTTTTGGTCCGTGAATTGAGTTCCGTTGTCAGTGACAATTACTTGTAGAACACCGAACCGAGTGAGGATGTTTATTTCATAGAAACAGAGGATGTTTTGCACAGTAATTTTGGCCAATGCCTCTGTCTTTATCCACTTGGTGAAGTAGTCTAATACTACTATTAGCTTTTTTTTTGGTTGGTACCTACCACGAATGGTCCAAGGAGGTCCAGTCCCCACCAGGCGAAGGACCAGGGAGAAGAAAGGGACTTGAGCTCATTTGGAGGAGCCAAGTGCATGTCTCCGTGCCATTGGCATTTGTCACATTTCTTTACATATTCTTTGGTGTCGTGTTGCATGATGGGCCACTAATACCCTGCTCGTAGAGCTTTCCTGGCGAGGGATCTTCTACCCAGATGTTGGCCGTTTATCCCCTCATAGATCTCGAGCAAGATGCGAGATGCATCGCTCTGGTCAACACATTTGATGAGAGGAATGGAAAATCCCCTCCTGTATAATTTTCCTTCGACTAGAATGTAAGATCAGGCTCTTTGTATGATCACAAACGCTTCCTTTTGGTCGGTGGGTAGTTCCTCTTTCGTGAGGTGGTTATGTATTGGGGTCATCCTGTAGTTGCTGTCTTCTATGGCGAATACCTCTAAAGTCTAGGGGGATTTCTGGATGCTCGGTCGAGGAAGAATCTCCGGTATTACTGACTTGTTCCCACCTTTCTTTTTCGTGCTCGCCAATTTGAACAGTATATATGCTCAGGTGTTATGCTCGTGGGGACGTGCTGCACGTGTACTGACTTGAATTTCTTCTTTATTTCTTTCTTGGACCAGAGTCCAATATTAGGCGAGATGGTCGTTTTTCACTTGGTATTCTCCTCGTATTTGGGATGCCACGAGCTGGGAATTGGTGAAGATTTTCACCTCCTCGACTCCCAGGTCCTCTACTAGGCGCAGTCCTGCTAAGAATGCCTCATATTCGGCTTGATTGTTCGAGATTGGGAAGGACAATGTAAGGGAGACTTTGATTATAATCCCCTCCCCATTTTCTAATATGATACCCACCCCACTCCCTGTTAAACTGGAGGCGCCATCAATGAAGATGTACCACCGGTGCGTCCCGTCTGGGGGTGCGGGAGAAGTCATTTTAGCTACGAATTCGGCTAGAGCCTGAGCCTTAAGAGGTTTATTGCTTTCGTATTTGATGTCAAACTCGGAGAATTCCAACGACCATTTCAGCATTCTGCCCGCCATGTCTGGTCTACCGAGCAACTATCTTATTGGCTGCTCGGTTCGGACGACTATAATGTGTGCCAAGAAATAGTGTCTGAGCCTCCTCGCTACATTGATGAGGGCCAAGGACACATTTTCAATTTGTTATTATCTTACTTTGGGGCCCTACAAGGCTTTGCTTATGAAGTAGATATGCTTATGCCATTATGGGGTTTCTCAGATTAGTGCTGTGCTCACGACCTTGAAGGTAACGACCAGAGAGAGATAAAGGGTTTCGTCTTTCTCTAGTTGAGAGATGACGGGTGGCTGTGATAATGCTTGCTTCAGGTGGGAGAGGGATTGCTTGCACTCGTTCGTCCATTTAAAGGCAGCCTCTTAATGGAGAAGTTTTAAGAGGGAGAGCGCGTGCTGGGAAGATTTTGCCATAAAGCGAGAGAGCGACATGAGCATGCCATTAAGGATCTGGATGGACTTCTTTGAATTAGGCGTAGGAAATTCAGAGAATACTTGATATTTATCAATGTTTGCTTCGATTCCCCGTTCTTTCAAGTAGAAGCCGAGGAATTTGCCTGCCAGCACGCCAAAGGTGCATTTTTCTGGGTTGAAGCGCATTCTGCATTTCCTTGTATGCTCGAAGACCTTTTTCAACTGGAAGGTGTGGTCGACTTCTTCCGTGGACTTGACGATCATGTCTTCCATGTAGACTTCGAGCATATCGCCTATCTCGTTACGACATACTTTGTTCATCATTCGCTGATAGGTAGCGCCATCGTTTTTTAATTCGAAGGGCATTACATTGTAGTAATAGTTATCCGATTCGGTCATAAACACCATATATTTTTTGTCCGCTTTTGCCATGGGGATCTGGTTATACCTAGAATATGCATCCATGAAAGATAATAATTTAAAACCAGCCAAATTGTTGACCAATTTGTCGATATTGGGGAGGGGGTAAGAATCTTTCAGGAAAGCCTGATTGAGATCAATATAATCAATGCACGTACGCCACTTTCCATTATATTTTTTCATGAGGACTACATTTGAGAGACAGGTTATGTACTGGGCTTCAGAAATTAAATGTGCCTTTAAGAGGCCTTTTACAGCCTGCTCGGAAACCTCCATCTTTTTGTGAGATTGCTTTCGCCTACACTGAGCAACCGCCTTAAGGGCAGGGTCTATAGCCACATGGTGACATGCAATTTCTGGGTTCAGTTTGGGCATTTTAGCTGCACTCCAGGAAAACTGATCATCATTCTCCTCAAGCATGCTTTCATTTGACTCTTCTCCAGGTCAGGGAGGTTGGCGCCAATCTTTACTCCTCTTGAGGGATCGTTCTCGAAGGGGATGATCTCTAAGTCCCCGTCTGGGACATGCCGCATGGGATCCGAAGGCTCCTTGCCGTCTACAGTCAAGAATGAGCTTTCCCCTTTGACCATAGGCTCTTTCCCTTTTCTCTTCCGCTCTGCAAGGTCTTCCTTGGAGAAGCGGTTGTCTAGGTCGACAGCGTCGACCCTCGGTAGTGGTCTGGGTTCCTTAGAAATGGAAGGTAGAGCGAACCCGATGGCTATTTGGGGTTGAGCGTTGATGGAACTCATGCCCTTGGCCGAAGCTTCAAGACACCTTCTTGCTGCTTGGACATCCCCGTATAGGGTATTGACTAAACCTTCGGCAGTGTAGTACTTCATCTTGAGATACACAGTGGAGGGCACCGCAATCAGCTTGACTAGAGTGGGCCTCCTGAAGATGCATTAATAGAGAGACGAGAAGTCCACCACTAGAAATTGGGTCTTGATAGCCCTGGCCGTCACCCCTCTTCTAAAGGTGACAATTAGCTCGACATACCCCCAGGGTTTGGTGACAGACCCAATGAAGCCCAGGAGATCTGAGCCTACATATGGGGTAAGATGGATCTCGTTCAGTTGTAGTATGGTGAATATATGGGTGTACATTATTTCCACCGAGCTTTCTTGATCGACTACGATGCGCTGAACATCAAATTTTTCCATGCATGCTTGTACGAGAAACAAGATGGTCGAGTTGGGAGCTCTTCCTGGAAGTTCTTCCCTATAGAATGCAAGGGGGTTAGAGCCTCCTCTAAACTTGTTGAGGGTGGGGTCCATGTCAGAGTTGGATTTTATTAATTGATCGAACCTTCTCTTTTTAGAGCCCACTATGTGCTTGTTGAATCCCCCGCCAGAGATGACCATCACTGCAGGGAAGGATTCCCAGGGACTATGCGAGGAAAAGTATAGTGGAACTTCCTCCATGTCAGGAAAGTAGACATCTTCTGGCCTCGTGATTCTCATGGCTACTAGCATGACGCCGACATCGGGGGACTCCTTTCCCTCTTCGACATTCTTGGTTTCTTAAGGCTTCTCGTGGGCACCATCTTTCTTCTTATACTCCTTGAGGTGTCAGTCTAGGATAAATATATCAATTGCATCCTTGAGATAAATGCATTCATCGGTGTTGTGTCGATGGCTCTTATGGAACCTACAATGCTTTCTCTTGTCGGTCTTGGGCTTGACGGGTGTCTGGCGAGGAAAGCGTACCCCGAACTGCTTGAATTCTTATTTGACGCATTCAATCAGAATACGCTCCCTCGAATTATTCAAGGGGGGTGTAATCATGGAACTGGTGAGCATGATCCTTGTAGTCTTTGGAGTCTCAGGATTTGTCTTCCCACTTCTTCTCTCCCCCCGAAGGGATGTCGAGGGGATTGTTGCTTTTCAAGGACTTAACATTCTCTTTATGCCTTGAGTCCTTTGCATTGTTGGCCGCCTCCTTCTCTTTGTACTAAATGTACGTTTGAGCCTTGAGGAGGATGGAGTTGAGTGTGGCTAGAGTTTTGATGCCCACAGCCTTTGCAAAGTCACTGCAGGGACGGAGTCCGCACTTGAGAAGGTATTTCTTCATGGCATCTTCCGTTGAGACTGGTACAAATTATTTATTGAAGCGCTTGATATATGCTCGCAGAGGCTCATCTCTGCCCTAGATAATTGCTTCTAGTGACGCTTATGATTTCGAATGTCGGTGGGAGGCGGTGAAGTGCCTTGAGAATATCCTTCCCAACTGTTTCCATGAGGTAATGGACTCGTCGGGAAAACTCTTGTACCAAGCCATGGCACCTTTCTTTAAGGTGGTTGGGAATAGTCTGCACTTAATCATGCCCTTCACTCCTCGGTAATCGAGGAGGGCGTTGATATCCTCTATATGGTCATCCAGATCAGTTGTACCATCATAGGACCCCAACAGGGGTGGCTTCTCTAGCCCGACTTGGAGTCGTGCTTTAGTGATCTCCCTCGACAACAGGCTGTGGGGCTCTTCATTGTTGCTTCCTTATGGGGACGATGGCGCATATTGGTGGTTTCTCCCCCGTCGGGCGTCATTGTCTCGTCGATAGGAAGGGATCCTCCACTGCTGTCTTGGTTGAGGCGACAGTGATCGGCCTTAGTCGACCCTACGATCACTCTTGGCCTTCTTGGAAGAAGTAGAGCCTTGGTATTTTTTGGGAGGCGTATGGTCGTGTTTCTTGCGGAAAGAAACATCGTGTATCTCTATTGTTGGTGGAAGACCACGCCTAGGTGGTGATATACTATGGGACTCGTATCATCGGTATCTCCAAGGAGGAGATCTTTACTGTTTCTCCTCCCAAACCCTCATCCTTTTTCTCTGTTGGAGGATGAGGGTGTTGGTCTGGTTAATGGCAGTGATTAGTGATACTATGGCCAGGTCGATGGTTTGTTGAACAGGGACCGGTTGCAGAATCTCTGGCAGGTCTTCAACAAGGTTCTTAGGGTGTTGTCCATCCAAGAACTGCTCATTGTCGCGTTCAACATCGATTCAATTCAGGGACACAATGTGCCCGTCTCATACGTCGAAGTCATCCTCGAGATGAGGATGCTCCTGGCTTCCGTCGGTCTTGCGCATCAGGGAGAGAACATTCTTTCCAGATAGATGGTGATCATCATGGTCGTCCATGTTTGATGAATGAAAAGGATATTTGGTTTTCATATTTCGAGAACAGAAAACAGGGAAGATAGTTTCCCACTAACGACGCCCCTGATCTTAGCGGTTGATCATAACTTACAAGTGGATTGAAGGATGATCTTTCAGTGGCTGGAAAGTTGATGAGAAAAGGGGGTGTTACCTGCAAGGCACTTCGACGATCAAGTATGTGTGGGAGCAAAGAGATACAAGTAGAATATTAGGGTTTATGGTGTGAGATTGTGAATATCTGGCCTTCACATGTGTAAGGGTTTATATAATGTTCCCCCAACGCATAACTATTGATTCCTATTTTTGGGCCTAGATATGTGGGTCTGCAAAAATAGGTAACTGTTAGGACTGGGTCAAAACAGGCAGGTATGTTCATAAGTAGCCATTTGTTCCAAGGAGGAGGATTACAGGCAGATGGCCATTTTGGTCATTTTCTGGGTGTCCGCCCGCCTCGTATCGGGCCAATGGGAGATATTTGCTGATCTGGCCAGGCGTGTATGTCAGGAATAACTGGTCGGATGATAAGCACCATGGTCGACCAAAGTGATAGGCCCATGTCATCTGGTCGTGCTAAGAGCAGGAGCAGATTGGGCCACTTATAGTCATTGGGCCAGTCCATAACACCTTCCCTTTCTTTTGGGAATGCTCTTCTGGGTCCGTGTCTTTTTGCTGAGTATCTCTTTTTTCAGCTGGGGTTTTTCCATCTTTGACATAAGCTAGCAAGTGTCCCCTCTATATCAATTTCTTGATCTCTTTCTTTAGCTTGAGTCCGTAATGTCCCCGGAGCCGGTGATAATAACACCAAGCCCCAACACCACTCCCCAGCACGACATTGACTTTCCATCTATGGGAGGCTTCCGAGATTAAGTTTAGGTGTGCTACCTCCTGCAAGATTCCTCGTGTTTAAGGGTGTCCCTACGTTGCCTGAATTAAAGGGACGTGGTTGTACCCCAAAATTTTCCCTCTCCTTTTATCAACATTTCTCATCACAAGGCTCTTTGAACTCAAGATCAAGCTAGGGTTTGCTCTACTCAAGACATCTCCTTGCACTGTTGACCTAAACTAGGGTTTGAGTTTGCACAAAGATTTTTGGACCTTCAATGCTCAAATTTAATTTCATACTTCATATTGGACTCATAAGTTTGTCCATACCAAGTTTCAAGCCTTGAATCAAATTTTTGCCCAGTCAATTGGACAGTTGACCTAGAAAGCAACTATATTGGGGGAAAAAGTCAACTGTGGCCAATTCACATTCAAACCTCATGAATTTTGACCCACATCAACATTATGAACTCATATGAACCATTTGATCGAGTTTGGACCACAATTCCACAAGAAATTTGATCAGATCACCAAAAGGGCAAAATGGTCATTTTTAGGGTTTTGACTGTACAAAAGCAATTTCTGACTTTTTGACCTAGCTAAGGGAAATTCAAGATCAACCAAGGACTCAAGGGCTCAATGGCATCATCTTGACCTATTCAATAAGTTCAAAAGATCTCAAATGCATCAGATTGATAGATGAATTTTTCAGTCAACTGATCAAAATTTGGCTGTACATTGAAAAGTCAAACTTTGACTTTTTGATCAAAATCAAGTGCCAATGGGTCATTTTTCATCAAGATGTGTCAAACTATGAAACTTGTTCATCAAGAAACCCAAAATTGCAAATTAGGGTTTGAAATTGAAAAATTTCATAACTTAGAATTTTTCTAAGTTATGAAATTTCCTTAATTTTTCCTAACTTTGCCCCATATTTTCACCATGATGAAAATGGATTCAAACAAAACTTACAACATGAAAGTTGTATTCCACCACAAAGTCTAAAAATTTTATTCACAAAGTTTTCTCAAAAGAAGCTTGGATCTCAAGTTATAATTTTTGGAACAAGGGTCCCTAAAACTTTAAACTTAGTGAAATTTTGCCCTAGTTTAGGCAGGATTTTGGCCTATCTTCTTGGCCATTTTTCACATAGTTCCACTTAGAGTCTCAAGTTGAATTTCAAATATGTATTGTAAAGCATGTTGCAAGCTTTCCAAATTGTCCAAGAACTCCTCAAACACATTTGTGGTTAGGGAGAATAAAATGCTTGAAGTTGGCAAAAACTCACTTTGTATCCATGGCAAAATCATGTTCACTCAAGTTGCATTTTCAAACCAGCATGCCTTGTACTAGTTTGCAGGCCTCTAAACCATTTCACACACCATAATTTAATGCAAATCCATTGAGCTAATGCATTGTCTTGGTCATTAGGGTATTGTACACAAGTTTAATCCCTAAATGGTAAAAGGCACATTTCCATTTTTGCAAAAGTTTGCTTTATGTCAAACCACTAATCCTTGAGCATAGTCCAAATCTCTGGCAGCTAAACAAATCCACTAATCAGAGGGGCCAAGAGGATTGTATGCAAGGTGATAAGATGGCCTGTACAGGCCTGTAACCACAAGTTCACTTTCTTACTTCAAAAACAAGAAACTTGTCCAAATGCTTAGAACTTGAAAACCAGCAAAGATTAACTTACAAAAACACTTCAAACATCTTTATCACAACCCTTTGATCTAGAAACACGAGTGCTTGAGCCCCAAAACACCCCATATCCAGAAATCACACTTCTTTGGCAAAACAGGGCAGGTGCTGCAACTTGAGTTCCCCAGCTCATTTGGCTCGTGCGTTTTGCCCCATTTTGTTTCAAGCCCCTTCCATTCAACTCACTCAAGCTATCCCAAACCTCCATTACCAACTGTAACTCTATTTACAGTGTTCACCATTTTCATTTCAAGCTTGTGCAGGTTGAGCTCTCTAGGTTGATTCAAGGACATCCAAGGCAAGCTAGCTATTGGAAAAGGTCAAGTGGAGTTCAAGCAAGCTACCAGACATCTCAAAACTTGTTGAGAAGCACTGCATTGCTCTACACGAATCCAACTGAAACAGGTTTTTCTTCACTTTCTATCTCTCTATTTAGGAACATTTAGCCTTAGGTTTGTGAATAAAAAATGTAGTGTTCATTGCTAGGAAGCCATACATATGCTCAGCTTTCATTTATATTAAGTGTGCTAGGAGAATTTCATCCATGAACATGCTGAAAAAACTAGGTCAGATTTTAGGGCCAGAGAAATTCTCTCTGGTCTTTGAGAGTTAGGATTAGTTGTTTATATGGTTGGAATCGTCTTGAAATTCTCTACAAGTTTGATGTTGTATGTTTTTGCAATAGATCACGTATACAGGATATCCCAGTTTGTACAGGCGCGCGTGTATTTTCAAAATGCTGGAGGAAGAAGATGAAGTGGTGGGCTGGGCTTGGCCTAGCTCACTCTTGGCACCTCCCATTTTCATTTTTGCACCCCCTGACCCATTTCCTTGTATTTTTATATTTTTGCATTTTTGTTTTCTTTTCTGATTTTGTTTATTTATTTTCAAGTATAAAAAATGCTCAAAAAATATTTTCATAATTTTTTACATTTATTTGGCATTTTATTTTAATTTTTTCTAACATTAAAAGCATAATTACTTTTATATTATTTATTTAAACTTCAAAATAATATGTAAATCATACCTTTATTTTTTATTTCTTATTTTTATTCACACTGAAAATATTATTATAAATATAATTTATTTTTGTACATATTTTATTTTATATTATACATATTTAATATATTTAATACACATATATATACATATATACTTTTATTTTATTAATTACTTTAGAATAAAAATATAAAATATTACATTTTTACTTTTATTATTATTTACACTAAAAAATACCTTTTATTAAAATATATTTTATTTTTGTACATATTAATATATTTTATTGTATATAAATAATATATTGTATTTATTTTCTTAAAGAAATTAGGGTTTATCCTTAAACAAATAAAATTAATCTTTTTTATTTTTTATTTCTTTATACTTTTTACATTAAAAATACTTTTACATACATAGGTAAATAAAAACCTTTTTGCATAATTCATTTACTTATTTGATATATTTATTTATTTTGATCATTTAAATATTGTCCATTTAATATTTATGCGATTAAATTCAATTTGGATGTAATAGTAAATTAGGGTTTATATTTCTTGTCAAAATACCCCCTATTCAAAGATTGTACCCCCATCCCCATAATCATGTTGTAATAGCTTAGGATTTTAAATTCTCGCACTTTACGCTTTCAATTATGCCATGATTAGAGAATTAGGGTTTGTATGCAAAAATCCAAATCAACAAGTAGCTTGACCTAATCAAAGACAAAAATGCATGAAAATCAAACACAATACACACTTGCACCCCTAGGGTTACAATCCACTTGTTGCCTTCACAAATGGGCCATGGTATGCATGTTGGGTACTTTGGCAAAACAAAAACAAAACAAAAGATCATAGTCCCTCGATGACGCTATCTTGGTTGCCTAAACAAAAATGATCAAGTCCCTCAAGAAAATTGCCAAAGATACTTAACACAATTGCTATCATGGTCTATACGATGACCCGCGCCTGTCCCGTTCAACATCCTAACACAAGGTTGTTCACCAAATGCAATGGTGAAAACAACACTGTCAAAAGGGTTAAAAACATTAGAAAATATCTTTGAGTAAATTAGGGTAGATAACTCTTAGTTACTTGATCAAAAAGCTTGAAAAAACATCCTTGCCATTTTCAAATACACTTCACAACACAATTTCAAAATATTATCCAAAATAAACTTTTAATCATTGAAACATTTTTCAAAAGACAAACACCTTTATATACATTCAAACAAGAATTATTACAATGGTTGCCTGGACAAAGGCCTCTTTTCAAAACATCTTTCAAAACCACTCACAAAGCACCATTTCAAACAATTGAAAAGCAAAAGCAAGTGATCTAAACAAGTAACTAAGAGCCCATGGATAACCATGGATGAAAATGGTGCTTGCACCTTCCCTTTTCATAATCTACTCCCCGAACCCAAGAAAACATCTCAAAGGTCTTTCATGTGCTTTTTGACCTTTCCTTAGGATAAAATAAAAAGTCGGTGGCGACTCTTGCTAAACCGAAACATTTGCAAACACAAAACGTAAAACCTCGAGTCAGTTCTCCCACCGTATCACAGAACTGGTGACTCTGCTGGGGAAAACTTTAAAAGTAGAGTAACCTTAGGGTTTAGATCACCTTTGCATGTTTATCTTGTTTGCTTTGATTGCTTTACATTTGGTTCTCTTGTTTGGGTTTTGAATCCTCCACCCGAATTTTTGGGAAACATTCATAGGTAAATAGTAATATGTTGTGGAAACTGTGCGGGGTATACCGACATGGTTGAAGCAATAGCTATATTAGTGCGACATATTTGTGAGTACCGATAGCCTTTGAGTCAATCAAAGAGAATACGGGGCTGCTGAGTGATGTCATGAAGCACTAATGAACTCTTAGAACCTTACTTGACCATCTTGGCCTTTTTTAGGGGTAGTGAGATGACCGACTTTGGTGCAGTCCGAAGTTGGTAGATACTCGATACTACACTCATTGAGGGTTGTTTTCTTGGAATATTTTGGTCGCCAGTTAAGTGGCTAAACCAAAACAATGAACACAAAATAATCCAGTGATATTGAGCTCCTTAGAACCCGGTTACTATTTATAGGACAGGTTGAGCCAACTAACTTCAAGAGGGTATTTACCTATGAAACCTCATGCAAGCCTAAAACTAGGATCTTGTGTGACTTGTTTGTACATATGCTTGTGCATATATCATGAACATCATAAAGCATCATATGCATCCACTAACCATTTCAAGGGTTTGGATCTTCATCTTTGTTCTTGTTTTGTAGGTCGTGGAATCTCTTTGCAGAAAAAAAATTCAAGTCAACCTTGGGAGAATCCCTCCTCAACCTAAGGAGCTTACTTCCAAGATTCCAGAGAATTTTCTCTTCAATGAAAGACATGGTAGACTTCTTAACTTGGTCAACTCCAACATTGAAGAAGACATGGTGAAAGTTCTCTTCTAGTTTTTTGACCCCCTACACCACTGTTTCACATTCCATGATTACCAACTAGTACCTACTTTAGAGGAATTTTCTCAACTCCTGAGGATTCCTATTCTTCATCAACTACCCTACAACGGTACGGAAAGAGAACCAAAGCCTGAAGATGTTGCTCAAGCCTTACACTTGCAACCATCTGTTATCAAAGGTCATTGGGAAACCAGAAGTGGTGTCAAGGGTTTCTTGGCAAAGTTTCTGTTTGAGAAGGCACAAGATTGCTGGAATTCTCTAGATCTACAAGCTTTTGAAGAGGTTGTGGAACTCCTCATATATGGGTTGGTCTTGTTCCCAAACCCTGATCAGCTTATAGATATGAATGCTGTTAAGATTTTCATATCTCGGAATCCTGTGCCTACATTGCTTGGGGACATCTTACACTCATTTTACACACGAACAATGAGGAAAAGAGGTGTTCTCATGTGCTGTACTCCTCTTCTAGCAAGGTGGTTTATTTCTCACCTTCCCCAAACAGTCTTGAAGAATGAGCAGGGTTTAAGGTGGTCACAACGATTGATGACCCTCACACATTCTGATGTTCATTGGTGTTCTCGGTCCAGAGAAAATGTCATCATCATTGATTTTTATGGAGAGTTCCCTAATGTCCCACTACTTGGCATTAGGGGAGGCATCACCTACAACCCCTGTTTAGCTCTAAGGCAATTTGTGTATGCCCGGAGGGATGGCCCTCATGATATGCTAATTCCTGACCTAGTTTTTGACTTCGACAACGATGCGCAAGGACTTCGAAAAAGGTTTATCCGAGCCTGGAGGATGCCCAACAAAGTGGATAGTAAGACACTGGGGCACACGAATTCCATCCCTCTTGAGCCTTACCTCAAGTGGGTGCGAACCCGCACCCAGAGTCTTATGATGCCATACCCTCACAATCTCCCCGTGATCAAAGAGCCTGTTATGGAAGGAGAGGTTCCATACATCCTCCTACATCCTGACATGCCAACATCATTGGAATAATTACAAAAGAGTTGGATACAACTCAAAGAGGAATGAAATACTTTTGAAGCCAACTTCTATGCCAGTGAGAAGAAGGTTTTGGAACTTACCCGCCGGCTTCATGAAGAGGAAACTCTCAACACTTACATCGCGCCAAAGGGGATGCGCAATGTCTTTTTACATTAAGAACTTTGTAATATTTTGCCCATGGGGCATTTATGTACTAACAAATTTCTTCTTATTAATATGACGTGTGTTCATTTTGTCTGCCACAAATTTGAATTTCTGAATTCTTGAATGCATTACATGAATAACATATCATTCATCATATGCATAAACAGGTCTCCACACCAGGTTTCCTTATCTTTCTATTGTTTATTTCAGCAAGATGGATTTGGAGCAGACGGTTAAAGATCTGCAAGCACATAATTCGCAATTCCAACAACTCCTCATGACCTTAGCAAAGGGTCAAGAGGATCTCAAAGCAATGTTAGAGAAAGAGAAGGAACCAGAAAGGAAGAAAAAGAAAAGAATAGGGGTAGCCACTATGGGAAGGAGATTTGAGCATCAAGCTAGGAGAGTTCTGGAGTTCCCCTCGACGTCTGACGAAGGGGTTGGTAAAGGAAAAGGCGTTGCAATTCCTTCTGAATCTGAAGCTGAAGAAGAAGAAGAGGAAGAGGACGAAGATTACTCAGAACAGCAATATCCCCCGGCGGATGATAAGTATAAAAATCTTGAGGATCGATTGGCAGCCATGGAGTTGTAAAGGGTACATGGTTTAGATTTCGAAGAACTAGGATTGGTTGCTGGGATCGTCATTCCTCCCAAGTTCAAAGTACCTACATTTGCTAAGTATGACGGTTTGTCCTGTCCAAAGATGCATCTGAGGTCCTATGTCAGAAAGATCCAACCTCACTCCTCTGATAAGGATCTTTGGGTCCACTTTTTTCAAGATAGCTTGTCAGGTACACAATTGGACTGGTTCTATCAACTTGAGAGATCGGATGTTCATAACTGGGAAGACTTAGCTGCTGCTTTCTACCGACAATACCAATACAATGGAGATTTAGTGCCTACTCGTACTCAACTACAGAGTATGGGTATGACCTCTAATGAGGGATTTAAGGAGTATGCCCAGAAGTGGAAGGATTTGGCTGGAAGGGTGCAGCCACCACTGTCAGATAGAGAGCTGGTTGACATGTTTTTAGGGACCCTGTCAGGTCCTTTCTTCAATCATTTAATTGGGAGTTCATCTGCAGGATTCACCGAATTAATTCTGACCGATGAAAGGGTCGAAGCTGGCATTAAAAGTGATAAAATTCAGAAAGATGCCTCCGCTTCCACTGCAATTAAGAAGACCTTCCCAGCCAAGAAAGAAGCTTTTGCTGTTTATTCCCAGAAAAATCAAGGAAGAATGGAGCGCCGACCAACGGTGGGGGCTGTGATGATCCAAAACTCCTCAACTAATCAACCTCGCAACAATCAACCAAGAGCTAATCAGCAAAGGGTAGAAAGGCCACAATGACAATTCACCCGAATCAACATGACACCGACTCAAGTCCTCCCTCATCTGTTAAAGCTGAACCTTACCAACTTAAAAGAAGCACCGAAAAACCCTAATACCTCTTCTCCTTATTATCACTCCAATGCAAAATGTGCATACCACTCTGACAATGTAGGGCCTGATACCAACAACTGTTGGGCTCTTAAAAACAAAATCCAAGACTTGATAGATGCCAAGGAGGTAGAATTCGATGCGCCCGAAAATCCGAATGTGATTTCTGCCCCAATGCCGAAGCACGGTCATAATGTCCATGCCGTTATGGAAGATCTTCATGTTACCACTGTTTATGACCTTTTGACTCTGTTACCAGTGATTAAAGTGAATTTAATGAAATCCGGGATATTCCCGGGCCGTGGAAAAGACTGTTACTTCTGTTCAAACTTGCAAGCTGACTGCCCACTGTTGAAATTAGGCATCCAACGCCTGATGGATACCCAAGAGATCCTCTTTCAAAAGACTCCTATTGCTACTATCACTCATGTTACTCCTGCTATCTTTGATACTCCAACCAATGACATTGCTATAATAACCATCTCCGATGATCTTTCCAAGACCTGCAAAAGGCCTGTTAAGATTACGCCTGATCCTAAGTTTGTGCCGTTGAAAATCACCATGCCGGGGCCTGTCCCGTATAAATCTAACAAGACGATACCATGGAACTACGGAGGAGAAATCTTCTACCATGGTATCAAGCAGATTGAATCAGTCCAAGAGAATTTCGATGATGAAACCCCTGATATAGGGAATATTGCGGGAACAAGCAAGATAACTCGCAGCGGAAGGATCTTCTCTCCGGAGATTGCTCCTCCACGGGCAGTCTTCAGACCCTCGAGAGTTTCTGTGCCTATCAAGTCATCTGTGCAAAGTCCGGTAATTGAAGAAATCGATGCTCCCGAAGTTAGACCCTCTGATGTTACTACCAATAAAGGTAAGGGGATACAAGAAGCACCTGTCAGGATGAAGGCTCAGACTGTGGTTATCCCTGAGACCACCCAAAAAGAGATGGAAGAAATCTGAAAGATATTCAAGAAGAGCAACTACGATGTCGTGGAGCATCTAGGATAGACCCCTTTAAAAAACTCCATGCTGGCTCTCCTACTCTGCTCTGAGGCTCATGCTAAAGCCTTGATCAAATTTCTAAAGACGGCACACGTGCCTCAAGAAACTTCTGTTGACCAGTTTCAAGAGTGCGTGGCTAGCTTACAGCCGATAACGGTCTTGGTTTTTCTGATGCTGATTTGACCCCTAAATGAAGAAAGCATAACGATGCACTGCATGTCTCGGTAGAATGCAGAGGGACCACACTTGCCCATGTTCTGGTTGACACCGGTTCATCTTTAAATATGCTACCGAAGAAGGCGTTAGACAGATTGGATTGTGAAGGTTTGACCCTAAAGCCCAGCAACATCGTTGTTAGAGCCTTCGACGGTTCTAAGAGAATGGTTCACGGAGAAGTGGACATTCCAGTCAAAGTGGGTACAATAATTTTCAACTCTACTTTTTATGTGATGGACATCCGTCCTTCATATTCATGCTTGTTGGGAAGGCCGTGGATCCACAGTGCTGGGGCAGTTACTTCCTCTCTGCACCAAATGCTAAAGTATCCAGTTCAGGGTAAGATCATAACAGTGCACAGCGAGGAAGAGTACATGATAAGTCACCTTAACTCCTTCCGCTATGTGGAGTTAGATGGCGAATTCATAGAAACGCCTTTCCAACACTTTGAAGAGGTTTTTCCTGAAGTCGCGGTAGCCAAAACAATGACTTCTGTGCCCATCATTACCAAACCTGTGTCTAGGATGGCATCCTTCAAAGACGCGGAGGTCGTAATCAAAGAAGGAGGGAGTACAGTATGGGGGCAACTGCCTGATTTTTCTCACAAAACGGACAAGTTTGGACTAAGTTTTACTGCTGCTGGCTAGAAAGCTGTGCGTCGCTCCCGGGCTGGAGGACCACCCTTAAAAATCACTCACCATGGAATTAATGCCTTAGAAGAAGATGATGAAGAAGACAACTTTGAAGATTGGATTTTTCCAACCGTTGAAGGAGGATTAAGCAACTGGGAGGCGAAAGACTTCGTTCCCATCACTTTCATCAATAAGTAATTTATCTTTAAACAATTTCCTATTTTGGTCCGTAATAATTAAACAATTCGTACACTCTTTTCACCTTATGCCTTACCCGGGGTATATAGGTCCATTTGTAAGGGCTTGATTTCTTCATTATCATATGCCATTTTTAATGAATCATTGGACGTTTTCATCTATAAACTGTTGTGTTCATTTTCTTTCCTTTTACATTTTGTTTTGTTTAAGGATGGCTATCCCTTACACACACCCACACTCACAAAATGCAGGTACCCATCCACTCCAGATTCCATGGGTGACTATTCTGCTTTGGCATTCAGGGACTCTGAAGATTTGGTCAATTATGCCGAGTACGAAGGTGATGAAAACTGTGAAGTGCCTGGGGAGTTAGATAGACTTTTGCAACAAGAGGAAATGGCTATTCTGCCCCATGAAGAGTTGTTGGAGACTGTCAATTTGGGAACAAAGGAAGACAAGAAAGAGATTAAGGTGGGTGCTAACCTGGAGCCAAGCGTCAAAAAGCGTCTAGTTCAGCTGTTGAACGGATATGTTGAGATCTTTGCCTGGTCCTATGAGGACATGTCGGGACTAGATACAGATATTGTGGTTCACCGTCTCCCTACAAGAGAAGACTATCCACCGATCAAACAAAAAGTCCACCGAATGAGGCCTGACATGTCTGAAAAGATCAAAGCTGAAGTGATGAAACAATTCAATGCTGGTTTTCTGGTTGTTACTTCCTATCCACAATGGGTTGCCAACATTGTACCCGTGCCTAAGAAGGACGAAAAATTCAGAATGTGTGTGGACTACAGAGACCTAAACAGGGCTAGCCCTAAAGACGATTTCCCACTACCACACATTGATATCTTGGTTGATAACACAGCTCAACACAAGGTTTTTTCCTTCATGGATGGATTCTCGGGATACAACCAGATCAAAATGGCCCCCGAAGACATGGAGAAGACTACTTTTGTCACGCAGTGGGGTACCTTCTGCTATAAAGTGATGCCATTCAGACTGAAGAATGTCGGGGCAACGTATCAGCGAGCCATGGTAGCTTTGTTTCATGATATGATACATCATGAGATCGAAGTCTACATAGACGACATGATAGCCCGTTCACAAACAGAAGAAGAACACCTTAATCATATGCAAAAGCTGTTTGTCATATTGAAGGAATATAAGCTCAGACTGAACCCTAGCAAGTGCACTTTTGGAGCAGGTCTGGTAAACTTTTGGGATTTATCGTCAGCAATAAAGGCATTGAGGTTGATCCTGCTAAAGTTAAAGCTATACAAGAAATGCCTGCCCCCCGCACTGAAAAGGAGGTTAGAGGTTTCTTGGGACGCTTAAACTATATTGCAAGGTTCATCTCTCACCTAACATCTACCTGTGAGCCAATCTTCAAGCTATTGAAGAAAGATCAGGTGGTTGAATGGAACAATGATTGTCAAGGTGCTTTTGATAAGATCAAGGAGTATTTGATGGAACCTCCTATCTTGATGCCACCCGTCGAAGGAAGGCCGTTAATCATGTATCTGACTGTTTTGGATAACTCAATGGGGTGCGTACTGGGCCAACATGACGAGTCTGGCCAAAAAGAGCATGCCATTTATTACCTTAGCAAAAAGTTTACCTACTGTGAGACTCGCTACTCACTGCTCGAGAAAACTTGTTGCGCTTTGGTATGGGCTGCTCGCCGGCTAAGGCAGTATATGTTGAAACATACCACTTGTTGATTTCCAAGATGGATCCGATTAAGTATATCTTTTAGAAGCCTGCTTTATCTGGAAGAATCGCTAGATGGCAAATGATCCTGACAGAGTATGATATTCAGTACACAAACCAAAAAGCTATAAAGGGGAGTGTACTAGCTGACCATCTAGCTCATCAAGCCGTCGAAGATTACCAATTTATGAGATTCGACTTCCCTGACGAGGACATCATGACATTGGACAACATTGAAGGTAACCGACCGTATGACGGACCTGAACAAGGATCCCGATGGACCCTGTACTTTGATGGTGCTTCAAATGCGTTTGGCAACGTACTTATCTCTCCGTAAGGTTGCCATACACCTTTCACTGCTAGACTCTGCTTCAGCTGTACCAACAACATGGCCGAATATGAAGCTTGTATCTTTGGTCTCAAGGATGCTATTGACTTGGGAATCAAATCTTTGGTCGTATTTGGGGACTCGGCTTTGGTTATCAGTCAAATAAAAGGAGAGTGGGACAATAAGCATCCTAATCTTATCCCATACAAAGAACATGTCTTGACATTGTTTCCTTATTTCGAACAGATTACCTTTGAGCACTTCCCGTGAGAAGAAAATCAAATAGCAGATGCTCTGGCTACAATGTCTTCCATGTTTAATCTCAACTGGGATAATGAGGTTCCCCAAATCACCATCGAACGAATGTACGAACCTGCACACTGTCATGAGATTAATACCGAAGAAGTAGTGGAACAACCCTGGTTTCATGAAATCAAAAGGTATCTCCAGACTCGAGAATACCCTGAAGGAGCTTCCGTCAATGACAAAAAGTTCTTAAGGAGGTTCGCGACCAAGTTCTTCCTAAGTAATGGTATCCTATACAAGCGCAATCATGATTGCATTCTGCTCCATTGTGTGGACAAGGTTGAAGCAGAGTTTATCATGACCGAAATACATAGTGGCACATTTGGCACCCACTTGAGCGGACATACGATGGCTAAAAAGATTCTAAGGGCAGGCTACTACTGGTCTACCATGGAAGCTGATTGTCATCAACATTCCCGTACTTGTCACAAATGCCAGGTCTATACTGACAAGGTACATATTCCTCCTGTTCCTCTCAACGTTCTAACAGCTCCTTGGCCATTCGCGATGTGGGGAATTGACATGATTGGAGAAATCAAGCCTACAACATCCAATGGACATCGTTTAATCTTGGTGGCTATTGATTACTTTACCAAGTGGGTCGAGGAAGCTTCCTTCGCTTCCGTTACAAAGAATGTGGTTGCCCGCTTCATCAAGCAGAACCTCATATGCCGATATGGTATCCCTGACAGGATCATCACGGACAATGGTACAAATTTGAACAACACTGTGATTACCGCTCTGTGCGAGAAATTCAAGATTCAACATCACAATTCATCTCCCTATCGGCCAAAGATGAACGAGGCCGTTGAAGCCGTGAACAAAAATATCAAGAAGATCATTCAAAAGATGACAGTCACCTACAAGGAATGGCATGAGATGTTACCGTTTGCTCTACACGGATATCATACCACGGCGCGTACTTCAACTGGGGCAATCCCCTTTTCTTTGGTATATGGCATGGAGGCTGTTTTACCTATGGAAGTTAAGATTCCTTCTTTAAGGATTATGAAAGATGTTGGTTTAAGTGAAGACGATTGGGTTCAGACCCGACTTGATCAGCTTAATTTGATCAACGAGAAGCGACTTACTTCTGTTTGTCATGGTCAGATGTATCAAAAACGGATGATCAAGGCTTTTAACAAGAAATTCAGGCGTCAGGTATATCAAGTCGGAGATCTTGTAATCAAGCGAATCATCTTGCCGCAAAGTGATCCCAGGGGCAAATGGACTCCTACTTACGAAGGACCATTTGTGATCAAGAACATCTTTTCTGGTGGGGCAATGATTCTGACCACCATGGATGGCGACGACTTGCCGCACCCTGCGAACGCAACCATAGTCAAAAGATACTACGCATAAATGACCCGACAAGTTGAAAACCCGAAAGGGCGACTTGGGCAAAAATGGGCATCCCGGTGAATCGAAAACCCGAAAGGGAGGTTCAGGCAAAAATTAGGGATAAATAAATAATAATTTGTACACCCGGCAAGTTGAAAACCCGAAAGGGCGACTTGGGCAAAAATGGGCATCCCGGTGAATCGAAAACCCGAAAGGGCGGTCCGGGCAAAAGTTAGGGAATTAAAGCGTATGACTATGTCTCATCGGATCACTTTAAGGACAATATCTTCACGACCACACTCCAAGCTCATGATCAATCCAGTCAATTTCGGACGAAGCAAAGAATGGACAAGATACTCAGAGTTGTGAAGGCTATAGCAGAATGGAAACCCCATGGAATTATTACACATAGCCATCTTTCTTTGTATAAATTTTTTCTCAATTTTTATGACAACATTCTCTTACTAGGATGTTTGTCTCCTTTGTACAAAATACTTACAAAAGTTAATATAAAAATACTTCAAAGTGCAGAAATTTGCTTGCCTTTCCTTTCTTTTTACATTTATGTTTTATTTGAAAACGTCCAATTGTTTGTTAAAAAGGCATATGCATTTGAATATAATCACTGCTTACAAATGAAACAAAATAAGAAAGGATAATTACTGATAGGTCGAAAGTATAGGAAGCCGTCTTTAAGCTATTCCAGAAGAAATCCCCTACAGTATGTCATTCAGATCCTCAACAGAGCTAAAACCTTGAAGTGCATATCCCCAGCGGAGTTAAGCTTCAAAATTCTCATCAGAGTTAAGTCTCTAAACTCCCGATCCCCAGTGGAGCCCAAAAACTTTGAATTACAGACCCTCAGCAAAGATGAAACCTCATTCCCCAACGGAGTCAAATTTCCAACTATCAATCCCCAGCGGGAACCATTCAGTTTCCCCAATTTCCCCAGCAGGTTATCTTAAAAGTCTGAGAATCAACCAGATAACAGTTAACTTTTTGTCTTATCCCCGAGTAAGATAATTCCCCAGTAGATTGGCATACAACCCAAGCTCCTGATTTCCCCGGCAGAATAAACACTCTCCCCACCGAGTTATTTCTTGGCAGAACGAAGATTCTAGTTCCTGTTTCTCCATTTGAAGCCTTCCAAGTTTTAATTCCCCAGTAAAGGTCGTCGGATTTTTCCTTATTTCCCCAGGAAAGGCATGAAGGATTCTCATATCCCCACAGAAGTTGTCAAAGTTTTGATAATCCCCGCAGGTTGCCAAGGATTTTCCATCCCCAACAGTAATCAACAAGGTTATCTCATCTTCAACAACCAAAGATTTTTGGAATCCCCAGCATCGGTCAAGGATTTACTTTCCCCGGCCGCAGTCAAAGATTTCATTTATCTCCAGCTATCAAGGATTTATTTTCCTCAGCAAGACAGCTAATCAGCTTACATGCACATCCATGACATTCATATATCATAAACATTGATGGAACACATTTTATTGCATGATACATATCATGCAACATAACTTTGTGTTTTAAGCTAACATTCTACCCTTTCAGGATAAGATTAAAAGCTATCATTAACAACTATTCAGAGATTTCAAATACAGTATGGATACACCCCAGACACGGTGGTCATTCTATTACTCATTCAGAATTTCAAGTCAAGATACAGTATGGATACACCCCAGACACGACGGTCATTCTACTACTCATTCAGACTCTAGCAATCAGATACAGACTAGATACGCTCCAGACACGGCAGCCATTCTATTTCTCATTCAGATTCAGCTATCAAATTCAAGTTTAGACGCACTCTAGACACAGAAGTCATTCTGTCACCTGTCCGAATCCCAGTTACAGTACGGATACACTCCGGACGCGGAAGTCATTCTTCTACTCATACAGATCTCAACTTCAGATACAGTCCAGATACGCTCCAAACACGGTTGCCATTCTGTCACTCATTCGGAATTTATCCCTAACACATAGATATTCCATACACAGATGTTTCTATGTCACCCATTCAGAATACAGATACACTCCAGACACGGCAATCATTCTGATATTCGTTCAAGGATAAAATACAGTTACAACTCGGATACGCTCCAGACACGGACTCCATTCCTTTGCTCATACGAATCCAATCTCCAAATACAACTCAGATACGTCCCAGATACGGATACCATTCTGGTGTTCATTCTCCTGATTTTCAGCAAACAGTCTTGGATGGCATATTTAAGCCCATATCCAGCAAGATTCTACCATTTCCAAATGGCATCTTTAAGCCCATTCCCTCATTTACATTTTGACGAGTGCAAATTTACGGGCACTCTAGTGTCCAATCCTCTTTTACCTTCGAGTCACGAAAGGAAAACTTGCCAATATAACTCTTCAGGTTCAAGAAGATTGAACATGGGAAACTTTTGTACCCCAAAATATTCCCTCTCCTTTTATCAACATTTCTCATCACAAGGCTCTTTGAACTCAAGATCAAGCTAGGGTTTGCTCTACTCAAGACATCTCCTTGCACTGTTGACCTAAACTAGGGTTTGAGTTTGCACAAGGATTTTTGGACCTTCAATGCTCAAATTGACTTTCATACTTCATATTGTACTCATAAGTTTGTCCATACCAAGTTTCAAGCCTTGAGTCAAATTTTTGCCCAGTCAATTGGACAGTTGACATAGAAAGCAACTATATTAGGGAAAAAGTCAAATGTGGCCAATTCATAGTCAAACCTCATGAATTTTGACCCACATCAACATTATGAACCATTTGATCGAGTTTGGACCATAATTCCACAAGAAATTTGATCAGATCACCAAAAGGGCAAAATGGTCATTTTTAGGGTTTTGACTGTACAAAGGCAATTTCTGACTTTTTGACCTAGCTAAGGGCAATTCAATCTAAAACAAGGACTCAAGGGCTCAATGGCATCATCTTGACCTATTCAACAAGTTCAAAAGATCTCAAATGCATGGGATTGACAGATGAATTTTTCAGTCAACAGATCAAAATTTGACTGTATATTAAAAAGTCAAACTTTGACTTTTTGATCAAAATCAAGTGCCAAGGGTCATTTTTCATCAAGATGTGTCAAAATATGAAACTTGTTCATCAAGAAACCCAAAATTGCAATTTAGGGTTTGAAATTGAAAATTTTCATAACTTAGAATTTTTCTAAGTTATGAAATTTCCTTAATTTTTCCTAACTTTGCCCCACATTTTCACCATGATGCAAATGGATTCAAACAAAACTTACGACATGAAAGTTGTAGTCCTCTGTTGTACCCCAAAATTTTCCCTCCCATTTCATCAACATTTTCTCACCACAAGACTCTTGGAGCTCAAGATCAAGTTAGGGTTTGCACTGCTCAAGATTCCTCCTTGCACTGTTGACCTAAATTAGGGTTTGAGTTTGCACAAAGATGTTTTGACCTAAAATGCCAAAAATGATTTTCATGCTTCATGTTGGAATCACAAGCTTATCCATACCAAGTTTCAAGCCTTGATTCCAATCTTTGCCCAGTCAATTGGACAGTTGACCTAAAAATCAGCTGTATTGGGGAAAAAGTCCATTGTGGCCAATTAACAGTCAAACCTCATAATTTTTGACCCACATCAACATAATGAACTCATATGAACCATTTGGTCAAGTTTGGATCACAATTCCACAAGAAATTTGATCAGATCACCAAAAGGGCAAAATGGTCATTTTTAGTGTTTTGACTGCACAAAGGCAATTTTTGACTGTTTGACCTAACCAATAGCAAACCAAGCTCACATATGGCCTCAAGGACTCAATGGAATTGTCTTGACATATTCAACAAGTTCAAAAGATCCCAAATACACAGGATTGACAGATGAATTTTTCAGTCAACTGATCAAAATTTGACTGTATATTGAAAAGTCAAACTTTGACTTTTTGGTCAAAATCAAGTGCCAAGATTTATTTTTCATCAAGACATGTAAAATTATGAAACTTGTTCATCAAGAAACCAAAAATTGCAATTTAGGGTTTAAAATGAAGAAATTTCATAACTTAGAAATTTTCTAAGTTATGAAATTTCCTAATTTTTTCCTAACTTTGTCCCATTTTTTCATCAAGATGTAAATGGATTCAAGCAAAACGCAAATCATGAAAGTTGTAGTCCATTGAAAAATCTACAACTTTTATTCACAAAGTTTTTTCAAAATAAGCTTGTAGCTCAAGTTATAATTTTTGGAATAGGGGTGCAAAACATTCTTAACTTAGAAATTTTTTGACCTATTTTAGGCAGGATTTTTGCCCAACTTCATGGCCACTTTTCACATGCTTCCACTTGGAATTTCAACTTGCATTACAAAGATGGATTGTAGTAAACATTCCAAGCTTTCCAAATTGTCTAAGAACTTCTCAAACACCCTTGTGGTTAGGGAGAATCGAATTTGCAAAGTTGGGCAAAATTCACTTTTGTTCTTGACCAAGGCATGTTCATACACTTTGCATTTTCAAACTCAGCATGGTTCAAGCTAGATTACAGGCCTCTAATCCCATTCACACTCAATAATTAAATACCAATCCATTGTGTTCTAGCATTATTTTGTTCATATAGTCATTACACAAAGAATTAACCTTTAAATGGAAAAAGCAAGTTTGTCATTTTGAAAAAGCAATGCTTTATGTCAAAGTCCATATTTTGGAAGTACAAGCAGATCTTTGAGGCACAAGTTTATGGACAAATCCCACTGATCAAGAAGAGAAAACGCAGCATGCTTGAGGGACCTGCATTGGCCTATAACCCAACTTGACTATCTTTGCTTATCTTAGAAGAAAACTTGCATATTGAACCATAACTCACATTCTTGCAAAGACCAACAAAAACAAACTTTGTAAACACATTTCATACTCCCTAACTGACCTAAAGCACGACCAAAATACCCTTGATCCCTCCTCATACAGAAAATCATAGTTTTGTGGCAAAACAGGGCATATGCTGCAACTTGAATCCCACAGTCCATTCCTGTCGTGCGTTTTGGCTAAAACCTCTTCAAACACATTCCCTACCATCCATTAAAACTATTCCAAGCATTGAACTTGAACTGTAACATCCATAACCAAGGTTGCCATTTTCACTTTCCAGCTGTGCAAGTTGACTTCCATAGGTCGATTCAGTTAGTTTCAAAGCAAGCTAGAGGTTGGAGGAGCATCCTTGGACTTCAGGAAAGCTGTACAAATCCTCAAACTCCATTGAAGGTACCTCCATTGCTGCACACGACTCAAGTTGAACAGGTAAAATTTTGAACTTCTATCTCTCTATCCAGACATAGTTAGGCTTAAGTTTGTGAAGAAAGCATGTTCTACTCATAGCCCTGAAGCCATCCATGTAGTTACTTTTCATTTATATTGTGTGTGCTGTGAGAATTTTGAACTTAAACATGGAAGAAAGGTTAGGTCAAAAATTGGGGGAGGAGAAATTCTCTCTCGTTTGAGAGTTAGAACAACTTTTTTATATGTTTGAAATCGTGACTTGATGCTCTACATTATTGATGTTGTAAGTTTTTGTTAAAAGTCAAGGAATCAGGATCTGTGATTGACAAGAAGAAACACGCGTTTTTGTTTCTGTTTGAATGGCTGGAGGTTGAAGACAAGCCACTTGGGCTGGGCCTGAGTTGTTTTTCTGTTTGCACCACTTTTCTCATTTTGCACCCCCTTGGCCCATTGTGTGATATTTTGATTATTTTTGACTTTTTATTTTTTCTTCTGACTTGATATTTTTTGTCAACACATAAAAAACATTAAAAATGTTTTTTTTCACATTATTTTATATTTTTTTGGCATTTATTTGCTTATTTAAACATGTGCATGTAAATAAATATATATACTTTTATTTAAGACACTAAAAAATAATACAAAATATATTTATTTTCAGTTATTAATTTATTTTACCTTTTGAAAACATTTTCTCAAAATATACTTTTTTTTGGTAAATAATAAATATTTTATTTTTATACATATTTAGTTTATTAAATATACATAAATATACTTGTACATATTTATTAGAATATTTAGGACAAAAACATGAAAATAATACTCTTTTATTTTTACTAATATTTGACATCAAAAAATACTTTTTATAATATACTTTTTATTTTTGTATATAATTAATAAATATTAATAAGTAAAATACCATTTATTCAAAAAATTAGGGTTTTACCCTAAAACCATAAAAATATCAAAAATTAACCTTTTCATTTTTGTTTATATTTTACATTAAAAAACACTTTTACATACATAAAAAACCATTTTTTTGTGCATAATACATTTTTGCATTTTTTATCTGTATTTATTCAATTATTGTACAATTAAATTATTTGTCTATTCAATATGGATGTAATAGTCTAGATTTAATTTCTTGCTAAATATCCCCCATTCAAACATTTGTACCCCCATCCCCATAATTATGTTGTAATAATTTAGGATTTTAATTTTCCGCATTTAAAAGCTTTCCAATTATACCATGATAGACCTAGGGTTTGTATGCAAAAATCAAATAACAAATAGCTTGATCTAATTCAAAGACAAAAAGCATGAAAATGAACAACACCAATCACACTTGCACCCTTAGGGTTACTCCACTTGTTGCCTTCAAAAATGGGCCATGCTTGCATGTTAAGTATCTTTGGCAAAACAAAACAAATCAAATGATCATAGTCCCTCGATGACGCTTTCAAAGTTGCCTAAAAAATGATCAAGTCCCTTAAAGGAAAATTTGCCAAAGACACTTGGCATTATTGCATTCATGGTCTAAACGATGACCCGCGCCCGCCCCGTTAACATCCTAACACAAGATTGTCCACCAAATACAATGGTGGAACAATACTGTTAAAAGGGTTAAAACATAGGAAAGATCTTTGATAAATTTAGGGTAGATAGCTCTTGGTTACTTGACCAACTTGCAAAACAAATCCTTGCCTTTTTCAAAAACACACATCACTACACAACTTCAAAACCAACTTTCAAAACCTTGAAACATATTTTCAAAAAGACAAACACCTTTTGTAAAACATTCGAGTAAAGAATTGTTACAAGGGTTGCCTAGACAAAGGCATCTTTTTCAAAACATTTTCAAAAACCACACACACAAAGCACCATTTCAAACAATTGAAAATGCAAGGCAAGTGATCTAAGCAAGTAACTAAGAGCCCATGGATAACCATGGATAGAAAGGGTGCTAATACCTTCCCTTTCTATAATCTACTCCCCGAACCTAAGAAAACATCTCAAAGGTTTTTGCTGTGCTTTTTAACCTTTCCTTAGGATAAAATAAAAAGTCGGTGGCGATCTTGCTAAACCGAAACATTTGCGAAAACAAACGCAAACCTCAAGTCAGTTCTCCCACCGTATCACAAAACTGGCGACTCTGCTGGGGACTGGATTTAAAAGTGGAGTAACCTTAGGGCTTAGATCACCCTCTTGCATGACTAATTGTTTGCTGTGATTGCTTTACATTTTGGTTCTCTTTTTTGGGCTTGAAATCCTACACCCGGATTTGGGGAAACATTCATAGATAGCAATACATTGTGGAAACTGTGCGGGGTATACCGACACGGTTGAAGCAATAGCTATATTAGTGCGACATATTTGTGAGTACCGGTAACCCTTGAGTTCAATCAAGGAGAGTACGGGGCCGCTCAGTGATGTCACTAAGCACTAATGACCTAGAACCTTACTTGACCATCTTGGCCTTTTATTAGGGGTAGTGAGATGACCGGCTTTGGTGCAGTCCGAAGTTGGTAGATACTCGATACTACACTCATTGAGGGTTATTTTCTTGGAATATTTTGGTCTCTAGTTAAGTGGCTAAACCAAAACAATGAACATGGAAAACAATCCAATGATATTGAGCTCCTTAGAACCCGGTTACTATTTATAGGACAGGTTTTTAAGCCAACTACACTCAAAAGGGTACTTACCTATGAAACCTCATGCAAGCCTGAAACTAGGGTTTTGTGTGACTTGCTTGTACATATGTTTGTGCTTACATCATGAACATCATAAAGCATCATATGCATCCACTAACCATTTCAAGGGTTTGGATCTTCATCTTTGTTCTTGTTTTGTAGGTCATGGAAATTCTTCGCAGGAAAACTATCCAAGTCAACCTTGTGAGAATCCCTCCTTAACTCAAGGAGCTTACATCCAGAATTCCAGAAAGCTCTCTCTTCAGTGAAAGACATGGGAGACTGCTCAGCCTAGTCAACACCAACATTGAAGAAGACATGGTGAAAGTGTTGTTCCAATTCTTTGACCCCCTTCACCACTGTTTCACATTCCCCGACTATCATTTGGTGCCTACTTTGGAGGAATTTTCTCAACTCCTGAGAATTCCTATTCTTAATCAACTACCCTACAACGGTACGGAAAAAGAACCAAAGCCTGAAGATGTTGCTTAAGCACTACACTTGCAACCATCTGACATTAAGGGGCATTGGGAAACTAGAAGTGGTGTCAAGGGCTTCTTGGCAAAATTCTTGTTTGAGAAGGCACAAGAGTGTTGGAATTCTTTGGATCTACAAGCCTTCGAAGAGATTGTGACACTCCTCATTTATGGGTTGGTCTTGTTCCCAAATCCTGACCAACTTATAAATGTCAACACTGTCAAGATTTTCCTATCCAGGACTCCCATACCTACATTGCTTGGGGACATCCTCCACTCATTTTACACACGAACAATGAGGAAGAGAGGTGTTCTCATGTGATGTACTCCTCTTCTTGCAAGGTGGTTTATTTCGCACCTTCCACAATCTGTTTTGAAGAATGACCAAGGCTTAAGGTGGTCACAATGGTTGATGACCCTCACACACTCTGATGTACATTGGTGTTCTCGGTCCAGAGAAAATGTCATCATCGTCAATCATTGTGGAGAGTTCCCTAATGTTCCATTACTTGGCATTAGAGGAGGCATTACCTACAACCCTTGTCTAGCTTTGAGACAATTTGGATATGCACGGAGGGATGACCCTCATGACATGCTGATTCCTGACCTAGTTTTTGACTTCGATAACGATGCGCAAGGACTTCGCCAAAGATTCATCAGAGCTTGGAGGATGCCTAACAAGGTAGATAGCAAGACACTGGGGCACAAGAACTCCGTCCCTCTTGAGCCTTATCTCAAGTGGGTAAGGACCCGAGCCCAGAGTCTTATGATGCCTTACCCTCATATGCTCCCTTTGATTAAAGAGCCCGTTAAGGAAGGAGAGGTTCCCTACACCATCCTATATCCTGACATGCCAACATCATGGGAGGAGATGCAGAAGAGTTGGATCCAACTCAAGGAGGAACGAAATACTTTTGAAGCCAGCTTCTATGCCAGTGAGAAGAAGGTTTTGGAGCTTACCCGCCGACTTCATGAGGAGGAGACCCTCAACACTTACATCGCACCAAAGAGGATGCGCAACGTCTTTTTACCTTAAGAAGTTTTTGTAATATTTGGCCCGTGGGGCATTTATGTACTGACAAAATTTCTTCTTATTAATATGACGTGTGTACTTTTTGTTTGCAACAATTTTGAATTTCTAAATCCTTGAATGCATTGCATGAATAAACATATCATTCATCATATGCATAAGCAGGTCTCCACACCAGGTTTCCTTATCTTTCTACTGTTTATTTCAGTAAGATGGATGTCGAACAGACGGTCAAAGATCTGCAGTCACAAAACTCACAGCTTCAACAGCTCCTAATGACCTTGGCAAAGGGTCGGGAGGATCTAAAAACACTGCTTGGGAACAAAGAGCCAGAAAAAGGAAAAAAGAAGAAAAAGAGAGTTGGGGTAGCTACACTGGGAAGAAGGTTTGAGAATGAAGCTAGAAGAGTTCTTGAATTTCCCTCCGTATCTGAGGAGGAAACCAGTAAGGGAAAAGGAGCCGCACTACCTTCTGAGTCCGAGGCTGAAGAGGAAGAGGTTGAGGAACATGAAGACTACTCAGAGCAACAATACCCGCCAGCGGACGACAAATACAAAAACCTGGAGGATAGACTGGCGGCTATGGAGCTGCAAAGGATTCCTGGGTTTGACTTTGAAGAATTGGGATTGATTGTTAGGATTATGATACCTCCAAAGTTTAAGGTGCCAGTTTTTGCAAAATATGATGGGCTGTTTTTCCCGAAGATGCACTTGAGGTCATATGTCAAAAGAATTCAACCTCATACATCCGACAGAAATCTTTGGGTACACTTCTTTCAGGATAGCTTGTCCGGTACACAACTAGACTGGTTTTACCAGCTTGAGAGGTCAGAAGTGCATAACTGGGAAGACTTGGCAGCTGCCTTTTATCGCCAGTATCAATATAACGCTGACTTGGCACCAACCCGTACTCAGCTACAAAGTATGGGAATGGCCTCAAATGAGGGATTCAAAGAATACGTCCAGAAATGGCGCAACTTGGCCGGAAGAGTGCAGCCACCTCTTTCTGATAGGGAACTAGTTGATATGTTCTTGGGAACCCTATCTGGCCCGTTCTTCAACCATTTGATCGGGAGCTCTTCCACAGGGTTTACTGAATTGATTCTGACTGGCGAACGGGTGGAAGCTGGTATTAAGAATGGGAAGATCCAAAAGGAGGCCTCTGCATCTACAACTGCTAAGAAATCATTTCCGGCCAAGAAGGAGACAACTGTTATATACTCTCAGAAAAGATCGGGAAGAACTGAACGCTGGCCGACCGTGGGGGCCGTGATGATCCAAAATTTATCAAATGATCAGCCTCGTAACAATCAATCTAGACCAAACCAGCAACGGGTAGAACGGCCACAACGGCAGTTCACCCGCATCAACATGACGCCCGCACAAGTTCTTCCCCATTTATTGAAGCTAAATCTCACTACTATCAAAGAGGCACCAAAAAATGTGAACACGTCTTCCCCACATTATCATCCCAATGCTAAATGTGCCTATCATTCTAACAGCGTCGGGCATGACACCAAAGATTGCTGGGCGCTTAAGCATAAAATTCAAGACTTGATAGATGCAAAAGAGGTTGAGTTTGATGCTCCAGAGAAGCCAAACGTAATATTCGCTCCAATGCCGAAGCATGGTCGCAATGTCCATGCTATTGAAGAAGATCTGTATGTTGCTGCTGTTGATGATCTGGTAACTCCACTGCTAACAATCAAGTTGAATCTGCTAAAGGCTGGGATTTTCCCAGGATGTAAAGAAGAATGCTACTGTTGTTCCTGCCTACCAATCGACTGTCCATTGCTGAAGATAGGCATCCCAGGCCTGATGGACAACCAACAAATTCTTTTCGAAAAGATTCCTGCTACTCCAAACCCTATCAAAGATGTTTCAATAATCACCATTTTCACCAATCTTTCCAAGGTCCCTAAAAAGCCTGTTAAGATTACATCTGCTATGAAGTTTGTTCCTCTGAAAATAACCATGCCTGGGCCTGTCCCCTACGAATCTGACAAATCAATACCATGGAATTATGGTGGAGAAATCTACTACCATGGTGTTAAACAAGTTGAGATAACTGAAGAAAGTTCTGACGAAGAGGATGCCGACATTGGAAAAATTTCCGATACGAGCAAGATTACCCGAAGTGGGAGAATATTCTCTCCAGAGATTGCCCCTCCAAAGGCAATCTTTGGACCCTCAGCTGCTGCCAAAGTTACTCCTGCACCGATAAAACTTTCTGCAAGAATTCCGTTGATTGAAGAAGCTGTTACTCCTGTGGTTGTCCCTCCTACTTCTGCTGATAAGGGGAAAGGGATCCAAGATGAGCTCGTCAGGACGAGGGCTCAGCCATTGGTTATCCCAGAAACCTCTAAGAAAGAAATGGAGGAGATTCTGAAAATAATTAAGAAGAGTGATTTTGACGTGGTGGAGCAACTGGGGTAAACCCCCCTCG
This sequence comes from Vicia faba, assembly GCA_948472305.1. NCBI lineage: Eukaryota > Viridiplantae > Streptophyta > Magnoliopsida > Fabales > Fabaceae > Vicia > Vicia faba. Next base: position 891,994,779 of record OX451740.1, read on the forward strand.
AAGATCTCCATGTTAACATTACTGCTTTGTTCTGAGGCTCATGCCAAAGCATTGATAAGGTTTTTGAAGACAACCCATGTTCCCCAGGAAACCTCAACCGAGCAATTCCAGGATTGTGTAGCCAGCCTGACCGCAGACAACGGTCTGGGTTTCTCTGATGCTGACCTGACTCCGAAAGGAAGAAAGCACAATGACGCATTGCATGTGTCAGTTGAATGCCGAGGAACTACCCTCGCCCACGTTTTGGTCGACACTGGTTCTTCTTTAAATGTGCTGCCTAAGAAGGCTCTCGATCGACTGGATTGTGAAGGCTTGGAGCTGAAACCAAGTAATATCATTGTCAGGGCCTTTGATGGGTAAAAAAGAATGGTGCATGGGGAGGTCGACATTCCCATCAAGGTGGGAACTGTAGTATTCCACTCAACTTTCTATGTGATGGACATCCTTCCGTCATACTCCTGCTTGCTAGGGAGACCATGGATGCATAATGCTGGGGCAGTCACTTCCTCCCTACATCAGATGCTGAAATACCCTGTCAAAGGAAAGATTATAATTGTACACGGTGAAGAAGAATATATGATCAGTCACCTGAACTCCTTTCGGTATGTGGAAGTAGAGGGCGAGTTCATTGAGACACCATTCCAACACTTCGAGGAAATTGCTCCCGAGGTTGCTGTAGCAAAGGCAGTAGTTGAGGAACCCAAGCAGGTGGCCAGGATGGCATCTCTGAAAGACACACAGGCTGCAATGAAGGAGGGAAAGAGCTCAACATGGGGACAGTTGCCTGACATTCCTCACAAAACAGACAAGTTTGGGTTGGGATTTACCGCTGCGGGGCAAAAAGCTATGCGTCGCTCAAAAATTGAAAGAACACCCATCAAGATTTCTCCTCATGGAATCCATGCTTTAGAAGACGAAGACGAAGAGGGTAACATTGAAGATTGGATCTTCCCAACCATCGAAGGGGGACTACACAACTGGGAGGCGAAAGACTTCATCCCCATTACTTTCATTAATCAGTAACTTATCTTTCGAACATTTCCTGTTGGTCTGTAATAATTACTTTTAAACAATCTGCACACTACTTTTTCACCTCATGCCTTTCCCGGGGTATGTAGGTCCATTTGTAAGGGTTTTGATTCTCTTCATATCCATATGCCATGTTTAATGATTCATTGGACGTTTTTCATTTATAAAACGGCTGTGTTCATTTTCTTTCCTTTTTGCATTTTTGTTTGTTTAAGGATGGCTATCCCTTACACACACCCACACTCACAAATGCAGGTACCCATCCACTCTGGATTCTATGGGTGACTATTCTACTATGTCCTTCAATAACTCTGAAGACTTGGTCAATCAGGCTGAGTATGAAGATGACGAAGATTGTGAAGTACCAGGAGAGCTATCCAGACTTCTACAACAAGAAGAGAGGGCCATCTTGCCTCACGAAGAGTTGTTGGAAACTGTCAACTTAGGAACAGAGGAAGACCGGAAGGAAGTACAAGTGGGTGCCAATCTGGAATCAAGTGTCAAGGAGCGTTTGATACAGCTGTTAAATGAATACGTTGAAATCTTCGCCTGGTCTTATGAAGACATGCCAGGTTTAGACACTGATATCGTGGTTCACTGTCTCCCTACAAGAGAGGATTGTCCATCGATCAAGCAAAGAGTCCGCCGAATGAGGCCCGATATGTCTGAGAAGATTAAAGCTGAAGTAATGAAGCAATTCAACGCTGGCTTTCTGGCTGTTACATCCTATCCACAATGGGTTGCTAACATCGTGCCAGTTCCTAAAAAAGATGGCAAGGTCAGAATGTGTGTGGACTACTGGGATTTGAATAGGGCTAGTCCTAAGGATGATTTTCCGCTACCGCACATCGACATTTTGATTGACAACACAGCTCAGCACAAGGTGTTTTCCTTCATGGATGGATTCTCGGGCTACAACCAGATCAAAATGGCCCCCGAGGACATGGAGAAGACAACTTTTGTTACACAGTGGGGTACCTTCTGCTACAAGGTGATACCGTTCGGACTGAAGAACGCAGGGGCAACTTATCAGCGCGCCATGGTATCTTTGTTTCATGATATGATACATCATGAGATCGAAGTTTACGTAGACGACATGATAGCTCGATCCCAAACAGAGGAGGAACACCTTGAGCATCTGCAAAAGCTGTTTTCCAGGTTGAAAGAGTACAAACTCAGGCTGAATCCAAGTAAGTGTACTTTTGGAGTTAGGTCTGGTAAACTTCTAGGATTTATTGTCAGCAACAAGGGCATTGAGGTCGATCCAGCAAAAGTGAAAGCAATACAAGAAATGCCTGCTCCCCGTACTAAAAAGAAGGTTAGAGGGTTCTTGGGGCGCTTGAACTATATTGCCAGATTCATCTCTCATCTGACGTCTACCTGTGAGCCAATTTTCAAACTATTGAAGAAAGATCAGGTAGTCGAATGGAACGACGATTGCAAAGCTGCTTTTGATAAGATCAAGGAGTATTTGCTAGAACCTCCTATTCTGATGCCCCCTGTCGAAGGAATACCGTTGATCATGTATCTGACCGTCTTGGATAACTCAATGGGGGTGTGTTTTGGGCCAGCATGACGAGTCTGGTCGAAAAGAGCATGCTATTTATTATCTTAGCAAAAAGTTTACCGACTGTGAGACTCACTATTCACTGCTCGAGAAAACTTGTTGCGCTTTGGTATGGGCTGCTCGCCGACTAAGGCAGTATATGCTGACTCATACCACTTTGTTGATTTCCAAAATGGATCCTATCAAGTATATCTTCGAGAAGCCAGCTTTATTTGGAAGAATAGCTAGATGGCAAATGATCCTAACTGAGTATGATATCCAGTACACTACCCAAAAAGCTATAAAGGGGAGTGTACTAGCTGTCCATCTAGCTCATCAAGCTATCGAAGATTATCAGTCCATGAGATTCGACTTCCCGGACGAGGACATCATGAATTTGGACAACATTGAAGGTAACAGACCGTATGACGGACCTGAAAAAGGATCCCGATGGACCCTGTACTTTGATGGTGCTTTAAATGCACTTGGAAACGGTATCGGTGCAGTACTCATTTCCCCGGAAGGTTGTCACACGCCTTTCACGGCCCGACTTTGCTTCAGCTGTACCAACAACATGGCTGAATATGAAGCTTGCATTTTTGGTCTCAAGGCTGCTATTGACCTGGGGATCAAATCTTTGATCGTATTTGGGGACTCGGCTTTGGTAATCAGTCAAATCAAAGGAGAGTGGGATACCAAACATCCTAATCTTATCCCATACAAAGAACATGTCCTGACATTGTTGCCTCATTTCGAGCAAGTCACCTTCGAGCATTTCCCGCGAGAAGAGAATCAGCTTGCAGATGCTCTTGCCACAATGTCTTCCATGTTTAAACTCAACTGGGATAACGAAGCTCCCCAAATCACCATCGAGCGAATGGACGAACCTGCGCACTGTCATGAGATTAATACCGAAGAAGTAGTGGAACAACCCTGGTTTCATGAAATCAAAAGGTATCTCCAGACTAGAGAATATCCTGAAGGAGCTTCCGTAAATGACAAAAAGTTCCTAAGGAAATTTGCTGCCAAGTTCTTCCTGAGCAACGACGTTCTTTATAAACACAACCATGATTGTGTTTTACTCTAATGTGTGGACAAAGCTGAAGCGGAGTTGATCATGACTGATATCCACAGTGGCACCTTCGGCACCCACTTGAGAGGGCATACGATGGCTAAGAAGATTCTAAGGGAAGGCTATTACTGGTCTACCATGGAAGCAGATTGCCATCAGCACTCCCGTACTTGCCACAAGTGCCAGGTCTACGCCGACAAGGTACACATCCCTCCTGTTCCTCTCAACATTCTGACAGCTCCTTGGCCATTCGCAATGTGGGGCATTGACATGATTGGAGAGATCAAGCCCATGGCGTCTAATGGACATCGCTTCATCCTTGTCGCCATTAACTACTTTACCAAATGGGTCGAAGTAGCTTCCTTCGCCTCTGTTACAAAAAATGTGGTTGCCCGCTTCATCAAGCAAAACCTCATATGCCGGTACGGTGTTCCCGACAGGATCATCACGGACAACGGTACAAATCTGAATAATACTATGATCACCGCTCTATGTGAACAATTCAAGATTTATCATCCGAATTCATCTCCCTATCGGCCGAAGATGAACGGTGCTATTGAAGCTGCAAACAAAAACATCAAGAAGATCATTCAGAAAATGACAGTCACCTATAAAGACTGGCATGAGATGTTACCGTTTGCTCTACATGGATACCGTACCACGGAACGTACTTCGACCGGGGCAACCCCATTTTCTTTGGTATATGGCATGGAAGTTGTCCTACCCATGGAGGTTCAGATTCCTTCTTTAAGGATTATGAAGGACTCTGGTTTGAGTGAAGACGATTGGATTCAGACCCGACTTGATCAACTCCATTTGATCGACGAGAAGCGACTCACTGCTGTTTGCATTGGTCAGACGTATCAAAAACAAATGATCAAGGCCTTCAACAAGAAAGTCAGACGTCAAGTATATCAAGTCGGAGATCTCGTAGTCAACCGGATTATCTTGCCGCAAAGTGATCCCAGGGGCAAATGGACTCCTACTTACGAAGGACCATTTGTGATCAAGAGCATATTTTCTGGTGGTGCAATGATTCTGACCACCATGGACGGCGACGATTTTCCACACCCTGCGAACGCAGACATAGTCAAAAGATCCTACGCATAAAATAACCCGACAAGTCGAAAACCCGAAAGGGCGACTTGGGCAAAAATGGGCATCCCGGTGAACCGAAAACCCGAAAGGGCGATTCAGGCAAAAATTAGGGATAAAACAAAAAAATATGTACACCCGGCAAGTTGAAAACCCGAAAGGGTGGCTTGGGCAAAAAAGGGTTTCCCGGTGGATTGAAAACCCGAAAGGGCGGTCCAGGCAAAAATTAGGGAATTAAAGCGTATGACTATGTCTCATTGGATCACTTAAAAGACAATCTTTTCACCAACCAGCTCAGAGCTTCTGATCAATCCAGTCATCAGCGGACGAAGCAGCGAAAGGATAAGTATTCAGAGTTATGAAGGCTATGGTAGAATGGGATCCCATGGAATTATTACACATATCCATCTTTTGTATAAATTTTTCAATTTTTACGACAACATCCTCTTACTAGGATGCCTGTCTCCTTTGTACAAAGATACTCATAAAAAGTTAATACAAATACTTTTCCGAATACATAAATTTGCTTTGTCTTCCTTTTTCTCTTTTGCACCTATGTTTTATTTAAGAAACGTCCAATGTTTTGTTAAATAGGCATATGCATTTGAACATAATCATTTTCCTTACAAACCAAGAAAAGATGATTACTGATAAGTTGAAGGTACAAATGAATACCTTGATGCCCTTTCAGAAGGAATCCCCAGCAGTGCTAAACTCCAAATTCCTCAATAAAGTCAAAATCCAGGACTTAATTCCCCAAACAGAGTTAAACTTCAGGATCCTCAGCAGAAAAAACTTTCAAAACTGATTTCCCCAGCCAGAGAGCCTTCCAGAACTCAATTCCCCTCAGAGTTTAAGTTTCAGTATCCCCAGTGGAGCCTTAAAAAATCTGAAAATACTATCCCCAGAGAAGTCAAAGCTGTTAAACCCCAGCGGAGCTAAAACTTCTAACTATCAATCCCCGACGGAACCAGACTAGTAAACCTTCTCCCCACAGAGATACTTCCCCTCAATTTGAAGATTCTTAGCATGAGCCTCCCAGGTTCCGGACTCTCCAGAAGAGATCATCAGAATTCTCATTCCTTGCAAGTCACCAAGGAGTTCCAATCCCCATCAGTGGTCCTAAGATCCCTCAGCAACTGAAGATCTTGTTCCCCAAGAAGTCAGCAGTCAACAAGGATGTCCCTTCCTCAGCAATCAAAAATCCTTGCAATCCCCGGCAACAACAAGGATTCATTTTCCCCGGCAACAACAAGGATTCATTTTCCCTGGCAGCAGTCAAGATTATATTATCTCTGGCTATCCAAGAGCCCTCTATCCACAGCAAGACAGCTCATCAGCTTGCATGCACATTCATTACATTCATAACATAAACATTGATATAACATATATTGCATCATACATTTCATGCAACATAACTTTGTGTTTAGCTAACATTTTGTCCTTGTCAAGATAAGAATAAAGGCTATCATTAACAAATATTCAGATGCAAATTTACACGGACTCATCATCAGGCAACCCTACACCAGTTCCTTCTCCATTCAAGACTTCTGAAAACAGTTTACGGATTCTCCAAACACGGATGTTAATCTATCGCTTGTTCAGACTCAACTTTTGAAAACAGTTTACGGACGCTTCCCAACAACGGATGCTGCTCTATTGCTTATTCAACTTCCAGACTTCTGAAAACAGTTTACGGTTTCTCCAGATATGGATGTTAACCTATCGCTTGTTCAGACTCTTCAACTTCTGAAAACAGTTTACGGATTCTCCAAACACGGATGTTAATCTATCGCTTGTTCAGACTCAACTTTTTAAAACAGTTTACGGACGCTTCCCAACAACGGATGCTGCTCTATTGCTTATTCAACTTCCTGACTTCTGAAAACAGTTTACGGTTTCTCCGGATACGGATGTTAACCTATCGCTTGTTCAGACTCTTCAACTTCTGAAAACAGTTTACAGATTCTCCAAACACAGATGTTAATCTATCGCTTGTTCAGACTCAACTTTTGAAAACAGTTTACGGACGCTTCCCAACAACGGATGCTGCTCTATTGCTTATTCAACTTCAAGACTTCTGAAAACAGTTTACGGGTTCTCCAGACACGGATGTTAACCTATCGCTTGTTCAGACTCGACTTTTGAAAACAGTTTACGGACGCTTCCCAACAATGGATGCTGCTCTATTGCTTATTCAACTTCAAGACTTCTGAAAACAGTTTACGGATTCTCCAAACACGGATGTTAATCTATCGCTTGTTCAGACTCTTCAATTTCTGAAAACAGTTTACGGTTTCTCCAGATACGGATGTTAACCTATTGCTTGTTCAGATCCAAGACCACTGAAAACAGTTCACGGATTCTTCCCAACATGGATGTCAATCTATTGCTTATTCAGATCCCCAGTTCAGAGATGTTCCAAACATGGATACTTTTCTGATGCTCACTCACCAACAACATACAGTTCAACAATTTCCAGATGGCATCTTTAAGCCCATCCCCTGACAAGATTCTGTCACTCTCCAGGTGGCATCTTTAAGCCCATCTCCAAATGGCATCTTTAAGCCCATTCCTGCATCCATGTCTTGACGAGTGCAAATTTAAGGGAACTCTAGTGTCCAATCTCCTCTTACCTTCGAGACGCGAAAGGCAAATCTGCCAATCTAACTCTTCAGGTGCAAGAAGATTGAACAGGGGCAACTGTTGTACCCCAAAATTTTCCCTCCCATTTCATCAACATTTTCTCACCACAAGACTCTTGGAGCTCAAGATCAAGTTAGGGTTTGCAATGCTCAAGATTCCTCCTTGCACTGTTGACCTAAATTAGGGTTTGAGTTTGCACAAAGATGTTTTGACCTAAAATTCCCAAAATGATTTTCATGCTTCATGTTGGACTCACAAGCTTATCCATACCAAGTTTCAAGCCTTGATTCCAATCTTTGCCCAGTCAATTGGACAGTTGACCTAAAAATCAGCTGTATTGGGGAAAAAGTCCACTATGGCCAATTAACAGTCAAACCTCATAATTTTTGACCCACATCAACATAATGAACTCATATGAACCATTTGGTCAAGTTTGGATCACAATTCCACAAGAAATTTGATCAGATCACCAAAAGGCCAAAATGGTCATTTTTAGTGTTTTGACTGCACAAAGGCAATTTTTGACTGTTTGACCTAACCAATAGCAAACAAAGCTCACATATGGCCTCAAGGACTCAATGGAATTGTCTTGACATATTCAACAAGTTCAAAAGATCCCAAATGCACAGGATTGACAGATGAATTTTTCAGTCAACTGATCAAAATTTGACTGTATACTGAAAAGTCAAACTTTGACTTTTTGGTCAAAATCAAGTGCCAAGATTTATTTTTCATCAATACATGTCAAATTATGAAACTTGTTCATCAAGAAACCAAAAATTTCAATTTAGGATTTAAAATGAAGAAATTTCATAACTTAGAAATTTTCTAAGTTATGAAATTTCCTAATTTTTTCCTAACTTTGTCCCATTTTTTCATCAAGATGTAAATGGATTCAAGCAAAACTCAAAACATGAAAGTTGTAGTCCATTGCAAAATCTACAACTTTGATTCACAAAGTTTTTTAAAAAGAAGCTTGTATCTCAAGTTATGATTTTTGGAATAGGGGTGCAAAACATTCTTAACTTAGAAATTTTTTGACCTATTTTAGGCAGGATTTTTGCCCAACTTCATGGCCACTTTTCACATGCTTCCACTTGGAATTTCAACTTGCATTACAAAGATGGATTGTAGTACACATTCCAAGATTTCCAAATTGTCCAAGAACTTCTCAAACACCCCTGTGGTTAGGGAGAATCGAATTTGCAAAGTTGGGCAAAATCTTCTTTTGTTCTTGACCAAGGCATGTTCATACACTTTGCATTTTCAAACTCAGCATGGTTCAAGCTAGATTACAGGCCTCTAGTCCCATTCACACTCAATAATTAAATGCCAATCCATTGTGTTCTAACATTATTTTGTTCATATAGTCATTACACAAAGAATTAACCTTTAAATGGAAAAAGCAAGTTTGCCATTTTGAAAAAGCAAAGCTTTATGTCAAAGTCCATATCTTGGAAGTACAAGCAGATCTTTGAGGCACAAGTTTGTGGACAAATCCCACTGATCAAGAAGAGAAAATGCAGCATGCTTGAGGGACATGCATTGGCCTATAACCCAACTTGACTATCTTTGCTTATCTTAGAAGAAAACTTGCATATTGAACCATAACTCACATTCCTGCAAAGACCAACAAAAACAAACTTTGTAAACACATTTCATACTCCCTAACTGACCTAAAGCACGACCAAAATACCCTTGATCCCTCCTCATACAGAAAATCATAGTTTTGTGGCAAAATAGGGCATAGGCTGCAACTTGAATCCCACAGTCCATTCCTATCGTGCGTTTTGGCTAAAACCTCTTCAAACACATTCCCTACCATCCATTAAAGCTATTCCAAGCATTGAACTTGAACTGTAACATCCATAACCAAGGTTGCCATTTTCACTTTCCAGCTGTGCAGGTTGACTTCCATAGCTCGATTCAGTTAGTTTTAAAGCAAGCTAGAGGTTGGAAGAGCATCCTTGGACTTCATGCAAGCTGTACAAATCCTCAAACTCCATTGAAGGTACCTCCATTGCTGCACACGACTCAAGCTGAAAAGGTAAACTTTTGAACTTCTATCTCTCTATCCAGGCATAGTTAGGCTTAAGTTTGTGAAGAAAGCATGTTCTACTCATAGCCCTGAAGCCATCCATGTAGTTACTTTTCATTTATATTGTGTGTGCTGTGAGAATTTTGAACTTAAACATGGAAGAAAGGTTAGGTCAGAAATTGGGGGAGGAGAAATACTCTCTCGTTTCTGAGAGTTAGAACAACTTTTTTATATGTTTGAAATCGTGACTTGATGCTCTACATTATTGATGTTGTAAGTTTTTGTTAAAAGTCAAGGAATCAGGATCTGTGATTGACAAGAAGGAACGCTCGTTTTTGTTTCTGTTTGAATGGCTGGAGGTTGAAGACAAGCCACTTGGGCTGGGCCTGAGTTGTTTTTCTGTTTGCACCACTTTTCTCATTTTGCACCCCCTTGGCCCATTGTGTGATATTTTGATTATTTTTGACTTTTTATTTTTTCTCCTGACTTGATATTTTTTGTCAACACATAAAAAACATTAAAAATATTTTTTTTCACATTATTTTATATTTTTTTGGCATTTATTTGCTTATTTAAACATGTGCATGTAAATAAATATATATATACTTTTATTTAAGACACTAAAAAATAATGCAAAATATATTTATTTTCAGTTATTATTTTATTTTACCTTTTGAAAACATTTTCTCAAAATATACTTTTTTTGGTAAATAATAAATATTTTATTTTTATACATATTTAGTTTATTAAATATACATAAATATACTTGTACATATTTATTAGAATATTTAGGACAAAAACATGAAAATAATACTCTTTTATTTTTATTAATATTTGACATCAAAAAATACTTTTTATAATATACTTTTTATTTTTGTATATAATTAATAAATATTAATAAGTAAAATACCATTTATTCAAAAAATTAGGGTTTTACCCTAAAACCATAAAAATATCAAAAATTAACCTTTTCATTTTTGTTTATATTTTACATTGAAAAACACTTTTACATACATAAAAAACCATTTTTTGTGCATAATACATTTTTGCATTTTTTATCTGTATTTATTCAATTATTGTACAATTAAATTATTTGTCTATTCAATATGGATGTAATAGTCTAGATTTAATTTCTTGCTAAATAACCCCCATTCAAACATTTGTACCCCCATCCCCATAATTATGTTGTAATAATTTAGGATTTTAATTTTCCGCATTTAAAAGCTTTCCAATTATGCCATGATAGACCTAGGGTTTGTATGCAAAAATCAAATAACAAATAGCTTGACCTAATTCAAAGACAAAAAGCATGAAAATGAACAACACCAATCACACTTGCACCCTTAGGGTTACTCCACTTGTTGCCTTCAAAAATGGGCCATGCTTGCATGTTAAGTATCTTTGGCAAAACAAAACAAATCAAATGATCATAGTCCCTCGATGACGCTTTCAAAGTTGCCTAAAAAATGATCAAGTCCCTTAAAGGAAAATTTGCTAAAGACACTTGGCATTATTGCATTCATGGTCTAAACGATGACCCGCGCCCGCCCCGTTAACATCCTAACACAAGATTGTCCACCAAATAGAATGGTGGAACAATACTGTTAAAAGGGTTAAAACATAGGAAAGATCTTTGAGAAATTTAGGGTAGATAGCTCTTGGCTACTTGACCAACTTGCAAAACAAATCCTTGCCTTTTTCAAAAACACACATCACTACACAAATTCAAAACCAACTTTCAAAACCTTGAAACATATTTTCAAAAAGACAAACACCTTTTGTAAAACATTCGAGTAAATAATTGTTACAAGGGTTGCCTAGACAAAGGCATCTTTTTCAAAATATTTTCAAAAACCACACACACAAAGCACCATTTCAAACAATTGAAAATGCAAGGCAAGTGATCTAAGCAAGTAACTAAGAGCCCATGGATAACCATGGATAGAAAGGGTGCTAATACCTTCCCTTTCTATAATCTACTTCCCGAACCCAAGAAAACATCTCAAAGGTTTTTGCTGTGCTTTTTAACCTTTCCTTAGGATAAAATAAAAAGTCGGTGGCGACTCTTGCTAAACCGAAACATTTGCAAAAACAAACGCAAACCTCAAGTCATTTCTCCCACCGTATCACATCCTCCATAAAGTATACAACTTTGAATCACAAAGTTTTATAAAAATAAGCTTGGATCTCAAGTTATGATTTTTGGAACAAAGGTCCCTAAAACTTTAAACTTAGTGAAATTTTGCCCTAGTTTAGGCAGGATTTTGGCCTATCTTCTTGGCCATTTTTCACATAGTTCCACTTGGAGTCTCAAGTTGCATTTCAAATATGGATTATAGATCATGTTGCAAGCTTTCCAAATTGTCTAAGAACTCCTCAAACACATTTGTGGTTAGGGAGAATCAAATGCTTGAAGTTGGCAAAAACTCACTTTGTATCCATGGCAAAATCATGTTCACTCAAGTTGCATTTTCAAACCAGCATGCCTTGTACTAGTTTGCACGCCTGTAAACCATTTCACACACCATAATTTAATACAAATCCATTGAGCTAATTCATTGTCTTGGTCATTAGGGTATTGTACACAAGTTTAATCCCTAAATGGTAAAAGGCACATTTCCATTTTTGCAAACGTTTGCTTTATGTCAAACCACTAATCCTTGAGCATAAAGCCAAATCTCTGGCAGCTAAAAAAATCCACTAATCAGAGGGGCCGAGAGGATTGTATGCAAGGTGATAAGATGGCCTGTACATGCCTGTAACCACCAGTTCACTTTCTTACTTCAAAAACAAGAAACTTGTCCAAATGCTTGGAACTTGAAAACCAGCAGATATTAACTTACAAAAACACTTCAAACATCTTTCTCACAACCCTTTGAGCTAGAAACACGAGTGCTTGAGCCCCAAAACACCCCATAGCCAGAAATCACACTTCTTTGGCAAAACAGGTCAGGTGCTGCAACTTGAGTTCCCCAGCTCATTTGGCTCGTGTGTTTTCACCCATTTTGTTTCAAACCCCTTCCATTCAAATCACTCAAGCTATCCCAAACCTTCATTACCAATTGTAACTCCATTTAAAGTGTTCACCATTTTCATTTCAAGCTTGTGCAGGTTGAGTTCTCTAGGTTGATTCAAGGACATCCAAGGCAAGCTAGCTATTGGAAAAGGTTAAGTGGAGTTCAAGCAAGCTACCAAACATCTCAAAACTTGTTGAGAAGCACTGCATTTCCCTACACGAATCCAACTGAAACAAGTTTTTCTTCACTTTCTATCTCTCTATTTAGGAACATTTAGCCTTATGTTTGTGAATAAAAATGTAGTGTTCATTGCTAGGAATCCATACATATGCTCAGCTTTCATTTATATTAAGTGTGCTAGGAGAATTTCATCCATGAACATGCTGAAAAAACTAGGTCAGATTTTAGGGCCAGAGAAATTCTCTCTGGTCTTTGAGAGTTAGGATTAGTTGTTTATATGGTTGGAATCGTCTTGAAATTCTCTACAAGTTTGATGTTGTATGTTTTTACAATAGATCACGTATACAGGATATCCCAGTTTGTACAGGCGCGCGCGTATTTTCAAAATGCTGGAGGAAGAAGATGAAGTGGTGGGCTGGGCTTGGCCTGGCTCACTCTTGGCACCTCCCATTTTCATTTTTGCACCCCCTGGCCCATTTCCTTGTATTTTTACATTTTTGCATTTTTGTTTTCTTTTCTGATTTTGTTTATTTATTTCCAAGTATAAAAAATGCTCAAAAAATATTTTCACAATTTTTTACATTTATTTGGCATTTTATTTTAATTTTTTCTAACATTAAAAGCATAGTTACTTTTATATTATTTATTTAAACTTGAAAATAATATGTAAATCATACCTTTATTTTTTATTTCTTATTTTTATTCAAACTGAAAATATTATTATAAATATAATTTATTTTTGTACATATTTTATTTTATATTATACATATTTAATATATTTAATACACATATATATACATATATACTTTTATTTTATTAATTACTTTAGAATAAAAATATAAAATATTACATTTTTACTTTTATTATTATTTACACTAAAAAATTCCTTTTTTAGAAATATATTTTATTTTTGTACATATTAATATATTTTATTATATATAAATAATATATTGTATTTATTTTCTTAAAGAAATTAGGGTTTACCCTTAAACAAATAAAATTAATCTTTTTTATTTTTTATTTCTTTATACTTTTTACATTAAAAATACTTTTACATACATAGGTAAATAAAAACCTTTTTACATAATTCATTTACTTATTTGATATATTTATTTATTTTGATCATTTAAATATTGTCCATTTAATATTTATGCGATTAAATTCAATTTGGATGTAATAGTAAATTAGAGTTTATATTTCTTGTCAAAATACCCCCTATTCAAAGATTGTACCCCCATCCCCATAATCATGTTGTAATAGCTTAGGATTTTAAATTCTCACACTTTACGCTTTCAATTATGCCATGATTAGAGAATTAGGGTTTGTATGCAAAAATCCAAATCAATAAGTAGCTTGACCTAATCAAAGACAAAAATGCATGAAAATCAAACACAATACACACTTGCACCCCTAGGGTTACAATCCACTTGTTGCCTTCAAAAATGGGCCATGGTATGCATGTTGGGTACTTTGGCAAAACAAAAACAAAACAAAAGATCATAGTCCCTCGATGATGCTATCTTGGTTGCCTAAACAAAAATGATCAAGTCCCTCAAGAAAATTGCCAAAGATACTTAACACAATTGCTATCATGGTCTATACGATGACCCGCGCCTGTCCCGTTCAACATCTTAACACAAGGTTGTTCACCAAATGCAATGGTGAAAACAACACTGTCAAAAGGGTTAAAAACATTAGAAAATATCTTTGAGTAAATTAGGGTAGATAACTCTTAGTTACTTGATCAAAAATCTTGCAAAAACATCCTTGCCATTTTCAAATACACTTCACAACACAATTTCAAAATATTATCCAAAACAAACTTTCAAACATTGAAACATTTTTCAAAAGACAAACACCTTTGTATACATTCAAACAAGAATTATTACAAAGGTTGCCTGGACAAAGGCCTCTTTTCAAAACATCATTCAAAACCACTCACAAAGCACCATTTCAAACAATTGAAAAGCAAAAGCAAGTGATCTAAACAAGTAACTAAGAGCCCATGGATAACCATGGATGAAAAGGGTGCTTGCACCTTCCCTTTTCATAATCTACTCCCCGAACCCAAGAAAACATCTCAAAGGTCTTTCCTGTGCTTTTTGACCTTTCCTTAGGATACAATAAAAAGTCGATGGCGACCCTTGCTAAACCGAAACATTTGCGAACAGAAAACGCAAAACCTCGAGTTAGTTCTCCCACCGTATCACAGACGTCGATTACGTCTCTGAGTCGTGCGTTCCTGGGGCGTGTCTCTTGAGGTCGCCCGAGAGAACCCATGTTTCCTTCCCGATCCTTCTTCTTTGGTCTTGTTTTTCTCTGGGGCATCCATGGACCGTTTTTCCAAGTTGCTCTTCTCGCCTTTTATGTAGCAGTCCTCCATGGTGATGATTTCGTTCATGTCAGACGCGGGCTTCTGGGCTAAGGATTCATTAAATTGTCATGCTCAAAGGCCAAGTTGGAATGCTCCAACGAATAATTCCTGGTTTAGATGAGATACTTTGATGGTCTCTTCATTGAATCGGGCTAGGTATTTCCAAAGAAACTCCAATTGACCTTATCGGATGTTGAACAAGGATGTCGTCGACACCTTGTGGTGCTTGTTGGCAGAGAAGTGCTGGATCAACTTCTTCGTCAAGTATGTGTAGCTTTCCATAGATAATTATGGCAGGATCATGTACCACCGCAGGGCCACATCCTTAAATGTGTCGGCCATCAGTTTACATTTCAATAAATCAGTGGGGCTAATTATCACCATTTGGTTGTTGATGGCAATAATGTGCTCTTGGGGGTCGGTTATGCCGTCGTAAGCTTCCAACGATAGTGATATGAAGTTCTATGGTACTTGGTAGTCCCAGATAGCTTGAGATAAAGGTGGAGGTTCCAGAATCTCCTCTTTTGGACCTTCGTCTCCCATGCTTCTTTGTTGTAGGTCTGTGACGCTGTCCTGCAAAGTTTCGTTCAGCTGTCTGAGGGCCTCCACCATGACTAGTAGTTGTGCCATGTCTGTAGGGTCTTCAGGTAACGACATTCTACATAATGGGAATTAAGGTATGGCCTAGGAATAATTTTACCAAGGCCCCATGGTGGGCGCCAATGTCCTTGTGTGAAGCTACCAGCATAAAATACAGAGTCGCCACCAAACTTTATTCATCCCGAAGGAAGGGGAATATCAATAAAACTACAAGAGGATAGACAAAATGGTCTTACAACCAAGAGAATGGGTAAGGGAGTCGTTTATGCAAGGGGAAGGTATTAGAACTCCCACATCCGTTGTACACAACAAGATCCATTTTGTTTGTTTGTCTCTAAGGGTGTGTTTATCTACAACTATACTTGCTTAAGAGGAAAGAAATGGTTTTTTATTATTGCATTCGTGAGGGTTTCGTGACCCTTTGCCTACGTATCTAGTGAAGGAATCAAAACACCTTAGTTCCTCTAGAAAATGTTGGTTTATTGGTCTTTTTTAGGGGGCGACGTTAACGCACGTATTCTAGCAATAGGCACGGCCTGTATCGCGGTAGAACGGAGATAACATACCCTTTGGGGGAAGTTTTGATTGGTTGAGTGATTTTTGCAAGTTTTAGAATGAACAAATAAAGAAACTTAAATTCTAAATGTTTTATCGTTTTTTATCAAGTTAAATAAATAATAAAAATTGAATTAAAAGATATTAAATAAAAGAGTAAGTAAATAAAAAAAGAAAGATTAATTTAATAAAAAAAGCATTTTTTTTTGTATTTTCTCATGAAATAATTATATAAAAAAAAACTAAATAAATATTTGCTTAAGAAGTATATAGTAAAATATAGAGAGATAAGACCTAAAGAAACTAAAAAAACAAAAAAGGGACCCGGGTCTTTAAGGTTATGGGTGAGGTGCTTTTCCAGTTGTACTAAGTTTTTTATCTGTTATTAACATGATTTAATTAATACAAAAGCTGAAAACGGTTGAGTGATTGGGCCAAAAGGCCCAATGGGCTGACCCGGCTGGAGGAAAGAAACAAGGAAATTTTTTTGGAACCCTAACAAGCAAAAGGCACCTCTAGGAGTGTGTATGGGGAAAGGAAAAAGATTTAATAATTATTATTAGTATTGTTAATTAAACTTTGTTTTCCCATATTTACCGTAAGACAAAAAACAAGATTCTCTCTCTCTCTCTCTCTCTCTCTCTCTCTCTCTCTCTCTCTCTCTCTCTCTCTCTCTCCAGGCTTCTTCCATCTCCCTCGTTTCCTCCATCATCTCATTAGGGAAACCTTTTATACCTTCATCATCCACTTTCCTGATGCTTCACTGCAAACAAAACAAATTTCTCCTCTTGATCTCGTAGTGTCACCATCATCACCTTCAATCTCCTTCCCAATTCGTCTTCGCTCACGCTTCGTCTCACGAGCCAAAACCTTCTCCCTCCGCCTTTGTTAGCTTCCCAGTTCAGTTGTTGTTGCGGGTGGTGGATGAAGATGAAAATGTTGTTTCACGGTAACGATCATTAGAAGCGTTAGTGGTCGGAGTGGACGGCGACCTTGGCCGAGGGCGATAAAGATGCTTCTGATAAAGGTATGTAGGCATTATGTTTTTATTACAGAAATGTGTGATTTACAGAGATATGAAACTTTACTGTTTTTGCAGGTTCTTTATTGAGAAACAAATATTGATAAAAGTTGCGGATGAAGGTGATGACAATGTATGATGTGTAGAGATGGGGATGGGTAATGTTGTTATCTGATTCAAACACCTAACAACTTGTTGGCATGCTTTGGATTGATGAATGAAGCAAAAAATAGTAATAGTAGGTTGGTGATTCGGGTTCGGAAGTGTCCATTTGTTATGAATGGGATTAGAAAGGGAAACTGGTTTACTGTGTTTTTATGTTCAATCTGGTTTTTTGGGTTTTCAATTTCATCGCATGCTATTGTTCTGTTTTGATTTCATTGTTTTACTTACTATTTTAGATTCACAGTTCAAATTTAAAAACAAGCACATTCATGAAAAACAAAATAAAAATGACTTTGTTCGTATAATAGTCAATCACAATCATGGAGATGTATAAATGGTGAAAAATAGTTACCTGTCAGAGTCTCTATGACGGAGCTTCAAGAGGGGTGAGCTCAGGAAATCCCTTCCACTTCTTCTGAAATCTGAAGAATTGTTTAACAATATGTGTTTGATGCAGGTTAATGGAGATTTTACAGATTACTTTGGAGGGAGATTGCTTCTAAAAATGCTACAGAGTTTGGTTATTATTTTTTCTAATATCTTCCTCTAGTTTAGGCTTTGTAGTTGGTATCTTTTTTTTTGGTTTTTTCTGGATTTTTACTTGGTAAAATCTCTCTTTTTGGTTTGCTGGCTGTGTTCTCTCTTCTAGTTTTTTGGCTTGGTAAAATTACTCTTTTTGGTTTGCTGGCTGTGTTCCCTCTTTTGGCTTTTTGGCTTGGTAAAATCACACTCTATCTCAATGGAACAATGGCCCTTCTTATAATGAGATAAGGGTGAAAATAGGACGAAAGGTTTTGTGAATTTGAACAAAATTTTATGCTGACTTGGTGGCTTTAGGATGCAGGTTCTGTTTTTAGTCATTTTGGTGTATGAGGGCAGAATTTGGACTAATGTGTTTGAAGTTTTTGTGTCTTACTACATCAGGCTTTAGGCAGGCTTATGCAAGGCTTAATTTGACATGTTGTGGACTGTTTTGGGTTAAGTGAAATCTCTCTAAACCTATCTCTTTTCCTCTTTATCTTTCAATGATATAAAGCTGTTTTGTTTTTTTTGAAATTTTCTGAAGGGTTTGCAATATTAGGAAAATGATGAGGCAAGGGCTATGTGAGCTAGTGCTAGCTTGCATTGTTTCTGAATTACTGCTATCTTACATATGCTGCCATTTTGAGTTGTTTTTGGCTATTCTAGCAGCCTGCTGTTGTTTATTTGGATGTTTTCGTGCTGCTTGCTGTTTGTTCTGTTTTGCTGCCTTAGGTAGTTTTGCTTGTTTTGCCTTGTTGTTGTTGGCAGCTGCCTTGTTGTTTTGCTGCCTTGGGAAGTTTTGCTTGTTTTGCCTTGTTGTTGTTGGTTGTTGCGTTGCTGTTTTGCTTGCTTATATATTTGGCAATTTTGACTTTGTTTTTGCCAGTGAAAAATGTATGCTAATTTCTTTTCCTTTTGTGAACCAAAAAGATTTTGTGATTTGCAAAATAGGAGAAGATAGTCGATAATTGAAAACCCCTTTTGAATTTATGATTCCAAATGCAAACCCTAATGATGAAATGCGAATAACTTTTAACCATTAATTCTTGCTTGAAAATTTTTCACATGTTGATTGTTTGCTAACTTTCTCTCTTCCTTGTTTCATGATTAATTGGGATTGGACGGCCAAAGCGAGGTTGAAATATGAGAATTCCATGGCTAGAAAAGAGTGTGGACGAGTTTATTGAAGATGAAGCAAAAGAAAATTGAAGAAGAAACATCATTTCTTTTTTGTAAACAAAACAAATGTAGTTTGTATTTCGCATTGTAATCCTTTTTGTAAATTGTCCAAAAATGTAACTTGAATACAAAACTTAAGTGAATTTTATGAAAGATGAATTTATTGTATGGAAATCAAACAAACTCTTGAATCTTGATTGAAACTAGAAATTCCCCCTTGAATGGTTTGGATGATACACCTCACTTTGTAACTTGAACTTCAAGAAATCACAGATGACCCTAGTAACTTGTATCTCAAGTAGCCATGCGCCTTATCTTTCAATCCTCAATCTTCATATTATGTCCAAACCAAACTTGCACTTTCAATGAGAACTCTAACTTTGATATCAAAACCAACAGTAACTTGTAACTGAAGCAACAAAAGCATGCCTTGATTATCATACGAGCTCGCAACATCCTCTCTGGTTTTATAGCTCAAACACTTGCAGTATTATTCACAACCCTTGACAACAATCTGAATTATGTAACAGGCTCACACATGATGATGCAAGCTGATGAAGAAAAATCTCGAAGTGTTGAAGATGATCGAAATCCTAATCCAGAACCTTGAAGAGTATTCTTGTGACTTGACAAAGGAGGAAATCCATGATACCTAAGAACTTCATTCCATAGTCCACTAATCGAGAAACAGATGAACTTGCCTTTTACCTGATAAAGAAAACCTCAAACCAAAGTTAAGCATAAGGACGACACAACCTTAATGCTTTAAACCAAAGTGCCTGATTCCCTGAGATACGTGCTATGCAAATAGCTTAGTGAAAATGATGCAAATGGGATGCAAATTTCAAGCCAGACAAAAGTAAAAAAGGTAGGGCAAATTTGGGGTATGACAACTGCCCCTATTTAATCGTCTTAAACTTGAAGGTGAGATTGGCGCCAACCTTTCGAAAGTTTAAGGTAGAAGAGGATTAAATACCAGAACCTAAAATTTGTCCTGGAGAGATGGTGTGAGTGTTATTTATTTGTGACGTTTGCTGGGGAAGAGAAAAATTGGTTTTCTGGTGAATGGGTCATGATGGATAAACATGGTTGAATAATGATATCTTGTTTTGGGGTAACGGTGCCAATGCAAGGTTCCCAGGGACGTGGGCGTTAAAGTGACTGAAAAGATATGGTTGGCAATGTCACGGTGACTGAAAATAGGATTAATAATAACATAATGACTTAAAGATGATGGGTAGAACTCGACGACAACAGGGAATCTATCGTATGGGATTCACGACCCAAAAGAAAAGTAAAGACAACAGGTAAAGATTGACGTATGATTTATGAATCGAGAGAAAGGAGGTCATGAGGGTAAGATCGGCGAGCGACCTACGACCCAAGAAAAGATGACACGAGGGTAAGATCTACAGACGGCCTACGACCCAAAAAAAGATAATGTGACGGTAAGATCTACGAGCGACCTACAACCTTAAAAAAACAGCACGAGGGTAAGATCTACAGACAACCTATGACCCAGGAAAAGACAGCACGAGGGTAAGATCTATGGACGACCTACGACCCAAGATAAAGATAACGTAAGGGTAAAGTCTACAAACGACCTATGACCCAAAGTAGGATAATGCAAAGGTAAGATCTACGAACAACCTACGGCCCTGGGAATGATGATGCGAAGGTAAGATCTACGGACGACCTACGACCTTAAAATGACAACATGAAGGTAAGATCTACGGATGACCTACGACCCAAAAAGATAATGCGAAGGTAAGTTCTACGACCTTGAAAAAAGATAATGTGAGGGTAAAGTCTATAGACGACCTACGACCCAAAGTAGGATAAAGCATAGGTAAGATCTGCGGACGATCTACGACCTTGGGAATGATTATGCGAAGGTAATATCTACGGACGATCTACGACCTTAAAATAATAACGTGAAGGTAAGATCTACGAACGGCTTACGACCCAAAAAGATAATGCAAAGGTAATATCTACGAGCGACCTACTACCTTAAAAAATAAAACGTGAAGGTAAGACCTACGGACGACCTACGAGCTTAAAAATAAGATAAGGAGAGGGTAAAATCTACGAATGACCTACAACTCTAAGAGAGATGGCGTGAGTAAAATATACTGGAACCATGGCTTATTGGTTGGTAGTGTAATGACAAATGTTAACTTGGAATTATAAGGATGGTATTCTTTGTGAGGATGTTTTGTTGACTTTGGATTGATTTGGGGCTTTCAGGCAAGGTACCGAATCTGGCTCATGCTTCATATGCATTTTAAAATGTGGCATGATGATCCATGGATATGCTATGCGTTTGAGGATGCAATGTAATATGCAGTGATGATTATTGTATGCAAAGTGCCAAATGTTAGACTCATTAGGATCCGTTACCCGTTGTCTTGGGATACCAAAACGAATTGGTGCTTGAAAACTGAGAGAATTGAGTTATAGCCTTGTCAAGTTCACAAGGGATTAAGCGTTGCTGATGAGGAGTAGCTTGATCTGACTTTATTCATATGCTGGACTTCTTGTGAATGACTGAGCAAAGACATGGATCTCATCAAATGCCCTAAGTTTCTCAGTGTTGGAGAATCGGGTGCTCAAACGTCTGCAAAGAGGTGACGAGGATGAAAGCTTGGTCGAGATGACCGTTTTGACTTACTACCTGCACATAAAAACAAACACTTGAATGTCGTGGCACTCCCTGGGGATGCCTTCATATCCATGTAATGTAGTGTTTCACATCTTAGATTCTGATTATTATTGCCGTATTGTTTTCAATGCAATGCTTAACAAAGAATTTGAATCACAATTCGCATACGAAAATAAAGTAGAAGGACATAACAAAGACTTTTTGGTGGAAGGGAAATTTTTTATTAATGAGTTTGGCCTGTGAATAGGCATTCGTACATGGAAACAACTCCTAAATGAGGAAGTTGAGAAGAAAAGATAAAATACAACGAGTAAAATGAGAATAAGAAAATCTCGAACTTCCATTAAAACTGTTATTGCTATAGTTCCCATATCCTGTATCATCCTAGCACTGTGTTTTCGAAGGATAATAGTTGAGTCGATCCATCCCGTGTTAAGAGGGTGCACGTGAAGAGTCTTCACACTGCAGTCTCTCGCTTTTTGTCCCTAAGTTTTGCCTAGATCTCCCTTTCGGGTTTTCAATCCACCGGGACACCCATTTTTGCCTAAGCCGCCCTTTCAGGTTTTCAACTTAACGAGTTATTCTTTTTTATTTTTAGCCCTAACTTTTGCCTAAGCATCCCTTTCGGGTTTTCGACTTAGTGGGTGTTTTATGCATAGTATTTTTTGACTGAGTCTGAATTGACTGGAAGTGGAACGTCTTCTCCATCCATGTTTGTCAGGATTAGAGCACCTCCGAGAAATCTTTCCTCACGATGTACAACCCCTCATAGTTAGGAGTCCACTTGCCTCTTGGATCAGTGTGGATTGGGAGAATCTTCTTTAAGACCAGGTCACCTGTGTGGAACTCTCGAGGTCGAATCTTCTTGTCAAATGCTCTCTTGAGATGCTGTTGATATAACTGACCATGACAAAGAGCTTCTAGGCGTTTCTCTTCGATGAGATTGACTTGGTCGAGCCTTGTTTGAATCCATTCAGCTTCATCAAGTTTAGTATCCATCAGAACTCTCAATGAAGGAATCTCGACTTCGACTGGGAGCACCGCATCCATACCATAGACTAACGAAAAAGGAGTTACCCTGGTGGAAGTGCGCACTGAAGTTTGATAGCCATGTAGGGCAAAAGGCAACATCTCATTCCAATCTTCATATGCTCTAACCATTTTCTGGATGATCTTCTTTATGTTCTTGTTAGTAGCATTGACTACCCCATTCATCTTTGGACGATAGGGTGATAAATTATGGTGCTCAATATTGAACTCTTTGCACATTTACTTCATCATTTTATTGTTGAGATTTGACCCGTTATCGATGATGATCTTGTTAGGAGTTCCATACTAGGATATGATTTCTTTCTTGATGAAACGAGTGACAACTTGCTTGGTCACATTCTTGTACGAAGCTTCTCCCACCCACTTGGTGAAGTAGTCAATAGCAACCAGAATGAACCTATGTCCATTTGAAGCACTCGGCTCGATGCGTCTGATCATATCAATGCCCCACATTGAAAAGGGCCATGGTGAAGTCATCATATTCAAAGGAGTGGGAGGAACGTGTATCCTGTCCGTGTAAACCTGACATTTATGGCACATCTTTGCATACACACAACAATCACTTTCCATCGTCATCCAGAAATAACCTGCCGTAGGATTTTCTTGGCCATGGAATGCCCACTGACATGAGTCCTAAAAGAGCCCTCGTGAATTTCTCGTATGATGGATTCTGCTTCATGTCTATCCACACGTCTGAGCGGAACTAAATCATAGTTTCTCTTGTACAAAACGTCTCCTGACAGTAAAAACTTGGATGTCAACCTTATGAGAGTCCGCTTATCACAAATTGTAGCACCCTCGAGGTACTCTTGCTTCTCAAGATATCTTTTGATGTCTAAGTACCACGGCTTTTCACCCGATACATCTCTAGTTGTGAGACAATGAGCAGGGAAAATGTGTGCTGGCTCCTTGTAACGACATATTGTTATATTAGGTGCATGATTCATATAGCTGACTTTGAACATTGCTGCTAAAGTGGCCAGAGCATCTGCCAGTTGATTTGCTTCTCTAGGAATATGCTCGAAGGTGATCTCATCAAAAGCAGACAACAACTCTAATATGTAATCCCGGTAGGGAACTAAATTAGGGTGTTGCGTATCCCAATCACCCTGCACTTGATGTATTACTAAGGAAGAGTCCCCATAAACTTCAAGAATTTTGATCTTCAAATGAATGGCTGCTTCGATACCCATTACACAAGCTTCATATTCTGCGACATTATTCGTACATTCAAAACACAACCTGGCTGAGAAAGGTATGTGAGTGTTGTGTGGAGAGGGCAAAACTTCCCCAATGCCATGGCCCATAGCATTTGATGCACAATCGAACGTGAGAGTCCATTGCTCCCCTGGTCCAGGTCCTTCTTCATCATCAAGTTTCATAACGTCCTCGTTTGGAAAATCGAACTTCATTGACTGATACCCTTCCAATGACTGGTGAGCGAGATGATCAACCAAAATTCTACCTTTGGTATCCTTTTGTGTGACGTACTGGATGTCATACTCAGATAAAAACATTTCTACCGAGCCAATCTTCCTGTAAGTGCTGGTTTCTCAAAGATGTACTTTATCGGATCCATCTTAGATATCAGAAATGTAGAATGTGTCAACATGTACTGCGTCAAATGTCGAGCTTCCCACGTAAGAGTACAACAAGTCTTCTCAAGTAATGAATACCTTGATTCAAAATCAGTGAACTTCTTTCTTAGGTAATAAATGGCGTGTTCTTTTCGTCCAGTATCATCATATTGGCCGAGCCCACAACCCATAGATCCTTCAAGCACATTCAAATACATAATGAGAGGTCTCCTTGGAATTAGAGGTATGATTATTGGTGGTTCTTTAAGGTACTGTTTAATATTTTCAAATACCTCTTGACAACTTTCATCCCAGCGTATATCTTGATTCTTGCGTAGAAGCTTAAAGATGGGTTCACAGTTAGCACTAAGATGAGAGATGAACCTGGCTATGTAATTCAACCTTCCTAGAAAACCTCGTACTTCCTTTTCATTTTTCGGTGCCAGCATATCCTGTATTGCTCTTACCTTGTCTGGATATACTTCAATCCCTCGCTGACTTACAATAAAACCAAGTAACTTTCATGATCGAATCCCAAAGGTGCACTTGTTGGGATTAAGCCTTAATCTAAACTTTCGTAGACGATCAAACAACTTCTGCAAATGGACCAAATGTTCTTCCTCAGTCTATGATTTGGCGATCATATCATCCACATACACCTCGATCTCCTTATGAATCATGTCGTGAAAGAGAGTCACCATAGCTCGCTGATATGTCGCACCATTATTTTTGAGACCAAAAGGCATGACCCTGTAGAAAAAGGTACACTAAGGAGTTGTGAAATCTGTTTTATCCATGTCTTTGGGAGCCATCTTTATCTGATTGTAACCCGAAAACCCATCCATAAAGGATAACACTGAAGACTGAGCAGGATTATCAACCAATACATATGTGATACGGTGGGAGAACTGACTTGAGGGTTTTGCGTTTGTGTTCGCAAAAATGTTGCGGTTTAGCAAGAGTCGCCACCGACTTTTCTTTTATCCAATAAGGAAAGGTGAAAAAGAAAAGGAAAGAACTTTTAAGATGTTTTCTTGAGTTCGGGGGGGGGGGGGGGGGGGGGGTAGATTATGAAAAGGGAAGGTATTAGCACCCTTTCCATCCATGGTTTTCCATGGGCTCTTAGTTACTTGTTAGATCACTTGCTTTTGTTTGAAAATTGTGCTTTTGTGTGGTTTTGAAAGTATTTTGAAAAGGTGCCATCGTTTAGGCGAACTTTGCAATGATTCTCGTTCGTAAGAATGCATGCAAATTGTTGAGCTTTTGAAAATATTTCAATGTTTGGAAAGTGTTTTGAAAGTGTATGTGATTGTTTTGAAAATAGCAAGGATGTTTGTTTTGAAATTGAGCAAGTAAGTAAAAGTAATCTACCTACTCAAAAGGTTTTAGATGTGTTTTTCCTCCTCCTTTAGATGTTTCTACCTTACCATTGATTTGATAAGAAGACCCATCGTTGTATGTGAAGGGACGAGCGTTGGGTCATCGTATGACCATGATAGCAATGTTGTGAAATGACTTAGCACTTTTCTGTAGGGACTAAGATCATTTTGAAAGGCAACTTTGATAGCGTCATCGAGGGACTATGATCTTTTTCAATTTGTTTTTGCTAAGACATCCCACATGCATAACATGGCCATTTTTGTAAGGCAACAAGTGGAATTACCCTAAGGGTGCATGTGTGCTAAGTGTGTTTGATTGCATGCATTTTGTCTTTGATTTTGGGTTGTCTACTTGTTGATTTTATCTTACCATACACATCTAATTACTAGCATTTGTACAAAGTAATAAAAATGAAGGAAATAAATATCCTACACTATTACAACCATATTGAAAGGCAAGAAAATGTAAAGGCAAAAACAAAATAAAAGAAAGGAAAATGAGCTCTTCGACCCAGGCAGGAGCACCCTTCGATTCAAATCTTCATGGCCCCTTTCGAATCTGCCTTTTATGTTTCCTTCGACTGTAGGAGTGGTAACCTTCGACTGAAGGTTGGCACCAGTGTATGGCGAAGCCTTCTGGTTATGCCTTGTTGCCTCCTTCGACTGGATGTTGAAATTAGTGGGGGAATGCCTTTCGTCTGGGCCTGCAGGTCAGTGTATTCGAAGTAAGTGCGTATGTGCTGAACATGTCTGTATCGAAGCATGCATATTTTGTATTCCAACATTTTTAGGGGACTGTACAAATTAGTTCTTAAAGGAAAACACAAAAGATTAACATCGAAGGCCATGATTATTACATGTTGGTTTAGTAGATGAATCAATAAAGATGTTTGAAATGAAAGAGTTAAAGTCAGAAAGACTTACTTCAAAGCTGGTGTGTGGGATTCGAACTTGAACTGCTACCTGGATGTTTCTGGAATTCTAAGAGTAGTCACAGGAGGTTTGCCTTTGGTTCGAAGAGTTATCACAAAAGATTGTCTTTGGGTTTGAACAAACTTCTATGTGTGGGGTGTTCTTCAGAATTGAAAGAGGTGAGTGTTTGGGATTCTGGGTTTTTGATTTCTCAAGTGTTGATGAACTTTGAGAGTTTTTGTTGTGCTTGAGAAAATTTGGGGGATTCATTCCCTTGGTCCAAAGATCCTCTTCCTTCCTTTTGCTCTCTTTTTTTTTGTGCAAATGAACTTTCTATTTATAGAAAAGGCTTTTGGGAAGCTTGGGGAGCAAAAATAATAAAATAAGGCTTAGTCTGGAAAGTAAGTGTCCACTTGTGCCATAAAAGCAAAATGAATGGTTAAGATGGGTTGCTTCTTTCTGAAGGAAAACAGGCGTAGAGCTCAAGATAAACTTTTCTAAAAGGTAGTATTATGCTGTTAAGTGCAAGTGGTCTTGGACAACAAATGGGTAAAGGCCTATTTTAGCTTGCATAAACAATTAAGTATAGGGTGAGTCATAGGTTTGAGACCTAAAAAGGGAAAACACGTAGCCTAGCCTATGAGTATAAATGTTCAACTTGATCTTTTGAGTCGAATCCTTCATCTTTCTACACCTTTCGACCAGACTAGAAAAACACAGCATTCGTTTTCACCAGTTGTGTCCTTCGAATGAACCAACTGTGTGTTCTTCGAATGGCCCTTTTCAGAAGGTTATTAACTTCTGAATTGAAGGAAGTTTTCAGAAGATTATTGACTTTTTGAATTGAAGAAAACCAAAAGGAGGCCTTTACTTCCTGAGTTGAAGGATATTCCTGATTCGAAGGACATTCCTGAGTCGAAGAACATTCCTGAGTCGAAGGACATTCCTGAGTCGAAGGACATTCCTGAGTCAAAGAACACTGTTTCTAAGGGAAACAAAAACTCAATTGAAGCCTGTATGAAGATCATTTCCTTCTGAATCGAAGGAGACCTATTTGAAGTCACATGCCCAGACGAAAGAGGCACGCTAGCAACTTTTGAGCAATCGAAGGAGGTGCAAAGTCCAATCGAAGGGGGCTGAATCGAAGGAGACC
This sequence comes from Vicia faba, assembly GCA_948472305.1. NCBI lineage: Eukaryota > Viridiplantae > Streptophyta > Magnoliopsida > Fabales > Fabaceae > Vicia > Vicia faba. The sequence goes on from OX451740.1 coordinate 892,022,551, forward strand.
TATTTTCCTCCAAATTCGTCAAAATGTTATTTTTATCCGTTTTCTCCCTTTTTGACAGTTTCCTCTTAATTCTGGTGCTGGAAGATCCCAATGTACTTGTGCAAGCTTGAATTTTGAGAATCATTGTGAGAAAAGCCTTGAAAAATGAGAGGGCAAATTTTAGGGTACAACAGCTGCCCCTGTTCAAACTTCTTGAGCCTGAAGAGTTAGATTGGAGGATCCGGAATTCGTGACTTGATGGTGAAATAAGTTTGAACACTAGAGTTCCCAGAAATTTGCACTCGAAGATGGACGGTGAATTGGCTTATAGATGCCATTTGGAGGAATGTTGGTAAACTCTGGAAGAAGTATCAACACAAATCTCCTGTTGATCCATACTAAACTTGTTGTTTTACCTGTGAGAAAGGGGTTAGGAAAATGCAGATGCTTGCATGATGCTTACTAGATGTGGTATCATGCTAAATGCATTGTTATGTACATGCTATGATGTATGAATGCGAAATGTGTGTTTTTGTCCGGGAAAATAAATTCCTGACTACTGCTGAGGAAATCTTCGGAGGTTGAATCCTTGATTTCCTATTGGAAATGAAGAATATGTGTTGCACCCCAAAATTTGCCCTCCCATATTCTTCAAGATTTGTCAAGATCAAGCTTTAAAATCTCTCAAGGGTTGCACAGTCCAATGGCCTCCTAACACAGTCAAAATTAGGGTTTTGGTTATGGAAAAGAAATTGAGGTTTCCAAGGGTCCAATCAAGTCCCACATGCCTATAAACATTGTCAAGCATCCATATGCCAAGTTTCAAGACTCACAACATCAAATTGCACAGTCAAAAACCCTAATTGCTTCACAGTCAACTGCAGGGGCAAAATGGTCATTTGACAGTCAAAAGTCAAAAATTTTGGTCAACATCTTATTTTGAAGCCACAAACATCATTTGATCATTTCTTGATCATGATTCTCAAAGCATGGCTCAAAAAGTCTCAAGATGCAAAAGTTTCTATTTTTGGACAGATGAAAAAGTCAACTGCAATTTGACCAGGGCATAACTTCCTCATGGTTTATCCGAAAAATCCCATCCAATGCTCATCTTGAAGGGGAAGACATTTCCTACAACTCATCTTCACATTCCAAGTCCAAGAAATGCTCTCATAAAAAGTTATGAATTTCAACATTATAGGTCATTTTCAAAAGTCAACAAAAAGGCACTTTGAGTCAAAGACCATAACTTGAGATTGGTAAATCAAAATTACATGGGACCAAAGACATTGGTTAGGGGACTTCAAGACCTTTCCAAAATGTCCAAGAACATGTTTATAGCTTTAAAATTGAGCAAGATATGCATTGGAGAAGTTGGGAAATTTTTGTGAAATGGCCAAAGTCAATTATCCTTGAAACTTCATTTTTGACAAAAGGGGCCCACTTTTTCCACTTGTTTCAGCTTGGCCATGCCTCCCAAGTGTCCCACAATTTATTTCAAGATTAAAAGTTAATTTTTCCATTTTTATTTAATTTTATTTGATTTAAATCATTTTAAATCTTTTAAAATCAAATAAAAATCAAAGAAGTTAATTAGGGGATATATTTTGTATTGAAATGCTTTGATACACCATCATGACCATTCCAAATTCGTGCAAAGGGCCAAATCAAGCAAGAATTTCAAATTTTGGCACAAAAATGGAAAGTGTTTCAATGGAGTTCATGGCAAATCTCAAACATGAATGCATAAGGTTAATGGCTTTAATTCTGATCAAAACTCTTTACATAACATGTATGCAAGCCATCACAAAAGGATTCACGACCTAAGAAACACCCAAAACGGCCAAACACATTTCAAAATTTCCAAGAGAAAAAGCAAAACTGTAAACCTCCTTACAACACGTTTTAAGCCCCCATTTCAATCAAAACACATTCCTTGCATTGCCAGGAATCTCTAGCAATCAAAATCAAGCCCAAACGCGCAAAGAATCATCCACACGAAGTCACACGGTTTGCCCAATATTTGAAAATCAAAACTCCATTTCCATGCCTTTTTAATTCATTTTAATCATGTTTATACATTGCTGATGTTATTACCTAGCTTCATGTATGTTTTAATTTGACTATAAGGCCATAAAATGCAAATCACCATGGGAGACATCTAGGTTTTCCAAAGCTTTCAATTTGGGGTTTCTCACATACGCAAAAATTGGAACCTCAAACTGCCATGGTTGAATTGGGAAGGATGAGACGAATCAAACGGACCCATCGCGCCTAATTTATGTCTAACGAGGAGCTAATCGCTATTATTTGCAGGCTTGTGTTTTGGGGGGGTTTAAAACCCCCGCTATGTATTTTTACTTTTGTAGAAAAGGTGGAAGACGACTGCGTGGCAGCAAGGCGTTGGCCCATTCAAATTGCACGCGCGCGTTTTTTTAATTCCCAGGATTTATCTGCTTATCCATATAATATTAAGTGTTTATTATTATGTCAATTGAAACAGCTGGCTCAGATGGCAATGTGTTAGTGGATGTTCCCAGAGGGCGCGAGTTCCAATCCTGGTTCTGGCACTTTTTACCCTTTTCCATAATTAACATGCTTCCTTTGTTTTTCCCTTTTTTTTATTTTTATCCTAATTTAATTTATATTCAAATAAGTTTCTCATGCATTTAAAAACTCACAAAAATATTTTCCTTTTGCATTTTAATCAGAAAAATGTTTATTTAATTTTTGACATTAAAAATAATATTTTTGCATGCATATTTTAATTAATTGTTAAATAATCATTAAATTGACTTTTATTTGCTTTTAATTATCAAAATTGATCCAAAAATACCAAAAAATAATTACTCTATCATTAAATTAATTTAACTAACATTTTCATAAAAAACCAAAAAAATAGAATTAACATTTTTATTATTATTATTTTTATTTTGTAAATAAACCATAATTGAATTAGTTCTTAATTAGGCCATTTTAACCTTCTTTTTAATAATTAAAATAGATTTAGATTTAGGTTAACCTAGAATTTTATTTCTTTTTCTATTTTATTTCCTAAAATCATAAAAAAACAAAAAATATTTTCTTTTAATTAAATTTAATTAATTAGTCATTAATTAGCTTTAATTTCATTTTAATTATAAAAAAGACCAAAAAATTAATTTCCTTTTCTAAAAAGGGTCAACACCCTTAGACATTCCCGATTCTTCTTTCGCGCGCATTTACTTTATTTGATTATTATGTAATTGCTCCGGATATGTAATAGTAATTAGGACCTTTACTGTTTTTATTTACTTTCCGTATTCATTTACTAAAACGGGTCTTTGTAATTTTTGGCGATGTATAGACCCGCGCCTTGTAATAGCGTAGGATTTACGTTTCCGTAATTTATTTTTCGCACCCCCTTAACTGTTAACTTGTATGAAAGAATGCATGCTAATTAAAAACAAGCGTAGCTCACCGTGCCATGATCAAAGATAAACTTAACATGAAAATAACACACAAATTCACACACCACTTCTAGGGTACGCCTCACCTGTTGCCTTGCCTCCGAAACGTGGTCGTCGAGTATAGGACGTTTTAGTAAGTCCTTATGTCCATAACATGATCCAGTTGCCTCGAAACGGTTGCCTCAAAATTAAAAAGGATCAATGGCATAAGGGTAGCTTCTAAGGTGTCCTACTGTTGCTCTGGTGACCACACTATCCCTACAAACGAATTGACCCGAACACCTCCAACGGTGGTGCTACTTACCTCTCAATGGTGGGATGGCACTACCTTAAGGACATTTACACAGCCTAATTCCTTAGGGTAGGTAGATAACTCATAGATACTTGCTCTATTCAAAAAACAAATCAAAACTTCTTTTCACACCGACACTTTCAAAAAAGCTTTCAAAACAATTTTTCAAACACTCTTGAGGACTGATACAAGAGTCGATCTGAAATCTTTAAACGAAACTTTTTTCAAACCCACTCACATTTTGAAAAGCAAACACTTTTGAAAACACAAATGAGCAAGTATCTAAGAGCCCATGGATAACCATGGATAGAAAGGGTGCTAACACCTTCCCTTTCTATAAATCTACCTCCCGAACCGAGAAACAATCTCATAAGGTATTTTGCTGTGCTTTTGTCCTGTCTATGTTGGAGAAAATAAAAGACGGTGGCGACTCTTGCTTACCGCGACATTTCACGAACCAGCGTTAAACAGTCAGTTCCAGATCCACCAATCACAGAACTGGCGACTGTGCTGGGGAATACTTATAAAGTGAGGTGTACCTTAGGACTAAGATCACTTGTGTTTTCAATTGCTGTGTTTGTTTGCTTTATTATTGTGGGCTGCATCGGAGTTACATAGATCCTAACCCGGATATGGGAATACCCTGTTAGGTAGCATAAGCTGTGAGGGACCTGTCCGGCGTAGACCGACACGGGTGAAGTAGTGGCTACGTTGGTGTGGCACCTTGGTCTGTACCGATATCCCTTGTGTTGCAACGAGGAGAATATGGGTCTTCTGAGGAGTCATTAAGCACCAACCGACCTTAGAACCTTAAATGACCCAACTTGGCCAATAGAACAGTAGCAGTATGCTACGCCCATTGAGGCTAAACTCTCGTGATGGTTCTGGCCGCAAGAAAAGATTGCAATGCTGGAGTTATGACCGATTGAGGGTAGTTAGTGATATTGGGATCCTCTAGAACCCGGTTACTTTTGATAAGACAGGTCTTAACCAACAAACTGAAAGAGGGTAATACCTAGACCCCATGTTGGCCTAAACTCTAAGGGCTTGTATTGTGTGACTTGTGTTCCTTATCATGTTTGCCTTTGTGAATATTTGTGGTGTGCTTTATCATAACATCATGCCATCATAAACATTGCATGCATCCTGCATAAGGACTGACCATTTCAAAGACAAGAGGGTTTCACCTTTTCTCTGTTTTGTAGGACATCATGATGCCTATGCGAAGGAATACTATCCGGTTCAACTTTGTTCACCCACCCGAGTTGCTTGAAGAATTGGTTAGCAGAATTCCAAATACTACTTCCTTCATCCAGAGGCATGGTTCTCTACTCAGTTTAGTCACGGCAAAGTGGGACCAACAAATGATGAGTGTCCTGACCCAGTTTTATGACCCTCTGTACCAGTGCTTCACCTTTCAAGACTTCCAGCTGATCCCTACCCTGGAAGAGTTCTCTGATTTGCTTGGCATCCCTATCTTGGACCAGACTCCCTTCACTGGCTGGGAAAAGACTCTTAGGCTCGAGGATATTGCTGCAGCCCTTCCCTTGACCAACCAGGAGGTAATGGACAACTGGGTGACTAGAAGCGGAGTTAAGGGCTTCTTGGCTAAGTTTCTGATTGGTAAAGCTAACAGTTTCTGGAATGACTTAGACTTCAGGGCGTATGAGGACATTCTGGCTCTCTTAATCTATGGGCTAGTACTGTTTCCAAATCCTGATAACTTTGTCAATATCAATGCCATAAGGATCTTCATGTCTCGGAACCCTGTACCCACTCTCCTGGGTGATGTCCTGCAACAACTCTATGCTCGTACTGCCCGAAGACGAGGAACTCTATGGTGTTGTACTCCTTTGTTGGTGAGGTGGTTTATTTCGCACCTCCCCAAGTTCGTGCTAAAGAACCAAGAAGGAAGAGGTTGGGCTCATAGGTTAATGTCTCTCACTGATAATGACATCATTTGGACTCTCAGAGGTTTAGATGAGGTGGCTGTTATTGATCGCTGCGGAGAATATCCTAATGTTCCATTGATTGGCACTCAGGGCGGAATCTCTTATAATCCATGTTTAGCTCTCCGTCAGTTTGGAAGAGCCAGAAGAACAGGGCCTCATGAGATGCTGGTGCCTCACATCAGTTTTGAGTTTCAAAAGGATAGTGACGAGCTACGCCGTAGATTCATCAAAGCTTGGGACAGAATTCATAAAGCTGACCCACAAGAGCTGGGACCGAAGACTTCTCTACCTATGGAAGCCTACTACAAATGGGTCCGCATATGTGCTCAGAAGTTAGGTATGCCATATGAAGCTGTCAGGCCCATCATTCTTGAAGGTCCTGATGGAGATGGAGTTCCTCCAAATGTTCTCCCTCCTCAGATACCCACTGATGTTGATATACTAAAGAGGTCTTGGGCGCAACTACAGGAAGAGCGGGATTATTATCGGGAAAAGTTTAACAAACAGGAACAGAAGATCTAGAAGCTGACCAAGCAATTAGAGAACGAGCGAGCCCTGAATGACTATATCCGTACTGAGAAGAGGAGGCCATGGGAGCACTGATGGGCTTTGGATGTTTCTTTTACAACTTTATTTCCTTTTCAGTATTTTCATTCTTGTAGCTCCTAAGGGCAAATTGTTGAACAATTTAAAGTTTAAATCTAATAAAGTGTGTTCCTTTTGTTTACAAAGTTGATTCCCGATTGTCTTTGAAAACATAATTCATACGCATTTCATTCATCATATGCATTACAGGTGCCCTTTTTCCTACAGGTTGCTTAATCTCCTTCGCTGTTTATTTCAGCACTCAAGCATCATGAATCCTGAACTCACTACCGAGCAAGCTATCAAGGCCCTCCAGGCCCAGAACGCCCAATTCCAGGAGATGGTCATGAACTTGGCCCAGGGACAACAAGAGCTGAAGGCTTTGCTCCTGAAGAAGAATAAGAAGAAGAAGAGGACTGTGCTATTCAACACTGGGCGCAGACTCGGGAACACATTGCAGAATGAAGCTGAGAGGACTACTCCATCTGTGGGGGAAGGTAGTCACCAAGGGAGAGAGGTCCCTAGTCCTGTGGTCTCTGACACTGAGACGGACTTCAACGATGAACAGTACCCTCCTGCTGAGGACCGGTACAAACAACTGGAGGACATGTTAAATGCTATGGAGATTCAACGTGTTCCTGGGTTGATTTCGGAGACTTGGGGTTATCTTCTGGGGTGGTGATCCCGCACAAGTTCAAGGCGCATGCCTTTGTGAAATATGACGGGGCTTCCTGTTCCAAGATGCACCTTCGTTCTTATGTAAGGAAGTCCAGCCTTACACAGCAGACAAGAATTTATGGATCCACTTCTTCCAGGAGAGTCTTTCAGGGACTCAACTCGAATGGTTCTATCAGCTGGATGGAACCAACATTCGTAACTGGGAGGATCTGGCCACTGCTTTTTACAAGCAGTATCAATATAATTCCGACCTCGCTCCTACGCGTACCCAACTCCAGGGTATGTCGCTAGGATCGGGTGAAGGTTTTAAGGAGTACGCACAGAAATTGAGAGACCTGGCTGGCAGGGTGCAGCCACCATTGACGGACCGGGAGCTGGTGGACATGTTCTTGGGGACCCTATCTGGTCCATTCTTCAACCATCTCAATGGTAATTCCTCTGCTGGGTTTACTGACCTGATCCTGACTGGTGAAAGGATCGAAGCTGGTATAAAATCAGGGAAAATACAGAAGGGCGCCTCCTCAAATGCTGAAAAGAAGCCCTTCAAGAAGGAGGCCAGTGCTGTGTATGGTCCAAGAAAGCAGAACAAACCTGAACGCCGCCAAGCTGTCAACGCGGTGGTTATTTCTAAGCCTGCTGCTGCTCCACAACAGTACAACCAACCCAGAGCTGAGAGGCCCAAACGACAGTATACTCGGCTCAGCATGACTCTCTCTCAGATCCTGCCGCAACCGTTGTCAACTAGCCTAGTAACTGTCAAAGAGGATCCGAAGATGGTAAACACAGCATCTCCAAAATACAACCCCGACGCCTGTTGCGGGTATCACTCTGATAGCCGGGACATTCTACTGATGATTGCTGGGCCCTGAGGAATAAGGTTCAGGACCTTATTGATGCCAAGGAGATACAGTTCGAGGCACCCGAGAGGCCAAATGTTGTGACCGCTCCCATGCCCCAGCATGGAGTGAATGCTGTTGAGGAGGATTTGTATGTAGCTTCTGTGGATGATGTTGCTACTCCGCTGCAGACTGTCAAGAGGAACCTGTTGCTAGCCGGTTTATTTTCGGGATGTAGCAAAGGTTGCCCTTTATGTGCTGATTCCCCTGCTGGTTGTTCTTTGCTGAAATCAGGCGTCCAAAACCTGATGGATAGTAAAGAGATCTTGTTCAAGAAGACTGCCGTTCCTGCTGCCCCTGTTGAAGAAGTTTCAATTGTTACCATTTTCAATAACCCTTCCAAGGCTCCTTCAAAGAAGCCTGTCCAAATTTTGCCTGTTCACAAGATTGCTCCCATCACCATTACTGTTCCGGGGCCGAGCCCCTACAAGTCTGATAAAGCTGTCCTATGGCACTATGGGGCAGATGTTTATGTTCTGGGAATGAAACAAGAGTTCAACACTGGTACCGGTGTCACCAACATCACCGGGCCTGCTAAGGTCACTCGTAGTGGAAGACTGTTCTCACCAGACATTGCACCTCCAGCCATTCAAAGGCCTCTGGTCATCACACCTGCCAGTGTGCCTGTTTCCCCCCCTAATCAAGTTTCCACCCCTGCTACTGAGTCATCTGACGCTCGGGGCAAGGGAATTGCTGCTGATATGCCTGCCCGGACGGAGGCACCAAAGACCATTATTGAGGCTTCCAAGCAAGAAATGGAAGAGATCCTCAAAATTATAAAGAAGAGTGATTTCAACGTCGTTGAACAGTTGGGGCACACCCCCTCCAAAATCTCCATGCTATCACTGCTGCTGTGTTCAGAGGCCCATGCCAAGACCCTGATTGCTTTCTTGAAGACGGCTCACGTACCCAAAGAAACGTCTGCTGATCAATTCACCGACTGTGTGGCCAACCTAACTGCTGATAATGGTCTGGGTTTCTCTGATGCTGATCTGACGGCCAAGGGGAAGAACCATAATGATGCCCTGCATGTCTCCATTGAATGTAGGGGCACTACTCTTGCTCATGTGCTGGTTGACACGGGTTCCTCATTAAACGTGCTACCTAAGAAGGCTCTAGACAGGCTGGACTGTGAGGGTTTAGAGCTCAAACCAAGTAACATTGTTGTCCGGGCCTTTGACGGGTCCAAAAGGATGGTACATGGTGAGGTTGACATCCCGATCAGGGTTGGTTCGCAGGTATTTGATTCCAAATTCTATGTGATGGATATCCGTCCATCCTATTCTTGTTTGCTGGGTCGCCCGTGGATCCACAAGGCTGGAGCTGTGACTTCAACTTTACATCAGAAGCTCAAATACCCGGTCAGGGGGAAGATTGTAACAGTGCAAGGGGAAGAGGAATACATGGTCAGCCACCTCAACTCCTTCAGGTACGTGGAAATGGACGGGGAGTTCATTGAAACCCCCTTTCAACATTTTGAAGAGGTGCCACAAACACTAGCAGCAGCAGAAGCAGTGACTGAAGAGGGTTCTCCTTTGAAGATGGCTTCCTTAAAGGATGCCCGAGCTGTGATTGAAAAAGGTGAATGTGCAAACTGGGGCAGGCTCCCTGATTTTACTCCTAAGACTGACAAGTTTGGGCTGGGTTTCACTGCAGAGGCTCAGAAGGCTGTGCGCAAGGCAAGGATTGGAAGACCTCCTGTGCTCATCACCAATCTAGGAGTGAATGCTATTGGGGATGAAGACGAAGTGGAAAAATCCAAGTTTGACAGCTGGATCTACCCGACGACTAACGGTGGACCTAGCAAATGGACCACAAAAGACTTTACACCCATTACCTTTGTCACCCAGTAATGAACTTCTTTATTTTGGATTTGTAATAAACAATAATTTGAAATTGTATGGCCCGGTGTCTTACCCGGGGCACCGTGGTCTTATTTGTGAGGGCTTTTGTTTGTCACTTTCATATATCATTGTTGTACCCCAAAATTTGCCCTCGCATTTTTCCACAAGAAATAACAACTTCAGGCTTTCCATGATCTTTCAAACTGGCTCAAGAATCAGTCAAACAGACTTTTCTCGTCAGTCAGACGCAATTAGGGTTTTTATTGATTTTTTAGGGCTCTGGATTGTTTCACACAGTTGGTTTAGGGTTTTGGTTGATTTTGGCTAAATTTTGATCAGGTGAACGTTCTTTGGCATTTAATCAGGAATTAAGGTTTTTTGGGCATATTCTCAGAAGGATTTAAATTCCACAGTACTTTGCAAGTTATTCCGAGATTTGGGTTGGATTCACATCGTTTAACTTAATCAGTAAAAAAGACTGCAGTTGGTTTGAATTCACGTTCGTTTGATTGAACCAGTCGAAAGATGTACGCAGTTTGGATTTACAGTGTTTGTTGAAAATCAGTGAAGAGGGAACGCGTCTGATCAATTGTTGTGATTAACTGTTATTTCGCTTTGAACATTGGAAGCGTCAAGTTTGTTAATGGATCAATACTGAAATATTGTTTAGTTAATTATTTATTATTCTAAATATTAAATAAGTTGGAATTTATTTTCAATTTATTTTAGTTTAAAGAACTATAAATAATAAATAGACAATTGAAGAAGAGAAGAATTAATTAAATAAAAGGGCTTTTTTATTTATCTCTAAGTCATTTGTATAATTGTTTTTGTTTACAAAATGTTGACAAAAATAATGTTACATTTATTTAAAGCTAAATAAAAACTATCCTAATTATTTTTCTAATCTTCAAATCTTCATCCGCTATCCTTCACTCCAGTGCTCCATTTTTTTCATCTGCAAAAGAAAAGAGAAAAGTCAAATAACAGTTAAACTGAATTGAAAAGACAGATAAAATTGCAGTCATCATTAAAGGCCACTGATTGGGATCAGTTAACCCTCTCTGCAAATCACAGGATTTCTCCCGGTTCACAAAGAGGGAAGAATTTTATTTTCTAAATCATGAATGCAAAGTTGAGAAAAAAAATGCAAAGTGTCAAAACTGCATAAATTCAAAATCTCAAACTCCAAGTTCAAACCCAACTAAAAATCAAATTGCAACTTTTTGTCAAAATCCAAAAGTGTCAAACTTGCTGTCAAATGCCAAAAAGGTATCCAGGCTGTCAATAAGAAGATATGGCAAAGATATCAAAGAAAAGACAAAGTACCAAAGCTGTCAAGAAAAGACAAAATAGGCAGAGGAAAACCATTATGCAAGTATATTCACTTTTCATCATTTCCCAATGGCCCTTTCAGAAAGTACACACAAAAACATTTAATATTCTTTGAAGTGTACTAAAAAGAGAGAAAAAAGAAGAGAAAAAGAAGGCAGGTTTTAGGCTTTAGGCAGGCATAGATAGGAAGATATACAAAAGAGCAAAACAGATGCAAAAGAAGCGGAACATTGACCAAGGTAAAAAGAAATATACAAACTGATATACAAAACCTGCTACTGCATTTTCAACCTAGGCCTTAAGACTTCACAAAACCTGCATTCGCTGAAACCGGCCTCAACATACAAACCAGCTGAAGCAAGTTAAAAGCCTAAACTGATAAAACACAAAGCTCGGACCTGCCAGCATAACTTGCAACCAAACCACCAATCTGAAATCCCATAACCTGTTCCAGCCTTACCAAAGCCTAAAGTTACAAAACCTGAAGCCTAACCAGTAAATTTGTCAAGCCAAACCATTAACCTGTCAAAAACAAAACCTGCATTAGTCAAGCCTCAAAAAACCAGTGAAACCTGCATTGGTCAAGCCTCAAAGAACCAGTATGAACCTGCTAAGGCACCAACCTGCTGAAACCTCAAAAGGCCAAGAACCAGTATGAACCTGCTAAGGCACCAACCTGCTGAAACCTCAAAAGGCCAAAAACCAGTACGAACCTGCTAAGGTATCAACCTGCAGAAGCCTAACCATGTCCAATACCAAAACCCAAGAATATCAAAGCCTCAGCATAGCATCATTGGCCCTAACAAAGCAACAGTAGCAAGTTGAGATAGAAGGAAGCTTCAGGAATCAGAGGCAACATCAAAGCATACTAATCTCCAAACCCACGAGCCCTCAGAAAGATATCATCACAGGGCAATCAAAATAAGCAACCTAAGCAAGCATACAACAAATACGTTCAAGGCAACAAGCACCAGAGGCGAAGAAGAGAGAAAATCAAAGGCAAATCGTTCAAAAGCGCACAGAGGCACATAAAAAAAAGGCATCTCAAAGCAACAAACATTCAAGGCGACGAGAGAGGAAGAAAGAAAGTACTCAGGGGCAACAGTGAAGCAGATAATAGCAAGGCCAGAAGAAGAAGAAAAGATATCATTCAAAAGGGGTTTTTTTTCAGTCCATATCATCATGAAACCCTAAACAAAGGAGAAAAGATACAGAAGTACCAAGTGTCGTCCAAGCTAGCTTCATCGTGCAAATCCTCTTCACCACTAAGCCGCCTCAGCGCCTCCTCGTCCTCTCCTCCCCCATCGTCTTCCTCTCAAGGTAGTATATTCCCTTCTCATCTTTCTTTTCACCACCTCGTTAAACAAACACAACGAACACAAAAATCAGAACATAAAAATCATGACACGCGAAATCTAAAATGGCTAAACAAATTCGAAACAGTACGCTACCATGTTTGAGAGCTGTCTAAGCCATCTGAGAGGAGAAGAGGTGGTAACACGGGTAGCTCAGGCAAGGAGGCGTTGTCCAGTAGCCATGGCCAAAAGACGAAGAGGATGGATGAAAGCGAACGAACGCCACTACACAAACCCTAAGCAATTCTCAACTGAAAACAAATCAACGAAACCCTAACAAAAAAAAACCTTTGTCTCAACTCTGGGCCTAACCCGTTTCCAGTACAAAGCCCAACGCATCTGCTCTTTTAATTCTTTCATTCTCTTCTTAATGAAAACTTAAACAAACACTTTTTTTCTTTGCAATAATTTTTATTACTAATAAAATACCCTTGTTTAATACATTAATTGAAAATACATTTTTTTTCTTAAACATTTAATTAAGATACATTTTTCTACATCATATAATTAAAATTGAAAATACCTTTTTTATTCTTTTAATTAAAACACTTTTTGTACATAATAAGTAAACATACATTTTTTGTATAATTTAATTTCTTAACATTTAAATATTCTTTGTACATAAATAACAAAAATACATTTTTTACATCATAATTGAAAATACCTTTTTTTTCTTTTAATTCAAATATTCTTACTAATAATACAAAGATACCTTTTTATATATCAAATGAAAAATAATACTTTCAAACTTAGAATATTTTTCTTTCCATTAAAACATTCTTTTCATACATATCTAAATACAAGATTACAAAACTAATTAATTAAATAAATATTTAATTTTTCTTTAAGTTAAACAATACTTAATACATGTTCAATTTCACATCTCTAACCTGTAAATAATTACGTACGCATATACTTGTACACAACACATTTATATTGCTCCTATACACATTTGTTTATCTTATACATTGATATACATCATTTACATTTGATCGCAAATTCGATTTGGTTGTAACTTATTGGATACTATAAGTCTCATCCCCATTTTTGAATATTGTACCCCACTCCCGGATACTTACTTTATAATAGCGTAGATTTTATATTTTCGTAATTTACCGCTTTCAATTATACCATGATTAGACCTAGGGTTTGCATGTACACAAAATCGAACGCTAGATAACCTAATACAAGACAAATACATGAAATCAATACACAATCACACTTGCACCCTCTAGGATAATCCCACATGTTGCCTTCCAAAATGGGCCATGCTTGCACGTCGAGTTTCTTTGGCAAAACAAATTCAAATGATCATAAGTCCCTCGATGACGCTTTCGAATGTTGCCTAAAACGGAATGATCATAGTCCCTTCAAAGCAAATTGCCAAAGACACTTGGCACCATTGCATTCATGGTCCATACGATGACCCGCGCCCGTCCCGAACAAACTTCCTAAACGCAAGATTGTCCACCAAATTCAATGGTGGAACAAAATTGTTAAAAAGGGTTATAACATAACATAAACCTTTGAGTACAATAGGGTAGATAAAACTCTTAGTTACTTGAGATCAACTTGCAAAAACACTTGCCTTCTTTTCAAAAAACCACCTTCCACAAGCACTTTCAAAACAAACTCTCAAAACATTTTGAAACATCTTTTCGAAAAGATACGCGCCTTTGTAAAATATTCGAGTAAAGAATTGTTACAAGGTTAGCCTAAGACAAGGCATCTTCTTCCAAAACATTTTCAAAAACACTCACACATACACCATTTTCAAGCAATCAAAAATCAAGGCAAGTGATCTAAAAAACCAAGTAACTAAGAGCCCATGGATAACCATGGATGAAAAGGGTGCTAATACCTTCCCTTTTCATAATTTACCCCCCGAACCCACGAAATATCTCAAAAGGTTTTTGCTGTGCTTTTTCAACCTTTCCTTTAGGATAAAATAAAAAGTCGGTGGCGACTCTTGCTCAACCGCACAAGTGCGAATACGAACGCAAAACCCTAGTCAGTTCTCCCACTGTATCACAGAACTGGCGACTCTGCTGGGGAGAGTTTTTTAAAGTGGGGTTACCTTAGGGTTTAGATCACCTTTACTTTCTTGCTTTGATTGACTTGATTGATTTATCTTTTGGGTTCTTGTTTGGGTTTGTTGTAAATCCTCCACCCGGATTTGGGGCACCTTCTTAGGTAAATAGCAAAAAACTGTGAGGGAACTGTGCGGGGTATACCGACATGGTTGAAGCAGTAAGCTATGTTAGTGTGACATATTTGTGAGTACCGGTAACCCTTGAGTAGTCAAGGAGAGTACGGGGCCGCTGTGTGATGTCATGAAGCACTAACGAACTCTTAGAACCTTAATTGACCATCTTAGCCTTTTTAGGAGTAGTGAGATGACCGACTTTGGTGCAGTCCGAAGTTGGTAGATCCTCGATACTACACTCTTTTTAGGATTGTTTTCTTGGAATATTTTGGTCGCCAGTAAGTGGCTAAACCGAAACAATGAACACAGAAAACAATCCAATGATATTGAGCTCCTTAGAACCCGGTTTCTATTTTAGGACAGGATGAGCCAACTAACTTCAAGAGGGTAGTACCCGAACCTCATGCAAGCCTAAACCTAAGGACTGGTTTGCTTTGTGTGAATATGTTTGCCTGTATATACACTCACTTGCTTTTTGCATACATGTACATAACATCATGACATCATACCATAACATTTTCAATAACCATTTCAAGGATCTCGAGGGTTCTTTTGATGCAGGATTACGTTGAACCAGACGTCTACCAAGGGGTAAGGGGTTTCTCCTCTAACCAATGCCAACCAAAGTTCAAGTGCAACAACTTGAATCAGTGGCTATGACCCACTCGACATGGTGAGCTTGATTCTCGTGGAAAGACATCCGCCGATACAAAGTTCTCCAGTCAAAGTTCAAATACAACAACTTGAATCAGTGGCTATGACCCAGTCGACATGGTGAGCTTGATTCCAGTGGAAAGACATCCACCGGTGCAAAGTTCTCCAATCCAAGAGCAGAGTTCAACCTCTAACATTTTCTTGTGTTTACCCCAAGAGATCCTTGAAAGCATGCATCCACATATCATGCATTGCATTTTGACAGTCTTTCCTTTTTCAGGTTTCCTTACTCTCCTGCTGTTTATTTCAGCAAGAGATGGCTCTAGAAAGGTCTGTCAAAGACATCCGAGACCAGACTGCTCAGCTTCAGGAGATGTTCCTGAACTTGTCTCTGGGGCAAGAAGAGATGAAAGCTCTCCTCACAAAAAGCTTAGAGAATTCCAACAATGCCAGGAGGGATCAGCTTGCGGAGCTGCAGTTTGATCTGACAATCTTGAGGACCCAAATGATGGGACAGTTGGTGGGCCAGATGGCTCTCATCCAAGACCTATCTCAAAGACAAGAGGAACTCAGAGTTCTTATCCGCCAACTGCTTCCAAACAACCAACTGGGGTAAACATCTGAGGTTGAAGAGCAAGTCACCGCTCAACCTCCATCCACTCAAGAAGACAAGGGGAAAGCTCCTTTGCTTGCTTCAGGGTCACAAGCCCATCAACAACCTCGCCAGCGTCAACGGGGTAATCGGCGTAAGCAAGAAACGTTGGGAAGACAGTTCACGGAGACTGAAATACCATCATTTTTCATACTGAAGCGCCTGATGGAGGTCAACCTGCTCACCCTAAAGGACCCTCCTCAGAAGCCCAATATCTCCTCTCCTCACTATCATCCCGATGCATTTTGTGTTTACCACTCCTACAGCCCAGGACACGACACCAACGACTGTTGGGCCTTGAAGAACAAGATTCAAGATCTGATCGACATTGGGGTGCTGGAATTCATGCCAGACGGCGAGATGAAAATCTTCCGTTAAAGGGTTCCCCACTTGAAGTGACAAAGCTGGAGCTGAAAGACTTTTGCTTCTTTTTGAATTTTCAAAGTTGTAATTTCTTTTGCTGTCAAACAATTATCTGTTGATGTTAAACTCTGTTTTCATTAATGCATTGCATATGTTTATCTTGAATTCATCCATTCGTTTCACTACTCTTATGCTTTTCTTTATGATATTTGACTCTTGATAAAAAGCTGTAAGCCTTTAGAAGGAGGATGACGAAACAATACCATGATCTTATACAGTATGCTTTTGAACAGACCTTGCTGATGATGTACAGGCATTCCTTTCAATTCCCAAACACTGGAGTTATAAGGAAGTTAATCCCTAGTCAACCCCTTCGGGCCAAAGAAGTAGGAGTTTCTGTTCTAAACAATCAAAACCTTTGATATAAACCTGGGGCAGGGTAGTCTCTCAGTTAATTCAAAAGAAGATGCGCATTGAAGTCGCAAACTCTCAAATTCGTGATACAACGAACGACGTCGAAAAAGAAAGCATTCCTTCGGAATCAAAAGACAAGGGTGGTTCCCTATCACATAGACTGTCAATCTATCAAAAAGAGAAAAAGCCCACTGAGCCAAAACCTATAAAGGAGGCTTAAGAAAGCTGGGGCATCCCGCTGACAGTAATCTCGAAAATGGGAACAGTCAGGCAAAAGTTAGGGATAACAAATCAAAATCAAAATAGTGAGGTCATTACAAAATCCTCAACAACATGAAAAATGTTGAAAAATAAAAAGGAGATGATGACTGTCTCCCCAAATTCAACTGGTGAACCATCGCCCAAAAGTCGTTCAAAACAGAGAGTGACGCACAATTAACTGAGCTTAGGTTGAAGGACATCACGAAGAGCGGGTGGGTACAAATATACTTTGAGCCTTTATCCTTTTTTTCTTAAACCGTGAACCAAGCCACGTTACAACCCTTCGAAAGTCCTAATTGAAGCATGGGTTAGTTCGAAAGCATACTGTTACAAAAGGTATCCTGACTCCTGTAAGGCTTTGCTCTGAATCTTGTGTCGATCTGTCTTATAAAAAGTTTTCTGCTAAAAACACATTTTTCAAAACTTCGAGACAAACATAAACTTTGCATTGCTTGAATATCACTGTCTGCATTTGGCTTTTTGTTTTGACAGCAAAGAAATTCATACAGCGAATGTTCGGAGGAACGAAAACTCTCTCAATAAGTAAAAATCACTTCAAGAGGATAACACTTCCATTGCAAATCTCCAATCAGCAAGGGGCATGACATGTCGCAATTCAATTAACCTGGGGCAGTCCAGTCAAGGTCCAACAGATCTTTCAAGGTTCAGTTAACCTGGGGCAGTCCAGTCAAGATTTCAAGAAATCTCTCAATATGCAGAGTAATCTGATTCAAGATTCCTTCACCACCACTTGGGGCATTCGAATGTCAAAAGTGTTCAACAAATTAACTATCACCTTTCCAGACTCGATTCCTGTATCCAGCCAGGGCATGTCTGAAAAATTCCAGATCAAGCCAGGAAATTATCTACACCACCACTTGGGGCATTCAAATGTCAAAAGTGTTCAAAAACCCGATGCAGCTTTACACGAGCTCATCATCAGGAAGCCCTACACCGGTTCCTCTTCAAGACTTCTGAAAACAGTTCATGGATTCTTCCCAACAACGGATGTTAATCTATCAGCTTGTTCAGATGCAACTTTTGAAAACAGCTTACGGACGCTTCCCAACAACGGATGCTGCTCTATTGCTAATTCAACTTCAAGATTTCTGAAAACAGTTTACGGGTTCTCCAAGTAACGGATGTTAACCTATCGTTTGTTCAGATTCTTCTCAAGACCTTTGAAAGAAGTTTACGGATTCTTCCCAACAACGGATGTTAATCTACCAACTTGTTCAGAGGCAACCTTTGAAAATAGCTTACGGACGCTTCCCAACAACGGATGCTGCTCTATTGCTGATTCAACTTCAAGATTTCTGAAAATAGTTCACGGGTTCTCCAAGTAACGGATGTTAACCTATCACTTGTTCAGATTCTTCTCAAGACTTCTGAAAACAGTTTATGGATTCTTCCCAACAACGGATGTTAATCTATCAGCTTGTTCAGATGCAACCTTTGAAAACAGTTTACGGACGCTTCCCAACAACGGATGCTGCTCTATTGCTTATTCAATCTCAAGATTTCTGAAAACAGTTTACGGGTTCTCCAAGTAATGGATGTTAACCTATCGCTTGTTCAGGTTCTTCTCAAGACTTCTGAAAACAGTTTATGGATTCTTCCCAACAATGGATGTTAATCTATCAGCTTGTTCAGATGCAACTTTTGAAAACAGCTTACGGACGCTTCCCAACAACGGATGCTGCTCTATTGCTGATTCAACTTCAAGATTTCTGAAAACAGTTTACGGGTTCTCCAAGTAACGGATGTTAACCTATCGCTTGTTCAGGTTCTTCTCAAGACTTCTGAAAAACAGTTTATGGATTCTTCCCAACAACGGATGTTAATCTATCAGCTTGTTCAGATGCAACTTTTGAAAACAGCTTACGGACGCTTCCCAACAACGGATGCTGCTCTATTGCTTATTCAATCTCAAGATTTCTGAAAACAGTTCACGGGTTCTCCAAGTAACGGATGTTAACCTATCGCTTGTTCAGATTCTTCTCAAGCTAACTCCACTCAGAGTCAAGCTTCATTATCCCCAGCAAAGCTAAAACTTCAAATTATCAATCCCCAGCGAAGCCAGACCATTGAACCTTCTCCCCACAGAGTTTTGGGAGGGCAAATCTTGAGTTCCCCAGTGAAGTCGCCAGAGTTACTTCCCACCGAGCTGAAGATTCTCAATCTTACCTCCCCAGTAGAGGTCATCAGGAATTCTCTTCCCCAGCAGCAGCCAAGGATTTATTTTCCCGGCAGCGGTCAAGATGCTTTTATCTTCAGCCGTCCAAGATTCATTTATCCTCAGCATTCGCTCATCATCTTACATGCGCATTCGCCCCATTCATGTCATAAACATTGATGTCACATACATCGCGTCATGCATCATGACATTGCATACGACTAACCCTTTACTTTTTCAGGTAAGATCAGTCGACAGACAAAGACCATCTCCCGAGATTCATCCAGAAATAGTTCAGATGTGACCCGGACACGGCGACATTCTGATACTTATTCCGGATCCATTCAGACGCATCATCAGGAAACCCTACACCGGTTCCTCTTCAAGTTCAAGACTTCTGAAAACAGTTTACAGATTCTTCCCTATAACGGATGTCAATCTACCAACTTGTTCAGACTCTTCTCAACTTTTGAAAATAGTTTACGGACGCTTCCCAACAACGGATGCTGCCCTATTGCTTATTCAACTTCAAGACTTCTGAAAACAGTTCACGGGTTCTCCAGTAACGGATGTTAACCTATCACTTGTTCAGATTCTTCTCAAGACTTCTGAAAACAGTTTACGGATTCTTCCCAACAACGAACGTTAATCTACCAACTTGTTCAGATGCCAACCTTTGAAAATAGTTTACGGACGCTTCCCAACAACGGATGTGGCTCTATCGCTTATTCAATCTCAACTTCAAAATAGTTTACAGATTCTCCAGACATGAATGACAACCTATTGCTTATTCGGACCTCCCAATTCAGAGATGTTCCAAAACATGGGTGGCTTTCTGATACTTGTCCATTCACCATTGACATACAGTTCAACATAACCAGATGGCATCTATAAGCCCATCCTCCTACCAGCAGTCACCAGATGGCATCTTTAAACCCATCACCAAATGGCATCTTTAAGCCCATTATCAGATGGCATCTCTAAGCCCATTCCCCGACAAGATTCTATCGCACCAGATGGCATCTTTAAGCCCATCACCAAATGGCATCTTTAAGCCCATTCACCTCTACCATCACATCGACAAGTGCAAATTTTCTGGATACTTTAGTGTCGAATCTTCTTTTACCTTCAAGTCGCGAAAGGCAAACTTGCCAATCTAACTCTTCAGGTTCAAGAAGATTGAACAGGGGCAACTATTGTACCCCAAAATTTGCCCTCGCATTTTTCCACAAGAAATAACAACTTCAGGCTTTCCATGATCTTTCAAACTGGCTCAAGAATCGGTCAAACAGACTTTTCTCGTCAGTCAGACGCAATTAGGGTTTTTATTGATTTTTCAGGGCTCTGGATTGTTTCACACAGTTGGTTTAGGGTTTTGGTTGATTTTGGCTAAATTTTGATCAGGTGAACGTTCTTTGGCATTTAATCAGGAATTAAGGTTTTTTGGGCATATTCTCAGAAGGATTTAAATTCCACAGTACTTTGCAAGTTATTCCGAGATTTGGGTTGGATTCGCATCGTTTAACTTAATCAGTAAAAAAGACTGCAGTTGGTTTGAATTCACGTTCGTTTGATTGAACCAGTCGAAAGATGTACGCAGTTTGGATTTACAGTGTTTGTTGAAAATCAGTGAAGAGGGAACGCGTCTGATTAATTGTTGTGATTAACTGTTATTTCGCTTTGAACATTGGAAGCATCAAGTTTGTTAATGGATCAATACTGAAATATTGTTTAGTTAATTATTTATTATTCTAAAGATTAAATAAGTTGGAATTTATTTTCAATTTATTTTAGTTTAAAGAACTATAAATAATAAATAGACAATTGAAGAAGAGAAGAATTAATTAAATAAAAGGGCTTTTTTATTTATCTCTAAGTCATTTGTATAATTGTTTTTGTTAACAAAATGTTGACAAAAATAATGTTACATTTATTTAAAGCTAAATAAAAACTATCCTAATTATTTTTCTAAACTTCAAATCTTCATCCGCTATCCTTCACTCCAGTGCTCCATTTTTTTCATCTGCAAAAGAAAAGAGAAAAGTCAAATAACAGTTAAACTGAATTGAAAAGACATATAAAATTGCAGTCATCATTAAAGGCCACTGATTGGGATCAGTTAACCCTCTCTGCAAATCACGGGATTTCTCCCGGTTCACAAAGAGGGAAGAATTTTATTTGCTAAATCATGAATGCAAAGTTGAGAGAAAAAAATGCAAAGTGTCAAAACTGCATAAATTCAAAATCTCAAACTCCAAGTTCAAACCCAACTAAAAATCAAATTGCAACTTTTTGTCAAAATCCAAAAGTGTCAAACTTGCTGTCAAATGCCAAAAAGGTATCCAGGCTGTCAATAAGAAGATATGGCAAAGATATCAAAGAAAAGACAAAGTACCAAAGCTGTCAAGAAAAGACAAAATAGGCAGAGGAAAACCATTATGCAAGTATATTCACTTTTCATCATTTCCCAATGGCCCTTTCAGAAAGTACACACAAAAACATTTAATATTCTTTGAAGTTTACTAAAGAGAGAGAAAAAAGAAGAGAAAAAGAAGGCAGGTTTTAGGCTTTAGGCAGGCATAGATAGGAAGATATACAAAAGAGCAAAACAGATGCAAAAGAAGCGGAACATTGACCAAGGTAAAAAGAAATATACAAACTGATATACAAAACCTGCTACTGCATTTTCAACCTAGGCCTTAAGACTTCACAAAACCTGCATTGGCTGAAACCGGCCTCAACATACAAACCAGCTGAAGCAAGTTAAAAGCCTAAACTGATAAAACACAAAGCTCGGACCTGCCAGCATAACTTGCAACCAAACCACCAATCTGAAATCCCATAACCTGTTCCATACTTACCAAAGCCTAAAGTTACAAAACCTGAAGCCTAACCAGTAAATTTGTCAAGCCAAACCATTAACCTGTCAAAAACAAAACCTGCATTAGTCAAGCCTCAAAAAACCAGTGAAACCTGCATTGGTCAAGCCTCAAAGAACCAGTATGAACCTGCTAAGGCACCAACCTGCTGAAACCTCAAAAGGCCAAGAACCAGTATGAACCTGCTAAGGCACCAACCTGCTGAAACCTCAAAAGGCCAAAAACCAGTATGAACCTGCTAAGGTATCAACCTGCAGAAGCCTAACCATGTCCAATACCAAAACCCAAGAATATCAAAGCCTCAACATAGCATCATTGGCCCTAACAAAGCAACAGTAGCAAGTTGAGATAGAAGGAAGCTTCAGGAATCAGAGGCAACATCAAAGCATACTAATCTCCAAACCCACGAGCCCTCAGAAAGATATCATCACAGGGCAATCAAAATAAGCAACCTAAGCAAGCGTACAACAAATACGTTCAAGGCAACAAGCACCAGAGGCGAAGAAGAGAGAAAATCAAAGGCAAATCGTTCAAAAGCGCACAGAGGCACATAAAAAAAAGGCATCTCAAAGCAACAAACATTCAAGGCGACGAGAGAGGAAGAAAGAAAGTACTCAGGGGCAACAGTGAAGCAGATAATAGCAAGGCCAGAAGAAGAAGAAAAGATATCATTCAAAAGGGGTTTTTTTTCAGTCCATATCATCATGAAACCCTAAACAAAGGAGAAAAGATACAGAAGTACCAAGTGTCGTCCAAGCTAGCTTCATCGTGCAAATCCTCTTCACCACTAAGCCGCCTCAGCGCCTCCTCGTCCTCTCCTCCCCCATCGTCTTCCTCTCAAGGTAGTATATTCCCTTCTCATCTTTCTTTTCACCACCTCGTTAAACAAACACAACGAACACAAAAATCAGAACATAAAAATCATGACACGCGAAATCTAAAATGGCTAAACAAATTCGAAACAGTACGCTACCATGTTTGAGAGCTTTCTAAGCCATCTGAGAGGAGAAGAGGTGTTAACGCGGGTAGCTCAGGCAAGGAGGCGTTGTCCAGTAGCCATGGCCAAAAGACGAAGAGGATGGATGAAAGCGAACGAACGCCGCTACACAAACCCTAAGCAATTCTCAACTGAAAACAAATCAACGAAACCCTAACAAAAAAAAACCTTTGTCTCAACTCTGGGCCTAACCCGTTTCCAGTACAAAGCCCAACGCATCTGCTCTTTTAATTCTTTCATTCTCTTCTTAATGAAAACTTAAACAAACACTTTTTTTCTTTGCAATAATTTTTATTACTAATAAAATACCCTTGTTTAATACATTAATTGAAAATACATTTTTTTTCTTAAACATTTAATTAAGATACATTTTTCTACATCATATAATTAAAATTGAAAATACCTTTTTTATTCTTTTAATTAAAACACTTTTTGTACATAATAAGTAAACATACATTTTTGTATAATTTAATTTCTTAACATTTAAATATTCTTTGTACATAAATAACAAAAATACATTTTTTACATCATAATTGAAAATACCTTTTTTTCTTTTAATTCAAATATTCTTACTAATAATACAAAGATACCTTTTTATATATCAAATGAAAAATAATACTTTCAAACTTAGAATATTTTTCTTTCCATTAAAACATTCTTTTCATACATATCTAAATACAAGATTACAAAACTAATTAATTAAATAAATATTTAATTTTTCTTTAAGTTAAACAATACTTAATACATGTTCAATTTCACATCTCTAACCTGTAAATAATTACGTACGCATATACTTGTACACAACACATTTATATTGCTCCTATACACATTTGTTTATCTTATACATTGATATACATCATTTACATTTGATCGCAAATTCGATTTGGTTGTAACTTATTGGATACTATAAGTCTCATCCCCATTTGTGAATATTGTACCCCCACTCCCGGATACTTACTTTGTAATAGCGTAGATTTTATATTTTCGTAATTTACCGCTTTCAATTATACCATGATTAGACCTAGGGTTTGCATGTACACAAAATCGAACGCTAGATAACCTAATACAAGACAAATACATGAAATCAATACACAATCACACTTGCACCCTCTAGGGTAATCCCACATGTTGCCTTCCAAAATGGGCCATGCTTGCACGTCGAGTTTCTTTGGCAAAACAAATTCAAATGATCATAAGTCCCTCGATGACGCTTTCGAATGTTGCCTAAAACAGAATGATCATAGTCCCTTCAAAGCAAATTGCCAAAGACACTTGGCACCATTGCATTCATGGTCCATACGATGACCCGCGCCCGTCCCGAACAAACTTCCTAAACGCAAGATTGTCCACCAAATTCAATGGTGGAACAAAATTGTTAAAAAGGGTTAAAACATAACACAAACCTTTGAGTACAATAGGGTAGATAAAACTCTTAGTTACTTGAGATCAACTTGCAAAAACACTTGCCTTCTTTTCAAAAAACCACCTTCCACAAGCACTTTCAAAACAAACTCTCAAAACATTTTGAAATATCTTTTCGAAAAGATACGCGCCTTTGTAAAATATTCGAGTAAAGAATTGTTACAAGGTTAGCCTAAGACAAGGCATCTTCTTCCAAAACATTTTCAAAAACACTCACACATACACCATTTTCAAGCAATAAAAAATCAAGGCAAGTGATCTAAAAAACCAAGTAACTAAGAGCCCATGGATAACCATGGATGGAAAGGGTGCTAATACCTTCCCTTTTCATAATCTACCCCCCGAACCCACGAAATATATCAAAAGGTTTTTGCTGTGCTTTTTCAACCTTTCCTTTAGGATAAAATAAAAAGTCGGTGGCGACTCTTGCTCAACCGCACAAGTGCGAATACGAACGCAAAACCCTAGTCAGTTCTCCCATCGTATCACAATCATAAATAAAAGCATTGGACGTTTTTCACATTTCAAATATTGCGCTCCCTTTCTTTCTTTATATATTTCAAAGCAGCTGTATTTACACACACTCACTCATACAGGTTTCAATCCACTCTGGATCTCACTGGTAACGACTCTGCTACTGCGAGTTATGACTTCGAAAATCCGATCAACTTAACCGAAGACGAAGGTGAAGATGATTGCGAAGTGCCTGTCGAGCTTGCAAGACTGTTACTCCAGGAAGAGAGGGCCATTCAACCACATGAAGAGCCAGTGGAAACGGTGAATCTGGGTACTGAGACAGATAGAAAGGAAGTCAAGATTGGTGCCAATCTAGAGCTCAGTGTGAAACAACGGCTGATCCAGATGCTGCATGACTACATGGAAATCTTTGCCTGGTCTTACGAAGACATGCCTGGGTTGGATACCGACATCGTAGTTCATCATTTGCCTACCAAGGAAGACTGCCCTCCGGTTAAGCAAAAAGTCCGCCGTATGCGTCCAGAGATGTCCGAGAAGATCAAAGCTGAGGTTATGAAGCAATTTGACGCCGGTTTTCTTGCAGTGACTTCTTACCCTCAGTGGGTTGCCAACGTGGTTCCAGTGCCAAAGAAGGATGGTAAGGTCAGAATGTGTGTCGATTACAGGGATTTGAACAGGGCGAGCCCCAAGGATGACTTCCCCCTACCTCACATCGACGTTCTGGTTGACAATACTGCTCAGCACAAGGTGTTCTCCTTCATGGATGGTTTTTCAGGTTATAATCAGATTAAGATGGCTCCTGAAGATATGGAAAAGACTACCTTTGTTACTCAGTGGGGCACCTTCTGCTACAAGGTCATGCCGTTCGGGTTGAAAAATACCGGGGCAACCTACCAACGTGCCATGGTTGCTTTATTTCATGACATGATCCATCATGAGATTGAAGTGTATGTCGACGACATGATTGCAAGGTCCCAAACTGAGGAGGAACACCTTGACCATTTAAAAAAGCTGTTTGACCGTCTGAAATTGTACAAGCTAAGGTTGAACCCAAACAAGTGCACATTTGGGGTAAGATCTGGAAAGTTTCTAGGCTTCGTCGTGAGCGACAAAGGTATTCAAGTGGACCCTACCAAGGTTAAATCCATACAAGAGATGTCAGTTCCCAAGACAGAGAAAGAAGTCCGAGGCTTTCTAGGACGTCTGAATTACATTGCCCGATTCATCTCGCACCTAACAGCTACCTGTGAACCAATCTTCAAGCTGCTGAAGAAAGATCAGGTAGTACGTTGGAATGATGAATGTCAGGCAGCTTTTGACAGAATCAAAGAGTATCTCCAAGAACCACCCATTCTTATGCCACCGGTTGAAGGGAGACCTCTAATACTATACCTGACAGTACTTGACAGCTCAATGGGGTGTGTGCTGGGGCAGCATGACGAGTCTGGCCGAAAAGAGCACGCTATTTATTACCTTAGCAAAAAGTTTACGGATTGTGAGACCCGATACTCACTGCTCGAGAAAACTTGCTGCGCTTTGGTATGGGCTGCTCGCCGGCTGAGACAGTATATGCTGACTCACACTACCTTGTTGATCTCAAAGATGGATCCAATAAAGTACATATTCGAAAAGCCTGCTCTGTCTGGAAGAATAGCAAGATGGTAAATGATCTTGACAGAATACGACATCCAGTATACGACTCAGAAAGCTATCAAAGGAAGTGTATTGGCAGACCACTTGGCACACCAGGTAGTAGATGACTACCAATCAATGAACTTTGAGTTTCCAGACGAGAGCATCATGATAGTGACTGATTGTGAAGTACCTGGACCGGATGAAGGACCTGAGGAAGGATCCCGATGGTCTATGCACTTTGACGGAGCCTCCAACACTTTGGGTAATGGTATCGGCACTGTGATCATATCCCCTCAAGGCACTCATACTCCACTTACTGCCCGGCTATGTTTCAACTGCACCAACAACATGGCGGAGTATGAAGCGTGTATCATGGGTCTTCAAGCTGCGATCGACTTAAGGATCAAGTTTCTGAGTGTCTTCGGAGATTCCGCTCTCATGATCAATCAGATCAAAGGAGAGTGGGATACGAAACATCTGAACCTTATTACTTACAAAGAATGTGTGTTGACATTGATCCCCCATTTCACAGAGATCACTTTTGAACACTTTCCAAGAGAGGAGAATCAGTTGGCGGACGTGTTAGCTACGATGTCTTCCATGTTCAAAGTCAAATGGGACAATGAGGCTCCCCGGATCATCATTTGGAAACTGGACGAACCGGCATACTGTTGTGACCTTGAGACTGAGGTAGTAACTGAGAAACCTTGGTACCATGAGGTGAAAAGGTATCTGGAAGCTCAAGAATACCCTGAAGGTGCATCTGTCAACGACAAGAAGTTTCTGAGAAGGTTCGCAGCGAAGTTCTTCCTTAGCAACGACATTCTCTACAAGCGAAACCATGATTCAACTTTACTGCGTTGTGTGGATAAGACTGAAGCAGAAAAGATCATGGCAGAACTACATGAAGGGACCTTCGGAGCGCATTCCAGTGGACACACCATGGCAAAGAAAATCCTTCGGGCAGTATATTTCTGGTCCACAATGGAAGCTGATTGTTACCAACATTCTCGGACATGTCATAAGTGCCAGATTTACGCAGACAAGGTGCACGTTCCTTCAGTTCCTCTGAATGTCTTGACAACACCTTGGCCTTTTGCAATGTGGGGCATAGATATGATCGACGAGATTAAACCTACAGCATCCAACGGGCATCGCTTCATCCTGGTAGCGATTGATTACTTTACGAAGTGGGTTGAAGCAGCTTCCTACGCCACAGTAACCAAGAATGTCGTGGCACGGTTCATTCAGCATAACTTGATCTGTCGGTACGGCGTCCTGGAAAGGATCATTACAGACAATGGTACCAATCTAAATAACAACATGATCACTGAGCTCTGCGAGCAATTCAAGATACAGCACCACAACTCTTCTCCTTACCGACCGAAGATGAATGGGGATGTAGAAGCGGCAAATAAGAATATCAAGAAGATTGTGCAGAAGATGACAGTGACCTATAAAGATTGGCACAAGATGTTACCGTTTGCTCTCCATGGGTACCGTACCTCAGCACGGGCGTCAACCGGGGCAACTCCCTTTTCCTTGGTCTATGGCATGGAGGCAGTCTTGCCGATTGAAGTCCAGATACCCTCTCTCCGGATAATGAAGGATGCAGATCTAAGTGAAGATGACTAGATCCAGACTCGACTTGATCAGCTAAATCTAATCGACGAAATGAGACTCACTGCTATATGTCATGGTCAGACGTATCAAAAACGGATGATTAGGGCATTTAACAAGAAAGTCAGACCACAAGAGTATCAAGTTGGGGATCTGGTAATCAAACGCATCATCCTTCCTCAGAGTGATCCCAGGGGCAAATGGACCCCTACGTACGAAGGGCCATTTGTGGTTAAACATGTGTTCTCGGGAGGAGCCATGATTCTGACCACCATGGATGGTGACGACCTTCCTCACCCCGCCAATGCAGACATAGTAAAAAGATACTACGCATGATAAAAGACCCGCTAGGTTGACATACCTAGGAAATAATTAAGGCTTCCCGGCGAACCAAAAGGGTTCGGGAAAAATGAGGGATGAAATGAAAAAAATCTGTACACCCGGCAAGTCGAAAACCTGAAAAGGCGGCTTGGGCAAAAATGGGTATCCCGGTGGACCGAAAACCCGAAAGGGCGGTCCAGGCAAAAGTTAGGGATAAAGCGTAATACTATGTCTCATTGGATCACCTTGCATCCAAAATCTGGTATCAACTATCAAGGTCAGACGGCATCGATCAATCAGCTTCATCGTCAACCGAGCAGCCAAGTGATGAAACGCTCGAAGATATAAAGGCGATAGCAGAGTTGGAACCCAGTGGGATTATTCTTTCTTCACACAGCTGTTTTGTTTTCCATTTTTCACAAAATTGTATAAACTCTTTTATTCGGCGGCGTTCTCCTACTAGGACGTCAGCCTCTTGTACATAAACGCCTATTTACAGGAAAATTCAAAAATCAATATAAATTCACTTTTCAGCTAAAATTGCCAATTGTTTTTCCTTTTCTGTTTTGTTTTGTGAAGAACGTCCAAGGTTCAATTTGTGATATATGAATTTGACAATGATTGCTAACTCATAAATATTTGCATACGAAACAAAGGATCAATTACAGGTAACATTAGAAATAGGGGCAATAATGAGTCGTCTAAGCGATCTAATTGCTCTGTCCACCAAGGTACCAAGGTAAGTTCAACTGAAGAACGTAACCAAGATATCTTAAATCCCCAGAAAGTGAGCCAGCAAGTCAATACACTCTCCCCAAGCAGAGTTATCCTGTCAGCCTTAAGGAAATTGGGTATCTCCAGCAGATCTCAACATTCCCCAATGCAATATACAAACATTCTTAACAAGCATCCCCGACAGTCTTGATCTAAGATTTGTTCCCCGGAGGTATACAAGACATTCAGTGGAGCCACTTCCAATATGTCTCAAAATTTTCCCCAGGACAGTCCAATCCAAGCTTCCCCAGGAAAGTGGAATCCATCTCCCCAACAGAAAGCTTATCCCCAGTAGATTCTGAACGCTTATCCCCTGCAGAGTACGAACGCGTCTCCCGGACTTTTTATGCAAAGGTTATTTCCCTACCAGGATATAAATGGGTTATCCTCAGCCAATTGCCACGGGAAGATCGTCCTCGGCAAAGTCTCCCCATCCCCAGCGGAGTCTATCAATTCCTTCAATATAACATAACAACGGTATCCCCAGCGGAGTTATCATCAACATCCCAACAAAGTACCTCTCTTCCCACAGAGTATTGTTCCCCAGCAAGATCGCTAGAATAATTTTCCCCCGCAGAGTAATCTCCAAGTTTATTCCCCAACGAAGTCATCTTCTCCTACCGGTATCCTTACAACCATCGTCCCCAGCGGAAACAGCGAAGCTCTATTCCACATCAAGCCCAGGATTTAATTTCCCGGCACCCGTCAAGGATTCATTTTCCTAGACAAAAAACATACATTCATAAACATCGCATTTCCATACATTATAGCATGCATATATGCATCATGAACATATAATCTCATCACGCATGTCATACATCATGACATCGCATACAACTAACGTTTTGTCTTTTCAGGACAAAAGTTAATACAAAGATGATTGCTATTAATAGTCGTGATTCCATATTCGATTCTTGTATCTCGCCAGGGAGTATCTGTTGACGGCTATATTCCAGAATCGATTCATGTATCTTGCCAGGGCACGTCTGAAGGGTTTGAAGATCTGATTCCTGTATCTCGCCAGGGTGTATCTGTTGACGACCAACATTACCAGACTCGATTCCTGTATCTTGCCAGGGCACGTCTGAAGGGTTTGAAGATCCGATTCCTGTATCTCACCAGGGTGTATCTGTTGACGACCAACATTACCAAGACTCGATTCCTGTATCTTGCCAGGGCACGTCTGAAGGGTTTGAAGATCCAATTCCTGTATCTCACCAGGGTGTATCTGTTGACGACCAACATTACAAGACTCGATTCTTGTATCTTTCCAGGGCACGTCTGAAGGGTTTGAAGATCCAATTCCTGTATCTCGCCAGGGTGTATCTGTTGACGACCAACATTACCAGACTCGATTCCTGTATCTTGCCAGGGCACGTCTGAAGGGTTTGAAGATCCGATTCCTGTATCTTGCCAGGGTGTATCTGTTGACGACTAACAGTACCAGACTCGATTCCTGTATCTTGCCAGGGCACGTCTGAAGGGTTCGAAGATCCGATTCCTGTATCTCGCCAGGGTGTATCTGTTGACGACCAACATTACCAGACTCGATTCCTGTATCTTGCCAGGGCACGTCTGAAGGGTTCGAAGATCCGATTCCTGTATCTTGCCAGGGTGTATCTGTTGACGACCAACATTACCAGACTCGATTCCTGTATCTTGCCAGGGCACGTCTGAAGAGTTCGAAGATCTGATTCCTGTATCTTTCCAGGGTGTATCTGTTGACGACTGTATTCTCCGGACTCGATTCCTGTATCTTGTCAGGGCACGTCTGAAGAGTTTAAAGATTCGATTCCTGTATCTAGCCAGGGCACATCTACATAAAGAGTTTGAAGGTCAACTCCTGTAAAAGGCCGGGTAATTATTTTCTTTCCCAGGTACGCAAGTTCTCGCTAAGGAATCTCTTACGCGATCGACGACCTCCCGATGGCATCTAAAAGCCCATCTCTCCACATACCAACAGTCTCCAGATGGCATCTATAAAGCCCATCTTCCTACCCCACAGTCTCCAAATGGCATTTATGAGCCCATTTCCTGCATCATGCTGCTGACACTCTACTATGTGAGTGCAAATTTCTGGGCACTCTAGTGTTCAATCATCTTCTACCCTCGGATTACGAAAGGCACGCCAGCCAATCTACATCCTCAGGTCTAAGAATATTGAACAGGGGCAACAGTTGCACCCCAAAATTTGTCCTCCCATATTCTTCAAGATTTGTCAAGATCAAGCTTCAAAATCTCTCAAGGGTTGCACAATCCAATGGCCTCCTAACACAGTCAAAATTAGGGTTTTGGTTCTGGCAAAGAAATTGAGGTTTCCAAGGGTCCAATCAAGTCCCACATGCCTATAAACATTGTCAAGCATCCATATGCCAAGTTTCAAGACTCACAGCATCAAATTGCACAGTCAAAAACCCTAATTGCTTCACAGTCAACTGCAGGGGCAAAATGGTCATTTGACAGTCAAAAGTCAAAATTTTTGGTCAACATCTTATTTTGAAGCCACAAACATCATTTGATCAATTCTTGATCATGATTCTCAAAGCATGGCTCAAAAAGTCTCAAGATGCAAAAGTTTCTATTTTTGGACAGTTGAAAAAGTCAACTGCAATTTGACCAGGGCATAACTTCCTCATGGTTTATCAGAAAAATCCCATCCAATGCTCATCTTGAAGGGGAAGACATTTCCTACAACTCATCTTCACATTCCAAGTCCAAGAAATGCTCTCACAAAAAGTTATCAATTTCAACATTATAGGTCATTTTCAAAAGTCAACAAAAAGGCACTTTGTGTCAAAGACCATAACTTGAGATTGGTAAATCAAAATTACATGGGAACAAAGACATTGGTTAGGGGACTTCAAGACCTTTCCAAAATGTCCAAGAACATGTTTATAGCTTTAAAATTGAGCAAGATATGCATTGGAGAAGTTGGGAAATTTTTGTGAAATGGCCAAAGTCAATTATCCTTAAAACTTCATTTTTGACAAAAGGGGCCCACTTTTTCCACTTGTTTCAGCTTGGCCATGCCTCCCACGTGTCCCACAATTTATTTCAAGATTAAAAGTTAATTTTTCCATTTTTATTTAATTTTATTTGATTTAAATCATTTTAAATCTTTTAAAATCAAATAAAAATCAAAGAAGTTAATTAGGGGATATATTTTGTATTGAAATGCTTTGATACACCATCATGACCATTCCAAATTCGTGCAAAGGGCCAAATTAAGCAAGAATTTCAAATTTTGGCACAAAAATGGAAAGTGTTTCAATGGAGTTCATGGCAAATCTCAAACATGAATGCATAAGGTTAATGGCTTTAATTCTGATCAAAACTCTTTACATAACATGTATGCAAGCCATCACAAAAGGATTCACGACCTAAGAAACACCCAAAACGGCCAAACACATTTCAAAATTTCCAAGAGAAAAAGCAAAACTGTAAACCTCCTTACAGCACGTTTTAAGCCCCCATTTCAATCAAAACACATTCCTTGCATTGCCAGGAATCTCTAGCAATCAAAATCAAGCCCAAACGCGCAAAGAATCATCCACACGAAGTCACACGGTTTGCCCAATATTTGAAAATCAAAACTCCATTTCCATGCCTTTTTAATTCATTTTAATCATGTTTATACATTGCTGATGTTATTACCTAGCTTCATGTATGTTTTAATTTGACTATAAGGCCATAAAATGCAAATCACCATGGGAGACATCTAGGTTTTCCGAAGCTTTCAATTTGGGGTTTCTCACATACACAAAAATTGGAACCTCAAACTGCCATGGTTGAATTGAGAAGGATGAGACGAATCAAACGGACCCATCGCGCCTAATTTATGTCTAACGAGGAGCTAATCGCTATTATTTGCAGGCTTGTGTTTTGGGGGGGTTTAAAACCCCCGCTATGTATTTTTACTTTTGTAGAAAAGGTGGAAGACGACTGCGTGGCAGCAAGGCGTTGGCCCATTCAAATTGCACGCGCGCATTTTTTTAATTCCCAGGATTTATCTACTTATCCATATAATATTAAGTGTTTATTGTTATGTCAATTGAAACAGCTGGCTCAGATGGCAATGCATTAGTGGATGTTCCCAGAGGGCGCGAGTTCGAATCCTGGTTCTGGCACTTTTTACCCTTTTCCATAATTAACATGCTTCCTTTGTTTTTCCCTTTTTTTTTATTTTTATCCTAATTTAATTTATATTCAAATAAGTTTCTCATGCATTTAAAAACTCACAAAAATATTTTCCTTTTGCATTTTAATCAGAAAAATGTTTATTTAATTTTTGACATTAAAAATAATATTTTTGCATGCATATTTTAATTAATTGTTAAATAATCATTAAATTGACTTTTATTTGCTTTTAATTATCAAAATTGATCCAAAAACACCAAAAAATAATTACTCTATCATTAAATTAATTTAACTAACATTTTCATAAAAAACCAAAAAAATAGAATTAACATTTTTATTATTATTATTTTTATTTTGTAAATAAACCATAATTGAATTAGTTATTAATTAGGCCATTTTAACCTTCTTTTTAATAATTAAAATAGATTTAGATTTAGGTTAACCTAGAATTTTATTTCTTTTTCTATTTTATTTCCTAAAAACATAAAAAAATAAAAAATATTTTCTTTTAATTAAATTTAATTAATTAGTCATTAATTAGCTTTAATTTCATTTTAATTATAAAAAAGACCAAAAGATTAATTTCCTTTTCTAAAAAGGGTCAACACCCTTAGACATTCCCGATTCTTCTTTCGCGCGCATTTACTTTATTTGATTATTATGTAATTGCTCCGGATATGTAATAGTAATTATGACCTTTACTGTTTTTTTTTTACTTTCCGTATTCATTTACTAAAACGGGTCTTTGTAATTTTTGGCGATGTATAGACCCGCGCCTTGTAATAGCGTGGGATTTACGTTTCCGTAATTTATTTTCCGCACCCCCTTAACTGTTAACTTGTATGAAAGAATGCATGCTAATTAAAAACAAGCGTAGCTCACCGTGCCATGATCAAAGATAAACTTAACATGAAAATAACACATAAATTCACACACCACTTCTAGGGTACGCCTCACGTGTTGCCTTGCCTCCGAAACGTGGTCGTCGAGTATAGGACGTTTTAGTAAGTCCTTATGTCCATAACATGATCCTGTTGCCTCGAAACGGTTGCCTCGGAATTAAAAAGGATCAATGGCATAAGGGTAGCTTCTAAGGTGTCCTACTGTTGCTCTGGTGACCACACTGTCCCTACAAACGAATTGACCCGAACACATCCAACGGTGGTGCTACTTACCTCTCAATGGTGGGATGGAACTACCTTAAGGACATTTACACAGCCTAATTCCTTAGGGTAGGTAGATAACTCATAGATACTTGCTCTATTCAAAAAACAAATCAAAACTTCTTTTCACACCGACACTTTCAAAAAAGCTTTCAAAACAATTTTTCAAACACTCTTGAGGACTGATACAAGAGTCGATCTGAAATCTTTAAACGAAACTTTTTTCAAACCCACTCACATTTTGAAAAGCAAACACTTTTGAAAACATAAATGAGCAAGTATCTAAGAGCCCATGGATAACCATGGATAGAAAGGGTGCTAACACCTTCCCTTTCTATAAATCTACCTCCCGAACCGAGAAACAATCTCATAAAGAATTTTGCTGTGCTTTTGTCCTGTCCATGTTGGAGAAAATAAAAGACGGTGGCGACTCTTGCTTACCGCGACATTTTGCGAACCAGCGTTAAACAGTCAGTTCCAGATCCACCGATCACAATATGCATATCTTTAAATTCTTTTGAAGAGATGCTTTTGCTGGGGAACATCACTCAAAGATCAGCTGTCATCTGGTCGGATCCAGGCTTCACAGTTGCTGAGGGTGAAGTAGTCGGTTGCTATCTGGTCGGGTCCAGGTTTCATGGCAACTTACTAGGGGAAGAGATGAATTAACTGTTATCTGGTCGGATCCAGGCTTTGCAGAAAATTCCTTGAAATTGAATAGTCACCTGCTCGGGTCCAGGTTTCATAAAAACTTGTTGGGGAGATGGAGGTTGACTGTGATCTGGTCGGATCCAGGTTTCACAGTAACTTGTTGGAGGTAAGGGTGAATTAACTGTTATCTGGTCGGATCTAGGCTTCACAGTAACTTCTTGAAGATTTCTATCTGGTCAGGTCCAGGCTTTATGGTATTTTGGAAAGATGTACTATTGTCTGGGCGAATCCAGATTTCATAGTGTCTTTCTGGGGATCAGGGTCAATTGTTATCTGGTCGGGTCCAGGCTTCACAATGAACTGGTTGAAAAAATGGTATATGGTCGGGTCCAGGGTTTGCAGATTTCTGATGAAGTTAATTGTTATCTGGTCGGGTCCAGGCTTCACAATGAACTGGTTGAAAAACTGGTATCTGGTCGGGTCCAGGCTTTGCAGATTTCTGATGAAGTTAATTGTTATCTGGTCGGGTCCAGGCTTCACAATGAACTGGTTGAAAAATTGGTATCTGGTCGGGTCCAGGCTTTGTAGATTTCTGATGAAGTTAATTGTTATCTGGTCGGGTCCAGGCTTCATAATGAACTGCTTGGTGATTTAGTTGTTATCTGGTCGGGTCTAGGCTTCACAACAAACCTCTGAGGATGATTGCTATCTGGTCGGATCCAGGCTTCACAATAACTTTCTGGAAATGAGGAATGATATCTGGTCGGGTCCAGGTTTCTCAGTCCTTTGTTGGGGAATCAAGAGGAAACTTTACTTGGGAACAAGTAGTTAAAACCTTAGTTGGATTAAGTTTATACTCTTCTATATCTTTGAAGAGTTTGGGCTGGTCGTGTCCAGGTTTTCATAGCTTTTTGAGAAATGAGATCAACTATTATCTGGTCGGGTCCAGGCTTCAGTAACTCAAAAAGTCAAACTATTATCTGGTCGGGTCCAGGCTTCAGTAACTCAAGAAGTCAAACTGTTATCTGGTCGAGTCCAGGCTTCATAATAACTGGAACATTGTGCTAATATCTGGTCGGATCCAGGCTTCATAGCATTTCTTGGTAACAAATAAAGGCTTTGTTGAAGACTTTACTAGGGATTAGGGGTTATGGCCCTGTAATTTGCAGTCATTTGAAGGGGAAATTCTAACTAGAGAGTATAGACTCAGTCATGCGAGGCAGACTTATCTTGGGGAGGATATGCTCAGCTAGAGATGATGGACTCATCTGGGGAGGATAGATTCTATTTTGGAGAAAATAACCTTGGTGGAAAAATATGTACTCAGCTGGGCGATTCAGACTCAAATGGGGAATTTGGGTTCCGTTGAGGGATTTGTACTCCGCTGGGGGAATAGAATCTTGGTTGGAAGATATACTCTGCTGGGGAAGATGGACTCAACGGGGAGTGTTTATCCAGCTGGAGAGTATGGACTCAGCTTGGAGAATAAAATCTTGGTTGGAAGATATACTACGCTGGGGATAGAAAAAAATCCGGTTGGAAGATATACTCTTCTGGGAATGATGGGATCATCTGGGGATGATGGGCTCGTAGATGCCATTCAAGAATGCTTGTTGAATTGTAATTTGTAAGTTGAAAGAATGAGTATCAGAATTGTGTCCATGTCTGGAGTGTATCTGAACTGTATCTGAAAGCTAAATCTGAATGAGTATCAGGATGGCATCCGTATCCAGTGCATATCTGAACTGTATCAAAAGGTTGGATCTGAATGAGTATCAGGATGGCATCCGTATTTGGAGCGTATCTGAATTGTATCAAAAGGTGGGTTGTTTGGTGATGAGTCCGTGTAAAATTGCATCTGAAATTTCCTGAGAAGGAACCTGTGTAGGGTTACTTCATGATGAGTCCGTGTAAAACTTCATCTTTGGAAATAGAAGGAATCGGTGTAGGGTTGCCTGATAATGAGTCCGTGTGAAACTGCATCTTGGAAGGAAGGAACCTTTATAGGGTTGCCTGATGATGAGTCCGTGTGAAACTGCATCTTGGAAGGAAGGAACCTGTGTAGGGTTGCCTGATGATGAGTCTGTGTGAAACTGCATTTTGGAAGGGAGGAACCTATGTAGGGTTGCCTGATGATGAGTCCGTGTGAAACTGCATCTTGGAAGGAAGGAACCTGTGTAGGGTTGCCTGATGATGAGTCTGTGTAAAACTGCATCTTGGATGGAAGGAACCAGTGTAGGGTTGCTTCAATGATGGTCAAGTAGATAGTTGTCTTGTCTGATTTTAGGTGTTAATCTTTGACCTAAGAAAGAAAGATAGTTTTCCTGGCTTGTCATAGGTATTAATCTATAATCAGTCGTCCACAGATAGTTTTCCTGGCTTGTTACAAGTATCAATTTGGAACTTGAAAAGGTTGTTGGTAGTCATCTGTTGATTGACCTTTTCCTGAAAAGGTAAAACGTTAGTTGTATGCAATATCATGATGTATGAAATGCGTGATGTCATGATGTTCTCAAAAGAAATGAGATGGTGTCGTATGCACTTATCATGCATGTGAATAGGATGTATGAAATGTGAAATGTTTAATGAATGTAATTTTTTCTGGGAAAATAAATCCTCGACAAATGTCGTGGAACCGTTAAATCCTGGACTGCTGTTGAAGAGTTGGTGTGTCTTCAAACTTTGCGTAGAATGTTTCCATTGGGGATTCCTGTTTTGTTGTTTGAGGAGAAATCCACTGGGGGATATTAAAAAATCTGTGGGGAGCATGTTTATTCCTGCTTGGGAAAAGAGTTTAGGAGTCTTAGTCGCCCGTTGCTCTACTGGGGAGTCGAAGTTGAACTGATATCTGGTCAGGTCCAGGTTTCGCAGTAACTTGTTGGGGATTGTAGAGTAGTCTACTAGGGAAGAGGAGTTGTGGTCCTTTGATTTGTAGTAGTCGGAGAGGCAAACTCAAGCTGGGGAATCCTGGTGTTGTTGGGGAAATAAACCGTGTCGTCGATCCGCTAGAGAGGTGACAACTTCGTTGGGGGAAGTCCTCGAGGATTCTTGAGGTTGTTCAGCTGGGGAAAGGTGTTCAGAGATTATACTCTGGCTGGGGAGTCATCCTATGAGAAGGACTTTGGAGAGATTTGTCATTGCCCCCTAGTAGCAAATGTTCGTGGCATTGCCGAAAATGTTTGATTGTACGTAACTCTTTGCTGAGATTGACGCTCAATGTCCCAAGTGACGGAGATGCCCCTGGTTACTCTACACTTCTTTGAGAGATTTCCTGGAATCTTGACTGGACTGCCCCAGGTGTGCTGGATAGTGACATGTCATACCCCCTTGTTGATAGGATATTTCTCAATGGAAGTGTCATCCTTTTTTAAGTGATTTTGCTCACTGAGAGGGCTTTCGTTCATCGGATATTCGTTGTGTGAATTTCTCCGCTGTCAAACAAATAGCCAAATGTAAACAGTGATATTTAAGTAATGCAAAGTTTATGCTTGTCTTGAAGTTTTTAAAAATGCATTTTTAGAAGGTAAAGAAGTTTTGTAAGAAAAATTCAAACTCAAGATTTAGAATAAAGCCTTACAGGAGTCAGGATACCTTTTGTAACAGTATGCTTTCGAACTAACCCATGCTTCAATAGGACTTTTGAAGGGTTGTAACGTGTCTTGGTTCACGATTTAAGAAACAAAGGATAAAGGCTCAAAGTGTATTTGTATCCACCCATTCTTCGTGATGTTCTTCAGCCCTAAGCTCAGTTAATTATGCGTTTGAACCCCAATTGAGTCTGGAATGACATTTTGGTGATGGTTCAGACAAGTTTAGTTTATCAGAAGGCAGTCATTTTTGCAACATTTTTTCATGTTGTTGAGGATTTGTAGTGACCTCTTTCTTTTTATTTGGTATCCCTAATTTTTGCCTGACTGTTCCTGTTTTGAGATTACAGTCAGCGGGATGCCCCCGTTTTCTTAAGTATCCTTTGTAGGTTTTGACTTAGTGGGCTTTTCTTTTTGAGAGATAATGACTTCCTATGTGATAGGGAACCATCACCGTATTTTGATTTCATAGGAATGTTTCTTGACATCATTCGTTGTATTACGAGATGAGAGTTTGCGGCTAAACGCGCATTTGAATTAACTGAGAGACTACCCTGCCCTGGGTTTTGATTAAAGGTTTCAATTTGTGTTAAAACAGAAAACTTCTACTTCTTTGGCTTGAAGGGGTTGACTAGGTATTATCTTCCTTATAACTCCAGGGTTTAGGATTTGAAAGAAACGCCTGTACATCGTCAGTAAGGTCTGCCCAAAAGCATACTGTATGAGATTATGACATTGTTTTTGTCATCCTCCCTCTAAAGGCTTGTAACTTTTAGCAAGAGTTAAATGTCATAAAGTGAGTAAAAAGCACAGTTTAAATGTAATGAAAATGAGTGAGTCAAATCAAGACAGACATATGCAATGCATTAATGAAACAAAGTTTGACATTAATAGATAATTGTTTGAAAAACAAAAGAAATTACAATTGAAAATTCAAAATGAAACAAGTTGCTCTCAATGATTTGGCAAAGGATTATTGATCACGTTTGGAGTCTCCGGAGGGTCGAATTCGATCTCCTTGGCGTCAATCAAATTCTGAATCTTGTACTTCAATGCCCAGCAATTGTTAGTATCATGCCCGGGACTGTTAGAATGATAAGCACACGTTTCATTAGGATTGTAGTTAGGAGAAGAAGTTTTGGGGTTTGGATGAGGTCCTATTAATGCAATCAGATTCATCCTCAACAAGTGTTGTAGCGCTTGAGACATCGGCATGTTGATGTTGGTAAACTGTCTTTTAGGCTCGTCTGGCCTTCGTTG
The DNA here is from genome assembly GCA_948472305.1 of Vicia faba. Taxonomy (NCBI): domain Eukaryota; kingdom Viridiplantae; phylum Streptophyta; class Magnoliopsida; order Fabales; family Fabaceae; genus Vicia; species Vicia faba. The sequence goes on from OX451740.1 coordinate 892,062,565, forward strand.
GTTTCCCCTTTGCTGTTGTCAGTGTGACGCAGGACCAGAGATCAGGACTGCCCCTACGTGTTGGTCACAGCGACTCTTTTGACTGTACACAACATTGGACTCTTTCTTCCCACTGTATGGCTTTTTCTGATCATTAGAAGGTGTAGCTTCTTGAATCTTTCCACTTTTGATGCCAGCTTCGACCCTTTCGCCGGTCAGTATTAGCTCGGTGAACCCGGCTAAAGAGCTTCCGATCAAGTGTTTGAAGAAAGGCCCTGTCAAAGTTCCCGTGAAGATGTCAATCAGTTCCCTGTCAGTTAAAGGGGGTTTCACTCTACCAGCCAGATCTCTCCACTTTTGGGCGTACCCTTTGAAGCTCTCGTTGGAACCCATGGTCATGTTCTGCAATTGCATGCAAGTTGGTGCAAGCTCAACATTTTACTGATACTGCTTATAGAAAGCAGCAGCTAAATCCTCCCATGTGTGGATGCGAGAACTCTCCAATTGATAGAACCATTCGAGTTGAGTCCCTATTAGGCTTTCTTGGAAGAAATGGATCCAAAGATTTGGATCAGTTGTGTATGGTTGAATCTTGCGGACATAAGACTTTAAGTTCATCTTAGGGCAAGAGATTCCATCGTACAGGGCAAATGTAGGGATTTTGAACTTTGGCGGGATGACCACTCCAGAAACCAAACCCATTTGTCCTAAATCCAATCCAAGTATCTCTTGAATCTCCATAGCACTGAGGCGATCCTCCAACTGTTTGTACTTGTCATCAGTGGGAGGATATTGTTCCTCGAAGTAGTCAGCCTCAACTTCATCAATCTCCAAATTGTGGTCTTCTTCAAGACTATCCCCTATGTTGGATGTAGTTGAAATATCTAGGGTTTTAGGTCTTCTTCTCAAGTTCAATATGCCTACTGACTTCTTGGACTTTTTCTTCTTTTCTTTGAGAAGGAGAGCTTTCAGGTCCTCTTGCCCCTTAGCCATAGCCAGAAACATTTGTTGGAATTGAGCATTTTGAGCTTGGAGATCTTTCACTGTTTGTTCCATATCCATCTTATTGAAATAAACAGTAGGAAGATAAGGAGACCTGTAAGGGAGAAACCTGTCATGATATGATGCATGATATGTGGATGCATGTTTTCAAGGATCTCGCGGGCTAAACACAAGAAAATGTTAGAAGTTGAACTTCGATCAACAACTTTGATTGGAGAACTTTGTATCGGTGGATGTCTTTCCACGAGAATTAAGCTCACCATGTCAAGTGGGTCATAGACCTTGACTCAAGTTTGTTGTACTTGATCTTTGAAGGCGTTTGGTCAAAGGAAAATAAATCCCTTGCCCCTTGCTAGATGTTTGGTTCATCACAACCTGCATCAAAGACCCTCGAGATCCTTGAAATGGTTATTGAAAATGCTTATGGTATGATGTTATGATGCTATGTACGAGTGTGCATATACAAGGAAATCAAACAAGTCCTTAGTTTAGGCTTGCACGGGGTTTCAGGTAAGTACCCTCTTGAAGTTTTAGTTGGCTCAACATTTCCTAGTTAATAGTAACCGGGTTCTAAGGGATCTCAATATCACAGATCTTTCCCCCAAGTTTCGTTCGATAAGCGATTGACTCACAACCAAACTAAACTCAAGATTCAAACCTCAATGAGTGTAGCATCGAGTATCAACTAACTTCGGACTGCACCAAAGCCGGTCATCTCGCTACGTCCTAATGACCAAGTTGGTCAAGTAAGGTTCTAAGGTCAGTTGATGCTTTATGACACCACGCGGCGGCCCCGTACTCTCCTTGATTGACTCAAGGGTTATCGGTACCAACCAAAATGCCACATCAACGTAGCTACTGCTTCAACCGTGTCGGTATACCCTCACAGTTTATTGTCACTTACCTAAAAAGGTGTCCCCAAATCCGGGTGTAGGATTTTAAAATAAACCCAAACAAGGAACCAAAATGTAAAGCAAACAAATCAAGAAATGTAAGCAAGTAAATGTGATCTAACCTTAAGGTAACCCCTACTTTTAAGCATCATCCCCAGCAGAGTCGCCAGTTCTGTGATACGGTGGGAGAACTGACTTGAGGGTTTTGCGTTTGTGTTCACAAAAATGTTGCTGTTTAGCAAGAGTCGCCACCGACTTTTCTTTTATCCAATAAGGAAAGGTGAAAAAGCACAGGAAAGACCTTTCGAGATGTTTTCTTGAGTTCGGGGGGGGGGGGGGGTAGATTATGAAAAGGGAAGGTATTAGCACCCTTTCCATCCATGGTTTTCCATGGGCTCTTAATTACTTGTTAGATCACTTGCTTTTGTTTGAAAATTGTGCTTTTGTGTGGTTTTGAAAGTATTTTGAAAATGTGCCATCGTTTAGGCGAACTTTGCAATGATCCCCGTTCGTAAGAATGTATGCAAAGTGTTGAGATTTTGAAAATATTTCAATGTTTGGAAAGTGTTTTGAAAGTTTATGTGATTGTTTTGAAAATAGCAAGGATGTTTGTTTTGAAATTGAGCAAGTAACTAAAAGTAATCTACCTACTCAAAAGGTTTTAGATGTGTTTTTCCTCCTCCTTTAGATGTTGCTACCTTACCATTGATTTGATAAGAAGCCTCATCGTTGGATGTGAAGGGACGAGCGTTGGGTCATCGTATGACCATGATAGCAATGTTGTGAAATGACTTAGCACTTTTCTGTAGGGACTAAGATCATTTTGAAAGGTAACTTTGATAGCGTCATCGAGGGACTATGATCTTTTTCAATTTGTTTTTGCTAAGACATCCCACATGCATAACATGGCCATTTTTGTAAGGCAACAAGTGGAATTACCCTAAGGGTGCATGTGTGCTAAGTGTGTTTGATTGCATGCATTTTGTCTTTGATTATGGGTTGTCTACTTGTTGATTTTATCTTACCATACGCATCTAATTACTAGCATTTGTACAAAGTAATAAAAATGAAGGAAATAAATATCCTACACTATTACAACCATATTGAAAGGCCATAAAATGTAAAGGCAAAAACAAAATAAAAGAAAGGAAAATGAGCTCTTCGACCCAGGCAGGAGCACCCTTCGATTCAAATCTTCATGGCCCCTTTCGAATTTGCCTTTTTTGTTTCCTTCGACTGCAGGAGTGGTAACCTTCGACTGAGGGTTGGCACCAGTGTATGGTGAAGCCTTCTGGTTCTGCCTTGTTGCCTCCTTCGACTGGAGGTTGAAAGCAGTGGGAGAATGCCTTTCGTCTGGGCCTGCAGGTCAGTGTATTTGAAGCAAGTGTGTGTATGCTGAACATGTCTGTATCGAAGCATGCATATTTTGTATTCCAATATTTTTAGGGGACTGTACAGATTATTTCTTAAAGGAAAACACAAAAGATTAACATCGAAGGCCATGATTATTACATGTTGGTTTAGTAGATGAATCAATAAAGATGTTTGAAATGAAAGAGTTAAAGTCAGAAAGACTTACCTCAAAGCTGGTGTGTGGGATTCGAACTTGAACTGCTACCTGGACGTTTCTGGAATTCGAAGAGTAGTCACGGGAGGTTTGCCTTTGGTTCAAAGAGTTGTCACAGAAGGTTGTCTTTGGGTTTGAACAAACTTCTATGTGTGGGGTGTTCTTCAGAATCGAAAGAGGTGAGTTTTTGGGATTCTGGGTTTTTGATTTCTCAAGTGTTGATGAACTTTGAGAGTTTTTTGTTGTGCTTGAGAAAATTTAGGGGATTCGTTCCTCTGGTCCAAAGATCCTCTTCCTTCCTTTTGCTCTCTCCCCTTTTCTCTCTCTTTTTTTTTGTGAAAATGAACTCTCTATTTATAGAGAAAGGCTTTTGGGAAGCTTGGGGAGCAAAAATAATAAAATAAGGCTTAGTCTGGAAATTAAGTGTCCACTTGTGCCATAAAAGCAAAATGAATGGTTCAGATGGGTTTCTTCTTTCTGAGGGAAAACAGACGCAAGGCTCAAGACAAACTTTTCTAAAAGGTAGTATTATGCTATTAAGTGCAAGTGGTCTTGGACAACAAATGGGTAAAGGCCTATTTTAGCTTGCATAAACAATTAAGTATAGGGTGAGTCATAGGTTTGAGACCTGAAAAGGAAAAACACGTAGCCTAGCCTATGAGTCTAAATGTTCAACTTGATCTTTTGAGTCGAATCGTCCATCTTTCTACACCTTTCGACCAGACTAGAAAAACACATCATTCATTTTCACCAGTTGTGTCCTTCAAATGAACCAATCGTGTGTTCTTTGAATGGACCTTTTCAGAAGGTTATTAACTTCTGAATCGAAGGAAGTTTTCATAAGATTATTGACTTTTTGAATTGAAGAAAACCAAAAGGAGGCATTTATTTCCTGAGTCGAAGGACATTCCTGAGTCGAAGGACATTCCTGAGTCGAAGGACATTCCTGAGTCGAAGAACACTGTTTCAAAGGGAAACAAAAACTCAATTGAAGCTTGTATGAAGATCATTTCCTTCTGAATCGAAGGAGACCTATTTGAAGTCATATTCCTAAATGAAAGAGGCACGCTAGCAACTTTTGAGCAATCGAAGGAGGTGCAAAGTCCAATCGAAGGGGGCTGAATCGAAGGAGACCTATTTTCCTCCAAATTCGTCAAAATGTTATTTTTATCTATTTTCTCCCTTTTTGACAGTTTCCTCTTAATTCTGGTGCTGGAAGATCCCAATGTACTTGTGCAAGCTTGAATTTTGAGAATCATTGTGAGAAAAGCCTTGAAAAATGAGAGGGCAAATTTTGGGGTACAACAACATCAATATGAGGCAAAGGGAAATCATCCTTCGGGCTTGCTCTGTTCAGATCTCGTTAGTCAACACACATACGCACCTTACCATCTTTCTTAGGTATAGAAACAATGTTAGCAATACAAGGTGGATAATTTATCACAGATAAGAAACATGCATCGAGCTATTTCTGAACTTCTTCTTTGATCTTCAAGGCCATGCCGGGTCTAGTCTTTCTCGGTTTCTGCTTTACAGGAGGACATTCTGGCTTGAGTGGCAATCTGTGCATCACTATATCAGTATCTAAACCAGGCATGTCTTCATATGACCAGGAGAAGATGTCAGCATACTCTCGAAGCAACTCAATCAACCCTTTCTTTTCTTCACTTTGCAAAGCGTCACCTATCTGGACTTCTCTCTTTACCTCTTCAGTACCGAGATTGATAACTTATGTTTCCTCCTGATATGGATGGATGACCTTCTCTTCCTGTCTCAACAATCTTGCTAGTTCTTCAGGGACTTCACAATCTTCCCCACTATCTTCGTTAGCATGGTCAACTGAATTCTCGAGGATATAAGGAACCACAGCACTATCATTTTTGACGGAATTCGAGACAGATCTGCATGAGTGACGATTTTATGTTTTATTTTAGAAAGTGAAACAAAATATTTAGAATGTGAGAGGAAAAGCATTTCCATTTTTATTTTTTTGAAAAAGTAAAAGTAAAAGAAAAGACAGGGAACAAAATTGTATGCGAAAGTGCGATTTTTCAATCAGTTTTAAACGGAGATTGAAACATAAGGGACCCCTTATACAAGCTCTCACTATGCCTTGGGCATGACATATGACTTAAATGGAAACAGAAAATTACACATCAAGGAAAACAATTTCAGGGATGTTCACGGCAGTACAATTGCTGAGCTCCTGGTCCGGTGCAACCTGATAGATAAATCTGGAAACATCTTAATCGGCACCTTCACCATCTTTCGAGAGAACATGTCCTTCTTTGCTTGTACCAGCATTTAAGAACACTTCAGAAATTGGGGGAACCTACCTTCCTTTGAGAGGAACCCAACCAGCTTGCATGGAGGACGATGGCTGATACCCAAGACCATATCGATCTTTCTTCTCCGGTACTTCAATCAATTTTCCCCAACTATCATAGGGAGGCCTAGCTTCTATAAGGGATTTGGCATCCTTCAAAGAGGCCATGGGTGCTTCATACTTCTTACCTTCCACGACAGGGAACTTGTCAACAGTAACAATCTCCAGAGCATGAAAGGGCAACTTCTGCACTTCACCTTCTACTTCCGTATAACGGTAGGTTTTCATATTGTTAATCACTATATCTTCTTCTCCACAAACAACGACATCTTGGTCATTTACAATGAACTCCAGGCGTTGATGAAGAATAGATGTCACAGCTCCTGCTACATGGATCCATGGGCGACCCAAAAGGCAAGTGTAGGATGGACGAATGTCCATAACATAGAAGGACAAATAGAAAGTGTGGGGACCAATCTTGACAGACAAGTCCACTTCTCCATCCACAGATCTCCTTGAACCGTCAAATGCTCGAACACTTAGGGTGGAAGGCCTCATCATTACTCCATCCATATTCAGCTTAAACAGAGTAGCCTTAGGCATCACATTGAGTGAAGAACCCATATCTACCAAAACTAGAGATATAACCATATCCAAACACTTCATAGAAACATGCGGCGCTCTGTTGTGGGCTCTGCCTTTAACTAGGAGCTCATCATCACAGAAACTCAAACAATTTCCAACAGAAATATTGGTGATGATCCTTTCAAATTGGGCCACAGAGATGTCTTGGGTAACATGGGCGGAACATAAAATCTTGAGTAAAGCATTGCGGTGAGTCTTCGAACACAAAAGGAGAGATAATATGGAGATCTTGGATGGCATTTGGTTGAGTTGATCCACCACTTTGTAATCACTTCGCCTAAGAATACTCAAAAGTTGCTCCGCTTATTGTCCTACAAAAGGTTTAAGCTGAATATGAATCACTTTCTTGCCCCTAGCCTTAGCCAGAGCATCCCCATTAGTTTCTTTGGGAGGTGGTGGTGGGGGAGAAAAGATCTTGCCACTACGAGTCATGTTACTGGTTCCTGCAATGTTGGTAATACTCTTGTCAACCACTGGAGAACACTCGTACTTCTTCCCATGAATATAAACCACATTATAATCCCACATATCTGCCTTTGAGTTGTTTCACATAGGAGGAATAGGAGCTTGAGTTATTGCGGGGGTAGCGGGAGCTTGAATCATTACTGGGGTAGTAGGAGCCTGAATTGTCAATGGGGTACCTGGTGTTGCGGAAAAGCTTCTCAGATAATAAGGAATTTCTAAGACATCAATCTCTTCTTCTCATAATATCTTCTCTACCTATAGGACACCTTCATCCATTAGCTGTTGGATAGCTGTCTTCAGACCAGTACACTCTTCAGGTTTAGAGGAACATGTTAAGAAAAAATTGTGGAGTTCTTGTAGCACCTCGTGCTCCAACAAATGTTCTCTAACAGTTCCTAATGACACCTTGATCTCATCGACCTTGGTTACCAGAGTTTTTTCACTACTTTCTTCAATAGCATTGACTGCTACCCCTGGGTGAGGAGGCATGGGATTATTCCGAATATTAGGACCAACAGGGTTGAAATTTATGACCTTTGCATCGAGGAGATCTTGAACTTTACATTTGAATGCTCTACAATTCTCAATCGTGTGGCCTGGGGAACCAGAATTAAATTCACAATGAGCATTAATGTCTTACCCCATGGGGAGAGGATTAGGTGGTGGACCAAGTTCACGTAGTTGAACCAACTGATTGGCAAGTAACTCATGGAGAAGCTGAGCATAAGACATAGGAATAGGATCAAATCTTCTTTTAGGCGCTCTTTATCTCTGTGGAGCTCTCTTACCTTGAGGTTGTTGATTATGTTGTTGATAAGTTAGAGGTGGTGCAAATTATTGTTGTGGAAGATACCGTGGTTGTGGAGTGAAAGGCCGTTGTTGGGCCATCCAGGGTGCTGGAGTTGTAGCAGCATACACTTGAGGAACAAATTGATTAGGAACAACGGTAGGTGTTGAAAAATAAGGAAACCGAACTTGAAGATATGCAAGAGCTTTCCCTTGGTTGATGGTGATAGCACTAGTCTCACCCTCTTTCTTCTTGACGAAACCAGAAAATGGCTTTCTACCAATGCCAATATTGTTGTTGGTATTGTTAGGGATACCTTGGATTGTTCCAGCCTTAATAAAAGTTTCAACATGTTCTCCAATAATGATCATATCAGAGAAAGAAGTGGAGGTACTATTGAGCATGTGTTGGAGATAAGGACCTTGTAGAGTACCCATAAACAAATAAATCAGTTGACGATCCAAGAGAGAAGGTTGGACCCTTGCATCCAGTTAATGCCACCTTTGAGCGTACTCTTTGAACGACTCTTCATATTTATGTATCATCCCTTGAAGGTGAGTTCGGCTAGGAGCCATGGCAGTATTATAATGATAATGTTTCAAAAAGGCGTCAACAAGTTCTCCCAAAGTACTGACATGAGTTCTTTCTAGTTGCATATACCAGTCTAACGGTGCCCCAGTCAAGCTATCTTGGAACAAATGCATGAGTAATGGTTCATTTTCAGCATAGGCTGCCATCTTGCTACAGTAGGAACATAGATGAGTCTCTGGGCAGGAAGTACCTTGTATTTGTAAAAATTAGGAACTTTGGACTTGGAAGGGATAACTACCCCAGGCATGAGACACATTGCAACAGTATTGAATCCTGAAGCCTTGATACCCTTCATGGATTTGAGACGCTCTTCGAGAGCATGGTATGTTTTTGCAATTTTGGCAACTCCAGCGGCAAGATTCACTTGAGGTTCATCAAGATCAATAACATCATGTTGATCATCAACATCATTCTGAGGAGCTCTAGTAGGGGTATCGATATTTGCATTGTCATTCCTCCCATTAGCAGAAGTGGAGGGAGTAGCAGTAGCAAGCTTGGCAACACTTTCATGTAACTCTTCTTGACCTTTGATAACAGCATGAAGAGTTTCCATAAGTTGATCCATGCGAGTGCCCATGGTGTCCATATCTCGACGGAGAGCATTATGATTTTCTTCAAAAATATTCATAAGTCTTCGTTAGTTGCTTCTTATATGGTAAGGATGTTGAAAAGTTGTCTTTGCTGTTTATTGAAGTCTGTTGGAAAAGGGACCCCAATGAGTTTTTGTTGAAAAAAATATGAATGCATGATAGTATGCATGAATGTTTTATCTTCATTTCTGAGGAAGCCCAAAGACTCGTCTATCCTTTTAAAATTTTGTTCTCATTTTTTTTGAAAAGCTCTACCAACGAGACTTGTCTTTGGACTTCCTTAGATATGAGATATATATACATGATGATATGATGTCATGGTATGCTATGGCATGAAGTTCCAGCTCCATATATTTTGGATAACCGCTGTGTAGTCCTTTGTATAAGCTGAAGGTAACAGGATCAAAAGTTCGACGTCACATGCATGAAGTCAAAGTAACCACCCATAAGGTATATACTAGGGGTTTATCACCTGTTAAACAAGGTTCTAAGGAAATATTAGAGTCTACACTCTTCCTTTGGATATTACCGATGTCCCAATTACTCGATAATCAGTTATATTCGCAGGAAAAAATCGTACGAGTGTAGCATCGCATGACAACTACTTTCGGATTACTCCGTTATAGTCTCCGCACTGCACCTAAAAGGCCAGGATGGGTTAATGGTTCTACGACTCTCAGCTTCTCGAGTTCCCAGGTCAAAAGCAACAACATCTTTCCAATTACTCGGTAAACATCGCTACTTTCAAGGGGACCTCCACTGAGTGGGGGATTTTCATGCCTCCTTCTTTGGGATTACTCCCTCAAAGTTAACATGACTATACCGCCCGTTCTAATCCTAGGTGTAACCTAAGTCCGAGTATAGGACTTATCAAATGTAATCACCCAACCCAACATCACAGCATAACCAGAATATATGAGTAGCAGCAATGATACAACATATACAAAAGAATGCAATAAAGCAATAAAGAAATAAAACAGTAAAGCAAAATAAAGCAAATAAATAATCACCCAAAAGACAAATAAACAAAACTAGGAGAGACTCACAAAAGTTCCCCAGCAGGGTCGCCAGCTGAAGCTACCGGAAGAAAAGAGAGAGCCGCCACCGAACTTTATTTATCCTGAAGGAAGGGGAAATATCGATAAAACCACAAGATGATGGACAAGATGGTCTTGTGACTGTTGCACCCCAAAATTTTCCCTCCCATATTCTTCAAGAAATTGCCAAGCCAAGTCACAAAATTCCCCAAGGGTTATGCAGCTCAACTGTCTCCTATACAGTCAAAACTAGGGTTTGGGTTCTGATCAAGAAAATGAAGTTTTCAAAGGCCCAATCAAGTCTCATATGCTTACAAAGATGGTCAAGTATCTTCATATCAAGTTTCAAGGCATTCAGCTCAAGATTGCACAGTCAAAACCCTAAATTGCACTGCAGTCAACTGTAGGGGCAAAATGGTCATTTGACAGTCAAAAGTTCAAAATTTTGGTCAACATATCATTTTAAAGCCACAAACATCATTTGATCAATGCTTGATCATGATTCTCAAGATTTGGCTCAGAAATCATCAAAGATGCCAAAGTTACTATATTTGGATAGTTGAAAAAGTCAACTGAAATTGACCAGGGCATAACTTTCACATGGATTATCAGAAAAATTCCATCCAAAGCTCATTTTGAAGAGAAAGACATTTCCTACAACTCATCTTCATATTCCAAGTCTAAGAAATGCTCTCACAAAAAGTTATCAATTTCAACATTATAGGTCATTTTCAAAAGTCAACAAAAAGGGACTTTAAGTCAAAGGCCATAACTTGAGATTGGTAAATCAAAATGACATGGGACCAAATGCATTGGTTAAAGGACTCAAAGACCTTTCCAAAATGTCCAAGAACATGTGAAAAGCTTAAAAATGGAGCAAGTTATGCCTTGTGGAAGTTGGGAAATTTTTGGGAATTTTGAAAAGTCAACATTGATGCAAATGATCCAAAAATGCTAATGGGCCCATTTTTTCTTCCAAGTTTCTTCATGCCAAGCCTATGCACGACCATTAGGCCCAAAGGGAAGTATTTTCTCATTTTTTAATTATTTATTTGAATTTATATTAATATTAATTCATTTAAATTATTTAAATACATGAAAAATATAAAGCTTGACCTAAAAAATCTTTTTATGCACATTCTAGACTCAAGATTTCGTGCACATCCCAATATGGCAAGATTTGGTTGATTTGAGCATGATTGAACAAAAATGCACATGGAAAAGATATGAAAAAATCTTGAAAAATCAATTTGCAAAAACCATTGAATGAAAGAGATTTGATTGATATTTTTAACCTAATAGCTTTGCTACATATTCAGGATGATAACCCTAATGCCAGGAGACTCTCAGCTGCGCTCAGAAGCCATACACAAACTTGAAAATTTTCCATAAAACTCAAATTCTGAAATCAACCTTAGGGGTCGATTCAAACCCTACAATTGATTCCATTGGCTTCCTTGAGTCTCCTTGATCATACTCCAATCAAAAACATCCACAAAAGCTCCAGGAATTGGTGCCTGTGACTCAAACTGTATTGCAAAAAATTCATAATCGTATATCATCTTTTAAGCACTTTTACAGCATTCTATTCATTGCATCATGTTTGTTTTGAGCTTCTGAAACTAACCATTGTGTTTGATTGAATTTTTACACGCTATATACAAATATGCCATAACTGACTTTTAGGGTTTTCAGAGTTCTTGAATTGGGGTTTCTCACCCAAGGAAAAATTAGGACTCAAAATCACCACTATCAAACTCAGCTCAACTGGACGAAGAGATCCCAATAGTCGCGATGAATTTATGTTCAAGGATAGCCTAATCGCTATTTTCTTGAAACCTGCCTAAAACCACGCATCCAAAACCGTGGCTGAAAGTTCTTGTTTTCAGAAAAATAAAATAGAACGAGGAAGACGATGTGTTGTCAGCCAGTGATTCGCTAGTTTGAAATTTCGCGCGTTCCAATCCATTAACGTGTTTCTTTCTTTATATTATTTATTCGTTATTTATATATTAAAGATGTTAACATGGCGTAGTGGTCCAGGTGTTGGCTGGTGAGGGGCAAGACCTGGGTTCGAACCCCAGGTCTATACAATTCCCATGTTATTTTTCATTAACAATTCTTATGCAGCGCGCCTATTGAGGACCACCATATTCCATCATCATCCCACCATACACGCGTCCAGTGAGAGCAGATCAAGGGCTCAAATTCAAAGAACACCATAAACGCAGTCAACATGCCATACAAAATCTGGAAAAGTCAACGAATTCAAAGTTAATTGGGCCAGAATTCTAAGGCCTGTACCTCCAATTTGGGGCTACCCCCCCCCCCCCCCCCCCCCCTGGTTTGCATTTTTTCTATGTTTCTTCTTATATTTTATTTTTGCTATTTCATTTATTTTATTTGTTTTAACATAATTAATTTGTTTTCACAAAAATACAAAAATTCACAAAAATTCAGAAAAGACAAAAATATAATATATATTTATTTTAATTATTTTTCATAAAAAACTTGCATGTAAATTAGTTAATTTAAATTAAGGCTTATTGTTAATTCTTTTCATCATAAAAACACAAAAATATAGAATTTAGGTTTGATGAATTTTATTCCCTTTTAAATTTTCCTTTTTTTATCACAATATTATTTATTTATTTATTTATTTTTATAATTAAATGCACATAAATTAATTTAGGGTTTAATTTAGGTTAATATAACATTTTCATGATAACTAAAAAATATTAGAATTAGGATTCGACACTTTGTTTTAATTGTAATTAATTCTCTTTTTTCCTATTAAACATAAAAAACCACAAATACTAAAAAACATTTTTCTTTTTTAAATTTTAATTTTAATTCTCATTAATTTAATTATGTTTGCAAAAGGATTCAACGCCCATGTTCGTAGTTTATTTAATTTCGCACATTTATTTTATGTCATTTATTATAATTATGTAATTCTCCCAAAGCATTGTAACGATTTTACTTTTCGCACTTTTACTTCGCTTTCTTTATTTTCCGTCAAATCGGGTCCGGTTTAATTTTTGGCGATGTGGACCCGCGCCTTTGTAATAGCCTTAGATTTATTTTTCCGCAAACTTTATAACTGTTAAAAAGCATGCAAGAATGAATGTCCTAATTAAAATCAAGCGTAGAACACAAATAAACATGACAAGACAAATATCTGAAAACGACACACGAATCGCACACACCACCCCTAGGGTACGCCTCACTGTTGCCTTTCGAAAGGTGATCGTCGAGTAGAGGACGTCTTAGTAAGTCCTCATGATCCGGGAACCTGGCATGAGGGTAGCTTCTAAGGTGTCTTCCCGTTGCTCTGGTGATCACCATGTCCCTAAACTCGAATTGACCCGAATACCTCCAACGGTGGTGCTACCTACCTCTCAATGGTGGGATGGCATTACTTTAAAGGACATTTACACAGACGAATTCCTTAGGGTAGGTAGGTTCTCAAGGATACTTGCTCTCTTCAAAACAAACTGAAATCTTTTCACACCAACACATTTTCAAAAGCTTTCGAAAGCGACTTTTCAAACACTCTTGAGGACCGATACAAGAGTCGAACTGGAATTTTCAAAGAAACTTTTTAAAACCCACAGTTGAAAAGCAAACAAACCATTTTTGAAAACACAAAAGAGCAAGTATCTAAGAGCCCATGGATAACCATGGATAGAAAGGGTGCTAACACCTTCCCTTTCTATAATCTACCTCCCGAACCGAGAGCAATCTCTTTAAGGAATTTTTCTGTGCTTTTGTCCTTTCCATTTGGAGAAAATAAAAGACGGTGGCGACTCTTGCTTCCGCGACATTTCGCGAACCAGCGTTAAACAGTCAGTTCCAGATCCACCGATCACAGTGACCAAGAGAATGGATAAGGGAGTCGGTTATGCAAGTGGAAGGTATTAGCACCCCTCACATCCGTTGTACTCAATGAGATCCATTTTGTTTGTTTGTTTCTAAGGGTGTGTTTATCTACAACTATACTTTCTTAAGGGGAAATAAATGGTTTTTTATTATTGCGTTCGTGAGGGTTTCGCGACCCATTGCCTACGTATCCAGTGAAGTAATCAGAACACCGTAATTCCTCTAGAAAATGTTGGTTTGTTGGTGTTTTTAGTAGGTGACGTTAACACACACATTCTAGCAATAGGCACGACCTGTATCGCGGTAGAACGAAGATAACATGCCCTTTGGGGGAAGTTTTGATTGGTTGAGTGTTTTTTGCAAGTTTTAGAATGAACAAATAAAGAAACTTAAGTTCTTAATGTTTTATTGTCTTTTTTATCAAGTTAAATAAATAATAAAAATTGAATTAAAAGATATTAAATAAAAGATTAAGTAAATAACTAAAAAAAAGATTAATTTAATAAAAAAAAGCATGTTTTTGTATTTTCTCATGAAATAATTATATAAAAAAACTAAATAAATATTTTCTTAAGAAGTATATAGTAAAATATAGAGAGATAAGACCTAAAAAAACAAAAAAAATGCCCTAGCAGGGGTTGAACCCGGGTCTTTAAGGTTATGGGTGAGGTGCTTTGCCAGTTGTACTAAGTTTTTTATCTGTTATTAACATGATTTAATTAATACAAAAGCTGAAAACGGTTGAGTGATTGAGCCAAAAGGCCCAATGGGCTGACCCGGTTGGAGGAAAGAAACAAGGAATTTTTTTTGGAACCCTAACAAGCAAAAGGCGCCGTTGGGAGTGTGTATGGGGAAAGGAAAAAAATTTAATGATTATTATTAGTATTGTTAATTAAATTTTTTTTCCCATATTTACCGTAAGACAAAAAACAAGACTCTCTCTCTCTCTCTCCAGGTTTCTTCCATCTTCCTCGTTTCCTCCATCATCTCATTAGGACAACCTTTTATACCTTCATTATCCTCTTTCCTGATGCTTCACTGTAAACAAAACAAATTTCTCCTCTTGATCTCGTACTGTCACCATCATCACCTTCAATCTCCTTCCGGATTCGTCTTCGCTCCCGCTTCGTCTCACGACCCAAAACCTTCTCCCTTCGCCTTCATTAGCTTCTTAGTTTAGTTGTTGTTGCGGGTGGTGGATGAAGATGGAAATGTTGTTTCACGGTACCGATCATTAAAAGTGGCAGTGATCAGAGCGGACATCAACCTTGGCTGAGGGAGACAAAGATGCTTCTGATAAAGGTATGTAGGCATTATGTTTTTATTACATAAATGTGTGATTTACAGAGATATGAAACTTTATTGTTTTTGCAGGTTCTTTGTTGAGAAACAAATATTGATAAAATTTGCGGATGAAGGTGATGACAATGTTTTCTATGTAGAGATGGGGATGGATAATGTTGTTATCTGATTCAAATGTCTAACAACTTATTGGCATGCTTTGGATTGATGAATGAAGCAAAAATCAGTAACAATAGGTTGGTGATCCGGGTTCAGAAGTATCCATCTGTTATGAATGGGATTAGAAAGGGAAGTTGGTTTACTGTGTATTTATGTTCAATCTGGTTTTTTGGGTTTTCGATTTCATTGCATGCTATTGTTCTATTTTGATTTCATTGTTTTACTTATTGTTTTAGATTCACGATTCAGATTTGAAAACAAACACATTCCTGAAAAACAAAATAAAAATGACTTTGCTCGTATAACAGTCAATCACAAGCATGGAGATGTATAAATGGTTAAAAAATAGTTACCTGTCAGAGTCTCTCTGATGGAGCTTTAACAGAGGTGAGCTCAGGAAATCCCTTCCACTTCTTTTGAAATTTGAAAAATTGTTTAACAATATGTGTTTGATTCAGGTTAATGGAGATTTTACATATTACTTTGGAGGGAGATTGCTGCTAAAAATGCTACAGAGTTTGGTTATTATTTTTTCTAATATATTCCTCTTGTTTAGGATTTGTAGTTGGTATCTTTTTCTGGTTTTTCTGGATTTTTACATGGTAAAATCTCTCTTTTCGGTTTGCTGGCTGTGTTCTCTCTTCTGGTTTTTGGCTTGGTAAAATCACTCTTTTTGGTTTGCTGGTTGTGTTCTCTCTTCTAGTTTTTTGGCTTGGTAAAATCACACCCTATCTCAATGGAACAGTGGCCCTTCTTATAATGAGATAAAGGTGCAAATAGGAGGGAAGGTTTTGTGAATTTGAACAAAATTGTATGTTGACTTGGTGGCTTTAGGATGCAGGTTCTGTTTTTAGTCATTTTGGTGTATGAGGGCAGAATTTAGACTAATGTGTTTGGAGTTTTTCTGGCTTACTACATCAGGCTTTAGGCAGGCTTATGCAGGGTTGACTTTGACATGTTATGGACTATTTTGGGTTAGGCGATATCTCTCAAAACCTATCTCTTTTCCTCTTTACCTTTTAATGATATAAAGTTGTTTTACTTTTTTTGAAATTTTCTGAAGGGTTTGCAATATTAGGAAAATGATGAGGCAATGACTATGTGAGCTAGTGCTAGCTTGCATTATTTGTGAATTACTGTTATCTTTCATATGCTGCAATTTTGAGTTATTTTTGGCTATTCTAGCAGCCTGTTGTTGTTTGTTTGGCTGTTTTTGTGTTGCTTGCAGTTTGTTCTGCTTTGCTGCCTTGGGCTGTTTTGCTTATTTTGCCTTGTTGTTATTGGCTGTTGCGTTGCTGTTTTGCTGCCTTGGGCAATTTTCCTTGTTGTTGTTTGTTGCTGCGTTGCTGTTTTGCTTGCTTGTATATTTGGCAATTTTGAATTTGTTTTTGGCAGTGAAAAATGTATTCTATTTTCTTTTCCTTTTGTGAACCAAAAAGCTTTTGTGATTTCAAAATAGGAGAAGATAGCCGATGATTGAAAACCCCTTTTGAATTTATGATTCCAAATGCAAACCTTAATGATGAAATGCGAATTTCTTTTAACCATTAATTCTTGCTTGGAAATTTTTCACATGTTGATTGTTTACTAACTTTCTCTCTTCCTTGTTTCATGATCAATGGGGATTGTACGGCCAAAGCGAGGTTGAAAGATGAAAATTCCATGGCTAGCAAAGAGTGTGGACGAGTTTCTTGAATATGAAGAAAAAGAAAATAGAAGAAGAAACATCATTTCTTTTTTGTAAACAAAACAAATGTAGTTTGTATTTCGCATTGTAATCCTTTTTGTAAATTGTCCAAAAATGTAACTTGAACACAAAACTTGAGTGAATTTTATGAATGATGAATTTATTGTATGGAAATCAAACAAAATCTTGAATCTTGATTGAAACTAGAAATTCTCCCTTGAATGGTTTGAATGATACACCTCACTTTGTAACTTGAACTTCAAGAAATCACAAATGACCCTAGTAACTTGTATCTCAAGTAACCATGCGCCTTATCTTTCAATCCTCAATCTTCATATTATGTCCAAACCAAACTTTCACTTTCAATGAGAACTCTAACTTTGATATCCAAACCAACAGTAACTTGTAACTGAAGAAACAAAAGCATGCCTTGATTATCATACGAGCTCGCAACATCCTCTCTTGTTTTATAGATAAAACACTTGCAGTATTATTCACAACCCTTGACAATAATCTGAATGATGAACGCTGTTGTACCCCAAAATTTGCCCTCCTATATTCCTCAAGACTTGTCAAGAAAAAGCTTCAAGTTGCTCAAGTTGGCTCAAGGTTTGGACAGTCAAATCACCTCCTAAGGCAGTCAAGTCAAAATTAGAGTTTTGTGTTGCATCAAGGTCCTTGCATCCAAATGACCTCCAGTGCTTACCAATGCCTTAATATGTTCTCAAGTTCATCCATGTCAAATTTCAAACCTTGCAGAGGAAGTTTGGTCAGTCAATTGCTCAAGAGGCCCAAAAATCGACTGTACTAGGGCAAAAGTCAACTGTGTCCCAAATACAGTCAAACCTCAAGATTTTTTGTCAACATTCTCATTTTGAAGGATAATTCATCATTTGATCAAGGGTTGATCATGATTCATCAAGGATTTCCCAAGATTCATCAAAATTCAAAAGTTGCTAAATTAGGGTTTTGTAGGAAAAGTCAACTCAACTTTGACCATGCATAACATTCTCATACTTTATGAGAAATGACCCATACAAAGCTAATTTTTAAGAGGATGCAATTTCATACAATCCATCTTCACACCCCAAGATCAAGAAATGCTCTCACAAAAAGTTACAAATTTGGACATTATAGGTCATTTTTGAAAGTCAACAAAAACACCTTTTTTTCCAAAGCTTATAACTTGAGCATGGAACATAAAAATGAGATGAGACAAAAAGGGTTGATTATAAGACATCTCAAGGTTTATAAAAAGTCAAATAACACTTCCAAAAGTTCAAAATTGAAGAAGTTATGCATTGTTGAAGTTGGGTATTTTTCCAAATTTGGCAAAAGTCAACTATCCTCAAAACTCCAATTTTTGACAAAAGGGCCCACTTTTTTCCACTTGATATAGTCTTGTCATGCCACACACGTGTCACATCTTTAATTTCACGACCAAACATTTATTTTTCTATTTTATTTAATTTTTATTGATTTAATTCATTTTAAATCTATATTAATTCAAATAAAATCCAAAAATTAATGGAATGAGATTTTTTTTGATCATTGCAGCTTTTAATTAACAAGATACACCTAATCAAATTCGTATCAGGTCTTATTATGCACAAAAAATCAGATTTGAGGCATTTTTGGAAAGCTTATCAATGGTGATCATATCAAATCCCAAACCATGAATGCATAAAGATTGGAAGCCCAAGATTTGACCTAGTTGCTTGCTTGATACATATACAACCTAAAGCAACCAAGAACAGGCAGAAGGAACTGTTGAAACGGCCAGAACGAGTTTGTAAAAAAGCATGAAAAGTGAGAGATCAAAAACAACATTGGAGCACGATTCAGTCCAAAAGCTCAACACTACTCTCTTCCTTAACATCCAGTGGAGCTATACCAATCAAAACCAAGCCTTTTCATTGCCTAAAACTCATTGTAAGTCTCCACAAATATGCCTCTGCACATGAAATCGTAAATCATTCTCCTTGCATCTTTTTGCCAATTTGATTGAACTATCATGCTTAACATTCAAATTCTAACAATTCTGCATTATTTAAATTGATTGTCATGGCCTGTATTGTGATACCCGAACCTAGGGTTCTTGTTCTTGTTTTTTAGGCATTTCTTATGCAGGATAAATTGAGCCAAACAATGGTTATATGAATGATCAGGAGGCAGAGACGAACACGTCTATGTTCTTGGATGGCATTTTCATGGCCTGTAGTGAGTTTTGAAAGCAAGCCACGGATCTTCCTGCGGATAAAAATCCGCAGGTAAAGAACCAGTGTGATATGAAGAAGATGATAACGTGGTTGGGCGTGATTGGACCATTCAAATCATTAGCGCGTTTTTTCTTTTATTTCAGGCTTAGCATTTTATTATGTATATAATATTTATCTTCTATTCCACTAACGAATGTGCAAGCTGGTTGAGTTGGTGAGAGAGGCATGGCAAAACCCCTTTGGACATGGGTTCGAATCCCAGGTCTCCCAAAACTTTATTTAATTTTGTCTTCAGGTATTCATGCGCAGTATTCCAAGCTTGGACTATCATATGTCCTCAGATCTAAATGTGCCAAGTGGCTTCAGGCCAAGATCCAAAGGCCAGATTTGAGCATCCACCATACTCCCTGGTCAACAAGCATGCAGGGAATCACAAGGGTCAAACAGGCTGGTGTTAGTGGGCCAAGAATTGCTTATCATACTCCCTTTTCAGGCCCAAACCCCCATTTTGGTTTATTTCTTTTTCTCTCTATATTTATTTTATTTAATTATTATTATCAAAATTAACCAATTAATATTTTTTCTATAAAATCAGAAAACCCTAAAAAATAATATTTTTATTAATTTCACTATTTTATTATTTTTGTAAATAAACATTAATTAATTTATTTAGTTTAATTAGGAACAACTTTAATATCTTTTGCATTAAATTAAAATTAACATAGAATTAGGGTTTTAATATCTTTTAACCATTCTTATTTTATTTCCTTAAATAATAAAAAAAAACAAAAATATTTTCTTTTCAATAATTAATTCAATTATTAATTTAGACTAATTTTTAATTCAAAACAACAAAAATATGCTTTATTTAATAAAAAAGGAGTCAAAACCCTAAGACACTCCGATTTAATTTTTCTCGCGCGCAAATTATTTTTTATCCATATTTCAATATTTTAACTGCTCCGGGAATGTAATAGTTTTTTAAATTAGGATTTATTTATCGCTTTTATTTACTTTTCGCAATTTAATTTTAAAGGGTTTGTTTTTGGCGATGTAAATACCCGACGCCTTGTAATAGCTTAGATTTATTTTCCGAAATTTACATTCCGCAACCATTAACTGTTAGATGTTTGAATAATAGGCAATGCATGACAAGATCAATTTTAATTTAAAATCAACAGTAGCTCACCATGACATGTACAAAGATAATATAACTGAAAAACAATACACTCGCACATGCCACTCTTAGGGTACACCTCACTTGGTTGCCTCAAACGTGGTCATTGAGTATAGGAAGTTTTAGAGGTCGCCCTCTTGTCTAAAGATCATAGTTGCCTCGAAACAGTTGCCTCGGAAAAATGATCTAAGACATTAGGGTTACCGCTAAGGCGTCCTAACGTTGCCTTAGTGACCACACGTCCCTTAATCGAATTGACCCGAAAACTCCAACGACGGTGCCACCTACTCCTCAATAGTAGGATAGCACTGTCTAAAGGACATTTGCACAGTCTAATTCCTTTTTGAGTAGGTAGATGTTCTTAAGTACTCGCTCCTTTTAAAACAAAACTTTTCGCACTTACACACCTTTCAAAACAAAAACTCTTCTCAAATCGACAAACACAAAGAAAAGCAAACTTTTGAAAACACAATGAGCAAGTACCTAAGAGCCCGTGGATAACCACAGATAGAAAGGGTGCTAACACCTTCCCTTTCTATAATCTACCTCCCGAACCCGAGAAATATCTCAAAAAGGAATTTTTCTGTGCTTTTGTCCTTTTCTTGTTGGATAAAATAAAAGATGGTGGCGACTCTTGCTTACCGCGACATTTTGTGAAAACAAACGCAAACACGAACCAGCATTCCAAAAACAGTCAGTTCTCATTCCCACCGATCACAGAACTGGCGACTCTGCTGGGGATAAACTCTGTAAGGTGTACCTTAGGATTAGATCACTATGTTTTCAATTGTATGCTTTGTATGCTTTAATTTTGTGGGCTTGTATCGAAGTTCTATAGATCCTAACCCGGATCTGGGGATACCCTTTAGGTAAGTAGCAATAAACTGTGAGGGATCTGTCCGGCATAGACCGACACAGATGAAGCAGTAGCTACATTGGTGTGGCACCTTGGTCTGTACTGATATCCCTTGTGTTGAAACGAGAAGAATATGGGTCTTCTAAGGAGTCATTAAGCACCAACTGACCTTAAAACCTTAAATCGACCAACTTGGCCATAGAACAGTAGCAGTATGCTACACTCATTGAGACTAAACTCTCGCGATGATTCCGGCTGCAAGAAAAGGTTGCTAAACTATAATTATGACCGATTGAGGGTAGTTAGTGATATTGAGATCCTCTAGAACCCGATTACTATTTTTTAGGACAAGTCTTAACCAACTGAACTGAAAGAGGGTAGTACCTAATCTTCATGCCAGCCTGAAATCTAAGGGCTCTTTTGTGTGACTTGTGTGCCTTTACCATGTTTGCCTTTTGTGGATACTTGTGGTGTGCCTTTACCATGACATCATGACATCATAACATTGCATACATTTTTCATAAGGACTAACCTATTTCAAGGACAAGAGGGTTTCATCTTTGCTCTGTTTTGTAGGTCATCATGATGCCCATGTGTAGGAATACTATCCGGATCAACTTTGTCCAAGTACCTACCCTGCTTAAAGATTTGGTTGTCAGGATTCCAGACACTACTTCCTTCATCAGAAGGCATGGTTCTCTTCTCAGTTTGGTCACTTCAAAATTGGACGAGCAAATGATGAGTGTTATGGTACAATTATATGATCCGTTGTACCATTGTTTTACTTTCCAGGACTTCCAGCAGGTTCCTACTCTAGAAGAGTTCTCTGAGCTACTCGGTATCTCCGTCTTGGAACAGACTCCGTTTACTGGATGGGAGAAGACTCTTAAGCCCGAAGAAATTGCTGCAACCCTTCACTTGACCAAAGAGGAGGTAATGGCTAACTGGGAGACTAGAAGTGGAGCTAAGGGTTTTCTAGCTAAGTTTTTGGTTGACAAAGCTAATTACTTCTGGGACAACTTAGACTTCAAGGCGTACGAGGACATTCTGGCTCTCTTGATTTATGGTCTGGTATTGTTTCCGAATCCTGACACTTTTGTTGATATTAATGCCATCAAGATCTTCATCTCTCAGAATTTGGTACCCACTCTCTTGGGTGATATCCTTCATCAGCTCTATGCTCGTACTGCCCGAAAGCGGGGAACTTTGATGTGCTGTGCTCCTAGGGTGATGTCTCTTTCTAATAACGACATTATCTAGACTCTCAAAGGTATGGATGAGGTAACTATCATTGATCACTGTGGAGAGTATCCTAATGTTCCATTGATCGGAACCCATGGAGGGATTTCTTATAACCCATGCTTAGCTCTCCGTCAGTTTCGAAGAGCCAGAAGATAAGGGCCTCATGAGATGCTGATGCCCCATATCATCTTTGATTTTCAGGGAGATAGCGATGAGCTGCGTCGTAGATTCATAAGGGCTTGGGACAGAGTTCACCAATCTGACCCACATGAGTTGGGACCAAAGACTTCTCTGCCAATGGAGCCATACCTCAGATGGGTCCGCATCCGTGCCCAGAAGCTAGGTATGCCATATGAAGCTGTCAGGCCTGTTACTCTTGAAGTTGATAATGAGGAGGGGGTTCTTCCAACTATTCTCCACCCTTATATGCCCACTGATATTGGGACACTGAAGAGGTCTTGGATGCAGTTGAGGGATGAACGGGATTCCTACCGAGAGAGGTTCAATGAACAAGAGCAGAAGATCCAGAAGCTGACTAGACAGTTGGAGAACGAGCGGATCCTGAATGATTATGTCCGCACTGAGAAGAAGATACCATGGGAGCATTGATGGACCTTTGTTGATTTCTTTTACAATTTTTATTTACTTTTTAATATTTCCATTCTTGTAACACCTAAGGGCAATTTGTTGAACAATTTAAATTTTGAAGTTTAAATCTAATAAAGTGTGTTTCCTTTCTTGTTTACAAATTTGAATCTCGATTGTCTTTGAAATCATAAATCATACGCATTTCATCCCATACACTCCATAAACAGGTACCCATTACAGGTCTATTATCTTCTTCGCTGTTTATTTTAGCGCTCAATCATCATGTCTGCTGAACCTTCCACTGAGAAAGCTATCAAGGCCCTCCAGGCCCAAAATGCCCAGTTTCAAGAGTTGTTCATGAATCTGGCTAAGGGTCAGCAGGACCTGAAGACTTTGATTCTGAAAGAGAAGAAGAAGAAGAAGAAGAAGAAGAAGAAGAAGAAGAAGAAGAGGACCATCCTGTTCAATACTTGACGCAGGTTTGGAAACAGGCTGCAGAATGAAGTTGATCTGACCACCTCATCTGGAGGGAAAGATAGTCCACAAGAAAGGAGGGCTCCTAGCCCTATGGTCTCCGACAACGAGACAGACTATGATGAAGAACAATATCCTCCTGCTAAAGATAAGTACAAGCAGCTGGAAGACCGTTTGAGCGCTATGGAAATACAGAAGGTGCCCGGTCTGGACTTCGGAGATCTGGGTGTATCATCTGGGGTGGTGATTCCCCATAAGTTCAAGGCACCTGCCTTTGCTAAGTATGACGGAGTTTCCTGTCCGAAGCTGCACCTCCGATCATATGTGAGGAAGATCCAGCCTTACACTGCTGATAAGAACTTATGGATCCATTTCTTTCAAGACAGTCTCTCAGGGACTCAGCTCGAGTGGTTCTATTAGTTAGACGGAGCCAGTATCCGTATCTGGGAGGATTTGGCTACTGCATTTTATAGGCAATATCAGTACAACTCCGACCTCGCTCCTACGCGTACCCAACTCTAGGGTATGTCAATAGGAACAGGTGAAGGATTCAAGGAGTATACTCAAAAGTGGAGAGACCTTGCCGGAAGGGTGCAACCACCTTTGGCTGATCGTGAACTTATTGACATGTTTTTGGGGACCCTGTCTGGTCCATTCTTTAACCATCTAATTGGAAGCTCTTCAGTTGGGTTTACAAATCTTATTTTGACTGGTGAGAGGATTGAAGCTGGTATTAAGGCTGGGAAGATACAGAAGGGTGCCTCATCGAGCACTGAGAAGAAACCGTTTAAGAAAGAGTCCAGTGCTGTCTATAGTTAGAGAAGACAGAATAGACCTGAACACCGCCAAGATATCAATGCAGTGGTTATTTCAAAACCTGTTGGTGCTCCTTAGCATCACAA
Source organism: Vicia faba (assembly GCA_948472305.1). NCBI lineage: Eukaryota > Viridiplantae > Streptophyta > Magnoliopsida > Fabales > Fabaceae > Vicia > Vicia faba. The sequence continues at coordinate 892,086,935 of OX451740.1, forward strand.
TCAACAAAAGGACGAGAGACCTCGAAGGAAGTTCACTCGTCTCAGCATGACTTTGTCTCAGATTTTGCCACAGTTGCTGAAGACCAATTTGGTAACTCTAAAAGAAGCTCCGAAGAATCCAAGTACCACATCACCAAAGTACAACCCTAATGCCCGCTGCGCTTTTCACTCTGATAGCCTGGGGCATAATACAGATGATTGTTGGGTTTTGAGGAACAGGGTGCAAGACCTAATTGATGCAAAAGAGATTGAGTTTGAGGCTCCCGAGAGGCCTAATGTTGTGACTGCTTCCATGCCCAAACATGGAATAAATGCTATAGAGGAAGATTTGTTTGTAGTTTCCGTGGATGATATTGTTACCCCTCTAATGACTGTCAAGAAGAACCTGTTGCTAGCCGGTTTATTTCCGGGTTGTGGCGAAGGTTGCCATATGTGTTCTGTTTTACCTACTGGTTGCCCATTTCTGAAGTCAGGTATCCAAAACCTGATGGATAATAAAGAGATCCTATTTGAGAAGATTGCTGTTTCTTCCATTCCTACTGAAGAAGTCGCCATTATTACCATTTTCTATAATTCTTCCAAGGCTCCCTCGAGGAAGCCTGTTAGAATTACATCTACTCCGAAGATCGCACCTGTAATCATCACTGTTCCAGGGCCCATCCCCTACACCTCTGACAAAGGTGTCCCTTGACACTATGGGGCAGATGTTTATGTTCTTGGGGTTAAGCAAGAGTTGGATGCTGATACCGGCGTCAGCAACATTACTGGACCTGCTAAAGTCACCCGCATCGGTAGACTTTTCTCACCTGATATTGCTCCACCAACTGTCAGAAGACCTGTTGTCATTACACCTGCAAGTGTACCTATCACTATTCCTGATCAAGTTCTTAGTCCTACCCCTGCCGCTGAGTCGTCTAACGCTCGGGGCAAAGGAATCATCACTGATGTGCCTGCCCAGATGGAGGTACCAAAGATAATCACTGTTGAAGCTTCCAAGCAGGAAATGGAAGAGATTCTGAAGATTATTAAGAAGAGTGATTATAACGTGGTTGAGCAGCTGGGGTAAACCCCATCAAAGATTTCTATGTTGTCACTGCTGTTGTGTTCAGAGGCCCACTCCAAGGCTCTGATTACCTTCCTGAAGTCTGCCCACGTGCCACAAGAGACATCAGCCGATCAGTTTACCAATTGTGTGGCTAACTTAACCGCTGATAATGGTTTGGGTTTCTCCGACGCTGATTTGACTGCCAAGGGGAAAAACATAATGATTCCCTACATGTCTCCATTGAATGTATGGGCACTACTCTTGCACATGTATTGGTTGATACTGGTTCCTCATTGAACGTCTTGCCCAAGAAAGCTCTAGACCGGTTGGATTGCGAAGGGTTGGAGCTAAAGCCAAGTAACATCATTGTCAGGGCCTTTGACGGGTCTAAAAGGATGGTGCATGATGAAGTTGATATTCCAATTAAAATTGGTTCTCAGGTCTTCAATTCTACATTCTACGTGATGGACATTAGGCCATCCTATTCTTGTTTGCTGGGTCGTCCATGGATCCAAAAAGCTGGAGCCGTAACCTCAACACTCCACCAGAAGCTGAAGTACCCGGTCAGAGGGAAGATTGTGACAGTACAAGGGGAGGAAGAGTATATGGTCATCCACCTCAACTCGTTCTGATACGTAGAGATGGATGGGGAGTTCATTGAGACCCCATTTCATCATTTTGAAGAGGTTCCTCAGACACTGGCATCAGCTGAGACTGTGGTTGAAGATTCTCCTATGAAGATGGCTTCCTTAAAGGATGCCCGGGCTGTTATTGAGAAGGGTGAGTATGCAAACTGGGGCCGAATTCCTGATTTAACTCAGAAGACTAACAAGTTTGGTTTGGGTTTCACTGCAGAAGCTCAAAGGGATGTTCGTAATGCAAGGATTGGAAGACCTCCCGTGTTCATCAGCAACTCGGGAGTAAATGCCATTGAAGATGATATGGAGAAGTCTGAATTCGACAGCTGGATCTACCCTACGACCAACGATGGACCAAGCAACTGGACAACGAAGGACTTCATCCCTATTACTTTTGTTACCCAGTAATGAACTCTTTGTTTTGAGCTTGTAACAGACAATGTTTTGAAACTTTATGGCCCGGTGTCTTACCCGGGGCACCGTGGCTTCATTTGTGAGGGCTTTTGTGTGCCATTTTCATATATCATTAATAAAAGCATTGGACGTCTTTTGCATTTCAAATTTTGCGCTCCTTGTTTTTCTTTATTATATATTGCAAAACAACTATTTTACACACACTCACATATACAGGTCTCAATCCACTCTAGATCTCACTGGTAACGACTCTGCTACTGCCAGTTATGACTTCGAAAATCCGATCAACTTAGCCGAAGACGAAGGTGAAGATGATTGCGAAGTGTCAGGTGAACTTGCAAGACTGCTACTCCAGGAAGAGAGGGCCATTCAGCCACACGAAGAGCCAGTGGAAACAGTGAATCTGGGTACTGAGACAGACAAGAAGGAAGTCAAGGTTGGTGTCAATCTGGAGCCTAGTGTGAAACAACGGTTGATTCAGATGCTGCATGACTATGTTGAGATATTTGCCTGGTCTTACGAAGATATGCCTGGATTGGACACTGACATTGTGGTTCATCGCCTGCCTACCAAGGAAGACTGCCCTCCGGTAAAACAAAAGGTTCGCCGTATGCGCCCAGAGATGTCTGAGAAAATCAAGGCCGAAGTTATGAAACATTTTGACGCCGGTTTTCTAGCAGTGACTTCTTACCTTAAGTGGGTTTCCAATGTGGTTCCAGTACCGAAGAAGGATGGTAAGGTTCGAATGTGTGTTGACTACAGGGATTTGAACAGGGCCAGTCCCAAGGATGACTTCCCTATACCTCACATCAACGTTCTGGTTGACAATACTTCTCAGCACAAGGTATTCTCCTTCATGGACGGTTTCTCCAGTTATAATCAGATAAAGATGGCTCCCGAAGATATGGAGAAGACCACCTTTGTTACTCAGTGGGGCACCTTTTGCTACAAAGTCATGCCTTTTGGGTTGAAGAATGCTGGGGCAACGTATCAGCGTGCCATGGTTGCTTTGTTTCATGATATAATCCATCATGAGATTGAAGTATACGTTGATGATATGATCGCGAGGTCCCAGACTGAGGAGGAACACCTTGACCATCTACAGAAGTTGTTTGACAGGTTGAAGTTGTACAAGCTGAGATTGAACCCAAACAAGTGCACCTTCGGGGTGAGATCTGGCAAACTACTAGGTTTCGTCGTGAGCGACAAAGGTATTCAAGTGGACCCTGCCAAAGTGAAAGCCATACAAGAGATGCCAGCTCCTAAGACAGAGAAGGAGGTCAGAGGCTTTTTGGGACGACTGAACTACATTGCCCGATTCATCTCTCACCTAACTGCTACTTGTGAACCAATCTTCAAGCTGCTGAAGAAAGATCAAGTGGTACGTTGGAATGATGAATGTCAGGCCGCTTTTGAAAGGATCAAAGAGTATCTCCAAGAGCCACCATCCTTATGCCACCAGTTGAAGGGAGACCTCTGATCTTATACTTGACAGTACTCGATAACTCAATGGGGTGTGTGCTGGGTCAGCATGACGAGTCTGGCCGAAAAGAGCATGCTATTTATTACCTTAGCAAAAAGTTTACCGACTGTGAGACCCGATACTCACTGCTTGAGAAAACTTGCTGCGCTTTGGCATGGGCTGCTCGCCGGCTGAGACAGTATATGCTGACTCACACTACTCTGTTGATTTCAAAGATGGATCCAATCAAGTATATCTTCGAAAAGCCTGCCCTGTCCGGAAGAATAGCAAGATGGCAGATGATTTTGACTGAGTATGACATCCAATACACGACTCAAAAAGCAATCAAGGGAAGTGTATTGGCAGACCATTTGGCACATCAGGCAGTGGATGATTACCAGTCTATGAACTTTGAATTCTCGGACGAGAACATCATGCTGATAACTGATTGTGAGACACCTGGACCGGATGAAGGACCTGAGGAAGGATCCCGATGGTCTATGTACTTTGATGGAGCTTCGAACGCTTTGGGTAATGGAATTGGCGCTATGATCATATCTCCTAAAGGCTCTCATACTCCATTTACCGCCCGACTATGTTTCAACTGCACCAACAATATGGCGGAGTATGAAGCGTGCATCATGGGCCTTCGAGCTGCAATTGACCTAAGGATTAAGTTTCTAAGTGTCTTCGGAGATTCCTCTCTCGTGATCAGTCAGATCAAAGGCGAGTGGGATACGAAACACCCAAATCGTATTCCTTACAAGGAGTATGTATTGACGTTGCTTCCCCATTTCGAGGAGATAACCTTTGAACACTTCCCAAGAGAGGAGAATCAGTTGGCGGACGCGCTAGCTACGATGTCTTCTATGTTCAAGGTCAAATGGGACAACGAAGCTCCCCGGATCATTATTGAAATATTAGACGAACCTGCACACTACTGTGATCTTGAGACTGAAGAAGTAACAGAAAAGCCCTGGTACCATGAGGTGAAGAGGTATCTTGAAGCTCAGGAGTATCCCGAGGGTGCATCTGTTAATGACAAGAAGTTTCTGAGGAGGTTCGAAGCAAAGTTCTTCATCGGTAATGGCATTCTTTACAAACGTAACCATGATTCGACCTTACTACGTTGTGTGGATAAGAATGAAGCAGAAAGGATCATGGCAGAGCTACATGAAGGTACCTTCGGAACCCATTCCAGTGGACATACCATGGAAAAGAAAATCCTTCGGGCAGGATATTACTGGTCCACAATGGAAGCTGACTGTTATCAGCATTCTCAGACATGTCACAAATGCCAAGTCTATGCTGATAAGGTGCACATGCCTCCAGTTCCTCTGAATGTCTTGACATCACCTTGGCCTTTTGCAATGTAGGGCATTGATATGATCGGCGAGATCATACCTACGGCATCTAATGGGCATCGTTTCATCCTGGTAGCGATCAATTACTTTACGAAGTGGGTTGAAGAAGCTTCCTTTGCTACGGTAACCAAGAACGTCGTGGCACGGTTCATTCGGCATAACCTGATCTGTCGATACGGTGTACCAGAGAGGATCATTACGGACAATAGTACCAATCTTAATAACAAAATGATCACTGAGCTCTGCAAGCAATTCAAGATACATCATCATAACTATTCTCCCTACCGGCCGAAGATGAATGGGGCTGTCGAAGCGGCAAATAAGAATATTAAGAAGATTGTGCAGAAGATGACAATGACATACAAAGATTGGCATGAGATGTTACCATTTTCTCTTCACGGGTACCGTACCTTAGCACAGACGTCAACAGAGGCAACACCATATTCCTTGGTTTATGGCATGGAGGCAGTCTTACCTATTGAAGTTCAGATACCCTCTCTTCGGATCATGAAGGATGCAGGTTTGAGTGAAGATGACTGGATCCTGACCCGATTTGATCAACTGAACCTAATCGATGAAAAAAGACTTACTGCTATTTGTCATGGTCAGACGTACCAAAAACGGATGATCAAGGCATTTAACAAGAAAGTTAGACGACAAGAGTATCAAGTTGGGGACTTGGTAATTAAGCGCATTATTCTACCTCAAGGTGATCCCAGGGGCAAATGGACCCCTACTTACGAAGGGCCATTTGTGGTTAAGAACATTTTCTCAGGAGGAGCGATGATTCTAACCACTATGGATGGTAACGACCTTCCTCACCCCGTCAATGCAGACATAGTAAAAAGATACTACACATAATCAAAGACCCGCTAGGTTGACTGGCCTAGGAAAAAATAAGGGCTTCCCGGTGAACCAAAAGGGTTCGGGCAAAAATAAGGGATGAAAATGAAAAAAATCTGTACACCCGGCAAGTCGAAAACCTGAAAAGGCGGCTTGGGCAAAAAAGGGTATCCCGGTGGACTGAAAACCCGAAAGGGCGGTCCAGGAAAAAGTTAGGGATCAAAGCGTAATACTATGTCTCATTGGATCACCTTGCATCTAGACTTCGGTATCAACTATCAGGCTCGGACGACACCAATCAATCAAGATTCATCTTCAACTAAGCAGCAAAGTGATGAGATGCTTGAAGATATAAAGGCAATAGCAGAGTTAGAACCCAGTGGGATTATTCACATAGCTGTTTTGTTTCCTTTTCACAAATTGTATAAATTCTATTTGTTCGGCAGCGTTCTCTTACTAGGACGTCAGCCTCTTGTACAAAAACGCCTATTTACAGGCAAACTTCAAAATCAATACAAATTTATTTTCAGACAAGTTTCGAATTGTTTTTCCTTTATCTGTTTTGTTTTGCAAAAAACGTCCAATGTTCATTTTTGATATATGCATTTGATATTAATTGCTGCTCATAAATATTTACATGCGAAACAAAGGACGAATTACTGGTAATATCATAAACAGGGGCAATAAGAATTGTCCGAGCAGTGTAGTTGCTCTGTCCACCAAGGTACCAAGGTAGGTTCAGCTGAAGAATATGACCAAGATACCGTCACTCCCCGCAGAGTAAAATAGTAAGGGTATATTTCCCAGCTGAGACTTGCAACTATGAATGAATCAGCAATGCTCTCCCGAAGCAGAGTTAATCTACCGTCAGCCCTAAAAAGGTTGGGTATCCCCATAAAGTCTTAATATTCCCCAACGGAGTATAAAGAGGTTCCCCAACAAGTATAAGAGCATCCCCGACAGTCTTAATATTCCTCCACAGAATATAAGAATGTTCTCGGCGGAATACAAGATACCACAGTGGAGTCATTTCCCCAGCGTAGTCTAAAAAAGGCTTCCCCAGCAGAGCTGAATCATCTTCCCCAGTAGATTCTGGAAGCTTATCCCCTACAGAGCGCAAATACATCTCCTCAGCCAAATTCAGAAGGTTATCCTCCCAAGAGTCTAACTGGGTTATCCTCAGCGAGTTGCAACTGAAAGATCATCCCCGGCGAAGTTCTTTCTATCCCCAGCGGAGTTCATCATCAAAATCCCCAATAGAGCTTATCAACAGAATCCCCAGCGGAGTTATCGTTAAAATCTTCAGTAGAACGTCTCTTCCCCACAGAGTAATTCTCCTCGGAGTAATCTCTTCATCAGTTTATTCCCCCAACGGAGTTCTTCTCTCCTACAAGTTTATCATCTTCGTTCATCATCCCCAGCGGAAATGAAGAACTCAGCTCTATTCTCCAACACCTCCAGGATTTATTTTCCCCGCTAAAACATCACACTTCCATACATCATGATATATACATATACGCATCATACGAATACAACCTCATTTATTTTAAGAACATCATTGCCTGATCCATATCATGCATTTCATATGACTGACCTTTACCTTTCAGGAAAGATACAGTTAAAGTTCTCAATTACGTCGAAGACCTGACCGGTTCTTAAAATCTCAATTGAATTATCCTTGGTTGAATTTCAGATAAGGTTCTCAATCTCGACAGTTTCTCTACATCATAGTATGGACGAGTACTATAACCTCAACGGTATACTCCATTGAGCACGAGTCAGTTCCTAGATCTTGATGTTTTCCTCCGTCATAGTGTGGACAAGTTCTATAACCTCAACGGTATACTCCATTGAGCACGAGACAGTTCCTAGATCTTGATGAAGATGTTTCCCTATGTCATAGTGTGGACGAGTACTATAACCTCAACGGTATACTCCATTGAGCACGAGTCAGTTCCTAGATCTTGATGTTTTCCTCCGTCATAGTGTGGACAAGTTCTATAACCTCAACGGTATACTCCATTGAGCACGAGACAGTTCCTAGATCTTGATGAAGATGTTTCCCTACGTCATAGTGTGGACGAGTAATATAACCTCAACGGTATACTCCATTGAGCACGAGACAGTTCCTAGATCTTGATGAAGATGTTTCCCTATGTCATAGTGTGGATGAGTACTATAACCTCAACGATATACTCCATTGAGCATGAGTCAGTTCCTAGATCTTGATGTTTTCCTCCGTCATAGTGTGGACAAGTTCTATAACCTCAACGATATACTCCATTGAGCACGAGACAGTTCCTAGATCTTGATGAAGATGTTTCCCTACATCATAGTATGGACGAGTACTATAACCTCAACGGTATACTCCATTGAGCACGAGTCAGTTCCTAGATCTTGATGTTTTCCTCCGTCATAGTGTGGACAAGTTCTATAACCTCAACGGTATACTCCATTGAGCACGAGACAGTTCCTAGATCTTGATGAAGATGTTTACCTACGTCATAATGTGGACGAGTAGTATAACCTCAACGATATACTCCATGGAGCACGAGTCAGTTCCTAGATCTTGATCTTTTCCTCCGTCATATTGTGGACAAGTTCTATAACCTCAACGGTATACTCCATTGAGCACGAGACAATTCCTAGATCTTGATGAAGATGTTTCCCCCCAGTTGAATTATGGACAGGTTCTTAAGACTCAGCCGAGGCATTCTCTCAGTTGAATTACAGGCCAGATTCCTAAATCTCAACAAAAGTAAGACTTCCCCAGCGGAATCTCTTACAACAACAGGTATGCAAGTTCTTTCTAAGGAGGCATTCCCCCAGTTGCTCAAGTTGGCTCAAGGTTTGGACAGTCAAATCACCTCCTAAGACAGTCAAGTCAAAATTAGGGTTTTGTGTTGCATCAAGGTCCTTGCATCCAAATGACCTCCAGTGCTTCCCAATGTCTTAATATGTTCTCAAGTTCATCCCTGTCAAATTTCAAACGTTGCAGAGGAAGTTTGGTCAGTCAATTGCTCAAGAGGCCCAAAAATCGACTGTACTAGGGCAAAAGACAACTGTGTCCCAAATACAGTCAAACCTCAATATTTTTTGTCAACATTCTCATTTTGAAGGATAATTCATCATTTGATCAAGGATTGATCATGATTCATCAAGGATTTCCCAAGATTCATCAAAATTCAAAAGTTGCTAAATAAGGGTTTTGTAGGAAAAGTCAACTCAACTTTGACCAAGCATAACTTTCTCATACTTTATGAGAAATGACCCATCCAAAGCTCATTTTAAAGAGGATGCAATTTCCTACAATCCATATTCACACCCCAAGATCAAGAAATGCTCTCACAAAAATTTACAAGTTTGGACATTATAGGTCATTTTTGAAAGTCAACAAAAACACCTTTTTTGCCAAAGCTTATAACTTGAGTATGGAACATCAAAATGCGATGATACAAAAAGGTTGGATTAGAATACATCTCAAGGTTTCTAAAAAGTCAAAGAACACTTCCAAAAGTTCAAAATTGAAGAAGTTATGCATTGTTGAAGTTGAGCATTTTTCCAAATTTGGCAAAAGTCAACTATCCTCAAAACTCCAATTTTTGACAAAAGGGCCCACTTTTTTCCACTTGATATAGTCTTGTCATGCCACACACGTGTCCCATCTTTAATTTCATGACCAAACATTTATTTTTCTATTTTATTTAATTTTTATTGATTTAATTCATTTTAAATCTATATTAATTCAAATAAAATCCAAAAATTAATGGAATGAGATTTTTTTAATCATTGCAGCTTTCAATTAACAAGATACACCTAATCAAATTCGTATCAGGTCTTATTATGCACAAAAAATCAGATTTGAGGCATTTTTGGAAAGCTTATCAATGGTGATCATATCAAATCCCAAACCATGAATGCATAAAGATTGGAAGCCCAAGATTTGACCTAGTTGCTTGCTTGATACATATACAACCTAAAGAAACCAAGAACAGGCAGGAGGAACTGTTGAAACGGCCAAAACGAGTTTGTAAAAAAGCTTGAAAAGTGAGAGATCAAAAATAACATTGGAGCACGATTCAGTCCAAAAGCTCAACACTACTCTCTTCCTTGACATCCAGTGGAGCTATACCAATCAAAACCAAGCCTTTTCATTGCCTAAAACTCATTGTAAGTCTCCACGAATATGCCTCTGCACATGAAATCGTAAATCATTCTCCTTGCATCTTTTTGCCAATTTGATTGCACTATCATGCTTAACATTCAAATTCTAACAATTCTGCATTATTTAATTTGATTTTCATGGCTTGTATTGTGATACCCGAACCTAGGGTTCTTGTTCTTGTTTTTTAGGCGTTTCTTATGCAGGATAAATTGAGCCAAACAATGGTTATAGGAATGATCAGGAGGCAGAGACAAACACGTCTATGTTCTTGGATGGCATTTTCATGGCCTGGAGTGAGTTTTGAAAGCAAGCCAAGGATCTTCCTGCGGACAAAAATCCACAGGTAAAGAACCAGGGTGATATGAAGAAGATGATAACGTGGCTGGGCGTGATTGGACCATTCAAATCATTAGCGCGTTTTTTCTTTTATTTCAGGCTTAGCATTTTATTCTGTATATAATATTTATCTTCTATTCCACTAACAAATGTGCAAGCTGGTTGAGTTGGTGAGAGAGGCGTGGCAAAACCCCTTGGGACCTGGGATTCTCCCAAAACTTTATTCAATTTTGTCTTCAGGTATTCATGCGCAATATTCCAAGCGTGGACTACCATATGTCCTCAGATCTCAATGTGCCAAGTGGCTTCAGGCCAAGATCCAAAGGCCAGATTTGAGCATCCACCATACTCCCTGGTCAACAAGCACGCAGGGAATCACAAGGGTCAAACAGGCTGGTGTTAGTGGGCCAAGAATTGGTGATCATACTCCCTTTTCAGGCCCAAACCCCCATTTTGGTTTATTTCTTTTTCTCTCTATATTTATTTTATTTAATTATTATTATCAAAATTAACCAATTAATATTTTTTCTATAAAATCAGAAAACCCTAAAAAATAATATTTTTATTAATTTCACTATTTTATTATTTTTGTAAATAAACATTAATTAATTTATTTAGTTTAATTAGGAACAACTTTAATATCTTTTGCATTAAATTAAAATTAACATAGAATTAGGGTTTTAATATCTTTTAACCATTCTTATTTTATTTCCTTAAATAATAAAAAAAACCAAAAATATTTTCTTTTCATTAATTAATTCAATTATTAATTTAGACTAATTTTTAATTCAAAACAACAAAAATATGCTTTATTTAATAAAAAAGGGGTCAAAACCCTAAGACACTCCGATTTAAATTTTTCTCACGCGGGAATTATTTTTGATCCATATTTCAATATTGTAATTACTCCGGGAATGTAATAGTTTTTTAAATTAGGATTTATTTATCTCTTTTATTTACTTTTCGCAATTTAATTTTAAAGGGTTTGTTTTTGGCGATGTAAATACCCGACGCCTTGTAATAGCTTAGATTTATTTTCCGAAATTTACATTCCACAACCATTAACTGTTAGATGTTTGAATAATAGGCAATGCATGACAAGATCAATTTTAATTTAAAATCAACAGTAGCTCACCATGACATGTACAAAGATAATATAACTGAAAAACAATACACTCGCACATGCCACTCTTAGGGTACACCTCACTTGGTTGCCTCAAACGTGGTCATTGAGTATAGGAAGTTTTAGAGGTCGCCCTCTTGTCCAAAGATCATAGTTGCCTCGAAACAGTTGCCTCGGAAAAATGATCTAAGACATTAGGGTTACCGCTAAGGCGTCCTAACGTGGCTTTAGTGACCACACGTCCCTTAATCGAATTGACCCGAAAACTCCAACGACGGTGCCACCTACTCCTCAATAGTAGGATAACACTGTCTAAAGGACATTTGCACAGTCTAATTCCTTTTTGAGTAGGTAGATGTTCTTAAGTACTTGCTCCTTTTAAAACAAAACTTTTCGCACTTACACCCCTTTCAAAATAAAAACTCTTCTCAAATCCACAAACACAAAGAAAAGCAAACTTTTGAAAACACAATGAGCAAGTACCTAAGAGCCCGTGGACAACCACGAATAGAAAGGGTGCTAACAACTTCCCTTTCTATAATCTACCTCCCGAACCCGAGAAATATCTCAAAAAGGAATTTTTCTGTGCTTTTGTCCTTTCCTTGTTGGATAAAATAAAAGACGGTGGCGACTCTTGCTTACCGCGACATTTTGCAAAAACAAACGCAAACCAGCATTCCAAAAACAGTCAGTTCTCATTCCCACCGATCACACACGCTGATGAAGAAAAATCTCGAAGCGTTGAAGATGATCGAAACCCTAATCCAGAACCTTGAAGAGTATCCTTGTGACTTGACAAAGGAGGAAATCCGCGATACCTCAAAACTTCATTCCACAGTCCACTAATTGAGAAACAGATGAACTTGCCTTTACCTGATAAAGAAAACCTTAAACCAAAGATAACCATAAGGATGGCACAAGCCTAATGCTTTAAACCAAAGTTCCTGATTCCATGATACGCATGCTATGCAAATAGCTTAGTGAAAATGATGCAAATGGGATGCAGAGTTTAAGCCAGACAAAAGTAAAAAATGTAGGGCAAATTTGGGGTACGACATTGTGCAGAACAAATATTCGGCCAACTTTTCAGGAGGTTGCTAGGAAGAGTCTACCAGAGTGAGTTTATGGGATGATTGGGGGCTTTGGGAGCTACGACAATGATGCGCGTGTCCCAAGATAAATGTCTTTCTTATCCCTCTTGCGGGAGCCCCTTTATATAGTGTCAATCTTTGTGTCATCAAGAGCCTTAGTTAATGAGTGTCTCTTGAATTCCATAACTCTTGTAACCTCTGTCATCCCCATGAATGGAGGAATCAAGGTTGTGTAACACCATAATGATTACGCCACTGGAGTTTTCATGCATTAATGAGCCGAGATGGTGACTGATCATGGGTAGGTGCTTCTAGGCTACCTACCCTATCTGGGTCGACGATGAAGACAAATTTCTACCCGGGTCAATGGGTCGTCTGGTTTTCCCTTAATCGAGTTTCACCCGAGATACCCTCGCCCTGAGCTGACTACTGGTTTAAACTTTTTCCTCTCCAATTACACTACTCGGTCGGGCCTATTATTTCTGAGATGTACATACATGTTCACATTAGAAAAGGCTAATCATGTCCATCCTCCAAGGTAATTTTGCCTTAGAAAAGGAATTAATCCACTAATCTTGAAAGATTACAAATGCACGGGCTACCCCTTGGTGATTAACAACAAAGCAATGATAACCTGTTAGTGATCCCTTAAGAATTATGACCTACCCGAACCCCTAAGAGATATAAAGATCACTGACTCCTTAAGGATTCTGACCTACACGGTTCCTTGAAGGAGCTTTCTATAAATCTTCTTGAGTATTCTGACTAACACATCAGTCACTCAAATAACAATGAACTTACAATTGAATAATGTGTTTACAATATTGCTTCTTACAAGCGGATTACAAAAATGTTTAAGTACAAATTGTTTAACACAAATATGAGAAACATATCTTGTGTTCAAACAAATTACAATAATAACACAATAATGAGAAATAACTCTTGCGTTATAGCGAATAATAATATCAAAAAAATAATGAGAAACAACTCTTGTGTTTTAATATTTTTCTTTTTCTTGCTTTGATTTGGGCAACATTATTGTTTTGGTTCTATAGTCTTCTTGTTTGCAAATGAAACAGTTGATCCTTTATAAGGCGTTGAGGAAGTAGACCATTGTAGTAATACACACGTCACTTTCATCTTGCCAACTGCCATAATGGTAAGAAACAGTCGTGGGAGACAAATAGTACACAGTACATCCATTTGAGTGGAATGTGTAATTGTACCTTTGTACTAACTCTTCTAGCGCATGTTTCTGATGACACCGTCTCCTGATGAATATTAATTCTGATAAAGTTGATTTGCATGAGAAGATATCATATTTTGATCTTGTCTTTTGATGGACTATATGGTGTAAAATAGTAATGAGTACAGAAGATCTAACTTTCCTTGATCTATCTTCTGATGGAATATTTCTGATGTAAAGTAATGTGTGCATATTCCACGAAGTATCTGAGTATTCATAATCTTGACTTTGTCTTCAGAATTAGAAGCAACATCTTTTCTTATAAACAAATCTTAACTTCTGACTCAGAAGTATAAGCTTTTCTTTAATGTGTTTAGAACCTTGACTTTGTCTTCACAGTTAGAAGCAACAACTCCTCTGACGAACAAATATTGACTTCTGACCTTTGAAGCAAAAGCTTGTTTCTGGTGCAATCTTGTTTTCTGATCTTAGAGAAACAACTCTAACAGAAATTTAACTTTTATAATAATTGTGACTTCTGAAGCAGCAGCTTATTGAGAAGTACACAAGAGATCATCTTTCTGGCAAACATTCAACATTCTTTAGAATTACTGATGTTTCTTCAGAAGTGGATGCAATAGTCTTTCTGATGCGTGCTTAGTATATTTCAAATGGTTCTTTAGACAATAGTTCTGAATCAATTAGAACTTCTATCTGCACACTCAAGAAACTCTTAGAAACAAAATTACTTACATTTAAAATATATTTATTGTTATCATCAAAATCTAGAGATAAATTATAGAACCCAAATCTTGTTCAAACAGTAATTCTCGAGAAACCCTAACTGTTGGCCCAATGGTCTTTATAAATACCTTATCACAAAAATGAGGAAAAACAAGTCAGAATACATGTAAAATACCCCAAAAAGATACAGAGCTTCTCACCTCACATGAGCTTGCTCTCTCTATACCAAAATCACCTTAAACACAGGGTTTCTCACCACCGTGAGATTGCCCTAAAATCATAGGAAATCCTAAAAGCCTATGACCACGTTGTTGTACCCCAAAATTTTCCCTCTCATTTTACTCAACACATGCCCATTGAGGTCCTCAATTTGCTCAAGGATGCCCAAGAGTTGACCAGACAAATTATATCCTAAGGCAATGTACCTCAAATTAGGGTTTCCATTTTCATCAGGGTGTGGGAGCTCCAAAGATCCCAAATGCTTTCCATGGTCCTAATATATTCTCAATATCATCCATGTCAAGTTGCATTCCTTGCACAAGAAGTTTGCTCAGTCAATTACCCAAATGTCTGAAAATCAACTATGATAGGTCAAAAGTCAATTGTAGCCCACATACAGTCAAAATTCAAGATTTTTGGTCCACATCAACATTTTGAAGTGATATCCAGCTTTTGATCAAGGGTTGATCACGATTCCTCAAGGGATGCCCCAAATTCATCAAAACCCAAAAGTTGCTAAATTAGGGTTTCATAGGAAAAGTCAACCAAACTTTGACCAAGCATAACTTCTTCATACTTTATCAGAAATTTTCCATCCAAGGCTCATTTTGAAGAGGATGTAATTCCCTACAATTCATCTTTAGTCTAAAAGTTCAAAATATGCACTGATCAAAAGATATGAATTTCTACATTATAGGTCCTTTTGGAAAGTCAACAAAAACACCTTTTGGGTCAAAGCTTCTTACATGAACTTGGAAGACCTAATAGAGATGAAACAAAAAGGGTTGTTTAGGGGACATCCTAAGCTTTCTAAAAAGTCCAAGAACACCTCTTTAGGGTTAAAATTGGAGGAGACATGCCTTGTCAAAGTTGACCATTTTTGCAAAATTGCCAAAAAAGTCAAATGTACTCAAAATGCATTTTTTGTCAAATGGGCCTAGTTTTTCATGATTGCATCTTGCTTGTGACATGGTCCACGACCCAAATCAGCATTTACACTTTATTTGCTTCATTATTTATTTTATTTGGATTTTTTATTATTTAAAATTCAAATTAAATCAAATAAATTACAAAAAAATGTAAAAGATTGATTTTTGATCTGATTTTTTGTAGGAATCAAATCCAATTAGGCTGGAAAATCATATCAAATCAGATCAAGGCAAATTGAAGCGAAATTGGCATGATTATGCATGATTTAGAAACATATAATATAAGAACAAAATCAGATCCAATTGCCATGATTGACAAAGATTTAACTCGTTTTTGTTAACCTAATTTGTTCTAATATATATGCTGAATAAGAACAATGCATAAAAAACAAGGATAAAGGTCGTGAAAACTAAAAACAAAAACTGAAAATTTTGACAAAAAGTGTGGAGCCAATTTTTAATCTAGAGGACGATTCAAGACCATTCAAAGCCACAAATCCCTTCCTGGATATCTCCTAAAGCTAACAGGACCATTTGCACGCTTCAAAGCTCCAGGAATCATCACATATTGCTCTCACGATTTGTCACTTTTTCCAAGATCATATATATTCATTCTTGCATTGTTAACATGTTTTAATTACATATTTGTGTTCACATGACTGCCTGTAAACTTTCTGTATACTTAATTGTTAGTTTTGACGCATAAACGATGAGTTGCCATTATTAGGGTTTATCTTGCCATTTTAGGGCTTTTTTATACAGGGAAAATTAGGGCAAAAGAAGGATACCTTGATGCTCGTGGCGTCAAGACGAGTTGATTGGTATACTTGGAATTAATTTATCTTTCTTGTTTAAGATTTTTGAAGCTTGCAGGGTTTTAGCTATGGAGTCCTGGCCGTAGGTAAAAGTATTTAGCCTAATACGACGGACAAGGAAGAAGAAGATAACGTGGATGGATATCACTTGTCCATTTGAATAACACACACGTTTTTTTGTTTTTTTCCAGTCATTCACATTATTTTATATAAAATGCATTGTTTTTATTTTATTAACAACTAAACAAAGTAGCCTAGTGGTGAAGCGCACGTTTGAAAGTGGAGAGGACCTGGGTTCGATCCCAGGTCCAAGCGTTTTATTTTCTTCTCAATATTTGATTACAGATCTAGCGCGTTACACTGCCAGGAGTCCACCATGCACCATATCATCCAGCCACAGGATTCATAATCAATCCATATCCAACACCCAACGTTCAAGGCATACCGTGGACCATCAGAAAGAGCACAACACTGAACCTCACGCGTTGATTGGGCTTAGCCACTAACGGGCCTACAAAATTCAGCTATACACCCCCCTTCTCAGCTTCTAACAGGCCCAATCTCTAAACCTTTTATTTTAATTCTTTTTTAATTTTGTTAATTATTTTCTTTCTTACAGAAATAACACAAAAAAAACAGTTTTTCTATTAAATCAAAAAATTACAAAAAATCTAAAACATCTTTTTCATAAAAAAATATTTTTGTTTCTTTGATTAATTAATTTGTTTAATTATTTAGGGAAATTTAATTGTTTTTCTATATAATTTAAATCAATTAGAAATTAGGGTTTTAGTTTGTACATAACATAATTCAATATTTTTCTTTAAAATAACCTAATTAATTTTTTCTCAAAAAGTAATAATAACCTAAATATTTTTCAATTAGATTATTAGGGTTATTTAATTCTCACATTTAATTCGCCGCATGAATTTTAATTTTTTTTTCTATTATTGTATCTGCTTCGGGTTGTAATAGATTTAATTAGGGTTTTAAACTTCCGCATTTTTATTTACAGTCAAGATAATTATGTATCTGCAAAGGTCGTGGATGATTACCAGTCCATAAGTTTGTAGTTCCTGGATGAGAATATCATTTTCGTGACTGACTACGAAGAGCCTGGACCGGATGAAAGACCTGAAGAAGGATTTCGATGGTCTATGTATTTTGATGGAGCCTCAAACGCATTGGGTAACAACATTGGCGCTGTAATTGTATCTCCCGGGGACTATCATACTCCATTCACCGCCCGATTATGTTTCAACTGCACCAAGAACATGGCGGAGTATGAAGCGTGTATCATGGGACTTCGAGCTGCTATTGACCTAAGGATTACGTTTTTAAGTGTATTCGGGGATTCCGCCCTGGTGATTAGTCATATCAAAGGCAACTGGGATACGAAGCACCCAAATCTCATTCCTTATGGAGAGTATGTACTAACATTGCTCCCGCACTTTGAGGAGGTAACCTTCGGACATTTCCCACGAGAGGAGAACCAGTTGGCGAACGCGTTAGATACCATGTCTTCTATGTTCAAGGTTAGGTGGGACAATGAAGCTCCCCAAATTACCATTGAGAGGTTGGATGAACCCGCACACTGCTGCGAGATCGATACCGAAGAAGTGGCAGACAAACCATGGTTTCAAGAAGTCAAAAGGTATCTCGAGGTTCAGGAGTATCCCGAAGGGGAATCTGTCAATGATAAGAAGTTTCTGAGAAGGTTTGCTGCAAAGTTCTCCCTCAGTAATGGAATCCTCTATAAACGCAACCATGACTCCACACTAATATGGTGTATAGACAAGAGCGAGGTAGAGAGGATCATGACAGATCTACATGAAAGCACTTTCGGAACCCATTCAAGTGGACACACCATGGCTAAGAAAATCCTACGGGCAGGATATTACTGGTCCACTATGGAAGCCGGTTGTTAACAGCACTCTCGAACTTGTCATAAATGCCAAATCTATGCTGATAAGGTGCATGTGCCTCCAGTTCCTTTGAACGTCCTGACAGCTCCCTGGCCCTTTGCAATGTGGGGTATCGATATGATTGGAGAGATCAGACGTACTGTGTCTAAAGGGCATCGTTTCATCTTAGTGGCTATTGATTACTTCACGAAGGGGGTTGAGGCAGCTTCCTTTGCTACAGTAACCAAGAATATCGTGGCGAGGTTTATCCGACACAATCTGATTTGTCGATATGGTGTACCAGAGAGGATTATTACTGACAATGGTACAAATCTCAACAAAACAATAATCACCGAGCTCTGTAAGCAGTTCAAGATACATCACCATAATTCGTCTCCTTACCGGCCGAAGATGAATGACGCTGTTGAAGCAGCCAACAAGAACATCAAGAAGATTGTACAGAAGATGACGGTGACATATAAAGACTGGCATGAGATGTTACCATTCGCTCTTCATGGATACCGTACCTCAGCACAGACATCGATAGGGGCAACACACTACTCTCTAGTATATGGCATGGAGGCAGTCCTACCCATAGGAGTCCAGATACCTTCTCTTAGGATTATGAAGGTCACAGGTTCGAACGAAGACGACTGGATCCAAACCCGGCTTGATCAGTTAAATCTGATCGATGAAAAGAGACTTACTGCTTACTGCCATGGTCAGGCGTATCAGAAACGAATGATTAAGGCTTTTAACAAGAAAGTCAGATGTCAAGAATATCAAGTCGGGGATCTGGTGATCAAACGCATCATAATGCCGCAAGGTGATCCCAGGGGAAAATGGACCCCCACGTACGAAGGGCCATTTGTGGTTAAGAACATTTTCTCGGGAGGAGCCATGATTCTAACCAACATGGATGGTGACGACCTTCCTCACCCTGTCAATGCAGACATATTGAAAAGATACTACGCATAATCAAAGACCCGCTAGGTTGACTGGCCTAGGGAAAAATAAGGGCTTCCCGACGAACCAAAAGGGTTCGGGCAAAAGTAAGGGATGAAAATGAAAAAATCTGTACACCCGGCAAGTCGAAAACCTGAAAGGGAGGCTTGGGCAAAAAAGGGTATCCCGGTGGATTGAAAACCCGAAAGGGCAATCCAGGAAAAAGTTAGGGATTAAAGCATATCACTATGTCTCATTGGATCATCTTGCGACCAGACTTCGGTATCAAATATCAAGCTCGGACGACGCCAATCAATCTGATCAACCTTCGGCCAAGTAGCAAAGTGATGATACGCTTGAAGATATAAAGGCAATAGCAGAGTGGGAACCCAATGGGGTTGTTTCACTAAGCTATTTTTCTTTCTTTTGCATAAATTGTAATTTCTTTTGGAGGTGTTCTCTTACTAGGACGTCAACCTCTTTGTACAAAACGCCTATTACAGGCCAATTTCAAAATCAATACAAGTCATTCTTACAAAACTTCAGCTTGTTTCCTTTTCTTTTTCTGTTTTGTTTTGCAAGAACGTCCAATGATTTATTTTTGATATATGCATTTGAAAATGATTGCTTCTCATAAATATTTGCACAAGAAAAAAAAGACGATTACTCGTAATTTCAAAAACAGGGAAAATAAGAATTACCGAACCCTACAGTCACTTTGCCTTGCAGGTATTGGGATAGATTCATTCTTGGGAACATAATTATCGATATGCGCAATCCCCACAGAGTAAAAGTACCCAAAGGACATTGAGGTCATCTTTCCCGAAACAGGACATAACTATCCCCAGCTGAAGTTCGTAATCGCAGGCGATTCAATAAATTCCATTCCCCAAGCGGAGTCTATTTCTACAGATACATAACCTCAATCTCCAATAGAGCTCATCACTTCCAGCAACGAAATTTCATCCCTAGCTGAGTTTATCCCTCCAAGTCAGCAGGTCTACCAACAGAGTATCTCTTCCCCCAAAGTCTGGTCCCCACAGAGTTATTCTCCAACATCTCTTCCCGGCAGAATATTTGCGAATCTCCACCAACAGTCAGGGATTTATTTTCCCAGGCGCAAGCATACCCCGACAACATTTCATGAACATACATCATGACATACGCATACATGTCACATACAGCATAATCTCATTTATTTCAAGAACACCATCTCACCCTGCATTTCATGCATCGCATACAACTAACCCTGATATCTTTTCAGGAAAAGATGATTAGCTTCAACAAATCCCGCAGTTATACATATCACATCTACAAACAACTAATGGAAACTCAGTTCCCGAAATCAAACGGGTCAACTAATCTACATTATCATATCAAGGTAACCTTACCCCGGTTCCTCCCGAAGTTTTACACGAACTTATCTCAAGGTAACATTACTCTGGTTCCTCCTGAAGTTTTACACGAACTTATCTCAAGGTAACCTTACCCCGGTTCCTCCTGAAGTTTTACACGAACTTATCTCAAGGTAACCTTACCCTGGTTCATCGTGAATTTTTATGCAAACTTAAAACCTTACCCAGGTTCCTTTTAAAGTTTTAGACAAACTTATCCCAAAGTAACCTTACCCAGGTTCCTTTTGAAGTTTTACACCAACATATCACGAAGTAACCCTACTATCCAGGTTCCTTCTCAGCATCCTTACTATCCAGGCTTTCATATCGAAGTAACCCTACCATCCAGGTTCCTTCTCAGTAGCCCTACTATCCAGGCTTTCATACCGAAGTAACCCTACTATCCAGGTTCCTTCTCAGCAGCCCTACTATCTAGGCTTTCATATCGAAATAACCCTACTATCCAGGTTCCTTCTTACAGCCCTACTATCCAGGATTTCATATCAAAGTAACCCTACCATCCAGGTTCCTTCTTAGCAGCCCTACTATCCAGGCTTTCATATCGAAGTAACCCTACTATCCAGGTTCCTTCTCACAACCCTACTATCCAGGATTTCATATCGAATTAACCCTACCATCCAGGTTCCTTCTCAGCAACCTTACTATCCAGGCTTTCATATCGAAGTAACCCTACTATCCAGGTTCCTTTTCACAACCCTACTATCCAGGCTTTTATATCGAAGTAACCCTACCATCCAGGTTCCTTCTCAGCAGCCCTACTATCCAGGATTTCATATCGAAGTAACCCTACTATCCAGGTTCCTTCTCACAGCCCTACTATCCAGGCTTTCATATTGAAGTAACCCTACTATCCAGGTTCCTTCTCACAGACCTACTATCCACACTTTCATATCAAAGTAACCCTACCGTCCAGGTTCCTTTTAAGCAGCCATACTATCTAGGATTTCATATCGAAGTAACCCTACTATCCAGGTTCCTTCTCACAGCCCTACTATCCAGGCTTTCATATCGAAGTAACCCTACTATCCAGGTTCCTTCTCATAACCTTACTATCCAGGTTCCTCCTCTCCTATCTCCAGACAGAAGTCCGCAACACTGTAAGACTGGGATCCGGGAAAACACGATTGGTTTCGCATTTCCCCAATAAATCGCGGTGCAACATATACTCCGACCATATATGCAGTGCACTTCCGCTTCCTCAAGCCGAAGTTATTTCCCAGTAGAGTAACGGACAACTGAAGCTCCTAAAACTCTAGTTCTCCAAAGACAGGAAATCGACATCCTCTAGATGGCATCTTTAAGCCCATCTCCGACGATTCTCCGTCACATCCAGGATGGAATCTTTAGGCCCATCTCCGATAATCTTCTATCATCGACTTCTGAATAGAATCTGTAAGCCCATTCCCGATATCACTAGTCAAGTGCCACTTCATGCGAGTGCAAATTTATGGGCACTCTAGTGTTCAATCATCTTCCACCTTCAGATCACGAAAGGCAGACGGGCCAATCTACATCCTCAAGATTAAGAAGATTGAACAGGGGAAGCTGTTGTACCCCAAAATTTTCCCTCTCATTTTACTCAACAAATGTCAATTGAGGTCCCCAAGTTGCTCAAGGAAGCCCAAGAGTTGACCAAACAAACTCTCTCCTAAGGCAGTATACCTCAAATTAGGGTTTCCTTTTTCATCAAGATGTGTGAACTACAAGGGACTCAAATAATTCCCAAGGTCCTAATATGTTCCCAAGATCATCCATGCCAAGTTTCAAGCCTTGTATAAGAAGTTTGCTCAGCCAACTGCTCAGATGCTTGAGAATCGATTATATTAGGTCAAAAGTCAATTGTGGCTCACCAGTAGACTACTCTACAATCCCCAACAAGTTACTGTGAAACCTGGACCCGACCAGATGTCAGTTTAACTTTGACTCCCCAGTAGAGCAACGGACAACCGAGACTCCTGAACTTGT
The DNA here is from genome assembly GCA_948472305.1 of Vicia faba. Classification (NCBI taxonomy): domain Eukaryota; kingdom Viridiplantae; phylum Streptophyta; class Magnoliopsida; order Fabales; family Fabaceae; genus Vicia; species Vicia faba. The sequence goes on from OX451740.1 coordinate 892,109,538, forward strand.
TCCCCAAGAATGAATCAATACTCTCCACAAAGTTCACAACTTTCCCCAACGGAGTTCTCCTCAACAAAACAAGGATCCTCAGTGGAAACATTCTAAGCAAAGTTTGAAGAGATACCTACTATTCAACAACAGTCCAGGATTTAATAACTCCCCAACACTTGTCAAGAATTTATTCTCCAAGACAAAATTCAATTTCAATAACATTTGTAAGTGTTTAGTTATTGGTATGTATTTTTGGTAAAACCAGGTGTGTAAATGTCATGACTGTTGTCATAACATTCTGGATTATTAGGTACTTTATGCAGAAAAAGTATGGTATACAGTAGCTACTGTTTATGAGTGTGTATCTGAGCATTTTGCAATGATCACATTTATTGCCTTCTACCAAAATCAGTAAACAGGAATTCTGATGTCATAACAAATGTTAAGACATCCTGTACTGATCTAACAGTTATGCAGTTTGGTTAATTCTGAGATTTTTCAAGAAGTTGGCTCATTCCTTCCAGAACAGAATCTCACGTGGACTTTGGGTTAACCTAGCTCAACCCTAATCTGGTTGATAAAGTCTTATGACCTAGTCTTAAGGTTAACCCTAATTAACCCTAGCTTTTCGTGGAAGCCCTAACTGAAGAAACAACTGCATATATATTCAACAGGAAAGCTGATTAGAAAGTAACTCTTTGACAGAAGATCAATTAGGAGTTGTATAGTTTTAACTGCTGTAATCCAAGCAAGTATCATTTGTGATAAGTGACTTGGAATAGGTTTTGATTGTAAGGGTTTTTGTATCACTCAAAGCTTTGAAGCAAGAGTGTTTGTGTCTCTTGACTAAAGCTTTGAAGCAAAGTCAAGTTAGGTTTATGTATCACTCAAAGCTGTGAAGCACGAGTGTTTGTGTTACTTGATTAAAAAGATGTGAAGCATAATCAAGTGTATGTTCTGAAGAGTGTCTTCATTATTTCATTAGTAAATTGTTTAAGTATCACTGCTGTGATTGAGGGGGAGTGAGTAAGAACTCAGGTTTAAGTTGAACTTAGATTGAAGTTGCATTGGGTAGGTCTTAAGTGAAGGAGATAAACTGGTTGGTTTATTCCTGAATTAATATCTCTTATAGTGGATTTCCTCCCTGGCTTGGTAGCCCCCAAAGTAGGTTTTGTTTCACACTGAACTGGGTAAACAATTGACTGTGTTCTTTACTGTTTTCATTTACTGTCTTATAGAAAGTCAGATACGGTGTCATAACATTTACTGTGACATTGAGTATCTGCTGCCAGAATTTCAATTGGCATCAGAGCAGGCACCTTGCCTGTATTACTGGGTGAGATCTAGGGATATCACTTTCTGGCACTATGGACAAAGAAGGAGTTTTTGGAAAGAGACCACCCATTCTGGATGGATCAAATTATGACTACTGGAAACCTCGTATGATTGCCTTCTTAAAATCACTGGACAAAAAGGCTTGGAGAGCTGCTGACAAAGGATGGAACCATCCCACCATAACTGAGAAAGATGGGACAATCAGTCTAAAGCTTGAGGAGGAATGGAGTAAAGAAGAAGATGAGTTAGCCCTGGGTAATTCCAAAGCTTTAAATGCCTTGTTCAATGGAATTGATAGAAACATATTCAGACTAGTACATCAATGTGAACTGGCCAAGGAAGTGTGGGACACTCTCAAAACTACCCATGAGGGCACATCCAAAGTAAAAATGTCAAGGCTTCAGATGCTGACTACCAAGTTTGAGAACCTAAGGATGAAGGAAGATGAAACCATTCATGAGTTTCACATGAACATCTTGGAGATTGCCAACACCTCAGGAGCATTGGGAGAAAAGATGTCTGAAGAAAAACTGGTGAGAAAGATTCTCAGATCCCTGCCTAAAAGATTTGTAATGAAGGTAACTGCTATAGAGGAAGCCCAGGATATCAGCAAGTTAAAGGTGGATGAACTCATTGGGTCTCTTCAGACTTTTGAGATGGGGATCAGTGACAATGTTGACAAGAAAAACAAGAGCATAACACTTGTATCCAACACTGAAGATGAAAACAAGGAGGATGAAGAAGAAAATATTTCAGAAGCTATAGCCATGATTGGAAGACAATTCAACAAACTCATCAAGAGAATGGATCCAAAGTCAAGGTCTAATGTTAAGAACACCCCCCCCCCCCTGACATTAACAGATCTTATGACTCCAACAGAAGACCAAAGTCTGAAGAGAAGGGAAATCAAGGCAGAGGAATTCAATGCCATGGTTGTGAAGGATATGTGCATATTCGAGCTGAATGTCCTACCTTTCTTAAGAAACAAAAGAAAGGAATGTCTGTTACCTGGTCTGACTGTGATTCAGAAAGTAATTCTGAAGAAGAATCTGCCAAACTAGTTACTGCACTAACTGGTGTTTGTACCTCTGAATGTGACACTAGTGATGAGGAAGTGACATTTGAAGAACTGGCTGATACTTACAAGAAATTATGTATCAGAAGTGCTGAAGTCTGTATGCAAAATGAGAAACAAACAAAACTCATCATAAAGTTGGAGGCTGAAAAAAGGGCAGACATTGAAACTATAAGTCATCTAGAAGGGGAAGTTCAAATGCTGAACTCAAAACTGAACCAGATGACCAAATCTGTCAAGATGCTGACAAATGGAACTGACAAATTGGAAAAAATCCTTCAGGTTGGACAAAATGTGGGAAACAAGTCTGGTCTAGGATTTGTGGCAGCAAAGAAATCTGGTGCAGACAAGAAGACTTACTGCTTACTGCCATGGTCAGGCGTATCAGAAACGAATGATTAAGGCTTTTAACAAGAAAGTCAGATGTCAAGAATATCAAGTCGGGGATCTGGTGATCAAACGCATCATAATGCCGCAAGGTGATCCCAGGGGAAAATGGACCCCCACGTACGAAGGGCCATTTGTGGTTAAGAACATTTTCTCGGGAGGAGCCATGATTCTAACCAACATGGATGGTGACGACCTTCCTCACCCTGTCAATGCAGACATACTGAAAAGATACTACGCATAATCAAAGACCCGCTAGGTTGACTGGCCTAGGGAAAAATAAGGGCTTCCCGACGAACCAAAAGGGTTCGGGCAAAAGTAAGGGATGAAAATGAAAAAATCTGTACACCCGGCAAGTCGAAAACCTGAAAGGGAGGCTTGGGCAAAAAAGGGTATCCCGGTGGATTGAAAACCCGAAAGGGCAATCCAGGAAAAAGTTAGGGATTAAAGCATATCACTATGTCTCATTGGATCATCTTGCGACCAGACTTCGGTATCAACTATCAAGCTCGGACGACGCCAATCAATCTGATCAACCTTCGGCCAAGTAGCAAAGTGATGATACGCTTGAAGATATAAAGGCAATAGCAGAGTGGGAACCCAATGGGGTTGTTTCACTAAGCTATTTTTCTTTCTTTTGCATAAATTGTAATTTCTTTTGGAGGTGTTCTCTTACTAGGACGTCAGCCTCTTTGTACAAAACGCCTATTACAGGCCAATTTCAAAATCAATACAAGTCATTCTTACAAAACTTCAGCTTGTTTCCTTTTCTTTTTCTGTTTTGTTTTGCAAGAACGTCCAATGATTTATTTTTGATATATGCATTTGAAAATGATTGCTGCTCATAAATATTTGCACAAGAAAAAAAAGACGATTACTCGTAATTTCAAAAACAGGGAAAATAAGAATTACCGAACCCTACAGTCACTTTGCCTTGCAGGTATTGGGATAGATTCATTCTTGGGAACATAATTATCGATATGCGCAATCCCCACAGAGTAAAAGTACCCAAAGGACATTGAGGTCATCTTTCCCGAAACAGGACATAACTATCCCCAGCTGAAGTTCGTAATCGCAGGCGATTCAATAAATTTCATTCCCCAAGCGGAGTCTATTTCTACAGATACATAACCTCAATCTCCAATAGAGCTCATCACTTCCAGCAACGAAATTTCATCCCTAGCTGAGTTTATCCCTCCAAGTCAGCAGGTCTACCAACAGAGTATCTCTTCCCCCAAAGTCTGGTCCCCACAGAGTTATTCTCCAACATCTCTTCCCGGCAGAATATTTGCGAATCTCCACCAACAGTCAGGGATTTATTTTCCCAGGCGCAAGCATACCCCGACAACATTTCATGAACATACATCATGACATACGCATACATGTCACATACAGCATAATCTCATTTATTTCAAGAACACCATCTCACCCTGCATTTCATGCATCGCATACAACTAACCCTGATATCTTTTCAGGAAAAGATGATTAGCTTCAACAAATCCCGCAGTTATACATATCACATCTACAAACAACTAATGGAAACTCAGTTCCCGAAATCAAACGGGTCAACTAATCTACATTATCATATCAAGGTAACCTTACCCCGGTTCCTCCCGAAGTTTTACACGAACTTATCTCAAGGTAACATTACTCTGGTTCCTCCTGAAGTTTTACACGAACTTATCTCAAGGTAACCTTACCCCGGTTCCTCCTGAAGTTTTACACGAACTTATCTCAAGGTAACCTTACCCTGGTTCATCGTGAATTTTTATGCAAACTTAAAACCTTACCCAGGTTCCTTTTAAAGTTTTAGACAAACTTATCCCAAAGTAACCTTACCCAGGTTCCTTTTGAAGTTTTACACCAACATATCACGAAGTAACCCTACTATCCAGGTTCCTTCTCAGCATCCTTACTATCCAGGCTTTCATATCGAAGTAACCCTACCATCCAGGTTCCTTCTCAGTAGCCCTACTATCCAGGCTTTCATACCGAAGTAACCCTACTATCCAGGTTCCTTCTCAGCAGCCCTACTATCTAGGCTTTCATATCGAAATAACCCTACTATCCAGGTTCCTTCTTACAGCCCTACTATCCAGGATTTCATATCAAAGTAACCCTACCATCCAGGTTCCTTCTTAGCAGCCCTACTATCCAGGCTTTCATATCGAAGTAACCCTACTATCCAGGTTCCTTCTCACAACCCTACTATCCAGGATTTCATATCGAATTAACCCTACCATCCAGGTTCCTTCTCAGCAACCTTACTATCCAGGCTTTCATATCGAAGTAACCCTACTATCCAGGTTCCTTTTCACAACCCTACTATCCAGGCTTTTATATCGAAGTAACCCTACCATCCAGGTTCCTTCTCAGCAGCCCTACTATCCAGGATTTCATATCGAAGTAACCCTACTATCCAGGTTCCTTCTCACAGCCCTACTATCCAGGCTTTCATATCGAAGTAACCCTACTATCCAGGTTCCTTCTCACAGACCTACTATCCACACTTTCATATCAAAGTAACCCTACCGTCCAGGTTCCTTTTAAGCAGCCATACTATCTAGGATTTCATATCGAAGTAACCCTACTATCCAGGTTCCTTCTCACAGCCCTACTATCCAGGCTTTCATATCGAAGTAACCCTACTATCCAGGTTCCTTCTCATAACCTTACTATCCAGGTTCCTCCTCTCCTATCTCCAGACAGAAGTCCGCAACACTGTAAGACTGGGATCCGGGAAAACACGATTGGTTTCGCATTTCCCCAATAAATCGCGGTGCAACATATACTCCGACCATATATGCAGTGCACTTCCGCTTCCTCAAGCCGAAGTTATTTCCCAGTAGAGTAACGGACAACTGAAGCTCCTAAAACTCTAGTTCTCCAAAGACAGGAAATCGACATCCTCTAGATGGCATCTTTAAGCCCATCTCCGACGATTCTCCGTCACATCCAGGATGGAATCTTTAGGCCCATCTCCGATAATCTTCTATCATCGAATTCTGAATAGAATCTGTAAGCCCATTCCCGATATCACTAGTCAAGTGCCACTTCATGCGAGTGCAAATTTATGGGCACTCTAGTGTTCAATCATCTTCCACCTTCAGATCACGAAAGGCAGACGGGCCAATCTACATCCTCAAGATTAAGAAGATTGAACAGGGAAGCTGTTGTACCCCAAAATTTTCCCTCTCATTTTACTCAACAAATGTCAATTGAGGTCCCCAAGTTGCTCAAGGAAGCCCAAGAGTTGACCAAACAAACTCTCTCCTAAGGCAGTATACCTCAAATTAGGGTTTCCTTTTTCATCAAGATGTGTGAACTACAAGGGACTCAAATAATTCCCAAGGTCCTAATATGTTCCCAAGATCATCCATGCCAAGTTTCAAGCCTTGTATAAGAAGTTTGCTCAGCCAACTGCTCAGATGCTTGAGAATCGATTATATTAGGTCAAAAGTCAATTGTGGCTCACCAGTAGACTACTCTACAATCCCCAACAAGTTACTGTGAAACCTGGACCCGACCAGATGTCAGTTTAACTTTGACTCCCCAGTAGAGCAACGGACAACCGAGACTCCTGAACTTGTTCCCCAAGAATGAATCAATACTCTCCACAAAGTTCACAACTTTCCCCAACGGAGTTCTCCTCAACAAAACAAGGATCCTCAGTGGAAACATTCTAAGCAAAGTTTGAAGAGATACCTACTATTCAACAACAGTCCAGGATTTAATAACTCCCCAACACTTGTCAAGAATTTATTCTCCAAGACAAAATTCAATTTCAATAACATTTGTAAGTGTTTAGTTATTGGTATGTATTTTTGGTAAAACCAGGTGTGTAAATGTCATGACTGTTGTCATAACATTCTGGATTATTAGGTACTTTATGCAGAAAAAGTATGGTATACAGTAGCTACTGTTTATGAGTGTGTATCTGAGCATTTTGCAATGATCACATTTATTGCCTTCTACCAAAATCAGTAAACAGGAATTCTGATGTCATAACAAATGTTAAGACATCCTGTACTGATCTAACAGTTATGCAGTTTGGTTAATTCTGAGATTTTTCAAGAAGTTGGCTCATTCCTTCCAGAACAGAATCTCACGTGGACTTTGGGTTAACCTAGCTCAACCCTAATCTGGTTGATAAAGTCTTATGACCTAGTCTTAAGGTTAACCCTAATTAACCCTAGCTTTTCGTGGAAGCCCTAACTGAAGAAACAACTGCATATATATTCAACAGGAAAGCTGATTAGAAAGTAACTCTTTGACAGAAGATCAATTAGGAGTTGTATAGTTTTAACTGCTGTAATCCAAGCAAGTATCATTTGTGATAAATGACTTGGAATAGGTTTTGATTGTAAGGGTTTTTGTATCACTCAAAGCTTTGAAGCAAGAGTGTTTGTGTCTCTTGACTAAAGCTTTGAAGCAAAGTCAAGTTAGGTTTATGTATCACTCAAAGCTGTGAAGCACGAGTGTTTGTGTTACTTGATTAAAAAGATGTGAAGCATAATCAAGTGTATGTTCTGAAGAGTGTCTTCATTATTTCATTAGTAAATTGTTTAAGTATCACTGCTGTGATTGAGGGGGAGTGAGTAAGAACTCAGGTTTAAGTTGAACTTAGATTGAAGTTGCATTGGGTAGGTCTTAAGTGAAGGAGATAAACTGGTTGGTTTATTCCTGAATTAATATCTCTTATAGTGGATTTCCTCCCTGGCTTGGTAGCCCCCAAAGTAGGTTTTGTTTCACACTGAACTGGGTAAACAATTGACTGTGTTCTTTACTGTTTTCATTTACTGTCTTATAGAAAGTCAGATACGGTGTCATAACATTTACTGTGACATTGAGTATCTGCTGCCAGAATTTCAATTGGCATCAGAGCAGGCACCTTGCCTGTATTACTGGGTGAGATCTAGGGATATCACTTTCTGGCACTATGGACAAAGAAGGAGTTTTTGGAAAGAGACCACCCATTCTGGATGGATCAAATTATGACTACTGGAAACCTCGTATGATTGCCTTCTTAAAATCACTGGACAAAAAGGCTTGGAGAGCTGCTGACAAAGGATGGAACCATCCCACCATAACTGAGAAAGATGGGACAATCAGTCTAAAGCTTGAGGAGGAATGGAGTAAAGAAGAAGATGAGTTAGCCCTGGGTAATTCCAAAGCTTTAAATGCCTTGTTCAATGGAATTGATAGAAACATATTCAGACTAGTACATCAATGTGAACTGGCCAAGGAAGTGTGGGACACTCTCAAAACTACCCATGAGGGCACATCCAAAGTAAAAATGTCAAGGCTTCAGATGCTGACTACCAAGTTTGAGAACCTAAGGATGAAGGAAGATGAAACCATTCATGAGTTTCACATGAACATCTTGGAGATTGCCAACACCTCAGGAGCATTGGGAGAAAAGATGTCTGAAGAAAAACTGGTGAGAAAGATTCTCAGATCCCTGCCTAAAAGATTTGTAATGAAGGTAACTGCTATAGAGGAAGCCCAGGATATCAGCAAGTTAAAGGTGGATGAACTCATTGGGTCTCTTCAGACTTTTGAGATGGGGATCAGTGACAATGTTGACAAGAAAAACAAGAGCATAACACTTGTATCCAACACTGAAGATGAAAACAAGGAGGATGAAGAAGAAAATATTTCAGAAGCTATAGCCATGATTGGAAGACAATTCAACAAACTCATCAAGAGAATGGATCCAAAGTCAAGGTCTAATGTTAAGAACACCCCCCCCCTGACATTAACAGATCTTATGACTCCAACAGAAGACCAAAGTCTGAAGAGAAGGGAAATCAAGGCAGAGGAATTCAATGCCATGGTTGTGAAGGATATGTGCATATTCGAGCTGAATGTCCTACCTTTCTTAAGAAACAAAAGAAAGGAATGTCTGTTACCTGGTCTGACTGTGATTCAGAAAGTAATTCTGAAGAAGAATCTGCCAAACTAGTTACTGCACTAACTGGTGTTTGTACCTCTGAATGTGACACTAGTGATGAGGAAGTGACATTTGAAGAACTGGCTGATACTTACAAGAAATTATGTATCAGAAGTGCTGAAGTCTGTATGCAAAATGAGAAACAAACAAAACTCATCATAAAGTTGGAGGCTGAAAAAAGGGCAGACATTGAAACTATAAGTCATCTAGAAGGGGAAGTTCAAATGCTGAACTCAAAACTGAACCAGATGACCAAATCTGTCAAGATGCTGACAAATGGAACTGACAAATTGGAAAAAATCCTTCAGGTTGGACAAAATGTGGGAAACAAGTCTGGTCTAGGATTTGTGGCAGCAAAGAAATCTGGTGCAGACAAGAAGACTTACTGCTTACTGCCATGGTCAGGCGTATCAGAAACGAATGATTAAGGCTTTTAACAAGAAAGTCAGATGTCAAGAATATCAAGTCGGGGATCTGGTGATCAAACGCATCATAATGCCGCAAGGTGATCCCAGGGGAAAATGGACCCCCACGTACGAAGGGCCATTTGTGGTTAAGAACATTTTCTCGGGAGGAGCCATGATTCTAACCAACATGGATGGTGACGACCTTCCTCACCCTGTCAATGCAGACATACTGAAAAGATACTATGCATAATCAAAGACCCGCTAGGTTGACTGGCCTAGGGAAAAATAAGGGCTTCCCGACGAACCAAAAGGGTTCGGGCAAAAGTAAGGGATGAAAATGAAAAAATCTGTACACCCGGCAAGTCGAAAACCTGAAAGGGAGGCTTGGGCAAAAAAGGGTATCCCGGTGGATTGAAAACCCGAAAGGGCAATCCAGGAAAAAGTTAGGGATTAAAGCATATCACTATGTCTCATTGGATCATCTTGCGACCAGACTTCGGTATCAACTATCAAGCTCGGACGACGCCAATCAATCTGATCAACCTTCGGCCAAGTAGCAAAGTGATGATACGCTTGAAGATATAAAGGCAATAGCAGAGTGGGAACCCAATGGGGTTGTTTCACTAAGCTATTTTTCTTTCTTTTGCATAAATTGTAATTTCTTTTGGAGGTGTTCTCTTACTAGGACGTCAGCCTCTTTGTACAAAACGCCTATTACAGGCCAATTTCAAAATCAATACAAGTCATTCTTACAAAACTTCAGCTTGTTTCCTTTTCTTTTTCTGTTTTATTTTGCAAGAACGTCCAATGATTTATTTTTGATATATGCATTTGAAAATGATTGCTGCTCATAAATATTTGCACAAGAAAAAAAAGACGATTACTCGTAATTTCAAAAACAGGGAAAATAAGAATTACCGAACCCTACAGTCACTTTGCCTTGCAGGTATTGGGATAGATTCATTCTTGGGAACATAATTATCGATATGCGCAATCCCCATAGAGTAAAAGTACCCAAAGGACATTGAGGTCATCTTTCCCGAAACAGGACATAACTATCCCCAGCTGAAGTTCGTAATCGCAGGCGATTCAATAAATTTCATTCCCCAAGCGGAGTCTATTTCTACAGATACATAACCTCAATCTCCAATAGAGCTCATCACTTCCAGCAACGAAATTTCATCCCTAGCTGAGTTTATCCCTCCAAGTCAGCAGGTCTACCAACAGAGTATCTCTTCCCCCAAAGTCTGGTCCCCACAGAGTTATTCTCCAACATCTCTTCCCGGCAGAATATTTGCGAATCTCCACCAACAGTCAGGGATTTATTTTCCCAGGCGCAAGCATACCCCGACAACATTTCATGAACATACATCATGACATACGCATACATGTCACATACAGCATAATCTCATTTATTTCAAGAACACCATCTCACCCTGCATTTCATGCATCGCATACAACTAACCCTGATATCTTTTCAGGAAAAGATGATTAGCTTCAACAAATCCCGCAGTTATACATATCACATCTACAAACAACTAATGGAAACTCAGTTCCCGAAATCAAACGGGTCAACTAATCTACATTATCATATCAAGGTAACCTTACCCCGGTTCCTCCCGAAGTTTTACACGAACTTATCTCAAGGTAACATTACTCTGGTTCCTCCTGAAGTTTTACACGAACTTATCTCAAGGTAACCTTACCCCGGTTCCTCCTGAAGTTTTACACGAACTTATCTCAAGGTAACCTTACCCTGGTTCATCGTGAATTTTTATGCAAACTTAAAACCTTACCCAGGTTCCTTTTAAAGTTTTAGACAAACTTATCCCAAAGTAACCTTACCCAGGTTCCTTTTGAAGTTTTACACCAACATATCACGAAGTAACCCTACTATCCAGGTTCCTTCTCAGCATCCTTACTATCCAGGCTTTCATATCGAAGTAACCCTACCATCCAGGTTCCTTCTCAGTAGCCCTACTATCCAGGCTTTCATACCGAAGTAACCCTACTATCCAGGTTCCTTCTCAGCAGCCCTACTATCTAGGCTTTCATATCGAAATAACCCTACTATCCAGGTTCCTTCTTACAGCCCTACTATCCAGGATTTCATATCAAAGTAACCCTACCATCCAGGTTCCTTCTTAGCAGCCCTACTATCCAGGCTTTCATATCGAAGTAACCCTACTATCCAGGTTCCTTCTCACAACCCTACTATCCAGGATTTCATATCGAATTAACCCTACCATCCAGGTTCCTTCTCAGCAACCTTACTATCCAGGCTTTCATATCGAAGTAACCCTACTATCCAGGTTCCTTTTCACAACCCTACTATCCAGGCTTTTATATCGAAGTAACCCTACCATCCAGGTTCCTTCTCAGCAGCCCTACTATCCAGGATTTCATATCGAAGTAACCCTACTATCCAGGTTCCTTCTCACAGCCCTACTATCCAGGCTTTCATATCGAAGTAACCCTACTATCCAGGTTCCTTCTCACAGACCTACTATCCACACTTTCATATCAAAGTAACCCTACCGTCCAGGTTCCTTTTAAGCAGCCATACTATCTAGGATTTCATATCGAAGTAACCCTACTATCCAGGTTCCTTCTCACAGCCCTACTATCCAGGCTTTCATATCGAAGTAACCCTACTATCCAGGTTCCTTCTCATAACCTTACTATCCAGGTTCCTCCTCTCCTATCTCCAGACAGAAGTCCGCAACACTGTAAGACTGGGATCCGGGAAAACACGATTGGTTTCGCATTTCCCCAATAAATCGCGGTGCAACATATACTCCGGCCATATATGCAGTGCACTTCCGCTTCCTCAAGCCGAAGTTATTTCCCAGTAGAGTAACGGACAACTGAAGCTCCTAAAACTCTAGTTCTCCAAAGACAGGAAATCGACATCCTCTAGATGGCATCTTTAAGCCCATCTCCGACGATTCTCCGTCACATCCAGGATGGAATCTTTAGGCCCATCTCTGATAATCTTCTATCATCGAATTCTGAATAGAATCTGTAAGCCCATTCCCGATATCACTAGTCAAGTGCCACTTCATGCGAGTGCAAATTTATGGGCACTCTAGTGTTCAATCATCTTCCACCTTCAGATCACGAAAGGCAGACGGGCCAATCTACATCCTCAAGATTAAGAAGATTGAACAGGGGAAGCTGTTGTACCCCAAAATTTTCCCTCTCATTTTACTCAACAAATGTCAATTGAGGTCCCCAAGTTGCTCAAGGAAGCCCAAGAGTTGACCAAACAAACTCTCTCCTAAGGCAGTATACCTCAAATTAGGGTTTCCTTTTTCATCAAGATGTGTGAACTACAAGGGACTCAAATAATTCCCAAGGTCCTAATATGTTCCCAAGATCATCCATGCCAAGTTTCAAGCCTTGTATAAGAAGTTTGCTCAGCCAACTGCTCAGATGCTTGAGAATCGATTATATTAGGTCAAAAGTCAATTGTGGCTCACCAGTAGACTACTCTACAATCCCCAACAAGTTACTGTGAAACCTGGACCCGACCAGATGTCAGTTTAACTTTGACTCCCCAGTAGAGCAACGGACAACCGAGACTCCTGAACTTGTTCCCCAAGAATGAATCAATACTCTCCACAAAGTTCACAACTTTCCCCAACGGAGTTCTCCTCAACAAAACAAGGATCCTCAGTGGAAACATTCTAAGCAAAGTTTGAAGAGATACCTACTATTCAACAACAGTCCAGGATTTAATAACTCCCCAACACTTGTCAAGAATTTATTCTCCAAGACAAAATTCAATTTCAATAACATTTGTAAGTGTTTAGTTATTGGTATGTATTTTTGGTAAAACCAGGTGTGTAAATGTCATGACTGTTGTCATAACATTCTGGATTATTAGGTACTTTATGCAGAAAAAGTATGGTATACAGTAGCTACTGTTTATGAGTGTGTATCTGAGCATTTTGCAATGATCACATTTATTGCCTTCTACCAAAATCAGTAAACAGGAATTCTGATGTCATAACAAATGTTAAGACATCCTGTACTGATCTAACAGTTATGCAGTTTGGTTAATTCTGAGATTTTTCAAGAAGTTGGCTCATTCCTTCCAGAACAGAATCTCACGTGGACTTTGGGTTAACCTAGCTCAACCCTAATCTGGTTGATAAAGTCTTATGACCTAGTCTTAAGGTTAACCCTAATTAACCCTAGCTTTTCGTGGAAGCCCTAACTGAAGAAACAACTGCATATATATTCAACAGGAAAGCTGATTAGAAAGTAACTCTTTGACAGAAGATCAATTAGGAGCTGTATAGTTTTAACTGCTGTAATCCAAGCAAGTATCATTTGTGATAAGTGACTTGGAATAGGTTTTGATTGTAAGGGTTTTTGTATCACTCAAAGCTTTGAAGCAAGAGTGTTTGTGTATCTTGACTAAAGCTTTGAAGCAAAGTCAAGTTAGGTTTATGTATCACTCAAAGCTGTGAAGCACGAGTGTTTGTGTTACTTGATTAAAAAGATGTGAAGCATAATCAAGTGTATGTTCTGAAGAGTGTCTTCATTATTTCATTAGTAAATTGTTTAAGTATCACTGCTGTGATTGAGGGGGAGTGAGTAAGAACTCAGGTTTAAGTTGAACTTAGATTGAAGTTGCATTGGGTAGGTCTTAAGTGAAGGAGATAAACTGGTTGGTTTATTCCTGAATTAATATCTCTTATAGTGGATTTCCTCCCTGGCTTGGTAGCCCCCAAAGTAGGTTTTGTTTCACACTGAACTGGGTAAACAATTGACTGTGTTCTTTACTGTTTTCATTTACTATCTTATAGAAAGTCAGATACGGTGTCATAACATTTACTGTGACATTGAGTATCTGCTGCCAGAATTTCAATTGGCATCAGAGCAGGCACCTTGCCTGTATTACTGGGTGAGATCTAGGGATATCACTTTCTGGCACTATGGACAAAGAAGGAGTTTTTGGAAAGAGACCACCCATTCTGGATGGATCAAATTATGACTACTGGAAACCTCGTATGATTGCCTTCTTAAAATCACTGGACAAAAAGGCTTGGAGAGCTGCTGACAAAGGATGGAACCATCCCACCATAACTGAGAAAGATGGGACAATCAGTCTAAAGCTTGAGGAGGAATGGAGTAAAGAAGAAGATGAGTTAGCCCTGGGTAATTCCAAAGCTTTAAATTCCTTGTTCAATGGAATTGATAGAAACATATTCAGACTAGTACATCAATGTGAACTGGCCAAGGAAGTGTGGGACACTCTCAAAACTACCCATGAGGGCACATCCAAAGTAAAAATGTCAAGGCTTCAGATGCTGACTACCAAGTTTGAGAACCTAAGGATGAAGGAAGATGAAACCATTCATGAGTTTCACATGAACATCTTGGAGATTGCCAACACCTCAGGAGCATTGGGAGAAAAGATGTCTGAAGAAAAACTGGTGAGAAAGATTCTCAGATCCCTGCCTAAAAGATTTGTAATGAAGGTAACTGCTATAGAGGAAGCCCAGGATATCAGCAAGTTAAAGGTGGATGAACTCATTGGGTCTCTTCAGACTTTTGAGATGGGGATCAGTGACAATGTTGACAAGAAAAACAAGAGCATAACACTTGTATCCAACACTGAAGATGAAAACAAGGAGGATGAAGAAGAAAATATTTCAGAAGCTATAGCCATGATTGGAAGACAATTCAACAAACTCATCAAGAGAATGGATCCAAAGTCAAGGTCTAATGTTAAGAACACCCCCCCCTTGACATTAACAGATCTTATGACTCCAACAGAAGACCAAAGTCTGAAGAGAAGGGAAATCAAGGCAGAGGAATTCAATGCCATGGTTGTGAAGGATATGTGCATATTCGAGCTGAATGTCCTACCTTTCTTAAGAAACAAAAGAAAGGAATGTCTGTTACCTGGTCTGACTGTGATTCAGAAAGTAATTCTGAAGAAGAATCTGCCAAACTAGTTACTGCACTAACTGGTGTTTGTACCTCTGAATGTGACACTAGTGATGAGGAAGTGACATTTGAAGAACTGGCTGATACTTACAAGAAATTATGTATCAGAAGTGCTGAAGTCTGTATGCAAAATGAGAAACAAACAAAACTCATCATAAAGTTGGAGGCTGAAAAAAGGGCAGACATTGAAACTATAAGTCATCTAGAAGGGGAAGTTCAAATGCTGAACTCAAAACTGAACCAGATGACCAAATCTGTCAAGATGCTGACAAATGGAACTGACAAATTGGAAAAAATCCTTCAGGTTGGACAAAATGTGGGAAACAAGTCTGGTCTAGGATTTGTGGCAGCAAAGAAATCTGGTGCAGACAAGAAGACTTACTGCTTACTGCCATGGTCAGGCGTATCAGAAACGAATGATTAAGGCTTTTAACAAGAAAGTCAGATGTCAAGAATATCAAGTCGGGGATCTGGTGATCAAACGCATCATAATGCCGCAAGGTGATCCCAGGGGAAAATGGACCCCCACGTACGAAGGGCCATTTGTGGTTAAGAACATTTTCTCGGGAGGAGCCATGATTCTAACCAACATGGATGGTGACGACCTTCCTCACCCTGTCAATGCAGACATACTGAAAAGATACTATGCATAATCAAAGACCCGCTAGGTTGACTGGCCTAGGGAAAAATAAGGGCTTCCCGACGAACCAAAAGGGTTCGGGCAAAAGTAAGGGATGAAAATGAAAAAATCTGTACACCCGGCAAGTCGAAAACCTGAAAGGGAGGCTTGGGCAAAAAAGGGTATCCCGGTGGATTGAAAACCCGAAAGGGCAATCCAGGAAAAAGTTAGGGATTAAAGCATATCACTATGTCTCATTGGATCATCTTGCGACCAGACTTCGGTATCAACTATCAAGCTCGGACGACGCCAATCAATCTGATCAACCTTCGGCCAAGTAGCAAAGTGATGATACGCTTGAAGATATAAAGGCAATAGCAGAGTGGGAACCCAATGGGGTTGTTTCACTAAGCTATTTTTCTTTCTTTTGCATAAATTGTAATTTCTTTTGGAGGTGTTCTCTTACTAGGACGTCAGCCTCTTTGTACAAAACGCCTATTACAGGCCAATTTCAAAATCAATACAAGTCATTCTTACAAAACTTCAGCTTGTTTCCTTTTCTTTTTCTGTTTTATTTTGCAAGAACGTCCAATGATTTATTTTTGATATATGCATTTGAAAATGATTGCTGCTCATAAATATTTGCACAAGAAAAAAAAGACGATTACTCGTAATTTCAAAAACAGGGAAAATAAGAATTACCGAACCCTACAGTCACTTTGCCTTGCAGGTATTGGGATAGATTCATTCTTGGGAACATAATTATCGATATGCGCAATCCCCATAGAGTAAAAGTACCCAAAGGACATTGAGGTCATCTTTCCCGAAACAGGACATAACTATCCCCAGCTGAAGTTCGTAATCGCAGGCGATTCAATAAATTTCATTCCCCAAGCGGAGTCTATTTCTACAGATACATAACCTCAATCTCCAATAGAGCTCATCACTTCCAGCAACGAAATTTCATCCCTAGCTGAGTTTATCCCTCCAAGTCAGCAGGTCTACCAACAGAGTATCTCTTCCCCCAAAGTCTGGTCCCCACAGAGTTATTCTCCAACATCTCTTCCCGGCAGAATATTTGCGAATCTCCACCAACAGTCAGGGATTTATTTTCCCAGGCGCAAGCATACCCCGACAACATTTCATGAACATACATCATGACATACGCATACATGTCACATACAGCATAATCTCATTTATTTCAAGAACACCATCTCACCCTGCATTTCATGCATCGCATACAACTAACCCTGATATCTTTTCAGGAAAAGATGATTAGCTTCAACAAATCCCGCAGTTATACATATCACATCTACAAACAACTAATGGAAACTCAGTTCCCGAAATCAAACGGGTCAACTAATCTACATTATCATATCAAGGTAACCTTACCCCGGTTCCTCCCGAAGTTTTACACGAACTTATCTCAAGGTAACATTACTCTGGTTCCTCCTGAAGTTTTACACGAACTTATCTCAAGGTAACCTTACCCCGGTTCCTCCTGAAGTTTTACACGAACTTATCTCAAGGTAACCTTACCCTGGTTCATCGTGAATTTTTATGCAAACTTAAAACCTTACCCAGGTTCCTTTTAAAGTTTTAGACAAACTTATCCCAAAGTAACCTTACCCAGGTTCCTTTTGAAGTTTTACACCAACATATCACGAAGTAACCCTACTATCCAGGTTCCTTCTCAGCATCCTTACTATCCAGGCTTTCATATCGAAGTAACCCTACCATCCAGGTTCCTTCTCAGTAGCCCTACTATCCAGGCTTTCATACCGAAGTAACCCTACTATCCAGGTTCCTTCTCAGCAGCCCTACTATCTAGGCTTTCATATCGAAATAACCCTACTATCCAGGTTCCTTCTTACAGCCCTACTATCCAGGATTTCATATCAAAGTAACCCTACCATCCAGGTTCCTTCTTAGCAGCCCTACTATCCAGGCTTTCATATCGAAGTAACCCTACTATCCAGGTTCCTTCTCACAACCCTACTATCCAGGATTTCATATCGAATTAACCCTACCATCCAGGTTCCTTCTCAGCAACCTTACTATCCAGGCTTTCATATCGAAGTAACCCTACTATCCAGGTTCCTTTTCACAACCCTACTATCCAGGCTTTTATATCGAAGTAACCCTACCATCCAGGTTCCTTCTCAGCAGCCCTACTATCCAGGATTTCATATCGAAGTAACCCTACTATCCAGGTTCCTTCTCACAGCCCTACTATCCAGGCTTTCATATCGAAGTAACCCTACTATCCAGGTTCCTTCTCACAGACCTACTATCCACACTTTCATATCAAAGTAACCCTACCGTCCAGGTTCCTTTTAAGCAGCCATACTATCTAGGATTTCATATCGAAGTAACCCTACTATCCAGGTTCCTTCTCACAGCCCTACTATCCAGGCTTTCATATCGAAGTAACCCTACTATCCAGGTTCCTTCTCATAACCTTACTATCCAGGTTCCTCCTCTCCTATCTCTAGACAGAAGTCCGCAACACTGTAAGACTGGGATCCGGGAAAACACGATTGGTTTCGCATTTCCCCAATAAATCGCGGTGCAACATATACTCCGACCATATATGCAGTGCACTTCCGCTTCCTCAAGCCGAAGTTATTTCCCAGTAGAGTAACGGACAACTGAAGCTCCTAAAACTCTAGTTCTCCAAAGACAGGAAATCGACATCCTCTAGATGGCATCTTTAAGCCCATCTCCGACGATTCTCCGTCACATCCAGGATGGAATCTTTAGGCCCATCTCTGATAATCTTCTATCATCGAATTCTGAATAGAATCTGTAAGCCCATTCCCGATATCACTAGTCAAGTGCCACTTCATGCGAGTGCAAATTTATGGGCACTCTAGTGTTCAATCATCTTCCACCTTCAGATCACGAAAGGCAGACGGGCCAATCTACATCCTCAAGATTAAGAAGATTGAACAGGGGAAGCTGTTGTACCCCAAAATTTTCCCTCTCATTTTACTCAACAAATGTCAATTGAGGTCCCCAAGTTGCTCAAGGAAGCCCAAGAGTTGACCAAACAAACTCTCTCCTAAGGCAGTATACCTCAAATTAGGGTTTCCTTTTTCATCAAGATGTGTGAACTACAAGGGACTCAAATAATTCCCAAGGTCCTAATATGTTCCCAAGATCATCCATGCCAAGTTTCAAGCCTTGTATAAGAAGTTTGCTCAGCCAACTGCTCAGATGCTTGAGAATCGATTATATTAGGTCAAAAGTCAATTGTGGCTCACCAGTAGACTACTCTACAATCCCCAACAAGTTACTGTGAAACCTGGACCCGACCAGATGTCAGTTTAACTTTGACTCCCCAGTAGAGCAACGGACAACCGAGACTCCTGAACTTGTTCCCCAAGAATGAATCAATACTCTCCACAAAGTTCACAACTTTCCCCAACGGAGTTCTCCTCAACAAAACAAGGATCCTCAGTGGAAACATTCTAAGCAAAGTTTGAAGAGATACCTACTATTCAACAACAGTCCAGGATTTAATAACTCCCCAACACTTGTCAAGAATTTATTCTCCAAGACAAAATTCAATTTCAATAACATTTGTAAGTGTTTAGTTATTGGTATGTATTTTTGGTAAAACCAGGTGTGTAAATGTCATGACTGTTGTCATAACATTCTGGATTATTAGGTACTTTATGCAGAAAAAGTATGGTATACAGTAGCTACTGTTTATGAGTGTGTATCTGAGCATTTTGCAATGATCACATTTATTGCCTTCTACCAAAATCAGTAAACAGGAATTCTGATGTCATAACAAATGTTAAGACATCCTGTACTGATCTAACAGTTATGCAGTTTGGTTAATTCTGAGATTTTTCAAGAAGTTGGCTCATTCCTTCCAGAACAGAATCTCACGTGGACTTTGGGTTAACCTAGCTCAACCCTAATCTGGTTGATAAAGTCTTATGACCTAGTCTTAAGGTTAACCCTAATTAACCCTAGCTTTTCGTGGAAGCCCTAACTGAAGAAACAACTGCATATATATTCAACAGGAAAGCTGATTAGAAAGTAACTCTTTGACAGAAGATCAATTAGGAGTTGTATAGTTTTAACTGCTGTAATCCAAGCAAGTATCATTTGTGATAAGTGACTTGGAATAGGTTTTGATTGTAAGGGTTTTTGTATCACTCAAAGCTTTGAAGCAAGAGTGTTTGTGTCTCTTGACTAAAGCTTTGAAGCAAAGTCAAGTTAGGTTTATGTATCACTCAAAGCTGTGAAGCACGAGTGTTTGTGTTACTTGATTAAAAAGATGTGAAGCATAATCAAGTGTATGTTCTGAAGAGTGTCTTCATTATTTCATTAGTAAATTGTTTAAGTATCACTGCTGTGATTGAGGGGGAGTGAGTAAGAACTCAGGTTTAAGTTGAACTTAGATTGAAGTTGCATTGGGTAGGTCTTAAGTGAAGGAGATAAACTGGTTGGTTTATTCCTGAATTAATATCTCTTATAGTGGATTTCCTCCCTGGCTTGGTAGCCCCCAAAGTAGGTTTTGTTTCACACTGAACTGGGTAAACAATTGACTGTGTTCTTTACTGTTTTCATTTACTGTCTTATAGAAAGTCAGATACGGTGTCATAACATTTACTGTGACATTGAGTATCTGCTGCCAGAATTTCAATTGGCATCAGAGCAGGCACCTTGCCTGTATTACTGGGTGAGATCTAGGGATATCACTTTCTGGCACTATGGACAAAGAAGGAGTTTTTGGAAAGAGACCACCCATTCTGGATGGATCAAATTATGACTACTGGAAACCTCGTATGATTGCCTTCTTAAAATCACTGGACAAAAAGGCTTGGAGAGCTGCTGACAAAGGATGGAACCATCCCACCATAACTGAGAAAGATGGGACAATCAGTCTAAAGCTTGAGGAAGAATGGAGTAAAGAAGAAGATGAGTTAGCCCTGGGTAATTCCAAAGCTTTAAATGCCTTGTTCAATGGAATTGATAGAAACATATTCAGACTAGTACATCAATGTGAACTGGCCAAGGAAGTGTAGGACACTCTCAAAACTACCCATGAGGGAACATCCAAAGTAAAAATGTCAAGGCTTCAGATGCTGACTACCAAGTTTGAGAACCTAAGGATGAAGGAAGATGAAACCATTCATGAGTTTCACATGAACATCTTGGAGATTGCCAACACCTCAGGAGCATTGGGAGAAAAGATGTCTGAAGAAAAACTGGTGAGAAAGATTCTCAGATCCCTGCCTAAAAGATTTGTAATGAAGGTAACTGCTATAGAGGAAGCCCAGGATATCAGCAAGTTAAAGGTGGATGAACTCATTGGGTCTCTTCAGACTTTTGAGATGGGGATCAGTGACAATGTTGACAAGAAAAACAAGAGCATAACACTTGTATCCAACACTGAAGATAAAAACAAGGAGGATGAAGAAGAAAATATTTCAGAAGCTATAGCCATGATTGGAAGACAATTCAACAAACTCATCAAGAGAATGGATCCAAAGTCAAGGTCTAATGTTAAGAACACCCCCCCCCCCCTGACATTAACAGATCTTATGACTCCAACAGAAGACCAAAGTCTGAAGAGAAGGGAAATCAAGGCAGAGGAATTCAATGCCATGGTTGTGAAGGATATGTGCATATTCGAGCTGAATGTCCTACCTTTCTTAAGAAACAAAAGAAAGGAATGTCTGTTACCTGGTCTGACTGTGATTCAGAAAGTAATTCTGAAGAAGAATCTGCCAAACTAGTTACTGCACTAACTGGTGTTTGTACCTCTGAATGTGACACTAGTGATGAGGAAGTGACATTTGAAGAACTGGCTGATACTTACAAGAAATTATGTATCAGAAGTGCTGAAGTCTGTATGCAAAATGAGAAACAAACAAAACTCATCATAAAGTTGGAGGCTGAAAAAAGGGCAGACATTGAAACTATAAGTCATCTAGAAGGGGAAGTTCAAATGCTGAACTCAAAACTGAACCAGATGACCAAATCTGTCAAGATGCTGACAAATGGAACTGACAAATTGGAAAAAATCCTTCAGGTTGGACAAAATGTGGGAAACAAGTCTGGTCTAGGATTTGTGGCAGCAAAGAAATCTGGTGCAGACAAGAAGACTAGGCCTGATAAACAAATGTCAAAGCAGAAGTCACAACATAACACTCAACATCGGGAACAGAGAAATATGAAGAAAAAGTACCAAAGATGGAGATGTCATCATTGTGGGAGGTTTGGTCACATAAAGCCATTCTGCTTCAGATTGTATGGATACCCCAATCAGAACCCAGGTGTCAAACCTAAATCTAACAAGGTACCACATACTCCACAGTGGAAGAAAAAGGCTACTGCCCTGATAGCCCACACTTCCCTTAGAGTCTCTGCAAAGGAAGACTGGTACTTTGACAATGGGTGTTCTAAGCACATGACTGGAATCAAGAACCTTCTCAATAATGTTAAACCTCACACCACTAGTTATGTGACCTTTGGAGATGGTGCTAGAGGAGAAATCAAAGGAGTTGGTAATTTGGACTGCCCTGGAGTTCCAAATCTGAATGAAGTACTATTAGTAAAAGGCCTGACTGCTAATCTCATTAGTATCAGTCAATTATGTGATCTAGGATTCAAGGTCAACTTCTCAAAATCTGAATGTCTTATGACTAATGAAAAACAAGAAGTTGTAATGAAAGGAGTCAGATCTAAAGACAACTGTTACTTGTGGGAGCCTGAGAACACTAATTACTCCACTGTGTGTTCTATTGCCAAAGAAGAAAAAGAGGTGAAACTGTGGCACCAAAAACTTGGCCATCTTCATCTAAGAGGAATGAAAAGGATTATCTCCATGGAGGCAGTCAGAGGGATTCCAAGACTGCAAATTGATGAAGGGAGAGTTTGTGGTGAATGTCAGGTTGGTAAGCAGACTAGGATGTCACATCCAAAGTCAAGACATCTGACCACCTCTAAGGTTCTGGAACTTCTACATATGGATCTGATGGGACCAATGCAGGTGGAAAGTCTTGGTGGAAAGAGATATGCCTATGTTGTTGTGGATGACTTTTCCAGATTCACCTGGATTAACTTCATTAGGGAAAAATCTGATGTGTTTGAAGTTTTTAAAGAACTGTGCAACAAAATTCAAAGAGAAAAAGAAGGGTGTATTGTCAGAATCAGAAGTGATCATGGCAAGGAATTTGAAAACAGTAAGTTTAATGAGTTCTGTTCCTCAAAAGGAATTAGTCATGAATTCTCTTCTCCTATAACTCCTCAACAAAATGGAGTTGTAGAAAGGAAAAATAGGACCATACATGAATCTGCCAGAGCTATGATACATGCCAAAAGACTTCCTATTCATTTTTGGGCTGAAGCTATGAATACAGCCTGTTATGTCCATAACAGAGTCACTTTGAGAAAGGGAACCTCATCCACCATTTATGAACTCTGGAAAGGAAGAAAGCCAACTGTGAAGTACTTCCATGTATTTGACAGTAAATGCTATATTCTGGCAGATCGTGAACAAAGGAGAAAGCTGGACCCTAAAAGTGATGAAGGTATATTTCTAGGATACTCCTCCAACAGCAGAGCTTATAGGGTATTCAATTCCAGGACCAAAGTCATGATGGAATCAATAAATGTCATAGTTAATGATTATCATGAAGAAACAGATGTCCCTTGTAATGTTGAGACATTCTTTGAGACTCCAACTCAACAGAATGACCTTCCTAACACCACTACAGCAGACTCTGAATCCAAGGAAGCTAGCAAAATCCCTTCCATCAGAATTCAGAAAGATCATCCTAAAGAACTCATCATAGGGGATCCTAATAGTGGAGTCATTACAAGATCTAGAGAAATCATCTCAAACGCTTGCTTTGTGTCTAAAATTGAACCAAGAAATGTTAAGGAGGCTTTAACTGATGAATACTAGATTGGTGCAATGCAAGATGAATTGAACCAATTTAAGCAACATGAAGTTTGGAGTTAGTTCCTAGACCAGAGGGGACAAACATCATTGGCACAAAATGGATATACAAGAACAAATCAGATGCTGAAGGAGTTGTCACTAGGAATAAGGCAAGACTTGTTGCCCAAGGATACACTCAAGTTGAAGGGGTTGATTTTGATGAGACCTTTTCCCCTGTAGCAAGACTGGAATCTATCAGACTTCTATTGGGAATTGCTTGTCTCCTGAAGTTCAAGCTATTTCAGATGGATGTAAAAAGTGCCTTCCTAAATGGGTACTTAAATGAGGAAGTTTATGTGGAACAGCCTAAAGGTTTTGTGGATCCAAACCACCCTGATCATGTCTACAAATTGAGGAAAGCCCTATATGGCCTGAAACAAGCTCCTAGAGCATGGTATGACAGGTTAAAAAAATTTCTCTCAGACAAAGGATACAGAAAAGGAGGCTTGGATAAAACCCTCTTTGTCAAAAATGAAGGAGGGAAGTTAATGGTAGCTCAAATATATGTTGATGACATAGTGTTTGGGGGAATGTCAGAACAAATGGTTAAACATTTTGCTGACCAGATGCAAGCTGAATTCGAAATGAGTCTCATGGGAGAACTGACTTATTTTCTTGGACTGCAAGTCTCACAGATGGAGGACTCAATCTTTCTATCTCAAAGCAAGTATGCAAAGAACATTGTCAAGAAGTTTGGTATGGAGAATGCCAGTCACAAAAGGAATCCTGCACCTACTCATTTAAAGCTATCCAAAGATTCAAGTGGGGTTAAGGTGGACCAAAGTCTGTACAGAAGCATGATAGGAAGTTTGTTGTACTTAATAGCTAGCAGACCTGACATTGCTTTTGCAGTTGGAGTTTGTGCAAGATACCAAGCTGATCCTAAAGTCAGTCATATCAACCAAGTGAAGAGAATTTTGAAGTATGTAAGTTGAACTTACAACTATGGCTTGCTATACTCTCATGGCTGTGAACCAACTTTGTCTGGTTATTGTGATGCTGATTGGACTGGAAGTGCTGATGATAGAAAAAGCACCTCTGGAGGATGTTTCTTCTTAGGAAATAATCTGGTCTCCTGGTTCAGCACGAAACAGAACTGTGTGTCTCTCTCTACTGCTGAAGTTGAATACATTGCAGCTGGTAGTAGCTATTCTCAAATGATCTGGATGAAACAGATGCTCACTGAGTATAATGTCACACAAGATGTTATGACATTGTACTGTGACAATCTGAGTACAATCAACATTTCCAAGAACCCTATTCAGCATAGCAGGACCAAGCACATTGACATTAGACATCATTTTATCAGAAACCTTGTAAAGGAGAAGACAATTAAACTGGAACATGTTGCCACTGAGCTACAGCTGGCTGACATTTTTACCAAGGTACTTGATGCAAATCAATTTGAAAACTTGAGGGGCAAGTTGGGTATTTGCCAACATGAGGAATTGTAGCAATTAATTTTGCTTAAAACAAGGGTTGAAGGAGTTATTTTTGTTAAGTCTATTTTGATTGGGTTAATCATATGTTTTCCCAATTCTTTCAAAATTATTAAGAAGTTGAATAGACACTCATTTTCCTCCTTCCACTCTCCACTTTGCAACAAATCCCATTCTCTCAATCAAAGTTTTCTCTCTAGTTGCTACTGGTTTTCTAAGACTATCAAAATTTCTCAAACATCATCCTCATCCAAGACGACCGTTTCATCTTCATCATCTGATCAAGATTCTCGGGCAATCACCTCATGCATGGATTCTGAAGTCCTGGAGATTACTCCTCTTAGAGAAATGGCAACTAACCCCTCCAAGGTTAAAAAGTTGAGAACAAGGCATGCAGGAAGGTCTCAAGCTACTTCATCCGGTAATTCCTCTCAACCTTCATCTTCTGTACCAAATAGGGAAGGCTCAGCTTACGTTCATCAAGCAATAGCTAGGCTTGTTACAAGAATTTTGAGTGAGAACCACTCTGTACCTGGGATTTCTGTTCCATTAAATCAAAAATCAGCAAGCCCAAATGTTGAAGTAAATCCAGATGTCTCTGAGAATGTTGAGACTCCAAATGACAACATTCAGAAATCATCTGAAAACCTTGATGAAATTCAGAACCCTTCAGAGAAGAATGTTGAACCACCTGTTATTGATGTGGATGAGGAATACTCAGACAATGACCTAATTGCAAATATCAACCCTAGCATAGCTAGGAGAATGATGAACAGAAAGGGTAATCAGGATGCTGCAAAATGTCTGACCAAAGAGAAACCTGTTGATAAGAAAACCAGGTCTGAAGGCAAGACTGGTGTGGAAACTGTGAAGACTGGACTGTCCAAGGGGAAGGTAAAAGCCCGAGTACATGCTGGGAGTCTCTCAAAGCCTGTGAGACAACCAATAGAAAAGAAGAGGAAAGAACCTGAACCTTCTGATTCTGATGAGGAATCAGAATATGAAATTGATACTGAAGACATTCCTCTCAGAAGGAAACTCCCTTCCAGCAAAATGGCTAGAGTTCCTGAAGTCCCCACTAACAACATTTCATTTCACCACCCTGAAAATGCCAACAGATGGAAGTATGTTTGCTTGAAGAGAATAGCCTTGGAAAGAGAACTAAACAATGGTGCCATGGATTGTAAGGAAATCATGGACCTAATCAAAGTTGCTGGACTAATGAAGACTGTGGAAAATTTTACCAAATGTTATGAAAATCTTGTCAAGGAATTCATAGTGAATTTGTCTGATGAATGTGCTGATGGAAGGTCAGTTGACTTTGAATGTGTCTATGTGAGAGGAAGAAGGGTTAATTTCTCTCCATCTGAAATTAACAAATTCCTTGGAAGATCAAATGAGGCTTGCCCTGAACTAGAAGTTACTGACAATGAAGTATGCCAAACCATCACAGCAAGACAAATCAAGTGCTGGCCCTCAAAAAGCAAGCTGAATGCTAGCAAGCTAAGCATAAAATTTTCCATCCTGCACAATATTGGTGCAGCCAACTGGGTCCCTACAAACCATAAATCAACCATCTCTACAGGATTGGGAAGATTCATTTATGCTGTTGGAACCAGGACTGAATTTGACTATGGCAGGTATATTTTTGATCAAACTTTAAAACATGCTGGAAGCTATGCTGTTAAAGGCCCTATTGCCTTTCCCTCCCTCCTATGTGGAATTGTCCTTGCTCAGTACCCTGACACATAATCAAGTGTATGTTCTGAAGAGTGTCTTCATTATTTCATTAGTCAATTGTTTAAGTATCACTGCTGTGATTGAGGGGGAGTGAGTAGGAACTCAGGTTTAAGTTGAACTTAGATTGAAGTTGCATTGGGTAGGTCTTAAGTGAAGGAGATAAACTGGTTGGTTTATTCCTGAATTAATATCTCTTATAGTGGATTTCCTCCCTGGCTTGGTAGCCCCCAGAGTAGGTGTTGTTTCACACTGAACTGGGTAAACAATTGACTGTGTTCTTTACTGTTTTCATTTACTGTCTTATAGAAAGTCAGATATGGTGTCATAACATTTACTGTGACATTGAGTATCTGCTGCCAGAATTTCAACATTCATAACATATGCATACAAAATACATATAACATGAATCTCATTTATTTTGAGAACATCATTACACAATGCATACATCATGACATTGCATACAACTCACTCTTTACCTTTTCAGGAAAGATTGATCGACAGATAAAAGTCATTACCTTTTGGAGTAGCAATCATCAAAGATTCCTTCATTTCCTTTTGAGGTAGTAATCATCCAAGATTCCTTCACCATCCTGCTGAGGTAGTAGTCATCCAAGATTCCTTCACCATCCTGCTGAGGTAGTAGTCATCCAAGATTCCTTCATCATCCCGTTGAGGTAGTAATCGTCCAAGATTCCTTCACCATCCTGCTGAGGTAGTAATCGTCCAAGATTCCTTCATCATCCTGCTGAGGTAGAAGTCATCCAAGATTCCTTCACCATCCTACTGAGGTAGTAATCATCCAAGATTCCTTCATCATCCTACTGAGGTAGTAATCGTCCAAGATTCCTTCATCATCCTGCTGAGGTAGAAGTCATCCAAGATTCCTTCACCATCCTGCTGAGGTAGTAATCGTCCAAGATTCCTTCATCATCCTGCTGAGGTAGTAATCGTCCAAGATTCCTTCATCATCCTGCTGAGGTAGTAGTCATCCAAGATTCCTTTATCATCCTGCTGAGGTAGTAATCGTCCATGATTCCTTCATCATCCTGCTGAGGTAGAAGTCATCCAAGATTCCTTCATCATCCTGCTGAGGTAGTAATCGTCCAAGATTCCTTCATCATCCTGCTGAGGTAGAAGTCATCCAAGATTCCTTCATCATCCTGCTGAGGTAGTAATCGTCCAAGATTCCTTCATCATCCTGCTGAGGTAGTAATCGTCCAAGATTCCTTCATCATCCTGTTGAGGTAGAAGTCATCCAAGATTCCTTCACCATCCTGCTGAGGTAGTAATCGTCCAAGATTCCTTCATCATCCTGCTGTTGTAGTAGCCATCCAAGATTCCTTCATCATCCTGCTGAGGTAGTAATCATCCAAGATTCCTTCATCATCCTGCTGAGGTAGTAATCATCCAAGATTCCCTTATCATCCTGTTATTGTAGTAGTCGTCTAAGATTCCTTCATCATCCTGCTGAGGTAGTAATCGTCCATGAATCCTTCATCATCCTGCTGAGGTAGTAGTCGTCCAAGATTCCTTCATCATCTGTTTGGAGTAGCAATCATATGAGATTCCTTCATCACACATCATTATCAAAAAAGACCTCCTATGGTTAGATTTATTTCTTCTAGTTAATGACAGGCAATCAGAGACCTTCAAATAACAGTCCAGATACGATCCAGATTCGGATGTAATTCTGTCACTCATTTAAATACAGTCCAGCAATCATTTTTGGATGGCATCTTTAAGCCCATCTCCAACAACTATCCATCATCTCTCCAAATGGCATCTGTAAGCCCATTCCCGACATCACAATGCTGATACTACACCATGCGAGTGCAAATTTCCGGGCACTCTAGTGTTCAATTATCTTCCACCTTCGGATCACGAAAGGCTCGAAAGCCAATCTATATCCTCAGGTTTAAGAAAATTGAACGGGGGCAACTGTTGTACCCCAAAATTTTCCCTCTCATGTTTTCAAAGGTCTTCCCTTACAAGGTTGGTCACAAACCCTTGCCTAAGGAAAATAAAGTTTTTTGAAGATGAACAAAGTGTCTTTCGATTGGCATCTGGGAAAAGTCTTCGATTGGGCATCCAAAGTCCTTCGATCAGGCTTGGTTCACCAGTCTTTGATTGGGCATTTGGCACTCTTCGATCAGGTTTTGGTTCACCAGTCTTCGATTGGGCATTTGGCATTCTTCGACCAGGCTTTGATTAGTAAGCTTCGATTAGGTGTTTGGAACCCTTCGATCAAGCTTTGGTGTGCGAGTCTTCGATTGAGCGCTGGACCCCTTCGATCAAGATTTGGTATGCAAGTCTTCGATTGAGCGCTGGACTCCTTCGTTCAAGTCAATTTCACAATGCTTCGAATAGTACTTTAGAGGGTCCTTCAACTGGAACTTCATACTTTACCTCAATCAGAACATCAGAACGAAATGACCTTCGAATGGCATTTCAGTGCAGAGTTTCTCTTAATCTAAGATGCTCTGATGAAGGAAGTTCTGGACACTTTGAATCAGAGCCTAGACTCATCACAAGGCCAAGGGCTAGTCGAAGTTGTCTAATAGGGAATGTTCTAATTAGATTCGAATTGGACTTTGAAGCTGGCAAAGAAGGCAGATTCAAAAGAATGAAGTAGACTGGCATGACTAAGCAAAAGAACATATCTTAACCTGTCCAGGTTCACCCAAAGTTCACAATGGCATGTGTCCCTTGCAAATATAGAAATAATTAAATGCTGATTATGGATTCAATTCCTGAGTTAAAGGCCAGATTCTTTCCTTTTCTGTTCCTAACTCCACAAGAGTTGATTCGACCAGAGTGATTCTTTTCAAATCAAGTAGTCGAAGCATTCAGAAGGCCCATTCGAAGGGCACATAAGGAGTCCCATTCGAAGGAGGCAGCTCAAGACCAATCAAAGAGCATGGCCTGGAGGCATTCGAAAATCAAAGGTGTCCAGGTTCATTCAAGATTCCAAAGAGACATGAATATTTCAAAAAAGGAAATATTTTAATATGTCTGATTCTTGTCTCATGGCTTTAAAGGCCTGTTTAATTGGTTGTCTCTTGCCGTTACTAGACCATCACATTCCTATAAATACAAGGGCCAGCATACAGTGCCAAGGGGAGAACAGAACGAGAGAAGAAAAGAAAACTCTGCAGAAATAAAAAGAAACACATAAAAGCTCTGCAGAAACGAAAAACCCACGAAGACGGCCAGACATACCTTGCCTCGCAAAAGCACCAGCCTGCCCCATGAAAGTCTAGACTCTATTGCAGGCACCTTCCGTCCAAATCCAGGCGCCTCCAGTGGTATAATGTTCAATATCACTTAATCTTAAAATTACTCATAATTGCATATTCATAGTTTTTTTGTTAGTACTTGTGAGCGATTTAACAAAGCATGTATAAGTTGCAGTGTTCATACGTTTGAACCCCCCCATGGATAAAGTTTCTTTCAAAGCAGGTTACATTTGAAATCCATGATCTTGGCTGTGACAAATCGAAACCAACCCAGATATGTGTTCAGGAATTGATTTCGAATGATACGTTTCTCTATGTTGTTTAGTTCTGAATTGACTAATTTGCAGGGCCAAAAGCAGGAGTCATGCCTTTTGAATGAGCAAACAGCTCAGGGGTGAAAGGGAATTCGCTCAATCGAAGGGAATTATCCATATACCACAGGCGTTGTATTTTCAATTTCTAACAAACTTCCTTGCAGGTCCAACATCCTAGATCGAAAGCCCCAAATGTGTCGTCTCTCAAACTTCTTCAATCCAGGCCTTGTATTTTAAAATTCTAACAAACTTCCTTGCAGAATTCTGGATCGAAGGATGACATATCCAGATCGAACACCCCCAGAGTGCAGCCCCTCATGCACCTTCGATCAAGCATCTTCACTGGGTCGAAAGACAGCCCACACCTCTTTCGATCTAGGCCTCTAGAATTATACCTTTCTTGATTTACTGCCTGCTCCTTCGATTTCAACTTTGTTTTGACTATTTTATTTCTTTTTTTAATCAACATAAAATCAATTAAAGAAAAACCACAAAAACATTAGGCTAGTTTTTTCTATTAAATTAACTTTGTTAATTAATCTTTTAATTATCTTAACATTTTCTCAAAACTAAAATTGAGTAGATTTAGATCATTTTCCCAAAATAAAATAAAACAACAAAAAGATTTTATTCTTAGGATTTTTAGAGGTTATTTTCAGATTCGCGCGCGTTTATTTTATTGTAACTGCCTACTGGTTTGTAATAGCTTAACTAAGACTTTTACACTTTACTGCTTTATTCCCCCAATTTTGGACATTTAAATAATCCCCCTCCCCGAAGTCTTGTAATAGCGTAGGATTTACAATTCCCGCACTTTAAATTCCTGTACATATATTAACTGTTTAGATGTATGCTAACTAGGATTGCATGACAAGATTAACCTTTAAATTAAAATCAACTGTAGCTCACCATAACATGTACAAAGATAATATAAACTGAAAATTGACACACTCGCACATGCCACTCTTAGGGTACACCTCACTTGGTTGCCTCGAACGTGGTCATTAAGTATAGGATGTTTTAGAGGTCGTCCTCTTGTCCAAAGATCATAAGTTGCCTCAAAATGGTTTCCTCGGATAAAATTATCTAAGACATTAGGGTTACCGCTAAGGCGTCCTAACATTGCTTTAGTGACCACACGTCCCTTAAATCGAATTGACCCGAAAAGCTCCAACGACGGTGCTACCTACTCCTCAATAGTGGGATAGCACTGTCTAAAGGACATTTGCACAGTCTAATTCCTTTTTGAGTAGGTAGATGTTCTTAAGTACTTGCTCCTTTTAAAAACAAAACAAAATTTTTCGCACTTACACTCCAAAAACAAAACTCTTTTCAAAACACACAAACACAAAGAAAAGCAAACTTTTGAAAATATAGTGAGCAAGTACCTAAGAGCCCGTGGATAACCACGGATAGAAAGGGTGCTAACACCTTCCCTTTCTATAATCTACCTCCCGAACCCGAGAAACATCTCGAAAATGAATTTTTCTGTGCTTTTGTCCTTTCCTTGTTGGATAAAATAAAAGACGGTGGCGACTCTTGCTTACCGCGACATTTTGCGGAAAAAAACGCAAACGCGAACCAGCATTCAAAAACAGTCAGTTCTCATTCCCACCGATCACAGTATGGTTTCAGGGCTATGAATACAACATCTTTCATTCACAAACCTAAGTCTAACTATTCCTAAATAGAGAGATAGAAGTTCATGAAATACCTGTTTCAGTTGACTTCGAGCTGGACAATGCAGCAACTTCCAAGGGTGCTTGAGGTTCTTTTGAGCTTGCCTGAGGTCCACTGAAGCTTTCTCAATGCTTGGCTTGTTTTGAAGTAGCCTGAATCGTGCTACAGAACTAAACCTGCAAAGCTTTCAAACAAAAATGTCAATGTGTGTTAATGGTGTTACAGCTAGCAATGGAGGTCTGGGATAGTTCAAGTGAGTTGAATGGAAGATATTGGAACAAGTTTGAGGCAAAACGCACGAGGGAAAATGGAGATGGAGGTGGTTCTGCAGGGCTTGCCCTGTTTTTTGCAGAAAAATGGTGATTTTGTGTACAAGGAGGTTTGAGGGGTTAAGGGCTCGTGCTTCTGACTTGTGAGGATATGCAAAACTTGTTTTACCACTTTGTTCTTGTTGGTTTTATCAGATATGAGAGATACAAGCTTTTGGCCCTTTGACTTGTTTTGAAAGCAAAGTTGGAAGTGAAGTGAGATAGGCCTGTACAGGCTATCTCTAAGCATGCACCAACTTTTTGTACTATGCCTGAGATTGTGGAGCTTGTTTGCTGCAAAGGAAGAAAGTCCAAGGCTCAAGAAAAATCAATTTGACATAAAGTGCCCTTTATGAAAATGGAAGTGTGACCTTTATGCTTAAAATGGCAATGTTCATTGTACAAAGCTCTCTTGATCAGAACAATGCCAATATCCAATGTATTTGCATTCAATTTTGGAGTGTAAATTGGTTTAGAGGCCTGTAATCATGTACTAAGCTATCTTGGTCAGATTTGCAACTTGGTATGAACATGTATTGGCCATGGATCAAAGTGAGTTTTTGCCAACTTCAAGCATTCGATTCTCCCTAACCACAAGGGTATTTGAGGAGTTATTAGACAATTTGGAAAGCTTGCAACATGTAATATAATCCATATTTGAAATGCAACTTGAAACTCCAAGTGGAACTATGTGAAAAATGGCCAAGAAGATGGGTCAAAATCCTGCCTAAAATAGGGCAAAATTTCTCTAAGTTAAAAGTTTTAGGTACCCTTGTTCCAAAAATCATAACTTGAGATACAAGCTTATTTTGAGAAAACTTTGTGAATAAAAGTTGTAGACTTTGTGATGGAATACAACTTTCATGTTGCAAGTTTTGTTTGAATCCATTTTCATGTTGGTGAAAAAATGGGACAAAGCTAGGAAAAAATAAGAAAATTTTATAACTTAGAAAAATTCTAAGTTATGAAAATTTTCCATTTTAAACCCTAATTTGCATTTTTGGGTTTCTTGATGAACAAGTTTCATAATTTGACATGTCTTGATGAAAAATGACCTTTGGCACTTGATTTTGACCAAAAAGTCAAAGTTTGACTTTTCAATATACAATTAAATTTTGATCAGTTGACTGAAAAATTCATTTGTCCATCCTATGCATTTGAGATCTTTTGAACTTGTTGAATGGGTCAAGACAATGTCATTGAGTCCTTGAGTCCATGGTTGATCTTGATTTGCCATTGGCTAGGTCAAACAGTCAAAAATTGCCTTTGTACAGTCAAAACCCTAAAAATGACCATTTTGCCCTTTTGGTGATCTGATCAAATTTCTTGTGGAATTGTGATCTAAACTTGATCAAATGGTTCATATGAGTTCATAATGTTGATGTGGGTCAAAATTTACGAGGTTTGACTGTCAATTGGCCACAGTTGACTTTTTCCCCAATACAGCTGATTTCTAGGTCAACTGTCCAATTGATTGGGCAAAAATTGGAATCAAGGCTTGAAACTTGGAATGGACAAACTTGCGAGTCCAATATAAAGTATGAAAGTCAATTTGGGTATTGTAGGTAAAAACATCAATGTGCAAACTCAAACCCTAATTTAGGTCAACAGTGCAATGAGGTGTCTTGAGCAGAGCAAACCCTAGCTTGATCCTGAGTTCCAAGAGTCTTGTGATGAGAAATGTTGATGAAATGAGAGGGCAAATTTTGGGGTATAACAGATGGTTTCTCGGGCTACAACCAGATCAAGATGGCTCCTGAAGACATGGAGAAGACAACTTTCGTCACACAGTGGGGCACCTTCTGCTACAAGGTGATGCCTTTTGGGTTGAAGAATGATGGGGAAACATATCAGCATGCTATGGTCGCTTTGTTCCATGATATGATTCACCATGAGATCAAATTTTATGTTGATGATATGATAGCCAGGTTTCAGACTGAGGAAGAGCATCTTGATCATCTCCAGAAATTGTTTGACAGATTAAAGACATATAAGCTGAGGTTGAATCCGAACAAGTGTACCTTCGGGGTAAGGTCTGGTAAGCTTCTGGGTTTTGTCTTCAGTGACAAGGGTATTCAGGTAGACCCTGGGAAGGTAAAAGCCATACAAGAGATGTCGGTTCCCCGCATAGAGAAGGAAGTTAGAGGTTTCCTCGGACGTCTGAATTACATCGCCAGGTTCATTTCACATCTGACTGCTACTTGTGAGCCAATCTTCAAGCTTCTGAAGAAAGATCAAGTGGTAAAGTGGAATGATGAATGCCAGACCGCTTTCGATAGAATCAAAGAATACCTTCAAGAATCGCCAATTCTGATGCCTCCAGTTGAAGGAAGATCTTTGATATTATACTTGACAGTGCTAGACAATTTAATGGGGTGTGTGCTAGGGCAGCATGACGAGTCTGGCCGAAAAGAGAATGCCATTTACTACCTTAGCAAAGAGTTTACCAACTGTGAGACCCGTTACTCATTGCTCGAGAAAACTTTCTGCGCTTTGGCATGGGCTGCTCGCCGGCTGAGACAGTATATGCTGACTCACACTACTTTGTTGATATCAAAGATGGATCCGATCAAGTACATTTTCGAGAAGCCCGCTCTCTCCAGAATGATAGCAAGGTGGAAAATGATCTTAACCGAATACGACATACAATATACAACCCAAAAAGCAATAAAGGGGAGTGTATTGGCTGATCATTTGGCTCATCAGGCCGTGGATGACTACCAGGCCATAAATTTTGTGTTCCCGGATGAGAATATCATGTTGGTGACTGACTACAAAGAGCTTGGACCGGATGAAGGACCTGAAGAGGGATCCCGATGGTCTATGTATTTTGATGGAGCCTCAAACGCACTGGGTAACAACATTGGCGCTGTAATTGTATCTCCTGAGGGCTGTCATACTCTGTTCACCGCCCGATTATGTTTCAACTGCACCAACAACATGGTGGAGTATGAAGCGTGTATCATGGGACTTCGAGCTGCTATTGACCTAAGGATTAAGTTTTTAAGTGTATTCGGGGATTCCGCCCTGGTGATTAGTCATATCAAAGGCAAGTGGGATACGAATCACCCGAATCTCATTCCTTACAGAGAGTATGTACTGACATTGCTCCCGCACTTTGAGGAGGTAACCTTCAGACATTTCCCACGAGAGGAGAACCAGTTGGCGAATGTGTTAGCTACCATGTCTTCTACGTTCAAGGTTAGGTGGGACAATGAAGCTCCCCAAATTACCATTGAGAGGTTGGATGAACCCGCACACTGCTACGAGATCGATACCGAAGAAGTGGCAAACAAACCCTGGTTTCAAGAAGTCAAAAGGTATCTCGAGGTTCAGGAGTATCCCGAAGAGGCATCTGTCAATGATAAGAAGTTTCTGAGAAGGTTCGCTTCAAAGTTCTTCCTCAGTAATGGAATCCTCTATAAACGCAACCAAGACTCCAGACTACTACGGTGTGTAGACAAGAGCAAGGCAGAGAGGATCATGACAGATCTACATGAAGGCACTCTCGGAACCCATTCAAGTGGACACACCATGGATAAGAAAATCCTACGGGCAGGATATTATTGGTCCACTATGGAAGTCGATTGTTATCAGCACTCTCGAACTTGTCATAAATGCCAAATCTATGCTGATAAGGTGCATGTGCATCCAGTTCCTTTGAACGTCCTGACAGCTCCTTGGCCCTTTGCGATGTGGGGTGTCGACATGATTGGAGAGATCAGACCTACTGCGTCTAACGGGAATCGTTTCATCTTAGTGGCTATTGATTACTTCACGAAGTGGGTTGAGGAAACTTCCTTTGCTACAGTAACCAAGAATGTCGTGGCGCGGTTTATCCGACATAATCTAATCTGTCGATATGATGTACTAGAGAGGATTATTATTGACAATTGTACAAATCTCAACAACATAATGATCACTGAGCTCTGTAAGCAGTTCAAGATACAGCACCATAATTCGTCTCCTTACCGGCTGAAGATGAATGGCGTTGTTGAAGCAGCCAACAAGAACATCAAGAAGATTGTACAGAATATGACGGTGACATATAAAGACTGGTATGAGATGTTACCATTCGCTCTTCATGGGTACCGTACCTCAGCACGAACATCGACACGGGCAACACCCTACTCTCTAGTATATGGCATGGAGGCAGTCCTATGTATAGAAGTCCAGATACCTTCTCTCAGGATTATGAAGAATGCAGGTTTGAATAAAGAAGACTGGATCCAAACCCGGCTTGATCAGTTAAATCTGATCGATGAAAAGAGACTTACTGCTTTCTGCCATGGTCAGGCGTATCAGAAACGAATGATTAAGGCTTTTAACAAGAAAGTCAGACATCAAGAATATCAAGTCGGGGATCTGGTGATCAAACGCATCATACTGCCACAAAGGTGATCCCAGGGGAAAATGGACCCCCACGTACGAAGGGCCATTTGTGGTTAAGAACATTTTCTCGGGAGGAGCCATGATTCTAACCAACATGGATGGTGACAACCTTCCTCACCCTGTCAATGCAGACATAGTGAAAAGATACTACACATAATCAAAGACCCGCTAGGTTGACTGGCCTAGGAAAAAATAAGGGCTTCCCGACGAACCAAAAGGGTTCGGGAAAAAGTAAGGGATGAAAATGAAAAAATCTGTACACCCGGCAAGTCAAAAACCCGAAAGGAAGGCTTGGGGAAAAAAGGGTATCCCGGTGGATTGAAAACCCGAAAGGGCAATCCAGGCAAAAGTTAGGGATTAAAGCGTATCACTATGTCTAATTGGATCATCTTGCGACAAGACTTCAGTATCAGCTATCAAGCTCGGACGGCGCCAATCAATCTGATCAACCTTTGGCCAAGTAGCAAAGTGATGAGACACTTGAAGATACAAAGGAAATAGCAGAGTTGGAACCAAATGGGGTTGTTTCACACAATTGTTTTTCTTTCTTTTGCATAAATTGTAATTTCTTTCGGTGGTGCTCTCTTACTAGGAGGTCAGCCTCTTTGTACAAAACGCCTATTACAGGCCAATTTCAAAATCAATACAAGTCATTCTTACAAAACTTTAGTTTGTTTCCTTTTCTTTTTCTGTTTTGTTTTGCAAGAACGTCTAATGATTTATTTTTTATATATGCATTTGAAAATGATTGCTGCTCATAAATATTTGCACAAGAAACAAAAGACGATTACTCGTAATTCCAAAAACAGGGAAAATAAGAAGTACCGAACCCTACAGTCACTTTTCATCACAGGTATCAGGATAGAGTCATGCTTGGGAACATAATTATCGGTATGCGCCCTCCCCACAGATTAAAAGTACCCAAAATACATTGAGGTCAGCTTTCCCGAAACAAGACATACTATCCCCAGCTGAGGGTCGTAATCTCGGGCGAGTCAATAAATTTCATTCCCCAAGCGGAGTCTATTTCTACAGAAATAGAAGCTCAATCTCCAACAGAGCTCATCACTTCCAGTAACGAAATTTCATCCCCAGCTGAGTTTATCCCTCCAAGTCAGCAGGTCTGCCAACAAAGTATCTCTTCCCCCAAAGTCTGGTCTCCTGCAGAGTTATTCTCCAACATCTCTTCCCGGAAGAATATTTGAGAATCTCCAGCAACAGTCACAAATTTATTTTCCACGGCGCAAGCATACTCCGACAGCATTTCATGAACATACATCATGACATACACATACATGTCACATACAACATAATCTCATTTATTTCGAGAACACCATCTCACCCTGCTTTTCATGCATCACATACAACTAACCCTGATATCTTTTTAGGAAAAGACGATTAGCTTCAACAAATCCCGTAGTTATACAGTTCACATCTACAGACAACTAATGGAAACTCAGTTCCCGAAATCAAACGGGTCAACTAATCTACATTATCATATCAAGGTAACCTTACCCCGGTTCCTCCCGAAGTTTTACATGAACTTATCTCAAGGTAACCTTACTCTGGTTCCTCCTGAAGTTTTACACGAACTTATCTCAAGGTAACCTTACCCCAGTTCCTCCTGATGTTTTACACGAACTTATCTCAAGGTAACCTTACCTCGGTTCATCCTGAAGTTTTACGCAAAATTAAAACCTTACCCAGGTTCCTTTTAAAGTTTTAGACAAACTTATCTCAAAGTAACCTTACCCGGGTTCCTTTTGAAGTTTTACACGAACTTATCACGAAGTAATCCTACTATCCAGGTTCCTTCTCAGCAACCCTACTATCCAGGCTTTCATATCGAAGTAACCCTACCATCCAAGTTCCTTCTCAGCAGCCCTACTATCCAGGCTTTCATACCGAAGTAACCCTACTATCCAGGTTCCTTCTTAGCAGCCCTACTATCCAGGCTTTCATATCGAAGTAACCCTACTATCCAGGTTCCTTCTTACAACCCTACTATCCAGGATTTCATATCGAAGTAACCCTACCATCCAGGTTCCTTCTCAGCAGTCCTACTATCCAGGCTTTCATATCGAAGCAACCCTACTATCCAGGTTCCTTCTCACAGCCCTATTATCCAGGATTTTATATTGAAGTAACCCTACCATCCAGGTTCCTTCTCAGCAGCCCTACTATCCAGGCTTTCATATCGAAGTAACCTTACTATCCAGGTTCCTTCTTACAGCCCTACTTTCCAGGCTTTCATATCGAAGTAACCCTACCATCCAAGTTCCTTCTCAGCAGCCCTACTTTCCAGACTTTCATATCGAAGTAACCCTACTATCCAGGTTCCTTCTCACAGCCCTACTATCCAGGCTTTCATATCGAAGTAACCCTACTATCCAGGTTCCTTCTCATAGACCTACTATCCAGGCTTTCATATCGAAGTAACCCTACCGTCCACGTTCCTTTTAAGCAGCCATACTATCTAGGCTTTCATATCGAAGTAACCCTACTATCCAGGTTCCTTTTCACAACCCTACTATCTAGGCTTTCATATCGAAGCAACCCTACTATCCAGGTTCCTTCTCATAACCTTACTATCCAGGTTCCTCCTCTCCTATCTCCAGACAGCAGTCCACAACACTGTAAGACCGGGACCCTGGAAAACATGATTGGTTTCACATTTCCCCAGTAAATCGCGGTGCAGCATATACTTCGACCAGATACGCAGTAAACTTCCTCTTCCTCAAGACGAAGTTATTCCCCAGTAGAGTAACGGACAACTGAAGCTCCTAAAATGCTAGTTCTCCCAAGACTGGAAATCGACGTCCTCTAGATGGCATCTTTAAGCCCATCTCCGACGATTCTCCGTCATATCCAGGATGGCATCTTTAAGCCCATCTCCGATAATCTTCTATCATCGACTTCCGAATGGAATCTGTAAGCCTAGTCCAGATATCACAAGTCAAGTGCCACTTCATGCGAGTGCAAATTTCTGGGCACTCTAGTGTTCAATCATCTTCCACCTTCAGATCACGAAAGGCAGACGGGCCAATCTACATCCTCATGTTTAAGAAGATTGAACAGGGGCAGCTGTTGTACCCCAAAATTTTCCCTCTCATTTTACTCAACAAATGTCAATTGAGGTCCCCAAGTTGCTCAAGGAAACCCAAGAGTTATCCATACAAACTCTCTCCTAAGGCAGTATACCTCAAATTAAGGTTTCCTTTTTCATCAAGATGTGTGAACTACAAGGGAATCAAAACTTCCCAAGGTCCTAATATGTTCCCAATATCATCCATGCCAAGTTTCAAGCTTTGTATAAAAAGTTTGCTCAGCCAACTGCTCAGATGCTTGAGAATCGACTGTATTAGGTCAAAAGTCAATTGTGGCCCACATACAGTCAAACCTCAAGATTTTTAGTCAACATCAACATTTTGAAGTAATTTCCATCATTTTATCAAGGGTTGATCATGATTCTTCAAGGGATGCTCCAAATTCATCAAAACCCAAAAGTTGCTAAATTAGGGTTTTGTAGGAAAAGTAAACCCAACTTTGACCAAGCTTAACTTCTGCATACTTTATCAGAAATTTTCCATCCAAAGCTCATTTTGAAGAGGATACAATTCCCTACAATTCATCTTCAGCTCACAAGTTCAAACTATGCACTCACAAAAGAATATGAATTTTGGCATTATAGGTCATTTGAAAAGTTTACAAAAACACCTTTTGGGTCAAAGCTTCATACATGAACATGGAAGATCCAATGGAGATGAGACCAAAAGGGCTGGTTAGGGGACATCCTAAGATTTCTAAAAAGTCCAAGATAACCCTCCTAGGATCAAAATTGAGAAAGTTGTGCATTGTCAAAGTTTGCAATTTTTGGAAAATTGTCAAAAGTCAACATTGATCAAATTTGCATTTTTTCCAAAGGGGCCCATGTTTTCTTGCTTGAAACATGTTTCTAATAGGACCCATGATCCCTAAGCTTTTCCACCTATTATTTTATTACTTTTATAATTTATTTTGATTTTTATTCATTTAAATCTAAATAAATTAAATTAAATGGTAAAATAATGAAAACAAATCAAATCTTGGAATTTTTGTGCATATTTTGAGTCCATTTACAGCTAGCATGCCAACCAATTCGTGCAAGGCTCATTAGGCTTGAAAAATATGGGATTGAAGCAGTTTTTGGAAAGAAATCATACATGAAGCAAATCAAATCAAATATCCATTATTTCTCAAGATTCATGTCAATTTTGTTAACCTAATTCAGTCTCCTACATATACACAACAATTCCATACCATAAGTAGAAGGGTTGGAGGCGTGAAACAACAAGAGAGAAATTGAAATTTTGGACAAAAAATCTCAAATCGGATTCCATACTACAGCCATCCTCAAGGAGATTTAAGGATTGCAACATGTTCCTGGACACCTCCAGAAGCTTTTCCAACCATTGCCAAGCTCTAAAGAATCCAGAATCACGTTCCCTATACATCACGGTTTGACATTATTTTTGATTTTGGTTCTAACTATACGCGCATGATTAACGACTTTTAAGCATACCTTCATGTTTGTATCATCATTTAGAATGCATTGGTATGATTAATTATAAGTTTTGACGTATGTATGGACATCTTCCATTGTTAGGTTTTAAGCTTGCGTTTTAGGGCTTTTTGATACAGGTAAAATCAGGGCAAAAGATGGGTACCATCATACTCACGAGGTCAAACCTAGTTGATCTGTATGCTTGGATTTAATTTATCTTACTTGTGCTGGATTTTTGAGATTTACAGGTTTATAGCTACAGACGTTGAACCATAGGTAAAAACCTTTACCCAAAAACGACAATTTCTAGGAAGAAGAAAGTGATGTGGCAACGTCCCAATGGCTAGTTTGAATGTTGGCGCGTTTTTGTTCTGGGCATAATGTGTTTTTTATCATATTATATTTTGTTTATTTATGTTAACAAAAGGCCAAATGGCCCAGTGGCGTGCAGGAAGGTTGATAAGGCATTGTGTATGAGAGGTCAGGGGTTCGACCCATGCCTCCAACATCTTATATTTTTCTTCCAATTTCCTTGCAGGTTCCACACACCTCACCTTCTGAGGATCATCATCATCTGGATCCATCTCCATCCAGATCCAGCATACCTCACCTTCTGAGGATCATCATCCTCTGGATCCATCTCCATCCAGATCCAGCACACCTCACCTTCTGAGGATCATCATCCTCTGGATCCATCTCCAGCCAGATCCAACACACCTCACCTTCTGAGGATCATTATCCTCTGGATCCATCTCCAGCCAAACCTAGCACACCTCACCTTATGAGGATCATCATCCTCTGGATCCATCTCTAGCCAGATCCAGCATACCTCACCTTCTGAGGATCAGCACGTGCCCTCTGATCTCATCCTCTTGATCCATCTCCAGTCAAATCCAACGCCAGCATACACAGGTCCACCATAAGTCCCCAGAAGATGGTCTCATTAGATCAGGCGCCAAACTCTGGGCCATCCTTCTGGGGTTCAGAAGTTCAGCATACGCCCCCAGTTTGCTTCATCACTCCAGGTCAATTCTTTTTCTCTTCTTTATTTATTTCTTTTGTTTTAATTATTTTTGTTTATTTATTGTTCATTAAAATTAATTGTTTTTTAATTAGTCATAAAACCAATAAATCACAAAAATACAAAAAAGAATTTTTTTTAATAATAAATTAATTAATTTAATTAGGAAATTAGGTTAATTTAATTTATTTCATAATTAAAAGCAATTAGAAATTAGGTTTAATTAATTTGTGATTTAATTGTTTTTTCAAATAAAATCCACAACAATTTCTATCTCTCAATTAAGGTTTTAAGTTATTAATTACCGTCCTCGTATTTAATTTGCCGCGCGCTTGTTAATTATTTTTCCCATTATTTTGTAATTGTTCATGGTTTGTAATAGTTAAATTAGGGTTTTATTTCTTGCTTTAAATCCCCGATTTTTGGTTATGTAATTAATCCCCCTCCCCGAAGCCTTGTAATAGCTAGGTTTTACTTCCTCGCACTTTTAATTTCCGCAATCTTTAACTGTTAGATGTATGGCTAATAGAATTATATGGCAAGAATGCATGAAAAATTAAAACAGTTAGAAAACCCTAATGTTCAAAGATAACATTAACTGAAAAAGAAAACTTGCACATGCTCACTATTACGGTATACTCTCACTCCGGTTGCTTTCGGTAAATGGTCATGAAGCATAGGATGTTTTAGAGGCTATCCTCTATGTCCCAAAAGATCAAATTGTCCCATTCGAATGTTGCCTTGGAAATGTTGCCTCAGAAAAGATCTTTAGGACTCTAGGATGGTTACTAAGGTGTCCTAACATTGCTTTTGTGACCGTACGTCCCTTTTGAATGTCCCTTACAACTCCAACGATGGTGCTACCTACTCCTTAATAGTGAGATAGCGCTGTCTAAAGGAAATAGAACAGAAACAATCTTCTTTCAAGGAGGTAGATGCTAGTAGGTACTTGCTCAATAAAAATCTCATCACACAAACACCTTTCAAAACAAATTTTCAAAACAAACTTCATCACATTCTTGAGGACTGATACAAGGGTTATCACGAAGTAAAACATTTTCAAGACAAACACACACAAGCAATTTGAAAAATGAGCAAGTACCTAAGAGCCCATGGAAAAACATGGATAGAAAGGGTGCAAACACCTTCCCTTTCTATAATCTACCCCTCGTACTCAAAATAGCTCGAAAAAAGGTTTTTTCTGTTTGTTTTCCTTTTCCATGATTGGATGAAATAAAAGTCGGTGGCGACTCTTGCTTACCGCGACATTTTGCAAACAAAAAATGCAAAATGCAAACCAGTATAAACAATCGGTTCTGCCACCGTATCACAATTTTGTTTACAAAAAAAAGATAAGTGTTCTTCAAGTTTCTTTACTTCTTCTTCAAGAGAATTCCAAGCTCCTTGCTAGCCACGTCCTCTTCATCTTTCAACCTTGCTTTTTCCATCCAATCCTCATTGCTCATGAAACAAGAAAGAGGGAAAGAGTTAGCAAACCATCAATATTTGAATAAGACTCCAAACACGGCCAAATTATTAAGAGAGAATTTTCATTTCATCATTAGGGTTCATATTCGAAATCATAAATTCAAAGGAGTTGATTTTATCATGGGCTATCTTCTCCTATTTTGCAAATCACAAAAGTTTAAGTTTTGGTTCACAAAAGGAAAATAAATTCACAAAAATATTTACTGCAAAAACAAAGCCAGTCAAAAGCATTTCCAAAAGTCAGGCCTGCTGCCCTGCCTATTTCTGTCAAAAAAACAATCTCAACTTGCACAAAACTAGCAAAGTAGTAGCTAGAAATCCTAAAAACAACAAGCAGTTGCAATCAAAAGGCAAGAAAACATATGCGATATAAAAGGCAAATAG
This sequence comes from Vicia faba, assembly GCA_948472305.1. Classification (NCBI taxonomy): domain Eukaryota; kingdom Viridiplantae; phylum Streptophyta; class Magnoliopsida; order Fabales; family Fabaceae; genus Vicia; species Vicia faba. The sequence continues at coordinate 892,153,774 of OX451740.1, forward strand.
CTAGCAGCCGCAATCAACAAGCCAAACAACAAACAACAGCTATAAATAAGCCAAACGGCAGCAACCCAAGACAGAAATCAAAAAATAAAAACAACAATCAAAAGGCAAACAACAACAAAAATGACAAGCAAAACCCGAAAATATATCAAATGACCAAAGCCCTAAATGTATCATCACTTTCCTAAACTAACAAACCCTTCAGAAAATAAGAAAAGCAGAACAGTAGTTCTGCATCATAGACAGCAAAATAGGAAAAGAATAGGGCCAGAAAGATGTCACCCAAGATATAACAGCCTGTAAAACCTGCATCATACAAATCCAAGCAGAACATGCCAAAGTCTGTGCCAAACGTGCATAAAATCCTGCTCCAAACTAGTCCAAAAACAATGTAAAAACATCCCTGTATAACCTGTCCACAAACCTCTAAAACCTGCTCCTAACTTACCCAAAATAACCAACAAAAACTTTACCAAAGAAAGCACAAGTCAGCAAACCAATTATGGTTAAACCTCACCAACTTTTCCCCCCAATTTCCACCCTCAATGCCACCTATAAATACAACAAGGAATTAGAAAGAAAGGAGGAGAAAAAAAAGAAACCACTGTTTCAGAACCAAGAAACGTCTCTGAAGACAGTCTGATACCAGTGAAAAACTACTTCCAACCTCCCTCATCCAACTCTCTGCTTTAACCCCATTGTAAACCTACCACAACCATTGACCCTCACCGCCATTCTTCTCACCCTTAACAATACTCTGCTCCTAGCCTTTATTATAAAATACACCTTTGCACTTCTTCATCAGGAAGCTTCACCATCATCTTCATCCTCAAACAAACACCACCATCTACAACAATCACAACATAATATACTACACTGTAAAACCTACTAAAATCTTCCTTACTCTGCAACAACACCTAAATCGATCTCAACCCAGAACCATACTCATCCTCATTCTGTTCAAGCTACAAATCGCACAACATCAACAACAAATCCTGCTTGGACCTAACCTCAAACAACATCAACGCACACACACACCTCACAACAGTAATGGTAACCTACAGAATCAGCGTTGAAACTATCAACTCAGACTCGGAAGTTAAAATGGAAAGGAATTAAAGAACAATGGAATCCTTACCATTAAACTTGTGAATCATTTCTCCCTGTTGACGCCTCTGATCCACCATCATCTTCTCTGCGTTCGGGTTTGGTAAGTTTATTGCTCTTTCATCTATCAACTTTCCTTTGAGATAGGTGTGTGTATCTATTAGGTTCCCCACCTTGATCTTACATTTTTATGGGTATGTGAAGATAGATAAAAAAACTGAGAGGACTAAGAGTGAGAGGCGTGATTGCAGGGTAGGGAGCAGAGAGATGATAAAGTTGATGAAATAAAGGAATTGAATCGTAAGAACATAGAGATGAACAAAGGGAGTATTGTCACAAAAGGGTTACAATTTAGGAAGCAATTGGTTGAAGAAGGTTTGTTTATTGATAGAAGAACAAAGGCTTTATTTGACCGTTGTTGTTGTTTCACGGTCAAGTGGTGGGAAGAGAGAAAAGAACCGATTGCAAATTCTGAAGAAGGAGGCGCTAAACCCTCATTTGCTTTTAGAGGTTGGTAACCCATTAGTTTTAGGGCTAGACCCGGGTCTGATCCGACCCGGTCCATGTTTAAGCCCATAACTTTTTTTATATTTTTATTTTACTAACCTGTCTTGTTTTACTTGGGCCTTACAGGTTTCTCTTTCTTTAGCCTATCAGGATTTTTAGCTATACACCCATTATTTTGCTTGCACCATTTGTTTTAACTTGTTTAGTTCAATTTTAATTTTCTTAACTTTATTAATAAATTTGATGTTGCTCTTAGCTTTATAATTTTCTTTTCTTTTTTATTTTATTAATTAGTTAAGCTTTAAAATTAATTTAGTAATCTTAGGATTCTAATACTTTTTAGTTTAGCTAATCTTTTTAGCTATTTTTCTTAGTTGCATTTCTTAAATTAAAAATAATCATAAAAATATTAGAATGATTTAGAATTAGGTTTTAATATTTATTTTCACAAAAAAAATCATAAAAATATTATAGTACTATTTTCTTTTGTTTAACTTGATAAGAAACCATACAAGTATTTAGAATTTAAGTTTCTTTATTCATTCGCTTATTTAGATCTTTGTACCATACTCCCTTAGGTAACTCCATGAGGCGGTTAAATCCCGGTTCGATCTCCTATGTTGAGGTAGACCTTTAGTCCATCTTTGTACATAACAACATTAGGGTAGACTTTCCCTTTTACTTTTATTTTGTAATAAAAAATTAAAACATATCATTCACAAATAAAAAATCCAAAAACATTTAATCTTTATTCAATTTCATTTTAAAACTCGTAAAACACTCAACCAATCAAAATTTCTCCCAAAGGGCATGTTATCTTCATTCTACCGCGATACATGCTGTGCCTATTTCTAGAATGCGTGCGTTAATGCCGCCCACTAAAAAACACCAACAAACCAACATTTTCTAGAAGAACTATGGTGTTCTGATTCCTTCACTGGATACGTAGGAAAAGGGTTGCGAGACCCTCACAAATGCACTAATAAAAAACCATTTATTTCCCCTTAGCAAGTATAGTCATAGATAAACACACCCTTAGAAGCAAACAAATAAAATGGACCCCATTAAGTACAACGGATGTGAGGGGTGCTAATAACTTCCCCTTGCATAACTGACTCCCTTACCCTTTCTCTTGGTCGTAAGACCATCTTATCCATCATCTTGTGGTTTTCTCGATATTTCCCCTTCCTTCGGGATAAATAAAGTTCAGTGGCAGCTCTGTGTTTTTTTCCGGTAACTTCAGTTGACGACTCTGCTGGGGACTTTCTTTTGTGAGTCTATCCTAGTTTTTTTTACTTGTCTCCTTGTGTGTTTATTTATTTGCTTTATTTTATTTACCGTTTTATTTCTTTGCTTTATTTTTTACTTTTGTATATATTGCATTATATTGTTGCTACTCACATATTCTTGATATGCTGTGATGTTGGGTTGGTTGAGTACATTTCATAAATCCTATACCCGGACTTAGGTTACACCTAGGATTAAGATGGGCGATATAGTCATGCTAACTTTGAGGGAGTAATCCAGAAGAAGGAGGCATGAAAATCCCCCACTCAGTGGAGGTCCCCTTGAAAGTAGTGTTGTTTACCGAGTAATTGGGAAGACATTGTTGGTTTAGACCTTGGAACCAGAGAAGCTGAGAGTCGTAGAACCATCAACCCATCCTGGCCTTTTTAGGTGTAGTGTAGAGACTATAAAAGAGTAATCCAGAAGTATTTGTCACGCGATGCTGCACTCAGAGGAGTTTTTCTTGTGAATATTACTGATTACCGAGTAATTAGGACGTCAGTAATATCCAAAGGAAGAGCGTAGACTCTGAGGTTTCCCTAGAACCTTGTTTGGCAGGTGATAAACCCCTAGTACATACCTTATGGGTGGTTACTTGGACTTCATGCTTGTGACGTTGGACTTTTGATGTTGTTACCTTTAGTTTGTGCAAAGGACTACACAGTGGTCATCCAGAGTATGTGGAGCTGAAATCTCATGCCATAGCATACCATGACATCATACAATCATGTATATACATCTCGCATCTAAGTAATTCCAAAGACAAGTCTCGTTGGTCGAGCTCTTCAAAAATGAAAATAATTTAAAAAAAAAAAGACATACGAGTCTTTGGATTTCCTCGGAAATGAAGATAAAACATTCATTCATACTATCATGCATTCCTTATTCACAACAAAAACTTATTGGGGTCCCTTTTCCATAGACTTCTGTGAACAACAAAGATGACTTCTCCACATCCTTACCGTACAAGAAGCAACCAACAAAGACTTATGGATCTTTTTGAAGAGAATCAGAATGCTCTCCACCGAGATATGGACACCATGGGCACTCACATGGATCAACTTATAGAAACCCTTCATGCTGTTATCGAGGGTCAAGAAGAGCTTCATTAAAGTGTTGCCAAGCTTGTTACTGCTTCCCCCTCCACTTCTGCAAATGGAAGGAATGATAATTCAAATGTAGAGACCCCTACTGGAGCTCCCTGGAATGATGTTAATGATCATCACGATATCATTGATCTTGATAAGCCCTATGTGAATCTTGCTACTGGAGTTGAAAAAACCGCAAAAATGTACCATGCTCTCGAAGAGCTCTCAAAGCCATGGAGGGTATCAAGACTTCTGGATTCAATACTGCTGCAATGTGTCTCGTGCTTGGGGTAGTTATCCCTCCTAAGTTCAAGGTTCCTAATTTTGACAAATACAAAGGCACCTCCTTCCCAGAAACTCATCTCCATTCCTACTATTGCAAGATGGCAGCTTATGCTGAAAATGAACCGTTACTCATGCACTTCTTCCAAGATAGCTTGACCGGGGCACCGTTGGACTGGTATATGCAACTTGAAAGAACTCATGTCAGTACTTGGGGAGAACTTGCCGACGCCTTTTTGAAACATTATCATTATAATACTTCGATGGATCCTAGCCGCACTCAGCTTCAAGGGATGATATAGAAATCTGAAGAGTCGTTCAAAGAGTACGCCCAAAGGTGGTGTGAACTGGTTTCAAGGGTCCAGCCTCCTCTCTTGGATCATGAACTGATTGATTTGTTTATGGGTACTCTACGAGGTCCTTATCTCTAACACATGCTCAGCAATACTTCTACTTATTTCTCTGATATGGTCATTATTGGAGAACATGTTGAAACTTGTATTAAGGTTGGAACGATCCAAGGTATCCCTAAGATACCAACAACAATATTGGCATTGGTAGGAAGCCATTTTCTGGTTTCTTCAAGAAGAAAGAGGGTGAGACTAGTGGTGTCACCATCAACCAAGGGAAAGCTCCTGCATATCCTCAAGTTAAGTTTTCTTATTTTCCAACACCTGCTGCAGTTCCTAACCAATATGTTTCTCAAGTGTATGCTGCTACAACTCCAGCACCCTGGATGGCCCAACAATGGCCTTTCACTCCTCAACCACAATATCTTCCACAATAATAATTTGCACCACCTCCAACTTATCAACAACAAAATCAGAAACCTCAAGGTACAAGAGCTCCACAGAGACAAAGAGCGCCTGAAAGACGATTTGATCCCATTCCTATGTCCTATGCTCATCTTCTCCCCCAGTTACTTGCCAATCAGTTGGTTCAACTGCGTGAACTTGGTCCACCCCGAAATCCTCTCCCCAGGGGATATGACATTAATGATCATTGTGAATTTCATTTTGGAGCCCCAGGCCACAGGGTTGAGAATTATAGAGAATTTCAATGTAAAGTTCAAGACTTCCTCGATGCCAAGGCCATAAATTTCAACCCTGTTGGTCCCAATACTCAGAATAATCCCATGCATCCTCACCCAAGGGCAACAGTCAATGCTATTGAAGAAAGTAGTGAACAGACTCTGGTAACCAAGGTTGACGAGATCAAGATGTCATTAGGAACTGTTAGAGAAAATTTGCTGGAGCACGAGGTGCTGCAGGAACTCTATGATTTTTGCTTAACATGTTCCTCTAAACCTGAAGAGTGTACTAGTTTGAAGACGGCTATCCAACAACTAATGGATGAATGTGTCCTACAGGTAGAGAAGATATTTCGAGAAGAACAGATTGATGTCTTGGAAATTCCTTATTATCCAAGAAGCATCTCAGTAACCCCGGGTACCCCGTTGACAATTCAGGCTCCTACTACCCTATTAATGATTCAAGCTCCCACTACCCTCGCAACAACTCAAGCTCTTATTCCTCCTCTATGTAGCAACTAAAAATCAGTTATGTGGGAGTATAATGCGATCTATATTCTTGGGAAGAAATATGAGTGTCCCCCAGTAGTTGATAAGAATATTAACAACATTGCAGAAACCAGTAACATAACTCGTAGTGGCAAGATCTTTTCTCCCCCGCCACCGCCTCCCAAAGAAACTAACAATGATGCTCTGGCTAAGGATAAGGGCAAGCAAGTGATTGATAACTAGCCTGAACCTTCTGTGGGACCGGAAGCAGAGAAAATTTTAAGGATTCTTAAGCAAAGTGATTACAAAGTGGTGGGTTAACTCAACCAGACGCCGTCCAACATCTCCATCTTGTCTCTTCTCTTGTGTTTAGAGAGTCATCGCAATGCCTTATTGAAGATTTTGTGTTCTGCCCATGTTACACAAGACATCTTTGTGGCCCAGTTTGAAGGGATCGTAACCAATATTGTTGTAGGAAATTATTTTGGTTTTTGTAATGATGAGATCCCAGTTGAAGGCAACACCCACAAAAAAGTGTTGCACACTTCTATGAAGTGTTTGGATACATTTTATCTCAATTTTTGGTAGATACAGGTACTTCCCTTAATGTGATTCCTAAGGCTACTCTATTTAAGCTGAATATGGAAGGGGTGACGATGAGGTCTTCCACCCTAAGTGTTCGAGCATTTGATGGTTCAAGGAGATCTATGGAGGGAGAAGTGGACTTGCCTGTCAAGATTGGTCCTCACACTTTCTATCTGTCTTTCTTTGTTATGGACATTTGTCCATCCTATACTTGACGTTTGGTTCTCCCATGGATCCATTTAGCAGGAGCTGTGACATCTACTCTTCATCAACACCTGTAGTTCATTGTAAATGACAAAGTTGTCGTTGTTTGTGGAGAAGAAGATGTAGTGATTAACAATCTGACAACCTACCGATATGTGGAAGTGGAAGGTGAGGTACAAGAGTTGCCCTTTCAAGCTCTGGATATTGTTTATGTTGACAAGTTCCCCGTCATTGAAGGTAAGAAGTCTGAAGCACCCATGGCCTCTTTGAATGATGCCAAGGCCCTCATAGAAGCTAAATCTCCCCATGATAGTTGAGGAAAATTGATTGAAGTACCTGAGAAGAAAGATCTTTATGGTCTTGGGTATCAATCATTATCCCCTGTGAAAGTTAGTTTGGTTCCTCTAAAAGGAAAGCAGGTTACCCCAATTTTTGAAGTGTTCATCGATGTTGGTACAAGCAAAGACGGACAAGTGCTCGTAGCAGACGATGAAGGTGACGATGAAGATGTTTCCAGATTTATCTATCAGGTTGCGCCGGACCAAGAGCTCAGCAATTGGACTACCATGAACATCCCTAAATTTTTTTTCCTTTATGTGTAATTTTTTGTTTCCATTAAGTCATATGCTCAGCCCAAGGCATAGAGACAGCTTGTAGAAGGGGCCCCTTATATTTCAATCTCTGTTTAAAATTGAATGAAAATTGCACTTTCGCATACAATTTTGTTCCCTGTATTTCCTTTTACTTTTGTTTTTCAAAATAAAAATGGCAATGCTTTTCTTTTCATATTATAAATATTTTCTTGCACCTTCTAAAATAAAATATAAAATCATCAATCGTGCAGATCCGTCTCGAACTCCATCAAAAATGATAGTGCTATGGTTCCTAATATCCTTGAGAATTCAATTGACCATGCTAACGAGGATAGTGGGGAAGATTTTAAAGTCCATGAAGAACTACCAAGACTCTTGAGACAGGAAGAGAAGGTCATCCAGCCATATCAAGAAGAAACTGAAGTTATTAATCTCGGTACTTAAGAGGTAAAGAGAGAAGTCAAGATAGGTGCTGCCTTGCAAAATGAAGAAAATAAGGGGTTAATTAAGTTGCTTTGAGAGTATGCTGACATCTTTGCCTGGTCATATAAAGAGATGCCCAATGTAGATACTGATATAGTGATGCACAAATTGCCACTTAAGCCAGAATGTCCTCCTGTGAAGCAAAAGCCGCCAAGGACCAGACCCGACATGGCTTTGAAGATCAAAGAAGAATTTCAGAAACAACTTGATGCAGGTTTACTATTTGTGATAAATTATCCTCCTTGGATGGCTAACGTTGTGCCTATACCTAAGAAAGATGGTAAGGTACTTATGTGTGTGGACTACCGAGACTTGAATAGAAAAAACCCAAAGGATGATTTCTCGTTGCCTCATATTGATGTATTGGTTGATAATACTGCTCAGTCTTCAGTGTTCTCCTTCATGGATGGATTCTCGGGATACAATCAGATAAAGATGGCTCTTGAAGAAATGGATAAAACAACTTTCACAACTCCTTGGGGTACCTTTTGCTATAGGGTCATGCATTTTGGTATCGAAAATTCTGGTGCAACATATCAGCATGCTATGGTGACTCTCTTTCACGACATGATTCATAAACAGATCGAGGTGTATGTGGACGATACGATTGCAAAATCGCAAACTGAGAAAGAACATTTGGTCCACTTGCAGAAGTTGTTTGATCGTCTACGAAAGTTCAGGTTAAGGCTTAATCCCAACAAGTGCACCTTTGGGGTTCGATCGGGAAAGTTACTTGGTTTTATCGTAAGTCAGCGAGGGATTGAAGCATATCCAGACAAGGTAAGAGCAATACAGGATATGCCGGCACCGAAAAATGAAAAGGAAGTACATGTGTTTCTTGAAAGGTTGAATTACATAGCTAGGTTCATTTCTCATCTTACTGCTACCTGAGAACCCATCTTTAAGTTATTGTGCAAGAATCAAGATGTCCATTGGGATGAAAGTTGGCAAGAGGCCTTTGAAAAGATTAAGTAACACCTTCAAGATCTATGGGTTGTATGCTGGAACAACATGATGATACGGGAAGAAAAGAACACGCCAGCTATTACCTGAGCAAGAAGTTTAATGATTGTGAATCAAGGTATTCATTACTTGAGAAAACTTGTTTCTCTCTTACGTGGGAAGCTCGACGTTTTAGGCAGTACATGTTGATGCATTCTACACTTCTGATATCTAAGATGGATCTGATAAAGTACATCTTCGAGAAACCAGCACTTACAGGAAGATTGGTTCGGTGGAAAATGCTTTTGTCTGAGTATGACATCCAGTACGTCACACAAAAGGCTATCAAAGGTAGCATTCTTGCTGATTATCTCGCCCACCAGCCATTGGAAAGTATAAGTAAATGAAGTTCGATTTTCCAGACGAGGATGTTATGAAACTTGATGATAAAGAAGGACCTGAACCAGGGGAGCGATGGACTCTCACATTCAATGGTGTGTCAAATGCTATGGACCATGGCATTGGGGCAGTTCTAACTTCTCCATGCAATACTCACATACCTTTCACAACCAGGCTATGTTTTGATTCTGCGATTAATGTCGCAGAATATGAAGCTTATGTAATGGGTCTGGAAGTAGCCATTGATTTGAAGATCAAGATTCTTGAAGTTTATGGGGACTCAACCTTAGTAATATATCAAGTAAGAGGTGATTGGGATACACGACACCCTAATTTAGTCCCATATCGGGATTAGATATTAGAGTTGTTGCCCGCTTTTGATGATACCACCTTTGACCACATTCCTAGAGAAGTAAATCAGTTGGCAGATGCTCTGGCCATTTTAGTAGCAATGTTCAAAGTCAGCTATCCGAATCATGCACCCAATATAAGAACCCTTCATTACAAGGAGCCAACACACGTTTTCCCTTCTCATTGTCTCACAACTGAAGACGTGTCGGGAAAAAGCCATGGTATTTAGACATCAAAAGATATCTTGAGAAGTAAGAATACCCCGAGTGTGCTATAATATGTGATAAGCGGACTCTTAGAAGGTTAGCCTCCAAGTTTTTACTATCAGGAGACGTTTGTACAAAAGAAACTACGATTCGGTTTTGCTCAGATGCGTGTATAGACACGAAGAAGAATCCATCATATGAGAAACTCACGAGGGCTCTTTGGGGACTCATGCCAGTGGACATTCCATGGCCAAGAAAATCTTACGAGCAAGTTATTTTTGGATGACGATGGAAAGTGACTGTTGTGTGTATGCGAAGATGTGCCACAAATGTCAAGTTTACGCAGACAAGATACATATTCCTCCCACTCATTTGAATGTAATGACTTCACCATGGCCCTTTGCAATTTGGGGCATTGATATGATTGGACGCATCGAGCCAAGTGCTTCAAATGGACACATGTTCATTCTCGTTGCTATTGATTAATTCACCAAATGGGTGGAAACGACTTCGTACAAAAATGTGACCAAGCAAGTTGTCACTCGCTTCATCAAGAAAAAATCATATGTCGTTATGGGACTCCTAACAAGATCATTACTGATAACGGGTCGAATCTCAACAAAAAAATGATGAAGGAAATGTGTGAAGAATTCAAGATTGAGCACCATAATTCATCACCCTATCGGCCAAAGATGAATGGGGCAGTCGAAGCAGCTAACAAGAACATAAAGAAGATCATCCAGAAAATGGTTAGAACATACAAAGATTGGCATGAGATGTTACCCTTTGCTCTGCACGACTATCGAACTTCAGTGCGTACTTCCACTAGGGAAACTCCCTTTTCACTAGTCTATGGTATGGATGTGGTACTCCCAGTCGAAATGGAAATTCCTTCATTAAGGGTTCTGATGGATACTAAGCTTGATGAAGTTGAGTGGATTCAAACAAGGCTTGACCAACTAAATCTCATCAAAGAGAAGTGCTTAGCATCCATTTGTCATGGTCAGTTATATCAGCAACGTCTCAAGAGAGCATTTGACAAGAAGATTCGACCTCGAGAGTTCCACACAGGTGACCCGGTCTTAAGAAAGATTAGCCCAATTCACTATGATCTAAGAGGAAAGTGGTCTCCCAACAATGAGGGACCGTACATCATGAAGACAGATTTCTCAGGAGGTGCTCTAATCCTGACAGACATGGATGGGGAAGACGTTCCACTTCCAGTCAATTCAAACTCAGTCAAAAAATACTACGCATAAAAAGACGCGCTAAGTCGAAAACCCGAAAGGGAGGCTTAGGAAAAAGTTAGGGCTAAAAAAGGAAAAAAAAGAAAAAGAATAACCCGCTAATTCGAAAACCCGAAGGATGGCTTAGGCAAAAATGGGTGTCCCGGTGGATTGAAAACCCGAAAGGGAGGTTCAGGAAAAAATTAGAGACAAAAAAGCGAGAGACTGCAGCCTGAGAACTCTTCACGGATAACAAATACACCCTCCTAACACTGGAGGGATCAATTCAAATATTATCCTTCGGAAACACAACACAAGGACGATCCAGGATATGAGAACTATAGAAATATCAATTTTAATGGAAGTTCGAGATTTTCTTATTGCCATTTTACCTGTTGTATTTTATCTTTTCCTCAGAACTTCCTCATTAAGGAGTTGTTTCCATGTACGAATGCCTATTCACATGCCAAGTTCATTAATAAAAATATGCCCTTCCACCAAAAAGTCTTTGTTATGTCCTTTTACTTTATTTTTTGTATGCGAACTGTGATTTAAATTCTTTGTTAAGCATTGAATTGAAAACAATAAGGCAATAATAATAACAAGCTAAGATGCAAAACACGACATTACATGGATATAAAGGCATCCCAACGGAATGCCACGGTGTTTATGTGTTTGTGTTCCATGTAGGTAGCAAGTCATAGCGGTCACCTCAACCAAGCTTTCATCCTCATCACCTCTTTGTTGATGTTTGAGCAACCAATTCTCTAACATCGAGAAAATTGGGGCATTTGATGAGGTCCATATCTCTACTTAGTCATCCACAAGGAGTCCAGTATATGAGGAAAGTCAGATCAAGCTACTCCTCCTTAACAAGATTTAATCCCCAGTGAACTCGACAAGGCTATAACTCAATTGCCGAAGTTTTCAAGCACCAATCTGTACTAGAATCTCAAGACAACGGGCAAGAACCCCAATGAGCCTAATATTTTTCACTCTACATATAATAATTGTCACTTCATATTACATTGCATCCTCAAACACATAGTATATCCATGGATCATCATGCTACACTTCAAAATACATATGAAGCATGAGCCAGATTTTGTACCTTGCCTGAAAGCCCCAAATCAATTCTCAAAGCAGTAAAACATCCCCACAAAGAATATCATCCCCATAATTCCCAATTAACATTTTTCATTACACTACCAACCAAAAATAAGCCGTAGTGCCAGTACATTGCACTCCTCAACTCTCAGTATTCATGTTATCTTATCTTAGGTCGTAGGTCATCAGTAGATCTTACCCTCATGTTGTATCATCTTAGGTCGTAGGTCGTTTGTAGATTATACCCTCACATTATCATTTTTAGGGTCGTAGGTCGTCCGTAGACTTTACCCTTACGTTATCATCCCTCGGGTCATAGTTCGTCCGTAGACTTTACCCACACGTTATCTTCTCTTGGGTCGTAGGTCCTCTGTAGACTTTACCCTCACGTTATCTTCTCTTGGGTCGTAGGTCATCCATAGACTTTACCCTCACGTTATCTTTTTCAGGGTCGTAGGTCGTCCGTAGACTTTACCCTCGCATTATCTTTTCTAGGGTTGTAGTTCATCCGTAGATGTTACCCTTATGTTATCTTATCTTGGGTCGTAGGTCGTCCGTAGATCTTACTCCCACTTTATCTTTTCTAGGGTCGTAGGTCGTCCGTAGACTTTACCATCACATCATCTTATCTTGGATCGTAGGTCGTCCGTAGATCTTACCCTCGCGTTATCTTTTTGGGGGTCGTAGGTCATCCATAGACTTTACCCTTGGATTATCTTTTCTAGGGTCGTAGGTTGTCCATAGATCTTACCCTCACATTGTCTTATCTTGGGTCGTAGGTCGTCCTTAGATCTTACTCCCACTTTATCTTTTCTATGGTCGTAGGTCGTTCATAGACTTTACCCTCACATCATCTTATCTAGGGTTGTAGGTCATCCGTAGATCTTACCCTCACGCTATCTTTTCTAGGGTCATAGGTCGTCCGTAGATCTTACCCTCATGTTATCATTTTTAGGGTCGTAGGTCGTTCGTAGACTTTACCCTCACGTTATCCTCCCACGGGCCGTAGGTCGTCCGTAGACTTTACCCTCACGTTATCTTCTCTTGGGCCGTAGGTCCCCCGTAGACTTTACCCTCACTTTATCTTTTCTAAGGTTGTAAGTCATTTGTAGACTTTACCCTTGCATCATCTTATCTAGGGTCGTAGATCGTCCGTAAATCTTACCCTCGCGCTATCTTTTCTTGCGTCATAGGTCGCTTCCCGGTCTTACCCTGATGATATCCTTTCTCTCGAGTCATAGATCATACGCCAATTCTTACTCATTGTTTGTACCTTTCTTTTTGGTTCGTGAATCCCACACGATAGATTCTCTGCTATCGTCGAGTTCTACCCGTCTTCTTGAAGTTATCGTGTTGTCATCAATCCTACTTTCAGTCACCACGACATCGTCAACCATATCTTTTCAGTCACTTTAACGCCCGCTTCCTCGAGAACCTTGTATTGAGACCTTTACCCCAGTACAAGCTATTATCATTCAAAAACCTTTACCCATCATGACCAGTTCACCCAAGAATTCATTTTTTTCTCATCCCCCTGCAGCATCACAAATAATAACACTTACACCATCTATCTAGGACAAATTGCAGGTATTGGTATTTAATCTTCTTCTACCTTAAATGATCGAAAGGCTACGGCCATCTCACTTTCAGGTTTAAGACAATTAAATAGGGGCAGCTGTCATACCCTGAATTTGTCATACCCTTTTACTGTTTCTCTGGTTAGACTTTACATTTCATTCATACGTGTCACGAGATTCATATGCATAGCATTCATTTCATTCAATAATTCACTTGGGTTCAAGGATCAATATTTGGGCAAATTAGGGTTTAATATTGGTTTGAAGAGACAAACTCATTTGGTTCTTGAGCAGTGGATTGTGGAATGAAGTTTAGAGGTATCATGGGTTTCCTTCTTCATCAAGTCACAAGGATATTCTTTAAAGTTCTAGATTAGGGTTTCGATTATCTTTAACATTTCGAGATCTTTCTTCATTGATGTGCATCATCATATTCGAGCCTGTTAAATAATTCAAAATTATGGTCAAGGGTTTGTGACTAATATTGCAAGTATTTGAGCCATGAAACAAGAGATGATGTTGCGAACTCGTATGATAATCAAGGCGTGTTTTTGTTACTTCAGTTACAAGTCACTTGTGGTTTGGACATGAAGGTTAAGGTTCTCATTGAGAGTGCAAGTTTGATTTGGACACGATATGAAGATTGAGGTTGGAAGACAAGGCATATGGTTTACTTGAAATACAAGTTACAAAGGTCATCCAAGATTTATTTAAGCTCAAATTATAAAAACAAGATGTATCATTCAAACCATTCAAGTGGGAAATTTCAAATTTCAACCAAGATTCAAGAATTGTCTAATTCCCATATAAAAAGTTCATCATTCATGAGTTCAAAGAAATATCATTCAAGTTTCATATTCATTACATTTTTTGGGAAATTTACAAAGCAAGTTACAAGGTTAAAACACAAGTTACAAGCATCTTGTTTACAAAAAAGAAGATAAGTGTTCTTCAAGTTTCTATGCATCTTCTTCAAGAGAATTCCAAGCTCCTTGCTAGCCACAGCCTCTTCATCTTTCAACCTTGCTTTTGCCATCCAATCCTCATTTCTCATGAAACAAGAAAGAGGGAAAGAGTTAGAAAACCATCAATATTTGAATAAGATTCTAAATGAGAACAAATTGTTAAGAAATAATTTTCATTTCATCATTAGGGTTTGCATTCGGAATAAAAAATTCAAAGGGGTTGATTCAATCATGGGCTATCTTCTCCTATTTTACAAATCACAAAAGTTTGGGTTTTGGTTCACAAAAGGAAAATAAATTCACGAACATTTTTACTACAAAAAAAGGCCAGTAAAATGTATTGCCAAAAGTCAGGCCTGCTGCCCTGCCTATTTCTGTCAAAAAAACAATCTCAACTTGCACAAAACTAGCAAAGCAGCATCTAGAAAACCCAAAAACAACAAGTAGCTGCAATCAAAACGCAAGCAAACAGCTGCGATATAAAAGGCAAATAGAAAGCAAATGCAATCAACAAGCCAAACATCAAACATCAGCTATAAACAAGCCAAACAGCAGCAGCCCAAGACAAATAAAAAAAAGAAAAACAACGATCAAAAGGTAAACAACAACAAAAATGACAAGCAAAACCTGAAAAGCTATCAAATGACCAAAGCCCTAAATGTATCATCATTTTCCTAAACTAACAAACCTTTCAGAAATTAAAGAAAAGCAGAAGAGCAGTTCTGCATCATAGCCAGAAAAAGAGGAAAATAATAGGGTCAGAAAGATGTCATCCAAAACATAACAGCCTGCAAAACCTACATCATACGAAGCCAAGCAAAACATGCCAAAATCTGTGCCAAACCTGCATAAAATCCTGCTCCAAACCAGTCCAAAAACAATTTCAAAACATCCCTGTATAACGTGTCCACAAACCTCTAAAACCTGCTCCTAACTTACCCAAAATAACCAACAAAAACTGTACCAAAGAAAACACAAGTCAGCAAACCAATTATACTTAAACCTCACCAAGTTTCCCCCCCAATTTCTACCCTCAAAGCCACCTATAAGTACAACAAGGAATTAGAAAGAAAGGAGGAGGAAAAAAAAGAAACTGCTGTTTCAGAACCAAGAAACCTCTCTCAAGACAATCTGATACCAACGAAAACTACTTCCAATCTCCCTCATCCAACTCTCTACTTTAACCCCATTGTAAACCTTCCACAACCATTGACCATCACCGCCATTCTTCTCACCCTTAACAATACTCTTCTCCTAGCCTTTATCATAAAATACACCTTTGCACTACTTCATCAGGAAGCTTCACCGTCATCTTCATCCTCAAAAAAACACCACCATCTACATCAATCACAACATAACATACTACACTGTTAAACCTACTAAAATCTTCCTCACTCTGCAATAACACCTAAATCAATCTCAACCCAGAACCATACTCATCCTCACTCTGTTCAAACTTCAAATCGCACAACATCAGCAACAAATCCTGCTCGGACCTAACCTCAAACAACATCAACGCACACCTCACAAGATGAAATGGTTAAAGATGAAACGGACTCAGAAGATGAAACAGAAAGGGGTTAAATAACAATGGAATCCTTACCGTTAAACTTGTGAATCGTGTCTCCCTGTTGACGCCTCCGATCCACCATCGTCTTTGTCGCGTTCGGATTTGGCAGGTTTATTTCTCTTTCATCTATGAGCTTTCCTTTGAGATAAGTGTGTGTATCTATTAGGTTCCCCGTGTTGATCTTACATTTTTATGGGTCTGTGAGGATAGATTAAAAAAAACAGAGAGGATTAAGAGTGAGAGGCACGATTGCAGGGTAGGGAGCAGAGAGGTGATAAAGTTGATGAAATAGAGGAATTGAATTGTGAGAATAGAGAGATGAACGGAGGGAGTATTGTCACAAAAGGGTTAATATTTAGGAAGCAATTGGTTGAAAAATGTTTATTTATTGATAGCAGAACTGAGGCTTTGTTTGATGGTTGTTGTTGTTTCACGGTCATGTGGTGGGAAGAGAGGAAAGAACCGATTAGAAATTCTGAAGAAGGAGGCGCTAAAGCCTCATTTACTTTTAAGGTTTGCTAACCCATCTGTTTTAAGGTTTCCCTACATTATTTTCCCCTTTCTTTTGCATGCATTCTCCCTCAGTAGTATAGTAAACAGTAAGCATATATTAAACACACTCATAAGATAGACAACAAGAGTGGACTTACCCAATCTCTCGGTCGCAAGACCGTGACTTCTCCCTTCTCAGGTTTTCTCGATGTTTACCTTTCCCTTCATGTGGGATAAAAGACGTTCAATGGTGACTTTATTGTTTGATGATTTTCAGCCGATTGTTTCATATGGATAACACTATCCTTAAAGAAGAAGGAAAAGAATAAGAATGACCTTGAATGGGTAAGGAACTTTTAATCGCTTGTTCACAACTTTTTTCTAAAAAATAAACATTTTTCACATCACATTTTCAAACAAAATATTTTCAAACACTTTGTATACATTCTTGAGGACCGATACAAGAATCATTACAAAGTCAGCTTTACGTTGGTTATTTCAAAAATATTTTCAAATAACACATAAACAAAGCAAGTTTTCAAAAGTGAGCTAAGAAATTAAGAGCCCGTAGATAACTACGGATGAAAAGGGTGCTAACACCTTTCCTTTTCATAACTTACCCTCAAACTCAAAATCTATCAAAGTCTTTCCTGTTCTTTTCACCCTTTTCTTATTGGATAAAATAATAGTCGGTGGTGACTCTAGCTATCCGCACATTTGAATAAAACCAAAAAGTCATTTCTCCCACCGCATTACACCTTCGTAGTTCAAAGTATTTGGTTAGTATTTTTTATAGAATCGTGTTAAGTTGCTTTCGAATGGTATTTGAACTTGTATGGGTTTGAAAATTGTTTGATGGTAGGCGGAATTTTTATCCAAATAGAAAGAAGTCGGACGATTCTTTATTGAATAGTCTTGAGTTTTGATTAGGTTAATAAAAAAGGGTTTGTAATTGATTAGTTATTTTGAATTTTGATTTGATTTTGAAAAAATAGGTTTGTTAATTAAAAAAAGCATAGTTGTGCTAAATATAAAAGGATAATTTAAATTTTAATAAAGAATAAATGTTGATTAAGTTAGTATGTAAAAATTTGGGTTCATAGAAATATTGTTATAACAATAATTTAAACAAGTTAACAAAATTATAGTAAAAGTTAGTGTTATAATTAATAGTAAATTATAAATTATTTAAATCTATTATTTAATTTTATATAAACAAGTTTATTACACAAAAAATAAATAATTTAATGATACTCCTAATAATTAAAAAAATAAAATTATAAAGAAAATAAATAAAACAAAATATATAATTGAAATTAGAAAACGATAATTAAGAGACAAGGGGTGTATTTGGTTCTACGTAGAAATTTGGGGGAGTGTTATTAACGATTGGGCTTGGCCCATGAAGGATTGAGCCCGTCAGGACAAAGTGTGGGTGAGTCAAACTGTTATGGTGCGCTAGCGTAATTTGGGACATTTGATCTTGATCACATGGTTGTAAGAGGTTAACTTTGGAGCGTTGATCAAAAGTATTACAAACGGAGAGACGTGATTAAAGGTTGACTAGGGTATGCCGTGGGCGAGCGTGCATAGGGACCGGTCAACAGTCCTCTGATCGTGTGGCCAGTGAATTGCCACACATCACACATCTAGCAAGCAACGGAGGTAGCATTTAACCAAAATTATTCATAAAATCTTTATTTTCCATTTTGCATTCTCTCTTTACGTCTACTCTCTCTCTCTATGTCTCTCTCTCTCTCTATCTCTCCCTCTCTCTCTACTCCCAGACAAAACAAAACCTTAGCCTACCAGAAATTGCTTCCGTTGGTGGCGCCACCTTCTTCAACCCATCAAATGCCCTGAAATCCATAATTTTGGTTGAAGATCAATCAAGATAACCAAACATTCATCCTCCCCAACCAAGAACTCTTAGAACCCTAGCCAAGAACCCTAGCATCTATGAACCCTAACCATAAACCTGAATAACTGTTGTACCCCAAAATTTGCCCTCTCGATTCTCAAGGCTTTTCTCAGAAAGGTTCTCAGGGTTCAAGCTTGCACAAGTGCTTTTGGATTTTCCAGTACCAAAATTAAAAGGAAACTGTCAAAAAGGGAGAAAACAAATAAAAATAACATTTTGACAAAATTGGAGAAAAATAGACTTCCTTCAACTCAACACCCTTCGATTGACTTTTGCCTCTTTCGATTGCTCAAAATGGCTGCTAGCGTGCCTCTTTTGCTTGGGCATGTGACTTCTTGTTACAGGCTTCGTTTCTGTCTTCCACTGCCGGCATGTTTGCTTTGAATCCCAAGTTTGCTGGCCACAAGTGCTCCCTGCAAGGCAAGCCCTTCGATTCACCAAGCACACTGTCTGCATGCTTGCTTTGAAAACCAAAGTTTGCTGGCCACAAGTGCCCCCCTGCAAGGCAAACCCTTTGATTCCCCAAGCATGATGCCTGCGTGCTTTGCTTTGAAAACCATGACCTGCTGGCCACATGTGCCCCCTGCAAGGCAAACCCTTTGTTTAGACACAAGTGCCTGCATACAAGCCTTCATTTGGGCATTCACCTCCTGCATGCCTGCATGCAAGTCTTCGTTTGGGAATTCATCTCTTGCCATGCCTGCATGCAAGCTTCAGTTGAGCAAGGGCTTCATGCCACTTGGGTTACATCTTTCATTTGGGTATTGAAGCTTCCTTCGATTCAGAAGGAAATTATCTGCTGAAGGCTTCCTTCGATTCAGAAGAAAATTATCTTCTGAAGGCTTCCTTCAATTCAGAAGGAAATTATCTTCTGAGAATTTCCTTCGTTTCAGAAGGAAATTAGCTTCTGAAATATTCCTTCGATTCAGAAGGAAATCATCCTCTGAAAGCTTCCTTCTATTCGGAAGGAAATCATCCTCTGAAAGCTTCCTTCGATTCAGAAGGCCTTGGCCTTCTGAAGGTTCCCTTCGATTGCACCATTTTCATCCTATATGTTTTCTTTGATTCACCAAGTAGGGCATGCCTGCACGCAAGCCTTCGTTTGAGCAAAGACCTCCTGCATGCCTGCATGCAAGCTTTCGATTGAGAAAAAGCCTTCTGCATGCCTGCATACAAACTTCAGTTGAGCAAGGGTCTCAAACCTATGACTCACTCTATATTTAATTGTCTATGCAAGTTGAAATAGGCTTTTACCCATTTTCTGTCCAAGACCACTTTCCCTTAATAGTATAATACTACTTTTTAGAAAAAGTTTTTCTTGAGCTTGCGCTTGTTTTCCTTCAGAGGGAAGCAATCCATCTGAACCATCCATCTTGCTATCATGGCACAAGTGGGTTCTTACTTTCCAGCTGAGACTTATTTTATTATTTTTACTCCCAAACATTTCAAATTTTTCCTCTATAAATAGAGAGTTCATTTGCACATAGAAAAATAGAGAAGAGAGGAAGAAGAGGAGGCGAAAGTATCTTCAAAATTTTCACACACCATAAAATTCTCAAACACTTCAACACTTGTGAAATCAAAAACCGAGAATCATTGTAACCTCCTTCAATTCTGAAGAACAACACATTCCAATTTCCTTCGAATCCAGCATCCAGAGCCACTCAAGGCCCAACTCACCTTCAAGGCTGCAGCAAGGTAAGTTACTCTTACCCTTGCATCCTTTATTTCAGACATAACATGTATATATCATTTTCCTCCCTTTCGTTTACACCCTTTGAATCTATTTTTCTGGCTAATCTTTTGTTTTCTTATTGCTTGAGTTTATTAAACATGCCTTAAAAAAATTAACTTGGCCACTAGACAAATGCTAACATGGCTTTAAGCCATGTTGTTATTAAACTCAAACAAAAGAGACAGGAGGAAGAAAGACATAAAACGAAGCCTTGGGCTTCAATGCTAACTTCCAGGCCCATCCATAATGCATGCTCATACTGACTTCCAAGCCCTAGAAAGGCAAAATCATAAGGCAATTTGCACTATCTCCAGCCAGAATCGAAGGCCATAACTTGTTGTTGTCAACCTCAATCGAAGAAGGCAACAAAGCAACAAGGCAGAACCAGAAGGCACGCCCAGCTTCTACCAATGCCCAATTCGAAGGCTACGCCTTACTGCTTCCATGGCCAATCGAAGGCCATGATTTGTTGCATGTTAGCCCCCAATCGAAGGAGGCCAACAGAAGCAGATTCGAAGGGCACTCCTCCCCCCAATTGAAGGAGCTCTTTTTTTCTTCTTTCTACCTTATTTTTGCTTTCATATTTTTATGCACTTCAATATGGTTGTAATAGTGTAGGATTTATTTTTTGCACTTTTATATTACTTTCATATAAATGTTAGTAATTAGGTGTGTATGGCAAGACAAAACAAACAAGTAGACAACCCAAAAATCAAAGACAAAATGCATGCAATCAAACACACTTTACAAACATGCACCCTTAGTGTAATTCCACTTGTTTCCTTATAAAAATGGTCATGTTATGCAAGTGAGATATCTTATCAAAAAACAATCATAAATACAAGATCATAGTCCCTCGATGACGCTACGAATGTTGCCTTACAAATGATCTTAGTCCCTCAAAGAGAAATGCTAAGATATCTCACAACACTGCTATCATGACTATACGATGACCCACGCCCGTCCCTTTACATCCAAATATAAGGATTCTTACTAAATCAATGGTAAGATAGCAATATCAAAGGAAGAGAAGAAATGAACTAA
This sequence comes from Vicia faba, assembly GCA_948472305.1. Taxonomy (NCBI): domain Eukaryota; kingdom Viridiplantae; phylum Streptophyta; class Magnoliopsida; order Fabales; family Fabaceae; genus Vicia; species Vicia faba. The sequence goes on from OX451740.1 coordinate 892,174,961, forward strand.
GACTTTTGAGTAGGTAGATTGTTCCTAGTTGCTTGCTCATTTTCAAATCAAACACTCTTGCTTTTTTTCAAAAACAAACACCAACACTTTCAAAACACTTTCAAAACCCTTTCCAAACATGAAATATTTTCAAAAGTTCAACACTTTGTATACGTTCTTACGAACGAGAACTATTACAAAGTTTGCCTAAAACGATGGCGCCTTTTCAAAATACTTTCAAAAAACCAGACAAAGCACATTTTCAAACAAAAGCAAGTGATCTAGCAAGCAAATAAGAGCCCATAGATAACTATGGATGAAAAGGGTGCTAATACCTTCCCTTTTCATAATCTACCCCCAAACTCAGAAATAATCTCAAAGGTCTTTCCTGTTCTTTTCAGCCTTTCCTTTTGGATAAAAGAAAAGTCAGTGGCGACTCTTGTTAACCCCAAAATTTATGATAAAATGCAAAACACCCAAGTCAATTCTCCCACCGTATCACAGAATTTCCGACTCTGCTGGGGAATATCTTAAATGTGAGGTTACCTTAGGGCTAGATCACATTTACTTGATTTCCTTATTTGACTTGCATGCTTTATATTATGGTTCCTTATTTGGGCTTGTTTTGATCCTCTACCCGGATCCGGGGCACCTTTTTAGGTAAGCAGCAATATATTGTAGAAATTGTATGGCGTAGACCGACACGGTTGAAACAATGGCTACATTAGTGTGACACATTTGTTGGTACCGGTATCCCTTGTGTTGAATCGAGGAGAATATGGGGACGCTAAGCAGCGTCATGAAACACTAACTAACCTTAGAACCTTAATTGAATAAACTTAGCTATTTAGGACGTAGTGAGATAACCGGTTTCGGTTGTAAGCTGAAAATTGGTTGATACTCGATACTACACTCATTGAGACCATACTTTTGGGATATCTCGGCTGCAAGAAAAGATTGATTGTGCTGAGACAACGCCTAAAGGAAAGGTCAGTGATATTGAGATCCCTTAGAACCCGGTTACTATTAACTAAGACAGGTTGAGCCAACTAAACTTCAAGAGGGTACTTACATACAAACCCCATGAATCCTAAACCTAAGGACTTGTCTGCTTTGTGTGTATATGATTATTTGTATATAAACTTGCTTACTTTGAATACTTGTACATAACATCATACCATAGAATTTTCAATAACCATTTCAAGGATCTCAAGGGTCCATGATGCAGGGCCATATTGAACCAGACATCTATCAAGGGGCAAGAGCATTTATTTTCCTTTAACTAAACACCGTCAAACTTGAATCAAGGGGTATTACTCACTTGACATGGTGAGCTTAATTCTCGTGGAAGGACATCCATCGATATAAAGTTCTCCTATCAAAGCTGTTGATCAATGTTCAAACTCTAACATTTTCTTATGTTTACCCCGCGAGATCCTTGAAAACATGCATCCACATATCATGAATCATATCATGACAGGTCTCTCCCATATAGGTTTCCTTATCTTCTCACTGTTTATTTCAGTAAGATGGATATGGAACAAACGGTGAAAGATCTCCAAGCTCAAAATGCTCAGTTCTAAAAAGTGCTCATGAACTTGGCCAAGGGGCAGAAAGATCTGAAAACACTCTTCACCAAAGAGAGAAAGAAGAAGAAAAAGGCTGCCATCCTCAACGTGAGGAGAAGGTCTAAGGGGCATGTCCAGCTAGTTCAAAAAGAAGATGCTTCTTCTAAAGACAGTCAAGAAGATGAAGCTGGAAGCATTAGAGCTAACATAACTACTGCTGACGATGACTCTTCTAAGGAGCGGTATCCACCGGCAGATGAAAAATACAAATAACTTGAAGACAAACTAAAAGCTGTGGAGATCCAAGTTGTGACTGGCTTGGACTTAGGAGACATGGGTTTAGTTTCCGGAGTGCTCATCCCACCAAAATTCAAAATCTCTATCGTTGCCCCGTATAATGGAGTCTCTTTCCCTAAGATGCACTTAAAATCTTATGTCCGCAAGATTCAGCCATACACAACTGATCCGAAGCTTTGGATCCATTTCTTCTAAGAGATCCTAGTAGGGACTCAACTTGAATGCTTCTATCAATTTGAGGGTTCTCGTATCCACACATGGGAGGATCTAGGTGCTGCTTTCTACAAACAGTACCAATAAAACGCTGATCTTGCATCAACTCGTGTGCAATTGCAGAACAGGACCATGCGTTCCGACGAGAGCTTCAAAGAATACGCCCAAAAGTGGAGAGATCTGGATGGTAGGGTGAAACCCCTATTTAATTGACAGGGAGCTGATTGAAATCTTCATGGGAACTTTGATGAGACCTTTCTTCAATCACCTAATTGGAAGCTCCTCAGTCGGGTTCACCGAAATAATACTAACAGGAAAAAGGGTCAAAGCTGGCATAAAAAATGGAAAGATCCAAGGAGCTAAACCCCTTGATGCTTAGAAAAAAATCATACAATGGGAAGAAAGATTCCAATGCTGTATATGGTCAAAAGAGTCATCATCACCAAAATGTGGGGGTAGTCCTGATCTCCGGTTCTGCATCACAGCGACAACAAAAGGGAAATCAACAAAGGCCAGACGAGCCCAAAAGACAGTTTACCAAGATCAAGATGCCGCTATCTCAAGCGCTACAACACTTGTTGAGGATGAACTTGATTATGTTGATAGGACCTCATCCAAACCCCAAAACTTATTCTCCTAACTACAATCCTAATGCAACATGTGCTTATCATCCCGGCAGTCCCGAGCATGATACTAACGATTGCTGGGCATTAAAGTACAAGATTCAGAATTTGATTGACGCCAAGGAAATCGAGTTTGACCCCTCGGAGAATCCAAACATGATCACAGCTCCTATTCCGAATCATTGAGAGTGTCTTGTTCATTTTGAATTTTAAATTGTAATTTATTTTGTTATTCAAACAATTATCTATTAATGTCAAACTCTGTTTCATTAATGCATTGCATATGTTTGTCTTGAATTGATCCATTCGTTTTCATTACATTTAAATTATGCTTTTTACTCTCTTTATGACATTCAACTCTTGCTAAAAGTTACAATGCCTTCATCTCATACAGTATGCTTTTGGACAGACCTTGCTGACAATGTACATGCATTTCTTTCAAATCCTAAACATTGTAGTTATAAGGAATATAATCCCTAGTCAACCCCTTCGAGCCAAAGAAGTAGGAATTTTATTTTTCACACAAAATGAAACCTTCAATCAAAACCTGGGGCAGGGTAGTCTCTCAATTAATTCAAATGCGTGTTCAGTCACAAACTTTCACTTCGTATACAACGAGTGATATCAAAAACATTCCTCTGGAATCAAAAGACAATGATGGTTCCCTACCAAATATGCAGTCATTATCTCTCAAAAATAAAAGCCCACTAAGTCAAAACCTACAAAGGAGACTTAAGAAAAACTGGGGCATCCCGCTGACCGTAAACAAGAATAGTCAAGTAAAAATTAGGGATAACAAATCAAAAGAAAGAGGTCACTACAAATCCTCAACAACATGAATTTTTTTGCAAGAAATGACTGCCTTCTGATAAACTTAATTTGTCTGAAACATCACCAAGACATCATTCAAGACTCAATTGGAGTTCGAACGCACAATTAACTGAGTTTAGGACTGAAGAACATCACGAAGAACGTGTGGGTACAAATACACTTTGAGCCTTATCCTTTGTTTCTTAAACTGTGAACTAAGCCACATTACAACCCTTTAAAAGTCCTAATTGAAGCATGGGTTAGTTCGAAAGCATACTGTTACAAAAGGTATCCTGACTCCTGTAAGGCTTTACTCTAAATCCTGAGTTGAATTTTCTGATAAAAAATTCTTTTATCTGCTAAAACGCATTTTTAAAACTTCAAAGACAAGCATAAACTTTGCATTATTTGAATATTGTTGTTTGCATATGGTTATTTTTTTGACAGCGGAGAAATTCACACAACGAATATCCAGTGAACAAAAAGTCTCTCAGTGAGCAAAATCACTTCAAATGGGATGACACTTCCAACGACAAATCTCCTAAGCAAAAGGACACGGCATGACATGTCACTATCTGGAACACCTGGGGAAGTCCAGTCAAGATTCCAAGAAATCTCTCAAGAAGTGTTGAATAACCAGGGGCAGGTCTCCATCTAAATCACTTGGGGCATTGAACGCAAATCCCAACAAAGGATTACGTACAATCAATTAGTTCCTGGCAGTGCCACAAACACTTGCTACTAGGGGCGGTGACAAAACTCCCCAAAATCCTTCTCAAAGGATGACTCCCAACCAGAGTTTAATCTCTGAAAACTTTTTCCCCAACTGAGACGACCTCAAGAATCCTCGAGGATTTTCCCCAGTGAAGTCGCCACATCTCCAACAGATTGGCAACAGGGTTTATTTCCCAATAAATAGCAGGATTCCCTAGCTTGAGCTTTCCTCTCTGACCACTACAAATCAGAGGACCACAACTCCTCTTCCCTAGTAGACTACTCTACAATCCCCAACAAGTTACTGTGAAGCCTGGAAACCGACCAAATAACAGATAACTTCAGTAAGTTGTTGTAAAGCCTGGACCCGACCAGATTTCAGTTTAACTTCATCTTTTCTAGAAAGCTACTGCAAAGCCTGGAATACGACCAGATAACAGTTAACTTAAATATTTTCCAAGATAACTCCCCAGTAGAGCAACAGACAACTCAGACTCCTGAACTCTTTTCCCCAAGAAGGAATCAACACTCTCTACAGAGTTTTCAATATTCCCCAGTGGAGTTCTCCTCAAAACAGGAATCCCTAGTGGAAACATTCTAAGCAAAATTTGAAGACGCACTTACTCTTCCACAACAGTCTGGGATTTAACGACTCCCCAGCATTTGTCAAGGATTTATTTTCCCAGACACAGATACACTTCAATTAATATTTCACATTTCATACATCCTATTTACATACATGATAAGTGCATACGAAACAATCTCATTTATTTTGAGAACACCATGACATTGCATACAACTAACGTTTTACCTTTTCAGGAAAAGTTCAATTAATAGATGGCTACCACCAACAATTTTCAAGTTCCAGATTAATACCTGTAACAAGCCAGAAAAACTATCTGTGGAAGAGTGATTGTAGATTAATACCTGTAACAAGCCAGGGAAACTATCTACATGAAGAGATTGAAAATTAATACTTGTAACAAGCCAGGAAAACTATCTTTCTTTCTGAGGTCAGAGATTAATACCTGAAACCAGCCAGGACAACTATCTCAACGACCAACAATTTTCAAGTTCCAGATTAATACCTGTAACAAGTCAGGAAAACTATCTGAGGACGAGGGATTGTAGATTAATACCTATAACAAGCTAGGAAAACTATCTACATGAAGAGATTGAAGATTAATACCTGTAACAAGCCAGAAAACTATCTTTCTTTCTGAGGTCAGAGATCAATACCTAAAACCAGCCAAGACAACTATCTCAATGACCAACAATTTTCAAGTTCCAGATTAATACCTGTAACAAGCTAGTAAAACTATCTGTGGATGAGGGATTGTAGATTAATACCTGTAACAAGCCAGGAAAACTATCTACATGAAGAGATTGAAGATTAATACCTGTAACAAGCCAGAAAAACTATCTTTCTTTCCCAGGTAAGAGATTAATACCTGTAACAAGTCAGGGAAATCATCTACACGACCAGCTGAAGTAACCCTACCCAGGTTCCTTCTCTTTCCAAGATAAAATTTTACACGGACTCATCATGGAGCAACCCTACACAGGTTCCTTCTCATTTTCAAGATGAAGTTTTACATGGACTCATCATGAAGCAACCCTACCCAGGTTCCTTCTCTTTCCAAGATGAAGTTTTACACGTACTCATCATGAAGTAACCCTACACAAGTTCCTTCTATTTCCAAGATAAAGTTTTACATGGATTCATCATGAAGTAACCCTACACAGGTTCCTTCTCTTTCCAAGATGAAGTTTTACACGGACTCATCATGAAGCAACCCTACCCAAGTTCCTTCTCTTTCCAAGATGAAGTCTTACACGAACTCATCTTGAAGAAACCCTACACAGGTTCCTTCTCTTTCCAAGAAGAAGTTTTACACGAACTCATCATGAAGTAATCCTACCCAGGTTCCTTCTCTTTCCAAGATGATGTTTTACACGGACTTATCACGAAGCAACCCTACACAGGTTCCTTCTCATTCCCAGATGCAGTTTCATATGGATTCATCCTAAAGAAGCCCTACCCAGGCCTCCCTCTCATATTTCTCCTAAAGAACAGCCCTACACCGGCCTATCACAAATAAAAACCTCCTCTGGTTAGATTTATTTCTTCTAGTTAGTGACAGGCGACCGAAGACCTCCTCTGGTTAGATTTATTTCTTCCAGTTAATAACAGGAAATCAAAGACCTTTGCTGGTTCAGTTTAAATCTCTCAATGGTTTATCCTGATTCTTTCTGGTAGACATTTCCTATGGTTCAGATAAATTGCTCTAAAGATTTATTCTGATTCTTCCCCAGTTGAAGTCAGAATTTAGACTTAGTCTAATTTCTGTCAACGGTCACCTTTGGATGGAATCTATAAGCCCATCTCCAACAAATATCCATCATTTCTCCAAATGGCATATTTAAGCTCATTCCCTACACAATTAACCACAACATCATCGAGTGTAAATTTCTGGACACTCTAGCGTTCAATCATCTTCCACCTTCAAGTCACGAATGGGAGATTTACCAATCTAACTCTTCAGGTGTAAGAAGATTAAACATGGGCAGCTGTTGTACCCCAAAATTTTCCCTCTCAATTCTCAAAGCTTTTCTCACAAAGGTTCTCAGGATTCAAGCTTGCACAAGTGCTTTGGGATTTTCCAGTACCAAAATTAAAAGGAAACCGTCAAAAGGGAGAAAATAGATAAAAATAACATTTTGACAAAATTAGAGAAAAATAGGCTTCCTTCGACTCAACACCCTTCTGTTGTACCCCAATTTTTGCCCCTAAGATCCCTCATCACACTTTGTACATTTCACATATAGAATTGGTCTCATGGTTATAAGATCGAAGAGCTTTAGCATTAGGGTTCCCCTCTATGAATTAAGGCTGCTATCTTACTCAAAGTTGATTTAACTGGCGCTCTTATCATTCTCGGTATGAGATTAGGGTTTTGGTTTACAAGCATCGTGGATACTTTCCTTGAAAAGATTCCTTAAGAGTACAAGGTTTTCTTCATCATAGTTTCTTCAAGGAATAAGGGCATTAGGGTTTAACTAAGCCAGAGGATTACATTTTTTTATGTTATACTGGAGCTTGGTATTAGATCTTCACCAGAAGTTCATCATGCTAGGTTTTTCTCCTTAAGGCTACAAGGATCACCATCTGTTCTTTATTGCAAGTTCATCAATCATGTAGATCTTCCCTTTTATTACTTGCTCTATGATTCATTTCTTTTCAAGAAGACTAGAAGATTGAACCATGTTTCTCTTCTTGTGGTAAGACTTGTCGAATGATTAAGTGTGGATCTGGATTTTCAGCTGATATTTTGTTGATTAAAGAGAAACTATATGGCGTGTGAAGGTGTGGAATTAGGATTTCTGTGGCTTCAAGGGGATCACTCCCATTCAAAGGAAGATTAGGGTTTATATCCTATCATACTTGGGTTTATCAATGTTTTCAATAGGTGTTCAATGGATAACCAAGCGTGATATAAGGATGGCATTATGAATTCATTAAGATCAAGTCGGTTTGGTTCTCTTATTGTTTTCCATACAAGATTATTGGGGATCAAGGTATTGGATCCATTCTCTCATAAAGGATAGAGGGTGATATTAGGGACCATTTGGTTCATGGTCATAAATTAAAGATTGGGCTTGTTTCATGGCTTATGATATAAGTCATTTGCTATGGAATTCTTTCAAGGAACTTGAATTTTGATCACGGAGTTTTACTTGGATTATTTCAAGAGAAATATCATTTAAATTCAAGTTTTGATTTTAAAAACATCATCCAATTTCATTACAAATGCAAGCTACAGTGTCAATTCATCCAAAATTCCTAGATGTGTTTAGATGACATCAAAGGTTCTTAAGTTCATGTTTGGTCAAGGGTTGATTACAAAGGCAATTTGGAAGGTAATACTGTGAATACTGGAGGGAATTATCAGGGAGTCCTCCAAACATTACAAAATTCCAAGGTTACATTTTAATACATGTGATTTTACACTTCGTCACCATACCTACATATTTACATAAAACCCACCAGGAAACTTAATGCTCTAACCTAAGCTTCTATCCAAAACCTTCACGTTTGAATATCCTTCAAATCCTTTCCATAACTCCATAATTTTGTATCTTCAAAATTTCCTCTTCAAGCTTCTAAAAAACCGTTTGTTCCCGTGTTCAAGACCAGGCCTGCCAATTAATCAAATGCAACCCTACATAAAACCAGATTAGATTCTCTTCCAAAAACATAAAAATACTTTGAAATAGTTCATGCTTCCAAAACTAGATAATTCAAAAACATGTCCAAAACTATTAACAGAAACCAGAAAACTCAAAGAAGATCTAGTGACCAAGCAGAATTTCTAACATCATAATAGTTCCTAATACTAATAGAAGTTTCAGAACCAATGACTTCGAAACTGAATCTATCTCACTATAACCGACTCTCCAATCCAATAACCAAACCTTGCCAAGTCCTGCGTTCACCAAGTAAAGTTGCTGATGTACTAGTTCACACGAGCGAGAAAATCAAAATCCATTCATTGAAAAGAGATACAAAGCGAACTAACTGCTAATAGAAATAACTTAATATAAACTTAAAAAAAAAGAATTCCTATTGACCTCTAACTAACTGAACTTTCCAGCTCATCACATCAGTTATAACAGAAACTAACAAAGTTGCAGCATTTTCAAACTAATAGCCGATCCAATCGTAGCCCTCCATTGTCCTGACAGAAATTTAGAATGGATGACTCAGATTCGTTTTTCTCTAACCAACTTTGTAATAGTTTCTAACAGAATCTCTATTGCTTTATAACAGAATTTCATAACAGAAATGGGGGGATTGATAACAAAAATAGGAAAAAAGAAGATTGAACCTGGGACTCTTCTCATTCATTCTTCCATCGAAAATCTTCCTTTAACATCATCTTCATCATCATTCTTCAATCTCTGAAGAATCACCACCAAAAATTCTCTCTGCTGCCTCTCTCGATCTTCATCCTCCATCACCAAAAAACCATAAAATTCTCTACTCTTTTCAACCTTCTGCAACTTGCTTTCGTCATCATTTTGAATCCGCAATTTCAATCTCTGCAAAAACATAAGAATCTTTGACTTCTTCAATCATCTTCACCAACTCGCTTTAATATGTAGCTTCCTCAACATCAACAACACAAGTCTGCAACCACAACCGAATCTGTAGACCGCACCTTCAATCTTCAATCATCACGCCTCAATTTCCGCTTCATCGTGCGTCACTCCTCACACATTATTTCTTCAACGAGTACAAAGCCACATAATCGCCAAATTGTAAGAATAAAAAAATGTCAGAATTAGAAGAAAAAGATCATAAGAAGACTAATCCGAAACATACTCGAACCTCTGGTTTCTTGTTCATCTTCATCAAGTCGAATAACCACCGGTGTTACTCCGGTCGCTTTCACGAAGATCGTCGGGTTTCTTTGATTTGATACGCTCTGCTACGGATTGATATATGTTTTCTCGCGTGAAGTATCTCGGATTTCATTACTTTGGTTGTGCATTTTTGCGGACGTCATTGTTCGTTTGGTATTATACTGCTTCCAAGTTATATTTCCGCATTTATCGCTTTTCTAGATGTCATGAGAAGTAGGAAATAAAGAGCGTGCGCTCGAAGTCGTTGTTTAAAGACCTGTAGCAGGAATTCCGCACTTCATTTGCTATATGTGTTGTGCTTGTGTTTGTTTCCTTGGTTGTTGATCGATGAGTCACTCAATTTAGAAATTAAGATCACGACTTTGCTCTCAGTGCATGCTCCCTATAGGATTTTATCGCTTTCCTTTATTTCTTGTTGATCGATGAGTCACTCAATTTATAAATTGAGATCACGACTTCGCTCTCATTGCATGTTCCCTATAGGATGGTTTGTTAGACTTTCTTTGGCATGCTAACTTAGATAGGATCCCTCATTGTATGATAACATTAGTTTAGAGATAGGGTTAGTCTCCCTTGAATGTTTTCTTTCCATTTTTTTTGCATAATTGCATTTAAAACTAAAACTTCCATTTCTTGCCAAATATATAAGAAATGCTAATCATACAAAAATTATTTTCATGGTAAAAAAAAATACCAATCAATCCATTTCTTTTCGCCATTAAGCTTTTCTCTTCTAAGAGCATGTTAGCTCCTTTCCACTACAGGTCATAAGTCTCCAAAGGTCGAGCAGCAGTGGAATGATCGAATGCAACATGGTTCATTTAAAAAATACAAACAAACAAAATATATGAGCCGAACTACGGTAGCTCTGATTCCTCAAAAAGGATACGTAGGCATTGGGGTAGGGCCCGAGCGAGTATAACTTTATTTTCCATACATTCTTTCTCTTTTCTTTGCATGAATTCTCTCTTAGTTTATAACCCTTAAGCATTAGATTGAACACACCCTTTGATTAGAATAACGAGAGTGGATCCCGTAGAGTACTATGAATGTGTGGGGTGCTAATACCTTCCCCTCGCGTAATCGATTCCCTTACCCAATCTCTTGGTCGCAAGACCTTGATTTACCCCTTTAGGTTTTTCTTTGATTATTTTCCTTTCCCTTTCATATGGGATAAATAAATACTCGGTGGTGACTTCATTGATTTTACCGCTACAGAAAAATGGCGACTTCACTGGGGAACATGTCGACCAATTGCTGGTCCATCCCGTGAGTCACTCCTAACTCCCGCTTTTCTTTTCTTAGGATGTTTGTCATTATGCTTTTATGGATTATTCATTTGTATATTGTGATACGGTGGGAGAACTAACTTGACGGTTTTGCGTTTGATCACAAATGTTGCGATTTAGCAAGAGTCGCCACCGACTTTTCTTTTATCCAAAAGGAAAGGTGAAAAAGCACAGGAAAGACCTTTGAGATTTTTTCTTGAGTTCTGGGGATAGATTATTAAAAGGGAAGGTATTAGCACACTTTTCATCCATGGGTTTCCATGGGCTCTTAGTTTCTTGCTAGATCACTTGCTTTTGTTGTTTGAAATTGTGTTTGGTGTGGTTTTTGAAAGTATTTTGTAAAAGAGGCCATTCGTTTAGGCAATCTTTGTAATGATTCTCGTTCGTAAGAATGTATACAAAGATGTTTGTCTTTTTTGAAAATGTTTTCGATGTTTGTAAGATGTTTTGAAATGTGTGTGTTTGTTTTAGAAAATAGCAAGGATAGTTGTTTGGAAATAGAGCAAGTAACTAGAAGTAATCAACCTATTCAAATGTCTTTCTTGTTCATTTTCTATTCCTTTGACATTGTTGTCTTACCATTGATTTGGTAAGCAACCCTATCTTTGGATGTAAACGGGACGGGCGTGGGTCGTCGTATAACCATGATTAGCAATGTTGCAAGGTGTCTTAGAATTTTGAGGGACCAAGATCATTTTGTAAGGAAACTTAGAATAGCGTCATCGAGGGACTATGATCTTATATTTGTTTGTTTTGCCAAGATACTTCGCATGCGTAATATGGCTATTATTGTATAAGGCAACCAAGTGGAGAAATCCTATGGATGCTTGTGTGCAAGTGTGTTATTTTCATGCTTTGATTTTGTCTTGAATTTAGGGTTTTCTATTTGATTTGCTTTTATCTTTCCATACAAACCCTAATTACTAATATGGCATGTAAAGCGGTAAATTGCGTAATGTAAAGATTACTAAGCTATTACAACAATTTATGGGAGGGGGGAATACAAATTTGAATGGGGATTTGCAAGAATGTAAATCTAAATAAGCTATTACAACCAAATCGAATTTGTACGAATATTGGAATAAACGAATACAATATTTAAATATGCAATATTATGTACATGCAAGAAAAGATTTTGTTTTATTTTTTATGTGAAAAGGAAATTTAACCTAATCCTAAAAATATATAAAAAAGGAATTATATCTTTAAAAAAAAGAGTTAACCCTAATTTCAAGTTTGAAAGAAATAAAGTTCTTATGTATTATTTTTGTGTATTTGTATTAAAAATAATAAATAATATTTTATGAAAATATTTAGTTTTTATATATATCAAAATAAATATTTATAAGTATGGAATGAAAAGAAAATAAAACAAATTAAACTAAACCTAATTTTATTTATGTTTACAAGTTTATTTAAAAAAAGATAGTTAGTATATATTGAAGATAAAATATATTTTTTTATGAAAAAAAAATGCAATATTATCATATTTATATTTTTTAGGATTTTTTATGTATTAAAGAAAATATTTAATAAAAAAAAATGAAAATAAAACAAACAAAATAAAATATATGAAAATAGTTGGGCCAGGGGTGCTGTAAGGAAACAGGGAATATCATGTTAGCAAAAACACTAAGGCCCAAAGAAATAAGCCCATCCTGCAAAAACAAGCCAAAAATGAAAACTGGAAAAATGTGAAAAAAACAAAAGGTAGCGCCAAGGTTCGAACCCAGGACCTGGGCCTCAGCAGCGCGCTACCTTGCCACTGGGGTGGCTATACATCCGTTGATTTATGTGAAACAAAAATAACATAACATGAACAAGGTCCTTGCCCTGTACTTCATCTTCTTCCCCAAGTTGGCCAGAAGCTCTGTAACTTTCTCATCTCTCAATAAAAATGGAAACTAATAACATGAATGTTGTAGCATTTTGTCTCACGATTCTAACCATGTAAATCATGTAAGCTAACAATCAAAGATCAAACTGAATTTTAAAAGCCCTAAATTTAAACCTAATTTTCACAGGAATTTGAACTTCAAAATTCTCTCAACTCAGGCCAAATAAATGCAAGTTATAGATATGTACAGCTTCGTAGCAATGAAGTCTACATTGTTTATTCACAAATTGTGGCCAATGGATGCCTGTATGAAGAGATAGAAGTTGGTATTTTTACCTCTTTCAGTTGAAATCGTGAATGGAGTTTGAGTGAGTTTTATGAAGGCCTGATGATTGCTTGAGCTTGCTTGAACCTCCCCGAGTGTGTTCCAATCCTTGCCTTGCTTTGGAAGTGCCTGGAACTCTCTATCCAAGTCAACCTGCAAGCTTTGAAAACAAAAATGGCAGATGAGGGAGAAGGAGTTACAGTGCAAGGGTGATGGTCTGGATCACTTAGATATCAAGTAGGTAAAGTGTTTTGATGGTTAATAATTGAAACGCACGAGCCAAATGATGGATTGCTATGCTTATGCAAAAACTGCAAGTTTTGACAGTTTTTTTTGGTGATATGGAGTTTTTTTGTGTTTCAGACCTTTTGCAATCCTTTTTTCAAGTGTAATGTGCTTGTATATTTATATGGGATGGGTTTCAAGTCAGCTCTTCAACAGGTTTGTGAGTTCTAGCCTTTTGGCGTAATTTCTTGCTTTTGAAGAAAATTGAAGAGAAAGTCTTCACATGCTTGTACTGGCTTACTTAGGGTTGGTATATGCTTTGTAAAATTTGCTTTAGGCCTGTAAGACTTGTGTGTGCAGAGAAGTCAAGTCCAATGCTCAAGATTTGTAAAGTTGCAAAAGTGAACCTTTTCCAAAATGGCAATGGCAACTTTGTGCCATTTATGGAATTACAACTTGGATAAAGACTCTAGGGCTTGGATTAAAGCTTTGTCAACTGAATAAGCATTAAATTATGGAGTAATAAACAAGTTTGGGACCTGTAAAGCATGGATTAGGAAGCATAGGTACTGATTTGAATTTTATTCTTCATGAAATGGCTTTAATTCAAAGTGAGAAATTTCCAACTTCATCTCTTCGATTCTCCCTACTAAAAAATGATCTTGAGGAGTTCTTGGACATTTTGGAAAGCTTGAAATGTGCTCTATAACTCATATTTGAAATGAATTTCAAGACTCCTCTTAGAACTAGGTGAAAAATTTCCATGAAGTTGGGTCCAAAACCTGCCTAAATTAGGGCAAAATTTCACTAAGTTATTTTAGTTCATGGGCATGTGTTCACAAAATTATATATTGAGATCCAAGCATCCTTAAGGAAAAATGTGTGAAGTAAAGTTTTAGATTTTATGGGGATCTACAACTTTCATGTTGGGAACTTTCTTTGAATCATCTAAGTTAAGAAAAATTCAAATTTTAAAATCAAATCTTCAATCTTTGATTCCTTGATGAACAAGTTTCACATTTTGACATGTTTTGATGAATTGTGACCCTTGGCACTTGATTTTGACCAAAAAGTCAAAGTTTGACTTTTCAGTATACAATTGACTTTTGATCAGTTGACTGCAAATTTCATCTCTCTATCTTATGGATTTGCAATGTTTTGAACCATTTCATTATGTAATGGTGATGCAATTGAACCCTTGAAATCATGCTTCAAATCAATTGGTCATTTGCTAGGTCAAAAATCAGAAATTGCCCTTTCTCAGTCAAAACCCTAATTTTGACCATTTTGCCCTTTTGATGATTTGATCAAATTTCTTGAGGAATTGTAATCCAAACTTGATCAAATGATACATATGAGTCTAAAATGTTGATGTTGATAAAAAATTATGAAGTTTGATTGTAAATTGGCCATGGTTGACTTTTTCCCTAATATAGCTGATTTTTAGGTCAATTATCCCATTGACTGATCAAAAATGTGGTTCAAGGCTTGAAACTTGACATGAGTAATCTTGGGGATCAATAATGATACTTGAAAGTCATATGAAGCATTGATAGTTCATAAATCCTTGTGCAAACTCAAACCCTAATTTTGGGTCAACAGTGTAAGATGAGATGTCTTTAGCTGACCAAACCCTAATCCAGTCTTTAGTCAAAGAGATCTTGTGAGAAAAGTCTTGATAAATGAGAGGGAAAATTTTGGGGTACAACAACTGCCCCTGTTCAAGCTTCTTAGACCTGAAGAGTTAGATTGGCGAGTTTTGCCATACGTGACTCGAAGGTGAAAGATGATTGGACACTAGAGTGCCCATAAATTTGCACTCGACGATGTGTAGTTGAGGGAACGGGCTTAGAGATGCCATTTGGAGAAGTGATAGAACCTTGTTGGAGATGGGCTTGCTGATGCCATCCAAAAATGTTTGTTGAATTGCAGGTTGTAAGCTGAAAGAATGAGTATCAGAATGGCTTCTGTGTCTAGAGCGTATTTGAACCGTATCTGGATTTGAACTTTGAATGAGTATCTGAATGGCATCCGTGTTTGGAGCATATCTGTACTGTATCTGAAAGTTGAATTTGAAAGAGTATCAGAATGGCATCCGTGTCTGGAGCGTATCCGAACTGTATTTGAACTTGAAATCTGAATAAGTATCAGAATGGCATCCGTGTTTGGAGCGTATCTGAACTGCATATGAAGGTTAAATCTGAATGAGTAACAGAATGGAATCCGTGTCTGGAGCGTATCCGTACTGTATCTGAACTTGAAATCTGAATGAGTATCAGAATGGCATCCGTGTCTGGAGCGTGTCCTACTGTATCATGATTGCATATTGTTAATGGTAGTTGTTAATCTTATCCTGAAAAGGGTAAAATGTTAGCTGAAACATAAAGTTATGTTGCATGAAATGTATGATGCAATGTATTTGTTTTATCAATGTTTATGATATATGGATGTAATGAATGCGCATGTAAGCTGATTTGTTGTATTGCTATATGATTGAGGAAAATAAATCCTTGAATGTTGCTGAGGCTATGTTAAATTTTCATGTCTTGAAGTTTGAAGTACTGAAAAACTCTTGTTGAGAGAAGTAGATTCAATGCCATGTACTGCTTGTAGGATCTGTTTGGGGAATCCTGAGAAATTTGACGATTTCTACTAGGGATTAAAACTTGAAATTTTGTTCCGCTGGGGACTTAAATGATGTACTGTGGGGATTGCTTATGAAATAGCCTAGGGACGTTTTCCTGTCCTTTCAACCTATCAATAATTGTCTTTCTCATTTTGTTTATTTGTAAACAGTAATTATGTTCAAATGCATATGTTCATCAATGAATCATTGGACGTTTTTGCAAACCAAACACAATCGTAAAAAAAGACAAATAGTTTTTTTTGCACTTTCAAAGGGGTATCTTTGTATTGCCTTTTAATAAGTATTTGTACAAAGGAGACAATATTCTAGTAAGAGAATGGTGCCATAAAACAAGAAAAATCTATACAAAGAAATATAGCTATGTGTAATAATCCCATGGGGTTCCCATTCTGCTATAGCCTT
Source organism: Vicia faba (assembly GCA_948472305.1). NCBI lineage: Eukaryota > Viridiplantae > Streptophyta > Magnoliopsida > Fabales > Fabaceae > Vicia > Vicia faba. Next base: position 892,191,317 of record OX451740.1, read on the forward strand.
CGTATCTCCGAGCATCTTGTTTATTTGTTGCTTCGTCCGAAGATGATTGGATTGATTAGGGACTCCGAGTTTGTCTGTGGAAATCAAAGGTTGTCCGTAAAGTGATCCGACGGGACATAGTCATACGCTTTAATTCCCTAACTTTTGCCTGGACCGCCCTTTCGAGTTTTCAGTCCACCGGGAAACCCTTTTTTTCCCAAGTCTCCCTTTCGGGTTTTCAACTTGCCGGGTGTACATATTTTTTTCTATTTATCCCTAATTTTTTCCCGAACCTTTTTGGTTCGCCAGGATTCCCTTGTTTTGCCTAGGTGTGTCAACCTAGCGGGTCTCTTATGCGTAGTATCTTTTGACTATGTCCGCGTTCGCAGGGTGTGGCAGGTCGTCACCGTCCATGGTAGTAAAGATCATTTCCCCACCGGAGAATATGTTCTTAATTACAAATGGTCCTTCATAGGTAGTAGTCCATTTGCCCCTGGGATCACTTTGTGATAAGATGATACGTTTGATCACTAGATCCCCAACTTCATATACTTAGCGTCTAACCTTCTTGTTAAAAGCCTTGATCATCCGTTTTTGATACATTTGACCATGGCAAACAGCAGTAAGTCTCTTTTCATCAATTAAGTTCAGTTGATCAAGTCGAGTATGGATCCAATCGTCTTCACTCAAACCTGCATCCTTCATAATCCTTAGGGAGGGGATCTGAACCTCAATAGGCAAGACAACTTCCATGCCATAAACCAAAGAATAGGGTGTTGCCCCAGTTGATGTGCGAGTCGTGGTACGATACCCGTGGAAAGCGAATGGTAGCATCTCATGCCAGTCTTTGTACGTGACTGTCATCTTTTGTATGATCTTTTTAATGTTCTTATTCGTAGCTTCGACAACACCATTCATCTTTGGCCGATAGGGGGAAGAATTGTGATGCTGAATCTTGAATTGCTCGCACAAAGCGGTGATCATAGTGTTATTAAGATTTCTACCATTGTTAGTGATGATCCTTTCTGGGATACCATACCCGCAAATGATATTTTTCTTGATGAAGCGGGCAACAACATTCCTGGTAACGGATGCGAAGGAAGCTGCTTCAACCCACTTGGTAAAATAATCAATGGCCACTAGGATGGAACAGTGTCCATTGGAGGTTGTAGGTTTGATCTCCCTAATCATGTCAATTCCCCACATAGCAAAGGGCCAAGGAGCCGTCAAGACATTCAGAGGAACCGAAGGTACGTGCACTTTGTCAGCATAAATTTGACACTTATGACAAGTCCGAGAGTGCTGATAGCAATCTGCTTCCATGGTACACCAATAATAGCCTGCCCGTAGGATTTTCTTCGCCATCGTATGCCCACTGGAGTGAGTGCCAAAAGTACCTTCATGTAATTCAGACATAATCTTTTCTGCCTCAATCTTATCCACACACCGAAGCAGAATGGAGTCATGATTGCGTTTGTACAGGATGCCATTACTCAGGAAGAACTTAGCAAAGAATCTCCTTAAGAACTTTTTATCATTGATTGAAGCTCCTTCTGGATATTCTTGAGCCTCGAGATATGTCTTGACTTCATGAAACTAAGGCTCATCCACTACCTATTCAGTATTAATCTCGTGACAATGTGCTGGTTCATCCATTCGTTCGATGGTGATCTGGGGAGCTTCGTTATCCCAATTAAGTTTAAACATAGATGACATTGTGGCTAGAGCGTCTGCTATCTGATTTTCTTCTCGTGTGAAATGCTCGAAGGTAATCTTCTAAAAATGTGGTAACAATGTCAAAACATGTTCTTTGTAAGGGATAAGATTTGGGTGCTTAGTGTCCCATTCCCCTTTGATCTGACTGATGACCAAAGTTGAATCTCCAAACACATCTAAAGATTTGATTCCCAAGTCTATGGCCGCTCTGAGACCAAAGATGCACGCTTCGTATTCCGCCATGTTGTTTGTACAGTTGAAGCAAAGTCTGGAAGTAAAGGGAGTATGACACCCTTCTGGAGATATGAGTACAACGCTGATACCATTACCAAGTGTATTGGATGCTCCATCAAAGAACAGGGTCCATCGGGATTCTTGTTCAGGTCCGTCATATGGTCTGATTTCTTCACAGTTGTCTAATGTCATGATGTCTTCATCTGGGAATTCAAACTTCATGGACTGATGATCTTCTACAGCTTGGTGAGCAAGGTGATCAGCCAATACACTGCTGTGATACGGTGGGAAGAACTGACTGTATTTGGAATGCTGGTTTGTGTTTTGCGTTTGTTTTCGTAAAATGTCGCGGTAAGTAAGAGTGGCCACCTACTTTTATTTTATCCAACAAGGAAAGGAAAAAAGCACATAAAAATTCCTTTTTCGAGATTATCTATGAGTACGGGGGGTAGATTATAGAAAGGGAAGGTATTAGCACCCTTTCTATCCGTAGTTATCTACGGGCTCTTAGGTACTTGCTCATCATTTTCAAAATGTTTTCTTTATGCTTGTGGGTTTGAAAAAGTTTTTGTTTCAACTTCGATTTAACTCTTGCTTCTGTCCTTAAGAGTGTAATGAAGTGTTTTTTGAAAACTTTGTTTGTAAATGTGTAAGTGTGAAAGATTTGTTTTGTTTTGGATGAGCAAGTATCTAAGAACTATCTACCTACTCGAAAAAGGAACCGTTCTATGCTAATTTCCTTTAGACAATGCTATCCCACTATTAGTGAGTAGGTAGCACCGTCGTTGGAGTTTGAGGGTCAATTTGAATGAGGGACATACAGTCACCAAAGCAATGTTAGGACGCCTTAGCGGTAACCCTAATGTCTTAGATCATTTGTTTAAGGCAACAATATCCGAGGCAACCGTTTCGAGAAAACTATGATCTTTTAGACAAGAGGGCGACCTCTAAAATACCATATACTCAATGACCGTGTACGAAGGCAACCAAGTGGGGTGTACCCTAGGAGTGCGCATGTGCGATTGTGTTGCTTTCAGTTATTTTTATCTTTGCACATGTTAAGGGTGATCTAATTTGATTTTAAGATTAAGCATTCAGTCTTGTCATGCAAACCCTATTATCAAACATCTAACAGTTATAATTAGCAGAAATTAAAGTGCGGAAATTAAATTACAAGGCGTCGGGTATTTACATCGCCAAAAGCAACCCTTTGAAAATAAAATAAAGCGGTAAAATAATTAAATTCCCTAATTAACTATTACATACCGGAAGCAGATACATTAATTGGATAAAGAAAATAATGTGCGACGCGAAATTAAATCGAATGCGAATTAGGGTTTTGACCCTTTTAAAAGAAAATGCTTTTTTTTTTTGTTTTTATTTTAAGAAAAGAAATTAATCCTAAAATTAAATACTAAATTAATTATTAAATTAATTAATTAAAAAAAGTTGACATATTTTGGGATTTTTGTTAATTTCATAAATAAATTAAAATAATTAAATTAGTGTTAAAACCTAATTAATTCTACTTGATTTTAAATATTTACAAAAATAAATTAAAGTTTCCTAATTAATATCCTAATTAATTAATAATATTTATTAATAAAAAAAAGAATTCTGAAATTTATTGGATAAAAAATATTTTTGTGATTTTGTGATAAAAAAGAAAATTAATCCATTGGTTAGAAGTTAACTAAAATAAAATAAAACAATTAAATTAAATAAATAAAATATAAAGAGAAGGAGAGAATGGGCCTTATATTGGGAGGTGTTGAAAGCAAATCTGTTGGCCCATTAATAAAAATCCATTTGACTTTTGGGATTCCACGCGCGTGCATTGTCTGGCTTATGGTGTGCCCCTGAAACTTGACCACCAGATCTGGCCATCTGGCCATCTGGCGCTTTGAGGAGTGATGGAGTATGGTGTGTCTTAGGCTGGCATGTGCACTGGATCATCAGCAAGAAAATATTATTGAGAAAATGGGGGACCTGGGATTCGAACCCATGTCCTGAAGGGATATCCAATGCCAAGCTTGCCACCACGCCATGTTGTTTCAGTTGTTAGTATGATACAAAATAATTATAATATAAGAAAACAAATTCCATTGGGTAAATATAAAAAATAGCGCGCCAAATTTGAATGGACTAATTGGGACGTGACATGCATTATCCCTGACCTTCAACCATGGCTAAAAGATACAACCACTTATACCAACGGACAGAGGTCCGTCGCTACAGGCATGTCCCCCTTCAAAACTTTGTACCGGCCATGAAAACGGATTCTAAGACCAGGGTTGAGCTCGTCTCAACCTCCTGGATGTAACCATGCCCATATCTGGGGCCAATTATCCCTGAAACAAGAAACCCTAAAAACAAGAACAAAACCCTAATAATGGTGGATCTTGCTACAGGTCAGATAAACAAAATCAAATGATGCCAAAAGCTTGTAAATGACGTGGTGATCACAAATATGCTATCAATTCATATCAACCATGCTTAGATTGCAAAATACGAAATCAAGAACAGGGCCATGTTACGAATGACTTACAGCGCGTATGAGGGTCTGAGAATGCATGGTTTGGATTGGTTTCTCTTGTGGAGATGGCCATCAAACGATTGAGATACTTTCCAAGCCCTGAAACGACCTCTAACCTTGATTTCGATCCCACACTTTTTCCTTGTTTTTGCAAGTTTTGTTCTGCCTCTAGAATTGCTCTCTAACCCTGATTCTTGTGTCTCTCGCTTCCTTATGTATTGCTCAGTGTATTAGGGTAACAAACTTTGTCCAAATCTTCCTCCATTGATCATTGAATATTTGGTTTGATCTTCTTTTACAACCTTCCAATTTTGGCTTGATTTCAATCTTTTTGTACCCTTATGCCTTGATACGAATTGGGAATGGTTTGCTAGCTGTGATTAAAGCCCGAAACAGTAAAAAAATCCAATGGTATAAATGCTTTGGATTTTATTTGATTTTATATGATTTAAATCAAATTAATTCAAATAAAAATCAAAATAATTAATAAAAATGTGATATGGACACATGGCTAAAGCTAGCGCACGTGGGAAATAATGCAAACTCAAAACAAGTGAAAAAGAATGGGCCCATTTGGAAAAAATTTAAGTTTTGGGGATAGTTGACTTTTGGTAATTTTGCAAAAAAGTCCAACGTCAATAATGTATAAATTCTTCAATTTTGAACGTTTGGAGGTGTTCTTGGACTTTTTAGAAATCTTGAGATGTCCTCTAATCAACCCTTTTGGTCTCATCTCATTTTTATATTCCATGCTCAAGTTAGGAGCTTTGACAAAAAAAGGTATTTTTGTTGACTTTCAAAAATGACCTATAATGTAAAAATTCATAACGTTTTGTGAGTGCATATTTTGAACTTAGGGTATGAAGATGGATTGTAGGGAATTTCATCCTATTCAAAATGAGCTTTGTATGGATCATTTCTCATAAAGTATGAGAAAGTTATGCTTGGTCAAAGTTGAGTTGACTTTTCCTATAAAACCCTAATTTAGCAACTTTTGAATCTTGATGAATTTTGAGCAATCCTTGATGAATCATGATAAAACCTTGATAAAATGATGAAATATACTTCAAAATGAGAATGTTGACAAAAAATCTTGAAGTTTGACTGTATTTGGGTCACAGTTGACTTTTGCCCTAGCACAGTCGATTTTTGGACCTTTTGAGCAATTGATTGAGCAAAATTCCTCTGCAAGGCTTGAAACTTGACATGGATGATCTTGAGAACATATTAGGACATTGGTGAGTACTTGGGGTCACTTGGACTCAAGGATCTTGATGCAACACAAAACCCTAATTTGAGTAGACTGCCTTAGGAGATAGCTTGTCTGACCAACCTTTGGACTACTTTGAGCAATTTGGAGATCTTTCTTGCAATGTTTTGGGAAATATGGGAGGGAAAATTTTGGGGTACAACAGCTGCCCCTGTTCAATCGTCTTAAACCTGAGGATGTAGGTTGGCTTTCGTGCCTTTCGTGATCCGAAGGTGGAAGAGGATTGAACACTAGAGTGCCCAGAAATTTGCACTCGCATGAAGTGGTAGTTGCTTTGTGATTTTAGGAATGGGATTACAGATGCCATTTGGAGGAGTGTCGATCGCATAAGAGATTCCTTAGGGAGAGCTTGCATACCTGCTGTTGAGGAAGATTCCGCTGGGGAAGTCTGATCTTTGTTGAGATTTAGGAACTTGTCCGTAATTCAACTAAGGTGTCTAGATTTAGGAACTTGCCCGTAATTCAACTGAGGTGTCGAGATTTAGGAACTTGCCCGTAATTCAACTGAGGTGTCAAGATTTAGGAACTTGCCCGTAATTCAACTGAGGTGTTGAGATTTAGGAATTGCCCGTAATTCTACTGAGGTGTCGAGATTTAGGAACTTGCCCGTAATTCAACTGAGGAGTTGAGATTTAGGAACTTGCCCGTAATTCAACTGAGGGGGGAAACATCTTCGTCGAGATTTAAGAACTTGTCTGTAATTCAACGAAGGAACACTTTTGTAGATATTTAGGACCTTGTCTGTACTTCAACTGAGAGAACATCTTTGCTGAGTTTTAAGAACTTGTCAGTAATTCGACTTGGGGAAACATCTTCGTCAAGATTTAAGAATTTGCCCGTAATTCAACTGAGAAAACTTCTCTGCTGAGATTTAGGAACTCGTTTGTAATTCAACGGAGGAACACTTTTGTCGAGATTTAGGACCTTGTCTGTACTTAAACTGAGATAACATCTCTGCTGAGTTTTAAGAACCTGTCAGTAATTCGACTTGGGGAAACATCTTCGTCAAGATTTAAGAACTTGCCCGTAATTCAACTGAGAAAACTTCTCTGCTGAGATTTAGGAACTCGTTTGTAATTCAACGGAGGAACACTTTTGTCGAGATTTAGGACCTTGTCTGTACTTAAACTGAGATAACATCTCTGCTGAGTTTTAAGAACCTGTCAGTAATTCGACTTGGGGAAACATCTTCGTCAAGATTTAAGAACTTGCCCGTAATTCAACTGAGAAAACTTCTCTGCTGAAATTTAGGAACTTGTCTGTAATTCAACGGAGGAACACCTTTGTCGAGATTTAGGAACTTGTCTGTACTTTAACTGATAAAACATCTCTGCTGAGTTTTAAGAACTCGTCCGTAATTCAATTGGGGAAACAGCTTCGTCGAGATTTAAGAACTCGCCCGTAATTCAACTGAGAATACTTCTCTGCTGAGATTTAGGAACTCGTATGTAATTCAACGGAGGAACACTTTTGTCGAGATTTAGGAACTTGTCTGTACTTCAACTGAGAAAACATCTCTGCTGAGTTTTAAGAACTCGTCCATAATTCAACTGGGGAAACATCTTCGTCGAGATTTAAGAACTCGCCCGTAATTCAACTGAGAAAACTTCTCTGCTGAGATTTAGGAACTCGTCTGTAATTCAACGGAGGTACACTTTTGTCGAGATTTAGGAACTCGTCTATACTTCAACTGAGAAAACATCTCTACTGAGTTTTAAGAACTCGTCCGTAATTCAACTGGGGAAACATCTTCGTCGAGATTTAAGAACTCGCCCGTAATTCAACTGAGAAAACTTCTCTGCTGAGATTTAGGAACCCGTCTGTAATTCAACGGAGGTAAAAGCTTCATAGCTTTGAATTTTGTTGAGAATTTAACCGCATCCTTCCTGAAAGGTAAAGGTTAGTTGTATGTAATGCATGATATGTATCAGGCAATGATGTTCTCAAAATAAATGAGATTGTGTTGTATGACGCATATGCATGTCATGATGTATGAAAATGTAATGTTTTTAGCTGGGGAAAATAAATCCCAGATAGCCGCTGGAGAAAAGAGTTGAATTCTTCGTTTCCGCTGGGGATAACGAATGAAGATGTTTGTGAGAATAAACCTGCAGGAGAGGATAACTTCGCTGGGGAATAAACTGATGAGGAGATTACTCTGTGGGGGAGAGATGCTCTGCTGAGGATTCCGTTGATAGATTCAGCTGGGGATGAATTACCGCTGCTGGTGATAATGAACCTTGTTGGGTATTGAATTCCTGTCGGTGAAAGGAATGAACTCCGCTGGGAATGATTTTTTCAATAGCGACCTTACTGGGGATAACTGTTTAGGCTCTACTGGGGACAATCTGCCAGAGTCTATTGGGGATGATTCTCCACACTCCATTGTGGATGCTTTTCTCAGACTGCACTGGGGAAACTTTCCAAACTCCACTGGGGATATTTTATACTCCGCCGGGGATGATAAGACTTTCCAGTGCTAATGATAGATAAACTCTGCTTGGGGAGAATATTACCGATTCATTCGCGGTTGTGAGTCTCAGCTGGGGAGAGCTAACATTACTGCCTTTTCTTACTCTGCGGGGAGTGAAAGTATTTCAGCCATACTTTTCAGCTGAATTTATCCTTGTACCTGGTGGACAGAGCAACTGTAAAGCTTGGATAATTCTTAATGCCCCTGTTTATGATATTACGAGTAATCATCTCTTGTTTCGCATGTAAATTTAATGAGCAGCAATTAATGTCAAATGCATATATCAAAAACTGAACATCGGACGTTCTTTGCAAAACAAAATAGAAAAAGGGAAACTGTTTGAAATTTATTTGAAAATGAATTGTATTGACTTTGAAGTTTGGCCTGTAAATAGGCGTTTTTTGTATAAGAGGCTGACGTCCTAGTAAGAGAACGCCACCGAACAAATAGAATTTACACAATTTGTGAAAAACAGCTATGTGAACAATCCCACTGGGTTCTAACTCTGCTATTGCCTTTATGTCCTCGAGCATCTCATCACTTTGCTACTTGGTTGAAGGTAGATCAGATTGTTTAGTGCCGTCCGAGCTTGATAGTTGATACCGAAGTTTGGTTGCAAGGTGATCCTATGAGACATAGTGTTACGCTTTGATCCCTAATTTTTTCCTAGACCGCCCTTTCGGGTTTTCAGTCCACCGGGATACCCTTTTTTGCCCAAGCCGCCTTTTCAGGTTTTCGACTTACCAGGTGTACAGAGTTTTTTCATTTTCATCCCTTACTTTTGCCCGAACCCTTTTAGTTCGCCGGGAAGCCCTTATTTTTGCCTAGGCCAATCAACCTAGCGGGTCTTTGATTATGCGTAGTATTTTTTCACTATGTCTGCATTGACAGGGCGAGGAAGGTCGTCACCATCCATGGTGGTTAGAATCATAGCCCCCCCTGAGAAAATGTTCTTACCAATAAATGGCCCTTCGTAGGTAGGGGTCCATTTGCCCCTGGGATCACCTTGAGGTAAGATAATGCGCTTGATTACCAGATCCCCAACTTGATACTCTTGTCTTCTGACTTTCTTGTTAAATGCCTTGATCATCCGTTTTTGATACGTCAGACCATGACAAATAGCAGTAAGTCTCTTTTCGTCAATTAAGTTCAGCTGATCAAGCCGGGTCTGAATCTAGTCATCTTCACTCAAACCTGCATCTTTCATAATCTGAATAGAGGATATATGAACTTCAACGGGCAAGACGGCTTCCATGCCATAAACCAAGGAATAGGGTGTTGCCTCTGTTGACGTCTGTGCTGAGGTACGTTACCCATGAAGAGCAAATGGTAACATCTCGTGCCAATCTTTGTATATCACTGTCATCTTCTGCACAATCTTCTTAATGTTCTTATTAGCTGCTTCTACAGCCCCATTCATCTTTGACCGGTAGGGAGAAGAGTTGTGATGTTGTATCTTGAACTGCTTGCAGAGCTCGGTGATCATCTTATTGTTGAGATTTGTACCATTGTCTATAATAATCCTTTATTGTATACCATATCGACAGATCAGGTTGTGCCGAATGAAACGTGCCACGACGTTCTTGGTCACTGTAGCAAAGGAAGCTGCTTCAACCCACTTTGTAAAGTAATCAATTGCTACCAGGATGAAATGATGCCCATTGGATGCCGTAGGCCTGATCTCTCCGATCATGTCAATGCCCCACATTGCAAAAGGCCACAGAGCTGTCAAGACGTTTAGAGGTACTAGAGGTATGTGCACCTTATCAGCATAGACTTGGCACTTATGATAGGTCCGAGAATGTTGATAACAGACGGCTTCCATTGTGGACCAATAATATCCTGCCCGAAGGATTTTCTTTGCCATGGTGTGTCCATTGGAATGAGTTCCGAAAGTACCTTCATGTAACTCTATCATGACCCTTTCTGCTTCGTTCTTATCCATACAACGCAGTAAGGTCAAATCATGGTTACGCTTGTAAAGAATGCCATTGATGATGAAGAACTTCGCCGCGAACCTCCTCAGAAACTTTTTATCATTAACAGATGCACCCTCGGGGTATTCCTGAGCCTCAAGATACCTCTTCACCTCATGGAACCAAGGTTTATCTGTTAGTTCTTCAGTCTCAATGTCACAGCAATGTGCAGGTTCGTCCAGCCTCTCAATGGTAATCTGGGGAGCCTCATTGTCCCATCTAACCTTGAACATAGAAGACATCGTAGCCAGCGCGTCCGCTAACTGATTCTCCTCTCTAGGGAAGTGTTCAAAGGTTATCTCCTCGAAGTGCGGAAGCAATGTCAACACATAATCCTTGTAAGGAATAAGATTAGGGTGTTTCGTATCCCACTCGCCTTTGATCTGACTGATCACGAGAGCAGAATCTCCGAAAACACTTAGAAACTTAATCCTTAGGTCAATTGCTGCTCGAAGACCCATGATGCACGCCTCATACTCCGCCATGTTGTTGGTGCAGTTGAAACATAATCGGGCGGTAAACGGAGTATGAGAGCCTTCAAGAGATATGATCACGGCGCCAATGCCATTATCCAAAGCATTTGAAGCTCCATCAAAGTACATAGACCATCGGGATCCCTCCTCAGGTCCTTCATCCGGTCCAGGTGTTTCACAGTCAGTTACCAACATGATGTTCTCATCCGGGAATTTGAAGTTTATAGACTGGTAATCATCCACTGCCTGATGTGCCAGATGATCTGCCAACACACTTCCCTTAATTGCCTTTTGGGTCGTATATTGGATGTCATACTCAGTCAAGATCATCTTCCATCTTGCTATTCTTCCGTACAAGGCAGGCTTTTCGAAGATATACTTGATTGGATCCATCTTTGATATCAATAAAGTAGTGTGAGTCAGTATATACTGTCTCAGCCGGCGAGCAGCCTATGCCAAAGCGCAATAAGTTTTCTCAAGCAACGAGTATCGGGTCTCGCAGTCGGTAAAATTTTTGCTAAGGTAATAAATAGCATGCTCTTTTCGGCCAGACTCGTCATGCTGCCCCAACACACACCCCATCAAATTGTCGAGTACTGTTAAGTATAAGATCAAAGGTCTCCCTTCAACTGGAAGCATCAGAATAGGTGGATCTTGGAGATATTCTTTGATCCTTTCGAAAGCGGCCTGACATTCATCATTCCATCTTACCACTTGATCTTTCTTCAGTAACTTGAAGATTGGCTCACAAGTAGCAGTTAGGTGCGAGATGAATCGGGCAATATAGTTCATACGTCCCAGAAATCCTATGACTTCTTTTTCAGTTCGGGGAGGTGGCATTTCCTGTATAGCCTTCACCTTTGCAGGATCCACTTGAATACCTTTGTAACTTACAACGAAACCCAGCAGCTTACCAGATCTCACCCTGAAGGTGCACTTGTTCGGGTTTAACCTCAGCTTGTACAACTTCAACCTGTCAAATAACTTCTGAAGGTGGTCAAGATGTTCTTTCTCAGTCTGGGATCTTGCAATCATGTCGTCAACGTATACCTCAATCTCATGATGGATCATGTCATGGAACAAAGCGACCATGGGGCGCTGATACGTTGCCCCATCATTCTTCAATCCGAAAGGCATGACCTTGTAGCAAAAGGTACCCCATTGAGTAACAAAGGTTGTCTTCTCCATATCTTTGGGAGCCATTTTAATCTAATTATAACCGGAGAAACCATCCATAAAGGAGAAGACCTTATGTTGTGCCGTGTTGTCAACCAGAACATCGATATGAGGTAGAGGGAAGTCATCCTTGGGACTTGCCCTGTTCAGATCCCTATAGTCAACACACATTCGAACTATACCATCCTTCTTCGGCACAGGAACCACGTTGTCCACCCACTGTGGGTAAGAAGTAACTGCTAGAAAACCGGCATCAAACTGCTTCATCACTTCAGCCTTGATTTTCTCAGACATCTCTGGGTGCATTCGACGGACTTTCTGTTTCACTGGAGGACAGTCTTCCTTGGTAGGAAATCGGTGAACCACAATATCGGTATCCAAACCAGGCATATCTTCATAAGACCAGGAAAAGATCTCAATGTAGTCACGCAACATCTGAATCAACCGTTGTTTAACACTAAGCTCCAGATTTGCACCGATCTTGACCTCTTTTTGTCTACCTCTATACCCAGATTTACCGTTTCCACTGGCTCTTCGTGCGGATGTATGGCCCTCTCTTCATGAAGTAACAGTCTAGCAAGTTCACCAGGAACTTCACAATCATCTTCACCTTCGTCTTCGGCTAAGTTGATCGGACTTTCGATGTCATAACTGGCAGTAGCAGAGTCGTTATCAGTAGGATCCAGAGTGGATGTAGACCTGTATATGTCAGTGTGTGTAAAATAGTTGTTTTGCAATATATAATAAAATAAAAACAAGGAGCGCAAAATTTGAAAAGCAAGAAACGTCTAATGCTTTTATTGATGATATATGGAAATGACACATATAAAGCCCTCACAAACAAAGCCCATGGTGCCTTGGGTAAGACACCGGGCCGTATAGTTTAAAAATTGTCTATTACAAACTCAAAACAAAAGTCTCATTACTGGGTAATAAAAGAAATTAGGACGAAGTCCTTTGCCGTCCAATTGCTTAGTCCACCATCAGTAGTCGGATAGATCAAACTGTTGAACTCAGATTCTTTAACATCGTCTCCAATGGCATTCACTCCTGAATTGCTGATAAACAGGGGAGGTCCTCCGATCCATGCATGCCGAACAACCCTTTGAGCTTTTACAGTGAAACCCAAACCAAACTTGTTAGTCTTATGTGCAAAGTCAGGGAGTTGGCCCCAATTTGTACACCCACCTTTCTCAACAACAGCCCGGGCATCCTTGAGGGAAGCCATCTTCATTGGAGGATCTTCAGTAACAATTTCAGTTGATGCCAGCGTCTGGGGCACTTCTTCAAAATGTTGAAACAGGGTCTCAATGAACTCCCCATCCATCTCCACATACCGGAAAGAGTTGAGATGGCTCACCATGTATTCCTCCTCTCCTCGTACCGTAACAATTTTCCCCTTCACTGGGTATTTCAGCATCTGGTGAAGCGTAGAAGTCACTGCCCCAGCTTTGTGGATCCACAGGCGACCCAGCAAATAAGAATAAGATGGCCGAATGTCCATCACATAGAATGTAGATGAAAAAATTTGAGAACCAACCTTAACTGGAATATGCACTTCTCCATGTACCATTCTCTTGGACCCGTCAAAGGCCCTAACTATGATGTTACTTGGCTTCAGCTCCAACCCTTCACAATCTAACCGGTCTAAAGCTTTCTTAGGAAAAATGTTCAACGAGGACCCAGTATCCATCAATACATGATCTAGAGTAGTGCCCCTGCATTCAATGGAGACATGCAGGGAATCATTGTGATTTTTCCCCTTAACAGTCAGGTCTGCGTCGGAGAAACCCAACCCATTATCTGCTGTCATACTAGCCACGCAATCTTTAAACTGGTCAGTTGATGTCTCTTGCGGCACATGCGCAGTCTTCAGGAAAGAAATCAGAGCCTTAGCATGGGCCTCTGAACACAACAATAAGGATAACATAGAGATCTTTGACGGGGTTTGCCCCAACTGTTCGACTACATTGTGGTCTCTTTTCTTTATGATCTTTAAAATTTCCTCTATCTCTTGTCTAGAGGCTTCAACAGTAATTTTCTTCGGTGCCTCCGTCTGGGCAGGCTCACTGGTGGTCCCTTTGCCCCGAGTGTCAGCTAACTCGGTGACAGGGGTAAGAATTGGTATTTGAGCAGGGACAGTAGTAGATGTACTGGCCGGCGTAATAACAACAGGCTTTTGAACAACTGGTGTAGAGATCTCAGGGGAGAAAAGCCTTCCGCTACGGGTGACTTTACTAGATCCAACAATATTGCTGACGTCAGTATCAGCCTCTTCAGTACTCAAATCTTGTTTAACCCCGTGATAATACACGTTAGCCCCATAGTTCCATGGGACAACTTTATCTGATGTATAGGGGATAGGCCCAGGAAAAGTAATGATCAAGGGAGCGATTCTCGAAACAAATGTAATTCTAACAGGCTTTCTCGAGGAAGCCTTGGAAGAATTGTCGAAAATGGTGATTATAGAAATGTCTTCAAAAGGAACCAAAGGAACAACAGTCTTCTCAAACAAAATTTCTTTATTATCCATCAGGCGTTGGACACCTGATTTTAAAAGATGGCAACCGGTAGGTAGGACGGAACACAGACGACAACCTTCGCCACAACCCGAAAATAAACTGGCTAACAGAAGGTTCTTCTTCACAGTCTTCAATGGAGTAGCAATGTCTTTTATAGAAACCACAAATCAGTCTTCATCTACAGCATTCACTCCATGCTTGGGCATCGGAGCAGTCATAACATTAGGCTTTTCGGGTGCTTCGAACTCAATCTCCTTAGCATCAATCAGATCCTGTACCTTATTCTTCAGGACCCATCAATCATTCGTATCATGCCCCGGGCTATCAGAATGAAAAGCACAACGGGCGTTCGGGTTGTACAACGGTGATGTTGTATTGGGATTCTTCGGAGCTTCCTTCGGAATCACCAAGTTGGTCTTTAGCAACTGCGGCAAAATCTGAGACAGGGTCATATGGAGCTGAGTGAATTGTCTTCGCGGCCTCTCGGCCCTTGGCTGATTGTTGCGTTGTGCGGAAACAGCAGGTCTTGATATAACAACCGCATTGACTGCTTGGCGGCGCTCAGGTCTATTATGGCTCTTTGAACTGTAAATAGTACTGGACTGCTTCTTAAAAGGCTTCTTTTCGGTGCTTGACGAAGCACCCTTCTGTATCTTACTGCTCTTGATATCGGCCTCAACTCTTTCCCCGGTCATAATCAGCTCAGTAAACCCGGACGATGAACTTCCAATCAGATGGTTGAAATACGGACCAGACAAGGCCCCTAGAAACATATCCACTAACTCCCTATCAGCCAACGGGGGTTGTACTCTTCCAGCAAGGTCCCTGCATTTCTGAGCGTAGTCTTTGAAACCTTCGCTCGCACCCATAGACATACCCTGAAGTTGGGTACGCGTGGGAGCGAGGTCGGCATTGTATTGGTACTGCTTGTAAAAAGCAGCAGCAAGGTCTTCCCAATTACGGATACTAGCTCCTTCCAGCTGGTAAAACCATTCAAGTTGAGTCCCTGAGAGACTATCTTGAAAGAAGTGGATCCAGAGGTTCTTATCAGCAGTGTATGGCTAGATCTTTCTAACATACGAGCGGAGGTGCAGCTTTGGACAAGAAACCCCATCGTATTTAGCGAAGATTGGTGCTTTAAACTTGTGGGGAATCACCACCCCAGATGATAAACCCAAATCACCAAATTCCAATCCAGGTACTTTCTGGATCTCCATCGCACTTAACCGGTCTTCAAGCTGTTTATACCTATCCTCAGCCGGAGGATACTGGTCTTCGTCAAAGTCAGTCTCGTTGTCAGATACCACAGGGCTAGGAGCCCTCCTTTCTTCTTGGTTTTCTCCCCCTCCAGATGAGTGGGATAAATTGACTTCATCTCGCAAATTGTTCCCAAATCTGTGACCCATGTTCAGGAGGACCGTCTTCTTCTTCTTCTTCTTCTTCTTCTTCTTCTTCTTCTTCTTCTTCTTTTCCTTTAAGATAAGAGTCTTCAGATCTTTCTGACCCTTAGCCAAATTCATGAACATTTTCTGAAATTGAGTGTTTTGAGCTTGTAGAGCCTTGATAGCTTGATCAGTTGATGTTTCAGCAGACATGATGTTGAAATAAACAGCGAAGAAGATGAGAAACCTGTAAGGGTACCTGTAATGAGGTGCATGGGAATGATATGTGTATGATATGATTTCAAAGACTTTAGGGATTCAAATTCGTAAACCAAAATGAAACACACTTTTATTAGGTAACAAACATGAAACAATGTTTGACAAATGCCTTTAAGGCGTTACAAAAGGGAAAAACTGAAAAGTAAATCAAAACTAGAAATAACAAAAGACATCAGCGCTCCCATGGTCGTTTGCCTCCTGTGATGACATAGTCATTGAGGACCTTCTCATTCTCCAGTTGTCTTGTAAGCTTTAGAATCTTCCGCTCCTGCTCGTGATACTTTTCTCTGTAAGTATCCCGCTCTTATCTTAACTGCATCCAAGACCTCTTTAATTCCCCAATGTCAGTAGGCATGTACGGGTGGAGGATGGTAGGTGGAACCCCTTCTTCATCAGCAATCTCAACAATCACAGGCAAGACAGCTTCGTACGGCATTCCCAGCTTTTGGGCACGGATTCGAACCCATCGGAGATACGGTTCCATCGGAAGAGAAGTCTTCATCCCTAACTCGTGTGGATTAGACCTGTGCACCCTGTCCCAAGCTCGTATGAACCTGCGACGATGCTCCTCACTATCCCCTTGGAAGTCAAATACAATGCTCGGCATTAGCAACTCATGAGGTCCGTCCCTCCTAGCTCGCCCAAACTGACGTAAGGCCAAAGAAGAATTATAGGTAATCCCTCCTCGAATTCCCAACAATGGAACATTGGGGTACTCCCCACAGCGATCAATAATAGCTACGTCTTCCATGTATTTAGTGCTCTAGATAATGTCAGTGTGAGCGAGAGACATAATTCTATAGGCCCAACCCATGCCTTCCTTGTTCTTCAAAACTGATTTGGGGAGGTTAGAAATAAACCACCTCGCCAGCAATGGTGCACAACACATAAGGGTTCCCCGTTTCCGAGCAGTACGGGCATAAAGAGCATGTAGAATATCCCCTAAGAGAGTGGGCACAAAATTACGAGACATGAAAATCTTTACCGCATTCACATCAACAAAGGAATCAGAATTGGGAAACAGAACCAACCCATAAATAAGAAGAGCCAGAATGTCTTCAAATGCCTGAAAGTCTAGACTGTCCCAGAACTGATTATCCTGATCAACCAAGAACATAGCCAAGAAGCCTTTTGTCCCACTCCTAGTCTCCCAATTAGACATTACTTCAGCCTTTGTCAGATGTAGGGCTGTAGAAACATCTTCTGGCCTAAGAGCTTTCTCCCAACCTGTAAACGGCGTCTGCTCTAGAATAGAAATACCAAGTAGATCAGAGAACTCTTCCAAGGTAGGGACCAACTGATAGTCCGGGAAAGTGAAGCAGTGGTACAATGGATCAAAGAACTGGCACTAGACACTCAACATCTGCTCATCCATCTTGGAAGTGACCAAACCAAGGAGGTGCCCATGTCTTCTGATAAAGGAGGAAGTATCTGGAACTTTTGCAACCAAATCTCTAAGCTGAGTAGGAATCTGAACAAAACTGATCCGAATAGTGTTTCAACGCATAGGTGCCATGACCTACAAAACAGAACAAAGATGAATCCCCTCTGTCTTTGAAATGGGTTAGTCCAATGCAATATGCATGTCATGATGTATGATGTTATTATATAAACACACCACAAGTATTCACAGATAGCAAACATGGTAAGGGCAAACAAGTCACACAGATAGCCCTTAGATTTCAGGCTGGCAAGGAGTTTAGGTACTACCCTCTTTCAGTTCAGTTGGTTCAAACCTGTCCTAGTAATAGTAACTGGGTTCTAGAGGATCTCAATATCACTGACCACCCTCGATCTGTCATAATTCCAGTTTGGCAACCTTTTCTTGCGGCCGGAATCATCGCGAGAGTTTGGTCTCAATGAGTGTAGCATACTGCTACTTTTCTATGGCCAAGTTGGTCAATTATAGGTTCTAAGGTCAGTTGGTGCTTAATGACCCCTTAGAAGACCCATATTCTCCTTGTTCCACCACAAGGGATATCAGTACAAACTAAAGTGCCACACCAATGTAGCTACTGCTTCAACTGTATCGGTCTACGCTGTAAAGTTCTCTCACAGTCTATTGCTACTTACCTAAAAGGTATCCCCAGATCCGGGTTAGGATCTATAGTAACTCCGATACAAGCCCACAATGATAAAGCATACAAATCAAGCAATTGAGAACATTATGATGAACTATTCCTAAGGTACACCCCACTTATTTAAAGTCCCCTGCAGAGTCGCCAGTTCTGTGATACGGTGGGAAGAACTAACTGTTTTTGGAATGCTGGTTTGCATTTTGCGTTTGTTTTTGCAAAATGTCGCGGCAAGCAAGAGTCGCCACCTACTTTTATCTTATCCAACAAGGAAAGGAAAAAAGCACAGAAAAATTCCTTTTTCGAGATTATCTATGAGTACGGGGGGTAGATTATAGAAAGGGAAGGTATTAGCACCCTTTCTATCCATAGTTATCTACGGGCTCTTAGGTACTTGCTCATAATTTTCAAAATGTTTTCTTTATGCTTGTGGGTTTGAAAAAGTTTTTGTTTCAACTTCGATTTAACTCTTGCTTCTGTCCTCAAGAGTGTAATGAAGTGTTTTTTGAAAACTTTGTTTGTAAATGTGTAAGTGTGAAAGATTTGTTTTGTTTTGGATGAGCAAGTATCTAAGAACTATCTAACTACTCGAAAAAGGAATCGTTCTATGCTAATTTCCTTTAGACAATGCTATCCCACTATTAGTGAGTAGGTAGCACCGTCGTTGAAGTTTGAGGGTCAATTCGAATGAGGGACATACGGTCACCAAAGCAATGTTAGGACGCCTTAGCGATAACCCTAATGTCTTAGATCATTTATTTGAGGCAACAATATTCGAGGTAACCGTTTCGAGGCAACTATGATCTTTTAGACAAGAGGGCGACCTCTAAAATACCCTATACTCAATGACCGTGTACGAAGGCAACCAAGTGGGGTGTACCCTAAGAGTGCGCATGTGTGATTGTGTTGCTTTCAGTTATTTTTATCTTTGCACATGTTAAAGGTGATCTAATTTGATTTTAAGATTAAGCATTCAATCTTGTCATGCAAACCCTATTATCAAACATCTAACAGTTATAATTAGCAGAAATTAAAGTGCGGAAATTAAATTACAAGGCGTCGGGTATTTACATCGCCAAAAGCAATCCTTTGAAAATAAAATAAAGCGGTAAAATAATTAAATGTCCTAATTAACTATTACATATCGGAAGCAGATACATTAATTGGATAAAGAAAATAATGTGCGACGCGAAATTAAATCGAATGCGAATTAGGGTTTTGACCCTTTTAAAAGAAAATGCTTTTTTTGTTGTTTTTATTTTAAGAAAAGAAATTAATCCTAAAATTAAATACTAAATTAATTATTAAATAAATTAATTAAAAAAATTTGACATATTTTTGTATTTTTGTGAATTTAAGAAAGAAATTAAAATAATTAAATTAGTGTTAAAACATAATTAATTCTACTTGATTTTAAATATTTACAAAAATAAATTAAAGTTTCCTAATTAATATCCTAATTAATTAATAATATTTATTAATAAAAAAAAGAATTCTGAAATTTATTGGATAAAAAATATTTTTGTGATTTTGTGATAAAAAAGAAAATTAATCCATTGGTTAGAAGTTAATTAAAATAAAATAAAACAATTAAATTAAATAAATAAAATATAAAGAGAAGGAGAGAATGAGCCTTATATTGGGAGGTGCTGAAAGCAAATATGTTGGCCCATTAATGAAAATCCATTTGAATTTTGGGATTCCATTCGCGTGCATTGACTGGCTTATGGTGTGCCCCTGAAACTTGACCACCAGATCTGGCCATCTGGCGCTTTGAGGAGTGAGGGAGTATGGTGTTTCTTAGGCTGGCATGTGCACTGGATCATCTGCAAGAAAATATTATTGAGAAAATGGGGGACCTGGGATTCGAACCCAGGTCCTGAAGGAATATCCAATGCCAAGCTTGCCACCACGCCATGTTGTTTCAGTTGTTAGTATGATACAAAATAATTATAATATAAGAAAACAAATTCCATTGGGTAAATATAAAAAATAGCGCGCCAAATTTGAATGGACTAATGGGGACGTGACACGCATTGTCCCTGACCTCCAACCGTGGCTAAAATATACAACCACTTATACCAACGGACAAAGGTCCGTCGCAACAGGCCTGTCCCCCTTCAAAACTTTGTACCGACCATGAAAACGGATTCTAAGACCAGGGTTGAGCTCGTCTCAACCTCCTGGATGCAACCATGCCCATATTTGGGGCCAATTATCCCTGAAACAAGAAACCCTAAAAACAAGAAGAAAACCCTAATAATGGTGGATCTTGCTACAGGTCAGATAAACAAAATCAAATGATGCCAAAAGCTTGTAAATGACGTGGTGATCACAAATATGCTATCAATTCATATCAACCATGCTTAGATTGCAAAATACGAAATCAAGAACAGGGCCATGTTACGAATGACTTACAGCGTGTATGAGGGTCTGAGAATGCGTGGTTTGGATTGGTTTCTCTTGTGGAGATGGCCAGCAAACGATTGAGATACTTGCCAAGCCCTGAAACGACCTCTAACCTTGATTTCGATCCCACACTTTTTCCTTGTTTTTGCAAGTTTTGTTCTGCCTCTAGAATTACTCTCCAACCCTGATTCTTGTGTCTCTCGCTTCCTTATGTATTTCTCAGTGTATTAGGGTAACAAACTTTGTCCAAATCTTCCTCCATTGATGATTGAATATTTGATTTGATCTTCTTTTACAACCTTCCAATTTTGGCTTGATTTAAATCTTTTTGTACCCTTATGCCTTGATACAAATTGGGAATGGTTTGCTAGTTGTGATTAAAGCCTGAAACAGTCAAAAAATCCATTGGTCTCAATGCTTTGGATTTTATTTGATTTAAATCAAATTAATTCAAATAAAAATCAAAATAATTAATAAAAATGTGATATGGACACATGGCTAAAGCTAGAGCACGTGGGCAATAATGCAAACTCAAAACAAGTGAAAAAGAATGGGCCCATTTGTCAAAATTTGAAGTTTTGGGGATAGTTGACATTTCGCAATTTTGCAAAAAAGTCCAACTTCAACAATGCAAACTTCTTCAATTTTCAACTTTTGGAGGTTTTCTTTGACTTTTTAGAAAGCTTGAGATGTCCTCTAATCAACCCTTTTGGTATCATCTCATTTTGATATTCCATGATCAAGTTAGGAGCTTTGACAAAAAAGGTGTTTTTGTTGACTTTCAAAAATGACCTATAATGTCAAAATTCATAACTTCTTGTGACTGCATATTTTGAACTTGGGGTATGAATATGGATTGTATGGAATTGCATCCTCTTCAAAATGAGATTTGGATGGATCATTTCTAATAAATTATGAGAAAGTTATGCTTGGTCAAAGTTGAGTTGACTTTTCCTCTAAAACCCTAATTTACAACTTTTGAATCTTGATGAATTTTGAGCAATCCTTGATGAATCATGATCAAACCTTTATCAAATGATGAGATATCCTTCAAAATGAGAATGTTGACAAAAAATATTAAAGTTTGACTGTATTTGGGTCACAGTTGACTTTTGCCATAACACAGTCGATTTTTGGACCTTTTGAGCAATTGACTGAGCAAAATTCCTCTGCAAGGCTTGAAACTTGACATGGATGATCTTGAGAACATATTAGGACATTGGTGAGCACTTGGGGTCACTTGGACTCAAGGATCTTGATGCAACACAAAACCCTAATTTGAGTAGATTGCCTTAAGAGATAGCTTGTCTGGCCAACCTTTGGACTACTTTGAGCAATTTGGAGATCTTTCTTGCAATGTTTTGGGAAATATGGGAGGGAAAATTTTGGGGTACAACAACTGCCCTTTATAGCTTTCTGGGTAGTATATTGTATGTCATATTCTGTTAGGATCATCTGCCATCTAGCTATCCTCCCAAACAGAGCAGGTTTTTCGAAGATGTATTTTATTGGATCCATCTTAGATATCAACAAGGTAGTATGAGTCAGCATATATTATCTTAGTCGGCGAGCAGCCCATTCCAGAGCGCAACAAGTTTTCTCGAGCAGTGAATATCTGGTTTCACAGTCGGTAAACTTTTTGCTCAGGTAGTAAATAACATGCTCTTTTCGGCCAGACTCGTCATGCTGCCCCAATACACACCCCATTGAGTTCTCTAAAACGTTCAGATACATGATCAATGGTCTTCCCTCGACTGGTGGCATCAAAACAGGAGGCTCTTGTAAGTACTCTTTGATCTTGTCAAAAGCAATATGGCATTCATCATTCCATTTGACTACTTGATCTTTCTTCAATAGTTTGAAGATTGGCTCACAAGTAGCTGTTAGGTGAGAAATGAATCTGGAAATATAGTTCAAGCGTCCCAGGAATCCTCTGACTTACTTCTCAGTACGAGGAGAAGGCATTTCTTGTATTGCTTTAACCTTGGCCGGATCGACCTCAATGCCTTTGTTACGGACGACAAAACCTAAAAGTTTACCGGATCGTACTCTGAATGTGCACTTGTTTGGGTTTAACCTTAGTTTATACTTCTTCAACCTTTCAAACAACTTTTGCAAGTGACCAAGGTGCTCTTCTTCCGTTTGTGATCGGGCTATCATATCGTCTACATAGACCTCTATTTCATGATGTATCATGTCATGAAACAAAGCTACCATGGCGTGCTGATAGGTTTCCCCAGCATTCTTCAGTCTGAATGGCATCAATTTGTAGCAGAATGTGCCCCACTGTGTGACAAATGTAGTTTTCTCCATGTCCTCAGGTGCCATTTTGATTTGGTTATAACCTGAGAATCCGTCCATGAAGGGAAACACTTTGTGCTGTGCTGTATTATCAACCAGGATATCTATGTGGGGGAGTGGAAAATCATCTTTAGGGCTGGCCCTATTCAAATCTCTATAGTCCACGCACATTCTTACTTTGCCGTCCTTTTTCGGCACGGGAACAATGTTGGTAACCCATTGGGGATAGGAAGTAACAACCAAGAATCTGGCTTGAATTGTTTCATGACTTCCACTTTGATCTTCTCTGACATATCAGGTCTCATACGGCAGAATTTTTATTTTACTGGTGGACAGTCTTCTCTTGTTGGCAGACGATGTACCACGATGTCTGTATCAAGTCCTGGGATGTCTTCATATGACCAGGCAAAGATCTCAACATAATCATGCAACAGTTGAATCAGACGTTCCTTGACACTGGTCTCTAGATTGGCACTCACCTTGATTTCTTTTTTGTAATATTCATAAAAAATTCGCACATTTAAAACCTTGTGTCTTGCCCGAGGCACAATGGTCCATTTGTAAGGGTTTTTATTTCATCTTCATATGACATTCAATGAATCATGGACGTTTTTCACATAAAAACTTTTTGTGCTCATTGTTTTTCTTTTACATTTTATTTTTAAAGATGGCTATACCCTTACACACACCCACACTCGCAAATGCAGGTACCCCTCCATTTCGAATCCCATGGGTAACGATACTACTATGGCCTTTTGCAACTCTGAGGATCTAATCTACCAAGCCGAAGATGAAGGTGAGGAAGATTGTGAAGTACCAGGGGAATTGGCTCATGAGGCTGAATAGCTCTTTCCCCTTGTTGTAGTAGTCTGGCCAATTCCCCTGGTACTTCACAATCTTCCTCACCTTCGTCTTCGGCTTGGTAGATTAGATCCTCAGAGTCGCAAAAGGCCATAGCAGTATCGTTACCCATGGGATCCGGAATGGAGGGGTACCTGCATTTACGAGTGTGGGTGTGTGTAAGGGTATAGCCATCTTTAAAAATAAAATGTAAAAGAAAAACAATGAGCACAAAAAGTTTTTATGTGAAAAACGCCCATGATTCATTGAATGTCATATGAAGATGAAATAAAAACCCTTACAACTGGACCATTGTGCCTCGGGCAAGACACAAGGTTTTAAATGTGTGAATTTTTTGTGAATATTACAAGTCCAATAGAAATGTAAAAGATAAATTACTGAGGGATGAAAGTTATTGGGACAAAGTCTCTAGCTTCCCAATTGCGGATTCCTCCGTTGATAGTAGGAAAGATCCAATCCTCCAAGCTGCAATCCTCTTAACCATCTTCCACTGCATTAACCTCTCGGTTCCTAATGTTCGGGGGCAGCCCTCCAGCACGGGCACGACGTACAACCTTCTGAGCGCTTGAAGTGAACCCTAAGCCGAACTTATCAGATTTATATGGAATATCCGGAAGTTATCCCTAGATGGTGCATCCACCCTCCTCTACTACTGCCTTGGCGTCCTTCAAAGATGACATCCGGAGTGGAGGTCTTGTGATCTTGGGAATCTGGGATTCAGTCTTGGTTACTGCTACCTCTTGAGAGACTTCTTTGAAATGTTGAAAAGGAGTTTCAATGAACTCTCCGTCCAATTCCACATACCGGAAGGAATTGAGGTGGCTAATCATATACTCTTCCTCTCCGTGGACAGTGATAATCTTTCCATGGACCGGATATTTCAGCATCTGGTGCAGTGTAGAGGTGACAGCACCGACATTATGGATCCATGGCCGTCCTAGCAGACATGAGTAAGAGGGGCGGATGTCCATTACGTAGAAGGTCGAATTGAAAGTTTGAGTCCCAACCTTTATGGGGATATCCACCTCCCCGTGCACCATCCTCTTTGAGCCATCAAATGCTCTCACGACTATGTTACTGGGTTTCAACGTCAGTCCTTTGCAGTCCAATCTGTCGAGAGCTTTCATCGGTAAAACATTCAAAGATGAGCCGGTGTCCACCAAGACATGGGCCAGAGTAGTTCCTATACATTCCACAGAGACATGCAATGCCTCGTTGTGCTTTCTTCCCCTTGATGTCAGATCAGCATCCGAGAAGCCTAGGCCGTTATCTGTCATCAAACTGGCCACACAATCTTGAAATTGGTCAGCAGACGTCTCTTGAGGCACATGGGTTATCTTCAGAAACTTCACCAAGGCTTTCGCATGTTCCTCGGAGCACAGTAACAATGCCAGCATGGAGATTTTGGAGGGAGTTTGCCCCAACTGTTCAACCACGTCGTAGTCACTCTTCTTTATTATTCTCAGGATCTCCTCCATTTTCCTCTTGGAGGTTTCGGGGATAGTCAGTGGTTGAGCCTTCGTCCGGACAAGCTCTTCTTGAATGATTTTTCCTCGAGTTTCAGCAGTAGAAGTGTTGGTAGGGATAACAGCAGGGGTTGTGTCGTCTTTGTCAATAGGAGCACTTGCAGATATGATTATTGGTATGGAGGTAACCTTCGGAGTAGCCACGGGTCCAAAAACTGCCTTTGGAGGGGCAATTTCTGGAGAGAAGATTCTACCGCTACAGATAATCTTACTGGTTCCAGCAATATTGCCAATGTCAGAGTCTTCTTCTTCGGAGCTCATCTCTTCAGCGGCCAGCCCATCTTGGTTGATACAATGGTAGTAGATGTCTCCACCGTAATTCCACGGCATTGTTTTGTCTGATTCATACGGGACCGGCCCGAGCATTGTGATTATAAGAGGAGTATTTTTTGGAACTGATGTAATCCTAACTGGTCTTTTCGGAACCCTGGAAGGATTGGCGGAGATGGTTATGATAGAAACGTCTTTAATAGGAACAGGTGAAACAGGAGCACTTTCAAACAAAATCTCTTGGTTATCTATCTAGCGTTGAATGCCTATTTTCAACAAAAGGCAATCAGTTGGTGAGGATAAGCAAAGATGGCAGTCTTTATTATAACCCGGGAACACACCAGCTTTCAACAAGTTTATCTTAATGATTGGGAGTGGAGTCAAGAGTTCATCAACTGTGGCAGCAAACAAATCTTCTTCTATTGCATTGGTGTTGTGACCATGCCTAGGCATAGGAGCAGAAATGACGTTTGGCTACTCAGGTGCATCAAACTCAATCTATTTTGCATCTATAAGGTCTTGAATTTTGTTTTTCAGGGCCCAACAATTGTTAGTGTCGTGACCTGGACTTTCGGAGTGATATGCGCATCTGGCATTTGGGTGATAATGAGGGGACGTCATGTTGGGGTTTTTGGGGGCTTCCTTCAGAGTTGTCAAATTGGATTTCAGAAGATGTGGTAAAACCTGGGCTAGAGTCATATTAATTCTGGTGAATTTCCAGACTGGCCTTTCCACCCTTGGTTGATTACTTCTTGGTTGATCAGATGTAGGCTTTGGGATCATAACAGCCCCTACCATTGGTCGGTGTTGTTCACACTGATTTCTGGTAAACAACCGCTAGTCTTCCAAACTATTGAATAAACTTAATTACTGTTATTCAATTTCTCTGGTAACTTGCAGGATCGACTAGATTGATCCTATGGGACATAGTTGTTTGGCTAAATCTAATTGTAAAATTGGTATTCATATTTAGGACTTCTAATTAAAGTGTTTCAAAGACATCCAATCCAATTCGATTACTACACTAAATGATTCGAAGGATAATTTCTATATGATATAAGGAATGTTCATTAGAAAAGTAAAAAGACTTAAGGTTGGGTAAATGGTAGGATTAAGTGAGTGAATGTAAGAGTTGCTGAATGTTTAAAGGATTCGAACATAAGAAAAGTGTTTAATTGCAGAAAGAAATATATGACTCTGAATGTAAAAGCTTTAATGTAAAGGAATGAACGTAAAAATGTTCGAAGCACAAATGAAATGGAAATGAAAGATAAAACTGTAAAATATAAAGAGTTTTCATTGAATTCTAAATGTTGGTGTTATCATACGTACATCTTTCGAGCATTCGTTTCCCTATCCATGCGGTATTTTGAATGCTTACTGAATTTGTACAACAAATATGACACACCGAAATCCTAACACTAAGACCTCTATTTATACTATTTCGACCATAACGGTCTTGCTATCAGAATTTTCCACGTTCGAAGCAAGCAGAGCATTACTTCCCTCTAGCCTCCACGCGTCCTCGAACGCTCCAACGCTTATATATTTGAATTTCCAATATCCCGCTCACGTTTGAATTTCAAACGCCTTGGAACCTTCGTTTCGAATTCGTTTCAAAGGTTATTTTCGAAAACAACCTTCACAAATATAATCTCATCATTATTTCAAAAATTCTTTAGACTTACACTCCACAACTATCATTCGAAACCTTGAACTTTAACATTTCCATTCGAAAAAATAGTCTCTTCCATTCCAAACCATAAAACTTGCTTTATTCAAACAAAGCCCAATCATTTCATTTCGAATCACAATATCAAAATCTTCAGCCAACAAAATGCCCCTTTAAAATATGTATTTCGAACCCTTTGAGAAATACTTATTTTAAACAGATTCACAAGACTTTGATAGGTCTTTTGAAGAATCATGACATTTACTGTGCATGACTTTACCCACGTCAATCAAGACACATCTTTGAGTACCTAACCATCTTGGACCAGTTACCACAGCATGGTGCGGTTTTAAAAATAATGATTACTATTAATCACACTCATTACCAACACTAGATCTTATGCCACCTCTCTCTGAATCCAATCAACGACTTCCACGTACCCCTAGTCTTATTTAGTGGGTGTTTACACTCACTCTTCCACACTCTCTATAAAACTCATCAATTTAGTCTTTTCTTCTTTTTCTCCAAAATTCTGAAACCCCCCTCTTTTTCACTAAACCCTAAAACTTCCAGCAATCTTAACAATGTCTTCATCAACATCATCACAATTGAAGAAATCAACAAAGAGGAAGAACAAGAACAACAACACAGAAACTGTCATGGAGAGCAAGGTGGGTACTTATCAGAATCAATCTGTGCTCAATCCTCAAGCGATCTCCAAAGAGAAAGAAATGTTGTATGCTTCTCAGGTATTAATCCCTACCATTGTTGCTGGAAAAAGGTTTTCCCTAATGGGTCCTTTAACCGTTTTTGAAATTCTGAAAGATACTAGGAAAAGTTTTCCCGTTTGCTATAAATTCAAACCCCTATTCACCAAGGTGGATGCCCCTAAGGCAGGAACTGAAGACATAAGCGAATCATCTAATTTGAAAACAACTGAAACTCCAGTCTCACCTCCAAAAGATCCTTTTATTTTAGATTACATCAAAAGCAATTTCAAACCATTTCGATCCTGCCCCACTTCAGATGTAGCATACCAAAACTGGCTCACTAAAGTAGAATCCAAAAAATCCCAGCAATGGGAAGAATTAGGAATTTATAATTTAATCAAACTGTCGAAACCAGGCTTTACTTACAGTCACCCATTGCTATTTGCTTCTTTGTACTTCTGGGACAACACTTATAACACTTTCCACCTTTCGGGAGGAATGATAACACCCACCTTCTTTGACATAGCTGCCATCACTAGTATTTCACCAGTGGGGGAAACTTATATCCCTGATAACGAAGAACATTCTAGCATCATTGACTTCGATGTCAAACTAGCTAGCTTTTCAAAATTCATCAGCCATTATCATACTGAAGGGGATGATGTCTCAGACGTAGAACATATCGCTTTCCTTACCTTGTGGCTATCACGATATGTGTTCTGCAGCAGATCCTTGCAAGTGGCGAGTAGGTTCATTCCTCTAGCCAGGGATTTCCATGAAAATAGGAAAGTCTGCCTGAGTGAACTGCTACTTGTCGATCTTTATGAGAGCTTAAGGTCAACAGTTTCTGGTTTAAAATCCCATGCTCCAAAGAACATTCTTCTGGCTGGACCCTTTTGGTTGCTTCAACTATGGCTTAATGCCATGTTCGAATCTTCTTTATCAACTGTTGATACTATCAACGAACAAGATCCAGAAATAACTGACAGGATCATCGAAGGCACAAGGCTTCGAAAGCTTACTCCCAATAATGACAAGGATGATTTCAAAGTCCATTTTTCTAAATACATCATGATCTTCTCAAAAAGACACAAGTTCGAAGAGTCCATGGCACCTTTTGCTCAAAGGACTTGTGGACCATCATGGTTCACAACGTCTCTCTCACAAGCTGTCAAGAGCAAAGAGATGCAGGACATTTGGAAAGCGTTTCTTCTTCCTAGGCTAATTTCCTCAAGAATTACTCCAACAAAGAATCAGATTTTCCTCCTGGCTTATCAACCCAATTTCTTTTCCCGATAATTTGGCTTGTGCCAATTAATTCCTGAACCTTTGTTCCAAACACAAAGTGCCATAACCTCAGGCAAAACGTTCAAAGCAAGAGAGGCCAAATTACAACAGGAGCAATATCAAGATTTTGCTCAGTTCGAGCTTTTACCTTTTGAGCCAACATACTTCACAACAAAAGGATTTCTTGAATGGTGGACTAAGTTCTACCAGACATATATGTTTGACACACTCACCATTCAACAAAAGCTAACTGGCGCGTTCAATGTACAGGTACACTCCAAGAAAGGTATGTTCACTCATGTCAAAGAAATTAGGGCTTTTCAAAATTATTTCGAAACCACTTATGATCTCACACACTTGGGAACCACTGTACATCGAGCGGCCGAGACCTTGAAGGAAAAAATTAAAGAAAAAACTTCTAAGTTCAAACTTCCTTCAGGGTTGTCACCTGAGGATAGGTATAGGTTGGCGCTCGAAATGCATCCACCTAAATTTCCTAGGTTTCCTACCTCAGAACTAGCTATGGCTTGGTTTCCTCCATACCCTTGGTGGTTTACTTGCAAAGAAATGTTCAAATACCAATCTCGAAAGAAACTAAAGCCATCTGAGACTGTGACATGGGCTCGTTACTGGCTTCATAATTTCCCAGGACATCTTCGCTATGACCTTCCTGCCATTTCGATTACATCTAATCAAGGCACAGGTGCGAATGCTTGGGAAAATTCCAATTGTATCCTAATTCCCTTATCCTTAACATTTTATCTTAATTGTTTCACTTTTCAGCCATTAGGATAAAAAATGTTACTTCGAAGCCCAAGGAAGGGAACACTTCTCAACAAGCTATTGAAGTTAGCGATGATGTAACTCCAACAATACCAACAACAACAACAACTACTACAACAACAACACCGGCAGTAGCAGACATTTCAATTCCAAAGGTAATCAACTAACCCTGTTGTTTCGAATAAACTGAAGTTTATGATTTAGATCTAACTTATGTTTAAACCTTTTCAGACTAGCAAACTTCCACCAACTACTCCTAAGAAAAGGAAACAAGGCCCTACTGAAAAGAACCTCAAGACTGGCGAAAATTCTCCAACAGCTTCTAAGAAGAAGCAAAAGAAAGAAAGCTCCAAAGGCCCTGAGCCTACTAACATTCATGGACTTGATTCCAAAGACGTTGCTCCCTCAACAACATCCAAAATTTCACCTTCGACCTCCAATGTAATATTGGAACATATTGACAGTAACATTTCTTCTGATAATCCACAGGTAATTCAAATTCGAATTCCTAACAAAAATATTTATTCATACCTTGGTACATATTCTTAACTTTTCTTTGTTCATGCAGGATACTTCGAACACGAATCCTACTGCTTCAACTCCTCCAACCTGGACCATTGCTCCAATCACTTCCTCTCTCCATGGGGACTCCAACAACTTCGTGCAAAACAAAGGATCTTCCAACATGGTGGCCCTGACTGGGACTTCAGAGGCACACGATGATCAAGGCACCTCACCTCATTTGAAGGAAGCAAACGAAGAATCACCCAAAAAGTCTAAAGAAAATCCACCAGAAACTTCCCTTCTGAAATCTCCTCTTGGAACTCTTCAAGAGAGTCCAAAAACCACTCATGCTGAAAAGGACAAGACTGATTCTCCTCAAGAGAGTGAAGAAACTGCAGAAGAAAGATCTGGTGAAGACGAAACCCAAAGTGGTTCGGCTGATGAAACGGAGTCTGATGCTAATAGCAGCGAGACCAATATTGTCGATGTGGTGGATCCGTGCGATGAAGGAGAAAGTAATGAGAAAGGCAAGGATGAAGATAACGGTTGTAAGACTAAAGAACTTATGGAGGTCGAAATGGACGTGACTCCTTTGAACAAGGAACTTTCCCCAACTTCCCAGCCTCGACTGACTGAAGAGGAACTAGCTCTCCTAAAACACAATGACCCAATTGGGTACATGAAAACTAAATTGGCCCAAAAGGACATCCCTTTCACTAGGGTTGGCACTGGTTCAACTAACAACACATTGTCCCCAGATGCTAGAGATATACTTCTTAACAAAGTCAGGAAAACAATCCTTGATGTAGACTTATTCGAAGTTCTTAAAAAGGATAGCACTGCTTGCTATACCATGAGGGAACTTCTCACTCAAGTTAACTTCGCAGCTTGCTCCTTGCCAGTCAGCACTATACTGTTCGACCTCCAAGTATTATTGGATGATGTGACTGGGTGTCTCATACAAGATGAATTAGCTTCTGCTAAAGTTTAAGAGAAACGAAACGCCATGGATGCTGCTTATGAGCGCACTTCGAAACTTTCTAAAGAGGCCGAAGACCAAGCAAAGCGTTTTAAACAGGCGAAGGCTGATTATGAAGTTCGAGCGCGGTCTATTCTCTTTTGGGAAGGACAAATTCAAGAGCTCCAGCAAAAGGTCAAAGAAGCTCAACAACAGCAACTGGCTTACGAAACTGACACCGTTAGTAACTAATTCGAAGAAATTCTTAGCAGGGGCCTTTCTGAAACAGAAGCAGCAGAGCGTATCAAAGGAGAAGTAACTACTCTGGAAGGAGCGAGACGTTATACCCAGCAAAGACTTGAGTCCTTTAATATTTCGACTACGTTTCTATTATTCAAATCTCCTGCAGCCGAGGTCTATATTTTTTCAAATATTTTCCATTAACCTTTAAGATTCGTTTGTCATCAGTTAACTCTTCGATTTCATACGCATTGTTTGAGAATCTCTTTAGTATTCGAAAGGGTCCTTCCCAATGAGGTTACCATTTACCTAATGTTTTATTCTTCTTGTCCATGGGCAATATGACTTTCCAGACTAAGTCATTAACAGTGAATGTTTTACCTTTCACCCTTTTGTTGTATGCCCTGGCTACCCTTTCCTTTTGCCTCATTAGGATTTCCAATGCATGCAATCTAACTTCGTATAACTCAACTAACTCATTCATCATCATCTCCCAATATAATGAAGATGGGATCTCATTTTGTCTTTGAATTCGAACTGATTGCAGATGAATTTCCACTGGTAAAACTGCATCATGGCCAAATGTTAGTTGGAAAGGCGTGGTGTTAGTAGCTTCTTTAGGAGATGTTCTACAAGCCCAGAGTATTTGGTCCAAAGTCTTATGCCAATTCTTTGGCTTCTTACCAACATGTTTTTTAATTAACCCTATTATCATTTTGTTTGCTGCTTCGACCGGACCATTTGCTTGAGCATAATATGGCATTGATGTTAATAATTTAAAACCCATCTCCTGAGCAAATTCCTGCATCTTTCTACCAGTAAACATAGAACCTTGGCTTGTGGTTATACTCTCTGGTAATCCGAACCTATAAATTATCTGTTTCTGTATGAACCCAATAATAGCCTCTTGATCAGCAACTATTAATGGTATTGCTTCTATCCACTTGGTAAAATAATCAATTCCTACTAAGATATATTTCTGTCCTTTAGACGAAGCAGGATTGATCTCTCCTATTAAATCTAATGCCCATCCTTTAAAAGGCCATGGTTTAATGATCGAATGTAACTCACTTGCAGGAGCATGTTGAATTCCTGCATGTTTCTGGCATTCTTCACACCCTTTAGCAAAATCTATACAATCTTTGAGCATGCTGGGCCAATACATGCCATATCGGAATAACAACCATTTCATTTTATGGCCTGCTTGATGTGCCCCACATACCTCACTGTGGACCTCTGATAATGCTAAGTATGCCTCACCTTCTCCTAGGCACTTCAGTAATACGCCTTCCTGGGTCTTCTTGAACAATTCATTTCCCATGAGGACGTATGATAACGCTCTATATTTTATCTTCCTATCAACATTCGATGTTGGGTTTTTTAAATAATTCACTATTGGACTTCGCCAATCTGCATCTGACAAGGTGTCTATGGCTAATACTTCGAATTCCTGCTTGTCAGCACAACCTAACTTTATACTTTCTAAATCTGATGGTATGAGTCTAGTAGCCATAACCCTTCCTCTTAATTCAACCAAATCTTCAAATTCTTTGGTGGAAACTTTATACCCTGAAGCCAACTGTGCTAGGTCATTTTCCTCTTTATTTTCTATTCTTGGTATATGTTTAATATCCATGTATTCGAATTTTTTGAGTAGCCTATTAACTATAACGAAATACGTAATCAAATTGTCCTTTATGCATTTGTATTCCTTTGTTATTTGCTTGACCACTAGCTCCGAATCTCCTCTAATTTCGACTCTAGTTGCCCCCAATTCCAACAAAGCTTCAAGTCCAACGATAAGCGCTTCATACTTAGCTTCGTTGTTCGAGCAACGAGGACCATCTAAATTATACTTGAATTTTGTTGGAATTCCTTCGGGAGAAATTATAAGAACTCCAACACCACTACCATCTTTATGGGTCGAACCATCAAAGTATAATTTCCAAGGTTGCATTTCAACATAACCCATGACAGTCTCTTCGGTCAGTGAATGATCAACAATGAAATCAGAAATTACTTGACCTTTCACAACTCTTAAAGGCATGAAAGTCAAAGAATACTCTGTCAAGGCCAAAGCCCATTTACCAATTCTGCTATGCATTATTGGTTTCGAAAGCATGTGTTTGATAACATCGAAATGAGATGAAACATGAACATCAACAGGATTTATATAATATTTAAGTTTCATACAAGAGAAATACAAACAGAGACATAGCTTTTCTATGTCGCTATATCTGGTTTCCGCATCATTCAACACCCTACTTAAATAGTATACGGCTCTTTCGATGCCATTGCTATCTTCTTGTGCTAACATACTACCTATGGTAACTTCAGAGGCGGATATGTACAATCTCATGGGTTTTCCCCACGAAGGTGGAGACAAGATAGGAGGCTGAGTGGGATATCTTTTTATATTGTCAAACGCCTCCTGATGTGCTTTGTTCCATTCGAAAGCTTGTCCTTGCTTCAAACGAAGTAACGGAGAGAAAGCTTGGGTTCTTCCACTTAAATTCGAAATGAACCTTGTTAAAAAGTTAATTTTACCTAGCAAAGATTGCAACTCCTTTTTTGATGTAGGTGCTTTCGTTTCTATAATGGCTTTGGTCTTGTTTTGGTTGATTTCGATGCCTTTCTTATGAACCACAAAACCAAGGAAATCTCCAGCCTGCAAGAAAAATGCACATTTAAGGGGATTCATTTTTAAGCCATGTTTTCTCATTCTTTAGAATGATTGGCTCAAATGATGCAAATGAGTTTCTGCAGATACTGATTTGATGACTATATCATCAATGTACACCTGCATAAAAGTCTCAATGAAATCATGAAAAATCGAATTCATTGCCCTTTCATAAGTTGCTCTAGCGTTTTTTAAACCAAAAGGCATTACTACCCATTCGTAGGTGCCTAAGGCTCCTGGACAACGAAATGCTGTCTTAGAAACATCTTCTTCAGCAATAAAGATCTGGTTATACCCAGAGTATGCATCTAACATACTTAAATATTCAAATCATGCAGCCGAATCTATTAACATTTCTGCCACAGGCATGGAATACTCATCTTTGGGGGTAGCATTATTTAAATCTCTAAAATGTATGCAAATTCTCAGAGAGCCATTCTTCTTAATAACATGTACTATATTTGCTAACCATTCGACATACCTTGTGGTCCTGATGAATTTGCAGCGCAACAACCTCTCATTTCAGCTTTAATCTTCGTGAGAACTGCTGGCGTGAACCTTCTAGGGGTCTGCTTGATGGGCTTCTTGCCATCCTTGATTGGAAGTCTGTGTTCCACTAGCTCCCTCTTTAAACCAGGCATTTCATCATAGTCCCACGCAAAACAATCTTTGTTTTTTCTAAGAACTTCGATCACTTTCTGCTTGAGGCTTAAATTGAGTTTTGTGCTTATGTAAGTTATTCTTTTTGTGTTTTCATATCCCAGGTTCACCTCTTCGAGTGGATCCTGCGCTAACATTATAGCACCTGAGTCTGTGGGGTCCTTCTCGAAGCCTAAAGGTTCTTTATCATAAATGGCATCTAGCCTTTGATCTATTTCAACTATTTCTTGTTCTTCAAAGGGTGAGCCTTTTGAGCCATCCCCACCTGTTTTATTTACTTCTGCAGCCATACTATCTACTTCAGCTTCTAAGGCCGCCTTCCATTCGTTCTCAGCCATGTAGGCCGAAATATTTTCGAAGAAGGAGGACTCAATCATGAGCAGGACTATCGAATTCCCAGCCTGCTGGCCGTCTTTGTGAAGCGCCTTAGACTTCTCCATCTCCCTTGATTATCCTTCGGTCCCAATACATTCCATCATGGCGAAGGGTCATGTAATAATGTGTGTTCCTGGTCTCATTGATCTCGTCGTTAGGGGTACAAGGAGCAATTTTGGCTAAGTGTTTGTCATAGTTTCTCTTATCAACTAGGTTGACTGCTGTCATGAAATAGCTTTGGCCAGCTTCGATGTTTTCAACAATGTCATCCTCTCTCCATAATACTAACCTCTGATGCATCGACGAGGGGACTGCTCCAACGCCATGGATCCATTCTTTGCCCAACAGCAAATTGTAGTTGGCTTTAGCTTCGATTACCATGAACATAGTGGGTCTGCAGCTTGATCCTACTGTCAAATCCACTTGGATCACCCCCAATGTCTGGCCTACTTTACCTTCATAGTTTGATAGTACCATATTGTGTGGTTTTATGTCAACATCCTGTATCCCTAACTTCTTCAACATGAAATGAGGCATCAAGTTCACTGCAGCGCCTCCATCCACCAGGACTTTGTTTACGCCATGTGTACCAACTTTTGCTCGAATGAACAATGGCTTTAGGTGATTTTTCATGGCTGGTTCTGGGTACTCGAAGAAGGCATTCTGCTCTTCTACAGCCCCATTATCCATCACATAATAGCATACTGGCCTATGTTTCGTCAGGTCTATTGCATCATCCTCCTCGTGCTCTCCGACTTCAGTCTCTTGCCCAAATTCGCAAGGCAACACAGATACTACATTGCAGTTGATGTTGAGTGAAGATTCCCCTTCTGATTCGAAATTGTCAGTCAGCATATCCTCATTCTCTTCTGGACCTGGCGTATATTCCTTCGATTCGTTTTGCTTTATTTCAGAGAAAAGTTTCCTGCTAACTGGAGGTTTGCCCCCAGGTTGATTGTTTGGTGCCGGTTTGTTGGTACTCGATTCCTCTTTGTCCTTGCTCGAAGACACTCCTTTGTCTAACATAGCTTCTCTCTCAGCTTTTCGAACTCTTTGTTGCCTGCGCCATTGTGACCTTGACATAGGGTTCTTTCCCTTGTAGTTTTCCAACCTTACTTCTTCCCTTTTCACCATATTGAACTACCTTCTGTACGCCATGGCATGGCGTGCATTTCATTCATTATTCCTCCACTCGTCTTTCCCCTTGTCAGCCCTAACTTGTAGCCACTTGTCCGTTGGTACCTAGCAGGAACTTTGAATGTTACCCTTCGAGCACCTCTAGGATAAGGGCTGTCAGGCCTCCGTTGGGTGTAGTTGTTCTCGAAACATTGGCCCATACGACCAATTTCTCTGTGGTTCCAACATGGGGCGAAAGGGACTGTTTTGAAGGTTTCGGCCACTTTCTGATCATATACTGCAGAACATCTTGGACACACTAGGCATTTGGTTTCCGCCTTGTGACAACGAACTAAGAACCCCAAAGGACTTTCTCCAGCCTTAGGGTAGCATCTGAATAACTGGTTATCCTGGCGCCAATTGACGCCTGTTCGTGCCCTTTGTCTTTTTTCAAAGTCTGCAGCAATTCTCTGATTACAAATGATGTTGCATCTGGGACATAACATCATTACATCATTCTCTTTGTGGCATAGCATAAGGTAGTCTTTGAGACTGGCATCCCTAGCATAACTGTCTTCCATCTTGTATTTTTCTTTCTCTAAGTACCTTTCCATTTCCTTCATTTCGGAACAAGGTTACTCCATATTTACCATGTTAACATCCACATCTTCTCCTTTGATATCAGTATCTCCCCATCCTGTAGGTTTGATGTCTTCAATTGGGGTTATTGAGCTTTCTGGGGCGGAATACTTCACCATGTAATCGAACTTTCCGCTGGGCTCCCCCAAGGTATCCCATATTCCTTTCTGAGGAAGAACTGGCAGTGTGATCTGTACTTTCTCCAACTTTCGCCTCAAGCTTTCAGTAGCCTGTGTCAAATTTTGTTTTTGGTTCTCCTGGCCTTCAGTAGCCTGGATCTCTTTCGAAGCAACCAAAGGAACTTCTTCGATCAAAGCTTCTTGTTCCTTATAGAAGTCCTCAGTAACTTCCTTTTCGACTTCAACTAACACGTAGTTTTCATCTTCAGTGTTTTCCTCTTCTGATGGAGTGTCACCTTCATTTGCTCCAACCATATTTATCTCTCCAATGTATGCAGGTTCAGAGTAATTGGTGTCAGCAACATCTAAAGGGTCATCATCCACTTTCATCTTTGGCTTGTCAGCGAACCTTAATCTACCATCCTTGATTGCATTTTGAATCAGATCCCTGAAAAGAAAACATTGTGAGGTTTTGTGGCCTAAGAAACTGTGATACTTACAAAACCCTCTTTTCTTTCTTTGATCTAAAGGTGGTAATTTGACATTCGATGGCACTATTAGTTGGCCATCTTTGACAAGCAAATCAAAAATTTCATCACATTTCGTTACGTCGAAGGTATACACCTTCTTTGGGAACTTGTCACCTTTCTCATTTTCAATAATTGCTTTCCCTTTTGTGGGAACTAGTAATTTACAAGAGTAAGGTGGATCCTGTTTCAATTCAGCGAGATCAATTTCGACCTCTTCGAATTCAGGGTAATCTTCTGCTTCCTCAGTTTCGACATAGGAAACCCTTTCTTTCTTGTTATATTTAAAAATTCTGGCTTTCTCAGCCTTTAGTCTTTCGACTTGTCGAACCCTGTCCGCTAATTGGGCCATATCCCTCAAGTATTGTGTATCTAATTTCTTTCGAATGGAGTAGTCTAGGCCACCAGCAGCCATTTCGACTAACTCATGTTCAGGAACTACTGTGAAACATCTAGACTTCAAGAGTCTGAATCTATTCAGATAACCATCTATGGGTTCAGTAAACTTCCTCTTGACACTGGCTATCTCTTTTAGACTTATTTTAGATTGTCCCATGTAGAATTGTTCATGAAATAATCTCTCCAAAAGAGTCCAAGTATCTATGGATCCAGGAGGCAATGTGGTGAACCATGTGAAAGCGTTCTTGGTTAGGGAACTTGGGAAATATTTAATCCTAAGGTTCTCATTATTTGCTATGTCTCCTGCTTCGGTCAGATGCCTGGCTATGTGTTCAACTGTTGACTCATTGGTGTCTCCAGCGAACTTTGTAAATTTAGGGACCTTATATCCCCTTGGTAAACCAGTGTGCATCACATAATATACTATGGGATAGGAATAGTTTGGCCTTCTAATTCCTGTATTGAGACCGTTTTGAGCCATAATCCTTTCTATCATGGTGGTTAAATTATTTTCTGCCAAGATGTTATCATTTCGAATTCTATGAACGACTTCATCAGCATCTTGGTGCCGACCCACCATGACAACTCCTCTAGGTTGTTCTTCTCGAAACTCTGGGACTTCTAACCCTTCGACCCTTGCCCCTGGTTCTATAACTCCCCTTTGTGGTTCCTCTCGAATCACTGGGGCTTCTAACCTTTGTACCCTTGCCCCCAAGTTAACCCCCTCTCTGGCTGGTCTATAGGGTGGGTCATCAACAATTTGTTCTATGATGGGTATGTTCGCTCAAACCGACGCCTGATTCTGCCTACGCCTTTCTGGCGGAGCAAAAAAATCTGCTATTCGACTCATGTTGTCCGCGTTTTCTCTGTTGGTTACAGTTACATTTTGTACTATTAGGGCAAAGATTTCTTGCATAGTCTGCGCTAACACTCCTATCATGTTATGGTTACTATCATCCATTAATTGTCTAAAGGCCATCTGATTTTCTGTAGTTAAGATAGGCAGTGTATTATGCCCTACTGAACCTTGGGTATTTGTCATAAATTGGTTGGCCCCAGATCCGGACCCAAATTATGGTGAAGAATTTGATGTGGAATTGTGCAATCCCGCCATAAAAGATGTTGGCATCCCATAAGAGGGATTTCTGAGTCTATTGCCATCGAAACTGGGTGGTCTAGTTGGTGGTGGGGTGGCGAAATGGGTTTGTGTCCCTGATGGTGGGACAAATCCCGCAAGATAACCAGTGGTCCCTGTATTTCCTAGGGTCGAACTGTTGGTTGTCGTGCCACTTGCTCCATTTGTGGCCACACTACTGGTAGAAGATGCAACAGACTGTGCGTTCGTAGGGATCGCGTTAAACGTCCCTGTCGAAACAGACGTATTGGTGCCTGTTCCATGTGGGGCATTTTGTTCCCCTTGTTGATTGCTTGGATTAGACATCCTACTACTACGTTTTCTTCTGGGTAAGGGTTGGTTACTATTAAATGTTTTACAACTTCTGAGGTTCATATAACAGCGAAATTGATACTCAGAAAAGAACTTACACAGCGAGATTATATCCTAAAAATCTTTACTTTCGACTTTCTTAACAACGGGTCCCACTGGGCGTGCCAATTTGTTCACAGTGATTTCTGGTAAACAACCGCTAGTCTTCCAAATTATTAAATAAACTTAATTACTGTTATTCAATTTCTCTGGTAACTTGCAGCATCGACTAGATTGATCCTATGGGACATAGTTGTTTGGCTAAATCTTATTGTAAAACTGGTATTCATATTTAGGACTTCTAATTAAAGTGTTTCAAAGACATCCAATCCACTTTGATTACTACACTAAATGATTCGAAGGATAATTTCTATATGATATAAGGAATGTTCATTAGAAAAGTAAAAAGACTTAAGATTGGGTAAATGGAAGGATTAAGTGAGTGAATGTAAAAGTTGCTGAATGTTTAAAGGATTCGAACATAAGAAAAGTGTTTAAATGAAGAAAGAAATAAATCACTCTAAATGTAAAAGCTTTAATGTAAAGGCATGAACGTAAAAATGTTCGAAGCATAAATGAAATGGAAATGAAAGACAAAAGTGGAAAATATAAAGAGTTTTCATTGAATTGTAAATGTTGGTGTTATCATACGTACATCTTTCGAGCATTCGTTTCCCTATCCATGCAGTATTTTGAATGTTTACTGAATTTGTACAACAGAAATGACACACCGAAATCCTAACACTAAGACCTCTATTTATACTATTTCGACCATAAAGGTCTTGCTATCAGAATCTGCCACGTTCGAAGCATGCAGAGCATTACTTCCCTCTAGCCTCCACGCGTCCTCGAACGCTCCAACGCTTATATATTTGAATTTCCAATATCCCGCTCACGTTTGAATTTCAAACGCCTTGGAACCTTTGTTTCGAATTCGTTTCAAAGGTTATTTTCGAAAACAACCTTCACAAATATAATCTCATCATTATTTCAAAAATTCTTTAGACTTACACTCCACAACTATCATTAGAAACCTTGAACTTTAATATTTCCATTCGAAAAAACAGTCTCTTCCATTCCAAACCATAAAACTTGCTTTATTCAAACAAATCCCAATCATTTCATTTCGAATCACAATATCAAAATCTTCAGCCAACAGGTGTTCAGCTCTCCCTTGTTTCCTTTGTGGATAAACATCATATACCTCCTTCTTCCCAGTGAAAGGCTTTCTCATAGCTGTAGAGGCAGATGAATCCTTCTGAATATTTCCACTTTTTATG
Source organism: Vicia faba (assembly GCA_948472305.1). NCBI lineage: Eukaryota > Viridiplantae > Streptophyta > Magnoliopsida > Fabales > Fabaceae > Vicia > Vicia faba. The sequence continues at coordinate 892,232,210 of OX451740.1, forward strand.
CCAGCTTTCACCCTCTCTCCGGTTAGTATTAACTCAGTAAATCCTACGGATGAGCTTCCAATCAGATGGTTGAAGAAAGGGCCCGATGGAGTACCTAAAAACATATCCACCAACTCCCTTTCAGACAGAGGGGGTTGTACTCTCCCAGCTAGATCTCTCCATTTCTACGCGTAATCCTTGAAACCCTCATTTGAAGCCATAGCCATACTCTGAAGTTGAGTACGGGTAGGCTCCAAATCACCATTATACTGGTATTGCTTATAAAAAGTTGCGGCAAGATATTCCCAGTTGTGGATGTCGGCCCTTTCCAATTGGTAAAACCAATCGAGTTGTGTTCCAGATAGGCTATCTTGGAAAAAATGGACCCACAGGTCTTTATCAGTGGAGTGCGGCTGGATCTTTCTCACATATGATCGGAGGTGCATCTTAGGACATGACACCCCATCATATTTTGCAAACAACGGAACTTTGAACTTTGGTGGGATCACAATTCCCGACACTAGTCCCAATTCTTCAAAGTCTAGACCTGGAACTTTTTGTATTTCCAAAGCGCTCAAATGCTCTTCAAGATGTTTGTACTTATCATCTGCTGGAGGATACTGTTCCTCGGAGTATTCTTCCTCTTCTTCCTCCTCTTCGGATTCTGACGAAACCACTGTTTCTTTTCCTTTCCCTTCTCCTTCCTCGGAAGTGGTTGCAAAATTCAAGGTTCTTCTAGTCTGTCCCTGAAACCTTCTCCCCATGTTCAAAACCCCAGTGGCTTTCTTTGTTTTCTTATTTCTTTCTTCAGCTAACAGAGTCTTCAACTCATCTTGCCCCTTGGCTAGGGTCATGAGCAACTGTTGAAATTGCGTGTTTCGAACTTGACGATCTTTGACTATTTGTTCGAGATCCATCTTACTGAAATAAACAGTAGAGATATGAGGAAACTTGTTGCAAAAGACCTGTTTATGTTATGATGAATAATATGTAAACATGCAATGTTTTCAAGGATTTTAAAAGATTCAAATTCGTTTTAGACAAAAAGAAACACACGTTATATTAATAAGATAGAGTTTGAGTACATCAATGCCCCTTGGACAAAATAATACAAAACTCTAAGATAAAAAAGTAGTGTGCATCCTCTTTGGTGCAATGTAGGCATTTAGAGTCTGCTCCTCATGAAGTAGCCTAGTGAGTTCCAAAACCTTCTTCTCGCTTGCGTAGAATTGGGCTTCGAAAGTATCTCGCTCTCCTTTGATCTGTATCCAATACCTTTGTAGGTCTTCAAGAGATGTGGGCATGTCAGGATGTAGGATAATGTATGGAACTTCTCCTTCCTTAACAGGCTCAATGATCACCGGGAGAATGGAAGGATAAGGCATCATAAGACTTTGAGCGCGGGTTCGTACCCACTTGAGGTAAGGCTCAAGGGGGATGGAGTTCATGTGTCCCAAAGTCTTGCTATCCACCTTGTTTAGCATCCTCCAAGCTCGAATGAATCTCTGGCGAAGACCTTAATCGTTGTTGTCGTAGTCGAATACCAAACCTTGAATCAGCATCTCTTGCGGGCCATCCCTTCGGGCATAACCAAACTGTCTTAGAGCTAAGCATGGGTTATAGGTGATGCCTCCCCTAATGCCAAGTAGAGGGATATTAGGGAATTCCCCACAACGGTCAACAATGATAACATTCTCTTTGGATCGAGAGCACTAATGAATATCTGAATGTTTGAGCGTCATTAACCTTTGTGACCACCTTAATCCTTGATCATTCTTTAAGACTGATTGGGGAAGATGAGAAAAAACCATCTTGCCAAGAGAGGAGTGCAACACATAAGGACACCTCTTTTCCTTATTGTGCGAGTGTGAAAAGAGTGTAGGATATCCCCTAGCAATGTAGGCACCGGATTACATGACATGAAGATTTTAACGGCACTCACATCTATGAGTTGGTCAGGATTGGGAAATAAGACCATCCCGTAGATAAGAAGAGCCATAATTTCCTCAAATGCTTACAAGTCTAAGGAATTCCAACAACTTTGGGCTTTCTCAAATAGAAACTTTGCTAAGAAGCCTTTGACACCACTTCTAGTTTCCCAATGAGTTATGACATCAAATGAGTGCAAGTGCAGAGCTTGAGCAATATCTTCTGGCTTTAGGTCTCTTTCTGTACCGTTGAAAGGTAGTTGATTGAGAATGGGAATCCTCAAGAGTTAAGAGAATTCTTCCAAAGTAGGAACCAGTTGATAGTCGGGAAATGTGAAGCAATGGTGCAAAGGATCAAAGAACTGAAAGAGCACCTTCATCATATCCTCATCTGTGTTGGAGGTGACCAAGTTGAGTAGACGACCATGCCTCTCGGTGAATGGATAGTTCTCAGGGATCATTGAAGCTATCTCCTTGAGTTGGGGAGGAATTCTTACAAGGTTGACTTGGATAGTTTTCCTGCGAAGTGAATCCATATCCTACAAAACAAGAACAAAGATGAATCTCCAAAATCCTTGAAATGGTTAGTGGATGCATATGATACTCATGATGTCCATGATGTTATGTACAAGTATGCATATACAAACAAGACAAACAAATTCTTAGTTTAGGCTTGCATGGGGTTTTATAGGTAAGTACCCTCTTGAATTTAGTTGGGTTAAACCTGTCCTAGTAATAGTAATCGGGTTCTAAGGAACTCAATATCACTGGATTGTTTCCTTGGTCATTGTTTCAACTCAAGCCTCTTTAATGGCGACCGAAATATCCCAAGAAATCAAACCTCAATGAGTGTAGTATCGAGTATCTACCAACTTCGGACTGCACCAAAGCCAGTCATCTCACTACATCCTAAAGGACAAGTTGGTCAAGTAAAGGGTTCTAGAAGTTCATTAGTGCTTCATGACATCACTCAGCGGCCCCGTATTCTCTTTGATTGACTCAAAGGCTACCGGTACCCACAAATATGTCACACTAACATAGCTATTTCTTAGACCATGTCGGTATACCCTGCACAGTTTTCATAACGTATTGCTATTTACCTATAATGTTTCCCAAATCCGGGTGGAGGATTCAAACCCAAACAAAGAACCATAATGTAAAGCAAATAAGTCAAACAATGTAAGCAAATAAATGTGATCTAGCCCTAAGGTAACCCCACTTTTATAGTATTTCCCAGCAGAGTCTCCAGTTCTGTGATACGGTGGGAGAATTGACTTGAGGGTTTTGTGTTTTACCGCAAATGTTGCGGTTTATCAAGAGTCGCCACCGACTTTTCTTTTATCCAAAAGGAAAGGTGAAAAAGCACAGGAAAGACCTTTAAGATTGTTTCTTGAGTTCGGGGGGTAGATTATGTAAAGGGAAGATATTAGCACCCTTTTCATCCATGGTTTTCCATGGGATCTTAGTTACTTGCTAGATCACTTTCTTTTGTTGTTTGAAATTGTGTTTGGTGTGGTTTTTGAAAGTATTTTGTAAAAGAGGCCATTCGTTTAGGCAATCTTTGTAATGATTCTCGTTCGTAAGAATGTATACAAAGATGTTTGTCTTTTTTGAAAATGTTTTCGATGTTTGTAAGATGTTTTGAAATGTGTGTGTTTGTTTTAGAAAATAGCAATGATAGTTGTTTGGAAATAGAGCAAGTAACTAGAAGTAATCTACCTACTCAAATGTCTTTCTTGTGCATTTTCTATTCCTTTGACATTGTTGTCTTACCATTGATTTGGTAAGCAACCCTATCTTTGGATGTAAATGGGACGGGCGTGGGTCATCGTATAACCATGATTAGCAATGTTGCAAGGTGTCTTAGAATTTTGAGGGACCAAGATCATTTTGTAAGGCAACTTAGAATAGCGTCATCGAGGGACTATGATCTTATATTTGTTTGTTTTGCTAAGATACTTCGCATGCATAATATGGCTATTATTGTATAAGGCAACCAAGTGGAGAAACCCTAAGGATGCTTGTGTGCAAGTGTGTTATTTTCATGCTTTGATTTTGTCTTGAATTTAGGGTTTTCTATTTGATTTGTTTTTATCTTGCCATACAAACCCTAATTACTAATATGGCATGTAAAGCAGTAAATTGCATAATGTAAAGATTACTAAGCTATTACAACAATTTATGGGAGGGGAGAATACAAATTTGAATGGGGATTTGCAAGAATGTAAATCTAAATAAGCTATTACAACCAAATCGAATTTGTACGAATATTGGAATAAACGAATACAATATTTAAATATGCAATATTATGTACATGCAAGAAAAGATTTTGTTTTATTTTTTATGTGAAAAGGAAATTTAACCTAATCCTATAAATATATAAAAAAGGAATTATATCTTAAAAAAAAGAGTTAACCCTAATTTCTAGTTTGAAAGAAAATAAAGTTCTTATGTATTATTTTTGTGTATTTGTATTAAAAATAATAAATAATATTTTATGAAAATATTTAGTTTTTATATATATCAAAATAAATATTTATAAGTATGGAATGAAAATAAAATAAAACAAATTAAACTAAACCTAATTTTATTTATGTTTACAAGTTTATTTAAAAAAAAGGTAGTTAGTATATATTGAAGATAAAATATATTTTTTTATGAAAAAAATAAAAATAAAATAAAATAAAATGCAATATTATCATATTTATATTTTTTAGGATTTTTTATGTATTAAAGAAAATATTTAATAAACAAAAATGAAAATAAAATATATGAAAATAGTTGGGCCATGGGTGCTGTAAGGAAACATGGAATAGCATGTTAGCAAAAACACTAAGGCCCAAAGAAATAAGCCCATCCTGCAAAAACAAGCCAAAAATGAAAACTGGAAAAATGTGGAAAAAAACAAAAGGTAGCGCCAAGGTTCGAACCCAGGACCTGGGCCTCACCGGCGCGCTACCTTGCCACTGGGGTGGCTATACATCCGTTGATTTATGTGAAACAAAAATAACATAACATGAACAAGGTCCTTGCCCTGTACTTCATCTTCTTCCCCAAGCTGGCCAGAAGCTCTGTAACTTTCTCATCTCTCAATAAAAATGGAAACTGATAACATGAATGTTGTAGCATTTTGTCTCACGATTCTAACCATGTAAATCATGTAAGCTAACAATCAAAGATCAAAATGAATTTTAAAAGCCCTAAATTTAAACCTAATTTTCACAAGAATTTGAACTTCAAAATTCTCTCAACTCAGGCCAAATAAATGCAAGTTATATATATGTACAGCTTCGTAGCAATGAGGTCTACATTGTTTATTCACAAATCGTGGCCAATGGATGCCTGTATGAAGAGATAGAAGTTGATATTTTTACCTCTTTCAGTTGAAATCGTGAATGGAGTTTGAGTGAGTTTTATGAAGGCCTGATGATTGCTTGAGCTTGCTCGAACCTCTCTGAGTGTGTTCCAATCCTTGCCTTGCTTTGGAAGTTCCTGGAACTCTCTATCCAAGTCAACCTGCAAGCTTTGAAAACAAAAATTGCAGATGAGGGAGAAAGAGTTACAGTGCAAGGGTGATGGTATGGATCACTTAGATATCAAGTAGGTAAAGTGTTTTGATGGTTAAGACTTGAAACGCACGAGCCAAATGATGGATTTCTATGCTTATGCAAAAACTGCTAGTTTTGACAGTTTTTTTGTGATATGGAGTGTTTTTGTGTTTCGGGCCTTTTGCAATCCTCTTTTCAAGTGTAATATGTTTGTATATTTGTATGGGATAGGTTTCAAGTCAGCTCTTCAACAGGTTTGTGAGTTCTAGCCTTTTGGCATACTTTCTTGCTTTTGAAGCAAAGTGAAGAGACAAGTCTTCACATGCTTGTACTGGCTTACTTAGGGTTGGTATATGCTTTGTAAAATTTGCTTTAGGCCTGTAGGACTTGTGTGTGCAGAGAAGACAAGTCCAATGCTCAAGATTTGTAAAGTTGCAAAAGTGAACCTTTTCCAAAATGGCAATGACAACTTTGTGCCATTTATGGAATTACAACTTGGATAAAGACCCTAGGGCTTGGATTAAAGCTTTTTCAACTGAATATTCATTAAATTATGGAGTAAGAAACAAGTTTGGGACCTGTAAAACATGGATTAGGCAGCATAGGTACTGATTTGAATTTTATTCTTCATGAAATGGCTTGAATTCAAAGTGAGAAATTGCCAACTTCATCTCTTCGATTCTCCCTACTAAAAAATGATCTTGAGGTGTTCTAGGATATTTTGGAAAGCTTGAAATATGATATATAACTCATATTTGAAATGAATTTCAAGACTCCTCTTGGAACTAGGTGAAAAATTTCCATGAAGTTGGGTCCAAAACCTGCCTAAATTAGGGCAAAATTTCACTAAGTTATTTTAGTTCATGGGTATGTGTTCACAAAATTATATCTTGAGATCCAAGCATATTTAAGGAAAAATGTGTGAAGAAAAGTTGTAGATTTCATGGGGATCTACAACTTTCATGTTGGGAACTTTCTTTGAATCATCTTGTATCATGATGAAAAATTGGCCTAAAGTTGAGAAAAAATAAGAAATTTTCTATACTTAGAAAAATTTCTAAGTTAAGAAAAATTCAAAATTTAAAATCAAATCTTCAATCTTTGATTCCTTGATGAACAAGTTTCACATTTTGACATTTTTTGATGAATTGTGACCCTTGGCACTTGATTTTGACCAAAAAGTCAAAGTTTGACTTTTCAGTATATAGCTGACTTTTGATCAGTTGACTGCAAATTTCATCTGTCTATCCAATGGATTTGCAATGTTTTGAACCATGTCATTAGGTCATGATGATGAAATTGAACCCTTGAAATCATGCTTCAAATCAATTGGTCATTTTCTAGGTCAAAAATCAGAAATTTCCCTTTCTCAATCAAAACCCTAATTTTTACCATTTTGCCCTTTTGATGATTTGATCAAATTTCTTGAGGAATTGTAATCCAAACTTGATCAAATGATACATATGAGTCTAAAATGTTGATGTTGATAAAAAATTATTATGTTTGACTGTAAATTGGCCATGGATGACTTTTTCCCCAATACAACTGATTTTTAGGTCAATTGTCCCATTGACTGATAAAAAATGTGGTTCAAGGCTTGAAACTTGACATGAGTAATCTTAGGGATCCATAATGATACTTGAAAGTCATATGACGCATTGATAGTTCAAAAATCCTTGTGCAAACTCAAACCCTAATTTTGGGTCAACAGTGTAAGATGAGATGTCTTGAGCTGACCAAACCCTAATTCAGTCTTGAGTCAAAGAGATCTTGTGAGAAAAGTCTTGATAAATGAGAGGGAAAATTTTGGGGTACAACATATATGTTTGAGCATATGTTTGCATTTCATCTTTATTATTATTTTTTATATTGCTGTTGTGTTGGTTTCTCTGTCTCTTGATGGATGGGATGTTACTATGAGGTAAAAGGCCCAATACCCAAGCCAAGTGGAAACCACGGGAACACTAGGAATAGAGTGGAACATGAACGGCTAGTTAACTTAGGTTTCACTATGCCTCCATGTCGTCCACGCTCAGATGAGGTACAAATGAGGGGCTATCATTTTCACGTAGGTGATATGGCGATAGTTTTTCAGGAGTACCCTCGATTCTGAGTTACCATTGACCTTACCATGACCTAGTCTTTACCTGTGAGTGGGGAGGGAATAATCTTTACAGGTACAGATGGTGACTATACATGTTCCGTTGGTGACTCTGATTATCCTGATAACTTTGATCCTTGGTATTCTGATTTGGTCCGGACCTTTGATCTTGTTACATATGACAGTGGTTCTGTTATCAGTTCAGAAACTATCCAGCATGCAGAAACTTCGATCTTATGATTATTACACTTGCATCATGGCATATTTATTTTATAAAAGAAACGCAAAAAAAAGCAAAAAATATATAACTGCCTAACCTGCATTTGCATTTCATTTCCAGGATTATTCTAGGGCCTGTCATCAGCATCAAAGATGGATAACAACATGAAGACAAGTTTAGAGCCTCTTAGAAACACTGCTGCTTATCAGTTCACATGCTTTGGTGGTCTATTACGAGAGGTAGGAGATCTTGTGAAAGGACCAAATGAAAAAGTTTTCAGAGGACAATATGGAAACCTATTGCCGTTAGTGAATGATGATTTTGAAGAATGGCACGTAAGAACACTTCTTCAGTTCTATGATCCACAGATACACTGTTTTACTTTACGGGACAATCAATTGGCACCAACTCTCAAAGAGTACGCACACATTATGGATGTCAAAGTGACCAACAATATTCCTTTTGTTCGAACGCTAGAGACTCCAGACTATATGGCGATCACCAAAGCTCTTTATTTGACTCATGGTGAAGTTAAAAGTAATTGGATTAACAAAAGCGACACAAGCGGTCTCCCTCAGAATTACTTGATATTAAAGGCCAAGGTTTTTGAAAAGGACATGAACTGGACCGTGTTTAATGCACTGCTGGCAGCCATGATTTATGGTCTGGTCCTCTTCCCAGTATCTGAGAATTTAATGCATCTATCCACATTGTATGTCTTCATGAACGGTAACCCCATACCAACTCTACTCGCCGACACTTATTACACCATACATTCCCGACATGGGGTGAAATGGGAAGTCATATGTTATGCAATCGTGCTTTATAAATGGTTGATGATGCATATGCCTACAAAAGAGCCTTTTGTTCATGCTGCCGATTCATCTTTATGGTCTCAGCGTATCATGGGACTCACCTCATACGATATTGTTTAGAAATGTGTGATAGGTTTGAAAGAGATCATTATAGGGTGTGGAGAATTACCCAATGTCCCGCTTATGGGGACAAGGGGGTGCATTAATTATAACCCTATCCTGGCGCGCCGTCAATTAGGATTCGCGATGTTAGATAGACCCAATGAGCGGGAGGTGATGGATACCATTTATTTCGGTAAAGGGGAAGATGAAGTGTTGCTTGAAAAGGTGAAGATAGCATGGGGACATATTCGCCGTAAAGGGAAACTTTCTTTCAGCCAGAATGGAAGTGTAGCTTATGATACTTATACGAGCTGGATTCAGGATCGTGTGAGGGAAGTGCAGTTACCTTATAAAAGGGGGAGGTAGCTATATCCTCAACCTGAGTTAGACCCATTAGCGGATGTTCAGGAGGACAATTCTTTATTCCGTATTGATTCGTTTCCCGTGCAGCCGGTTACAGAAGGGTTAGAGTTCGTGCCTGTAACGTGTTTTAAGAATGTCAAGGCCGAAAACCTCAAAATCCAGGCTAGGCAGGAAGAAATGAATGTGTATATGTCATTTGCCTTGCAAGACAATAAGAAGCTCATGAAAGAGGTTAAGCTGAAGAACCAGTTGCTAGAAAAACATGGTTTGCTTGAGCAGTCAAAAAGACCTAGGGTCGAGGGTTCTGATACTACCAGTCGACAGGTTGAAGAGCTACAGGCTAAGCATCAAGATATAGAAAACCTTAGATTAGCTAAAAAGGAATTAGAAGCTAAGCATTGTGAGGAGGTTAAGATGTTGAAGAAAAAGTTGAGAGAGAAGGATGTTCGCTTGACTCAAGTTATGAAAGAGTTGACAAAAATCAAAGCCCAGGTAGCAAATAAAGACAAGGGTCCAGCAGAAGAGGCCGAAGTGGGAAATATAGAGTCTGAGGATTGGGAACTCAAATATCATTGATTGTTAGTGCTAGTGAAGAAGAGGGGCTTTGTGACCGGGGACCCTTTTTCTGGAAATGATTAGCTGGATATATGAGCTTAAAGAGAATTATTTTTATTGCACTTACCTTTTTATGCTTGTTTTGATCGACGAGGTCACCTCCAGTCTTGTTGGACGGGGCCTCTTTAATAATTGACTCTATTTGTACTAAATCATTACCATATGGATGTTTGTTCGGCTATATGATATGAGAAGTTTCTACTCTGATATTTTGCCTTTGTTTTGTTTATCTTGTTGTTTATCCCACTGCTTATCGATGCTTGATGAAAAACCAAAGGATTCTCCTGGAAATGATAAAACACTTCATGCATAACCATTCATCCATGCATACCATATCATGACAGGTGGGTCACGTCAGGTTCTCTTATCTTTGATTCGGGTTTCTTTACAGAGATTGCTACCACAAATTTTCATTGTTATAATACTCGAAGCACTTTCAAGAGGCAGATGGAAAATCTCGAACAAGAGAATCGCGAACTACGCAAAGAGGTTACCGCTTTGAGAACCAGGATGGAGAACTTGACTACTTTGGTAGAGTCATTGGTGGCTGCTCAGAATCAGCAACCACCACCTCCACCTCTTCATGCTACGCAACCATAACAAGCAACGGTTGTCTCTGAAATTACGATAACTCCCATCTCAGTTGCTCCAAATACTACTGCTACTCAGCATCGCATGTCTCCTGGATATCCATGGGGAATGATCGAAGGTTATTCGCCATAAGGATATAACCCTACTCCTCAAATTGCTCAATTTTCTCAACAAGTTATGGCTTCTGCCCCTCCCGTGGTACACGTTGCTCCTGCTGTCAGCAATGAGATCCGTCATGCCGTGCCTCCAGTAATGAATGTTGTCCCTGTTGTTAATGATATGGTTCACCATCCTACTCCTCCGCCAAGTGAAGGAATTGGATTCTATGACAGAATAGATGACTTCCAAGATCAATTTAATGAGATGCGAAAAGAAATGAAAGCCCTCCGGGGAAAAGAACTGTTCGGACATAATGTGAGTGATCTATGCCTAGTTCTAAATGTAAAAGTACCTGCGAAATTTAAAGTTCCAGAATTCGAGAAATATAAGGGCAATACTTGCCCCCGTGCTCATCTGATAATATAAGTGAGAAGGATGTCCACTCACACTGACGATCAATGTTTGCTGATCCATTTCTTTCAAGATAGCCTGACTGCTGCTGCACTAAAATGGTACCTGAGCTTGGATAGTGCCAATATTCATACCTTCAACGACCTAGGAGAGGCATTTTTTAAGCAGTACAAGTACAATGTGGAAATGGCGCCTGACCGCGATCAACTCAGGGCTATGGTCCAGAAAGATAAGGAGTCGTTTAAGGAATATACGCAAAGGTGGCGTGAAGTGGCCATCCAGGTAATCCCCCAATGAAAGAGAAGGAAATGAAGAAGATCTTTTTAAAGACTCTGGGTTCCTTCTACTATGAAAGAATGGTGGCGAGTGCACCGAGTGACTTCACCGAAATGGTGGGTATGGGTGTTCGCTTAGAAGAAGCCGTGAGAGAAGGCCGTTTGACGAGAGATGAAAGTTCTAGTGGTGCAAAAAAATCGTCATATGGATTTTATAGAAAGAAAGAAGGAGATGCAAATGTCGTTGTTCAAGAGAGAAGAGCTAAACCGCCTAGAAGGCGTCATGCACATCCACAACAGGTTGCTTCGGTGACTCCGGTTGTTAACGTAGCTCTGACTAATGTTGCATACAAAAGAACACCTTAACAAGGCAATTAAGGGTAGAGTCAGAAGAGAACCCTTTGACCACATCCCTATGAGTTACACAGCGTTATTTCCAGCACTGATTCAGAAAAATTTAGTGCAGACCAGGAGTCCACCCGCTATACCGTCTCCTTTACCTTGGTATTACAAGGCAGATCAGACGTGTGCCTTCCACCAGGGAGCCCCTGGGCACAATATCAAGAATTGCTATCCTTTGAAGTCCGAGGTCCAAAAAATGGTTAAATCTGGCCTTTTGTCCTTTAAAGACGTTGGTCCAAATGTGAAAGACAACCCGTTGCCTAAACACGGAGGTGGAGGAACAGTGAATATGATTTCTGATGACCCAGGAGAGTCCAGGATTTATGATGTGAATTTGATAAAAGGCAATTTGCTGAGGATTCACACTGACCTTTATCGGCTCGGCTATTGTATGCATGACCATAATATGTGTAATATCTGCAGCCAGAATAGCCGTGGATGTGATAAGGTGAAAGTTGACCTTCAAAAGGTGATTGATGAAGGCCTCATTTGTGTTATCAGGATCGAGACTGAAAGTAAAAAAGGAGTGAACATGGTGCACGGATGTCCCGGTGAATTCCGAATTTATGACGTGAATGATATGGAGGACAATCTGGTACAGTTACATGCCAACTTTTGCCACATGCCAGGACAAGAGTTACATCAATATGGTGGTTGTCAGATCTGTTGTAGAGACCCCCGTGGCTGTTCCTTAGTGAAGAGGGGTATCCAATTACTTCTAGATGAAGGAAATATTAGCGTCACAAGAAGTAGAGATGGTTATGTTGGAATCAACATGGTTGAGGACCATTTTGGTGAGATCGTGTCGGGTGATGAATATATTTCTGCAGACGAATTCTTTTCTGATGATGAGTCCAAGCCTGTGGTTAAAGATGATGCTTTCATTGGTGATTTCGTAAATTCTTGATGTACACGAGAGGTAGGGGTGAATGTTATTGTACCTCATTTTGACATTCCTGCTCCGATGGAGATTGCATATTGCAGCAAGCCTGCAGTAACCCCTGTTGTTATATGTTTACCTGGTCGTGTCCCATATGAGTCAGACAGAGTTGTACCCTGTAAATACAATGCGACCATCCTAGAAGACGGGGTCAAAGTCCCGATACGACCTTTGACACATGTGGAGAATATTGCTGAAGCCAGTCGAGTGACGCGTAGTGGCCGGGTATTTGCTCCTACTTTCCGGGGAGATTTTGATCATGGCAAGAAAGTCGTCGAAACGAATGTTGAACCAGAAAAGACGGTCGAGGAATCTAGTAGCACTACCTCAGAGAAAGAATTCGATGATGTGCTGAAGATCATTAAGATGAGTGACTATAAGATTGTGGATCAGTTGTTACAGACCCCGTCCAAGATTTCTATATTGGCCTTATTGATGAACTCTGCTGCCCATCGGGAATCCTTGATGAGAGTGCTAGATCAAGCGTTTGTTGAAAGGGATATGCCCATGGACCAGTTTAACGGTGTTGTTGGGAATATTACTTCTTGTAATAATTTGAGCTTTTGTGATGAAGAATTGCCCGAGCAGGGAAGAAACCACAATATGGCTCTACACATCTCAATGAATTGAAAAAATGACTCCTTATCCAATGTATTGATTGGTAACGGTTCTACTTTAAACGTGATTCCAAGAAGCACTCTCTCAAAGCTTAAGTACCAAGGGGCCCCCATGCGCCCTAGTGGTATCATAGTGAAAGCCTTTGATGGCTCCAGGAAGTCGGTCATTGGAGAGGTGGACTTGCCTATGCATATAGGTCCACATGTGACACCCCAAATAATCCGATTATTAAATAATTAGAATGTTTAATTATTAGTTTAATTGGAAATTTAATTATTGGTATTTTTGGATTATTGGAATTAATTTAATTAATTAAAGGAAAGAAGTATTGGTGGTGTGAAGAGTGATTAGAGGGTGTGAGGGGTAAAATACTCTACTCTTACTAATTACTAATTTAATTATTTTATTGGAATAATAAAAGGAGTATTAAAAGGAAAAAGAAGAGAAAGGGAGTTATTTTTGGAATATTCATCATACGTGCATTTGAGAAGAGGAAAAAGAAGGAGAAAACCGGAAGCGTCAGAATTCGAAGAACCCACAAGGTAAGGGGTGATTTCGATTGGTTAATTCGTATTATCAGTTTAGATATTCAATAGTATGGATCATAGTATGTTAAGGAATCCCGGTTTGGAATTCTAGGGTTCCGTAGAATTGTCCCAATTGCGTCGAATTGTAGGTTGAAAACCATTAGGGTGTCAGATGATAAAAAGGAATGATGAAATAATGTTGTTTGATGTTATAATGGTGCAAAATGGATGTGTTTTGGCGTTTCTCATGTTGCAATTCGTATGGGTATGTTTGGAATTGGTTTAGAATGAATAAATGCTGTCAAAAGTGCAGAATTTGACTCTGCAGGTCGTGGGAACCGGTTCCCAGTGGGGAGGAACCGGGTTCCACTGTGAATTTATAAAAACTGGAAAAAATGCACGTAGGAACCGGTTCCTGTATAGGTAGGAACCGGGTTCCCATACATTTTTCCAGAAGCATGATTTTTGAACTTCGCAGGAACCGGGTTCTGCTGTAACTTTTTGAAAAATATTAAACTTTGAAAATTCATAGCTTTCAAACCGTAAGTCCGTTTTGAGTGCCGTTTTAGACGTTATTTCTTAAATTTAATGCTCTATTTTATAAAATGAAAAGATTTCCTAAAACCTGAAATTATTTTGAAAATGAGTCAAATCCCGGAATAAGTGATTATTGGCTAACGCACATGGGTGTGTATGTAGCAGTGAACCTGTGATGGATGGATGTATTAGTATCGTGTGAATGAAAGGCATGTTTATGTTGCTAATGATGGTGTGCATGATCGTTGAGATATCATGTTTTTGGTTTTGGTTCAGTTATGATAAATTGATGTATTTCATAGACTGATTTGATGTTGCATGCTAGTGATGTGCGTGCATATGCATTGTTCTGGTGAAGTTAATTCCCATTGTGTGGAATTTGACTTGTATTGCCATTAACTGATATTCGGGTGATGATGGGTGGTTAGGCTGGATTCGTGTCCGGGTGTTTATGGACGAATCGATGGTTGCTGTATCCGGTTGATGATGGATCAGTGTTGGGTGACTTGGTCACGTGTTGGTACCACATGCATTGTGTCTGCATTTGTGTTTGCATGGAATTGTAACATGTTAGGATGTCTTCCAGTGTTACAATTCTTTGGTTGATTATTGATTTGTGCATAATGACTTGTATGATTGGAACTGCGTGTTGAATATGAATTTATGCTAAAATGGGTGAAATAATATGCTTGTGATATAATGTTGATTGAGAAGCTTATAATGCATGTTAATTATGAGAAATCTCACCCTTACTTTAACAATTTCAGATTAAAGTTAGCAGCTCAGGAGTTGGTGAGGATGGCTCTAGAGCTATGTTACTTTAAGTCCGCGTGTCAGTGTCGTGCTCTGATAGGTTGTAACACTGGGGAACGTTTAGTTGAGGAATTAGTTATTATTCAATTGTTTCTTTGAATTTCATTGGGAATAATTATGTTTTGGTTTATTCCGTTTTGGTTATGGTATTTTTCCGCTGTGTAAGACATGGTCTTAATTTGATTGAGTTATTTGAATAATGACCCTCAGTGTAGCATGACTACTGTTTTTTGGAAGTTTTATTTATTTCATAATTGTGACATCCCTTGTTCCGTGTTAACTCTGATGGAATATGTCTTTAATCATTGATATAATTAATATTATTCGGGGTATTTTAGAAGGGGTGTTACAATAGTGGTATCAGAGCATAGTCGGTCTTGTCTTGTGTCGTTATCCCTTTTGTATGCGACTAGTGTAATATGACAATGTCGATACTTGTGTGCTGATGAGGTTGTTTTGTAATGTTACAGAACAATGGCCGTAAGAGGTAACAGAAGAAACGACGATGCTACTGCTGAAGCATTGGGAATGTTGGCTGGAGTACTCGGAGGGAACCAGCAGGGAGCTGTGACTGGTGCTGACCGACAATTGGGGAATTTTCAGAGGAATAATCCTCCGTTGTTCAAGGGTGCACATGATACCGAAGGTGCTCAGAAGTGGTTGAAGGAGATCGAGAGGATCTTCAGAGTAATTGACTATGCTGAAGGGCTGAAGGTGAGATACAGAACTCACATGTTAGCAGAGGAAGCTGATGACTGGTGGGTTGCTACCAGAACTGAAATGGAAGAAGATGGTATTGCATTGACTTGGGCTGTGTTCAGGAGGGCTTTTCTGAGGAGGTACTTTCCTGAGGACATCAGAGGCAAGAAGGAGATTGAGTTTCTGGAACTCAAGCAGGGTAACAAGATTGTCAGTGAGTATGCTTCGAAGTTTACTGAGTTAGCGAAGTATTATGCTCATTATACTAACAATGCAGATGGTGAATTTTCCAAATGTATCAAGTTTGAGAATGGTCTTCGTGATGAGATTAAGCAGGGTATTCGGTATTAGCGTATCCGAAGATTTTCTGATCTGGTTGACTGTAGTAGGATTTTAGAGGAGGATCTTGCTAGCACTAAGTCGAATGCTCGAGGGTATGTTGATAGGAAGGGTAAGCAACAGATGGATCGTGGTAAGCCTTATGATAGAAGTAATCATAGACCCGGTGGTTGGAAGAAGTTTGGTGGAGGAGATTCTAGTTCTTCCATTAAGTGCTACAAGTGTGGTGAGACAGGACATCGTATGGTGGATTGCAAAAGTAATGATAAGAAGTGTTTCAAGTGTGGGAAACTCGGCCATGTGGCCAATGATTGCAGAGTAAGAGTGGTGAATTGTTACAACTGTGGTGAAGAAGGTCATACTCGTCCTCAGTGTACAAAATCCAAGAAGGAGCAAGCTGGTGGTAAAGTGTTTGCATTGTCTGGGTCAGAGACTAAGCCAGATGATCGGCTGATTAAAGGTACATGTGTTATTAATGACATACCTTTGATTGCGATTATTGATACTGAAGCTACGCATTATTTTATTGCTTTGGATTGTGCTAAAAGATTGAATTTGGAAATTTCTAATATGGATGGAAGTATGGTTATTGATACTCCTGCGTCGGGTTCAGTGACTACTTCGTATGTTTGTAGGAATTGTCCTATTGTGATTTTTGGTAGGGGTTTCGGTATGGATTTAGTGTGCCTACCGTTAGAACAACTTGATATCATCCTTGGAATGAACTGGTTGGAATTCAACCAGGTTCATATCAACTGTTTTGGAAGACGGTTATTTTTCCTGAAGAGGTTGGTGTCGAAGATGTGACTATGTCGGTTAAACAGATGAACCTAGCTGTGAAAGATTGTGCTGTGGTATTTATGTTGTATTCTGTAATAGAAGCGGAGGGAAAAGCAAAGAGTGATGGATTTCCAGTGGTGAATGAATTTCCAGAGGTGTTTCCGGAAGACGTTAGTGAATTTCCACCTGAGAGGGAGGTAGAATTTACTATAGATTTGATTCCTGGAACTAGTCCGGTGTCGATGGCGCCTTACCGTATGTCGGCATCTGAATTAGAGGAGTTAAAGAAACAGTTGGAGGAGTTACTTGAGAAGAAGTTTATGCGTCCGAGTGTTTCGCCGTGGGGTGCTCCGGTGTTGTTGGTTAAGAAGAAAGAAGGTTCAATGAGATTATGTGTTGATTACAGACAGCTGAATAAAGTTACAATCAAGAATCGGTATCCTTTGCCGAGGATCGATGATTTGATGGATCAACTAGTTGGAGCTTGTGTATTTAGTAAGATTGATCTGAGATCTGGATATCATCAGATTCGTGTGAAGTCAGAAGATATTCAGAAAACTGCATTTAGAACGAGGTATGGACATTACGAGTATTTTGTTATGCCGTTTGGAGTTACTAATGCACCTGGTGTTTTCATGGAGTATATGAACAAGATATTTCATCCGTATCTTGATAAGTTTATGGTGGTGTTCATTGATGATATTCTAATTTATTCGAAGAGCGGTGAAGAGGATACAGAACATCTCAGAGTTGTGTTGGAATTGTTGAAAGAGAAGAAGCTTTATGCGAAGTTGTCCAAGTGTGAATTCTGGTTAAGTGAAGTAAGTTTTCTTGGCTATGTAATTTCCAAGAATGGAATTGCTGTGGATCCTATGAAGGTAGAAGCAGTATCTCAGTGGGAAGCGCCGAAGAATGCTTCTGAGGTCCGTAGTTTTCTGGGTCTTGCAGGTTATTACAGGAAGTTTATAGAAGGACTTTCCAAATTAGCGTTACCGTTGACTAAGTTGACCAGGAAGGGTCAGATGTTTGTTTGGGATGTTGAATGTGAGAAAGGATTTCAAGAGCTGAAGAGGAGGTTGACAAGTGCTCCGATCTTGATTTTGCAAAATCCGACTAAGTCTTTTGTTGTGTATTGTGACGCATCATTAATGGGATTAGGTGGTGTGTTGATGCAAGATAAGTAGGTGGTAGCTTATGCTTTGAGACAATTGAAAGTACATGAAAGGAATTACCCGACTCATGATTTGGAGTTGGCAGCTGTTGTGTTTGTTTTGAAGTTGTGGAGGCATTATTTATATGGTTCTCGGTTTGAGGTGTTCAGTGATCACAAAAGTCTGAGGTATCTCTTTGATCAGAAAGAGTTGAATATGAGGCAGAGGAGATGGTTAGAATTTCTAAAGGATTATGATTTCGGTTTGAATTACCATCCTGGTAAGGCAAACGTTATTGCGAATGCCTTGAGTAGGAAGTCCTTGCATATGTCGATGTTAATGGTCTGTGAGTTAGATTTGGTTGAGCAGTTCAGAGATTTAAGTTTGGTATGTGAAACTACTCCGAATAGTGTGAAATTGGGTATGTTGAAACTGACTAGTGGTATTCTGGAAGAAATTCGGAATGGACAGAAGTCCGATGTTGGGTTAGTTGATAAATTGACATTGATCAACCAAGGTCAAGGAGGCGAGTTCCGGATTGATGAGAATGGTGTTACAAGATTTGGTAATAGGGTGTGTGTTCCGGATGTTACAGAGATTAAGAAGAGTATTTTGGAAGAAGGACATCGTAGTGGATTGAGTATTCATCCTGGTGCTACTAAAATGTACCATGATTTGAAGAAGTTGTTTTGGTGGCCGGGAATGAAAAAGGAAATTGTTGAGTTTGTGTATGCTTGTTTGGTTTGTCAGAAGTTGAAGATTGAGCATCAGAAACCGTCAGGATTGATGGAACCGTTGTTTGTTCCGGAATGGAAATGGGATGGAATCTCTATGGATTTTGTGTCTGGTTTGCCAAGGACATCGAAGAATTGTGATTCTATCTGGGTTATTGTTGATCGGTTGACGAAATCTACTCACTTTATTCCGATAAGAATGGATTATCCGATGGAAAGGTTGGCAGAATTGTATGTTGAGAAGATTGTGAGTTTGCACGGTATTCCTTCTAGTATTGTGTCGGATCGAGATCCGAGGTTTACATCTAAATTCTGGACGGGATTGCAAGAAGCTTTGGGTACTAAGTTGCGTTTGAGTTCCGCTTATCATCCACAAACAGATGGTCAGACGGAGAGAACGATTCAGTCGTTGGAATATTTGTTAAGAGCTTGTGTGTTGGAGAAAGGTGGAGCTTGGGATAGTTATCTACCATTGATTGAGTTTACCTACAACAATAGTTTTCATTCGAGCATTGGTATGGCTCCGTTTGAGGCATTGTATGGTAGGAGGTGTCGGACACCGTTGTGTTGGTATGAATCTGGAGAGAGTGTTGTGATTGGACCGGAAATTGTCCAACAGACTTCGGAAAAGATTAAGATGATTCAAGAGAAGATGAGGACTTCTCAGAGTCGTCAGAAAAGTTATCACGATAAGAGGAGGAAAGATCTTGAGTTTGGCGAAGGAGAACATGTTTTCATGCGAGTTACTCCGATGACTGGTATTGGTCAAGCTTTGAAGTCAAAGAAGTTGACTCCATGTTTTATTGGTCCGTTTCAGATTACCAAGAGAGTTGGGAAAGTTGCTTATCAGATTGCTTTGCCGCCGTCACTTGCAAATTTGCATGATGTTTTTCATGTATCTCAGCTAAGGAAGTACATTGCTGATCCGTCTCATGAGATTCGGGTAGACGATATACAGGTACGAGAGAATTTGACTGTGGAAGCGGTACCTGCAAGAATTGAGGATCGGAAGTTGAAACAGTTGCGAGGCAAGGAGATCGCGTTGGTAAGAGTGGCTTGGGGAGGACCGGCAGATGGAAATGTCACTTGGGAGCTGGAGAGTCAGATGAAGGACTCGTATCCCAAACTGTTCATCTAAGGTATGTTTTCGAGGACGAAAACTCTTTTAGTTGGGGAGAGTTGTGACACCCCAAATAATCTGATTATTAAATAATTAGAATTTTCAATTATTAATTTAATTGGAAATTTAATTATTGGTATTTTTGGATTATTGGAATTAATTTAATTAATTAAAGGAAAGAAGTATTGGTGGTGTGAAGAGTGATTAGAGGGTGTGAGGGGTAAAATACTCTACTCTTACTAATTACTAATTTAATTATTTTATTGGAATAATAAAAGGAGTATTAAAAGGAAAAAGAAGAGAAAGGGAGTTATATTTGGAATATTCATCATACGTGCATTTGAGAAGAGGAAAAAGAAGGAGAAAACCGGAAGCGTCAGAATTCAAAGAACCCACAAGGTAAGGGGTGATTTCGATTGGTTAATTCGTATTATCGGTTTAGATATTCAATAGTATGGATCATAGTATGTTAAGGAATCCTGGTTTGGAATTCTAGGGTTCCATAGAATTGTCCCTATTGCGTCGAATTGTAGGTTGAAAACCATTAGGGTGTCAGATGATAAAAAGGAATGATGAAATAATGTTGTTTGATGTTATAATGGTGCAAAATGGGTGTGTTTTGGTCTTTCTCATGTTGCAATTCGTATGGGTATGTTTGGAATTGGTTTAGAATGAATAAATGCTGTCAAAAGTGCAGAATTTGACTCTGCAGGTCGTGGGAACCGGTTCCCAGTGGGGAGGAACCGGGTTCCACAATGTGAATTTATAAAAACTGGCAAAAATGCACGTAGGAACCGGTTCCTGTATAGGTAGGAACCGGGTTCCCATACATTTTTCCAGAAGCGTGATTTTTGAACTTCGCAGGAACCGGTTCTTGCATATGTAGGAACCGGGTTCTGCTGTAACTTTTTGAAAAATATTAAACTTTGAAAATTCATAACTTTCAAACCGTAAGTCCGTTTTGAGTGCCGTTTTGGATGTTATTTATTAAATTTAATGCTCTATTTTATAAAATGAAAAGATTTCCTAAAACCTGAAATTATTTTGAAAATGAGTCAAATCCCGGAATAAGTGATTATTGGCTAACGCACATGGGTGTGTATGTAGCAGTGAACCTGTGATGGATGGATGTATTAGTATCGTGTGAATGAAAGGCATGTTTATGTTGCTAATGATGGTGTACATGATCGTTGAGATATCATGTTTTTGGTTTTGGTTCAGTTATGATAAATTGATATATTTCATAGACTGATTTGATGTTGCATGCTAGTGATGTGCGTGCATATGCATTGTTCTGGTGAAGTTAATTCCCATTGTGTGGAATTTGACTTGTATTGCCGTTAACCGATATCCGGGTGATGATGGGTGGTTAGGCTGGATTCGTTTCCGGGTGTTTATGGACGAATCGATGATTTCTATATCCGGTTGATGATGGATCAGTGTTGGGTGACTTGGTCATGTGTTGGTACCACATGCATTGTGTCTGCATTTGTGTTTGCATGGAATTGTAACATGTTAGGATGTCTTCCAGTGTTACAATTCTTTGGTTGATTATTGATTTGTGCATAATGACTTGTATGATTGGAACTGCGTGTTGAATCTGAATTTATGCTAAAATGGGTGAAATAATATGCTTGTGATATAATGTTGATTGAGAAGCTTATAATGCATGTTAATTATGAGAAATCTCACCCTTACTTTAACAATTTCAAATTAAAGTTAGCAGCTCAGGAGTTGGTGAGGATGGCTCTAGAGCTATGTTACTTTAAGTCCGCGTGTCAGTGTCGTGCTCTGATAGGTTGTAACACTGGGGAACGTTTAGTTGAGGAATTAGTTATTATTCAATTGTTTCTTTGAATTTCATTGGGAATAATTATGTTTTGGTTTATTCCGTTTTGGTTATGGTATTTTTCCGCTGTGTAAGACATGGTCTTAATTTGATTGAATTATTTGAATAATGACCCTCAGTGTAGCATGACTACTATTTTATTGGAAGTTTTATTTATTTCATAATTGTGACATCCCTTGTTCTGTGTTAACTCTGATGGAATATGTCTTTAATCATTGATATAATTAATATTATTCGGGGTATTTTAGAAGGGGTGTTACACCACACATGTCCCAGATTACTTTCCAAGTGATGGACATCGTTCCTGCTTACAGTTGTCTATTGGGAAGACCATGGATCCACGAGGCAGGAGCTGTTACGTCGACTCTTTATCAGAAGCTGATGTTTGTCCGAGAAGGGAAGGTGGTTATCATAAGCGGCGAGCAAGCTTTATTAATATCTCATTTGTCTTCCTTCAACATTGTAGAGGCTGGCGAGACGGTTGTTGGAACGCAGTTCCAAGCTTTGTCAATCGATAACATAAGTAAAAATGAGGACCTTATCGCTTCATTCAAAGATGCTCAACAAGTGGTACAGAATGGCCCTAGCAAGGCGTGGGGGAAATTATTAATCCACCAGTTAATAAGAATAAAGTTGGTCTGGGATTCTCAGTGAAGAATAATAAGTGTGAGATTTTGAAGCCGAAGTTTGCTTTCAGCAAATACTAAGACATATTCCACAGTGCAGGGTATCTGCATCCCACTACTTCGGAGATCAATGCCATCCTTGAGGATGATCCAGGGTAAGGGATGCGGAATTTCATGACACACAGAGTGAGGGTCCATAATTGGATTACTATTGATGTGCCTTCTTGCATCCACATCTCGAAGTAATTTGTTTTTTGTTATCTTTCCAAAAATCCTTTCACTCTGCCCAGGGTGAAAGTGATATTGTACGGGCATGTCTTTTGTTTTGAACTTTTACATCATTAATAAAAGATGTTTTTGTTTTCCAAATTATGTTTTATTTATTTCTTTTTCTTGGAAAATGGTAATCAGATAAAATCTTTCGAAATAAATAATAATCATTAGTAAAATATGCATACTCACTTATATATCAGTCAGTTTCTAAAATCAATCATAATCATATGTGCAGATTAACTAAGAAAACCATTGAATACAATGACCCTGCGCCCTCTCCCAACTTCGAATATCCTGTGTATTTGACCTAGGAAGAAGAATACGATGAAATCCTAGAAGAGGTTTCACGTTTTCTTAAGCGTGAGGAGAATACTATTCATCCGTATAAAGAGCCGTTGGAGGTGATTAACTTGGGATCAGAGGAAGACCCGAGAGAATTCAAGATTGGAGAATTGCTTCATCCCGACGTGAAGAGGAAATTGATTGAGTTACTGAAAGAATATTCTGATACTTTTGCTTGGTCTTACCAGGATATGCCTGGGTTAGACACTGACATCGTGGAACACCACCTGCCGTTGAAGCCAGAATGTCCTCCCATCAAGCAGAAGTTAAGGAGAACTCACCCTAATATGGAAATGAAGATAAAAGAGGAAGTCTTGAAGCAGATCGATGCTGGTTTTCTCGTGACATCAGTGTATCCTCAATGGATTGTGTTGTACCCCAAAATTTGCCCTCCCATATTTCTCAACACATGGCAAGTGAGGTCCCAAAATTGCTCAAGGAAGTTCAAAAGTTGACCAGACAAACTCTCTCCTAAGGCAGTCAACCTCAAATTAGGGTTTCATTTTTCATCAAGATGCTTGAGTCCAAAGGATCAAAAATTCTCACCATTGTCCTAATATGTTCTCAATATCATCCATGTCAAATTTCAAGCCTTGCAGAAGAGGTTTGCTCAGTCAATTGCTCAAATGCCTGAAAATCGACTGTGCTAGGTCAAAAGTCAACTGTGGCCCACATACAATCAAACTTCAAGATTTTTGGTCAACATCCTCATTTTGAAGTAACATTCATCATTTGATCAAGGGTTGATCATGATTCATCAAGGATTTCTCACAATTCATCAAAACCCAAAAGTTGCTAAACTAGGGTTTTGCAGGAAAAGTCAACTCAAATTTGACCAAGCATAACTTTCTCATAATTTGTCATAAATGACCCATAAAAAGCTCATTTTGAAGGGGATGCAATTGTATACAATTCATCTTCAGCCCCCAAGTTCAAAATATGCACTCACAAGAAGATATGAATTTTGACATTATAGGTCATTTTGAAAACTCAACAAAAACACCTTTTGGGTCAAAGCTCCATACATGAACATCGAAGACTCAATTGAGATGAGACAAAAAGGGTTGCTTATAGGACATCCTAATCTTTCCAAAAAGTCTGAGAACACCTCTCTATGGTCAAAATTGAGAGAGTTATGCATTGTCCAAGTTGACCTTTTTTGCAAAATTGCCAAAAGTCAACATTGATCAAATTTGCATTTTTTCCAAAGGGCCCCATGTTTTCTTGTTTGAAACATGTTTCTAATAGGACCCACGCCACCTAAGCTTTTCCACCTTTTATTTTGTTATTTTTATCATTTATTTTGATTTTTTATTCATTTAAATCAAAATAAATCAAATTAAATGGTAAAATAATAAAATCAAATCAAATCTTAGATTTTTTGTGCATCTTTTGAGTCTATGTACAACTAGCAAGACAACCAATTCGTGCAAGATTGATTTGGGTGAAAAAAGATTGGATTGAAGCAAATTTAGAAATATATCAAATGCCATGAAAGACCAAATCAAATATTCATAATGGGCAAGATTCAATTCGTTTTTGTTGACCTAATGTGTTGCGCTGCATATACAGAAGGGATCCAAGGCAAGAAGAGAGGTTGAACAGTCGTGCAAAGCAAGACAAAACCAAAAATTTTCAAGAAAAAGTGGTGATCCAATTTTGATCCTAGAGGCCAATTCGAGCCATTCTTACAATACCAACAGATTCCTGGACATCTCCAGAAGGGATTTCAACCAATTTCAAGCTTTCTCACGCCTGGAAACAAAGGTACAAAAGTCACGGTTTACCAAAAAAAACCGTTTTCGTTTTCATTGATTTATACATCATTTGCGCTTTTTGATTATATATTCTTGTTCCTTATTGAGTTTGCAAGCTAATCATTCTATTCAATTGCATTTTTGATGACTGTATGAAAAACTGCCATGGCTAGGGTTTCTTGTTTAGTTTTAGAGCTTTTCAATACAGGTTAAATTGGACGTTGATTCTGGTACCATGTAACTTGTGAGGATGAGACGAGTTAATTGGTACCAGCCATGGTCACTTATCTTGCTTGTGGACAATTTTTGAGATACACAGGTTTGTAGCTACAGTGCAGCGTCCGTAGGTAAAAATATCTTGGGCTAAAACGACAGTTGGGAGGAAGAAGATGGATGCGTGGCACTCCCTGGTTGGGTGGTTTGAATCTTAGCGCGTTTTTTACTTCCAATAACCATTATTTTGCATATATTATAGTTTGTTTTCGTTATATGTACAAATAAGTCAAATAGCTCAGATGGCTGGGGCGAAGGCCTTTGATGCACACGTCCTGGGTTCGATCCCAGGCGTGTGCATTTTATTATTTTCTTGCTCATTTCAGGTAGATCTCGTACAACACCATAGCATACGCCTACTATACACCTTTGTGTTCCACCATCAGATCCATCAGCCAAGTGGATCCAACGTCATGTAGCAAGGGGCCTACCATGCTCCTCAAGTCAGAGCGCATACTGGATTGAACGAAGTAAAACGGGCCATCAACCTTGGGCCTAAAAAATTCATATTCCAACCCCCCAATTGCTAAGCACAGGCCCATTATTCCCTTCTTTTTCTTTTATTTCATTTAAATCTTTCAATACTTATTTTTATTTTTTAATTCACAAATTAATCTTTTTTTTTATAAAAATCATAAAATCAATAGTTCACAAAAATTAGGATTAGTTTTTTTTTATAATTATTATCAAAGTTAATTTAATTTAGTTTAACATTAGGAAATTGTAATTTGTTTTCATAAATAAAATCAAATAGAAAATTAGGTTATCTCTTGATTTAATTTTATTTTCTCTTTTTTTTCTTTCAAATAAATAAAAATACAAAAATAGCTTTTTTTAAAGATTTAAATCAATTTATCTTTCTTAATTTAAAATAAATTAGAGATAGGATTTTCTTTTAGTTTAATTGTTTCTTTATTTTCTTACAAAACAAAAGCATTTTTAATCAATCACAATTAGGTTTAGGCAAGGGTCAAAACCCTAATTGTCTCGTATTTGATTCATTGTGCGCGTGCTATTTATTTTTGCCAATATTTCTGTAACTGTTCATGGTTTGTAATAGTTTAATCTAGGACTTTTTACTTATCGCTTTTCCCCGGGTTTTTGGCTATGTAATTAATCCCCCTCCCCGAAGCCTTGTAATAGCGTAGATTTACTTTCTCGCATTTTAATTCCCGTAAATATTTAACTGTCTAGATGTATCCTAATTGGATTGTATGACAAGAATGCATGACAAATTAATACGGTTAGAAAACCCTAATGTGCAAAGATTAAATAACTGAAAACAGATCACTCGCACATATCACTCTTAGGGTATACTCTCATTTCGGTTGCCTTCGGTAAACGATCATTAAGTATAGGATACTTTAGTGGTTACCCTTCTGTCTAAAAGATCAAATTGTCGTATTCGACTGTTGCCTCGGAAATGTTTCCTCGAATATGATCTTAATACTCTAGGGTTATTACTAAGGTGTCCTAACATTGCTTTAGTGATCGTACGTCCCTTTCGAATTGACCCTTACAAATCCAACGACGGTGCTACCTATTTCTCAATAGTAGGATAGTGCTGTCTAAAGGAACAAGAACAGAAACGATCTTTTTTCGAGTAGGTAGATGCTAGTAGGTACTTGCTCAAATCAAATCTTTTCACACTTACACATTTCAAAACAATTTTCAAAACAACTTCATCACACCTTTGAGGACTGATACAGGGGTTATCACGAAGTCAAACTTTTCAAAAAACAAAGCACAAACACAAGCAATTTTAAAAAGATGAGCAAGTACCTAAGAGCCCATGGAAAACCATGGATAGAAAGGGTGCTAACACCTTCCCTTTCTATAATCTACCCCCCCCCCCCCCCCCCCCCCCGTACTCAGAATATCTCGAAAAAGGATTTTTTCTATACTTTTTTCCTTTCCGATTGGATGAAATAAAAGTCGGTGGCGACTCTTGCTTACCGCGACATTTTGCAAACACAAAACGCAAAATGCAGACCAGCATTCAAATAGTCGGTTTTGCCACCGTATCACAGAACTGGCGACTCTAATGGGGATGTAATAAATGGGGTATACCTTAGGATCTAGTTCATCATAATTGCTTCTCTTGATTGCTTTGTTTGCTTTACTTTTAAAGGTTTTTGTTTGGGATTACTATAGATCCTAACCCGGATCTGGGGATACCTTTTAGGTAAGTAGAAATAGACTGTGAGGGAACTATACGACGTAGATCGATACGGTTGAAGCAGTAGCTACGTTGATGTGGCACATTGGTTGGTACCCGGTATCCCTTGTGGAGAAACAAGGAGAATACAGAGCCGCTGCATGGTGTCGTTAAGCATCAACTGGCCTTAGAACCTTTAATCGCCCAACTTGGCCATTAGAAAGTAGTGAGATAGCCGACCTCGGTGTAGAACTGAGAACTGGTTGATACTCGATGCTACACTTATTGAGACCATACTCTCGAGATAGTTCCGGCCGCAAGAAAAGATTGCGTGAGATGAAACCATGATCGATGGAGGATGGTCAATGATATTGAGATCCTCTAGAACCCGGTTACTTTTTCTAGGACAGGTTTAAACCAACTTAACTTCAAGAGGGTATTACCTTTGACCTCATGCAAGCCTTAAACCTAAGGGTTTTGTGTGATTTGATTGTGTTTGCAATACCTGTTGTTTGCTATACCTGTGGTTTATCATGACATCATGCATCATAACATGGCATTCATGCTTCATTACACTAACCATTTTAAAGACCAAGGGAATTTATCATTGTTCTATTTTGCAGATTATGGCTTCCGTGCACAGAAATACCATCCGAGTCAACTTTGTGCAGATACCTTCCCAACTTAAAGAGCTAGCCTCAAGAGTTTCTGAGACTTCTATGTTCATAAAGAGACACGGTCAACTTCTCAGCCTGGTTACTTCAAATCTTGATGAGCAGATGATGAGCGTACTATTTCAGTTCTTTGATCCCGTGCATCATTGCTTCACCTTTCCATATTACCAGCTAGTACCCACCTTGGAAGAGTTCTATCACCTATTGGGCATATACATTCTTAATAGGTACCCTTCACAGGTATGGAAGAAGTTCCTAGACCAGAAGACATTGCCTTAGCTCTGCATTTGAAACAGGCTGATGTAGTATCTAATTGGGAAACACGAAGCGGGGTCGAAGGTTTTCTAGCCAAATTTCTGATAGACCAGGTTCAACTATTCTGGGATGATTTGGATTTTCAGGCTTTTGAAGATATCTTGGATCTTCTTATCTACGGTTTGGTTCTTTTCCCTAATCCGGATTCCTTTGTAGATGTGAATGCTGTCAAGATTTTCCTTTCTCGCAACCCTGTGCCTACCTTGCTGGGAGATATCTTACATGCTCTCTATACTCGTACTATGAGGAGAAGAGGGACTCTTATGTGTTACATGTCGTTGCTGTCAAGGTGGTTTATTTCTCACCTCCCTAAGTCAGTGCTGAAGAACGATGAAGGATTTGGTTGGTCGTACAGAATAATGTCACTTGCTCATACAGATATTCTTTGGTGTTCCCGGGCTATGGAAGATACCGCTGTTATTAACCACTCTGGGGGATACCCTAATGTCCCATTGCTTGGAATCAGAGGAGGTATAACTTACAATCCTTGTCTAGCTTTGCGACAATTTGGTCGTGCTCGAAGAGATGGTCGCTATGAACTACTTCTTGAGGACATTGTATTCGACTATAAGGAGGATGTTAAGGAGCATCGTCGGAGGTTCATACGAGCTTGGGGCATGGTAAACAGATCTGACCCCGAAGAGTTGGGACCGAATACTTCCCTTCCTATGCAGCCTTATCTCCAATGGGTCCAAGCTCACGCCCAGAAGCTTATGATGCCTTATGAGGCCGTATTACCAGTGATTGTGGAGCCCACTAATGAATAAGGCATTCCTTACACGGTTCTCTATCCTTACATGCCCACTGATCTTGGGGAGTTACAGAGGTCTTAGACTCAGCTGAAGAATGAGCGGGACACTTACCGGGAGCAGTTCCATGAGCAAGAGAGGAAGGTTTTGAAGCTCACCAGGCAGCTCGAGGAAGAAAGAGTGATCAATGACTATATCAGCACAAAGAGAAAGCGACCATGGGACTTTTGATTTTGCTTTTTCTAGTTTTAGATTTATTTTATTTACTTCTTTGTAACGCCTTAAAGGCATTGTTGAATCCTTTAAGTCTAAACTAATAAAGTTTTCGTTTATTTTGGTTTGCAAATTTAAATCTCCAAAAGTCTTTGAAATCATTACATGCACATCACATTATCATGCACATCATTACAGGTACCCCTACAGGTTTCTCATCCTCTTCATTGTTTATTTCAGCAGAAATGTCTTCCGATCAAGCCATCAAAGATCTTCAGGAGCAGAACGCCCAGTTCCAACAGATGTTCATAAGTCTAGCTAAGGGGCAGGAGGATTTGAAGACCCTTATTCTGAAAGAGAAGAAGAAGAAAAAGAAGGTCGGTATTCTGAATATGGGTAGAAGATTCGGAGAAAGGTTGAGGCCACCAGCTGATCTGACCTCCTCATCCAAGGACGGGAGAACCAAGAAAGGGAAAAGGACCCTAGTCCTGCAGTTTCTGATAACGATACGGATTACGACAATGAGAAATATCCTCCTGCTGAGGATAGGTACAAGCAGCTAGAAGACCGTCTGAGCACTATGGAAATTCAGAAAATACCTGGTTTGGATTTCGGAGAATTGGGGCTGGTATCGGGAGTGGTGATCCCTCATAAGTTCAAAGCTTTGATTTTTGCCAAGTACGATGGAGTATCCTGCCCAAAGCTCCATCTCCGCTTGTATGTCAGGAAAATTCAACCTGACACAGCTGATAGAAATTTGTGGGTACACTTCTTTCAAGATATTCTGTCAGGGACTCAGCTTGAATGGTTCTACCAGCTGGAAGGGGCCAGTATCTGAAACTGGGAAGATCTTGCTGCTGCTTTCTACAAGCAGTATCAGTATAATGCCGACCTTGTTCCCACCCGTACTCAGCTCCAGGGTATGTCCATGGGTGCAGGTGAAGGTTTTAAGGATTATGCTCAAAAGTGGAGAGACTTGGCTGGAAGAGTCCAATCCCCTTTGTCTGATAGGGAGTTGGTCGACATGTTTCTAGGGATGCTATCTGGTCCATTTTTCAATCACTTGATCGGTAGCTCGTCATATGGTTTCACTGAGTTGATTTTGACTGGAGAAAGAGTGGTGGCTGGCATTCGATGTGGTAAAATACAGAAGGATGCCTCTTCGAGTTCGGTAAAAAAGCCTTTCACTGGTAAGAAGGAAGCTAGTGCAGTCTATAGCCCGAGGGGCCAAAGCAGATCTGAACATCGTCAAACAGTAAACGCTGTAGTGATACCAAGACCCACAGTTGCTCCACAATGCAACAATCAACAAAGGGTGGAAAGACCACAGCGACAGTTTACCTGCATCAACATGACACTGGTTGAAGTATTACTTCACCTGTTGAAATCCAACTTGGCGACCTTGAGAGAGACTGCCAAGAATCCAAACACTACTTCTCCCAGATACAACCCCAACACGCGGTGCGCCTACCATTCTAAGAGTCCAGACCATGATACAAATGATTGTTGGGCCCTGAGAAACAAAGTGCAAGACTTTCTCGAAGCCAAGGAGATAGAGTTCGATGCTCTAGAAAAGTCGAATGTTATAACTGCTCCCATGCCCAAACATGGTCGTGGAGTTAATGCTGTTGACACCAATTTGTTTGTGACCTCTGTTGAAGAAATTTCTACTCCTCTGATGACTGTTAAGAAGAATTTGTTGTTGGCCGGTTTATTTTCGGGTTATGGAGAAGGTTGCCACATGTGTCCGACTCTACCTTCCGGTTGTTGTTTGTTGAAGTCAGGTATTCGGCACCTGATGGATAATAAATAAATTTTGTTTGAGAAGACTACGACTCCTGTTGTTACCAATGAAGATGTCGCCATTATAACCATTTCCGCCAATCCTTCCAAGGTTTCCTCGAGAAAACCTGTTAGGATTACACCTGTTCCAAGAATTTCTCCACTAATAATCACTGTTCCTGGTGCCATCCCGTACACCTCAGATAAGGCTGTCCCATGGCATTATGGTGCTGATGTGTATTATCATGGCATTAAGCAAGATCTGAAGAATGAAAAAGTTGATACTAATGTCAGTAATATTGTCGGGACTATTAAAGTTACCCGAAATGGAAGGGTCTTCTCCCCTGAGATTTCCCCGAAGACTATCATCAAGCCTACTGTTATTCCAACTGCTGCTCCAACCAACACTCCTGACATTTCTCCTATTCCTACTCCATTTATTACACCTTCTACTATTCCTATTCTTACTCTAGTTATCACCCCCGCTGCTGAGCCATCTGGGACTCGGGGCAAGGAAATCATAGGTGAGCCTGCCCGGAGGGAGGCACCTAAGAAAATCGTTGTGGAAGCCTCTAAACAAGAAATAGAGTAAATACTAAAAATTATCAAGAAGAGCAACTACAATGTAGTCGAGAAGCTGGGGCAGACCCCGTCAAAGATCTCCATGTTGTCCTTGCTATTATGTTCTAAAGCCCATGTGAAGGCTTTGATTGCATTTCTCAAAACTGCGCATGTGCCGCAGGAAACTTCCACAGATCAGTTCAAAGATTGCATGGCTAGCCTAACTACTGACAATGGGCTAGGTTTTTCAGATGCGGATCTGACACCGAAAGGAAGAAATCATAATGATGCTCTGCACATCTCGATCGAGTGCAGGGGCACCACTATGGCCCATGTGCTGGTAGATATTGGGTCTTCGTTGAATGTTCTGCCAAAGAAAGCGTTAGACCGTCTGAATTGTGAAGGTTTGATTCTTAAGTCGAGTAACATTATGGTAAGGGATTTTGATGGATCAAAAAGAACGGTGCACAGGCAGGTGGACATCCCTGTCAAAGTGGGTTCCCAGACCTTTAGGTCCACCTTCTACGTAATGGATATCAGACCATTATATTCTTGCTTGCTGGGTCATCCTTGGATCCATGAGGCTGGGGCAGTTACTTCCACACTCCATCAAATGCTGAAGTATCCGGTGAAGGGAAAGTTTGTCACGGTGCGAGGTGAAGAAGAGTATATGGTGAGTCATCTCAATTCCTTCCGTTGTGTAGAAATGGATGGGGAATTCATAGAAAATCCTTGTCAGAATTTTGAAGAGGTCCCTCCGATCTTGGCATCTACTGAAGTTACTACCAATAAACCTCCGCTGAAGATGGCTTCTCTCAAGGACGCCAGGGTTGTAATTGAAGAAGGTGGGTGTACCAATTGGGATCGGCTCCCTGATTTCACTCACAAAACTGACAAATTTGGTTTGGGCTTTACTACAGGGGCTCAAAGGGCTGTTAGGCGCGCACGGATTGGAAGACCCCCCTACACATCAGCAATCAGGGAGTTAATGCAATTGAGGACAGTGAAGAGGATTCAGACATCGACAGCTGGATCTACCCAACAACCAATGGTGGACCGAACAACTAGACGGTGAAGGACTTCATACATGTTTCTTTTATTCCCAGTAATTGACTTTTGTTTTAAGATTTGTAATAAACAGTTGAAACTTTACGGCCGGGTGCCTTGCCCGAGGCACCTTGGCTTTGCTTGTGAGGGCTTATTATTTGTCATTTCATATATTATAAATAAAGCATTGGACGTTTCTTGCATTACAAATTTTGCGCTCCTTGTTTTTCTTTTCTGTCTCTCACTTTATCAAAACAGCTATGCTCTTACACACACTCACGTATCATAATCCAGATCCATATCCACCCTGGATACCATTGATAACAACTCTACTACTGCCAGTTATGACTTCAAAAATCCGATCAACCAAGCCAAGGACGAAGGTAAGGATGATTGCGAGGTGCCTGGAGAACTTGTTAGACTGTTACAGCAGGAAGAAAGGGGCATACGGCCTCATGAAGAGCCAGTTGAGTCAGTGAATTTGGGTACAGAGGAAGACAGGAAAGAGGTTAGGATATGTGCGAATATGGAGCCTAGTGTCAAACAACAGTTAATACAGATGTTACGCGACTATGTTCAGATTTTCGTCTGGTCCTACGAAGACATGCCTGGTTTGGACACTGATATTGTGGTACATCGCCTGCCGACTAAAGAAGACTGCCCTCCGGTAAAGCAGAAGGTGCACCGTATCCGCCCTGAAATGTCAGAGAAAATTAAGGCAGAGGTCATGAAACAGTTCGACGCAGGATTCTTAGCTGTCACTTCTTATCCGCAGTGGGTTGCCAATGTCGCTCTGGTGCCTAAGAAGGACGGTAAGGTACGGATGTGTGTGGACTATAGAGATCTGAACAGGGCAAGCCCCAAGGATGACTTCCCAGTTCCTCACATTGATGTTCTAGTCGACAACACCGGGCAGCACAAAATCTTCTCCTTCATGGATGGTTTTTTTGGCTACAACTAGATCAAGATGGCTCCTGAGAACATGGAGAAGACGACCTTCGTTACACACTTGGGCACCTTTTGTTACAAGGTAATTCCTTTTGGGTTGAAGAATGCTGGGGAAACTTATCAGTGCGCCATGGTCGCTTTGTTCCATGATATGATTCACCATGAGATCGAGGTTTATGTTGATGACATGATAGCCAGGTCCCATACTGAAGAGGAGCACCTTGATCATCTCCAGAAACTGTTTGACAGGTTGAAGACGTACAAGATGAGGTTGAATCCGAACAAGTGTACCTTCGGGGTAAGATCTGGTAAGCTTATGGGTTTCATCATAAGTGACAAAGGTATTCAGGTGGACCCTGCAAAGGTAAAGGCCATACAAGAGATGCTAGCTCCCCGCACAGAAAAAGAAGTTAGAGGTTTTTTGGGACGTCTGAATTACATCGCCAAGTTCATTTCACATCTGACTGCTACTTGTGAGCCAATCTTCAAGCTGCTGAAGAAAGATCAAGTGGTAAAGTGGAATGCTGAATGCCAAACCGTTTTCGAAAGAATCAAGGAATACATTTAGGAACCACCAATTTTGATGCCTCCAATTGAAGGAAGACCTTTGATATTATACTTGACAGTGCTAGACAATTCAATGGGGTGTGTGCTGGGGCAGCATGACGAGTCTGGCTTAAAAGAGCACGCCATTTACTACCTTAGCAAAAATTTTACCGACTATGAGACCCGATACTCACTGCTCGAGAAGACTTGATGCGCTTTGGCATGGGCTTCTCTCCGACTGAGACAGTATATGCTGACTCACACTACCTTGTTGATATCAAAGATGGATCCAATCAAGTACATTTTCGAGAAGCCCGCTCTCTCCGGAAGGATAGCAAGATGGCAGATGATCTTAACCGAGTACGACATCCAATACACAACCCAAAAAGCAATCAAAGGGAGTGTATTGGCGGATCATTTGACGCATCAGGTTATGGATGATTACCAAACCATGAATTTCGATTTCCCGTATGAGAATATCATGTTAGTAACCGACTGCAGAGAACCTAAACTGGATGAAGGACCCGAGGAGGGATCCCGATGGTTTATGTATTTTGACGGAGCCTTGAACGCATTGGGTAATGGCATCGGCGCTGTAATTATATCTCCCGAGGGTTGTCATACTTCGTTCACCGCTCGATTATGTTTTAACTGCACCAACAACATGACGGAGTATGAAGCGTGTATCATGGGTCTTTGAGCTACTATTGACCTGAGGATTAAGTTCTTAAGTGTATTCGGAGATTCCGCTCTGGTGATAAGTCAGATCAAAGGCGAGTGGGATACGAAGCATCTGAATC
The DNA here is from genome assembly GCA_948472305.1 of Vicia faba. Classification (NCBI taxonomy): domain Eukaryota; kingdom Viridiplantae; phylum Streptophyta; class Magnoliopsida; order Fabales; family Fabaceae; genus Vicia; species Vicia faba. Next base: position 892,266,830 of record OX451740.1, read on the forward strand.
TTATTCCTTACAAAGAGTATGTACTGAAATTTCTCCCACACTTTGAGGAGATAACCTTTGAACATTTCCCAAGAGAAGAGAACCAGTTAGCAGACGCGCTAGCTACCATGTCTTCTATGTTCAAATTCAGGTGGGACAATGAAGCTCCCCGGGTTACCATTGAGAGGTTGGATGAACCCGCACATTGCTGTGACATTGAGACTGAAGAGGTAGTAGATAAACCCTAGTTTCACGAGGTAAAGAGGTATCTTGAGGCTCAAGAATACCCCGAGGGGGCATCTGTTAATGATAAGAAGTTTCTGAGAAGGTTCGCTGCGAAGTTCTTCATCAGTAATGGAATCCTCTATAAGCGTAACCACGATTCAACCTTACTGCGGTGTGTAGACAAGAGCGAGGCAGAAAGGATCATGACAGGCTTACATGAAGGTACCTTCGGAACTCATTCCAGTGGACATACCATGGCGAAGAAAATCCTATGGGCAGGATATTACTGGTCCACTATGGAAGCCGATTGTTATCAACACTCTCAAACCTGTTGTAGCGATAAAAAATGTAGCGGGGTAAATCGGAGATCGAATTATTGATTAATTCGTCTCACAAAAGCAAGAGTCGCCACCGCGCTTTATTGTTTCCAAGGGAAAAGGGAAAAGAGCGAAATAAAACCCTAAATATGCAATGTAAACAATACTTTTGAAAGTAATGAAAATACAAGGCGTTTTTGAAAAGAGATCTATGGTTCGGGGGTTGGTTATACAGTGGGAAGGTATTAGCACCCAATGTATCTATAGTACTCTATAGGAACCTTTTGAAATATCTGTTTATTAAAATTGTTCGTTCGATTGAAAAATAAATTGTTTTGGCCGAAAGGGGGTACGGACGGGTTTTTGAAGATGCGACGACCTAATGTCGAAGTTTTGACTTAAATGGTATGAGTTTTGAAGAAATTGGATATTTGGGAAAATTATCCTATGTTTTGAATGAATGAGGGTATTCGCACGATGTTTTTTGATGACATAAAGTCGACAAAAAATTAGACAATTCCCTTGAATTAAATCGAGCAAGTAAAATAAGATGAATCCATAAAGTATAAGCATTCAAAAATTCACAAGAAAACAAATCTAATGAAACAGATTAATGACCAAAAGCATCGAGAAATTAAAATGACAAAGATATTTAAATAGAAGAAAAGGGAACTAATTATCTAAGTCAAAATTATAAGATTACTTACTAAAATAATTCTAAACTAACTTGTTATCTAAAGTTATAAAAATAATTCTAAAATTGCTACGCTAGATCTAAACTAAATTAAATTTTAATATTAGAAAATTAGATCTAAACTAAATAAAAAATTCCAAGGATGCTAATCTAAAATAAAAAAAAGTTCCAAAATTACTAAACTAAATCTAAATCAAATAAAGTTCTAAAGTCCCTAAACTAAAACTAACAACTAAAATTCTAAAGTTAACTTAAATAAAAACAAATAAAATTCTAAAGTTTACTAAATTAAAACTAAATGAAATAAAATCCTAAAGTTACTAAAATAAAACTAAAACAAAATAAAATTCTAAAGGTTACTAAGTTAAAACTAAAACAAAATAAAATTCTAAAGTTTACTAAGTCAAAACTAAAACAAATAAAATTCTAAAATTTACTAAGTCAAAACTAAAACAAATAAAATTCTAAAATTTACTAAGTCAAAACTAAAACAAATAAAATTCTAAAATTTACTAAATCAAATCTAAATGAAATAAAATCCTAAAGTTACTAAAATAATACTAAAACAAAAATAAAATTCTAAAGTTTACTAAACTAAAGCTAAAACAAATAAAGTTATAAAAATAAATCTAAATTAATTAAAGAATTCTAAATTAATACTAAACTAAATTAGTTATAAGATTTACTAATTTTTTGGAATAAGGTTAAAGAGTCAAGAAAAAAAGAGAAAATTGGCCTAGCTGAGAGTTGAACTCAGGTTCTCTAGATTATTGTGAACATGTCTTATCAACTAAACTGTATTGCTTATTTGTTATTACTACGTCTTTACTGAAATATAAAGGGAATGATGGTAATCGGATTGGGCTAAAAGGCCCAAAGGGTTGACCCGGTTTGGGAGAAGAATAGAAAGGTTTTTTAGAAAACCCTAATAATAATGAGCCGCCGCTGGCTATGGGAAAGGGAAAGGAATTGGTCAAAATTTTATCATTCCAATTAAGACTATTAAAATCCAATTAAAAAAATAGAATTCTCTCTTAAATATCAACATTTTTTCACGTTCTCTCTCTTAAATATCAACATTTTTTCACGTTCTCTTTCTCCATTGAACCCTTATCCCCTCTCACTCTACTTCTTCCTTCTCAATCGGAAACAACAACAACAAAAAAAACTCAGCTGCAACTCAACTCCCTCCTTCCCTTCTTCCCACGTTCTCTCTTTATCAACTCATACTTACATCCATGTAGAAAAAAATCATGAACATGAAACTTAGTTCTAGCTATCAATCAAAAAAAAGAACAACAACATCAAAGCAAATTGAAAGGAAAAGGTGAAAGAAAGCTTCGTTGAAACCTGACGGTGATACATGATTTCTATTGGCCCCTGCTCCAATCTGAAATAGCTTAGGTGATTTTAATTATTCGATTTGTATGTTGACTCATTCGGTCGTGGGTTCACGTGGGAGATCACGACGGCAGCTTGGCTCAAAACGGATGTACGATTATGAGTAGCTAATGATAGAGTTTTGATTTTCTTCTTCCCCTTCTTATTTCTGTTTTTTTGTTTTCTGAGTTTACAGGTTGGTGAGCATGTGACTGATATGGTGGTTGTTGAGTTGGAAATGGCAAAATCTAAACTAAATCGAGCCGCTATTGTCGGCACGACGATTCTGTTAACGAAAGCTGAAGGTGATGTAAGAGTTTGAAGGATGTGTGGCGGTGGATAGAGAGATGGTCTCAGTGAATGCTAATGACGATTGCGGTTGTCGGAAATTGGAGAGCGGCTCGATAGTAATGCAGTTCATGAGGTGATGAGCTTCGCAAATTGTAGTTTGACGCGGTGGATGATGAAAGGTGGTGGAAATTGAGTGAGTGAGAAACTAGAAAAGGGTGTAACGAAAGTGAAGAGGAACTTTTGTTGGGGTTTTACTGTCTATTGTTCAATGTTAGGTAATTTTTTTTTGTGTGCTTTCATCTGATGCAAGGTATTCTCCTTTATAATGGGACAATCTGGTTTTTTTGGTGTGAACAAGTTTGGTTTTTGAATAAACATTATATTACGTTACCGTTTTTTTGGATTGTTATGACAGGTTGGTAGCAAATTTTAGTACAGGGCAGCAACATGATTAGTTGACAGCAGCATAACATGGATATATTGTAGCATGAAGAGAATGGTCCCAAACTGATTTCTTATTATGACAAAACAACAAAAACTATTGAAACATAATAATAATAATAATAATAATAATAATAATAATAATAATAATAATAATAATAATAATAATAATAATAATAAAAAAGGAAAAGGATTAAACTAAAATTTGCAAAGAACAATAAAAAAAGAAATTATAATTAATTTTAATTTTAACAATAACCCAACTTAAAAATTGAATTAAAATTAGAATCAAATCAAGACTAATATTGAAAGAAAGAAGCAAAAATTATAATAACTAAAAGAATAAAAAGGAAAAGATATTAACTATATATTTTATGATTTTTGAATTAAAGTGAAATGCTAAAATAAAATAATGATAACACATATTTTTTTGAGATTTTTTTATTAAATTAAATCTAAAAGATTATAATTTTGGCTTAAATGATACAAGAACAAAAACTAAATGAAACTTAAGGAAACTAATTTTTTTATTTTGAATATTTTGAATAAAAACATAAATAAAATGAAAATAGCATGAACTAAATATTTTTTAGGATTTTCTTTTTATGGAAATAAGAATAAAAGAAAGATGATGCAAAATGTATGGTCGGACAAAACATAGTCCAAAATTAAGAATCAAATTCCTGAAACGACTTCTAACGTTAACAATTCGTGGCTTCTCAATGCATGATTTGCCCTTGACTTGTAAAGAAAAGTTGTAGATGATGTCAAGAAAAATCAGGCGCAAGAACAACCTCTCAAAAATGTCGAAATTCGAAGAAGTTATGAATTCTTGAAATCTGACCTGAGAAATGGCAAAAAAAAAGTCGAATCGCTTGTGAACACTCGCTATGTAATAATGCAGATGGGAGGTGAGATCTTAGGTCAAAAATTGGGGTACAACAGCTGGCCCTATTTAAGTTTCTTCTATCCGGAGATATGAAGATTAAAATCTTCGTCTCGACGAGATTGAAGGTACTTAAATACATAATACACAATTTTTGCCCTAAGATACCGCCATTATGTTTGATATGAATGTAGTGATTGAATTCACAGAGAAAGATATTGTATGAAATAAGACAATGTTGGAGAAATCAAACACCAACAAAACACAGAGACATGGATTATACACTACTGGGGAAACGAGCCATCGACTTCAAACGACAGACTCCTGACAGTGAATAAAATTGAGGGAATACGACCTCTGACCCCAACGAAGAAGGCATCTTGCATAGGCCATAACAGATTATTGACCCAAAACAGTGAATTCGCAACTCAAGGTCAGTGATAGACAGAGAGTATCAAATTGCTGATAACAGATTACTGACTTCTGAAGGTAATGATTCATGACAAACTTCTCTGCGAGAATCCGGAGATATACTCATTAATGCTGAGATATAATAAGATTGTAGATACGCAAGTTGTTCAAATAAAGAAAACTGCCACTTGCTGTCGCCCAAAGAAAATACCGATAACATACAAGTTGCTCAAATAAAGAGGCTATCACTTGCCGTCGTCCAGAGATGTCAATAACATACAAGTTGCTCAAATAAAGAAGTTGCCACTTGTTGTCGTCCAAAGAAAATACCGCTAACATACAAGTTGCTCAAATAAAGAGGCTGCCACTTGTTGTCGTCCAAAGAAAATACCGATAACATACAAGCTGCTCAAATAAAGAGACTGCCACTTGCTGTTTTTTTCCCAAAAATAATAATGTACAAGTTGCTCGTGAAGAGCTGCCGCTTGTCGTTTTCCACAAGATAAAAATGACGTACAAGTTGCTCGTGAAGAGCTGCCGCTTGTCGTTTTCCATAAGATAAAAATGACGTACAAGTTGCTCGTGAAGAGCTGCCGCTTGTCGTTTTCCATAAGATAATAATAATGTACAAGTTGCTCGTGAAGAGCTGCCGCTTGTCGTTTTCCATAAGATAAAAATGACGTACAAGTTGCTCGTGAAGAGCTGCCGCTTGTCGTTTTCCCAAAAATAATAATGATAACGTACAAGTTGCTCGTGAAGAGCTGCCGCTTGCCGTTTTCCCAAAAATAATAATGATAACGTACAAGTTGCTCGTGAAGAGCTGCCGCTTGCCGTTTTCCCAAAAATAATAATGATAACGTACAAGTTGCTCGTGAAGAGCTGCCGCTTATCGTTTTCCGAGGATGTCTATAACGCACAAGTTGCTCGTGAAGAGCTGCCGCTTGTCGTTTTCCATAAGATAAAAATGACGTACAAGTTGCTCGTGAAGAGCTGCCGCTTGTCGTTTTCCAAAAATAACTCAGAAGGGAATTGCAATGACACTGGCAGAGAATAGAATCTTCGTCAAAGAAAATCATGAATCAATCCTTCCCGAGGAGATCACATATTTAAATGTGCAAAAATAAATGCCCCATGCGTCTAGGTCGCGACTTCACTGGGAAAATCATGAGATAGCCTATGCAAGAGGCAACAACTTCATCCAGGAATAAACCAGAGAGAAAACAGTCAAACAAGACTCTACCCGATGAGAAAGTAACTCAATTGGGGAATTCCTCGTATTCAGAAATGGGCAAGGTAGGCTAAACCAAAATCATCCATGAGGATTAGCTCAGTTGGGGAATTTAGAAAGGAAGCACATTTTCTGCCTAAGCTAACCTTCTACTTGGAAAGAAAAATGTACGTTGTTCGAATAAACAAAGTACGACCCAAAATCAACGGCGAATGTGGATATGCATGCTGATATGAGCGTAAATGAATAAACGAATGTTATGCTGACAAAATAGACAGATGGAATATCTTGGAGGTAATAAGATGTCACAGCAAAATAGATACTCGGCCAATCTTGAAAAGACGGAAGATGAACGGAACTGGAAATACACAGCAACGTCGGAGGGTATCACGCTACAAGGCTCAAATCTTTTGAGGAGAAAAGTATCCAAATCCAATCTTCTAACACCAATAGATCACGGTATGATAAACTACTGTACTGCTTTGCATTTCATGCCTTGACCATCCTTGGAACAAACTGTTAATATTCCTTTCGTTATCCACGACACACATTATTTTTTTAAAATAAGAACATTTTAAGTGAATTTGCTTCAAGTATTTCCATAAAAATTAAAATTTTGCCCACAAAAGGTGAATGCTCAAATTTCATTAATAAGAGGTTGTTCGCTAACAATGCGACTCCAACGGTTTACAAAAGCTTGGGGAAATAATACATGAAATAACAGGTCATACAAAAACAATGATCGCTATTCTCCCTAACAACTTTGAATTCCAGAATGTGCTCAGATGCCAAGACTGATTTGACCAGAAGTTTGCCTAAGCGAAATACTTCTTGACTGCATCGGCGTTCAAGGGACGTGGGAGTTCTTCACCGTCCATATTGGTGAGAATCAAAGCAACTCCAGAGAAGACTTTCTTAACAACATACGGTCCTTCATAATTCGGAGCCCACTTGCCCCTTGAATCAGGTTGGAAAGATAATATTTTCTTGAGTACAAGGTCACCTTCTCTGAACTCGCGCGGTCGAACCTTCTTATCAAAAGCCTTCTTCATTCTCTGCTGATACAATTGACCGTGACACAAAGCTGTCGATCTTTTTTCTTCGATTAAATTCAACTGATCGTATCTACTTTGACACCATTCAGCCTCAGAAAGTTTAGCTTCCATCAACACTCTCAGAGACGGAATCTCAACCTCCACGGGGAGTACTGCTTCCATACCGTAAACCAGGGAAAATGGGGTCACGCCCGTTGAAGTTCGAACTGAAGTACGGTACCCATGTAAAGCAAACGGAAGCATTTCATGCCAGTCCTTATAAGTTACCACCATCTTCTGGACAATCTTCTTGATGTTCTTGTTAGCAGCTTCAACAGCCCCATTCATCTTCGGTCTGTAAGGAGAGGAATTATGATGTTCGATTTTGAAATCTTCACAAAGCTCTCTCATCATCTTGTTATTCAAATTCGAACCATTATCAGTGATAATCTTGCTCGGGATACCGTATCGACAAATGATCTGATTCTTGATAAATCTGACTACCACCTGTCTGGTTACATTAGCATAAGATGCTGCTTCCACCCATTTAGTAAAATAATCAATCGCTACCAAGATGAAACGATGACCATTTGAAGCTTTGGGTTCAATCATCCCAATCATATCAATGCCCCACATAGAGAAAGGCCAAGGTGAAGATATAACATTGAGGAGGGTCGGCGGCACGTGCATCTTGTCTGCATAAATCTGGCATTTATGGCATTTCTTCACATACTTGCAGCAATCAAATTCCATGGTCATCCAATAGTAACCAGCTCTCAACATCTTTCTAGCCATTGCATGTCCATTGGCATGAGTGCCAAAGGATCCTTCGTGTACCTCTTGCATCAGCATGTCTGCTTCACGTCTGTCTACACATCTGAGCAAGACCATGTCGTAATTCCTCTTATACAACACTTCTTCATTGAGAAAGAAACTGCTTGCTAATCTTCTCAACGTCTTCCTATCTTTATTGGATGCCCCAGACGGGTACTCTTGAGTTTGAAGAACACGTTTAATGTCATAGAACCACGGTTTGTCGTCGGTGACCTCTTCCACTGAAAACACATGAGCAGGTCTGTCAAGGCGCATAACTCGGATTGTAGGCACATCGTTCCAATCATTCACTTGAAACATTGAAGACAAAGTAGCTAAAGCATCAGCCATTTGATTCTCATCTCTAGGGATGTGATGTAATTCCACTTTGTTGAAGAAAGTTAACAACCTTCTAGCATAGTCTCTGTAAGGGATCAAACCAGGATGACGAGTCTCCCATTCTCCTTTGATTTGATTAATCACCAATGCCGAATCTCCGTAAATATCAAGAATTTTAATCCTTAGATCTACTGCTTCTTCGAGACCCATAATACATGCCTCATATTCAGCCATGTTGTTCGTGCAGTCAAACTTCAATCTTGTCGTGAACGGGATATGAGTACCTCGGGGAGTGACGATGATTGCCCCAATTCCATTTCCATAGGAATTCACAGCTCCGTCAAATATCAAACCCCAACGGGATTCAGGATCAGGTCCTTCTTCAGGTAGTGGCTCTTCACAGTCTTTAGCTTTCAAATACATAACATCTTCATCTGGGAAATCAAACTTGATGGATTGATAGTCTTCAATTGGTTGGTGAGCCAGATGATCGGCTAAAATACTCCCTTTGATTGCTTTCTGAGTGTGATACTCAATGTCATATTCAGATAACAACATCTGCCAACGGGCTATTCTTCCAGACAAGGCGGGCTTCTCAAAGATATACTTGATCGGGTCCATTTTGGAGATCAACCAAGTAGTGTGATTAATCATATACTGGCGTAGACGGCGAGCAGCCCAAGCTAAAGCACAACAGGTTTTCTCAAGCAATGAGTACCGAGACTCACAGTCTGTGAATTTCTTACTCAAATAATATACGGCACGTTCCCTTCTTCCAGTCTCATCTTGTTGACCAAGCACACATCCCATGGAATCTTCTAATATGGTCAAGTACATAATCAATGGTCTTCCTTCCACTGGAGGAATCAAAATGGGAGGTTCAAGCAAATATTCTTTGATACTATCAAAAGCTTTCTGACAATCTTCTGTCCACACACATCCTTGGTTCTTGCGGAGAAGCTTGAAAATCGGCCCACAGGTAGCAGTCATATGAGATATAAATCTAGAGATATAATTCAATCTCCCAAGGAATCCTCTTACTTGTTTTTCCGTCTTGGGTGCGGGCATTTCCCGAATAGCTTTGACTTTATCAGGATCTACTTCAATACCTTTCTGACTGACAATGAAACCCAGAAGTCTTCCAGAACGAACACCAAAAGTGCACTTGTTGGGATTCAGACGAAGTTTATACTTTCTCAAACGCTGGAATAACTTCAACAAATGTTCCAAGTGATCCTCCTCATTTTGCGATTTGGCAATCATGTCATCCACATACACTTCGATCTCCTTATGCATCATGTCATGGAACAAAGCAGTCATGGCTCTTTGGTATGTTGCGCCAGCATTCCTCAAACCAAACGGCATAACTCGATAACAAAATGTTCCCCACGGTGTAATGAAAGCCGTCTTCTCCATATCTTCTGGTGCCATCTTGATTTGGTTGTAACCGGAAAAACCATCCATGAAAGAGAAGACTTTGAACCTGGAGGTACTGTCGACCAATACGTCAATATGAGGTAATGGGAAGTCATCCTTTGGACTAGCTCTATTCAGATCTCTGTAGTCTACACACATCCGAACCTTACCATCTTTCTTTGCAACAGGCACTATATTGGCTAACCATTGAGGATAGACCGATGTAACAAGGAAACCTGCATTGATCTGCTTCTGAACCTCTTCTTTGATCTTGTCAGCCCTATCGGGACGAGTCCTTCTCAACTTCTGCTTGATTGGCGGACATTCAGGTCTCAACGGTAAACGATGCTCCACAATATCATTGTCCAGCCCTGGCATATCTTGGTAGGACCAAGCAAACACGTCAACATACTCTTTGAGAAGCTCCAACATTTTCTCTTTAACTTCCGGGATAAGCAAAGCTCCGACTTTGACTTCCTTTCTATCTTCTTCATCACCCAAGTTGACTACCTCTACAGGTTCTTCAAACGGTTGAATGATCTTCTCATCATGCTCAAGCAAACGGGAAATCTCAACAGGAATCTCTTCATCATCCTCTTCTTCGGCTCTGAACACAGGGAATTCAAAGTTGGGAGAGGGCATAGGATCATTGTTTTCGATGGTTAAGTCATGGATTAATCTGCACATATGATTATGCTTTATTTTAGAAATCGATTTGTGCAAACAAAACAAAAGGTTATTATGTTTCCCATTACTACCAATTAACTTCATTACTATTTCCCAAAAGTGAAAAATAAAACAGCAGCGGACAAAAGAACGTTTTTATTCATTAAAGGGAAATATTTGGAACAAAGAGCCCAGACATTTCTCTTTTGCCTTGGGCAGAGCAAAAGGAATTATTTTCCATAGCCCGACACAAAATACGTTTCGCCTTGGGCAGAGCGAATTTTTTTCAAAGGAAAATAAACAAAACATTACTCGGAAATGTGCATCACAACAGGAACATCAACAGCAATCCAGTTCTGGCAAGCCACTCCATGCGTTAAAAAATCCAGTTTTAGAAAACATGTGAAGTGTTGGATGATGCATGATATGCAACAGAGAGTTTTTATTTGACTTTCACGGAACTCAAGATATTAAGTTGTAAACATCAAAGTGTGAAGATAGAAGAGGAATTTTGAATTGGATCAAAGCGTCGATCAAGTTATCATCAAGATCAATCATCCATTTTGGTGGATTAGGGTTTTCACCCTATCAACACCCAAGATCCATTGAGCTTGACGAAACTCGTGATGTTTACAAAGAAAGAACTCCAAATTCCTTGAAAGTCAAGGGAAAAGGGTTTTATGGATGCATGAATGCATGGCTATGCAACAACCACAAGCAAGGTCACAAACATGGGGTTTAAAGGTTTAATGTTTCAGCATGGAGTCAAGGGTAAAGCCCACCCGAAGGTATGTACTAGTGGTTCAATCGCACCTGTAAGACAATGTTCTAAGAGTTCCCAGAGTCTACATTCCTCCTTCGGATATTGCCAACGTCTTGATTACTCGATGATTAGCAATATTCTCAAGAGAAACTCATCCGAGCGTAGCATCGCGTAACAACTACTTCCGAATTACTCTATTATAGTCTCCGCGCTACACCTAAAAAGGCCAAGATGGGTTAGGGTTCTACGGTCCTCAACTTCTCGGGCTCCTAGGTCGAAAATAATAACGTCTTCCCGATTACTCGGTAAACAAATATTAAGTTCAAGAGGGCCTTCCATTGAGTGGGGGATCTCATGCCTCCTTCTTCGGGATTACTCCCTCAAAGTTAACATGACTATACCGCCCGTCCTATTCCTTACGTGTTACTTAATCCGGGTATAGGATTCGTCCTTCAAAAAACCCAAACACCCCAATTTAAACATATAATCCAGCAAATCAAATAATAATAAAACAGATAAAACAAATTAGGCTTAACCCACTTAGGGATGGACCAGCAAGAGGTCAATCTGTCCCCAGCAGAGTCGCCAATTCTGTAGCGATAAAAAATGTAGCGGGGTAAATCGGAGATCGAATTATTGATTAATTCGTCTCACAAAAGCAAGAGTCGCCACCGCGCTTTATTGTTTCCAAGGGAAAAGGGAAAAGAGCGAAATAAAACCCTAAATATGCAATGTAAACAATACTTTTGAAAGTAATGAAAATACAAGGCGTTTTTGAAAAGAGATCTATGGTTCGGGGGTTGGTTATACAGTGGGAAGGTATTAGCACCCAATGTATCTATAGTACTCTATAGGAACCTTTTGAAATATCTGTTTATTAAAATTGTTCGTTCGATTGAAAAATAAATTGTTTTGGCCGAAAGGGGGTACGGACGGGTTTTTGAAGATGCGACGACCTAATGTCGAAGTTTTGACTTAAATGGTATGAGTTTTGAAGAAATTGGATATTTGGGAAAATTATCCTATGTTTTGAATGAATGAGGGTATTCGCACGATGTTTTTTGATGACATAAAGTCGACAAAAAATTAGACAATTCCCTTGAATTAAATCGAGCAAGTAAAATAAGATGAATCCATAAAGTATAAGCATTCAAAAATTCACAAGAAAACAAATCTAATGAAACAGATTAATGACCAAAAGCATCGAGAAATTAAAATGACAAAGATATTTAAATAGAAGAAAAGGGAACTAATTATCTAAGTCAAAATTATAAGATTACTTACTAAAATAATTCTAAACTAACTTGTTATCTAAAGTTATAAAAATAATTCTAAAATTGCTACGCTAGATCTAAACTAAATTAAATTTTAATATTAGAAAATTAGATCTAAACTAAATAAAAAATTCCAAGGATGCTAATCTAAAATAAAAAAAAGTTCCAAAATTACTAAACTAAATCTAAATCAAATAAAGTTCTAAAGTCCCTAAACTAAAACTAACAACTAAAATTCTAAAGTTAACTTAAATAAAAACAAATAAAATTCTAAAGTTTACTAAATTAAAACTAAATGAAATAAAATCCTAAAGTTACTAAAATAAAACTAAAACAAAATAAAATTCTAAAGGTTACTAAGTTAAAACTAAAACAAAATAAAATTCTAAAGTTTACTAAGTCAAAACTAAAACAAATAAAATTCTAAAATTTACTAAGTCAAAACTAAAACAAATAAAATTCTAAAATTTACTAAGTCAAAACTAAAACAAATAAAATTCTAAAATTTACTAAATCAAATCTAAATGAAATAAAATCCTAAAGTTACTAAAATAATACTAAAACAAAAATAAAATTCTAAAGTTTACTAAACTAAAGCTAAAACAAATAAAGTTATAAAAATAAATCTAAATTAATTAAAGAATTCTAAATTAATACTAAACTAAATTAGTTATAAGATTTACTAATTTTTTGGAATAAGGTTAAAGAGTCAAGAAAAAAAGAGAAAATTGGCCTAGCTGAGAGTTGAATTCAGGTTCTCTAGATTATTGTAAACATGTCTTATCAACTAAACTGTATTGCTTATTTGTTATTACTACGTCTTTACTGAAATATAAAGGGAATGATGGTAATCGGATTGGGCTAAAAGGCCCAAAGGGTTGACCCGGTTTGGGAGAAGAATAGAAAGGTTTTTTTAGAAAACCCTAATAATAATGAGCCGCCGCTGGCTATGGGAAAGGGAAAGGAATTGGTCAAAATTTTATCATTCCAATTAAGACTATTAAAATCCAATTAAAAAAAATAGAATTCTCTCTTAAATATCAACATTTTTTCACGTTCTCTCTCTTAAATATCAACATTTTTTCACGTTCTCTTTCTCCATTGAACCCTTATCCCCTCTCACTCTACTTCTTCCTTCTCAATCCGAAACAACAAAAAAAAAAAAAACTCAGCTGCAACTCAACTCCCTCGCTTCCCTTCTTCCCACGTTCTCTCTTTATCAACTCATACTTACATCCATGTAGAAAAAAATCATGAACATGAAACTTAGTTCTAGCTATCAATCAAAAAAAAGAACAATAACATCAAAGCAAATTGAAAGGAAAAGGTGAAAGAAAGCTTCGTTGAAACCTGACGGTGATACATGATTTCTATTGGCCCCTGCTCCAATCTGAAATAGCTTAGCTGATTTTAATTATTCGATTTGTATGTTGACTCATTCGGTCGTGGGTTCACGTGGGAGATCACGACGGCAGCTTGGCTCAAAACGGATGTACGATTATGAGTAGCTAATGATAGAGTTTTGATTTTCTTCTTCCCCTTCTTATTTCTGTTTTTTTGTTTTCTGAGTTTACAGGTTGGTGAGCATGTGACTGATATGGTGGTTGTTGAGTTGGAAATGGCAAAATCTAAACTAAATCGAGCCGCTATTGTCGGCACGACGATTCTGTTAACGAAAGCTGAAGGTGATGTAAGAGTTTGAAGGATGCGTGGCGGTGGATAGAGAGATGGTCTCAGTGAATGCTAATGACGATTGCGGTTGTCAGAAATTGGAGAGCGGCTCAATAGTAATGCAGTTCATGAGGTGATGAGCTTCACAAATTGCAGTTTGACGCGGTGGATGATGAAAGGTGGTGGAAATTGAGTGAGTGAGAAACTAGAAAAGGGTGTAACGAAAGTGAAGAGGAACTTTTGTTGGGGTTTTACTGTCTATTGTTCAATGTTAGGTAATTTTTTTTGTGTGCTTTCATCTGATGCAAGGTATTCTCCTTTATAATGGGACAATCTGGTTTTTTTGGTGTGAACAAGTTTGGTTTTTGAATAAACATTATATTACGTTACCGTTTTTTTGGATTGTTATGACAGGTTGGTAGCAAATTTTAGTACAGGGCAGCAACATGACTAGTTGACAGCAGCATACCATGGATATATTGTAGCATGAAGAGAATGGTCCCAAACTGATTTCTTATTATGACAAAACAACAAAAACTATTGAAACATAATAATAATAATAATAATAATAATAATAATAATAATAATAATAATAATAATAATAATAATAATAATAATAATAATAATAATAATAATAATAATAATAATAATAATAAAAAGGAAAAGGATTAAACTAAAATTTGCAAAGAACAATAAAAAAAGAAATTTTAATTAATTTTAATTTTAACAATAACCCAACTTAAAAATTGAATTAAAATTAGAATCAAATCAAGACTAATATTGAAAGAAAGAAGCAAAAATTATAATAACTAAAAGAATAAAAAGGAAAAGATATTAACTATATATTTTATGATTTTTGAATTAAAGTGAAATGCTAAAATAAAATAATGATAACACATATTTTTTTGAGATTTTGTTATTAAATTAAATCTAAAAGATTATAATTTTGGCTTAAATGATACAAGAACAAAAACTAAATGAAACTTAAGGAAACTAATTTTTTTATTTTGAATATTTTGAATAAAAACATAAATAAAATGAAAATAGCATGAACTAAATATTTTTTAGGATTTTCTTTTTATGGAAATAAGAATAAAAGAAAGATGATGCAAAATGTATGGTCGGACAAAACATAGTCCAAAATTAAGAATCAAATTCCTGAAACGACTTCTAACGTTAACAATTTGTGGCTTCTCAATGCATGATTTGCCCTTGACTTGTAAAGAAAAGTTGTAGATGATGTCAAGAAAAATCAGGCGCAAGAACAACCTCTCAAAAATGTCGAAATTCGAAGAAGTTATGAATTCTTGAAATCTGACCTGAGAAATGGCAAAAAAAAGTCGAATCGCTTGTGAACACTCGCTATGTAATAATGCAGATGGGAGGTGGGATCTTAGGTCAAAAATTGGGGTACAACACCTGTCATAAGTGCCAAGTCTATGATGATAAAGTGCACGTACCTCCAGTTCCACTGAATGTTTTGACATCTCCTTTACCCTTTGCAATGTGGGGCATCGACATGATCAGCGAGATCAGACCTACTGCGTCTAACGGGCATCACTTTATTATGGTAGCTATTGATTATTTTACGAAGTGGGTTGAGGCAGCTTCCTTTGCTACAGTAACCAAGAACGTCGTGGTGTCGTTTATCTGACACAATTTGATCTGTCGATATGGTGTACCAGAGAGGATTATTACTGACAATGGTACAAATCTCAACAATACGATGATCACCAAGCTCTGCAAACAATTCAAGATTCAGCATCATAACTCTTCTCCCTACCGGCCGAAGATGAATGGGGCTGTTGAAGCGGCTAACAAGAATATCAAGAAGATTGTGCAGAAGATGACAGTGACATACAAATACTAGCACGAGATGTTACCATTTGCTCTTCATGGGTATCGTACCACAACACAGAAGTCGACAGGGGCGACACCCTACTCTTTGGTGTATGGCATGGAGGCAGTCCTACCCATCGAGGTCCAGATACCCTCTCGCAGGATTATGAAAGATGTGGGTTTGAAAAAAGACGACTGGATCCAAACCCGACTTGATCATCTGAATCTAATCGAAGAAAAAAGACTTACTGCTATTTGTCATGGTCAGACGTATCAAAAGCGAATGATCAAGGCTTTTAACAAGAAAGTTAGACGTCAAGAATATCAAGTCGGGGATCTAGTGATCAAATGCATCATACTGCCGCAAGGTGATCCCAGGGGAAAATGGACCCATACGTACGAAGGGCCATTTGTGGTTAAGAACATTTTCTCGGGAGGAGATATGATTCTAACCACCATGGATGGTGATGACCTTCCTCACCCCGTCAATGCAGATATAGTAAAAAGATACTACGCATAATCAAAGACCCGCTAGGTTGACTGGCCTAGGCAAAAATAAGGGCTTCCCGGCGAACCAAAAGGGTTCGGGTAAAAGTAAGGGACGAAAATGAAAAAAACTGTACACCCGGCATGTCGAAAACCTAAAAAGGCAACTTGGGCAAAAAAGGGTATCCTGGTGGACTGAAAACCCAAAAGGGAGGTCCAGGAAAAAATTAGGGATTGAAGCGTAACACTATGTCTCATTGGATCATCTCACAACCAGATTTCGATATCGACTATCAAGCTCGGACAGTGCAAATCAATCTGATCAACCTTCGACCAAGCAGCAAAGTGATGAGATGTTTGAAGATATAAGGGCAATAGCAGAGTTGGAAACCAATGGGATTATTTCACATAGCTATTTTTCTTTCTTTTACACAAATTGTATAATTTCTCTTTCGGCGGTGCTCTCTTACTAGGATGTCAGCTTCTTTGTACAAAATGCCCATTACATGCCAATTTCAAAATCAATACAATTTGTTTTCACAAGAAATTCCAATTTATTTTTCTTTTTCCGTTTTGTTTTGCAAGAACGTCCAATGATTCATTTTTGATATATGCATTTGAAAATGATTGCTGCTCACAAATATTTACATAAGAAACAAAGACGATTACTCGTAATTCCAGGAACAGGGAAAACAAGAAGTGCCCAAACCTTACAGTTATTTTGTCCATCAGGTATTGGGATAGGGCCAGCTTGAGAATATGAGTAGTGGTGCATACACTCCCCACAAAGAAAAAGGTATCTAAAGACAGTGGTGTCAGCTTCCCCGAGCAGGACATAACTCTCCCTTACTGAAGTTCACAATCGCGAGTGAGTCGGTAAATTTTTCCCCAAGCATAGTTTATTTCTCTCACAGGCAGAAATTCAATCCCCGACATAATTCATTATCACTAGCAACGGTAATTCATCCCCAGCTGAGTTGTTTCTCCAAGTCAGCAGATCTATCAACGGAGTATCTCCTCTCCAACAAAGTTATTCCCCATATAATTATCCTCAGACAGGGTCTCGTCCGGCAGAATATTTACCAGCCAAGGCGAAAATCCCCGGCACAGTCATCTTTGTTCACCATCCCCAACAGAAGTAGAGGAACTATGGTTTTTTATAGCAATCAAGAATACCATTTCTCATACTCTCCAAACGACAATCGGGGATTTATTTTCCCAGACTCAGTTTATTACGTTAGCATTTCATGTTCATACATCATGACATGTGCATACATTACATATAACATAATCTCAGTTTATTTTGAGAACCTCATCACAATGCATGTCATGCATCACATATAACTAACCCTGTGTTTCTTTCAGGAAAGACAGTTAGTATCAAGAATTTCCAGCAGGTCCATGATCAACACTCAAAGCTAAATAGAGTAATCATCGGTGCGACAAAAGCAACCTTACCCAGGTTCCCTCTGCAGCTTTACCCAAACTCATATCGAAGTAACCCTACTATCCAGGTTCCTTCTCACAGCCCTACTATCCCGGCTTTCATTCCGAAGTAACCCCACTATCCAGGTTCCTTCTCATGGCCCTACTATCCAGGATTTCATCTTGAAGAAACCCTACGACCCAGGTTCCTTCTCATAAAGAGCCGTTGGAGGTGATTAACTTGGGATCAGAGGAAGACCCAAGAGAGTTCAAGATTGGAGAATTGCTTCATCCCGACGTGAAGAGGAAATTGATTGAGTTACTGAAAGAATATTCTGATATTTTTTCTTGGTATTACCAGGATATGCCTAGATTAGACACTGACATCATGGAGCACCACCTACTGTTGAATCCATAATGTCCTCCCATCAAGCAGAAGTTAAGGAGAACTCACCCTGATATGGCAATGAAGATAAAAGAGGAAGTCTTGAAGCAGATCGATGCTGGTTTTCTCGTGACATCAGTGTATCCTAAATGGATTGTGTTGTACCCCAAAATTTGCCCTCCCATATTTCTCAACACATGGCAAGTGAGGTCCCAAAATTTCTCAACGACGTTCAAAAGTTTACCAGACAAACTCTCTCCTAAGGCAGTCAACCTCAAATTAGGGTTTCATTTTTCATCAAGATGCTTGAGTC
Organism: Vicia faba; assembly: GCA_948472305.1. NCBI lineage: Eukaryota > Viridiplantae > Streptophyta > Magnoliopsida > Fabales > Fabaceae > Vicia > Vicia faba. Next base: position 892,285,106 of record OX451740.1, read on the forward strand.
TGAAGGATCCCAAATTCTCACCATTGTCCTAATATGTTCTCAAGATCATCCATGTCCAATTTTAAGCCTTGCAGAAGAGGTTTGCTCAGTCAATTGCTCAAATGCCTGAAAATTGACTGTGCTAGGTCAAAAGTCAACTGTGGCCCACATACAATCAAACTTCAAGATTTTTGGTCAAAATCCTCATTTTGAAGTAACATTCATCATTTTATCAAGGGTTGATCATGATTCATCAAGGATTGCTCACAATTCATCAAAACCCAAAAGTTGCTAAATTAGGGTTTTGTAGGAAAAGTCAACTCAACTTTGACCAAACATAACTTTCTCATACTTTGTCAGAAATGATCCATTCAAAGCTCATTTTGAAGGGGATGCAATTCTCTACAATTCATCTTCAGTCCCCAAGTTCAAAATATGAACTCACAAGAAGATATGAATTTTGACATTATAGGTCATTTTGAAAAGTCAACAAAAACACCTTTTGGGTCAAAGCTTCATACTTGAACATGGAAGACTCAATTGAGATGAGACTAAAAGGGTTGCTTAGAGGACATACTAAGCTTTCTAATAAGTCAAAGAACACCTCTCTATGGTCAAAATTGAGAGAGTTATGCATTGGTCAAGTTGACCTTTTTTGCAAAATTGCCAAAAGTCAACATTGATCAAATTTGCATTTTTTCCAAAGGGGCCCATGTTTTCTTGTTTGAAACATGTTTCTAATAGGACCCACGACCCCTAAGCTTTTCCACCTTTTATTTTGTTATTTTTATCATTTATTTTGATTTTTTTTCATTTAAAACAAAATAAATCAAATTAAATGGTAAAATAATAAAATCAAATCAAATCTTGGATTTTTTTGTGCATCTTTTGAGTCTATGTACAGCTAGAAAGACAACCAATTCGTGCAATTTTGATTTGCGTGAAAAATATTGGAATGAAGCAAATTTAGAAAGATATCATATGCCATGAAAGACCAAATCAAATATTAATAATGGGCAAGATTCAATTCGTTTTTGTTGACCTAATGTATTCAACTACATATACAGAAGGGATCCAAGGCAAGAAGAGAGGTTGAACAGTCGTGTAGAGCAAGAGCAAAACCAAAAAATTTCAAGAAAAAGTGGTGATCCAATTTTGATCCTAGAGGCCAATTCGAGCCATTCTCACAATACCAACATATTCCTGGACATCTCTAGAAGGGATTTCAACCAATTGCAAGCTTTCTTACGCCTGGAATCAAAGGTACAGAAGTCACGGTTTGCCAAAAAAATTCGTTTCCATTTTCATTGATTTATACATCATTTGCGCGTTTTGATTATATATTCTTGTTCCTTATTGAGTTTGCAAGCTAATCATTCTATTCAATTGCATTTTTGATGAATGTATGAAAAACTGCCATGGCTAGGGTTTCTTGTTTAGTTTTAGGGCTTTGCAATACAGGTTATATTGGACGTTAATTCTGGTACCATGATACTCGTGAGGATGAGACGAGTTGATTGGTACCAGCCATGGTCATTTATCTTTCCTGTGGAAATTTTTTGAGATACACAGGTTTGTAGCTACAACGTAGCGTCCGTAGGTAAAAACATCTTGGGCTAAAACGACAGTTGGGAGGAAGAAGATGGATACGTGGCACTCACTGGTTGGGTGGTTTGAATCTTAGCGTGTTTTTTTCCAATAACCATTATTTTGCATATATTATAGTTTGTTTTCGTTATGTGTACAAATAAGTCAAATAGCTCAGAAGGCTGGGGCGAAGGCCTTTGATGCACACGTCCTGGGTTCGATCCCAGGCGTGTTCATTTTAATATTTTCTTGCTCATTTCAGGTAGATCTCGTACAACACCATAGCATACGCCTACTATAAACCTTTGTGTTCCACCATCAGATCCATCAGCCAAGTGGCTCCAACGTAATGTAGCAAGGGGCCTACCAAGCTCCTCAAGTCAGCGCACATACTGGATTGAACAAAGTCAAACGGGCCATCAACCTTGGGCCCAAAAAATTCATATTCCAACCCCCCAATTGCTAAGCACAGGCCCATTATTCCCTTATTTTTCTTTTATTTCATTTAAATCTTTCAATACTTATTTTTATTTTTTAATTCACAAATTAATCTTTTTTTTAATAAAAATCATAAAATCAATAGTTCACAAAAATTAGGATTAGTTTTTTTTATTATTATAAAAGTTAATTTAATTTAGTTTAACATTAGGAAATTGTAATTTGTTTTCATAAATAAAATAAAATATAAAATTAGGTTATCTCTTGATTTAATTTAATTTTCTCTTTTTTTTTCAAATAAATAAAAATACAAAAATAGGTTTTTTTTAAGGTTAAAATCAATTTATCTTTCTTAATTTAAAATTAATTAGAGCTAGGATTTTATTTTAGTTTAATTGTTTCTTTATTTTCTTACAAAACAAAAGCATTTGTAATCAATCGCAATTAGGTTTAGGCAAGGGTCAAAATCCTAATTGTCTCGTATTTGATTCATCGTGCGCATGTTATTTATTTTTGCCAATATTTCTGTAACTGTTCATGGTTTGTAATAGTTTAATCTAGGACTTTTTACTTATCGCTTTTCCCCGGGTTTTTGGCTATGTAATTAATCCCCCTCCCCGAAGCCTTGTAATAGCGTAGATTTACTTTCTCGCATTTTAATTCCCGCAAATATTTAATTGTCTAGATGTATGCTAATAGGATTGTATGACAAGAATGCATGACAAATTAATACGGTTAGAAAACCCTAATGTGCAAAGATTAAATAACTGAAAACAGATCACTCGCACATATCACTCTTAGGGTATACTCTCACTTCAGTTGCCTTCGGTAAACGATCATTAAGTATAGGATACTTTAGTGGTTACCCTTTTGTCTAAAAGATCAAATTGTCCCATTCGACTGTTGCCTTGGAAATGTTTCCTCGAATATGATCTTAAGACTCTAGGGTTATTACTAAGGTGTCCTAAAATTGCTTTAGTGATCGTACATCCCTTTTGAATTGACCCTTACAACTCCAACGACGGTGCTACCTATTTCTCAATAGTAGTATAATGCTGTCTAAAGAAACAAGAACAGAAACGATCTTTTTTCGAGTAGGTAGATGCTAGTAGGTACTTTCTCAAATCAAAGCTTTTCACACTTACACATTTCAAAACAATTTTCTAAACAACTTCGTCACACCTTTGAGGATTGATACAAGGGTTATCACGAAGTCAAACTTTTCAAAAAATAAAGCACAAACACAAGCAATTTTAAAAAGATGAGCAAGTACCTAAGAGCCCATGGAAAACCATGGATAGAAAGGGTGATAACACCTTCCCTTTCTATAATCTACCCCCCCCGTACTCAGAATATCTCGAAAAAGGATTTTTTCTATACTTTTTTCCTTTCCGATTGGATGAAATAAAAGTTGGTGGCGACTCTTGCTTACCACGACATTTTGAGAACACAAAACGCAAAACGCAAAATGCAAACCAGCATTCAAACAGTCGGTTCTGCCACCGTATCACATATTTCCAATAATGTTCCGGTACCAAAGAAAGACGGAAAAGTCTGCATGTGCGTTGATTATAGAGATCTAAATAAAGCAAGTCCAAAAGATGACTTTCCATTACCGCGTATTGATATGTTGGTAGACAACACAGCAAAATTCAAAGTGTTTTCGTTCATGGACAGATTTTATGGGTACAATCAAATTAAGATGGCTCCGAAGGACATGGAAAAAACAACGTTTATCACACCCTGGGGAACATTATGTTACAGATTGATGCCCTTCAGATTGAAGAATGTTGGTGCAACGTACTAGAGGGCTATGACAACCCTATTCCATGATCTGATGCATAAGGAAATCGAAGTATATGTTGATGATATGATCGCTAAATCTCATACCGAGGAATGACACATGGAAGATTTGTTGAAGTTATTTCAGCGGTTGAGGAAGTATCGTCTTTGTTTGAATCCGAATAAATGTACCTTCGGTGTTCGTTTTGGAAAGTTACTAGGTTTCATTGTCAGTCAAAAAGGAATCAAAGTTGATCCTGATAAAGTCAGGGCAATTCAAGAAATGCCTGCTCCAAGGACTGAAAAACAATTTAGGGGTTTCCTCGGACGTTTGAATTATATCTCCAGGTTCATCTCCCATATGACTGCAATGTGTGAACCCATCTTCAAGCTTCTGAAGAAAGATCAGGGTTATGTGTGGACCAATGATTGCCAGAGAGAATTTGAAAGCATTAAAGAGTATCTGCTTGAACCTCCTATCTTGCTCCCTCCCGTTGAGGGAAGACCATTGATTATGTATCTGACAGTGTTGGATCATTCTATGGGTTTCATTTTAGGACAACAAGATGAAACGGGAAGAAAAGAATATGCCATTTACTACCTAAGTAAAAAGTTCACTGATTGTGAGTCACGATATACTCTACTTGAAAAGACATGTTGTGCTTTAGCTTGGGCAGCGAAACGTCTGCGTTAGTATATGCTGAATCACACTACTTGGTTGATATCCAAAATGGATCTAATTAAGTATATCTTCGAAAAGCCTGATCTTACCGGAAGAATCACTCGTTGGCAGATGTTGTTGTATGAATACGACATTGAATACCGTACTTAGAAGGCTATCAAAGGTAGGGTGTTGGCGGAGTACCTTTCTCACCAACCGGTTGAGGACTACCAGACTTTCAAATATGACTTTCCCGATGAAGATGTGATGTTTTTGAAATTAAAAGATTGTGATGAACCTTTGCCTGAGGAAGGTCCTGATCCAGGGTCCCGATGGGGAATGGTGTTTGATGGAGCTGTGAATGCTTACGGAAAAGGGATTGGCGTCGTGATTATCACTCCTCATGGGTCTCATATCCCTTTCACTACAAGGCTGACCTTTGATTGTACAAATAACATGGCGGAGTATGAAGCATGTATCATGTGCCTTGAAGCAACTATGGATCTCAGAATAAAAATCCTTGATGTCTATGGGGATTCAGCTTTAGTAATAAACCAGATTAAGGGAGAATGGGGTACTCGTCACCCTGGCTTGATCCCTTACAAAGATTATGCCAGAAGGTTGTTACCCTTCTTTAACAAAGTTGAATTCCATCATATTCCTAGGGAGGAAAATCAAATGGCAGACGCTTTGGCAACTTTTCATCTATATATCAGGTGAATGCTTGGAACAATGTGCCTCGTATCACAGTGCGACGTCTGGCTAGACCAGATCATGTATTTGCAATAGAGGAGACGTCAGATGAAAAGCCTTGGTATTGCGATATCAAGCATTTTCTCCGAACTCAGGAATACCCGTTGGGCGCATAAAATAAAGATAGGAAGACCCTGAGAAGATTTGCAGGTAGCTTTTTCCTTAATGAAGATGTGCTATACAAAAGAAATCATGACATGGTCTTTCTCAGATGCGTGGATAGACACGAAGCAGACATGTTGATGCATGAGATCCATGAAGGTTCCTTTGGTACCCATGCCAATGGACATTCGATGGCTAAAAGGATGCTAAGGGCAGGTTACTATTGGTTGACAATGAAATCTGACTGTTGAAAATTTGCGAAGAAGTGCCACAAGTACCAGATATATGCCGATAAAATTCATGTGCCTCTGACGCTTCTCAATGTGATTTCCTCCCATTGGCCTTTCTCTATGTGGGGTATTGATATGATAGGAATGATTGAACCTAAGGTGTCGAATGGACATCGTTTTATCTTGGTAGCGATTGACTATTTCACCAAGTGGGTGGAAGCAGCTTCATATGCCAATGTTACTAAGCAGGTGGTAGTACGCTTTATCAAGCATAATCTCATTTGTCGATATAGTGTGCCAAGCAGGATTATCACTGACAACGGATCGAATTTAAATAATAAGATGATGACGGAACTTTGTGAAGAATTCAAAATTATCCATCATAATTTATCTCCCTATAGACCTAAGATGAATGGAGACATCGAAGCTGCCAATAAGAACATTAAGAAAATCATCCAGAAGATGGTTGTTACTTATAAAGATTGGCATGAGATGCTCCCATTTGCTTTGCATGGGTATCGTACATCTGTTCACACTTCAACAGGGAAACCCCTTTCTCGCTTGTGTATGGTATGGAAGCAGTTCTCCCCGTCGAGGTTGAGATACCCTCTTTACGCGTGATGATGGAAACCAAATTGTCAGAGGCTGAATGGATCCAAAATAGGTTCAACCAGTTTGATTGAAGAAAAGAGACTGACGACTTTGTGTCACGGTCAGCTATATCAGAAGAGGATGAAAAAAGCTTTTGATAAGAAATTCAAGCCTCGTGAATTCAGAGAAGGTGACCTCGTGCTAAGGAAGATCATGTCTTTTAACGCTGATTCTAGGGGAAAGTGGACTCCCAATTATGAAGGCCCATATGTTATCAAGAAAGCCTTCTCTGGCGGTGCATTGATTCTTGAAACTATGGATGGCGAGGAGTTCCCACGTCCTTTAAATACTGATGCAGTTAAGAAATACTTCGCCTAAAGAAATAAAAGAACAACTCGCTAAGTTGAAAACCCGAAAGGGCGACTTAGGCAAAAAGGAGCGTCTCGGTAGGCTGAAAACCCGCAAGGGCAACCTAGGAAAAAATTAGAGACATAAACAGAATAAATTCTTCCCGTTAGGTTGAAAACCCGCAAGGGCAACTGTTGTACCCCAAAATTTTCCCTCTCACTTATCAAGAATTTTGCTCACAAGATCTCCTGGACTCAAGACTACACTAGGGTTTGATCGACTCAAGACTGCACTAGGGTTTGAGTTTGCACAAGGATTTTTGAATGATAAATGCTTCATATGGCTTTCATGGATCATTATGGACTCCTAAGATCACTCATGTCAAGTTTCAAGTCTTGGATCACACTTTTGATCAGTCAATTGAACAGTTGATCTAAAAATCAACTGTATTGGGGAAAAAGTCAACCATGGCCAATTTACAGTCAAACTTCAAATTTTTTTATCCACATTAACATTTCAAACTCATAGGTATCATTTGATCAATTTTGGACCACAGTTCCTCAAGAAATTTGATCAAATCTCCAAAAGGGCAAAATGGTCAAAATGGTCAAAATTAGGGTTTTGACTGGGAAATGGCAATTTCTGATTTTTGACCTAGCGAAGGATCAATTGGTTTAAGGAATGATCTCAAGAGTCAAATTTCATAATTTTACCTAATAACATGGTTCAAAACATTGCAAGTCTATTGGATTGACAGATGAATTTTGCAATTAACTGATCAAAAGTCAACTGTATACTGAAAAGTCAAACTTTGACTTTTTAGTCAAATTCAAGTACCAAAGATCATAATTCATCAAAACATGTCAAAATATGAAACTTATTCATCAATAAGTCAAAAAGTCAAGATTTCATTTTGAAAAGTAAAAGTTTCTAAACTTATAAAGTTTTCTAAGTGTTGGAAATTTCATGTTTTTTCATAACTTTGAGCAAACTTTTCACCATGATGCAAGAAGATTCAATAGAAACTTCCAAAATGAAAGTTGTAGATCTCCATGATATATACAACATTTCTTTACAAAAATTCTCCTAAATATGCTTGGATTTCAAGTTATAAATTCATGAAGTCATGATATTTTCATTTAACACTTAGAGAAATTTTTAGCAGTTTTGATCAGGTTTTTATCCCAACTTCTTGGCCAATTTTCATTAAGTTCCACTTTGATTTAACAAAAGTTGTCAACATGAAAGTTGTAGAGGGTGTTTCAAGCTTTCCAAAACATCCAAGAGCATGAATTTATCATATTTGATCTAGGAGATTCAAGAGCATGAAGTTGAGCATCCATTATTGAGTTGCAAGTCATTTTAGTGAAGAACACATAACAAAACTCTTATGATTTGCTGCATAATCTTATGTTGCAGGCCTACTTGCTTTCAAATCTCGTCATAATTTAATGTTTACACAAGAGCTTGAACTATTACCCAAGTGTTTAAACCATTGTCCAAAAGATCTTTCCATTTATGGCATAAAGGCACCATTGCTATTCTTGAAAAGCAAGCTTTTTGTACAAAGTTTGTCTTGAGCCCATACCTTGCTTATTGCTGATTATACTCCACCATAGTTTGATCTTTGTAATCCAACCAAACCATAACATGCTGTCTTGCAAAACCTAGTCAGCTCATATGTACAAACCTCCTGCCTATAAATAGAAGAAGTGTTTGCAAGTCAAAGAGGTTATAGAAGTGATAGATAGAAAATCCAGAAGTTATATTGGTAAACCCTCAAAATCTCATATTCACAAAAGCCATAACAGTCCACAAAACTTCCACTCTTGAGTTTTAAAATCAAAACCTTTGAACCTCTCATACCTTGCAAATTTTGTCCAACCATCTAAACAATCCACATACATCATATAGAAGTTGTTAAAACACAAGAAAAACTTCTGTAACATCACTATCATCACTTCCCAAGCTCAACAACAACCCATACAGCAGCTCAAACTCAAAGCACAAATTTCAGTTTCAAGGTAAGTTTTCTTGATTTTGAACTCTTCATACAAGCATCATTAATGGTTCATTTGTGAAGATAAAATATAGATATCATTGCCTTAAAGCTAACCATGTGCTTGCTTTTCATTTTCACCAACCATGTGTTGAGAATTGACTTTTACATGTAGCAAAACAGTGATAAAAACAAAAAACAACAGTTATGCGTCGACACGAAATGCTATGAGTCGACACATATTATGTCCAAAACAGGTTATGAGCCGATGCAAACTGTTATGCGTCGATACGAAATGTTGCATGCGTCAACACAAAATACGAATGCGTCGACTCATACTGAGTTAATTTTCATTTTTCAGCAGCAAGGAAGTTTTCGTATCAATACGTAATGGCATGCGTCAATACATAAACTGTTTTCGTATCAATACATAATGACACGCGTCAATACGTAAAATTTTCGTATCAATACATAAAAAAATTTCAAAAACAATTTTCTTATTTTATTTATTTATTTATTTTTGTACATTATTTATTCATTCAATATGGTTGTAATAGTAAATTAGGATTTATTTGCTTTCATCCTCCCATTTGTAAATTTGTATCCCCATTCCCCAAATGATGTAATAGCGTAGGATTTTAATTTCCGCAACTTATCGCTTTAATATAATTGTTAGTAATTAGGGTGTGTATGGCAAGATAAAATCAACAAGTAGAAAACCCTAATACAAGACAAAATAAGCATGAAAATCAATACACTTGCACACAAGCACCCCTAGGGTAAAATCCACTTGGTTGCCTTATAAATGGCCATATTACGCATGTGAGGTATCTTAGCAAAAACAAGCAAATACAAGATCATAGTCCCTCAATGACGCTATCTAAGTTGCCTTTCAAAATGATCTTAGTCCCTCAAAAAGGATGCTAAGATATCTTGCAATATTTCTAATCATGGTTATACGATGACCCACTCTCGTCCCGTTTAAATCCAAAGATAGGTTGTTTACCAAATCAATGGTAATACACCAATGTCAAAGGAAAATAAAATGAACAATAAAGACTTTTGAGTAGGTAGAATGTTCCTAATTACTTGCTCAATTTCAAACAAACATCCTTGATATTTTTAAAACAAACACCTACACTTTCAAACATCTTACAAAATTGAAAACATTTTCAAAAGATCAACATCTTTGTATACATTCTTACAAACGAGAATCATTACAAAGATTTCCTAAACAATGGCCTCTTTACAAAATACTTTCAAAAAACCACACAAAGCACAATTTCAAACAAAAGCAAGTGATCTAGCAAGTAACTAAGAGCCCATGGAAAACCATGGATGAAAAGGGTCCTAATACCTTCCCTTTTCATAATCTACCCCCCGAACTCAAAAAATAATCTTAAAGGTCTTTCCTGTGCTTTTTCACCTTTCCTTTTGGATAAAAGAAAAGTCGGTGGCGACTCTTGCTAACCGCAACATTTGCAATAACACGCAAAACTTCAAGTCATTTCTCCCACCGTATCACAAAACTGGCGACTCTGCTGGGGAAATTTTTTAAAAGTGGGGTTACCTTAGGGCTAGATCACATTTATTTGCTTACATTGTTTGACTTGTATGCTTTACGTTATGGTTCTTTATTTGGGTTTGAAATCCTCCACCCGAATTTAGGAAACATTATAGGTAAATAGAAATACGTTGTGGAAACTATGCGGGGTATACCGACATGGTCTAAGCAATAGATATGTTAGTGTGAAATATTTGTGGGTACCGGTAGCCTTTGAGTCAATCAAAGAGAATACAGGGCCGCTGAGTGATGTCATGAAGCACTAATGAACTTCTAGAACCCTTTACTTGACCAACTTGGCCTTTAGGATGTAGTGAGATGACCGGATTTGGTGTAGTTAAAAGTTGGTAGATACTTGATACTACACTCATTGAGGTTTGGTTTCTTGGGATATTTAGGTCGCCATTAAAGAGGCTTGAGCTAAAACAATGACCAAGGAAACAATTCGGTGATATTGAGCTCCTTAGAACCCGGTTACTATTACTAGGACAAGTTTAAGCCTACTAAACTTCAAGAGGGTACTTACCTATAAAACCCCATGCAAGCCTAAACTAAGAACTTGTTTGTTTTGCTTGTATATGAATACTTGTACATAAAATCATGGACATCATGAGCATCATACACATCACTAACCATTTCAAGGATTTTGGAGATTCATCTTTGTTCTTGTTTTGTAGGATATGGATTCACTTCGCAGGAAAACTATCTAAGTCAACCTTGTAAGAATTCCTCCACAACTCAAGGAGCTAGATGCAAGGCTCCTTGATAACTCTCCATTCACCGAGAGGCATGGTCGTCTACTCAATTTGGTCACCTCCAACACAGATGAGGATATGATGAAACTGCTCTTCCAGTTCTTTGATCCTTTGCACCATTGCTTCACATTTCCCGACTATCAGCTTGTGCCTACTTTGGAAGAATTCTCCCAACTCTTGAGGATTCCTATTCTCAACCAACTACCTTTCAACGGTACGGAAAGAGACCCAAAGCCAGAAGATATTGCTCAAGCTCTGCACTTACACTCATCTGATGTCACAACTCATTGGGAAACTAGAAGTGGTGTCAAAGGGTTCTTAGCAAAGTTCCTGTTTGAGAAAGCCCAAAGCTGTTGGAATTCCTTAGACTTGCAAGCCTTTGAGGAAATTGTGTCTCTTCTCATCTATGGGATGGTTTTGTTTCCCAATCCTGACCAACTCATAGATGTGAGTGCCGTCAAAATCTTCATATCACGCAATCCGGTGCCTACATTGCTAGGGGATATCCTACACTCTTTTCACACTCGCACAATGAGGAAAAGAGGTGTCCTTATGTGTTGCACTCCTCTCCTGAAAAGATGGTTTATTTATCATCTTCCCCAATCAGTCTTAAAGAATGAGAAAGGATTAAGATGGTCACAAAGGTTAATGACACTCAAAGATTCAGATATTCATTGGTGCTCTCGATCCAAAGAGAATGTTATCATTGTTGACCGTTGTGGGGAATTCCCTAATGTCTCTCTACTTGGAATTAGGGGAGGCATCACCTACAACCCATGCTTAGTTCTAAGACAGTTTGGTTATGCCCGAAGGGATGGCCCGCATGAGATGTTGATTCAAGGCTTCGTATTCTACTACGACAACGACGATCAAGGTCTTCGCCAGAGATTCATCCGAGCTTGGAGGATGCTAAACAAGGTGGATAGAAAAAATTTGGGACACAAGAATTGCATCCCTTTTGAGCCTTACCTCAAGTGGGTACGAACCCGCGCCCAAAGTCTTATGATGCCTTATCCTTCCATCCTTCTGGTGATCATTGAGCCTGTTAAGGAGGGAGAAGTTCCATACACTATCCTACCTCCTGACATGCCCACATCTCTTGAAGACCTACAAAGGGATTGGATACAGCTCAAAGGAGAGCGAGATACTTTCGAAGCCCAATTCTATGCAAGCGAGAAGAAGGTTTTGGAACTCAGTAGGCTACTTCATGAGGAGTAGACTCTAAATGCCTACATAGCACCAAAGAGGAAGGGCACTACTTTTTTATCTTAGAGTGTTGTATTATTTTTCCCAAGGGGCATTGATGTACTCAAACTCTATCTTATTAATATAACGTGTGTTTCTTTTTGTCTAAAACAAACTTGAATCTTTAAAAATCCTTGAAAACATTACATATGCGCATATCATTCATCATAACATAAACAGGTCTTTTGCAACGAGTTTCCTCATCTCTCTATTGTTTATTTCAGTAAGATGGATCTCAAACAGACAGCCAAAGATCTCCAAGCTCAGAACATGCAATTTCAACAGTTACTCATAACCCTAGCCAAGGGGAAAGAGGAGTTGAAGACTCTGATGGCTGAGGAAAGAAAGAAGAAAACAAAAAAGGTCACTGGGGTTTTAAACATGGGGAGAAGGTTTCAGGGACAGACTAGAACCTTGAATTTTGCAACAACATCTGGTGAAGGAGAAGGGACAGGAAAGGAAACAACAGTTCCGTCAGAATCTGAAGAGGAGGAAGAAGAGGAAGACTATTCTGAGGAACAGTATCCTCCAGCTGATGATAAGTACAGACATCTTGAAGAGTGTTTGAGAACTATGGAAATACAAAAGGTGCCAGGTCTAGACTTTGAAGATTTGGGACTGGTGTCGGGGATCGTGATCCCTCCAAAATTCAAAGTGACTTTGTTTGAAAAATATGATGTGGTGTCATGCCCTAAGATGCACCTCCGATCATATGTGAGAAAGATCCAGCCACACTCCGCTGATAAAGACTTGTGGGTGCATTTTTTCCAAGATAGTCTATCTGGAACACAACTCGACTGGTTTTACCAACTGGAAAGGGCCAACGTCCACAATTGGGAAGACCTTGCCACAGCTTTCTATAAGCAATATCAATATAATGCAGATTTGGCGCCTACCCGTACTCAACTTCAGAGTATGGCCATGGCTTCCAATGAGGGTTTCAAGGATTACACACAGAAATGGAGAGATCTAGCTGGAAGAGTTCAAGCCCCTCTGTCTGAAAGGGAATTGGTGGACATGTTCTTAGGCACTCTATCGGGCCCTTTCTTCAACCATTTGATTGGGATCTAATCTGCTGGATTTACTGAGTTAATACTGACCAGAGAGAGGGTGGAAGCTGGCATAAAAAGTGGAAAGATTCAGAAGGATTCATCTGCCTCTACAGTTGTGAGGAAGCCCTTCATTGGGAAGAAGGAGGTATCTGCTGTATATCCATAAAGGAATCAAGGGAAAGCTGAACGCCGACCAATGGTAGGGGCTGTTATAATCCCAAAGCCTACATCTGATCAACTAAGAAGTAACCAACCGAGGGTGGAAAGGCCAGTCCGGAAATTCACCAGAATTAATATGACGCTGGACCAGGTTTTACCGCACCTTCTGAAATCCAATTTGGCAACTTTAAAAGAAGCTCCAAAAAACCCCAACACAGCGTCCCCTCATTATCACCCAAATGCCCGTTGCGCATATCATTCCGAAAGTCCGGGTCACGACACTAACAACTGTTAGGCTTTGAAAAACAAAATCCAAGACCTCATAGAGGCAAAAGAGATTGAGTTTGATGCGCCTGAGAAGCCAAACGTCATTTCTGCTCCTATGCCCAGACATGGTCACAACACCAATGCAATTGAAGAAGATTTGTTTGTTACCATATTCGATGAACTTGTGACTCCTCTCCCAATCTTTATGATAAACTTGTTGAAAGACGGTGTATTCCCGGTTTGTAATGAAGACTTCCACCTTTGCTTATCCTCACCAACTGTTTGCCCTTTGTTAAAAACAGGCATTCAAAGCTTGATAGACAACAAAGAAATTTTGTTTGAAAGTACTCCTATTTCACCCGTTCTTGTTGAAGACGTTTCAATCATCACCATCTCCGCCAATTCTTCCAGGGTCCCCAAAAGACCCGTTAGAATTACATTGGTTCCAAAAGCTACTCCTCTTATAATCACAATGCCTGGGCCAGTCCAGTATGAATCAGAAAAAACTGTGTCGTGGAATTATAGTGGGGTCATCTACTACCATGGCATCAAACAAGATGGGCTGGCCGCCGAAGAGATAAAATCCGAAGAAGAAGACTCTGACATTAGTAATATTGCAAAAACCAGTAAGATTACCCGAATCGGTAGAATCTTCTCTCCAAAAATCCCCCCCAAAGGCAATTTTTGGACCCGTGGCTGCTCCAAAGGTTACTTCCATACCGATAATCATCTCTGCAAGTGCTCCTATTGACGAAGACAATACAACCCCTGCTGTCATTCCTACCAACACTCCTGCTGCTGAAACTCGAGGAAAAAGTATTCAAGTAGAGCCTGTTCGGACAAAGGCTCAATCAATGACTATCCCTAAAACCTCCAAGAAGGAAATGGAGGAGATCCTGAAATAATAAAGAAGAGCGACTACGACGTAGTTGAACAATTTGGGAAAACTCCCTCCAAAATCTCCATGCTGGAATTATTGTTGTGTTCTAAGGCACATGTGAAAGCCCTGGTGAAGTTCCTAAAGACAGCACATGTGCCTCAAGAGACATCTGCTGACCAATTTCAAGATTGTGTGGCCAGCTTGACGGTGAACAACGGCTTAGGCTTCTCGGATGCTGATCTAACACCAAGGGGAAGAAAGCACAACAAGGCATTGCATGTATCTGTGGAATGTAGAGGCACAACTCTGGCCCATGTCTTGGTGGACACTGGCTCATCTTTGAATGTCTTACCAAAGAAAGCTCTCGACAGACTAGACTACGAAGGACTAACATTGAAACCCAGTAACATAGTAGTAAGGGCATTTGATGGCTCAAAGAGGATGGTCCACGGGGAGGTGGATATCCCCATAAAGGTTGGGACTCGAATTTTCAACTCAACCTTCTAAGTAATGGACATCCGCCCCTCTTACTCCTGTCTGCTAGGACGGTCGTGAATCCATAATGTTGGCGCTGTCACCTCTACACTGCACCAGATGTTGAAATATCCGGTCCAGGGAAAGATTATCACTGTCCACGGAGAGGAAGAGTATATGATTAGCCACCTCAATTCCTTCAGGTATGTGGAATTGGACGGCGAGTTCATTGAAACTCCTTTCCAACATTTCGAAGAAGTCCCCCAAGAGGTAGCAGTAACCAAGATTGTGTCCCAAATTCCCAAGATTACGAGACCTCCGCTCCGGATGTCATCTCTAAAAGACGCCAAGGCAGTAGTAGAGGAGGGTGGATGCACCATCTGGGGGTAACTTCCGGATATTTCGTATAAATCTGACAAGTTTGGTTTAGGGTTCATTTCAAGTGCTCAGAAGGTTGTGCGATGTGCCCGTGCTGGAGGGCCACCCTTGAAGATTAGAAACCGAGAGGTCATTATGGTAGAAGATGGTGAAGAGGATTGCAACTTGGAGGATTGGATCTTTCCTACTGTCACTGGAGGACTTCGCAATTGGGAGGCCAGAGACTTTGTCCCAATAACTTTCATCCCTCAGTAATTTATCTTTACATTTCTGTTGGACTTATAATATTCACAAACAATTCGCACATTTAAAACCTTGTGTCTTGCTTGAGGCACAATGGTCCATTTGTAAGGGTTTTTATTTCATCTTCTTATGACATTCAATGAATCATGGACATTTTTCACATACAAACTTTTGTGCTCATTGTTTTTCTTTTACATTTTATTTTTTAAGGATGGCTATACCCTTACACACACCCACACTCACAAATGCAGGTACCCCTCCATTCCGGATCCCATGGGTAACGATACTGCTATGGCCTTTTATGACTCTGAGGATCTAATCTACCAAGACGAAGACGAAGGTGAGGAAGATTGTGAAGTACCAGGGGAACTGGCCAGACTACTACAGTAAGAGGAAAGAGTTATTCAGCCTCATGAGGAACCGATGGATACAATCAACTTGGGTACCGAGGAGGATAAAAAAGAAATCAAGGTGGGTGCCAATCTGGAGCCCAGTGTCAAGGAACGTCTGATTCAGCTGTTGCATGATTATGTTGAGATCTTTGTCTGGTCATATGAAGACATGCCGGGACTCGATACAGACATCGTGGTACATCATCTGCCTACGAGAGAAGACTGTCCACCAGTAAAATAAAAAGTTCGCCGCATGAGACCTGATATGTCAGAAAAGATCAAAGCGTAAGTAATGAAACAATTCAATACCGGATTCTTGGCTGTCACTTCCTATCCCCAATGGGTTGCCAACATCGTTCTCGTGCCTAAAAAGGACGGCAAAGTAATAATGTGCGTGGACTATAGATATTTGAATAGGGCCAGCCCTAAAGATGATTTTCCACTCCCCCACATTGATATCTTGGTTGACAATACGACCCAATACAAAGTGTTTTCCTTCATGGACGGATTCTCAGGTTACAACAAAATCAAAATGGCACTTGAGGACATGGAGAAAACTACATTTGTCACACAGTGGGGCACATTCTGCTACAAGGTGATGCCATTCGGACTAAAGAATGTTTGGGAAACCTATCAGCGCGCCATGGTAGCTTTATTTCACGACCTGATACATCATGAAATAGAGGTCTACATAGACGATATGATAGCCATATCACAAACGGAGGAGGAGCACCTTGATCACTTGCAAAAGTTGTTTGAGAGACTAAGGAAGTACAAGCTAAGGTTGAATCCAAACAAGTGCACATTCGGAGTACGGTCCGGTAAACTCTTAGGCTTTGTCGTTAGCAACAAAGGTATTGAGGTCGATCCGGCCAAGGTTAAAGCAATACAAGAAATGCCTGCTCCTCGTACTGAGAAGGAAGTCAGAGGATTCTTGGGACGCCTGAAATATATTGCCAGATTCATTTCTCACCTAACGGCTACTTGTGAGCCAATCTTAAAACTATTGAAGAAAGATCAAGTAGTCAGATGGAATGATGAATGCCAGTTTGCTTTTGACAAGATCAAAGAGTACCTACAAGAGCCTCCTGTTTTGATGCCACCAGTCGAGGGAAGACCACTGATCATGTATCTAACTATTTTAGAAAACTCAATGGGGTGTGTATTGGGGCAGCATGACAAGTCTGGCCGAAAAGAGCACGCCATTTATTACTTGAGAAAATTTTTTACTGACTGTGAAACCAGATATTCACTGCTCGAGAAAACTTTTTACGCTCTGGCATGGGCTGCTCTCCGGCTAAGACAGTATATGCTAACTCATACTACTTTGTTGATATCTAATATGGACCAGATAAAGTACATCTTCAAAAAGCCTGCTCTTTCTGGGAGAATAGCTAGGTGGCAGATGATCCTAACAGAATACGACATACAGTATACTATAAAATGGAGTGTGCTAGCTGATCATCTTGCTCATCAAGTTGTAGAAGACTATCAGTCCATAAAGTTTGAATTCCCGGATGAAGACATCATGACAGTAGATAACTATGAAGAAATCAGACCATATGACAGACCTGAACAAGGATCCCGATGGACCCTGTTCCTTGATGGGGAATCCAATGCACTTGGTAATGGTATCGGCGTTGTACTCATATCTCCGGAAGGGTGTCACACTCCCTTTACTTCCAGACTTTGCTTCAACTGTAGAAACAACATGGCGGAATACGAAGCATGCATCTTTGGTCTCAAAGCTGCCATAGACTTGGGAATCAAAGCTTTAGATGTATTTGGAGATTCAGCTTTGGCCATCAGTCAGATCAAAGGGGAATGGGACACTAAGCACCCAAATCTTATCCCTTACAAAGAACATGTTTTGACATTGCTACCACATTTTGAGAAGATTACCTTTGAGCATTTCCCACGAGAAGAAAATCTGCTAGCAGACGCTCTAGCTACAATGTCATATATGTTTAAACTTAATTGGGATAACGAGGCTCCCCAAATCACCATCGAACGAATGGATGAACCAACACACTGTCACGAGATTAATATTGAAGAAATAGTGGACCAACCTTGGTTTCATGAAGTCAAGAGGTATCTCGAGGTTCAAGAATATCCGAAAGGAGCTTCAATCATTGATAAGAAGTTCTTAAGGAGATTCTCTGCTAAGTTCTTCCTTAGTAATGTCATCCTGTACAAATGCAATCATGACTCCATTTTGCTTCGGTGCATGGATAAGGTTGAAGCTGAAAAGATCATGGCTGAATTACATGAAGGTACTTTTGGCACTCACTCCAGTGGGCATACGATGGCGAAGAAAATCCTACGGGAAGGCTATTATTGGTCTACCATGGAAGCAGATTGCTATCAACACTCTCGGACTTGTTATAAGTGTCAAATTTATGCTGACAAGGTGCACATACCTCCGGTTCCTTTGAATGTCTTGACGGCTCCTTGGCCCTTTTCTATGTGGGGAATTGATATGATTGGGGAGATCAAGCTGACAACCTCCAATGGACATCGCTTCATCCTAGTGGCCATTGACTATTTTACCAAGTGGGTTGAGGCAACTTCCTTCGCTTCCGTTACCAAGAACGTTGTTGCCCGCTTCATCAAGAAAAATCTCATTTTCTGGTACGGTATCCCAGAAAGGATCATCACTAACAATGGTACAAATCTCAACAACACTATGATCACTGCATTGTGTGAGCAATTCAAGATTCAGCATCACAATTCTTCTCCCTATCGACCAAAGATAAATGGTGCCGTCGAAGCTGCAAATAAGAACATTAAGAAGATCATACAAAAGATGACAGTCACGTACAAAGACTGGCATGAGATGCTTCTATTCGCTCTCCACGGGTATCGTACCACGACTCGCACATCAACTGGGGTAACACCCTATTCTTTGGTTTATGGCATGGAGGTTGTCTTGCCTATTGAGGTTCAAATCCCCTCTCTGAGAATTATGAAGGATGTAGGTTTGAATGAAGACGATTGGATCCAGACTCGACTTGATCAACTGAACCTAATTGATAAAAAGAGGCTTACTGTTGTTTGCCATGGTCAGATGTATCAGAAACGGGTGATCAAGGCTTTCAACAAGAAAGTTAGGCGCCAAGTATATCAAGTTGGGGATCTGGTGATAAAACGTATCATCTTGCCACAAAGTGATCCCAGGGGAAAATGGACTCCTACCTATGAAGGACCATTTGTAATCAAGAACATATTCTCCGGTGGGGAAATGATCATGACCACCATGGACAGCGACGACCTGCCACACCCTACGAACGCGGACATAGTCAAAAGATACTACGCATAAGAAACCCGCTAGGTTGACACACCTAGGCCAAAAAAGGACATCCCGGCGAACCAAAAAGGTTCGGGAAAAAATTAGGGATAAAATATAAAAAAATCTGTACACCCGGAAAGTTGAAAACCCGAAAGGGCGACTTGGGCAAAAAAGGGTTTCCGAGTGGAATGAAAACCCGAAAGGGCGGTCCAGGAAAAAGTTAGGGAATTAAAGTGTATGACTATGTCCCGTCGGATCACTTATGGACAACCTTTGACCTCCACTAACAAACTCGAAGTTTCTGATCAATTCAATCATCTTCGGACAAAGCAACAAATAGACAAGATATTCAGAGATATAAAGGCTATAGCAGAATGGGAACCCCATGGGATTATTACACATAGCTATCTTTCTTTGTATAAATTTTTCTTGTTTTATAGCACCATTCTCTTACTATAATATCGTCTCCTTTGTATAAAATACTTATTCAAAGTCAATACAAAGATCCCTCTTTGAAAGTACAAAAAAACAATTTGTGTTTTTTCTTTACTCTTGTGTTTTATTTGCAAAAACGTCCAATGATTCATTGATGAACATATGCATTTGAAAATAAATACTGTTTACAAATGAACAAAATGAGAAAGACAATTACTGATAGTTTGAAAGGACAGGAAAACGTCTCTAGGCTATTCCATAAGTAATCCCCACAGTACGTCATTTAAATCCCCAGCGGAATAAAATTTCAAGTTTTAATCCCCAGTAGAAATGGTCAAATTTCTCAGGATTCCTCAAGCAGATCTTACAAGCAGTACATGGCGTTGCCCTCACAACAGAATTTACTTCTCTCAACAAGAGGTCGTCAGTACTTCAACTTCAGGATATGAAAATTCACATATCCTCAACAACATTCAAGGATTTATTTTCCTCAATCAAACAGCAATACATCAAATCAGCTTACATGCACATACATTACATCCACATATCATAAACATTGATAAAGCAAATACATTGCATCATACATTTCATGCAACATAACTTTGTGTTTCAGCTAACATTTTACCCTTTTCAAGATAAGATTAACAGCTACCATTAACAATATGCAATCAGGATACAGTTCAGATACGCTCCAGACACAGATGCCATTCTGATACTCATTCAGATTCAACATTCAGATACAGTACGGATACGCTCCAGACACGGATGCCATTCTGATACTCATTCAGATTCAACATTCAGATACAATCCAGATACGCTCCAGACACGAATGCCATTCTGATACTCATTCAGATTCAACATTCAGATACAGTACGGATAAGCTGCAGACACAGATGCCATTCTAATACTCATTCAGATTCAACATTCAGATACAGTACAGATACGCTCCAGACACAGATGCCATTCTGATACTCATTCAAATTTCAAGTTCAGATACAATTCAGATACGCTCCATACGCGGATGCCATTCTGATACTCATTCAGATTTCAAATTCAGATACAATACAGATACGCTCCAAACGTGGACGCCATTCTGATACTCATTCAGATTTCAAATTCAGATACAGTACATATACGCTCCTGTGATACGGTGGGAGAACTGACTATGGTTTTGCGTTTGTTTTTGCAAATGTTTCGGTTGAGCATGTCAAGATAATTCCATGGGGTCCTTGAGTCCATATATGAGCTTGGTTTGCCATTGGCTAGGTCAAACAGTCAAAAATTGCCTTTGTGCAATCAAAACCCTAAAAATGACCATTTTGCCCTTTTGGTGATCTGATCAAATTTCTTATGGAATTGTGATCCAAACTTGATCAAATGGTCCATATGAGTTCATAATGTTGATGTGGGTCAATTTTCATGAGGTTTGACTGTCAATTGGCCACAGTTGACTTTTTTCCCAATACAGCTGATTCCTAGGTCAACTGTCCAATTGACTGAGCAAAACTTGGAATCAAAGCTTGAAACTTGGTATGGATAAACTTGGGAGTCCAATATGAAGCATGAAAGTCATCTTAGGCACTTTAGGTCAAAACAACTTTGTGCAAACATAAACCCTAATTTGGGTCAACAGTGCAAGGAGAAGTCTTGAGCAGATGAAACCCTAACTGGACCTTGGGCTTCAAAGGTTTTGTGATGAGAAATCATTGAGAAATGGGAGGGAAAATTTTGGGGTACAACAGTTGCCCCTGTTCAATCTTCTTGAATCCGAAGAGTTAGATTGGCAAGTTTGCCTTTCGTGACTCGAGGGTAAAAGGAGATTGGACACTAGAGTGCCCGGAAATTTGCACTCGTCAAAGCAATGGATGTAGGAATGGGCTTAGAGATGCCATTTGGAGATGGGCTTAATGATGCCATCTGGAAGAGTGACAGAGACTTGTCGGGGATGGGCTTAAAGATGCCATCTGGAATGAGTATCAGGAAGGTGTCCATGCTTTGGACCATTTCTGAACTGAGGGTCTGAATAAGCAATAGATTGACATCCGTTGTTGGGAGGAATCCGTAAGCTGTTTTCAGAAGGTTGCATCTGAACAAGTCGATAGATTAACATCCGTTGTTGGGAAGAATCCATAAACTGTTTTCAGAAGTCTTGAGAAGAATCTGAACAAGTGATAGGTTAACATCCGTTACTTGGAGAACCCGTAAACTGTTTTCAGAAATCTTGGAGTTGAATAAGCAATAGAGCAGCATCCGTTGTTTGAGAAGCGTCCGTAAACTGTTTTCAAAAGTTGCGTCTGAACAAGTGATAGATTAACATCCGTTGTTGGGAAGAATCCATAAACTGTTTTCAGAAGTCTGGAGAAGAAACTGAACAAGCGATAGGTTAACATCCGTTACTTGGAGAACCCGTAAACTGTTTTCAGAAGTCTTGAAGTTTGAATAAGCAATAGAGCAGCATCCGTTGTTGGGAAGTGTCCGTAAGCTGTTTTCGGAAAGTTGAGAAGAGTCTGAACAAGTGATAGATTAACATCCGTTGTTGGGAAGAATCCATAAACTATTTTCAGAAGTCTTGGATTTGAATAAGAACCGGTGTAAGGTTGCTTGGTGATGAATCCGTGTAAAACTGCATCTGAAACTGTTAAGGATAGCTTTTTATTCTTATCCTGAAAAGGACAAAATGTCAGCTGAACACAAAATTATGTTGCATGAAATGTATGATGCAATATATGTTATATCAATGTTTATGATATGAATGTAATGAATGCGCATGTAAGCTGATGAGCTGTCTTGCTGGGGATAGATGAATCCTGGATGGCTGAAGATAAAAACATCCTGACTGCTGCCGGGAAGAATAATTCCTTGGCTTTGACTGGGGAATAAGGAGCTTGGGTTGTATACCAAACCTCTGGGGAATTCCTGATGACTTCTACTGGGGAGTACCAATCTAGCAGACTTATGCTGGGGATACAAGACCGGGAATCTTCAGTTCGGTGGGAAGTGTCTCTGGCGACTTCACTGGGGAACTCAAGATTTATTCTCCTAAAACTCTGTGGGGAGAAGGTTCATTAGTCTGACTCCGCTGGGGATTGATAATTTGAAGCTTTAGCTCGGCTGGGGACACTGAAACTTAAACTCTGAGGGGAATTAAATTCCGGAGGATTCTCTGGCTGGGGATTTGCAAAGATAAGTTACTGCTGGGGAATTTTGATGAACTCCGCTGGGGATAGGAAGAATCTTGGCGAGTGCGATCTTCCGTGGTTGTTAGCTGAGGATAACCCAGTTATAAGGCCTTGTGAGGAATAACTTTGAATAAAACTCGGGAGAGACGTCCGTACTCTGCAGGGAATAAGCTTCCAGAATCTACTGGGGGTGAGTTTCAAGATTTGCTAGGGATATGGATTCCAAATCTCCCGGGGGTTTCCTTTGAAGGGTATCAAGATATCCAATTGTACCTTTGACCTATCAGTAATACTCTTTCCCGACTCATAAGAGAATGATTATGTTTCAAATGCATATGCCTATTTAACAAAACATTGGACGTTTCTCAAAATAAAACAAATAGTGCAAGAGAAAAGAAAAGGAAATGACACAAATCTCTGGGAAAAGTATTTGTATTGATTTTCTTTGAGTATGTTTGTACAAAGGAGACAATCATCCTAGTAAGAGGATTCTGTCGTAAATATTGAAAGATTTATACAAAATAAAGGATGGCTATGTGAAATAATTCCATGGGATTCCTTTCCGCTATAGCTTTCACAACCCTGAATGTCTGTCCATTCAATGCTTCGTTTGACGATGACTGGATTGATCAGAAGCCTGGAACCGGTTGATGAAGAGATTGTCCTTGAAGTGATCCGACGAGACATAGTCATACGCTTTAATTCCCTAACTTTTGCCTGAATCGCCCTTTCGGGTTTTCGATCCACCCGGAAACCCCTTTTTGCCCAAGCCGCCCTTTCGGGTTTTCAACTTGCCGGGTGTACAGATTTTTTTGTCTTTATCCCTAATTTTTGCCTGAATCGCCCTTTCGGGTTTTCGATCCACCGGGATGCCCATTTTTGCCCAAGACGCCCTTTCGGGTTTTTGACTTGTCGGGTTATTTTATGCGTAGTATCTTTTGACTATGTCTGCGTTCGCTGGGTGCGGCAAATCATCGCCGTCCATGGTGGTCAGAATCATTGCACCACCAGAAAATATGCTCTTGATCACAAATGGTCCTTCATATGTAGGAGTCCATTTTCCCCTGGGATCACTTTGCGGCAAGATAATCCGCTTGATTACGAGATCTCCGACTTGATACACTTGACGTCTGACTTTCTTATTGAAGGCCTTGATCATCCGCTTTTGATACGTCTGACCATGGCATATAGCAGCAAGTCGCTTTTCGTCGATCAGATTGAGTTGATCAAGTCGGGTTTGCATCCAATCATCTTCATTCAAACCAGCATCCTTCATAATCCTTAGAGAAGGGATCTGGACTTCCATAGGCAAAACAGCTTCCATGCCATAAACCAAAGAAAACGGGGTTGCCCCGGTTGAAGTACGTACCGTCGTACGGTATCCGTGCAGAGCAAACGGTAACATCTCATGCCAGTATTTGTAAGTGACTGTCATTTTCTGAATGATCTTCTTAATGTTTTTGTTCACAGCTTCAACAACACCGTTCATCTTCGGCCGATAGGGAGATGAATTGTGATGATAAATCTTGAACTGTTCGCACAATGCAGTGATCATTGTGTTATTCAGATTTGTACCGTTGTCTGTGATGATCCTGTCTGGAACACCATACCGACATATGAGATTTTGCTTGATAAAGCGGGCAACCACATTTTTGGTCACAGAGGCGAAGGAAGCTGCTTCGACCCATTTGGTGAAATAGTCAATGGCAACCAGGATGAAGCGATGTCCGTTGGAAGCCGTGGGCTTGATTTCTCCGATCATATCAATGCCCCACATTGCAAAGGGCCACGGAGCAGTCAGGACGTTGAGAGGAACCGAAGGAATATGAACTTTGTCAGCATAGACTTGACACTTGTGGCAAGTACGGGAATGTTGATGGCAGTCAGCCTCCATAGTAGACCAGTAATAGCCTGCCCTTAGGATCTTCTTAGCCATTGTATGCCCGCTCAAGTGAGTGCCAAATGTGCCGTTGTATATATCAGTCATGATCAACTCTGCTTCAGCTTTATCTACGCATCGGAGTAATACACAATCATGGCTTCGTTTGTAAAGGATGTCGTTGCTCAGGAAGAACTTAGCAGCAAATTTCCTTAAGAACTTCTTATCATTCACGGAAGCTGCTTCAGGATAATCTCGGGTCTCGAGATACCTTTTGATTTCATGGAACCAAGGTTGTTCCACTACTTCTTCGGTATTAATCTCCTGACAATGTGCAGGTTCATCCATTCGCTCGATGGTGATTTGGGGAGCCTCGTTATCCCAGTTGAGTTTAAACATGGAGGACATTGTGGCTAGAGCATCTGCTAGTTGATTCTCTTCTCGCGGGAAATGCTCGAAGGTAATTTGCTCGAAATGAGGCAACAATGTCAGGACATATTCTTTGTATGGGATAAGATTAGGATGCTTGGTATCCCACTCTCCTTTGATTTGACTGATAACCAAAGCCGAGTCCCTAAATACGATCAAAGATTTGATCCCCAAGTCTATAGAAGCCTTGAGACCAAAGATGCAAGCTTCATACTCAGCCATGTTGTTTGTGCAGCTGAAGCAAAGTCGGGCCGTGAAAGGTGTGTGACAACCTGCCGGAGAAATGAGTACTGCGCCAATACCGTTTCCAAGCGCATTTGAAGCACCATCAAAGTACAGGGTCCATCGGGATCCCTTTTCAGGTCCGTCATACGGTCCGTCACCTTCAACGTTGTCCAAATTCATGATGTCCTCGTCTGGGAAGTCAAATCTCATGGGTTGATAGTCTTCGATAGCCTGATGAGCCAGGTGGTCAGCTAGTACACTCCCTTTTATAGCTTTTTGGGTGGTGTACTGGATGTCATACTCAGTTAAGATCATTTGCCATCTAGCTATCCTTCCAGATAAAGCGGGCTTTTCGAAGATATACTTGATAGGATCCATTTTGGAAATCAACAAGGTAGTATGAGTCAGCATATACTGTCTTAGTCGGCGAGCAGCCCATACCAAAGCGCAACAAGTTTTCTCGAGCAGTGAGTAGCGAGTCTCACAGTCGGTAAACTTTTTGCTAAGGTAATAAATAGCATGCTCTTTTCGACCAGACTCGTCATGCTGGCCCAAAACACACCCCATTGAGTTATCCAAAACGGTCAAATACATGATCAATGGTCTTCCTTCGACGGGTGGCAGCAGAATAGGAGGTTCTAGCAAATACTCCTTGATTCTATCAAAAGCAGCTTGACAATTGTCGTTCCATTCGACTACCTGATCTTTTTTCAAGAGTTTGAAAATTGGCTCACAGGTAGAAGTCAGATGCGAGATAAATCTGGCAATATAGTTCAAGCGCCCCAAGAATCCTCTAACCTCCTTCTCAGTACGGGGAGCGGGCATCTCTTGTATTGCTTTTACTTTTGCCGGATCGACTTCAATGCCTTTGTTGCTTACAATGAATCCCAGGAGCTTACCAGACCTAACTCCAAAAATGCATTTACTTGGATTCAGCCTGAGCTTGTATTCCTTTAACCTGGCAAACAGCTTCTCCAGATGTTCAAGGTGCTCTTCCTCTGTTTGTGACCGAGCTATCATATCGTCTACGTAAACTTCAATCTCATGATGTATCATATCATGAAATAAAGCTACCATGGCGCGTTGATAAGTTGCCCCTGCGTTCTTCAGCCCGAACGACATCACCTTGTAACAGAAAGTGCCCCATTGTGTGACAAAAGTCGTTTTCTCCATATCCTCGGGAGCCATTTTGATTTGATTGTAGCCCGAGAATCTGTCCATGAAGGAAAACACTTTATGCTGAGCTGTATTGTCGATCAAGATGTCAATATGAGGTAGCGGGAAATCATCTTTAGGGCTGGCCCTATTCAAATCCCAGTAGTCCACACACATCCTGACTTTGCCATCTTTCTTAGGTACTGGCACGATGTTAGCGACCCATTGAGGATAGGACGTAACAGCCAGGAAGCCAGCATCGAATTGCTTCATTACTTCTGCTTTGATCTTTTCAGACATGTCAGGCCTCATTCGGTGAACTTTCTGCTTGATCGGTGGACAGTCTTCTCTTGTGGGGAGACGGTGAACCACGATGTCTGTGTCTAAACCCGGCATGTCTTCATAGGACCAAGCGAAGATTTCAACATACTCATTCAACAATTGTATCAGGCTTTCCTTGACATTCGGTTTCAAATTGGCACCCACTTGCACCTCCTTCCGGTCTTCCTCGGTCCCTAAGTTGATAGTTTCTAATGGCTCCTCATGCGGTAGGATGGCCCTTTCCTCTTGTTGCAGAAGTGTGGCTAGTTCCTCGGGTACTTCACAACCTTCGTCATCTTCATACTCGGCTAGATTGACCAGATCTTCAGAGTTATTGAAAGATATAGCAGAATAGTCACCCATGGAATCCGGAGTGGATGGGTACCTGCATTGGTGAGTGTGGGTGTGTGTAAGGGATAGCCATCCTTAAATAAAATGCAAAAGGAAAGAAAATGAACATAAGCAGTTTATCAAATGAAAAACGTCCAATGAATCATTAAACATGGCATATGGATATGAAAAATAATCAAAACCCTTACAAATGGACCTACGTGCCCCGGGCAAGGCAGGAGGTTAAAAGATAGTGTACGGATTGTTTGAAAGTAAATATTACAGACCAAATAAGAAATGTTTAACAGATAAATTACTGATGAATAAAAGTGATGGGGACAAAGTCCTTAGCCTCCCAATTGTTCAATCCTCCTTTGACAGTTGGATAAATCCACTCTTCAATGTTGCTTTCGTTGTCCTCATCTTCCAGGGCGTTGATTCCGTAGGGAGAAATTTTGACTGGCGCCCTTTCAATCTTCGCACGGCGCATAGCTTTCTGGCCAGCGGCTGTGAACCCCAATCCAAACTTGTCAGTCTTATGCGGAATGTCAGGTAACTGCCCCCATGCTGAATTCTTCCCTTCTTTTATTGCGGCCCTCGCATCCTCCAGAGATGCCATCCTGGCCATCTGTCTCGGTGACTCAGCTGCCAACTTTGCTACTGCTATTTCAGGAAGGACTTCTTCGAAATGTTGAAATGGTGTCTTGATGAATTCTCCTTCAACCTCCACATACCGGAAAGAATTTAAGTGGCTAATCATGTACTCTTCTTCGCCATGGACGGTAATGATCTTTCCCTTAACAGGATACTTCAACATCTGATGTAAGGAGGAGGTGATTGCCCCAGCATGGTGTATCCAAGGTCTACCCAGCAGGCAAGAATATGATGGACGGATGTCCATCACATAGAAAGTGGATTTAAACACCTCGGCGCCTATCTTGATGGGAATTTCAACCTCTCCATGGACCATTCTCTTCGAACCATCGAAAGCTCTGACAACAATATCACTCGGCTTCAATTCCATCCCTTCACAATCTAGTCGATCCAAGGCCTTCTTAGGCAAAACATTCAGCGACGAACCGATATCAACCAAAACATGTGCAAGAGTGGTTCCGCGGCACTCGATTGAAATATGCAAAGCATCATTGTGGTTTCTGCCTTTAGGGGTTAGGTCGACATCAGAAAAACCTAATCCATTGTCCGCAGTCAGGCTAGCCACGCAATTTTGAAATTGATCCGCAGAGGTTTCCTGGGGCACATGAGCTGCCTTCAGGAATTTTATCAGGGCCTTAGCGTGCGCTTCTGAGCAAAGTAGTAGTGCCAGCATGGAGATCTTGGAGGGGGTTTGCCCCAACTGTTCCACCACATCGTAATCACTTCTCTTGATTATCCTTAAAATCTCGTCCATTTCCTTCTTGGAGGTTTCCGGGATAACCAAGGGTTGAGCCCTCGTCCTGACGGGCTCATCTTGGATTCCCTTACCTTTGTCAGCAGCGGTAGGAGAGACAGTACTAGGAACAACAATGTCTTCAATCAGAGGAGTTCTAGCAGAGAGTTTTATTGGTGCAGGGATGACTTCATTAGCTGATGAGGGTCCAAAGACTGCTCTTGGAGGGGTAATCTCTGGAGAAAATATTCTCCCGATCCTGGTGATTTTGCTGGTGCCCGCAATGTTACTAATGCTGGCTTCTTCATCATCCGAACTTTCTTCAATTACCTCGATTTGCTTGATACCATGGTAGTAGATGTCACCGCCATAGTTCCAAGGTATCGACTTCTCAGAAACATAGGGAACATGCCCTGGCATTGTTATCTTCAAAGGAACAGATTTTGCAGCTGGTGTAATCTTAACAGGCTTTTTGAAGGCCTTGGAAAGATTGGCGTGAATGGTTATGATTGAGACATCTTCAGTATGAACTGGAACAGCAGGAACTTTTTCAAACAAAATTTGTCGACTATCCATAAGGTCTTGGATGCCTTTCTTCAATAACGGACAATCAAATGGCAGGGAGTAACAACAATAGCAGTCTTCTTTACATCCCGGGAAGATCCCGGCCCTTAACAGATTCAACTTAATGGTTAGCAGCGGAGTAGTCAGATCACTGACATCAACAACATACAAATCTTCTTCAATGGCGTTGACATTTCGGCCGTGCTTCGGCATGGGTGCAGATATCACATTAGGCTTCTCTGGAGCGTCAAACTCTACCTCCTTAGCCTCTATCAGGTCTTGGATTTTATGCTTGAGTGCCCAGCAATCATTGGTGTCGTGTCCAACACTGTCTGAATGGTAGGCGCATTTAGCATTGGCATGATAATACGGAGAGGACGTATTCACATTCTTTGGTGCCTCCTTGATGGTGGCAAGATTCAACTTCAACAGATGGGGAAACACTTGTGCTGGAGTCATATTAATACGGGTGAACTGCCGTTGTGGCCGTTCCACTCGTTGTTGATTTGGTCTGGACTGGTTATAGCGCGGCTGCTCACTTGGAGTGTTTTGAATCATTACGGCCCCCACAGTTGGCCGACGCTCCATCTTCCCTGCTCTTTTCTGAGAATATACCACAGCTGTTTCCTTCTTAAAAGGCTTCTTCTCAACACTTGCAGCAACAACCTTCTGAATCTTTCCTGACTTGATGCCAGCTTCTATTCTTTCGCCTGTCAAGATCAAATCGGTAAACCCCGCGGAAGAGTTACCAATTAGATGATTGAAAAATGGCCCCGATAGGGTCCCAAGAAACATATCGACAAGTTCGCGGTCGGTTAAAGAAGGCTGCACCCTGCCAGCCAAATCCCTCCATTTTTGTGCATATTCTTTGAATCCCTCGCTTGTTCCTAGTGACATACCCTGAAGTTGGGTACGAGTAGGAGCAAGGTCAGAATTATACTGGTATTGTTTGTAGAAAGCGGTGGCCAAATCTTCCCAATTTCTGACACTGGTTCCTTCTAGCTGATAAAACCACTCCAACTGAGATCCCGACAGGCTGTCTTGAAAGAAATGAATGCAGAGGTTTTTATCTGCCGTATAGGGTTGAATCTTTCTCACGTAGGACCTGAGATGCATTTTGGGACAGGACAGCCCATCATACCTCACAAACACTGGCACTTTGAATTTTGGGGGAATCACAATCCCGGCAACCAAGCCCAAGTCTTCAAAATCCAAACCCGGTACTCTTTGTAGTTCCATGGAGGCCAACCTGTCTTCTAAACCCTTGTATTTATCATCAGCTGGAGGATATTGCTGGTCAGAATAATCTTCATCCTCTTCAACCTCTTCTTCTTCCGCATCAGACTCGGAAGGCACCGCAGCTCCATCTCTTTTACTGGTCCCTTCATCAGAAGTAGGAGGAAATTCAAGCACTCTCCGAGCTTCTCCATCAAATCTTCTCCCCAAAGTAGCCACCCCAATCCTCTTTTTCTTCTTCTTCACTGGGTCCTTATTCCCCAATTGAGTCTTGATATCCTCCTGACTTTTAACCAAGGTCATCAGGAGTTGCTGGAACTGTGCATTCTGAGCTTGTAGGTCTTTGACTGTTTGCTCGAGATCCATCCTACTGAAATAAACAGCAGATAGATAAGGAAACCTAGAGCGAGACCTGCTTATGCACATGATGAATGGTATGCTTATGCATGCAATGCATTCAAGGATTTAGAACATTCAAAATTGTTTCAGACAAAGAAGAACGCACGTCATATTAATAAGAAGAAATTTGTTAGTACATAAATGCCCCATGGGCCAAATATTACAAAATAAACTTCTTAAGGCAGAAAGACATTGCGCATCCTCTTTGGTGCGATGTAGGTGTTAAGGGCCTCTTGCTCGTGGAGTCGGCGGGTAAGCTCTAGAACCTTCTTTTCACTGGCGTAGTAGCTAGCTTCAAAAGTGTTCCGTTCCTCCTTGAGCTGAATCCAACTTTTCTGCATTTCCTCCCACGATGTAGGCATGTCTGGATGTAGGATGGTGTAGGGAACCTCTCCTTCATTGATGGGCTCTTTAATCACTGGGAGTACATGAGGATAAGGCATCATTAGACTTTGGGCTCGGGCTCGTACCCACTTGAGATAGGGCTCAAGAGGGATGGAGTTCTTGTGTCCCAGAGTCTTGCTATCGACCTTGTTGAGTTTTCCCCAAGCTCTGATGAATCTTTGGCGAAGTCCTTGCGCATCGTTGTCGAAGTCAAAAACTAGGCTAGGAATCAACATGTCATGAAGGCCATCCCTCCGTGCATATCCAAATTGCCTCAAAGCTAGGCAAGGGTTGTAGGTGATACCTCCCCTGATTCCAAGTAAAGGAACATTAGGAAATTCTCCGCAACGATCGACAATGATGACATTTTCTCTGGACCGAGAACACCAATGCACATCAGAATGAGCAAGAGTCATCAACCGTTGGGACCACCTTGAGCCTTGGTCATTCTTCAAGACAGATTGTGGAAGGTGCGAAATAAACCACCTTGCAAGGATAGGAGTACAACACATGAGAACACCCCTCTTTCTCATTGTTCGTGTGTAAAATGAGTGAAGGATGTACCCAAGCAATGTTGGTATTGGATTTCTGGACAAGAAGATTTTGACGGCGTTGACATCTACCAATTGGTCAGGATTTGGGAACAAGACCAACCCATAGATAAGGAGTGCCACAATCTCTTCAAAGGCTTGTAGATCCAATGAGTTCCAACATTCTTGTGCCTTCTCAAACAAGAATTTTGCTAAGAATCCCTTGACGCCGCTTCTGGTTTCCCAATGCCCCTTGATGTCGGATGGTTGTAGATGTAATGCTCGAGCAACATCTTCCGGCTTTGGTTCCTTTTCCGTACCGTTGAAGGGTAGTTGATTAAGGATAGGAATTCTCAGGAGTTGAGAAAACTCCTCCAAAGTGGGTACCAACTGATAATCAGGGAAAGTGAAACAGTGGTGGAGAGGGTCAAAGAACTGGAATAGCACTTTCATCATGTCTTCTTCAAAAATTGTCCCTAGTCAACACCAACATTGAAGAAGACATGATGAAAGTGCTATTCCAGTTCTTTGACCCTCTTCACCACTGCTTCACTTTCCCTGATTATCAGTTGATACCCACTTTGGAGGAGTTTTCTCAACTCCTAAGAATCCCTATCCTCAATCAACTACCCTTCAACGGTACGGAAAAGGAACCAAAGCCGGAAGATGTTGCTCGAGCATTACATCTACAACCATCTGACATCAAGGGGCATTGGGAAACCAGAAGCGGCGTCAAAGGATTCTTAGCAAAGTTCTTGTTTGAGAAGGCACAAGAATGTTGGAACTCATTGGATCTACAAGCCTTTGAAGAGATTGTGGCACTCCTTATCTATGGGTTGGTCTTGTTCCCGAATCCTGACCAATTGGTAGATGTCAACGCCGTCAAAATCTTCTTGTCCAGAAATCCAATACCAACATTGCTTGGGGACATTCTTCACTCATTTTACACACGAACAATGAGAAAGAGGGGTGTTCTCATGTGTTGTACTCCTATCCTTGCAAGGTGGTTTATTTCGCACCTTCCACAATCTGTCTTGAAGAATGACCAAGGCTCAAGGTGGTCCCAACGGTTGATGACTCTTACTCATTCTGATGTGCATTGGTGTTCTCGGTCCAGAGAAAATGTCATCATCGTCGATCGTTGCGGAGAGTTTCCTAATGTTCCTTTACTTGGAATCAGGGGAGGTATCACCTACAACCCTTGCCTAGCTTTGAGGCAATTTGGATATGCACGGAGGGATGGCCTTCATGACATGTTGATTCCTAACCTAGTTTTTGACTTCGACAACGATGCGCAAGGACTTCGCCAAAGATTCATCAGAGCTTGGGGAAAACTCAACAAGGTTGATAGCAAGACTCTGGGACACAAGAACTCCATCCCTCTTGAGCCCTATCTCAAGTGGGTACGAGCCCGAGCCCAAAGTCTAATGATGCCTTATCCTCATGTACTCCCAGTGATTAAAGAGCCCATCAATGAAGGAGAGGTTCCCTACACCATCCTACATCCAGACATGCCTACATCGTGGGAGGAAATGCAGAAAAGTTGGATTCAGCTCAAGGAGGAACGGAACACTTTTGAAGCTAGCTACTACGCCAGTGAAAAGAAGGTTCTAGAGCTTACCCGCCGACTCCACGAGCAAGAGGCCCTTAACACCTACATCGCACCAAAGAGGATGCGCAATGTCTTTCTGCCTTAAGAAGTTTATTTTGTAATATTTGGCCCATGGGGCATTTATGTACTAACAAATTTCTTCTTATTAATATGATGTGCGTTCTTCTTTGTCTGAAACAATTTTGAATGTTCTAAATCCTTGAATGCATTGCATACACAAGCATACCATTCATCATGTGCATAAGCAGGTCTCACTCCAGGTTTCCTTATCTGTCTGCTGTTTATTTCAGTAGGATGGGTCTCGAGCAAACAGTCAAAGACCTACAAGCTCAGAATGCACAGTTCCAGCAACTCCTGATGACTTTGGTTAAAAGTCAGGAGGATATCAAGACTCAATTGGGGAATAAGGACCCTGTGAAGAAGAAGAAAAAGAGGATTGGGGTGGCTACTTTAGGGAGAAGATTCGACAGAGAAGCTCGGAGAGTGCTTGAATTTCCTCCTACTTCTGATGAAGGGACTAGTAAAAGAGATGGGGTTGCGGTGCCTTCCGAGTCTGATGCAGAGGAAGAAGAGGTTGAAGAGGATGAAGATTATTCTGACCAGCAATATCCTCCAGCTGATGATAAATACAAGGGTTTAGAAGATAGATTGGCTGCCATGGAATTACAAAGAGTACCGGGTTTGGATTTTGAAGACTTGGGCTTGGTTGCCGGGATTGTGATTCCCCCAAAATTCAAAGTGCCAGTGTTTGTGAGGTATGATGGGCTGTCCTGTCCCAAAATGCATCTCAGGTCCTACGTGAGAAAGATTCAACCCTATACGGCAGATAAAAACCTCTGGATTCATTTCTTTCAAGACAGCCTGTCGGGAGCTCAGTTGGAGTGGTTTTATCAGCTAGAAGGAACCAGTGTCAGAAATTGGGAAGATTTGGCCACCGCTTTTTACAAACAATACCAATATAATTCTGATCTTGCTCCTACTCGTACCCAACTTCAGGGTATGTCACTAGGAACAAGCGAAGGATTCAAAGAATATGCACAAAAATGGAGGGATTTGGTTGGCAGGGTGCAGCCTCCTTTAACCGATCGTGAGCTCGTTGATATGTTTCTTGGGACCCTATCTGGGCCATTTTTCAATCATCTAATCGGTAACTCTTCCGCGGGGTTTACCGATTTGATCTTAACAGGCGAAAGAATAGAGGCTGGCATCAAGTCAGGAAAGATTCAGAAGGGTGTTGCTACAAGTGTTGAGAAGAAACCTTTTAAGAAGGAAACAACTGTGGTATATTCTCAGAGAAGAGCAGGGAAGACGGAGCGTCGGCCAACTGTGGGGGCCGTAATGATTCAAAACACTCCGAGTGAGCAGCCTCGCTATAACCAGTCCAGACCAAATCAGCAACAAGTGGAACGGCCACAACGGCAGTTCACCCGTATTAATATGACTCCAACGCAAGTGCTTCCCCATCTATTGAAGTTGAACCTTGCCACCATCAAGGAGGCGCCAAAGAATGTGAATACGTCCTCTCCGCATTATCATGCCAATGCTAAATGCGCCTACCATTCAGACAGTGTTGGACACGACACCAATGATTGTTGGGCACTCAAGCATAAAATCCAAGACCTGATAGAGGCTAAGGAGGTAGAGTTTGACGCTCCAGAGAAGCCTAATGTGATATCTGCACCCATGCCGAAGCACGGCCGAAATTTCAACGCAATTGATGAAGATTTGTATGTTGCTGATGTCAGTGATCTGACTACTCCGCTGCTAACCATTAAGTTGAATCTGTTAAGGGCCGGGATCTTCCCGGGATGTAAAGAAGATTGTTATTGTTGTTACTCTCTGCCATTTGATTGTCCGTTATTGAAGAAAGGCATCCAAGGCCTTATGGATAGTCGACAAATTTTGTTCGAAAAAGTTTCTGCTGTTCCAGTTCATACTGAAGATGTCTCAATCATAACCATTCACGCCGATCTTTCCAAGGCCGTCAAAAAGCCTGTTAAGATTACACCAGCTGCAAAATCTGTTCCTTTGAAGATAACAATGCCAGGGCCTGTTCCCTATGTTTCTGAGAAGTCGATACCTTGGAACTATGGCGGTGACATCTACTACCATGGTATCAAGAAAATCGAGGTAATTGAAGAAAGTTCGGATGATGAAGAAGCCAGCATTAGTAACATTGCGGGCACCAGCAAAATCACCAGGAGCGGGAGAATATTTTCTCCAGAGATTGCCCCTCCAAGAGCAGTCTTTGGACCCTCATCAGCTAACGAGGTCGTCCCTGCACCAATAAAACTCTCCGCTAGAACTCCTCTAATTGAAGACGTTGTTGTTCCTAGTACTGTCTCTCCTTCCGCTGCTGACAAAGGTAAGGGAATCCAAGATGAGCCCGTCAGGACGAGGGCTCAACCCTTAGTAATCCCAGAAACCTCCAAGAAGGAAATGGACGAGATTTTGAGGATAATCAAGAGAAGTGATTACGATATGGTGGAACAGTTGGGGCAAACCCCCTCCAAGATCTCCATGCTGGCACTACTACTTTGCTCAGAAGCGCACGCTAAAGCCCTGATAAAATTCCTGAAGGCAGCTCATGTGCCCCAGGAAACCTCTGCGGATCAATTTCAAAATTGCGTGGCTAGCCTGACTGCGGACAATGGATTAGGTTTTTCTGATGCCGACCTAACCCCTAAAGGCAGAAACCACAATGATGCTTTGCATATTTCAATCGAGTGTTGCGGAACCACTCTTGCACATGTTTTGGTTGATACCGGTTCATCGCTGAATGTTTTTCCTAAGAAGGCCTTGGACCGACTAGATTGTGAAGGGTTGGAATTGAAGCCGAGTGATATTGTTGTCAGAGCTTTCGATGGTTCGAAGAGAATGGTCCATGGAGAGGTTGAAATTCCCATCAAGATAGGCACCGAGGTGTTTAAATCCACTTTCTATGTAATGGACATCCTTCCATCATACTCTTGCCTGCTGGGTAGACCTTGGATACACCATGCTGGGGCAGTCACCTCCTCCTTGCATCAGATGTTGAAGTATCCTGTCAAGGGAAAGATCATCACTGTCCATGGCGAAGAAGAGTACATGATTAGCCACTTAAATTCTTTCCGGTATGTGGAGGTTGAAGGAGAGTTCATTGAGACACTGTTTCAACATTTCGAAGAAGTCCTTCCTGAAATAGCAGTAGCAAAGTTGGCAGCTGAGACACCGAGACAGATGGCCAGGATGGCATCTCTGGAGGATGCAAGGGCCGCAATAAAAGAAGGGAAGAATTCAGCATGGGGGCAATTACCCGACTTTCCGCATAAGACTGACAAGTTTAGATTAGGGTTCACAGCCGCTGGCCAGAAAGCTATGCGCCGGTCGAAGATTGAAAGGGCGCCAGTCAAAATTTCTCCCTATGGAATCAACGCTTTGGAGGATGAGGACAAAGAGAGCAACATTGAAGAGTGGATTTATCCAACTGTCAAAGGAGGATTGAGCAACTGGGAGGCAAAAGACTTTGTCCCTATCACTTTTATTCATCAGTAATTTATCTGTTAAACATTTCCTATTTGGTCTGTAATATTTACTTTCAAACAATCCGTACACTATCTTTTCACCTCCTGCCTTGCCCGGGGCATGTAGGTCTACTTGTAAGGGTTTTGATTATGTTTCATATTCATATGCCATGTTTAATGATTCATTGGACGTTTTTCATTTGATAAACTGCTTATGTTCATTTTCTTTCCTTTTGCTTTTTTTTGTTTAAGGATGGCTATCCCTTACACACACCCACACTCACCAATGCAGGTACCCATCCACTCCGGATTCCATGGGTGACTATTCTGCTGTATCTTTCAATAACTCTGAAGATCTGGTCAATCTAGCCGAGCATGAAGATGACGAAGGTTGTGAAGTACCTGGGGAACTAGCCAGACTTCTGCAACAAGAGGAAAGAGCCATCTTACCGCATGAAGAGCCATTGGAAACTGTTAACTTGGGGACCGAGGAGGACCGGAAGGAGGTGCAAGTGGGTGCCAATCTGGAACCAAAAGTCAAGGAGCGCTTGGTACAGTTGTTGAATGAGTATGTTGAAATTTTCGCTTGGTCCTATGAAGACATGCCGGGTCTAGACACAGACATCATGGTTCACCGTCTCCCCACAAGAGAGGATTGTCCACCAATCAAGCAAAAAGTTCTCCAAATGAGGCCTGACATGTCCGAAAAGATCAAAGCGGAAGTAATGAAACAATTCGATGCTGGCTTTCTGGCTGTTACGTCCTATCCTCAATGGGTCGCTAACATCGTGCCAGTACCGAAGAAAGGTGGCAAAGTCAGAATGTGTGTGGACTACCGGGATTTGAATAGGGCCAGCCCTAAAGATGATTTCCCGCTACCTCATATTGACATCTTGATCGACAATACAGCTCAGCATAAAGTGTTTTCCTTCATGGACGGATTCTCGGGTTACAATCAAATCAAAATGGCTCCCGAGGATATGGAGAAAACAACTTTTGTCACACAATGGGGCACTTTCTGTTACAAGGTGATGCCGTTCGGGCTGAAGAACGCAGGGGCAACTTATCAACGCGCCATTGTAGCTTTATTTCATGATATGATACATCATGAGATTGAAGTTTACGTAGACGATATGATAGCTCGGTCACAAACAGAGGAAGAGCACCTTGAACATCTGGAAAAGCTGTTTGCCAGGTTAAAAGAATACAAGCTCAGGCTGAATCCAAGTAAATGCACTTTTGGAGTTAGGTCTGGTAAACTCCTGGGATTCATTGTAAGCAATAAAGGCATTGAAGTCGATCCGGAAAAAGTAAAAGCAATACAAGAGATGCCTGCTCCCTGTACCGAAAAGGAGGTTAGAGGATTCTTGGGGCGCTTAAACTATATTGCCAGATTCATCTCACATCTGACTTCTACCTATGAGCCAATTTTCAAACTCTTGAAAAAAGATCAGGTAGTGGAATGGAACGACGATTGTCAAGCTGCTTTTGATAGAATCAAGGAGTATTTGCTAGAACCTCCTATTCTGATGCCACCCGTCGAAGGAAGACCATTGATCATGTATTTGACCGTCTTGGATAACTCAATGGGGTGTGTTTTGGGCCAGCATGACGAGTCTGGTCGAAAAGAGCATGTTATTTATTACCTTAGCAAAAAGTTTACCGACTGTGAGACTCGCTACTCACTGCTCGAGAAAACTTGCTGCGCTTTGGTATGGGCTGCTCGCCGACTAAGACAGTATATGTTGACTCATACTACCTTGTTGATTTCCAAGATGGATCCTATCAAGTATATCTTCGAAAAGCCCGCTTTATCTGGAAGGATAGCTAGATGGCAAATGATCTTAACTGAGTATGACATCCAGTACACCACCCAAAAAGCTATAAAAGGGAGTGTACTAGCTGACCATCTCGCTCATCAAGCTATCGAAGACTATCAACCCATGAGATTTGACTTCCCAGACGAGGACATCATGAATTTGGACAACGTTGAAAGTGACGGACCGTATGACGGACCCGAAAAGGGATCCCGATGGACCCTGTACTTTGATGGTGCTTCAAATGCACTTGGAAACGGTATCGGCGCAGTACTCATTTCTCCAGAAGGTTGTCACACACCTTTCACGGCCCGACTTTGCTTCAGCTGCACAAACAACATGGCTGAGTATGAAGCCTGCATCTTTGGTCTCAAGGCTGCTATAGACTTGGGGATCAAATCTTTGATCGTATTCGGGGACTCGGCTTTGGTTATCAGTCAAATCAAAGGAGAGTGGGATACCAAGCATCCTAATCTTATCCCATACAAAGAACATGTCCTGACATTGTTGCCTCATTTCGAGCAAATTACCTTCGAGCATTTCCCGCGAGAAGAGAATCAGCTAGCAGATGCTCTAGCCACAATGTCCTCCATGTTTAAACTCAACTGGGATAATGAGGCTCCCCAAATCACCATCGAGCGAATGGATGAACCTGCGCATTGTCACGAGATTAATACCGAAGAAGTAGTGGAACAACCCTGGTTCCATGAGATCAAAAGGTATCTCGAGACTAGAGATTATCCTGAAGGAGCTTCCGTAAATGACAAGAAGTTCTTAAGGAAATTCGCTGCTAAGTTCTTCCTGAGCAACGACATCCTTTACAAACGAAGCCATGATTGTGTGTTACTCCGGTGCGTAGATAAAGCTGAAGCAGAGTTGATCATGACTAATATACACAGCGGCACATTTGGCACTCACTTGAGCAGGCATACAATGGCTAAGAAGATCCTAAGGGCAGGCTATTACTGGTCTACCATGGAAGTTGACTGCCATCAACATTCCCGTACTTGCCACAAGTGTCAAGTCTATGCTGACAAAGTTCATATCCCTCCGGTTCCTCTCAACGTCCTGACTGCTCCGTGGCCCTTTGCAATGTGGGGCATTGATATGATTGGAGAGATCAAGCCCACGGCTTCCAACGGACATCGCTTCATCCTGGTTGCCATTGACTATTTCACCAAATGGGTCGAAGCAGCTTCCTTCGCCTCTGTTACTAAAAATGTGGTTGCCCGCTTTATCAAGCAAAATCTCATATGTCGGTATGGTGTTCCAGACAGGATCATCACAGACAACAGTACAAATCTGAATAACACGATGATCACTGCATTGTGCGAACAGTTCAAGATTTATCATCACAATTCATCTCCCTATTGGCCGAAGATGAACGGTGCTGTTGAAGCTGCGAACAAAAACATTAAGAAGATCATTCAGAAAATGACAGTCACTTACAAAGACTGGCATGAGATGTTACCGTTTGCTCTACATGGATACCGTATGACGACACGTACTTCAACTGGGGCAACCCCATTTTCTTTGGTTTATGGCATGGAAGCTGTTTTGCTTATGGAAGTCCAGATCCCTTCTCTAAGGATTATGAAGGATGCAGGTTTGAATGAAGATGATTGGATGCAGACCCGACTTGATCAACTCAATCTGATCGACGAAAAGCGACTTGCTACTATATGCCATGGTCAGACGTATCAAAAGCGGATGATCAAGGCCTTCAATAAGAAAGTCAGACGTCAAGTGTATCAAGTCGGAGATCTCGTAATCAAGCGGATTATCTTACTGCAAAGTGATCCCAGGGGCAAATGGACTCCTACATATGAAGGACCATTTGTGATCAAGAGCATATTTTCTGGTGGTGCAATGATTCTGACCACCATGGACGGCGACGATTTGCCGCACCCTGCGAACGCAGACATAGTCAAAAGATACTACGCATAAAATGACCCGACAAGTCAAAAACCCGAAAGGGCAGCTTGGGCAAAAATGGGCATCCCGGTGGATCGAAAACCCGAAAGGGCGGTTCAGGCAAACGTTAGGGATACAAAAAAAAAAATCTGTACACCCGGCAAGTTGAAAACCCGAAAGGGAGGCTTGGGCAAAAAGGGGTTTCCCGGTGGATCGAAAACCCGAAAGGGCGATTCAGGCAAAAGTTAGGGAATTAAAGTGTATGACTATGTCTCGTCGGATCACTTCAAAGACAATCTCTTCATCAACCGGTTCCAGGCTTCTGATCAATCCAGTCATCGTCAAGCAAAGCATTGAATGGACAGATATTCAGGGTTGTGAAAGCTATAGCAGGATGGAATCCCATGGAATTATTTCACATAGCCATTCTTTATTTTGTATAAACCTTTCAAATATTTACGACAAAATCCTCTTACTAGTATGATTGTCTCCTTTGTACAAATATACTCATAGAAAATCAATACAAATACTTTTCCCAGAAATTTGTGTCATTTCCTTTTCTTTTCTCTTGCACTATTTGTTTATTTTGAGAAACGTCCAATGTTTTGTTAAATAGGCATATGCATTTGAAACGTAATCATTTCCTTATAAACCAAGAAAGAGAATTACTGATAAGTCGAAGGTACAGTTGGATAATCCGATACCCGTTCAACGGAAACCCCCCGGAGTTTCGGAATCCATAGCAAGTCTTGAAGCTCATCCCCAGCAGATTCTGAAAGCTTATTCCCCGCAGAGAACGGACGTCTCTCCCGAGTTTTATTCAAAGTTATTTCCTCCCAAGGCCTTATAACTGGGTTATCCTCAGCTAACAACCACGGAAGATCGCACTCGCCAAAATTCTTCCTATCCCTAGCGGAGTTCATCAAAATTCCCCAGCAGTAACTTATCTTTGCGAATCCCCAGCCAGAGAATCCTCCGGAATTCAATTCCCCTAAGATTTTAAGTTTCAGTGTCCCCAGCCGAGCTAAAGCTTCAATTTATCAATCCCCAGCGGAACCAGACTAATGAACCTTTTCCCCACAGAGTTTTAGGAAGGAAAATCTTGAGTTCCCCGGTGAAGTCGCCAGAGGCACTTCCCACCAAACTGAAGATTCCCGGTCTTGTATCCCCAGCATAAGTCTGCTAGATTGGTGCTCCCCAGTAGAAGTCATCAGGAATTCCCCAGAGGTTTGGTATACAACCCAAGCTCCTTATTCCCCAGTCACAGCCAAGGAATTATTCTTCCCGGCAGCAGTCAGGATGCTTTTATCTTCAGCCATCCAGGATTCATCTATCCCTAGCAAGACAGTTCATCAACTTACATGCGCATTCATTACATTCATATCATAAACATTGATATAACATATATTGCATCATACATTTCATGCAACATAATTTTGTGTTCAGCTGACATTTTGTCCTTTTCAGGATAAGAATAAAAAGCTATCCTTAACAGTTTCAGATGCAGTTTTACACGGATTCATCATCAAGTAACCCTACACCGATTCTTATTCAACCTCAAGATTTCTGAAAACAGTTCACAGGTTCTCCAACTAACGGATGTTAACCTACCACTTGTTCAGATTCTTCTCAAGGCTTCTGAAAACAGTTTATGGATTCTTCCCAGCAACGGATGTTAATCTATCGACTTATTCAGATGCACCTTTCTGAAAACAGTTTACGGGCGCTTCCCAACAACGGATGCTGCTCTATTGCTTATTCAACTCCAAGATTTCTAAAAACAGTTCACAGGTTCTCCAAGTAACGGATGTTAACCTACCACTTGTTCAGATTCTTCTCAAGGCTTCTGAAAACAGTTTATGGATTCTTCCCAACAACGGATGTTAATCTATCGACTTATTCAGATGCACCTTTCTGAAAACAGTTTACGGACGCTTCCCAACAACGGATGCTGCTCTATTGCTTATTCAACTCCAAGATTTCTGAAAACAGTTCACAGGTTCTCCAA
Organism: Vicia faba; assembly: GCA_948472305.1. Lineage (NCBI taxonomy): Eukaryota > Viridiplantae > Streptophyta > Magnoliopsida > Fabales > Fabaceae > Vicia > Vicia faba. The sequence continues at coordinate 892,327,581 of OX451740.1, forward strand.
GTAACGGATGTTAACCTACCACTTGTTCAGATTCTTCTCAAGACCTCTGAAAACAGTTTATGGATTCTTCCCAACAACGGATGTTAATCTATCGACTTGTTCAGATGCAACTTTCTGAAAACAGTTTACGGACGCTTCCCAACAACGGATGCTGCTCTATTGCTTATTCAAACTTCAAGATTTCTGAAAACAGTTCACAGGTTCTCCAAGTAACGGATGTTAACCTATCGCTTGTTCAGACTCTTCTCAAATTTCTGAAAACAATTTATGGATTCCTCCCAACAACGGATGTCAATCTATTGCTTATTCAGACCCCCAGTTCGAAGATGGTCCGAAGCATGGACACCTTCCTGATGCTCATCTCCAAATGGCATCTTTAAGCCCATCCCCGACAAGTTTCTGTCACCCCTCCAGATTGCATCTCTAAGCCCATCTCTAAATGGCATCTCTAAGCCCATTCCCGCATCCATTGCTTTGACGAGTGTAAATTTCCGGGCATTCTAGTGTCCAATCTCCTTTTACCCTCGAGTCACGAAAGGCAAACTTGCCAATCTAACTCTTCGGATTCAAGAAGATTGAACAGGGGCAACTGTTGTACCCCAAAATTTGCCCTCCCATTTCTCATTGATTTCTCATCACAAAGCCCTTGAAGATCAGGGTCCAGTTAGGGTTTCATCTGCTCAAGACTTCTCCTTGCACTGTTGACCCAAATTAGGGTTTGTGTTTGCACCAAGATGTTTTGACCTAAAGTGCCTAAGATTACTTTCTTGCTTCATATTGGACTCATAAGTTTATCCACATCAAGTTGCAAGCCTTGATTCCAAGTTTTGCCCAGTCAATTGGACAGTTGACCTAGAAATCAGCTGTATTGGGGAAAAAGTCAACTGTGGCCAATTGACAGTCAAACCTCATGGAAATTGACCCACATAAAAATTATGAACTCATATGAACCATTTGATCAAGTTTGGATCACAATTCCACAAGAAATTTGATCAAATCACCAAAAGGGCAAAATGGTCATTTTTAGGGTTTTGACTGCACAAAGGCAATTTTTGACTGTTAGACCTAGCCAATGGCAAACCAAGCTCATATATGGACTCAAGGACCCAATGGAATTATCTTGACATGCTCAACAAACTCAAAAGATCCCAAGTACACAAGATTGACAGTTGAATTTCCCAGTCAATTGATCAATTTTGACTGTATACTGAAAAGTCAAACTTTGACTTTTTGGTCAAAATCAAGAGTCAAGATTCATTTTTCATCAAAACATGCCAAATCATGAAACTTGTTCACCAAGAAATCACAAAATGCAAATTAGGGTTAGAAATTAGAATTTTTCATAACTTAGAATTTTTCTAAGTTATAAAAAACCCTAATTTTTCCCCAACTTTGCCCCACTTTTTCACCAAGATCCATTTGGATTCAAACAAAAGTCAAAACATGAAAGTTGTAGCTTGTTTCATAATCTACAACTTTGATTCACAAAGTTTTCCCATTTGAGGCTTGTATCTCAAGTTACAAATTTTTGAATAAGGGCACTAAACCATTCTTAACTTAGTGAATTTTTGACCTATTTTGACAAAGTTTTCTACCCCACTTCAAGGCCATTTTCCATACACTTCCACTTGGAATTTCAAATTTCATTTCAAATATGGATTGTAGTACACATTCCAAACTTTCCAAAATGTCCAAGAACTCATCAAACAACCTCATGACTTGAGAGATTCGAATTTCACAATTTGGCAAAAACTCACTTTTGAATTGGCTATTTTTCATGTTCATAATTTGTGCAAACTTCTCAAACCAGCATGCCCCTTGATTACAGGTCCTAAAACCATCCAACACTCAATAATTTAATGCATGTTCATTGTGCTAAGACCTTGTTTCATGAGCTAAAGCATTGTATGATGGATTAATCCCAAATTGGAAAAAGCATTATATCCATTTTTGCAAAGGTTTCACTTTATGTCATGATGCAAATCCACAAGTACAAATCAAATCCAATTGGCACAATATTATGGGCAAAACACTCTGATCAAGGAGAGATTATGCAGCTCATTAGGGGTCCCCTACTTGCCTAAAACACCAAGTTGGCTTTGCTTGCTTAAGGGTGAAGAAAAGTACCATAACATAGATCATCTTTCATCTCAGCATTAGAACACAGAAGAAAATATTGTAGACACATTCCAAACATCCCAACCAAGCAGAAGCACGACCCTAAGACCATCAACACCTCCCCATTGCCATAATCACTCTCAAACTGCAAAAAACAGGGCAAGGCCTGCAGTTTGAGTGCCATCTTTCATTTCTCTCAAGATTTCTTGCCCAAACCAGTTCACACACCTTCCATACCATCTATGCAAGCTAACCAAGACCTGAAACACGACCTGTAATCCCTCTAACCACTTCCACCATTTTCAGTTTCTTGTTTTGCAGGTGAAGTGCTCTAGCACGATTCAGAAGCTTTCAAGACAAAGTAAACATTAGAATAGCATCCCTGGACCTCAAGGAAGCTTTTCCAATCATCACCTTGCACTGAAAGCTCCCTCATTGCCAGATAGAACTTCAGCTGAACAGGTATCTTGGTGAACTTCTATCTCTCTTATCAAGCATCATTAGCTCTAAGTTTGTGAATAAACAATGTTCTACTCATGCCACTGAACATGTACATGTTTTTACTTTTCATTTCTTTTGCTTGAGCTGTGAGAATTTGAGGTTTGAAAATGGCAGAAAATCTAGGTTAGGATTTGGGGGAGAAGAAATTCTCCCTCATCTTAGAGAGTTAGGTCAAGTTCTGCATATGGTTGGATTCGTCTCTTGATGCTGAACATTTTTTATGTTATGAGTTTTTATTAATAAGCTAGGAATCAGGAGTTAGAAGATCGAGAACAGGGCGCGCGTTTTTGAATTGTTTTTGGCTGAAGGTTGAAGACAATGTCTTCTTGGGCTGGGCCTGAACTATTTTCTTATTCACACCACTTTTTTTGTTTTGCACCCCCTGAGCCCATTTCATTCATTTTTAATATTTTTAACTTTTGCTTTTTTGTTTATTGGCTCATTTATTTTCTCTCAGCATATTAAAAATTTAAAAAATATTTTTCTCACCATTTTTGATTTTAATAGGTATTTATTTGATTTTTCTTTTAGTTTGAACATAAATAAATAAATATATATGTTTTGTTAAAATATTAAAATATTGGAAATCCATTTTTACATACTTTTATCTTATTTTTACTTCCTGAAAATATTTTATGGAAAAATACTTTTTTTATTTAAATATTAAATATCATTAATTAATATATATAATACACATTTTGTAAATAATATGAATATATAGGTATATATTAATGTGCTTAGGATAAAAATACCAAAAAATGTACATATTTTATTTTTTAATATTTAATACTAAAAAATGCCCTTTTTACAAATTTACAATATTTTATTTTATTTTTTGTATGTAAATAATAAATATTATATGAATTAATTGATTAATACCTCTTTGATTAAAAATTAGGGTTTTGCCCTAAATTTGAAAATACTCCAAAAATAATACCTTTTTATTTCCCTTTTTATTTTACATAAATAATATTCTTTTTTTCATACACATAAAAATTCTTTTTTTTTGCATTTTTGCATATTTATTTCAATTTCCATTTAATTATACAATTATTTGTCTTGTAAATATTCAAAGAAAATGATGTAATAGTTAGGTTTAAATTCTTGTCTAAATATACCCTATTTGAAACATTGTACCCCCCTCCCCATATTATTGTGTTGTAATAGCGTAGGAATTTAAATTTCGCACTTTAAATGCTTTTTAAACATACTATGCTAGAATTAGGGTTTGTGTGCGAATAAAACGAACAAAATAGTTGGACCTAATCTCAAGATAAATAAGCATGAAAATGGACAACACATTTCACACTTGCACCCCTAGGGTATTCCACTTTGTTGCCTTCAAATAATTGGGCCATATTGTATGTTGAATTTATTTGGGTAAAACAAACAATCAAATGATCATAGTCCCTCAAAATGTTGCCTAAATGAATGATCAAGTCCCTTTTTAAAGAAAAATTGCCCAAATACATTTAACACTATTGCAATTATGGTCTAAACGATGACCCGCGCCCGTCCCTTTCACCTCCTAAGACAAGATTGTCCACCAAATGCAATGGTGGAACAAAATTGTCAAAAGGTTTAAAACATAACAAAAATCTTTGAGAAAACTTTAGGGTAGATAACTCTTAAGTACTTGCCAATTTGCAAAGAAAACACTTGCCTATTTTCAAAACCCACTTCACAAACACTTTCAAAACAAGCTTTCAAAAAAACCTTGAAACATCTTTTCAAAAGACAAAACACCTTTTGTAAAACATTCGAGTAAAGAATTGTTACAAGGGTAGCCTATACAAGGCATCTTTTCAAAAACATTTTCAAAACCACACATCAAGCACCATTTCAAACAATTGAAAACCAAGGCAAGTTGATCTAAGCAAGTACCTAAGAGCCCATGGATAACCATGGATAGAAAGGGTGCTAATACCTTCCCTTTCTATAATCTACTCCCCGAACCCAAGAAAAATCTCAAAGGTTTTTGCTGTGCTTTTTAAACCTTTCCTTAGGATAAAATAAAAAGTCGGTGGCGACTCTTGCTCAACCGAAAAATTTGCGAAAACAAACGCAAAACCCTAGTCAGTTCTCCCACCGTATCACAGTGGCTTATAGTCAGGATCGAGGGGAAGTTTATCTGATTCTCCATCAAATGGTATCTCTTCGAGGAAGTTTCCCAAGAGAAGTTTGTTGTGAAATCTTTACAAGTGGTAGTCTCTTTATTTGAGATAACTTGTGTTTTTACCCTTTCCAGGTGAAATATCTTGATTAAAGAAGAAACTGAGACCAGTTCGTGGCTTATAGTCAGGATCGAGGGGAAGTTTATCTGATTCTCCATCAAATGGTATCTCTTCGAGGAAGTTTTCCAAGAGAAGTTTGTTGTGAAATCTTTACAAGTGGTAGTCTCCTTATTTGATATAGCTTGTGTCTTTACCCTTTCCAGGTGAAATATCTTGGTTAAAGAAGAAACTGAGACCATTTCGTGGCTTATAGTCAGGATCGAAGGGAAGTTTATCTGATTCTCCATCAAATGGTATCTCTTAGAGGAAGTTTCGCAAGAGAAGTTTGTTGTGAAATCTTTACAAGTGGTAGTCTCTTTATTTGAGATAGCTTGTGTTTTTACCCTTTCCAGGTGAAATATCTTGGTTAAAGAAGAAACTGAGACCAATTCGTGGCTTATAGTCAGGATCGAGGGGAAGTTTATCTGATTCTCCATCAAATGGTATCTCTTCGAGGAAGTTTCGCAAGAGAAGTTTGTTGTGAAATATTTACAAGTGGTAGTCTCTTTATTTGAGATAGCTTGTATTTTAACCCTTTCCAGGTGAAATATATTGGTTAAAGAAGAAACTGAGACCAGTTCGTGGCTTATAGTCAGGATTGAGGGGAAGTTTATCTGATTCTCCACCAAATGGTATCTCTTCGAGGAAGTTTCACAAGAGAAGTTTGTTGTGAAATCTTTACAAGTGGTAGTCTCTTTATTTGAGATAGCTTGTATTTTTACTCGTTCTAGGAAGAACGCCAGGATTTTGGGAAGTTCATTATTGAGACATCACCTTCAGTAAAAGCTGGTGCATTCTCTTTTTTCTCCACCTTCAGTAAACTTCGGTGTATCTTCTGGTTCTTTACCTTCAATAAAAGTCAGTATTGTCCTATGTTTGTTTTTTTATATTCATTCTTCAGTGGGTAGTTCATTACCATTCTTAGGTAAGATTGATCTTTTCTGGTTAGCGATTATCGATCCCCTGTGTTGATGTTACTCTCTTTTTGCTATCTCCTCTATGAGTGGATAGTTCACATCTATCGGTTAATTGTTGTCATCCACTACTTTCCCCTCAGTTTTGAAGTTTATGTTATTTTGTCTCCTCTCGGGATCTTACCCCCCCAGTGAAGCTGAATTTTCTTTTCCCCAGCGGAGCCGATTTGTTTCCAATAGATTCAAATTTTTACCCCATGAGTCGTGTTGTTCCCCGGAGGTTTATTGTCCTGGTTGAATTCTTTTGTCAACTTGTAGATTCTACTTTTGCTCCTCTAGTGTGTGTCTTGCCCATCTGCATGAAATTCATACATTACATCCATAATCATAAGCATCGCATGGTATCTTAGGGCCAAAAATAGGGATTGTTTTATATTTAAGTATCTTCAATCACGTCGAAACGAAGATTTTAATCTTCGTATCTCCGGATATAATACACTTAAATAAGGGCAGCTGTTGTACCCCAATTTTTACCCCTAAGATCCCTCATCACACTTTGTACATTTCGCATATAGCATTGATCTCATGGTTATAAGATTGAAGAGCTTTAGCATTAGGGTTCCCCTCTATGAATTAAGGCTGCTATCTTACTCAAAGTTGATTTAACTGGCGCTCTTATCATTCTCGGTATGAGATTAGGGTTTTGGTTTACAAGAATCGTGGATACTTTCCTTGAAAAGATTCCTTAAGAATACAAGGTTTTCTTCACCATAGTTTCTTCAAGGAATAACGGCATTAGGGTTTAACTCAGCCAGAGGATTACGTTTTTTTTTATGTTATACCGGAGTTTGGTATTAGATCTTCAACAAAAGTTCATCGTGCTAGGTTATTCTCCTTAAGGCTACAAGGATCACCATTTGTTCTTTATTGCAAGTTCATCAATCATGTGGATCTTCCCTTTTATTACTTGCTCTATGATTCATTTCTTTTCAAGAAGTCTAGAAGATTGAACCATGTTTCTCTTCTTGTGGTAAGACTTGTCGAACGATTAAGTGTGGCTCTGGATTTTCAGCTGATATTTTGTTGATTAAAGAGCAACTATATGGCATGTGAAGGTGTGGAATTAGGATTTTCGTGGCTTCAAGGGGATCCATCCCATTCAAAGAAAGATTAGGGTTTATATCCTATCATACTTGGGTTTATCAATGTTTTCAATAGGTATTCATTGGATAACCAAGCGTGATAAAAGGATGGAATTATGAATTCATTAAGATCAAGCCGGGTTGGTTCTCTTATTGTTTGCCACACAAGATTATTGGGGATCAAGGTATTGGATCCATTCTCTCATAAAGGACAAAGGGTGATATTAGGGACCATTTGGTTCATGGTCATCAATTAAAGATTGGGCTTATTTCATGGTGTTGTACCCCAAAATTTGCCCTCCCATATTCTTCAAGATTTGCCAAGTCAAAGCTTCAAAATCTCCCCAAGGGTTGCACAGTTCAAGGGCCTCCTAACAGTCAAAAACTAAGGTTTTGGTTCTGGCAAAGTAATTGAAGTTTCCAAGGGTCCAATCAGGTCCCACATGCCTACAAACATGGTCAAGCATCCTCATACCAAGTTTCAAGACTTACAGCACAAAATTGCACAGTCAAAAACCCTAATTGCACTACAGTCAACTGCAGGGGCAAAATGGTCATTTGACAGTCAAAAGTTCAAATTTTTGGTCAACATCTCATTTTGAAGCCATAAACATCATTTGATCAATGCTTGATCATGATTCCCAAAGTATGGCTCAAAAAGTCTCAAGATGCAAAAGTTTCCATATTTGGACAATTGAAAAAGTCAACTGTAACTTGACCAAGGCATAACTTCCACATGGTTTATCAGAAAAAATCCATCCAAAGCTCATTTTGAATAGAAAGACATTTACTACAACTCCTCTTCACACTTCAAGTCCAAGAAATGCTCTCACAAAAAGTTATCAATTTCAACATTATAGGTCATTTTCAAAAGTCAACAAAAAGGGACTTTAAGTCAAAGGACATAACTTGAGATTGGTAAATCAAAATGACATGGGACCAAGGGCATTGGTTAGAGGACTTCAAGACCTTTCCAAAATGTCCAAGAACATGATCAAAGCTTAAAAATTGAGCAAGATATGCCTTGTGGAAGTTGGGAAAATTTTGGGAACTTTGAAAAGTCAACATTGCTTCAAAGGCCTCAAAATTGCTAATGGGCCACTTTTTCTTCCAAGATTCTTCATCCAAAGACTATGTACGACCATTTGGCCCAAAGGGGGATTTTTTCATCATTTGTATTTATTTATTTGAATTTTTAATTACTATTAATTCATTTAATAAAATAAAATATGACAAAAATACTAAAACAAGGTTTTTAAATCTTTTTGTGCATGGAATGCCTTCAAGATTTCGTGCCCTATCTAATATGGAAAGAATCAAGGTGATTTGATCATAATTGGCACCAAAAACATGTGAAAAAGATTTGAAAAAATATGCATGAAAAACAAATATTCTTTCCATCAATGCAAAAGGTTTTGGACATATTTTTCAACCCTAATCCATCCCATACATAAGCCAGAAGCTAGACCTAATGAAAAGAGGCTCGAAGTTGCGCCAACAGCCATAAACAACTTTGCACTTTTTGTGAAATTTTTCAAAACTGAAACCACGATTCTAAGGCGTTTCAAGGCCAAATAACTATCCCATTGCATTCCTGAGGCTTCAAGGAACGTATACTGATCAAAACCATTGTCCCTAATGCAGGAAATTGGTAGAACGATCTTGTCCTGTTCATGCTTTTTTTCATCTTCTTGTATCATAATTCATGCATTGTTTGCAATTTTTAATGTTTGATTTGTATTCAGTGGATCATTCTAAAGCTAACCATATATTTTAATTGAGTTTTCGTGCATCATATGAGGATCCACCATTGGAGCATTTTAGGGTTGCAGAGGTTCAAGTTTGGGGCTTTACGTTTAAAGAAAAATTGAGACACGAGACTTGTACCATTAAAATCAGGAGCTTCAGACGAATTCAATGCATAACTCGCGATCAATTTATGATCAATAGATTTCTATTCGCTATTTTTTCATACATCATATAGTGGGGGTTTAAAACCCCCGCAATCTTGTTTTCTTTTTTTCAGGCGAATGCAGAGCGGAGGAGGAAGACGCTTAGGTGTCACAACATGAATGGGTAATTCAAAGATTAGCGCGCATTTTATTTATTCAGGCCACTAACTCTTTTTTCTCTTATAATTATTGCCTTCTATTAATATTACAAAGTAAACTCCTGGCACAGATGGTTGGTGTGTTGTCTCATAGGCACTGGGACTTGGGTTCGATTCCCAGGTCCCCCCACTTTGTTTCAATATTTTTTCTTTCAACGTAATCCTATGCAGCTTGCCTCCTGAAGTTCATCATACACCCAATATCCCAGTTTGCCACATGGCCAATGACCTCAATCCAAGGGCTCTGATCTGATGAACACCATGGGCACCAGTCAACGCACACTCACGTGGCCCAGAAAAGTCAAAAAAGGCCTCCAATGATGGGCCTGAATTGCTGGATCACACCTCCTAATTGGGGCAGAACCCCCCTAGTGTATTGTATTTCTTTCTCTTTTCTTTCTTCTATTTTTCTTTATTATTTGTTTTAATTCAATTGTTTTCTTTTTAATTCAATAAAAATTAATTTCACAAAAATATAAAAAAAATCAGAAAAGACAAAAATAAAATATATTTTATTTAAATGTTATTTTGCAAATACATATTATTAATTAATTTAGTCTTAATTTTAGGGTTAAATTTTAATGTTTTTCTTAATAAACTTAAAAATTGTAGAATTAGCATTTTAAGCACTTTTCTCCTTTTTTCCTTTTTTTCGCCATATTAATTATTAATTATTAATTATTATTTTTTGTAAATAAAATTGCATTAATTAATTAGGTTAATTTTAGATTCAATTTTAACATATTTTACTTAATAAATAAAAATAGTTAGAATTAGGGTTAATTAATTTTTTAATTTCATTTAATTCTCTCATAAAAATCTTTAAATACAAAAAACTCCAAAAAAATCTTTTCTTTTTATTTTAACTTAATTTGTTAATTATAATTTAATTTCCTAAAAAGGGTCCAACGCCCTCGCATTCGATCGTAATTCCAATTCGCGCGTTTATTTTATTTCCTCTTTTTATGTAATTCTCCCAAAGCCATGTAAATTAGACATTTATATTTCTCGCATTTTATTTTATTCAAATCGGGTCCTGGATTAAATTTGGCGATGTGGACCCGCGCCTTTGTAATAGCGTAGGACTTTTATATTCCCGCAACTTTTAACTGTTAATTATTGCATGAAAGAATGAATGTCAAAATAAAAGCAACACGTAGATCACCAAATGCATGAACAAGACAAAAATAAACGAACATGACACACAAATCACACACCACCCCTAGGGTACGCCTCATTGTTGCCTTGCCCCTCGAAAGGTGATCGTCGAGTAGAGGATGTTTTAGTAAGTCCTCATGATCCGGGAACCTGGCATGAGGGTAGCTTCTAAGGTATCTTCCTATTGCTCCGGTGATCACCATATCCCGAACCTTCGAATTGACCCGAATACCTCCAACGGTGGTGCTACCTACCTCTCAATGGTGGGATGGCATTACTTTAAGGACATTTACACAGACGAATTCCTTAGGGTAGGTAGACGACTCTAGATACTTGCTCTAATTTCAAAACAAATCAAAAATACTTTTCACACCGACACCTTTTCAAAAAGCTTTCGAAAGCAATTTTTCAAACACTCTTGAGGACCGATACAAGAGTCGAACTGGAAGTTTCAAAGAAACTTTTTAAAACCCACAGTTGAAAAGCAAACAAACCATTTTTGAAAACACAAATGAGCAAGTATTTAAGAGCCCATGGATAACCATGGATAGAAAGGGTGCTAACACCTTCCCTTTCAATAAATCTACCTCCCGAACCGAGAAACATTCTCAATAAGGAATTTTGCTGTGCTTTTGTCCTGTCCATGTTGGAGAAAATAAAAGACGGTGGCGACTCTTGCTTCCGCGACATTTCGCGAACCAGCGTTAAAAAGTCAGTTCCAGATCCACCGATCACAGAACTGGCGACTCTGCTGGGGAAACACTTTAAAGTGAGGTGTACCTTAGGATAGTTCATAACTGTGTTTTCAATTTCTTTGACTTGTTTGCTTTATCATTGTGGGACTGTCTTGGGAGTTACATAGATCCTAACCCGGATCTGGGGATACCCTGTTTAGGTAGCATAAGTTGTGAGGGACCTGTCCGGCGTAGACCGACATGGGTGAAGCAGTGGCTACGTTGGTGTGGCACCTTGGTCTGTACTGATATCCCTTGTGTTGCAACGAGGAGAATATGGGTCTTCTGAGGAGTCATTAAGCACCAACAGACCTTAGAACCTTAAATGACACAACTTGGCCAATAGAACGGTAGCAGTATGCTACGCCCATTGAGGCTAAACTCTCGTGATGGTTCTGGCTGCAAGAAAAGATTGTGATGCTGGAGTTATGACCGATTGAGGGTAGTCAATGATATTGGGATCCTCTAAGAACCTGGTTACTTTTGATAGGATAGGTATGAACCAACAAACTGAAAGAGGGTAATACACAGACCCCATGCTGGCCTAAACTCTAAGGGCCCTTTTGTGTGACTTGTGTGCCTTCGTACTTGGCTACTCGCATGCTTGTTATCTGACACATGAACTACTTGCAGGTTTTGTTTATAGTCCTTAATCTGGACTCATAACAGGGTTTACTAAGTTTCTTGCAGGTTTTGTTTGCAGTCCTTAATTGGGACTCATAACTGGGTTACTTATATTACCCCATGCATAGCATACCGTCATACTATTGCATACATCCTGCATAAGGACTAATCCATTTCAAGGATCCCAAGGGTTTGTGGTGCAGGTCATGATGAATCAAACTGTCCAGCAAGGGGCAAGGAGGATTATTTTCCTCCAGCCAAAACATGATAACTTGAGTTAGGGGCTATGACCCACTTGATATGGTGAGCTCTGACTCTTGAAGAAGGTTCCCCTAACCAAGGTTGTTTGGAAACCAAAACCAGACATGATGACTAAAGTCAGGGGCTATGACCCACTGGATATGGTGAGCCTTTGACCCTTGAAGAAGGACTCTCAAGAACATGCAGTTCCTTTAATCAAGCTATCAGATCCCAACTCTAACAATTTTCTTGTTTACCCCGCGAGATCCTTGAAAACATCGCATGCATACATACACATCATTGCATAACAGGTATCCTTGTTGCAGGTCACTTACCTTTCTCGCTGTTTATTTCAGCAATGGCTTCCCAACAAGATAACCAGGACCTTTTTGCTCAAGAGACTCGGTTTGGGGAAATCCTCCTGAATCTAACCAAGGGGCAGGAGGAGCTGAGGACACTTCTCATGGGGACTTTGGTCAGGAACAGTGCTGGGGATGAACGGCTGAAACATCTGCAAGCTGAAGTAGATGTACTGAAAGCCCAGATGCTGGGGCAGGTGACTACCATCCAAGGTCTAGCTCAAAGACAAGAAGAGCTCGGAGTTCTCATCAATCAACTACTTCAGAGTAACCAACTGGGGAAAACATCTAAGGTTGAAGGGCCAGTCATCATTCAACCATCTTTGAGACAAGGAGGTAAGGGGAGAGCTCCTCAAATGGCTCCAGGGTCACAAATTCAGCATCAACCGTACCAGCTTCAGCCAGACAAGCCCAGGAGGCAATTCACCCAGCTCAAGATGTCGCTGTTTCAAGCTTTACAACGCCTGTTGAGGTTGAACCTGATCACATTAAGGGCTCATCCCCGGAACCCCAACACAACATCTCCTATCTATGATCCCAATAAAAGGTGTGCCTACCACTCTGCCAGTCCAGGAAATCATACAAATGAGTGTTGGGCTCTGAAGAACAAGATCCAGGACCTGATTGATGAAGGAGCACTAGAGTTCACACAAGATGGTCAGGCTGAGTTTTTCTACCATCCCTCCAAGGCTCACCATTTGAGGTGACAAGCCCTGAGATGAAAAGACTTTTGTTCATTAGGATTTTCAATTTGTAATTTTCTTTTGTTCAAACATTTACTCATGATAAACACTGTTATTTCATTAATGCATCGCATATGTCTGTTTTGAAGCAATATATTTGTATTCACTATATGCAAATTGTTTTCATATTTTTTCTGATGATCAACGCTCGATTAATAATTCTAAGCCTCTTGAGGGAGGATGACGAAAACGATACCACGATCTACAGTATGCTTTTGAATAGACCCCGCTGATGAGGTACAGGCATTGTTTCAATCCCTAAACACTGGAGTTATAAGGAAGATAATCCCTCGTCAACCCCTTTGATCCAAAGAAGTAGGAGTTTTTCTTTTCGAAATTAAAAACCCTTAATCATAACCTGGGGCAGGGTAGTTCTCTCAGTTGATCCAAGTGCATGACGAATGACACCAAAGAGGTCCTTACAAAAAAAAGAAGACAGTGATGATTCTGAATAATCATAAGAATATGCAGCCATTATATCTCAAAAATAAAAACCCAATAAGTCAAAACCTATGAAGGAGACTTACAAAACTGGGGCATCCCGCTGACTGTAATCACGAAAGGAACAGTTCAGGCAAAATTTAGGGATAGGAAGATAAAAAAGAAATAGGTCATACAAACCCTCAACAATAACAAAAAGGAATGACTTCCTATTCAGAACAAATCATCAATATCTGAACCATCACTGGAATTTCAGAGCAAAGACTCAAACAAGGTCTAACGCACGATCAACTGAGTTTAGGTTTGGAGAACATCACGAAGAGCGGGTGGGTACAAATAAATTTGAGCTTTTATCCTTTGTTTCTTAAACCATGAACCAGGCCACGTTACAACCCTAAAAAGTCCTAGCTGAAGCATGGGTTAGTTCGAAAGCATACTGTTACAAAGGTATCCTGACTCCTTAAGGCTCGCAGTAAAATAACGAGTTTGACATCACAGCTTACAAAAGAACTCACTTGTTTTATTAAAAAACTGCATTTCCAAAAACTTCGAAACAGACATAAGCTTTGCATTTTTAACATAACTTTGTTTGCATACGACTATTTGTTTGAACAGCATAGAAGCTCGCACGACGAATATCGGATGAACAAAAGCACTCCCAAACAAGGGGCATGACATGATCATGGTCTATCATCCGGGGCAGTTAAGTCAAGATTCAGAGAATCTCTCAACAATGCCAAGCAGCTAGGGGAAAATCTCCGCCTAAGTCACTTGGGGCATTCCAACAACGAATCTTGCTTGATCGAACACCTTCTGGGGGCATGACAAAACACTTCTAACAGGGGAAACTCCCTGCATTCTAAGAGCATGGACATAGTCGAAAAAATACTACGCAAAATCAAAGACCCGCTAGGTTGACGTACCTAGGCAAAAATAAAGGCTTCCCGGCGAACCAAAAGGGTTCGGGCAAAAATAAGGGATGAAATGAAAAAAATCTGTACACCTGGCAAGTCGAAAACCTGAAAAGGCGGCTTGGGCAAAAAGGGGTATCCCGGTGGACTGAAAACCCGAAAGGGTGGTCCAGGAAAAAGTTAGGGATCAAAGCGTACGACTATGTCCTGTCATCTTGTCACCTGTCTACCTGAAGAAGGTTTGACCCTCAACAACTATCAGCACCTCACAAGTATTCTTCTCCCACCTCAGAAACAGGGGCAATAAAGAGTCGTCTAAGCGATCTAATTGTTCCATCCACCAAGGTATCAAGGTAGGTTCAGCTGAAGAACATAACCAGTATATCATAATTCCCTAGAGAGTGAGCCAGCAAGTCAGTGCACTCTCCCCAAGCAAAGTTATTATCAAACTTAAGGAAGTTGGGTATCCTCCAGCAGATCTCAACATTCCCCAGCAATATACAGGCCTTCTTAACAAGCATCCCCGGAAGTCTTGACCTAAAGATTGTTCCCCAGTGGTATATCAAACATTCAACGGAGTCACTTCCCCAATATAGTCCAAATTTTCCCCAGGAGAGTCCAATCCAGTTTCCCCAGGGAAGTTGGAATTCAGCTCCCCAAGCAGTAAGCTTATCCCCAGTAGATTCTGGAAGCTTATCCCCTGCAGAGCCCGAACGCGTCTCCCGGCTTTATTCAAAGAGTTATTTCCCTACCAGGATATAACTGGGTTATCCTCAGCCAAAAGCCACGGAAAGATCGTCCTCGGTGAAGTCTTCTTATCCCCAGCGAAGTCTATTAACACTTCCAACACAACAATGGTATCCCCAGTGAAGTTACCATCAACATTCCAGCAAAGTATCTCTCTCCCCACAGAGTATTATTCCCCAGCAAGATCGCTAGAGTACTTTTCTCTCCGTAGAGTAATCCATTCGCCAAGTTTATTCCCCAACAGAGTTATCTTCTCCTACCGGTATTCTTGCAACTATCATCCCCAGCGAAAACGAAGAACTCTCTTCAACATCAGCCCAGGATTCAGCTCCCGGCACCCGTCAATGATTTATTTTCCTAAGACGAAAAGATACATTCATAAACATCGCGCTTCCATACATTATAGCATGCATATATGCATCATATCTTACAAATCTCATTTATGTTGAGAACATCATTGCTTGATCCATATCGTGCATTGCATATGACTGACCTTTACCTTTCAGGAAAGATCCAGTTAAGTTCTCAGCTACATTTCAAGACCTAGACCGGTTCAGTTAAATCGACCCTAAGATTTTTCTGTTTCTTATCCAGTCAAAGGCCTTCTCTAGTTCATCCAGATCGACCCTAAGATCTCCCTGTTTCTTATCCAGTTGAAGATTTCAAGACCTTGTCCGGTTCAGTTAAATCGACTCTAAGATTTTCCTTTTCTTATCCAGACAAAGGCCTTCTCTGGTTCAGTCAGATCGACCCTAAGATCTCCCTGTTTTCTATCCAGTTGAAGATTTCAAGACCTAGACCGGTTCAGTTAAATCGACCCTAAGATTTTCCTGTTTCTTATCCAGTCAAAGGCCTTCTCTAGTCCAGTTAAATCGACCCCTAAAAGATTTTCCTGATGAAGACTCAGTAGAAGACATCCAAGATTCCCGCAGCGTTACTGCTGAGGTTGAAGTCGCCTATGATTCTCTCCCCGTTACTGTGGAGGTAGTAATCGTCCCCAGATTCTCTCAGCGTTCCCGTTGAGGTTGAAGTCGCCCAAGATTCTCTCAGCATTCCTGCTGAGGTAGTAATCGTCCAAGGTTCTCTCACCGTTCCTGTTGAGGTAGTAACCATCCCTGGTTCATTCATCGCCGTTTGAAGCTCCAGATTCAATTCCTGTAACCAGTCAAGACACATCTATACAAAGAATTTGAAGACCAGCTCCTGTAACAGGTCAGGTAATCATTTTCTTTTGCAGGTACGCAAGTTCTCGCTAAGGAATCTCTTACGCGATTGACGCTCATATGGCATCTATAAGCCCATCCACCTATCCATCATCTCTTAGCATGGCATCTATAAGCCCATCATCCTATCCATCAATCTCCAAATGGCATCTATAAGCCCATTCCCACATCACACTACTATGTGAGCGCAAATTTCTGGGCACTCTAGTGTTCAATCATCTTCCACCTTCGGATTACGAAAGGCACGTCAGCCAATCTGCATCCTCAGGTCTAAGAAGATTGAACAGGGGCAACTGTTGTACCCCAAAATTTGCCCTCCCATATTCTTCAAGATTTGCCAAGTCAAAGCTTCAAAATCTCCCCAAGGGTTGCACAATTCAAGGGCCTCATAACAATCAAAAACTAGGGTTTTGGTTCTGGCAAAGTAATTGAAGTTTCCAAGGGTCCAATCAGGTCCCACATGCCTACAAACATGGTCAAGCATCCTCATACCAAGTTTCAAGACTTACAGCACAAAATTGCACAGTCAAAAACCCTAATTGCACTACAGTCAACTGCAGGGGCAAAATGGTCATTTGACAGTCGAAAGTTCAAATTTTTGGTCAACATCTCATTTTGAAGCCATAAACATCATTTGATCAATTCTTGATCATGATTCTCAAAGTATGGCTCAAAAAGTCTCAACATGCAAAAGTTTCCATATTTGGACAGTTGAAAAAGTCAATTGTAACTTGACCAAGGCATAACTTCCACATGGTTTATCAGAAAAATTCCATCCAAAGCTCATTTTGAATAGAAAGACATTTCCTACAACTCCTCTTCACACTTCAAGTCCAAGAAATGCTCTCACAAAAAGTTATCAATTTCAACATTATATGTCATTTTCAAAAGTCAACAAAAAGGGACTTTAAGTCAAAGGCCATAACTTGAGATTGGTAAATCAAAATGACATGGGACCAAGGGCATTGGTTAGAGTACTTCAAGACCTTTCCAAAATGTCCAAGAACATGATCAAAGCTTAAAAATTGAGCAAGCTATGCCTTGTGGAAGTTGGGAAATTTTTGGGAACTTTGAAAAGTCAACATTGCTTCAAAGGCCTCAAAATTGCTAATGGGCCACTTTTTCTTCCAAGATTCATCATCCAAAGACTATGTACGACCATTTGGCCCAAAGGGGGATTTTTTTCATCATTTTTATTTATTTATTTGAATTTTTAATTACTATTAATTCATTTAATAAAATAAAATATGACAAAAATACTAAAACAAGGTTTTTAAATCTTTTTGTGCATGGAATGCCTTCAAGATTTCGTGCCCTATCTAATATGGAAAGAATCAAGGTGATTTGATCATAATTGGCACCAAAAACATGTGAAAAAGATTTGAAAAAATATGCATGAAAAACAAATATTCTTTCCATCAATGCAAAAGGTTTTGGACATATTTTTCAACCCTAATCCATCCCATACATAAGCCAGAAGCTAGACCTAATGAAAAGAGGCTCGAAGTTGCGCCAAAAGCCATAAACAACTTTGCACTTTTTGTGAAATTTTTCAAAACTGAAACCACGATTCTAAGGCGTTTCAAGGCCAAATAACTATCCCATTGCATTCCTGAGGCTTCAAGGAACGTATACTGATCAAAACCATTGTCCCTAACGCAGGAAATTGGTAGAACGATCTTGTCCT
Source organism: Vicia faba (assembly GCA_948472305.1). Classification (NCBI taxonomy): domain Eukaryota; kingdom Viridiplantae; phylum Streptophyta; class Magnoliopsida; order Fabales; family Fabaceae; genus Vicia; species Vicia faba. Next base: position 892,345,506 of record OX451740.1, read on the forward strand.
GTTCATGCTTTTTTTCATCTTATTGTATCATAATTCATGCATTGTTTGCAATTTTTAATGTTTGATTTGTATTCAGTGGATCATTCTAAAGCTAACCATATATTTTAATTGAGTTTTCGTGCATCATATGAGGATCCACCATTGGAGCATTTTAGGGTTGCAGAGGTTCAAGTTTGGGGCTTTACATTTAAAGAAAAATTGAGACACGAGACTTGTACCATTAAAATCAGGATCTTCAGACGAATTCAATGCATAACTCGCGATCAATTTATGATCAATAGATTTCTATTCGCTATTTTTTCATACATCATATAGTGGGGGTTTAAAACCCCCGCAATCTTGTTTTCTTTTTTTTCAGGCGAATGCAGAACGGAGGAGGAAGACGCTTAGGTGTCACAACATGAATGGGCAATTCAAAGATTAGCGCGCATTTTATTTATTCAGGCCACTAACTCTTTTTTTCTCTTATAATTATTGCCTTCCATTAATATTACAAAGTAAACGCCTGACACAGATGGTTGGTGTGTTGTCTCATAGGCACTGGGACCTGGGTTCGATTTCCAGGTCCCCCCACTTTGTTTCAATATTTTTTCTTTCAACGTAATCCTATGCAGCTTGCCTCCTGAAGTTCATCATACGCCCAATATCCCAGTTTGCCACATGGCCAATAACCTCAATCCAAGGGCTCTGATCTGATGAACACCATGGGCACCAGTCAACGCACACTCACGTGGCCCTGAAAAGTCAAAAAAGGCCTCCAATGATGGGCCAGAATTGCTGGATCACACCTCCTAATTGGGGCAGAACCCCCCTAGTGTATTGTATTTTTTTCTCTTTTCTTTCTTCTATTTTTCTTTATTATTTGTTTTAATTCAATTGTTTTCTTTTTAATTCAATAAAAATTAATTTCATAAAAATATAAAAAAAAATAAGAAAAGACAAAAATAAAATATATTTTATTTAAATGTTATTTTGCAAATACATATTATTAATTAATTTAGTCTTAATTTTAGGGTTAAATTTTAATGTTTTTCTTAATAAACTTAAAAATTATAGAATTAGGGTTTTAAGCACTTTTCTCCTTTTTTCCTTTTTTTCGCCATATTAATTATTAATTATTAATTATTATTTTTTGTAAATAAAATTGCATTAATTAATTAGGTTAATTTTAGATTCAATTTTAACATATTTTACTTAATAAATAAAAATAGTTAGAATTAGGGTTAATTAATTTTTTAATTTCATTTAATTCTCTCATAAAAATCTTTAAATACAAAAAACTCCAAAAAAATCTTTTCTTTTTATTTTAACTTAATTTGTTAATTATAATTTAATTTCCTAAAAAGGGTCCAACGCCCTCGCATTCGATCGTAATTCCAATTCGCGCGTTTATTTTATTTCCTCTTTTTATGTAATTCTCTCAAAGCCATGTAAATTAGACATTTATATTTCTCGCATTTTATTTTATTCAAATCGGGTCCTGGATTAAATTTGGCGATGTGGACCCGCGCCTTTGTAATAGCGTAGGACTTTTATATTCCCACAACTTTTAACTGTTAATTATTGCATGAAAGAATGAATGTCAAAATAAGAGCAACGCGTAGATCACCAAATGCATGAACAAGACAAGAATAAACGAACATGACACACAAATCACACACCACCCCTAGGGTACGCCTCATTGTTGCCTTGCCCCTCGAAAGGTGATCGTCGAGTAGAGGATGTTTTAGTAAGTCCTCATGATCCGGGAACCTGGCATGAGGGTAGCTTCTAAGGTATCTTCCTATTGCTCTGGTGATCACCATGTCCCGAACCTTCGAATTGACCCGAATACCTCCAACGATGGTGCTACCTACCTCTCAATGGTGGGATGGAACTACTTTAAGGACATTTACACAGACGAATTCCTTAGGGTAGGTAGACGACTCTAGATACTTACTCTAATTTCAAAACAAATCAAAAATACTTTTCACACCGACACCTTTTCAAAAAGCTTTCGAAAGCAATTTTTCAAACACTCTCTAGGACCAATACAAGAGTCGAACTGGAAGTTTCAAAGAAACTTTTTAAAACCCACAGTTGAAAAGCAAACAAACCATTTTTGAAAACACAAATGAGCAAGTATCTAAGAGCCCATGGATAACCATGGATAGAAAGGGTGCTAACACCTTCCCTTTTTATAAATCTACCTCCCGAACCGAGAAACATTCTCAATAAGGAATTTTGCTGTGCTTTTGTCCTGTCCATGTTGGAGAAAATAAAAGACGGTGGCGACTCTTGCTTCCGCGACATTTCGCGAACCAGCGTTAAAAAGTCAGTTCCAGATCCATCGATCACACATGGCTTATGATATAAGTCATTTGCTATGGAATTCTTTCAAGGAATTTGAATTTTGATCATGGAGTTTTACTTGGATTATTTCAAGAGAAATATCATTTAAATTCAAGTTTTGATTTTAAAAACATCATCCAATTTCATTACAAATGCAAGCTACAGTGGCAATTCATCCAAAATTCCTAGATGTGTTTAGATGACATCAAAGGTTCTTAAGTTCATGTTTGGTCAAGGGTTGATTACAAAGGCAATTTGGAAGGTAATACTGTGAATATTGGAGGGAATTATCAGGGAGTCCTCCAAACATTATAAAATTCCAAGGTTACATTTCAATACATGTGATTTTACACTTCGTCACCATCCCTACATATTTACATAAAACCCACCAGGAAACTTAATTCTCTAACCAAATCTTCTATCCAAAACCTTCACGTTTCAATATCCTTCAAATCCTTGCCATAACTCCATAATTTTGTATCTTCAAAATTTCCTCTTCAAGCTTCTAAAAAACCGTTTGTTCCCGTGTTCAAGACCAGGCCTGCGAATTAATCAAATCCAACCCTACATAAAACCAGATTAGTTTCGCTACCAAAAATATAAAAATACTTTGAAATAGTTCATGCTGCCAAAACTAGATAATTCAAAAACATGTCCAAAACTGTTAACAGAAACCAGAAAACTCAAAGAAGATCTAGTGACCAAGCAGAATTTCTAATAGCATAATAGTTCCTAATACTAACAGAAGTTTCAGAACCAATGACTCTGAAACTGAATCTATCTCACTATAACCGATTCTCTAATCCAATAACCAAACCTTGCCAAGTCCTGTGTTCACCAAGTAAAGTTGTTGATGTACTAGTTCACGCGAGCGAGAAAATCAAAAGCCATTAATTGAAAAGAGATACAAAGCGAACTAACTGCTAATAGAAACAGCTTAATATAAACTTCAAAAAAAAATAATTCCTATTGACCTCTAACTAACTGAATTTTCCAGCTCATCACATCAGTTATAACAGAAACTAACAGAGTTACAGCATTTTCAAACTAATAGCCGATCCAATCGTAGCCCTCCATTGTCCTGACAGAAATTTAGAATGGATGGCTCAGATTCGTTTTTCTCTAACCAACTTTGCAACAGTTTCTAACAGAATCTCTACTGCTTTATAACCGAATTTTATAACTGAAATGGGGGGATTGATAACAAAAATAGGAAAAAGGAAGATTGAACCTAGGACTCTTCTCATTCATTCTTCCATCGACAATCTTCCTTTAACATTATCTTCATCATCATTCTTCAATCTCTGAAGAATAACCACCAAAAATTCTCTCTGCTGCCTCTCTCGATCTTCATCCTCCATCACCAAAAAACCAGAAAATTCTCTACTCTTTTCAACCTTCTACAACCCGCTTTCGTCATCATTTCGAATCCGTAATTTCAATCTCTGCAAAAACTTCAGAATCTTCGACTTCTTCAATCATCTTCACACACCTCGCTTTAATATGTAGCTTCCTCAACATCAATAACACAAGTCTGCAACCACAGTCGAATCTGTAGACTGCACCTTCAATCTTCAATCATCAGGCCTCAGTTTCCGCTTCATCGTGCGTCACTCCTCACACATTATTTCTGCAACGAGTACAAAGCCACATCATCGCCAAATTGTAAGAATACGAAAACATCAGAATTAGAAGAAGGAGATCATAAGAAGACTAATCCGAAACATACTCGAACCTCTGGTTTCTTGTCCATCTTCATCAAGTCGAAGAACCACCGGTGTTACTCTGGTCGCTTTAACGAATATCGTCGGGTTTCTTTGATTTGATACGCTCTGCTACGGTTTGATATATGTTTGCTCGCGTGAAGCATCTCGGATTTCGTTACTTTGGTTGCACTTTTTTGTGGACGTCATTGTTCGTTTGGTATTATACTGCTTCCAAGTTATATTTCCGCATTTATCGCTTTTCTAGATGTCATGATAAGTAAGAAATAAAGAGCGTGCGCTCGAAGTCGCTGTTTAAAGACCTGTAGCAGGCATTCGACACTTCATTTGCTATATGTGTTGTGCTTGTGTTTGTTTCCTTGGTTTTTGATCGATGAGTCACTCAATTTAGAAATTGAGATAACGACTTCGCTCTTAGTGCATGCTCCCTATAGGATTTTATCGCTTTCCTTTATTTATTGTTGATCGATGAGTCACTCAATTTAGAAATTGAGATCACGACTTTGCTCTCATTGCATGTTCCCTATAGGATGGTTTGTTATACTTTCTTTGGCATGCTAACTTAGATAGGATCCATCATTGTATGATAACATTAGTTTAGAGATAGGGTTAGTCTCCCTTGAATGTTTTCTTCCCTTTTTTTTTTGCATAATTGCATTTAAAACTAAAACTTCCTTTTCTTGGAAAATATATAAGAAATGCTAATCATATAAAAATTATTTTCATGGTAAAAAAAATACTAACCAATCCATTTCTTTTCTCCATTCGGCTTTTCTCTTCTAAGAGCATGTTAACTCCTTTCCACTACAGGTCATAAGTCTCCAAAGATCGAGCAGTGGTGGAATGATCGAATGCAACATGGTTCATTTAAAAAATACAAACAAACAAAATATATGAGCCGAAATACGGTAGCTCTGATTCCTCAAAAAGGATACGTAGGCATTGGGGTAGGGTCCGAGCGAGTACAACTTTATTTTCCCTACATTCTTTCTCTTTTCTTTGCATGCATTCTCTCTTAGTTTATAACCCTTAAGCATTAGATTGAACACACCCTTTGATTAGAATAACGAAAGTGGATCCCATAGAGTACTATGGACGTGTGGGGTGCTAATACCTTCCCCTCGCGTAATTGACTCCCTTACCCAATCTCTCGGTTGCAAGACCTTGATTTAACCCTTTAGGTTTTTCTTCGACGATTTTCCTTTCCATTTCATATGGGATAAATAAATACTCTGTGGAGACTTCATTGATTTTACCGCTACACCTTTGATTGACTTTTGGCCTCTTTCGATTGCTCAAAATGGCTTCTAGCGAGCCTCTTTCGTCTAGGCATGTGACTTCTCGTTGCAGGCTTCATTTGTGTCTTTCACTTCCTGCATGTTTGCTTTGAATCCCAAGTTTGCTGGCCACAAGTACCCCCTGCAAGGCAAGCCTTTCGATTCACCAAGCACACTGCCTACATGCTTGCGTTGAAAACCAAAGTTTGTTGGCCACAAGTGCCCCCCTGCAAGGCAAACCCTTTGATTCCCAAAGCATGACACTTGTGTGCTTTACTTTGAAAACCATGAACTGCTGGCCACATGTGCCCCCTGCAAGGCAAACACATTGTTTAGACACAAGTGCTTGCATACAAGCCTTCATTTGGGCATTCACCTCCTGTATGCCGGCATGCAAGTCTTCGTTTGGGCATTCATCTCTTGCCATTCTTGCATGCAAGCTTCAGTTGAGTAAGGGCTTCATGCCACTTGGGTTATATATTTCATTTGGGTATTGAAGCTTCCTTCAATTCAGAAGGAAATTATCTACTGAAGGCTTCTTTCAATTCAGAAGAAAAATATCTTCTGAAGGCTTCCTTCAATTCAGAAGGAAATTATCTTCTGAGAATTTCCTTCGTTTCAGAAGGAAACTAGCTTCTGAAAGCTTCCTTCGATTCAGAAGGAAATCATCCTCTGAAAGCTTCCTTCGATTCAGAAGGCCTAGGCCTTCTGAAGGTTCTGTTCGATTGCACCATTTGCATCCTATATGGTTGCTTTAATTCACCAAGTAGGGGAATGCCTGCATGCAAGCCTTCGTTTGAGCAAAGACCTCCTGCATGCCTGCATGCAAGCTTTCGATTGAGCAAAAGCCTTCTGCATGCATGCGTACAAACTTCAAATGAGCAAGGGTGTGATACGGTGGGAGAACTGGCTTGAGGGTTTTGCGTTTGATCGCAAATGTTGCGGTTAGCAAGAGTCGCCACCGACTTTTCTTTTATCCAAAAGGAAAGGTGAAAAAGAACAGGAAAGACCTTTAAGATTGTTTCTTGAGTTTGGGGGGTAGATTATGAAAGGGAAGGTATTAACACCCTTTTCATCCATGGTTTTCCATGGGCTCTTAGTTACTTTCTAGATCACTTGCTTTTGTTTGAAATAGTGCTTTGTGTGGTTTTTTGAAAGTATTTTTTAAAGAGGCCATTGTTTAGGCAATCCTCGTAATGATTCCCGTTCGTAAGAATGTATACAAAGATGTTGATCTTTTTGAAAATGTTTTCAAGTTTGTAAGATTTTTGAAAGTGTAGGTATTTGTTTTGAAAATAACAAGGGTGTTTTGTTTGAAATTGAGCAAGTAATTAGGAGCATTCTACCTACTCAAAAGTCTTTCTTGTTTATTTTCTTTTCCTTTGACATTGTTATCTTACCATTGATTTGGTAAGTAACCCTATCTTTGGATGTAAATGGGACAGGCGTGGGTCATCATATAACCATGATTAGCAATGTTGCAAGGTATCTTAACATTCTTTTTTAGGGACTAAGATCATTTGAAAGGTAACTTAGATAGCGTCATCGAGGGACTATGATCTTGTATTTTGTTTGTTTTTGCTAAGATACCTCACATGCATAATATGGCCATTTAGTAAAGGCAACCAAGTGGATTTATCCTAGGGGTGATTGTGTGCAAGTGTATTGTTTTCATGCTTGATTTTGTCTTGAATTAGGGTTTTCTAATTGATTGGTTTTAGTTTTTCTATACAAACCCTAATTACTTAGCATGTTATATATAAAGCGATAAATTGCGGAATTTAAAGTTACTACGCTATTACAACATTTGTGGAAGGGGGGGGGGGGGGGGGGTATACAAATTGTGAATGGGGGGTTGCAAGAATATAAACTTAGTTAATCCATTACAACCATATTGAATTGGTATAAATGTACAAAGAATTAAATGAATACAATGTACAAAATGAAATAAATATACAAGAAATGTAATTTTTAAGGAAATAGATATTTTTTGGACTTTTTATGAGAAAAGGGGTTTTGTCTTAATATAATTAATTAAAAAAATAATTAACTAAACTTAAAAGTAAACCTAATTCACTAAGAAAAGAAATTAATAAAACCTTAATTCATTAATTGATTAAAGAAAATAAGTTTAGAAAAAGTATTTTTTTGGTATTTTTGTCTTGAAAATATTTATAGTATTACAAAATATTTTTGGCCTTTTTCATATTAAAATAAATATATTCTAATTGGTGTAAAAGAAAATAAATAATAACCTAGTTTTAAATTAAATTTACAAGACTAGTTAGTAAAAATAAATAAAGTATAGTTAAATAAAATATTTTTTGTGAGAAAAATAAAATAAAGTAAGTTAAAATGAAAATATGATTTTTTTTGTATTTTTTATGATTCTTTTAATATTAGAAAATATATTAAGAAAATAAATAAAATAAAAATAAGAAAATAAAATAAACTAGGCCAGGGGTGCAAACAGCCTGCAAGGGGGTTAGTAAGCAAAAACAAAAACACCAAGAGTCCAACAAGGCCCAGCGCCTGCCAAAAAAACAAAATCAGAAAGCAAAAATGTGAAAAAAATTAAAAGGGTACCTGGGGCTCGAACCCAGGTCCCAAAGGTTACAGGCACGCGCTTCTACCACTGGGGTGATTATACATCCGTGAACATAGGAAAATCAATAAATATATGATACAAAATGCGCCCTGATTACTTCATCTTCAACCTCCAGCCAGACCAACTGTAACTTGCTCATTTCTCATAAAAAATGAAAACTGTAAACATGAAACTTGTAGCAAATTTCCTCACGGTTTCAGAAATGTAAAGCATTAAAACTATAGATCAAAGATAAGCATGAATTTTAATGGCCCTAATCTGAACCCTAAAAATCTCAGAAATTTCAGTCTCAAAATTCTCTAAGCTCAAGCAAAATTAATGGAAACTATGGACATGGTTAGCTTTAGGGCAATGATATCTACATGTTTTGTTCATAAATAAATCATTAATGATACTTGTATGAGGAGTTCAAAGTTAATAAAACTTACCTCAAAACTGGAAATCGTGTTTTGAGTTTGAGTTTGTTTCAAGTGATGGTGATGATCAGGTTAGCTTCCTTGAGGTCGCAGGAAGCTAATGCAATGATTATCTTGAGCAATGGATGGTTGAAATGGTCTGGAGAAGTCAATGTGCAGAGCTCTGTTTTTGAAAATGGAGGATGGTGTTAATGGTGTTACAGTTCTGTAACAGGGTGTGGGATCACTTATATATGATATTTAGGAGCTTTAGAAACCAAAAGGCCAAGAAACTCACGAGTAGATTATGAGTTTCAAGTTTTTGGTCTGTTTGTGTAAAAATGGAAGTGTGAGATGTGTTTCTGAGTTCTAGGTCCTTTCAGGGCTTTAACATTCCTTTTAATTGTGGCCAATGGTTTATGTATGTATAAACAAAAGTGTTTGAGAGCTTTGGACAATCAGAAGTACAAGTTCTTAGCTTTTGGCTAGGTTACTTGATTTTGAAGAAAAGAGGGAAACAAGTTTCAAGAGGAGGTACAAGCATGGGTTGGGTGATTGTAAGTGTCTAAACCATTTCTCATGAGTTATAGGACTTGTTTGATCAGAAAACAACAAGTTCAAGGCTCAAGAATAAGTTTTGTACAAAAAGTCACTTTATCAAAATGACAATGTAACCTTTCTTCCAAAAATGGACATAAAGCATGTCCATGCATTGAATGCTTGAAGTGAGACCTCTAACAGTTGTGTAAACCATTAATTATGGAGTGAATAACACGTTTGAGGCCTGAAAAGTAGAGTTTATGCAGCACAACTTTGAATTTGAATTTGGTTCATCACAAAAATGACTTGTAATTCAAGTGACAAAACCCTAACTCCATCTCTTCGATTCTCCCTACTCAAAAATGATCTCAAGGAGTTCTTGGACATTTTGGAAAGCTTGCAATGTACTCTACAATCCATATTTGAATTTCTTTTGAAGATTTACCTTGAAACTATATGAAAAATTTCCATGAAGTTGGGTCAAAATCCTGACCATATTAGGGCAAAATTTCACTAAGTGTTTAGTTTCATGACCACATGTTCTTAAAATTATAACTTGAGATACAAGCACTTTGGGAAGGAGTTGCGTAAAGCAAAGTTGTAGATTTCATATAGATCTACAACTTGCATCATGGTGAAAAATTTGTTCAAAGTTGTGAAAAAACATGAAATTTTCAACACTTCAAAAAATTTCTAAGTTTAGAAATTTTGACTTTTCAAAACGAAATCTTGACTTTTCAAAATGAAATATTTACTTTTTGATTTCTTGATGAATAAGTTTCATATTTTGACATGTTTTCATGAATTGTGATCTTTGGCATTTGAATTTGACCAAAAAGTCAAAGTTTAACTTTTCAGTATATAGTTGACTTTTGATCAGTTGACTAAAAATTCATCTGTCAATCCTTTGAACTTGAGAATATTTTGAGCCATGTTATTAGGTAAAAATGATACAATTGGACTCTTGAGATCATGCCTTAAACCAATTGATCATTTTCCAGGTCAAAAATCAGAAATTGCCCTTTCCCAGTCAAAACCCTAATTTTGACCATTTTTCCCTTTTGGAGATTTGATCAAATTCCTTGAGGAATTATGGTCCAAACTTGATAAAATGATACATATGAGTTTAAAATGTTTATGTGGATAAAAAATTATGAAGTTTGACTGTAAATTGTCCATAGTTGACTTTTTCCCCAATACAACTGATTTTTAGGTCAACTGCTAAATTGACTGAGCAAAAGTGTGATTCAAGGCTTGAAACTTGTCATGAGTAACTTAGGGGTCCATAATGATACATGAAAGTCATATGGGGTATTTTAAGTTCAAAAATACTTGTGCAAACTGAAACCCTAATTTTGGTCATCAGTGCTTAAGGAGGTGTCTTGAGCTGATCAAACCCTAGTGCAGTCTTGAGCTAAGGAGATCTTGTGAGCAAATTCTTGATAAGTGAGAGGGAAAATTTTGGGGTACAACAAAGGGCCTCAAACCTATGAATCACTCTATATTTAATTGTCTATACAAGTTGAAATTGGATTTTACCCATTTGCTGTCCAAGACCACTTGCCCTTAATAGTATAATACTACTTTTTAGAAAAAGTTTTTCTTGAGCCTTGCGCCTGTTTTCCTTCAGATGGAAGCAATCCATCTTGCTATCATGTCACAAGTTGGTGCTTACTTTCCAGCTGAGCCTTATTTTATTATTTTTACTCCCAAACATTTCAAATTTTTCCTCTATAAATAGAGAGTTCATTTGCACATAGAAAAAGAGAGAAGAGAGGAAGAAGAGGAGGGGAACGTATCTTCAAAATTATCACACACCATAAAATTCTCAAACACTTAAACACTTGTGAAATCAAAAACTCATAATCATTGTCACCTCCTTCAATTCTGAAGAATAACACATTTCAGTTTCCTTCGAATCCAACATCCAGAGCCACTCAAGGCCCAACTCACCTTTAAGGTTGCAGCAAGGTAAGTTACTCTTACCCTTGCATCCTTCATTTCAGGAATAGCATGTATATATCATTTTTCCTCCCTTTCCTTTGCACCCTTTGAATCTATTTTTCTGGCTAATCTTTTGTTTTCTTGTTGCTTAAGTTTATTAAACATGCCTTAAAAAAATTAACTTGGCCACTAGACAAATGCTAACATGGCTTTAAGCCATGTTGTTATTAAACTCAAACGAAAGAGACAGGGTGAAGAAAGACATGAAACGAAGCCTTGAGCTCCAATGCTAACTTCAAGGCCCATCCAGAATGCATGCTCATGCTGACTTCCAAGCCCCAGAAAGGCAAAATCAAAAGGCACATTTTCACTATGTCCAGCCAGAATCGAAGTCCATGACTTGTTACTGTCAGCCTCAATCGAAGAAGGAAACAAAGGAACAAGGCAGAATCAGAAGGCACGCCCAGCTGCTACCAATGCCCAATCGAAGGCCACACCTTGCTGCTGCCATGGCCAATCGAAGGCCATGACTTGCTGCATGTTAGCCCCCAATCGAAGGAGGACAACAGAAGCAGATTCGAAGAGCAATCCTCCCCCCAATCGAAGGAGCTATTTTTTTTCTTCTTTCTACCTTATTTTTTCTTTCATATTTTTATGAACTTCAATATGATTGTAATAGTGTAGGATTTATTTTTTGCACTTTTTTTATTACTTTCATATAAATGTTAGTAATTAGATGTGTATGGCAAGATAAAACCAAAAAGTAGACAACCCAAAAATCAAAGACAAAATGCATGAAATCAAACACACTTTACACACATGCACCCTTAGGGTAATTCCACTTGTTGCCTTATAAAAATGGTCATGTTATGCATGTGGGATATCTTAGCAAAAACAATCACAAATATAAGATCATAGTCTCTCGATGACGCTACGAATGTTGCCTTACAAATGATCTTAGTCCCTCAAAGAGAAATGCTAATATATCTCACAACATGTCTATCATGACTATACGATGACCCACGCCCGTCCATTTACATCTAAAGATAAGGCTTCTTACCAAATCAATGGTAAGATAGCAATATCAAAGGAAAGGAAGAAATGAACTAAGACTTTTGAGTAGGTAGATTGTTCCTAGTTGCTTGCTCATTTTCAAATCAAACACTCTTGCTTATTTTCAAAAACAAACACCAACACTTTCAAAACCCTTTCAAAACATGAAATAATTTCAAAAGCTTAACACTTTGTATACGTTCTTACGAACAAGAACTATTTCAAAGTTTGCCTAAAACGATGGCACCTTTTCAAAATACTTTCAAAAAACCACACAAAGCACATTTTCAAACAAAAGCAAGTGATCTAGAAAGCAACTAAGAGCCCATAGATAACTATGGATGAAAATGATGCTAATACCTTCCCTTTTTATAATCTACCCCCCGAACTCAGAAATAATCTCAAAGGTCTTTCCTGTTCTTTTCAGCCTTTCCTTTTGGATAAAAGAAAAGTCGATGGCGACTCTTGCTAACCGCAACATTTGCGATAAAACGAAAAACACCCAAGTCAGTTCTACCACCGTATCACAATAACCCTGGGCTAAAACCACCATGAGCAATCGTTGAGGCCGCCGTGAAGGATGAGTGTCCGCCGAGAACATCATCTTGTTTCCGGAACACCTAAGAGCCCTATGAATTTTAGAACCTTAACCCCCAAATGTCAAGAACCCTAACTATAAATTATGGAAACTTAACCCTAACCTTAATAAAATATTCCAGAATTTCACAATAGATTCCTCAATAAATCCAAAACAACAACAAACATAGTAATTTTAGAAAGATAAGTGCTTTACCAACCTTTTCTGCCGTGAATCTATGTGTAATTTCTTTATTCTTCTCCTCCAATTCTGCCTCTAATCTATTTTGTAAGTGTTTATTGGCAGCAATTTTGGTAAAACAAGACTTGTTAATGTTTTGCTAAATGTCTTAACATTTGGAGCAAAATTGTTTTGAATGATGTCAAAGCAGATGTCTTGACATCTTCCTACTGAACTGATCTCAACCCAAAATCAGTTAAGTCTTTTGTTTCCTGATTTCCAGCACTCTATAACTTAGGATTTATCAACTACAGGTTGCGAAAAATATGGAGGAATATTTTTCAAATTACATCTTAGCCTATTTTTATGGAAATATTCAAAAGATTTGAATATTTGTTTTCAAGCCCAAGCCTAAAGCTGCACATATATAAGGACTCGTTACCTTATTCAAAGAAAAGCAATTTTTAAAATAAGAATACTTTCTTTCTGATTAGAAGTTTAAGCTTGTTATTTGTAATACACTCTAAGTATTAGTTTAAGTACTTGAGTTGTTATTTGGGTTGTTAATTGTGTATCCTTCATAAGATTTTAAGCATTGAATGATTGAAGTGTTTCAAACTTATTAATTCTATAAGTGATTGAAGGGGCTTAAGGATGGCCTCATACCTAGGTGAGTCTTATGTAGAAGTTTAGCTTGGGTAGTGATTAAGTGGTTAGATCGTAAACTAGTTGTTTACTGAGGGTCTATGAATTGATACTATTTATTGAAATTGTCCTTGGCTTGGTAGCCCCCAGAGTAGATGTTGTTATACACTGAACTGGGTGAACAATCTCTTGTGTTTTTACAGCTTTTGATTTTACTGCACCTTACTTGCAAACAGATATTTGTGTCGTGACATCTCTTTCGACATCACATATCTGATACCAGAATTTCAATTGGTATCAGAGCAGGCATTCTGCTCTTTATCTAGGTGAGATCCAGGGAAGATACTTTCTGGTAACATGGACAAGGAAGGAGGATTTGTAAACAGACCACCCATTCTGGATGGAAGCAATTATGACTACTAGAAACCACGTATGGTTTCCTTTCTAAAGTCCTTAGATAGCAGAGCTTGGAAAGCTGTTTTAAGAGGATGGAAACACCCTGTCAAATTGGGAGAAAATGGAGAACCTACTTCTGAATTAAAACCAGAAGAAGATTGGTCTAAGGAAGAAGATGAGATTGCTCTTGGAAATTCTAAAGCCTTGAATGCCATATTCAATGGAATTGACAAGAATATTTTCAGATTGGTGAATACTTGTGGAGTTTCTAAGGATGCATGGGGAATTCTTCAATCTACTCATGAAGGCACATCCAAAGTTAAGATGTCAAGACTTCAGCTGCTCACCACAAAATTTGAGAACTTAAGGATGAAAGATGATGACAGTATAAATGAATTCCATATGAACATCCTTGAAATTGCTAATGCTTCAAGTGCTTTAGGAGAGAAAATACCTGAAGACAAATTAGTGAGAAAGATGCTCAGGTATCTTCCCAAGAGATTTAATATGAAGGTAACTGCTATAGAAGAAGCCCAAGACATTGACAAAATGAAAGTGGATGAACTTGTTGGATCCCTTCTAACATTTGAATTGAGCATAAATGAAAGATCTGAGAAGAAAAACAAAAGCATAGCTTTTGTATCCAATACTGAAGATGAAGAAGAGGATTGTGATCTGGATTCAGATGGTGGAATATCAAATGCCATAGCTATGCTTGGAAGACAATTTAATAAAGTGATAAAAAGAATGGACATGAACCAAAGGTCAAATGTCAAGAACATCTATTCTGACCTGGGAAGTAAAAAGGTTGAAGAAAAAAATTCTCAAGGGCAGGGAATACAATGTCATGAATATGAAGGCTTTGGTCACATTAGAGTTGAATGCCCTACATATCTAAAGAAACATAAGAAGAATCTATTTGTTACTTGGTCTGAAGAGGAATCAGAGAGTGATCTTGAAGAATCTGCCAAATATGTGAAAGCATTGACATGCAAATATGTATCTGATGAAGATTCTAGTGACGGGGAACTAATATTTGATGATTTAGTTGCTTCATACAAAGAATTATGTCTCAGAAGTTCAAAAGTATGTCTTGAAGGGGAGAAACAGAAAGCTCCTATAACTCATCTGAAGGAGGAAAGGGAAGAGCACCTTAAAACTATTTCTGATCTGGAAAGTGAAGTGTCCTATCAAAGTTCAAATCTTGATAGAATGGTTAAATCTCTCAAGATGCTGAATAATGGGTCTGACACATTGGATGAAATTCTCCAAGCAGGAATAGTGACAGGAGATAAGAGTGGTTTAGGTTTCAGTGAGAAAAAGGAACCTAACTCAGAAGAGCCTTCATCTGTTTCCACTAATGCCAAGACTAAACCAAAGATGTCAAATCAAATGTCTCAACATCATGGTAAGAAAAGATATCCTGGCAGACATCATATAAAGAATGAACATCATGGAAAACAGCCTGCATCTGTTTTAACACATGCCAAGGCTAAACCAAAGATGTTGAATCAGATGTCTCAACATGTGGGAAAACATCATGATAAGAAAGGACATCTTGGGAAACCCCATGTGAAGAAAGGACATCATGGGAAGAAAAATCTTAATCACACCACAGAGAATCCCCAGCCCTGGAAATGTCATTCGTATGGAAGGCTTGGACATATAAGGCCCTTTTGTTTCAAGTTGTATGGGTATCCTAAAAATTATTCTCCTCCCAAAAATGATAAGATTCCCCAAAACAGCAAAAAGAAGAAACAATGGGTTCCTAAGTCCAATGTTAGAAGTCTCATTACCCACACCTCTCTCAGAGTATCAAGCAAAGATGACTGGTACTTTGACAGTGGCTGTTCTAGACACATGACAGGTGTCAAGAATCTGTTGGTGGATGTCAAATATCATTCCACCAGTTATGTGACTTTTGGTGATGTAGCAAAAGGAGAAATCAAAGGTGTTGGCAAGCTTGACTATTCAGGAGTTCCTAAACTTGATAATGTGTTACTTGTAAAAGGGTTAACAACTAACCTAATAAGTATAATCCAACTATGTGATCAAGGATTCAAAGTTAACTTCTTTAAAGAAGAATGTCTAGTGTGCAATGAAAAGAATGAAGTTGTCTTGAAAGGAATCAGATCTAAAGACAATTTTTATCTATGGGTTCCTCAAGAGTTAAACCTCTCCTTAACATGTGTTTCAGCTAAAGAGAATAAGGATAAACTATGGAATCAAAAATTGGGGCACTTGCATCTGAAAGGTATGAAGAGAATTATATCTGAAGAAGCAGTGAGAGGGATTCCTAAGCTCAAGATAGAAGAAGGAAGGGTATGTGGTGACTGTCAAATTGGAAAGCATACTAAGATGTCACATCAGAAGATTCAACATCTTTCTACATCAAAAGTATTGGAACTTCTTCACATGGACTTGATGGGTCCTATGCAAGTTGAAAGTCTTGGTGATAAGAAGTATGCCTATGTTGTTGTAGATGACTTTTCTAGATACACATGGATAAGCTTTATTAGAGAAAAATCAGAAACTTTTGAAGTATTCAAAGATCTTTGTGAAAAACTTCAAAGGGAAAAGGAAATTCGTGTCATAAGAATCAGGAGTGATCATGGAAAAGAATTTGAGAACAACAAATTTACTGAGTTTTGCTCCTCTGAAGCAATCATCCATGAATTATCTTCTCCCATTATGCCTCAATAGAATGGGATTGTAGAACTCAAGAATAGGACTCTCCAAGAATCTTCCAGAGCCATGATTCATGCTAAGAAGCCTCCCTACCATTTTTGGGCTGAAGCTATGAATACTGAATGCTACATTCATAACAAAGTCACTATAAGGAAAGGCACTTCAACTACTCTGTATGAAATATGGAAGGGAATAAAACCAAGTGTAAAATACTTTCATGTTTTTGGAAGTAAATGTTATATCTTAGCTGATCACGAACAAAGAAGGAAGATGGATCCCAAGAGTGATGAAGGAATATTCATGGGATACTCTACAAATAGCAGAGCATACAGATTGTTTAACTCCAGAACCAAAGTAATAATGGAGTCAATAAATGTCACTATTGATGATAGAGGATGGAATGTTGAAGAAGATGTCTCAGGAGATGTTGGAACATCTTTTCCTGACATTCCAATTGAATCAAATGACACAAGTATTGATTCTAATCTTCCTCAAGAAGACCCACCACCTAGCCAGCTCAATAAAGGACCTTCAATCAGAACTCAAAAAGATCATCCTAAGGAGCTCATCATAGGAGATCCAAACAAGGGAGTTGCTACCAGATCAAGAGAAGGAATTTCTAAATCTTGCTTTGTATAAAAAATTGAGCCTAAGAATGTCAAAGAGGCCCTAACTGATGAGCTCTATATTAATGCTATGCAAGAGGAGCTGGAACAATTCAGTAGGAATTAAGTTTGGATCTGGTCCCAAGACCTGAAGGGACAAATGTGATTAGCACTAAATGGGTATACAAGAATAAATCTGATGAAAAAGGGGTGGTCACTAGAAATAAGGAAAGGTGAGATTCTCAAGGATATACTCAAATTGAAGGAGTGGACTTTGATGAAACCTTTGCTCTTATGGCTAGACTTGAATCAATCAGACTTCTGTTAGGAGTTGCATGCATTTTGAAATTTAAATAGTTTCAAATGGATGTAAAAAGTGCCTTCTTGAATGGATACCTGAATGAAGAAGTTTTTGTTGAGCAACTAAAACGATTTGTTGATCCAAGATTTCCTAAACATTTATATAAACTGAAGAAAGCTTTGTATGGATTGAAGCAAGCTCCAAGAACTTGGTATGAGAGGCTGATAGTATTCCTTGGGGAAAATGGATATATGAAAGGTGACATAGACAAGACTCTTTTTATCAAAGAAGAAGAAGGGAAGATTATGATTGCTCAAATCTATGTTGATGATATTGTATTTGGTGGGATGTCAAATGAGATGGTTCAACATTTTGTCAAGCAGATGCAGTCTAAATTTGAAATGAGTCTAGTTGGTGAACTAACCCATTTTATTGGCCTGCAAGTTAAACAAATGGAAAACTCCATATTTTTATCTCAGAGAAAATATGCCAAGAAAATAGTAAATAAGTTTGGGATGGAGAATGCAAGTCACAAAAGAACCCCTGCTCCCACACATCTGAAGTTGACTAAAGATGAAAAATGAGTGAGTGTAGATCAAAGTCTCTACAAAAGCATGATAGGCAGTCTTATATATCTCACTGCTAGCAGGCCAGACATTGCCTTTGCTGTAGGAGTGTGTGCAATATATCAGGCTGATCCCAAAGTTAGCCATGCCAACCATGTAAACAGGAATCTCAAATATGTGAATTGGACAAGTGACTATGGGATGTTGTACTCTCATGGATCAAATTTTGCCTTAACTGGTTTTTGTGATGCTGATTAGGCAGGGAGTGCTGATGATAGAAAGAGTATATCAGGAGGATGCTTATTTTTGGGAAATAACCTCATATCTTGGTTCAGCAAGAAGCAAAATTGTGTGTCTCTATCCACTGCTGAGGTTGAGTACATTGCTGCAAGAAGCAGTTGTTCTCAATTTGATTGGATGAAACAAATGTTAACAGAATACAATGTCAAATAAGATGTCATGACATTATTCTATGACAATTTAAGCGCGACAAACATTTCAAGGAATCCTATTCAACATAGCAGTACCAAGCATATTGACATCCATCATCACCTCATAAGAGAGCTTGTTGAAGAAAAAATTGTGGCCTTAGAACATGTAGCCACTGAATTGCAATTGGCTGACATCTTCACAAAGACCTTGGATTCTAATCAATTTGAGAATTTAAGAGGAAAATTAGGGATATGTTTATATTAGGGTTTGTAGCAATTAAAAGTGTGTGGGAATATCATTAAAGTGATATTATATTGTTTGTGTTTCCAACACATAAATTTTAGAAAAAATCATTACAAGACTGCCTAAAATTGTCTCCCATACGCTACTACTTCTCCTCTCTCTACTTTCATAAACTCTTCATTCTCCTCAACAGAAGAAGAACCATTTTCATTCCTCATCTATGTGCTAGAAATTTTTCAAATATGTCTCAACATCACACATCATCTTCCTTAAAATCTACAAATGAAAATCTTTCTCTTGGCAGAGTAATAGATGTTACTCCTATATCAACGATCCCTCCGCTTGATAAAAAGGTCAAGAAACCTAGATCATCACCAGCCAAGCAATCAAAATATGATAAAGGAAACTCCTCTTTTGCTATTGACAATAGAACTGAAGAAGAAGCTGTCAATGTTGATAGAAGCATCAGAAGGCTTGTGAGTAGAGTTTTAAATGAAGGATTTTTTGTTCCTGGGATTTCTACTCCCCTTACTTGCATGCCCCCTCCAGCTGACAAAGGATGTAACACTAAGAATGATGCTGCTGAATCATCCAAAAATGATGCTACTGAATCAACCAAGAATGATGTTGCTGATAGAAAACTTGAGAAGCTTGCTACCTCTGGCCTAAAAGATATGGAAGAAGAAAATTTTGATCAAGATGATCAAAATGTAGAAGAAAATGATGCTGCCTCCAAGGATGGAGAATGTCACAATGATGTGGATGTTATCAATGTTGAAGAGCTCTCTGACAATGAGCTCATCACTAATGTTGTACCTGGTATTGCTAGAAGGCTCAAGTCCAGAATAGTGAAAGATGCAAGCATCACACCCCCTCCCAAGACTATCAAGAATAAAACCATGTATGGATCCCCAAAAGCAGGAAGTAAAGTGGTTCCTTCTTCTAGCAAGATAAAAGCTAGACCTATTACCTCTGCTGATGATGATGAGGATGTTGTAAAAAGGTCCAAGAGTAAGAAGAAAGTTGTTCTAGTTAAAGAGACTGACTCTGAGTATGATGTCGATCAAGATGTCTAGGACATCTCTCCTATTAAAAAGTCTGCAACTAAGAAATTGTCTGTTAGGGTTCCTGATGCCCCACTTGACAACATCTCCTTTCACTCTATTGGGAATGCTGAAAAGTGGAAGTATGTGTATCAAATAAGGATTTCCCTGGAGAGAGATCTAGGAGCTAGTGCCTTAGAGTGTAAGGAAATCATGGAGCTGATATCCTATGCTGGACTGATGAAAACAATCACCAGGTTTGCAATTTCTATGAAACTCTTGTTAAGGAGTTTATTGTTAATATTCTTATTGACTGTGTTGACCATAAGAGTAAGGAATATAGAAAGGATTTTGTTGGAGGAAAGTGTGTTGAATTTTCTCCTGCCATTATAAACAAGTTTCTATATAGGTCTGAAGATGTCTGTTGTGAGCTGGAAGTTATAGACAATCAAGTATATAGAGCCATTACTGCCAATCAAGTAAGTGAGTGGCCAATGAAAAAAAATTCCTGTCAGCAAACTGAGTGTAAAATGTGCTATTTTACACAGGATTGGAGCTGCAAATTGGGTCCCCACTAATCACACTTCAACCATCTCCATTGGTTTAGGAAAGTTCATTTATGTTATTGGAAACCAATTTTTTTTATTATGGGGCTTATATCTTTGATCAGACCATCAAACATGCAGGAACTTGTTCCATCAAGATGCCAATTGCTTTTCCTTCCCTGCTCTGTGGAATTATCCTAAATCAGCATCCTGTAATTCTAAGTGGAAATGATGTTTTATTCAAAAGGGAGTCTGCCTTGACCCTCCACTTTAAGCTCTTTTCTGGAAAACATGTACCTGACATTGTTTTAACATCTGCTCCTGCTGACAAGACCTCCACTAAGGATGATATGATTAATGAACTAAAGGAAGCTTGCAAGGAATTAGATGATATGATCAGAGTGAGCTCAGCTAGGAAGCTAGTCTTTGAAAAGATGATCAAGGACTTGCAAAAGGATAACAACCTTGATGATGTAGTGAGCTCTAAAGGTGAAGATTCTAGTGAGGAAAGAAGTTCTGGTTCAACCAAGTCAACTGGTCAGGATGACAGTTAGACTATTTAATGTTTCTATGAATAATTTGTTTCCTTTTTTTTGGCACTTACATGTGCTTGACATTTGAATTTTATGGTATGTACCCTAATACTGATATTCCTTTGATTACATCTTTTATTTGGCATATTATGACTAAAAAGGGGGAGAGAAAGTGAGTGACTGACTGACTAACCACTAACCACTGACTGACCACTGACCATTGATCGAGGGGGGGCCTCATGTCCCAGAAGATGTTTAGACATCTCCTTGTGCTAACAACTAACTACTAACTGAATGTATGTTTTGAATGCCTTGCTTGTTGTTGCCCTGATAATGCTTTGATAATTATGATGTTGCTCTGATAAAATACTCTAACAATGTTTTAGCCAAAATTTTTCAAAGGGGGAGTTAGTAAGTGTTTATTGGCAGCAATTTTGTTAAAACAAGACTTGTTAATGTTTTGCTAAATTTCTTAACATTTGGAGCAAAACTGTTTTGAATGATGTTAAAGCAGATGTCTTGGCATCTGCCTACTGAACTGATCTCAACCCAAAATTTGTTAAGCCTTTTGTTTCCTGATTTCTAGCACTTTATAACTCAGGATTTGTGAACTACAGGTTGCGAAAAATATGGAGGAATATTTTTCAAATTGCATCTTAGCCTGTTTTTATGGAAATATTCAAAAGATTTGAATATTTGTTTTCAATCCCAAGCCCAAAGATGCACATATATAAGGACTCGTTACCTTATTCAAAGAAAAGAAATTTTTAAAATAAGAATACTTTCTTTCTGATTAGAAGTTTAGGCTTGTTATTTGTAATACACTCTAAGTATTAGTTTAAGTACTTGAGTTGTTATTTGGGTTGTCAATTGTGTATCATTCATAAGCTTTTAAGCATTGAATGATTGAAGTGTTTCAAACTTATTAATTTTGTAAGTGATTGAAGGGACTTGACGATGGCATCATACCTAGGTGAGTCTTAGGTAGAAGTTTAGTTTGGGTAGTGATTAAGTGATTATATCATAAACTGGTTGTTTACTGAGGGTCTATGAATTGATACTATTTAGTGAACTTGTCCCTGGCTTGGTAGCCCCTAGAGTAGGTGTTATTGTACACTGAACTGGGTGAGAAATCTCTTGTGCTTTTACTGCTTTTGATTTTACTACACCTTACTTACAAATAAATATTTGTGTCGTGACATCTCTTTCGACATCACATATCTGATATCAGAATTTCACTTTTATCTGATTTCGTAGGTACGGTGATGATGAATGAAGACTGAAGGCAAGGAATTTGGCTTTAACTTTCTCCTCTCCAATATCTTCCCCCCCTTGTTTTAGTCTTAGGTTTAGGTTTAAATAGGCTTAGGGTTAGAATTAGATTAGGAAATAGATTAATGTTGATTGTTGTTACAAATCAATTAGAGAATTTGATTGATTTTAGATTTGATTTAATTCTGTAATTAGAATTAGGGTTTCAATTTTTTATTCTTGTATCTAGTTCAAATTTTGTATATACATTCATAAATCAATAAAAAATTTCCAATCTTTTAATTCTTAATTAGATTTGAATCAAAATTATGAATTTCTAAGTTTTGGCCTTTTGAGCTAACTTAGTGATTAAGAGAAACGCGCATTTGAGATTAGGGTTTTAAATCCCTTGGTTGACTTCGATTAACACTACCCAAATAAATTAAAAAAATAATGATAATAAATTTATAAATAATAATAATAATAATAATAATAATAATAATAATAAGAAATGCAGAGATGTTAACCCCGAGGTCAACTCACAATAATATGGCAAACAAATCATATTAATAACAATAATACAAATATTATTTAATCTAAATTCATTTATGCAACCAAACAAAATAAATTTTAGTCTAAATAATATATTAAAAGATATCTAAACTTTAATTAAAAATTTAATTATTTATAACCTTTTAAGACTATCTTTATGTATGGGCCAAAATTCAATGGACTATTTTTAATATAATCATAATAAGCCCATTACCATACAAAACATAGAAAATGTTTATAATTTTGTAAAGTAAATTGTAAATGATTTTAACATAACTCATTTTATCTAACCTATAATGCTTATAAAATCTAGTGTTAGTATACATGAAAAATTAATTACATAAATGAGAAAAGCAGAAGAAATTAGTGTGAAATACCCTAACACTCTTAGTAAAATAAATTTTTACTGTAGCATAAAGGCCGACAAATTTGGGGTATGACAGTTGCCCCTGTTTAATCACTCTGCGATTTGAAGGGTGCAAGAATACGAAGTTCTCGCACGTCATCGGAGGGTTATTAAATAATGGAAGACCCCAAACTTTGACCAAAGACTCTTTTTATTTTTTAAAAAATAGTTTTGAACTAAATCAATAGATATGAAAAAGGACGCAATCGCAGATTTTGCATTCCTACCACAACCTAGGGGGTAGGCAATGCATATATCTACTCTATTTATGTAAAGGGACTAAACCAATAGAGTCAAAAAAGATATGAAAACAACTTGCTAACTCTTTGGGACTAACATAGTAAGTTGTATCGCATATTTGTATACGTATCACAACCTAAGGGATAAATGTTGCAGTATCAATCTTATTTATGCCAAGGGACTAAATCAATAAGATTGAAAATTTTGGAAAAATAACTTATCATTGCTCAGGGACCCATATGAATAGTTATATTTGAATTTCACATCTACCACAACCTAGGGGATAGATAATGCGGGTATCAACACTATGTATGCCAAGGGATTAAATCAATAGAGTTAAAAAGGTTTGAAAACAACTTGTTAATACTTCAGGACTAACATAGTAAGTTGTATCGTGGATTTTGCATATTTGATTTTGCATATTTATCATAACCTAGGGGATAAATAATGCGGGTTCGAAGTTTGATATTGGAATTTGAAATTTGATAGTTTGAAAATTGAACAACTAGGCCACGGATATGAATCGTAGATATGCCAACTAGTGTAATTTTGGTTTGTAGTACCTCTAATTGTTATATCTCTTCTTAATTGAGGTGACTATATGTGATAGTGTAAAAATCTAAGGTTTGAATTTTTTATTCGTGCAGGTGACTTAGCTGGTAAATAGGCCTTAAGATTTCTCGAAGTATTCCTGGGCCTTTGTGATTCAAATGTAATGCATGATTGATATGTTTATGTACAATGTTTTAATGATAATTTTATTGATATGTATTCTGTATGTAGATGCACCAAGTATTATGAATGTTTTTTTATGATATTTCTCCTTTAGATCATTGGGTCTTCAGGGTCACTGACTTCCCAACACTTTCTGCTGTTTTGTTGTAGCATCTCCAAGTTGACTTGTATTTTTATATATTATTGTGAACAATGTCAGTATGGTTTTGATGTTTGTACTTCAGGTGTTGTCGTGGATTTCTTTTGAAAATTTTCTAACCAAATTTCTTTTTGATGTTCGTTAATGCTTTCTATTTTGTCATGTTCCCCAAGTAGTTTCAATGCAGTTTTTACAAGAACTAATCGTCGTATTTTGCAAACAAGTCAGAAAAAGAAAAACACAATTGAAAAAGATTTGAAAAATAAATTATTTTATTAATGAAAGTGCCTTTGAATAGGCCATAATACAAGATGCAATTCCTAAAAAGAGGTAATTGCAAAAAGAAAATGGCAATGAAAAATGATTTCCAATACTGCTATTTCTTTAATGTCCTTGATAACTCCGATCACTTAGCTTCCAAGAAAGATTATTGGATTAGTTCTCCGCATTTTTATTTGTTGATGTAATGAGTCATCGAGTCACAGTCTTTTTGTTCTTTTTTTCATTTGGATAAAATCCCTAAATTTTGCCTGGATCGCCCTTTCGGATTTTTACTCCACCGGATGATGATTTTGTTTATATGTCCCTAATTTTTGCATGGATCGCCATTTAGAGTTTTGAATCCACAGGGATTCCCCTTTTTTCCTAGGTCTCCCTTTCGGTTTTTCGACTTAACGAGTTTTTCTTTTATACATAGTATTTTTTTACTGCATTGGAATTTAGAGGGTGTGGTAGTTCTTCCACGTCCATTGTTGTGAGGATAAGAGCTCCTCCTGAGAAAGTGGTTTTTACCACGTATGGACCTTCGTAGTTAGGTTTCCACTTCCCACGTGAATCTAAACGAGGTAGCAGAATCTTCTTGAGGAACAAATCTCCTTCTTGGAATACTCAGGGACAAATCTTCTTATCAAATGCTTTCTTCATCTGCTTTTGATATAATTGGTCGTGGCACAAAGCTGTTAAGAATTTTTCTTCAATGAGGTTGAGCTGATCAAGTCGTGTCTAGACCCATTCTGATTCTTCAAGTTTAGTTTCCATGAGGACTCGGAGCGATGGAATTTCTACTTCAATAGGTAGTACAACCTACACGCCATAAACAAGAGAGAAAGGAGTTGCACCGGTCAATGTACGTACTAAGGTACGGTAGCAATGTAGTGCAAAGGGAAGAATTTCGTGCCAATCTTTATATGTCTTCACCTTTTTTTGGATGATCTTCTTGATGTTTTTATTGGCAGCTTCAACAGCCCCATTCATCTTAGATCGGTAAGGTGTTATGATGCTCGATCTTGAAATCGTCACATAACTCTTTCATCATTTTGTTTTTCAAGTTAGACCCATTGTCAGTGATAATTTTGATAGGAAACCTATATCGGCATATGATATTGTGCTTGATAAATCGGGTGACAACCTGTCTAGTCACATTTGTGTAGGAAGCAGCCTCTACCTACTTGGTGAAATAATCAATGGCGACTAGTATAAATCGGTGTCTGTTAGAAGCCTTTGGTTTGATCTTTCCTATCTTGTCAATTCCCCATATTGAGAATGATCATGGTGAACTCAAGACGTTCAGAGGAGTTGGTGGCACGTGTACCTTATCAGCATAGATTTGACACTTGTGGCATGTTTTCGTATAATGGTAACAACCAGTTACCATTGTCAACCAATAGTATGTTAGAACATAGTTTGATTCTACAACCCTTGAGTAAAGTTTTGATGATAACAAAATACAAAGAATAAAATTATTTATAAGGTATATACAAAGAACAATTATGCTCCTGAAAATTATGCTATGTATATGCAGAAGCTCTGATGGAATCAGCATCAGAATAGAAGCAGCATCAGAAGATCAACAACCTATGTTACACGCTGAAACACTGAAGTTTGATGACCAAAATCTGCGCCTAATCAAATACACTCTGACTCTAATCAAAGACATCTTTTCCAAGTCATCTACACTCTGAAGCGTTATCAGCAGATACAGCAAAGAAGATTCTGAAGCGTTACTAGGCATTCAAGAATGAATTAAATGCTAATGGCTTTCTTCAAACAAAGATCTTCTACAAAAGGAAAGTGCATTATTATCATTAAACCTGCTTTATGGACAACGTATCCTTGCTTGCCTATTTAAATAGGACTGCTTGTGAAAAGAATCACGTACGTACGCACTCAACTTGCTAAGCTATTCAAACCACGCTCATTCAAAGCTTTAGCAAAGTCATTTTATTCCAATCTTAGTTTGTGTAATTATCACAGTGGTGATATACAGTTTTGTAAGAAAACAACATACACACTAGTTCAATTCATTTGTAAAAGATTTCCTTGAGATAAACCGTTTTGTGGTTGTACTCAAGAAGACTTTAACAGTTGTTAAAGTAGCTATTGTAATCCTTTGAAAATAGTGGATTAAGACCTCGTTGGAGAGAGGCGAAATCACCTTGACGGGTGGACTGGAGTAGTTTGAGATCAAATGAACCAGGATAAAAATATTGTGTTGTCAAGCCATTTGTTTTAAGTTTTACAATTCAACCCCCCCTTCTTGTGTTTTTCACATCTTCATAGTAACCCACTCTTAAGATTTTTCTACCCATGGAATGTACGTTTGCGTGGGTCCCAAAGGTTACTTCATGGACCTCTTTCATGAGCGTGTTTGCTCTGTGTCTATCCACGCATCTGAGTAGAAACATGTCGTAGTTTCTTTTGTATAATACATCCCCATTTAAGAATAACTTTGTTGCTAGCTTTCTTAGAGTTCGCTTGTCTATTATTGAGGCATCTTCTGGATATTCCTATTTCTCTAAATACCTCTTGATGTCATAAAACCAAGGCTTTTTATTTGGCCCTTCTTCTAATGTGAGACAGCGTGTGAGCTCTTCGAAGTGTCTGATTGTGATGTGTGGTTCATGATTAGGCCAGGTTACTCTGAACATGGCTGACAAAATTTGCCAAGGCGCCTGCCCTCTAATTTTATTCTCAGGGAGTGTGAGCGAAATTAATATTTGTAAATTCTATAGCTAGCTACAAAACATAATCTCGATATGGGATTAATTTGGGATGTCGAGTATCCCACTCACCATTGACTTGGTGTATGAATAATGTTGAACTTCCATATACTTTGAGGAATTTGATCCTTAGATCAATAGCAGCTTCTAAGCCTAAGATGCAAGCTTTGTATTCAACAATGTTGTTCATACAATCAAAACATAATGTTGCAGTATAAGGTTTATGAAAATTCTTCGGAGATATCAATACTGCTCCAATTCCATGCCCTAGTGCGTTTGAAGCACCATCAAACATGAGTGTCCATCATGCCCCTGTTTCAGGTCCTTCGTCAGGTCCTGGTATTTTGTAGTCTCCTATAACCATGATTTCCTCGTCTAGAAAATCAAACTTCATTGGCTAATATTATGCTACTGGTTGATGGGCTAGGTGATCAGCTAGTATACTGCCTTTGATGGCCTTTTGTGTAACATATTAGATGTCGTATTCGGATAACAACATCTGCCATCGAGCAATTCTTCCCGTGAGAGCTGGCTTTTCGAATATGTACTTCAAAGGATCCATTCTCTCTATTAACCATGTGGTGCAAGTTAACATATATTGTCTCAGTCGTTTAGTGGCCCAAGTCAGAGCACAACAAGTATTCTCGAGGAATGAGTAACAGGTTTCCCAGTCAGTAAATTTTTTACTCAGGTAGTAGATGGCATGCTCTTTTCTACCTGTTTCATTGTGTTGACCCAATACACATCCCATAAACCCTTCAAGAACAGTCAAATACATAATAAGTGGTCTTACGAGAATAGGTGAAATCATAATTGGTGGCTCTTGTAGGTATTGCTTTATCAATTCAAAGGTTGTTTGGCAGTCTTCATTCCATTCAATTGATTGATCTGTTATGAGCAGTTTGAATATAGGCTCGCAAGTGGCAGTTATGTGTGATATGAACCTTGAGATATATTTTAATCATCCTAAGAAACCATTGACCTCTTTTTATGTTCTTGGAGCTGGCATCTTTTGTATGGCTCTTACTTTGTTTGGATCCACCTCATTACCTCATTGGGTTACAATGAAACCCAATAGTTTACCCGACCTGACACCAAAAGTACATTTGTTCGAATTCAACCTCAGTCTGAATTTTCTTAGAGGTTAGAATAATTTATGTAAGTGAATGATGTGATCTTCTTCTGTCTGGGATTTGGAAATCATATCGTCCACGTATACTTTGACTTCCTTGTGGGTCATGTCATGGAATAGCGCGACCATTGCTTGTTGATAAGTTGCTCCTGCGTTCTTTAGACCAAAGGGTATTACTTTATAACAGAAGGTGCCTAAAGGAGTCATGAAGGTAGTCTTTTCCATGTCCTTGGAAGCCGTTTTGATTTGATTATATCCTGGAAACCATACATGAAAGAAAATACTAAAGGTTGAAATGTGTTATTCACTAAAACATCAATGTGAGGTAACGAGAAATCATCCTTAGGACTTGCTTTGCTTAGATCCCGGTAGTCCACACACATGCTCACTTTTCCGACTTTCTTGGGTACTGGCACGATGTTAGCAATCCAAGGTGGATAGTCTACCACGACTAAGAACCCTGCGTCAAATTTTTTTAGGACTTCTTCTTGAATTTTACTAGCCATGTCTGGACGAGTTCTTCTGAGCTTTTGTATATTAGGATATCTTGGTAAGACCTGACGAATAGATCCACATACTCAAGCAGGAGCTTGATTAGCCTTTATTTCACACTTTCTTCCATGGTTGAACCTATCTTGATCTCTTTAGGGTCTTTCTCTGTTCCAAGATTAATGATTTCTACAAGTTCCTGGTGCGACTGTATGTCATTTGATTCTTGCTCTAATGATCTTGCCAACTCTTTAGAGAGTTCATAAGCTTCCTTATTTTCCTCTCCAGCTTGGTTAATTTGAGCATCAAAGTCATATCAGATTGTAGCAGTATGGTTATCAGTGAGTTTAGGTGTGAATCTGCACATTTTATCATGTTTTGGTTTCTTTTAGAATGTGAAACTGGAAAGTGTGTATGAAGAAAAATATTTCCATTTTGAAAAAAGAGTAAATAAAAGAGAAAGAAATGGATCTTGATTGAATGAAAAACATATCTCTTATTAATTAAAAATACTGTTTAAAAATGAATGGGGGCCCTTACAAGCTACCCATATGCCTCGGGCGAGACACAAGTTATTTTAAAACAGAAAAAATTACTTTAGAAAGAAAAAGATCTCTGGAATCTCCACAACATTCCAATTCTTGAGCTCTTCACCAAGAGCATATTCACAGATGAAGTTGAATGCTCCTTTGTTACTGCTTTTGTTGGATATAACTGACACTTGTCCACCGCGCTCTACTCCTTTGTTAATGAAGGTTAACTGGATGGGAGGAATTCACCCTTTATCGTTCTTAGTAGCCCCTGACAGTTGATAGCCCAAACCAAAGTGGTCTTTCTTTTCGGGTATCTCTACGAGCTTTCCCCAACCTTTAGATGTTCGGTCTTTCACAACTTTTTGCAAGTCTCACGACGATGTCATGGAGGTCCCTGGTCTTTTTACCTTTTCTATCGGGAGGGTAACCTATGTAGACACTTCCAAGACCTGGAATGGTGTTTTCAGAGTCTTTTTCCACACTGATGTACCTGTAGGACTCCAAGTGATTTGCAAATATATCTTCTTCCCCGTAAATCACAATCAATTTTCCTTTGATGAGGAACTTTAATTTTTAATGTAGAGTTGAGGTGACATCCATGCTGCGTGAATCCATGCTTTCTAGAGCAAGCAAGTATATGCTGGTTCTATATCCATCACCTGAAAGGTAATGCAGAAAGGACGCATGCCAATATTTATAGGGAGATCCACTTATCCAAACATAGTGCTTTGAGAATAATTGAAAGCTTTAACCACCATAGAACTTGGTCTTATGACAATTCCCTCCATTGTTAGCTTCATCAGGCTAGTCTTTTGTAGTACGTTCAAGGAAGAACCAGTATCAGTGAGTACTCTGAATAGAATAGTCTTTCCATATTGGATTGAAATGTGCAATGACTTGTTTTGAGCTCTACCTTGTGGAGGTAACTCACTGTCATTGAAGCTTAGGCGTGTTCCTGATATCAGATTGGACACGACTCCATCAAATTGGTCCAATATGATCTTCTTTATAACATGAGCAGCACTCAGGATCTTCATTATAGAATCTTGGTGTGCTTCTGAATTCAATAATAATGAGAGTATTGACATTTTGGACGGGTTTGGTGAAGTTGATCCACCATACTATAGTCACTTTTCTTGATTATTTTTAATAATTCATCAGCCTCTTTGCCGGTGAAGGCTTTACTTGGAGGTTCATGTACTTGGCTGTTTTCAGCCACAACTTTTCCTTTATCTTTAGCCATAGTATCATCTTTTGTGTGTTGGTCAAGAGCGTATACGCGACCACTGCGAGTCATGCCCCATGTTCCTGCTATATTTGTAATCGTAGTTTCTTGATTTATCCATGGCTCACACTCATGTTTCTGTCCATTGACGTAGACAGTAATGTTATAACTCCACGGTACAACTTTATCACTTTCATGGGGAGTGGGGGACGAACCTTTGATTACCATTGTACTCTTCGGAGGAACGGATATCTTCGAAGATTGATTTTGATATGGTATTGTTAATGGTATTCTTGCAGAGTTTGGCTCCCCACAAGGAATTACAAGTGGTTTATTCGCATAACTCTGACCTTGGCAAGGGATCACCAATGTTCTTCTTGTATTCCCATTGATTGTAGTTACATATTCCTCCTCAGGGTAAAATCCAAATTGGACTATTCCCTTGTCCACCAATTTTTGCAAAGTGTCATTATGTTCTAAGAGAAAACCATATTCCAACAAATTCTCCTTCAGGATATCTATCAGAGCCTTTACTCATTTAGTCTCCTCATGATTAGTGACTATCTCAATTGCATTCACAGTTTGGCCATCATGCGGTGGCATGAGGTTTGTCTTGATATTAGATTTATCAAAGGTGATATCTTGGGAGTCTATTAGATCTTGAACCTTGTGCCCGAAGGCCTAATAATTCTCAATGGTATACCCTAGGGAATCAGCATGATAGTCGCACCTTGCATTTGTGTCATATTTTGGTGGGAGTGCCCCAATTTGGGGAGCGAGTGGCTTTAGTTACACCAGGGATGCCCTGGGCAGATGTTGTGGCAGTTGATTGTATGGTATGGGGAGAGGATCAAATCTTCTCGGAGGTCTCTGAAACCTATTTTGTCATTGATCTTGAGGGATCATCAATCGTTACTATGCTTTCTAGTGTGTTGTAACATCATTAGTTTCTCCTTCCTTCTTTTTTGAGAAGTTAGGAATATGCTTCTTTGATTTTTAAAGGGGTACTGGATGCCCCT
Source organism: Vicia faba (assembly GCA_948472305.1). Taxonomy (NCBI): domain Eukaryota; kingdom Viridiplantae; phylum Streptophyta; class Magnoliopsida; order Fabales; family Fabaceae; genus Vicia; species Vicia faba. Next base: position 892,376,852 of record OX451740.1, read on the forward strand.
TGTATCATTCCACTTTTTAAACAAGCTTCAATTTGTTCCCCGATTATTACCAAATCAGAGAATCTCGAGGAGATGCTTCCTATTGTACATCCCGAAATATTTGTATCAAGGCCGAGGTATGAACTCAGATAAATAATGATGTATGGGATCATCCCTAAGAGACTGTATCCCACTACTTTGTTAAGACCATCTAGGTATGAGCTCGACACAATATCGTCGATATACAGGAAGTCAGTCCCGAGGAGGGCAAGAGGTGTAACCATACCCTAATGATAAGACACGCGTTACAAGGTCATTAAAGGGCAGTTACAAGTGTTTCAAGTATTAATGGACAGTTACATCATTATGGCCATTAATTATGGCTATTCAATAAGGATCAAAACCCATGCTATATGTGGGCCTAGAGACCAAAGGCAAAGGGAGATCTCTCTCTCACTACGAACTCTCTACGACATATTCCAGAGAGACACTACACATCATACCTACGGGCTTCCGCAAGAGGAATAAGCTAGACACCATTCTTGGGTCAATACCTACCACTACAGTAGCACCCAAATCCCCAATCATCCTACAACCCACTTTCTAGGCTCTCCCCACCTTCAAAGGGGGGTGTCGGCCGAATATTTGTTCCATGCAAGAACATTGGCGCCCACAGTGGGGTCTTGGTAAAATTATTTGTAGGCCACACCTAAATTCACATTAAGCATAATGTTGTCACCTGGAGACCCTCCATACATGGTGCAACTATTAGCCATGGTGGAGGCCCTCAGACAACAAAATGAAACTCTAAAAGACAGCCTCAGAGACCTACAACAAAAAAACGTAGGGGACGATGGTCTAAAAGTGGAGCTTCTGGAACCTCAACCTCTCTCTCAAGCTATATGGGATAATCAAGTCCTAGAGAACTTCAAATCATCGTTGTTGACAGCCTACGACATCAAGAGCGATCCTTAAGAGCGTGTTATTTTGACTAACAACCAGATGGCAATAATAGGTCCCGCCGACTCACTAAAGTGTAAACTAATATCTGGCACCTTCAAGGACGTGGCCCTGAGATGGTACATGAGCTTACCACGAATATCTGTGGAAAGCTACCCGGACCTGACAAAGAAGTCGATCCAACACTTCTTCGCCAATTAGCACTGTAAGGTGTCCACAACATCCTTATTCAACGTCTGACAAGGTCAAGTAGAGTCTCTCCAAGAATACTTAGCCTGGTCCAACTAAGAAACCATCAAAGTATCTCATCCAAACCAAGAGTTGTTTGTTGGAGCATTCCAACACCGTCTCTGAGCAGGACAATTCAATGATTCCTTAGCCAAGAAGCCTGCATCTGATATGAATGAAATCATTACTAGAGTGGAATGCTACCTAAAGGGCGAGGAGAGAAACTTGGAGAAACAGTCTAGAGACACCCCAGAGAGAAGTAAGACCAAAGAAGAAGGGCCAGGAAGGAAGTAGGAGTCTTCCTGGGCGACCTCAAGAGATAGGCCCCGGGAGCGCACAACTCAAAATCCTAATCAATGTCCCTTTGATTCAAGCAATGCGGGAACACCTCTGAACACAAGGAGAGGCAAAATCTTACAGGAGGTAGTGCACCTAAACCTGATCCCAGAAGCTCCCCGTAAATGGAAAGTCAATTCCATATTGGGAAATGACGTTGGGGCTTGGTGTAGTTATCACTGGCTCCAGCTAAAGAAAGAAATCGAGACATTGGTACAAAGGGGGCACCTACTAACTTATGTCGAATATGGTAAAGCCCTAGCTGATAAAAGAGATACTCGGTGTAAATATACTAACTTTGAAGAACCCTTCCAAAAGAAATGGAGAGTACTGAAGAAATGCACGAGACCAAAGTAGCTCGCCACACCCTTAACACTACCACCAGCGAATTCACTGGCGGCGGCGAAGTCAGCTCATCCAGAAAGAAGTACACCCAAGTCATGATGCACGTATCCGAGAACATAGCCAAAGTACAGGAATAGGATTTACACTCGATTAGCTTCTCCAGAAAATATGTGGTCGACATTATGGCCCACAAGAATGATCATATGGTCATCAAGGTACAAATCCAGGATTGGGGCGTGAAAAGGGTGTTGGTCGACCCCAGTAGCTCAACCGATGTACTCTACTGGGAAGCCTTCAAGGGAATAGATTTCGACACATCTGTACTATTTCCCTTCAACAACACATTAGTCGGGTTCTCTGGAGAACAAGTGCAAGTATTTGAACACCTCCCGATACTCACTACCTTTACAAGCAGCGCGGATGCTAAAATAGTCAGAGTAAGGTACTTGATTGTCAATGCTGCCTCACCCTATAACATCATCATAGGAAGACCCTCATTCAATTCCTTGGAAGCCGCTCTATCCACCCTGTAACTCACCATGAATTACCCCTTGGGGTATGGCCGGGTTGGGTGGTTAAAAGCGATCAAGGATTGGCCAGGAAGTGTTATAAGGATGGCCTCAAGGTAAAGAGGAAGACACAATCCGAAGAACCCAGACGTTCCAATAAGCTGAAAATCAACATGATCGAAATAGATCCTCATGACGATACATGGGAAGAAAGCCTTTCTCCCCATGATGAAACAAAGAGGGTCCAAATCGGCACCACACCTTCTGAAACAACCTATATAGGATGCAATCTTTCTCGGGAGGAAGAAACAGAGATCATGGAGCTATTAAAAGATAACGTTGATTTGTTCGCATGGAAGCTCTCAGATATTCCTGGGATATACCCCAATTTCATGTGCCACCACTTAGCTTTGAAACCAGATATCAAGCCGGTGTCTCAGAGGAAAGGGAAAGGTGGAGAAGAAAAGATGAATGCTATAAAAGACGAGGTTGAGAAGTTACTCGAAGCTGGCTTCATCAAAGAAGTCAAATATCCTACTTAGATGGACAATGTAGTGATGGTCAGAAATAAGATAGGGAAGTGGTGCATGTGCATTGATATCACGGATATCAACAAAGCTTGCCCTAAGGATCTGTACCGATTACTGTAAATAGACCTACTCATTAACAAGACTTCAGGGTACAAACTACTCAGCTTCATGGATTCCTGTTTAGGGTACAACCAAATCTGTATGATCTCGACCGATGCACTAAAGACTGCCTTTATGATAGTTCATAGAAACTACTATTACGAGGTAATGTCGTTCGGTCTCAAAAACACAGGATCCACCTACCAACGATTAATGGATAAGGTATTCACCACTCAGATCGGGAGGAATCTGGAAGTATACGTAGACGACATGGTCGTCAAAACAATTATTGAAAAATGGCATGTAACATACTTGAAAAAAACATTTGCATCCATAAGGCAGTATGACAAGAGGCTCAACCCCTACAAATGTATCTTTGGAATTCAAGCTGACAAGTTCCTAGGGTTCATGCTCACTAACCGTGAAATAGAAGCCAACCCAGACAAGTTTCAGGCGATTATTGACATGTGTAGCCCATCTTCAAAAAAGGAGGTACAACAAATAATTGGAAGGTTAGCCGCTTTGTCTCGATTTCTATCATGCTCTAGAGATATGGCGATCCATTTCTTCGCAGCCCTTAGGAAGTCGGTAGAATTCAAAAGGACAACAACATTTATGGAAGCCTTTCAAGGAGTAAGACGCTTCTTATCCTCTTCACCAATCCTGACGAGACTAGAAGAGAATGCACCTTTGATCCTATATCTGGCAGTTTCTGGAAAAAAAGCCATGAGCTCAGTTCTCGTTCAGGAAGGGGAAAAGGGGGAAAGGTTGGTGTACTTCGTTAGCAAAGTTCTGAAATGAGTCGAGCAATGATACTAGAAGATTGAAAAGCTAGCACTAGCATTGAAAATAACAACCCGGAAATTGAGACATTATTTTCAGGGTCATCTGATAACCGTGAGGACTAATTATCCCATCAAGAAGATACTGAAGAAGCTGGATCTAGATGGAAGGATGGTCACATGGGTTGTGGAATTGTCAAAGTATGATATCAAATTCACTCAGAGAACCAACATCAAATCGTAGGCGTTGGTCGACTTTGTAGTGGAACTAAGTGACCCAATACCCAAAAAAAATATGAGCAAGTGGACTTTTCATGATGACGATTCATCCAACCTTAAGGGAAGCAGAGTCGGGGTCATCCTCTAAAGACCCGATAGCTTTGCATTTGAATACTCCTTAAGCTTCAACTTTTAGGCTAGCAATAATCAAGCAGAATACAAAGCTCTCATAGTGGGAATGAAGTTAGCTAAGGAGGTGGGAATCACCTATCTAGCAACAAACACTGATTCCCAATTGATTATTGGGAAGATGAAAGGGGGGTACCAGACAAGGGAATAGACATTGTTAAAATACCTCCAGATGGCGTAGGGGCTATCAAAGACCTTCGTGGAATTTGAGATTAATCACATCCCCAGGGAAGAGAATTTACGAGCTGATGAACTAGCCCAACTCGTCTGTACCAAAGGACCGGTGCTAAATAAAACAGTGATACAGGAGATCCTAGAAAGGCCAAGCATCGATCAGGAAGAAGCCATGTTGATCGAGCACATCAAAGGATGGATGGCCCAGATAATATAATATCTGACGTAGGGGATCCTGCCCGAAGACACCAACGAAGCTAGGCGCATAAAAGAGGTATTTGCTCGCTATCTGATAGTATTTAACAAACTGTAAACAATCTGTAATTCATTATGGCCGGGTAGTGCAAATATACACACTCGACCTCAAAAACTCGGTCAACCTCGCCAAGGCTCTGGACCTACTCGGCCACCCTTACAAGAGGCTTTGATTTGGCAAAAACTCGAAGCACACTTAAAGCCTCTCACAAACTCGGTCAACCTCACCAAGGCTCTAGACTTACTCGAACACCCTTACAAGAGGCTCTGATCCAGAAAAAAGTCGAAGCCCACTCAATGCCTTTCATAAACTCAGTCAACCTCGCCAAGGCTCTAGACCTACTCAGCCACCCTTACAAAAGGCACTGATTCGACAAAAAATCAAAATGCACTCAACGTCTCTTGCAAACTCAGTCAACCTCGCCAAGGATCTGGACCTATTAGGCCTATGTTACAAGAGGCTCTGATTCGGAAAAAGTTGGAAGCGCACTCAAGCCTCTCGCAAACTCGTTCAACATTGCCATGACTTTGACCTACTCGACCACCCTTACCAGAGGCTCTGATCTGGAAAAAAGTTGAAGCACACTCAAATCCTCTCACAAACTCGGATCCGCTAAAAATACAAGAGTATTTTAAGCATCCAGGCCTCTGTTCGCATCCATTAAACACTCCCCGCCCAAGGGTTGAGTAAAATTAACACTCCTCACCACAAGGGTCGAGTTCCATCATTAAACACTCCCCACACAAGGGTTGAGTTCTATTAACAAACACTCCCCGCCACAAGGGTCGAGTTCGACAACTAAAACCCCTCACATAAGGGTCGAGTATTCCAAAAACAAGGGAGCTTTAAAGTAAATCGAATAGAGCCCACTGAGGCGATTTTGAGAACATAAATAATTCACCCAAGGCTCATTAAAGCATAAGAGATGAACGAGAAAATAGTCCCTATTGGGCTCTCAAGAATCAAGTCGAAGAAGAGCAAGCTTGCTTCGATCCATAAGCTTTGATTGGGCAATGGTTTCCTTCGAGCAACCTACTTCAGTCCATAAGCTTCGACTTGGCAATGGCTTCTTCGAGAAACCTACTTCGATCCACCTCCTTGCTTCGATCCACAAGCTTCGATTGGGAAATGGCTTCTTCAAGAAAACTGCTTCGATCCACATACTAAACCCTTCGATACACATAGTTTCGACACTATGAATTACAAGTCTATGTTCATCCTTACTTCGATCCACAAGCTTCGACTTGGCAATGGATTCTTCGAGCAACTTTCTTCGATCTATAAGGATAGTTGTTGTGGAATTTGAAGTTTGGACATTTGAACTTTCGACCACTTAATCAAGTGATTACTCAAGATATGGTTATTGGTATTCCAAGTCTTGAGATGCCTGAAAAAACTTTGTGAAGTTTATTTAATAGGAAAGCAATCCAGAAATACTTTCATTTCGACTATGCCAATGAGATCATCTTGCATACTCAAAGTGGTACATTCAGATGAATGTGGTCCATTCAAAGAACATACAATTGGTGGAAACAATATTGTTTTGTCTGTTGATGAGTTTGATCGAAGGTTGTGTGGTTCATTTGAAGAACATACAATTGGTGGAAACAATATTGTTTTGTCTGTTGATGAGTTTGTTCTAAGGATTTGTGGTCCATTCGAAGAACATACAATTGGTGGAAACAATATTGTTTTGTCTGTTGATGAGTTTTTTCGAAGTTTTTGTGGTCCATTCGAAGAACATACAATTGGTGGAAACTATTGTTTTGTCTGTTGATGAGTTTGGTCGAAGGTTGTGTGGTCCATTCGAAGAACATACAATTGGTGGAAACAATATTGTTTTGTCTGTTGATGAGTTTGATCAAAGGTTGTGTGGTCCATTCAAAGAACATACAATTGGTGGAAACAATATTATTTTGTCTGTTGATGAGTTTGGTCAAAACTTATGGATCTATGTGATCAAAATGAAAGGACGGAGTATTCGACCATAGTAAAGAAAAAGGTCAAAGTTCTACAGAGATTCAAGATCTTTGTAGAAGGAATCAAGTCGAAGACAGAATTTTGAAGAACATTGATCAAATCCATAGGCCATGCTACATGATCTTGCTTTGCAGGCCTCAAACTTGTGTTTTACTCCATAATTAATTTTTTACACAATTAATTAAGCTCTTACCCAAGTGTTTAAGGTATTGTCCAAGCCAATTTTCCCTTAATGGAACAAAGTTACCATTGCCATTTTAGAAAAGTAAGCTTTATGAAAAATGTCAATGCATTGAGCCTTGTGACTTTTATCTCTGATTGCAAGCAATATCAAAAGCATGAATCAAATCTCCTAAACCCAACAAACATCAGGCCATGCTTGTACTTGAACTTTGGAACCATAAAAATCCATTCAACTTGATTTTTTCATTTTCTACTAAACCTTAACATGTTATCTCAAGATTATGGTTACCACAAGATGTCAAACCTCTTCCCTATAAATAGAGATATTATTTGCAACATGAAAAGGAGGACCAGCCTAAGAACACTCCCAAAAAACCCTCAAAACTTCTAAAAAAAACTCCTTGAACTCAGAATCTGCATCCAAAGCCATATTGCTTTTCATTTCTAACTTTGAAGAGCCAACTCCAAAATCCTTCATTCATTTTCCATTTTTTCCACTCGAACATCATCTATACACCACAGTGACACTATCCCAGCCCTTAAACCACCTATGTAATTATTTCTTCCTCATCCACCATTTTCAAAAAAAATCCACCTTTGCAACTTGACTTGTCCAGAACAGTTGGGCAAGCTACAAGACATTCTAGCAATTGGAGTAGCTTCAGGGAGGTCCAGGTAAGCTTAATCTATCATCAAACCATTTCTGGAATTCGTGTAGAAGTCCTTCGAATTTCACTCCAAGAGGTAAGTTTTTCAAACTTGGAACTCTTCATCCAAGCATAATTTGTATATACATTGTGAAGAAAAGATGTAGATATCATGTCTAGGAAGCTGACCATGTCCATAGTTTTGATTATCTTTGCGTGTACATCTAGAATTTCTTCTATGATCAGTTAGGTTTTAGTTTTAATACTGAACAAAATTCATGCTAATCTTCGACCCATAACTTTTTGAAAATTATGTGGTTAGATTCATATTCAAATTTTAGGCAGGTTTGATATTTACATCTTTCGATTTGGCTGAGAAATGAAGCTTTTAAAAGCTTGACAATGGTGATATATATCCCTGCGCATGAGAAGGAAGAAGATGAAGCCATGTTCAAATTTTCAGAAATGAGTTCATTTCATATTTAGTGCAAGTTGGATAACTAACGGATGAAACAGACCACCCCAGTGGTACAAACAGCGCGCGCGTAAGGCATTCATGTATAAGGTCCTGGGTTCGAGCCCCAGCGAGACCTTTTGTATTTATTTTGTCATTTTTCCAAACTAACATGTAAGTTTATAACATATTGAGTGTTGGCTGTTTTGAATGGAAGGTGTGGAGAACCTAGGTTCAAACCTTGGCAGGACCAAAACAAATTTTTATCACTTGCTTGTTTTCTTTTTTTTAACAAACTTCAACATTTTTCCAACCAATCAAAATAAATCCTTTTGAGTTGATTTTTTTTGCACACTATTTATTTACAATGTCTATTTTATGAATATATAAAAATATCACAAAAAAATATTTTATTTTCATATTTATTTTAATTAACCAAAAGCCTTCCATAAAAAACCCTAAAAAATGATTTCTTGATTAATTTGATTTCCTTTTAACTTAAGATTAATTTTCCTTTTTTTTATTAGTCACGTCCCTTTAGGTTAATTAGGTCAAAACAATTTTCCTAACAAAAATCCAAAGCAAAATTCATTTCTTTTTATATTCCTTGTACATTATATTCATGTCATTTCTTGTACAAATTCAATATGGTTGTAATAGATAATTAGGTTTAGATTCTTGCAATCCTCATTTGTAAATTTGTACACCACATCCCTAAAAATGGTTGTGATAGCGTAGGACATTTATTTTCCGTAATTGACCGCTTTTATATCAATGCTAGTAAATTAGGGTTTGTATGAAAAGATAAAATCAATACTTAGAAAACCCCAATCCAAGACAAAATCAAGCATGAAAAAATAAACACTTGCACACTTACACCTCTAGGGTTAAATCCACTTGTTGCCTTATGAAAAATGGTCATGTTATACATGTGAGACGTCTTAGCAAAAACAATCAAAAAATATGAGATCATAGTCCCTCGATGACGCTTAGAATGTTGCCTTCAAATGATCTTAGTCCCTCAATAGAAATGCTAAGATATCTCACAACATTGCTATTCATGATTATATGATGACCCACGCCCGTCCCTTTACATCCAAAGATAAGACTTCTTGCCAATAAATGGTAAGATAGAAATATCAAATGAAAGAAGAAATGAACAAAATACTTTTGAGTAGGTAGAACGTTCTTAGTTTCTTGCTCACAATCCATCTTCAAAAAACAAACATCTTTTCAAACACACCAAATACTTTCAAAACATGAAATATTTTCAAAAAGTCCAACACTTTGTATGCATTCTTATAGAGACGAGAATGATTACAAAGTTTTCCTAAACGAGGGCGCTTTTCAAAAATACTTTCAAAACCCACCAAAACACATTTCAAACAAAGAAATTTCAAAAGTGATCTAGCAAGAAACTAAGAGCCCATAGATAACTATGGATGAAAAGGGTGCTAACACCTTCCCTTTTCATAACCTACCCCCCGAACTCAAGAAATCATCCCAAAGGTCTTTCCTGTTCTTTTCACCATTTCCTTATTGGATAAAAGAAAAGTTGGTGGCAACTCTTGCTATCCGCAATAATTTGCGATCAAACGCAAAACAACCAAGTCAGTTCTTCCATCGTATTACACATACGCTTTAGGGCCTCTATCTGCCACTAATGACACTCCCCATATAAGGGTCGAGTACTATAAAAACACTACTTGTTTTAGATTCGAGTTCTATAAAACTCTTCGTATAAAGAGGCAAAACCTCACACTCCTCATCAAGAGAGTTAACTACATCACTGGAGTGGAATCAAGGCCCAGCAGGTCAACTCCACCCCAGAGTAATGAAAATCTATAAAGCGGTCAAATACCGCAACTCCTCGACTGTGTTGGTATGACTCGAGGCCAATCAAGTTAATGAAACATTTAACCATTATCTAATGAAACCTGGGGCTTTTATTTACCACCAGTGAAATAATACCTACCTTAAATGACAAAGAGCATTCTAAAGCTGGACGGATAAAAACCCATTATGGTAACCTCCAGACCTAATAAGTTTTTCTAGGGGATCATTAGCCCGTAACAAAATAAGTGAATAAATCACCCACCTCAAAACAGGCTTAAGGATCTTAAATACAAAATAAATACCATCACTGATTCTATAAATCAGCCAAAAGAGAATGTAAAACCGGGTACCTTATATTCGGACACTTACTCTCGTAGAATTCATACCCGGGAGACCCTACTTGGAAATAGATCACGTCGCAAGTGTTAAGGCACTTATAAATGACAAAAAAATAAAAAGGCACTAATTAGAAGACGAACTCTCTCGATTACGTTACAACCTGGAAAAAATACTTCACTTTAATGAATTGTATGCCCGAAAGGCTCCATGTATATCCTGCGTACTTCGTGCCTAGGGGGCTTAATCTATACGCCAGGGGTATTTTATCTAGGCCAGGATATGAACTCGGTAAAACTCTAAGGGGCACTATAGGCCAACTAAAAATCCTCTTTGGGTTAAAACGAAGACCCCAGTCCAATTGACTCAAAAGTCGAGATAAACAAACATTAAACTCACTAGTTTGTGATACTGCCAAAGTTAGTCTAACCGGTGACTGGCCAAACAGTCCAAAAGCATGAAACATCCCACGAAAATGTTGGATATAGACCTCAGTAAGAATAAAGTGTAAAATAGAGTAATCGGGCCCTTTACCTATACTAAAGTCGGGTGGGCTATTGTTGTACCCTAATTTTTGCCCCTAAGATTCCTCTATCATCTCATATCAACTCAATCACAACAAGATCACACTAGGTTTGGTTCTTCTCCCTATCTCTAGGTTTTATCATGAGGAATCACCAAGCACCTTTATTTGTATATTGTGGTCATCTATGTTTTTTATTGATTAACTTTTAACTAATAAATACAATTAATGTTTGCTCTAATTGATGATATTATAGGTGAGGGCACAACACATTTCATCAAGTTGATTCATAGGTTCATGAGTTTATTTCCATGCCTTCTCCAACAAAGCTTCATTGAGATTCAAGATTGATCATTGAATATGCTTTAAAGTAATATCATGGAAAGGTCTACCATGATTCATCATCCATCAATTTATCAAAGAAAGTCAAAAGATGCAAGGAATGATTGAAGAAGTTTGACCTAATTGGACAAATTCTTGATTCTTTGATTATAATTACATAACTCTCTCAATATTTAATATTTGGAGGTGGTTATTGTTTCTATGGGTTCTTATTATCATCCAAAACAACCTATATTCATATGGAAAAAGCTATTGTGCAAGAAAGTTTGTCCAAAATTGAAAAGGGTTTCCAAGTTATTTTGGTGCTTCAAGAGCTAGTTTTGAACTTCTAAGGGCTATATCTTGCTCATCTTTCTATATTTTTGAGTAGTTCTAAAGACATGCTTCTCTTTAAAGGGTTATCAACTAATAAATTTAATATTTTCAAAAAAAATTGGTGTGGAAGATGCCTAATTATGAAGAAAGATTACAAGTCTTCTAGATAGGCTATCAAATTTCCTTATGTAATTTCAAAAGATCATAACTTGGTCAATTTGTATCTCCTTGAGCCCATTATTTTTCCATAATTATATTAAGGATGTTAAATTTAACTCTTCTTTTATTTGCAAAGCTTTAAAATGAGTGGAAGATGCTCTAAGAACCCAAAAGATTATGGGTCACCTCGTGAATTTTTACCAATTTTACAAGGCCATAAATTTTTCAATACTTGGTATTTTTGAGTGATTCAAGTTTCAAAATGCTTTTTGGAAAGTCTACTTCAAGCTAGCATCATTGATCAAAGTTAAATTTTGGAGGAAGACCTTGTTTGGAATCAAAACATTATAGGTCACTTTTAAAAAAAACATAGGATTTTTCTTACAAAAAGTCAGCATATTTTTCTCAACTTTGACCCATCACAAGTTCTGGATCAAGCATCCATTTGATATCATTCTTGGAACATTGCAAAGATTGTGACATTATCTTTTAAAAGCTTCAAGAATCATGCCCAAAGACCTCTTGAGCTATGAACACCATGGATTCAAAGATGGTACCTTGAAACTGAAATTTTCTCCAAAGTCAAAATTTGAAATTCATAATGTGGCTTCTAAACACCAAATTAGCACGCGTTTTTGATTTAAACATGCTTAACCCAGTTCCCAAAGTTGAATTAAGGATCAAAACACAAGAATTAACTGAGTTTTTAACAAAATCAAGTCACACTTTTCTTATTTTCGAGCTTCCTTTTTTCCCTCCAAACTTCACTTTTGCTTCTAATTCTTTTCACCATTCACTCTCCTATAAATAGAGGGACATGTTGCATTCATTTTCTCAAGCTTGAAAAGCCAGAATCACCCTGCCAAACTCTCTCCTTAACCCACTTTTCTACAACTTCAAATTTCGTTTTACAGCCTTCCTCAATCCATTTTCTTTATCAATTCTTCATCCTTGAACTTCACTGAATCTAACAGAAGAAGAACCAAGCCCTAAATCATCCTAAGTCGTGCTTGCCAAGTCAAGTTTCAGAGCTCTGAATTTGGACTTCAATAGGTAGATTCCTTCATCAATTCTCTCAAAATTTGTTACTACAATGAAGCTCTCCTCATTCTGATACTATTCACAACATTTATTTTCAACTAGAAGTGAGTTTTGGCCATGAATTTTCAAATCCCTATTCAAATTTTTCCTTCTGTTTTTGTGTAAATCGACTGAGCTACACCTTAAATAAATTTTTCGCGAGGGTACGATTGTTTTTGTCTTGATGACACGAAGCGAATGGCATAGGTCTAAGCTCCTAATTTTACAGTATGAGAGACCTGCAATTCGCGTGGCTGGAGGTTGAAGATGACCAACGTGTCATCTCTCAACCAATGACAACGCGCCACTTTTTTTCTTTCAAAAATCTGATTTAATAATTGATCCAATGTTTTATTCATTAAGGACCATGATATGCACAGCGCACTGGGTCCCTTGGATCTGATTACTAATGCGTTTTGACATTCATCCAATGGTCTATATTCTTTTGTTCTATTTTTATTTTCTTATTTTTATATTTTAATTGATTTAAACTTCAAGAAATCATAGAAAATTCTTTTTTGACTCAAAAATTATGAAAAAATTCACAATTTTTTTTTCAAATACTCTCTTTCTGATTTTTATTTTTTCATGATATTATTTTCAAATTTGATATTTTTTATAATTTCTCCTTTATTTTAACTTGTTTTTAATTATTTAAAATTACTTTTTGATATTTTTAAATTCTAAATTTTTTTTATAAAAATCATTTTCCTTATTTTTGACTTCTGAAATTTTTCTAGAATTTTATTTTGATTTCTACTACTTTTTATCCTTTTTTCACTTATTTTAGTGATTTAATTAGTTTAAAAATACTTTTTATTTTAAAAAATTACCAAATAATTTATAAAAATATTTGAGGTCATTTATGATTTTTCTATGGTCTCTTTAAATTTTTCTTTGATACTTTGAATGTAGTTTTCTATTTTACCTTTTATTTTCATTTTAAAAACAATTTAAAAGTCATTTTTCTTTTTATTTTATTCATTAAATGCAATTTATTTTTTAAATATATTCTGGTTATGTGATTGTTGATTATAAACTTCATTAACGTCATTGGATCTTGAGTGTTGTGTTTAACTCCACTAAAATGGATGGATGATTTTAATGATAGTTTGATTAAATTTTTTATTCAAATATATCCCCTCCCTCTTCATCTTATCCCCCTCTCTTTTGTGCTACATGTTGTTAGAAGATGATCTATATATCATTACTCCAAACATATGGCACATAGATTGCTATTGACCGGCCTCAAAATAGGTGTGACATCTACATAAGTTCGCTTACGATTGCTTAACATAACGTTAAATTTTGTCCCGATTCGAGAAATGATCACTTGTGGCCCAAACCTATATTTGTAAGCCCAAGTATGTTTAATTTAAAACCTTTGATCTAATAAACTTGAGGTTCATTTTTAGGAGGGTTTGGTCTTATCAATCCTCTAATGAATCATCACAAATTTTGGACTAAGTGAATCATTTAAATATCGTTCATCATTTGTTGTTGACTTAAGATTTATAAATGAAGGATATACTTGACAAAAACCAAATGAAACTTGTTATTGAGAGGATTTGATTTTATCAATCTTCTAATGAGTTTTCAAATGCAAGATTCAAGATGGTCATTCAACTAACCTCTAATTTCTAACCCATTAACAATTGACTTTTATTTTCATGCATTTACTTTACGCCTTTACTTTTACGCACCATTTATTTTAGCATTTTACATTTCATGCTATTTTAATCTTTGTTTACTTGAGCATTCATCTTTATGTCATTTTTATTTCTATCACTCGAGCTTTTCATTTTATTTTTGAAGATACTTAATAACCAACTTGAACAATAAAAAAATTTAAAGTTACTTGGACTATTTGGTTACTATCCTTGGCATTTTGGAGTTATGGACTTCTTGGACTTAGGATTAGAGACCTTGACCTACTTTGAGACCTTGTAACTTCTATTACAATTTTGTATGGAGTTCTTGGGGTTTACTCCAAGACACTGGGTTGTTTATTTTCTTTGTGTGCAGGTTATTCTGATTATATGCTTTGTTTGTGATTGAGAATTCATCTGTATACAACCGTTATTTTGCCCAATTTTTATGAAGACTTAATAAATTTGAAGTTGGTATTCTTAAGAGGTTTTATATCTTTGCTTGTGTGGTTTCAAATCCAAAGGAAGGGAATTCTATATTGACTCGTTGGGTCAAATGTTGGATTCTTGTTGGTTAGACAGTTCTTTTCCCTAGATTTTACGTTATGCTTTAGGATTGTCCCTTCATCTCCTCCCACCTTCTTTAATTTCAAAAATATTCTCCCTCATTTTCAAAACTATTCTTGTTTTCTAAACTAGAATCGTTTTCACAAAAAATTTGGACTTAGGTCCACGCATTTTCAAAAATATTTTCTTAATCAAATTTTAACTAACTTAATAATACCTTGACATTTTTGTGAGAAGACTAAAATTCAATTAATCTCATTCAAACCATTTTTTCCATTTTGGATTTTTTTTATCTTAAAATTTTCTCAAAAGATTAGACTCTTGTCAATCCCTTGTAGTGATGCGAGCTATTATACTTCTACGATATGTAGTGAAGTGAGATATTTTCCACTTGGGTGTTGAGCGAGGCTTTGTTGATTTTAAAATCTAAGCTATATCCTCCACTTTGAGATGATGCAAACTCTCCTTTCTCATAATTGTGGGTAGTAAGTATGTTTTCCACTCAGATAAGACGATGATGTCTTGTCTCTTAAAATTAAATAACACACTTGTGTTTTAAAAATTTTAAAGGTGAACTACGAATACCCTGATCCCTATTACACACAAGGTGGTACGTAGGCACTAAAGTTTCACAACTGCGTCGGGTGCAAAAAATTGTAAAATATACTTCTTTTCTCATCCCCACAATTTATTTTTGTATACAACATTTATAGTCAAAATACACAAATTTTCAAAGAGGTTCCTGCAGAGTACCGTAGATGTTTAGGGTGCTAATACCTTCCCTTTGCATAACCAACCCCCGAACTTAGATTATCTCCCCCTTGTTTTGGGGTTATTCACTCTTTTCCCATTCCTTTGGAAATAATAAAGCGCGGTGGCGATTTTTTATTTGATCTGTGCGAGTCAAGTCAATCCAATGGCTTAGTCTCAACATTTTTACCGCTATAAAAATGGCGAGTTCACTGGGGAAATATCGACCAAATGCGGGTCCATCCCTAAGTCGGTTGAGCCTATCTTTGTTTATTTGTATATGTGTTATTATGTGTCGTATATTATATGTTGTATATATGTTTGTCTGGATTTTCCTGGTTTTCAGGGTGCTTGGAGATTTCTCATAAGTCCTATACCCAGACTTGGGCAAACTTAAGATAGGACGGATGGTATAGTCATGTTAACTTTGAGTGAGTAATCCCAAAAAAGGAGGCATGAGATACCCCACTCAGTGGAGGACCCTTTGACTGTAGTTTCGTTTACCGAGTAATCGGGAAGACGTGTTACTTTCGACCTGGGAGCCTACTGAAGCTGAGGACTGTAAAACCTTTAACCCATCTTAGCCTTTTATGTGTAGTTAGGAAACTAGGACGGAGTAATCCGGAAATGGTTGTCACGCGATACTACACTCAGACGATTTTTTATTGAGAATGTAGACTCTGGGAACCTCTTAGAACCTTGTTCGAAAGGTAATAACCTATTAGTCCATACCTTGTAGGTAGTAACTTTAACTTTATTCTCGTGACATCGAACCTATGAACCCCTCATGTTTGTGATCTTGTGTGTGATTATTGCATCATGCATTCATGCACCCATGAGCATTGTTTTAACCAAATTTTAAAGGAACTTAAGACTTCTGCTTGCAAACATCATAAATTTTGTAATTATGGACTTTGGAAGGAGTACTCAGAAGTACAGTGTCAAGAGTCCTGATTCAGGAGAATTGAGAAAGCTTGAATCCTTGGTATCTAGTCATTGGGATTTCCATTTCTCCGAGCTGTCTTTAAGATGGATGTCTCCACGCCTTTGATCTAGTTCCTCAATTCTTTGTATCAGTGATTTAATTTCCTGATTATCAGCAAAGTATAAGAGAGGAGTGCAAGAGGATTTATTTTCCCTTAGCATTCCAAATTCAAGCTCAAGATGATGTTACAACACGGTGTTGGTTCTTCTTTGGATGCAGTTCATGTGGAGCTGAGGATTTAGCTTTCTCTTTCTTCTGTATAGGATTAGTGAAGTTTTGTACTTCGGATGTAACCTTTCCAATATTAATGAAAATTAATTTTTTAGTTGTACCAATTGTGTGTTTTAATTATTGTTTGCAATTCGTTTATAATGTTCCAAAGTTCTTTGAAAACTTGGTTTTAAAACATTTAAACAATCATTTGCATTGCATAACATGCATCATTATCATTTATGTCTTGATTTCGAGAGTTTCCTGGAGTCTTATCCTCTGCTCTTCATCTTTAGAAGTCAGGTTATTGCGTTAGTGCAACACTTGTGCTAAGAGAAGATGGAAAATATTAAGCAAGAAATCTTTGAACTCCGCAAAGAGGTAATTACTTTGAAGGCTGGTATGGAGTATCTAACTGCTTTGGTTAAAACTTTGGTTGATGCCCAAGTTAATCCTTCTTGAAGGAAGAAGGTATGGCAAAGGTCTTCACAGAAAATCTAAAATCATTCTTTCATGAGAAGGTGATAGTCAATGCGCCCACTGATTACTTTGAAAAAGTGAATGTGGGAGTGCTTCTAAGAGAGGATGTCTGAAAGGGATGTTTATCTGAAGATGGTGGCTCAGCTAGTGGTGTGAAGAAGTTTGATAATAACTTTTCCAAGAAAAGAACCAGAGGAAGAAATAATCATCGTCAGAATCAGCATGTTTCTCCTGTCATCCCTGCGTTTAATTTACCTCATATTTCTCCAGATTGTCAATAAAATTAGCAAGTTCATGATTAGAGGAAAACTCAATTTGATCCAATTCCAATGACCTATGCAGATTTGTTTCCTGTCCTGATGCAGAGGAATTTGGTTCAGATCCGACCTCCATCGAAGATTCCTGAGAAGATGCCTTGGTATTACAAAGCTGATTTGTCATGTGCCTTTCATCTGGGAGCCCCTGGGCATAATATCGAACATTCTTAACATTTGGAGCAAAACTGTTTTGAATGATGTCAAAGCAGATGTCTTGACATCTGCCTACTGAACTGATCTCAGCCCAAAATTTGTTAAGTCTTTTGTTTATTGATATCTAGCACTCTATAACTCAGGATTTGTGAACTACAGGTTGCGAAAAATATGGAGGAATATTTTTCAAATTGCATCTTAGCCTGTTTTTATGGAAATATTCAAAAGATTTGAATATTTGTTTTCAATCCCATGCCCAAAGATGCACATATATAAGGACTCGTTACCTTATTCAAAGAAAAGAAATTTTTAAAATAAGAATACTTTCTTTCTGATTAGAAGTTTAGGCTTTTTATTTGTAATACACTCTAAGTATTAGTTTAAGTACTTGAGTTGTTATTTGGGTTGTTAATTGTGTATCATTCATAAGCTTTTAAGCATTGAATGATTGAAGTGTTTCAAACTTATTTATTTTTTAAGTGATTGAAGGGACTTGAGGATGGCCTCATACCTAGGTGATTCTTAGGTAGAAGTTTAGTTTGGGTAGTGATTAAGTGATTATATCGTAAACTGGTTGTTTACTGAGGGTCTATGAATTGATACTATTTAGTGAACTTGTCCCTGGCTTGGTAGCCCCTAGAGTAGGTGTTATTGTATGCTGAACTGGGTGAGCAATCTCTTGTGTTTTTACTGCTTTTGATTTTACTGCACCTTACTTGCAAACAAATATTTGTGTCGTGACATCTCTTTCGACATCACATATCTGATATCAGAATTTCACTTTTATTTGATTTCGCAGGTACGATGATCATGAATGAAGACTGAAGGCAAGGGATTTGGCTTCAACTTTCTCCTCTCCAATATCTTCTCCCATTTCTCCCCCTTGTTTTAGTCTTAGTTTTAGGTTTAAATAGGCTTAGGGTTAGAATTAGATTAGGAAATAGATTAATCTTGATTATTGTTACAAATCAATTAGAGAATTTGATTGATTTTAGATTTGATTTAGTTCTGTAATTAGAATTAGGGTTTCAATTTTTTATTCTTGTATGTAGTTCAAATTTTGTATATACATTCATAAATCAATAAAAAATTTCCAATCTTTTAATTCTTAATTAGATTTGAATCAAAATTATGAATTTCTAAATTTTGGCCTTTTGAGCTAACTTAGTGATGAAGAGAAACGCGCAATTGAGATTAGGGTTTTAAATCCCTTGGTTGACTTCGGTTAACACTACCCAAATAAATAAATAAAATAATGATAATAAATTTATAAATAATAATAATAATAATAATAATAATAATAATAATAATAATAAGAAATGCAGAGATGTTGACCCCGAGGTCAACTCACAATAATATGGCAAACAAATCATATTAATAACAATAATACAAATATTATTTAATCTAAATTCATTTATGCAACCAAACAAAATAAAGTTTAGTCTAAATAATATATTAAAAGATATCTAAACTTTAATTAAAAATTTAATTATTTATAACCTTTTAAGACTATATTTATTTATGGGCCAAAATTCAATGGACTATTTTTAATATAATCATAATAAGCCCATTACCATATAAAACTTAGAAAATGTTTATAATTTTGTCAAGTAAATTGTAAATGATTTTAACATAACTTATTTTATCTAACCTATAATGCTTATAAAATCTAGTGTTAGTATGCATGCAAAATTAATTACATAAATGAGAAAAGCAGAAGAAATTAGTGTGAAATACCCTAACACTCTTAGTAAAATAATTTTTTACTGTAGCATAAAGACCGACAAATTTGGGGTATGACAGTTGCTCCTGTTTAATCACTCTGCAATTTGAAGGGTGCAAGAATACGAAGTTCTCGCACGTCATCAGAGGGTTATTAAATAATGGAAGACCCCAAACTTTGACTAAAGACTCTTTTTATTTTTTTTAAATAGTTTTGAATTAAATCAATAGATATGAAAAGGACGCAATCGCAGATTTTGCATTCCTACCACAACCTAGGGGGTAGGCAATGCAGATATCTACTCTATTTATGTAAAGGGACTAAACCAATAGAGTCGAAAAAGAAATGAAAACAATTTGCTAACGCTTTGGGACTAACATAGTAATTTGTATCACATATTTGTATACTTATCACAACCTAAGGGATAAATGTTGCGGTATCAATCTTATTTACGCCAAGGGACTAAATCAATAAGATTGAAAATTTTGGAAAAATAACTTATCATTGCTCAGGGACCCATATGATTAGTTATATTTGAATTTCACATCTACCACAACCTAGGGGATAGATAATGCGGGTATCAACACTATTTATGCCAAGGGATTAAACCAATAGAATTGAAAAGGTTTGAAAACAACTTGCTAATACTTCAGGACTAACATAGTAAGTTGTATCGTGGATTTTGCATATTTGATTTTGCATATTTATCACAACCTAGGGGATAAATAATGCGGGTTCGAAGTTTGATATTGGAATTTGAAATTTGATAGTTTGAAAATTGAACAACTAGGCCACGGATATGAATCGTAGATATGCCAACTAGTGTAATTTTGTTTTGTAGTACCTCTAATTGTTATATCTCTTCTTAATTGAGGTAACTATATGTGATAGTGTAAAAATCTAAGGTTTGAATTTTTGATTCGTGCAGGTGACTTAGCTGGTAAATAGGCCTTAAGATTTCTCGATGTATTCCTGGGCCTTTGTGATTCAAATGTAATGCATGATTGATATGTTTATGTACAATGTTTTAATGATAATTTTATTGATATGTATTTTGTATGTAGATGCACCAAGTATTATGAATGTTTTTTTATGATATTTCTCCTTTAGATCATTAGGTCTTCAGGGTCACTGACTTCCTAACACTTTCTGCTGTTTTATTGTAGCATCTCCAAGTTGACTTGTATTTTTATATATTGTTGTGAACAATGTCAGTATGGTTTTGATGTTTGTACTTCAGGCGTTGTCGTGGATTTCTTTTGAAATTTTTCTAACCAAATTTCTTTATGATGTTCATTAATGCTTTCTATTTTGTCATGTTCCCAAAGTAGTTTCAATGCAGTTTTTACAAGAACTAATCGTCGTATTTTGCAAACAAGTCAGAAAAAGAAAAACACAATTGAAAAAGATTTGAAAAATAAATTATTTTATTAATGAAAGTGCCTTTGAATAGGCCATAATACAAGATGCAATTCCTAAAAAGAGGTAATTGCAAAAATAAAATGGCAATGAAAAATGATTTCCAATACTGCTATTTCTTTAATGTCCTTGATAACTCCGATCACTTAGCTTCCAAGAAAGATTATTGGATTAGTTCTTCGTCTCAGTATTTGTTGATGTAATGAGTCACCGAGTCAGTCTTTTTGTTCTTTTTTTCATTTGGATAAAATCCCTAAATTTTGCCTGGATCGCCCTTTCGGATTTTTAATCCACCGGATGATGATTTTGTTTATATGTCCCTAATTTTTGCATGGATCACCATTTAGAGTTTTGAATCCACAGGGATTCCCTTTTTTTCCTAAGTCTCCCTTTCGGGTTTTCGACTTAACGAGTTTTTCTTTTATACATAGTATTTTTTGACTGCATTGGAATTTAGAGGGTGTGGTAGTTCTTCCCCGTCCATTGTTGTGAGGATAAGAGCTCCTCCTGAGAAAGTGGTTTTTACCACGTATGGACCTTCGTAGTTAGGTTTCCACTTCCCACGTGAATCTAAACGAGGTAGCAGAATCTTCTTGAGGAACAAATCTCTTTCTTGGAATACTCAGGGACAAATCTTCTTATCAAATGCTTTCTTCATCTGCTTTTGATATAATTGGTCGTGGCACAAAGCTGTTAAGAATTTTTCTTCAATGAGGTTGAGCTGATCAAGTCGTGTCTAGACCCATTCTGATTCTTCAAGCTTAGTTTCCATGAGGACTCGGAGCGATGGAATTTCTACTTCAACAGGGAATACAACCTCCATGCCATAAACAAGAGAGAAAGGAGTTGCACCGGTCAATGTACGTACTAAGGTACGGTAGCAATGTAGTGCAAAGGGAAGCATTTCGTGTCAATCTTTATATGTCTTCACCTTTTTTTGGATGATCTTCTTGATGTTTTTATTGGCAGCTTCAACAGCCCCATTCATCTTAGATCGGTAAGGTGTTATGATGCTCGATCTTGAAATCGTCACATAAATCTTTCATCATTTTGTTTTTCAAGTTAGACCCATTGTCAGTGATAATTTTGATAGGAAACCTATATCGGTATATGATATTGTGCTTGATAAATCGGGTGACGACCTGTTTAGTCACATTTGTGTAGGAAGCAACCTCTACCTACTTGGTGAAATAATCAATGGCGACCAGTATAAATCAGTGTCTGTTAGAAGCCTTTGGTTTGATCTTTCCTATCATGTCAATTCCCCATATTGAGAATGATCATGGTGAACTCAAGAAGTTCAGAGGAGTTGGTGGCACGTGTACCTTATCAGCATAGATTTGACACTTGTGGCATGTTTTCGTATAATGGTAACAACCATTTACCATTGTCAACCAATAGTAACCCGCTCCTAAGATTTTTCTACCCATGGAATATACGTTTGCATGGGTCCCAAAGGTTACTTCATGGACCTCTTTCATGAGCGTGTTTGCTCTGTGTCTATCCACACATCTGAGTAGAACCATGTCGTAGTTTCTTTTGTATAATACATCCCCATTTAAGAATAACTTTGTTGCTAGCTTTCTTAGAGTTCGCTTGTCTATTATTGAGGCATTTTCTGGATATTCCTACTTCTCTAAATACCTCTTGATGTCATAAAACCAAGGCTTGTTATTTGGCCTTTCTTCTAATGCGAGACAGCGTGTGAGCTCTTCGAAGTGTCTGATTGTGATGTGTGGTTCATGATTAGGCCAAGTTACTTTGAACATGACTGACAAAGTTGCCAAGGCGCCTGCCATCTAATTTTATTCTCAGGGAGTGTGAGAGAAATTAATATTCGTAAATTCTATAGCTAGCTCCAAAACATAATCTCGATATGGGATTAATTTGGGATGTCGAGTATCCCACTCACCATTGACTTGGTGTATGAATAATGTTGAACTTCCATATACTTTGAGGAATTTGATCCTTAGATCAATAGTAGCTTCTAAACCCAAGATGCAAGCTTTGTATTCAACAATGTTGTTCATACAATCAAAACATAACGTTGCAGTATAAGGTTTATGAAAATTCTTCGGAGATATCAATACTGCTCCAATTCCATGCCCTAGTGCGTTTGAAGCACCATCAAACATGAGTGTCCATCATGCCCCTGTTTCAGGTCCTTCGTCAGATCCTGGTATTTCATAGTCTCCTATAACCATGATTTCCTCGTCTAGAAAATAAAACTTCATTGGCTAATATTTTTCTACTTGTTGATGGGCTAGGTGATCAGCTAGTATACTGCCTTTGATGGCCTTTTGTGTAACATATTAGATGTCGTATTCGGATAACAACATCTGCCATCAAGCAATTCTTCCCGTGAGAGCTGGCTTTTCGAATATGTACTTCAAAGGATCCATTCTCTCTATTAACCATGTGGTGCGAGTTAACATATATTGTCTCAGTCGTTTAGTGGCCCAAGTCAGAGCACAACAAGTATTCTCTAGGAATGAGTAACGGGTTTCCCAGTCAGTAAATTTTTTACTCAGGTAGTAGATGGCATGCTCTTTTTTACCTGTTTCATCGTGTTGACCCAATACACATCCCATAAACCCTTCAAGAACAGTCAAATAGATAATAAGTGGTCTTCCGAGAATAGGTGGAATCAGAATTGGTGGCTCTTGTAGGTATTTCTTTATCAATTCAAAGGTTGTTTGGCAGTCTTCATTCCATTCAATTGATTGATCCGTTATAAGCAGTTTGAATATAGGCTCGCAAGTGGCAGTTATGTGCGATATGAACCTTGAGATATAGTTTAATCGTCCTAAGAAACCATTGACCTCTTTTTATGTTCTTGGAGCTGGCATCTTTTGTATGGCTCTTACTTTGTTTGGATCCACCTCATTACCTCATTGGGTTACAATGAAACCCAATAGTTTACCCGACCTGACACCAAAAGTACATTTGTTCGAATTCAACCTCAGTCTGAATTTTATTAGAGGTTAGAATAATTTATGTAAGTGAATGATGTGATCTTCTTCTGTCTGGGATTTGGCAATCATATCGTCCACGTATACTTTGACTTCCTTGTGGGTCATGTCATGGAATAGCGCGACCATTGCTTGTTGATAAGTTGCTCCTGCATTCTTTTGACCGAAGGGTATTACTTCATAACAGAAGGTGCCCAAAGGAGTCATGAAGGTAGTCTTTTCCATGTCCTTGGAAGCCATTTTGATTTGATTATATCCTGGAAACCATCCATGAAAGAAAATACTAAAGCTTGAAATGTGTTGTTCACTAAAACATCAATGTGAGGTAATGAGAAATCGTCCTTAGGACTTGCTTTGCTTAGATCCCGGTAGTCCACACACATGCGCAATTTTCCGACTTTCTTGGGTACTGGCACGATGTTAGAAATCCAAGGTGGATAGTCTACCACGACTAAGAACCCTGCGTCAAATTTTTTGAGGACGTCTTCTCGAATTTTACTAGCCATGTCTGGATGAGTTCTTCTGAGCTTTTGTATATTAGGAGAACACCCCTCCTTGGGAGGTTGTTTATGCACGACAATGTTTGTATCCAAACTCATCATATCTCGGTAAGACCTGACGAATAGATCCACATACTCAAGCAGGAGCTTGATTAGCCTTTATTTCACACTTTCTTCCATGGTTGAACCTATCTTGATCTCTTTAGGGTCTTTCTTTGTTCCAAGATTAATGATTTCTACAAGTTCCTGGTGCAATTGTATGTCATTTGATTCTTGCTCTAATGATCTTGCCAACTCTTTAGAGAGTTCATAAGCTTCCTTATTTTCCTCTTCAGCTTGGTTAATTTGAGCATCAAAGTCATATCAGATTGTAGCAGTATGGTTATCAGTGAGTTTAGGTGTGAATCTGCACATTTTATCATGTTTTGGTTTCTTTTAGAATGTGAAACTGGAAAGTGTGTATGAAGAAAAATATTTCCATTTTGAAAAAAGAGTAAATAAAAGAGAAAGAAATGGATCTTGATTGAATGCAAAACATATCTCTTATTAATTAAAAATATTGTTTAAAAATGAATGGGGGCCCTTACAAGCTACCCCTATGCCTCGGGCGAGACACAAGTTATTTTAAAATAGAAAAAATTACTTTAGAAAGAAAAAGATCTCTGGAATCTCCACAACATTCCAATTCTTGAGCTCTTCACCAAGAGCATATTCGCATATGAAGTTGAATGCTCCTTTGTTACTGCTTTTGTTGGATATCACTGACACTTGTCCACTGTGCTCTACTCCTTTGTTAATGAAGGTTTACTGGATGGGAGGAATTCACCCTTTATCGTTCTTAGTAGCCCCTGACAGTTGATAGCCCAAACCAAAGTGGTCTTTCTTTTCGGGTATCTCTACGAGCTTTCCCCAACCTTTAGATGTTCGGTCTTTCACAACTTTTTGCAAGTCTCACGACGATGTCATGGAGGTCCCTAGTCTTTTGACATTTTCTATCGGGAGGGTAACCTATGTAGACACTTCCAAGACCTGGAATGGTGTTTTCAGAGTCTTTTTCCTCACTGATGTACCTGTAGGACTCCAAGTGATTTGCAAAGATATCTTCTTCCCCGTAAATCACAATCAATTTTCCTTTGATAAGGAACTTTAATTTTTAATGTAGAGTTGAGGTGACATCCATGCCGCGTGAATCCATGCTTTCCAGAGCAAGCAAGTAAATGTTGGTTCTATATCTATCACTTGAAAGGTAATGTAGAAAGGACGCAGGCCAATATTTATAGGGAGATCCACTTATCCAAACATAGTGCTTTGAGAATAATCGAAAGCTTTGACCACCATAGAACTTGGTCTTATGGCAATTCCCTCCATTGTTAGCTTCATCAGGCTGGTCTTTTGTAGTACGTTCAAGGAAGAACCAGTATCAGTGAGTACTCTGAATAGAATAGTCTTTCCATATTGGATTGAAATGTGCAATGACTTGTTTTGAGCTCTACCTTGTGGAGGTAACTCACTGACATTGAAGCTTAGGCGTGTTCCTGATATCAGATTGGACACGACTCCACCAAATTGGTCCACTATGATCTTCTTTATAACATGAGCAGCACTCAGGATCTTCATCATAGAATCTTGGTGTGCTTCTGAATTCAATAATAATGAGAGTATTGACATTTTGGACGGGTTTGGTGAAGTTGATCCACCACACTATAGTCACTTTTCTTGATTATTTTTAATAATTCATCATCCTCTTTACCGGTGAAGGCTTTACTTGGAGGTTCATGTCCTTTGCTGTTTTCAGCCACAACTTTTCCTTTATCTTTAGCCATAGTATCATCTTTTGTGTGTTGGTCAAGAGTGTATACGCGACCACTGCGAGTCATGCCCCATGTTCCTGCTATATTTGTAATTGTAGTTTCTTGATTTATCCATGGCTCACACTCATTGATTGTAGTTACATATTCCTCCTCAGGGTAAAATCCAAATTGGACTATTCCCTTGTCCACCAATTTTTGCAACGTGTTTTTGAAAGTGTCATTATGTTCCAAGAGAAAACCATATTCCAACAAATTCTCCTTCAGGATATCTATCAAAGTCTTTACTCATTTAGTCTCCTCATGATTAGTGACTATCTCAATTGCATTCACAGTTTGTCCATCATGCGGTGGCATGGGGTTTGTCTTGATATTAGATTTATCAAAGGTGATATCTTGGGAGTCTATTAGATCTTGAACCTTGTGCCTGAAGGCCCAATACTTCTCAATGGTATACCCTAGGGAATCAGCATGATAGTCGCACCTTGCATTTGTGTCATATTTTGGTGGGAGTGCCCCAATTGGGGGAGTGAGTGGCTTTAGTTACACAAGGGATGCCCTGGGCAGATGTTGTGGCAGTTGACTGTATGGTATGGGGAGAGGATCAAATCTTCTCGGAGGTATCTGAAACCTATTTTGTCGTTGATCTTGAGGGATCATCAATCGTTACTATGCTTTCTAGTGTGTTGTAACATCATTAGTTTCTCCTTCCTTCTTTTTTGAGAAGTTAGGAATATGCTTCTTTGAGTTGTAAAGGGGTACTGGATGCCCATTGTATCATTCCACTTTTTAAACCAGCTTTAATTTGTTCCCCGATTATTACCAAATTAGAGAATCTCGAGGAGATGCTGCCTATTGTACATCCCAAAATATTTGTATCAAGGCCGAGGTATGAACTCAGATAAATAATGATGTATGGGATCATCCCTAAGAGACTGTATCCCACTACTTTGTTAAGACCAACTAGGTATGAGCTCGACACAATATCGTCGATATACAGGAAGTCAGTCCCGAGGAGGGCAAGAGGTGTAACCATACCCTAATGATAAGACACGCGTTACAAGTTCATTAAAGGGAAGTTACAAGTGTTTCAAGTATTAATGGACAATTACATCATTATGGCCATTAATTATGGCTATTCAATAAGGATCAAAACCCATGCTATATGTGGGCCTAGAGACCAAAGGCAAAGGGAGATCTCTCTCTCACTACGAACTCTCTACGACATATTCCAGAGAGACACTACACATCATACCTATAGGCTTCCGCAAGAGGAATAAGCTAGACACCATTCTTGGGTCAATACCTACCACTACAGTAGCACCCAAATCCCCAATCATCCTACAACCCACTTTCTAGGCTCTCCCCACCTTCAAAGGGGGGATCCGGCCGAATATTTGTTCCATGCAAGAACATTGGCGCCCACAGTGGGGTCTTGGTAAAATTATTCGTAGGCCACACCTAAATTCACATTAAGCATAATGTTGTCACCTGGAGACCCTCCATACATGGTGCAACTATTAGCCATGGTGGAGGCCCTCAGACAACAAAATGAAACTCTAAAAGACAGCCTCAGAGACCTACAACAAAAAACGTAGGGGACGATGGTCCAAAAGTGGAGCTTTTGGAACCTCAACCTCTCTCTCAAGCTATCTGGGATAATCAAGTCCTAGAGAACTTCAAATCATCGTTGTTGACAGCCTACGACATCAAGTGCGATCCTTAAGAGCATGTTATTTGACTAACAACCAGATGGAAATAATAGGCCCCACCGACTCACTAAAGTGTAAACTAATATCTGGCACCTTCAAGGACGTGGCCCTGAGATGGTACATGAGCTTACCACGAATATCTGTGGAAAGCTACCCGGACCTGACAAAGAAGTCGATCCAACACTTCTTCGCCAATAAGCACTGTATGGTGTCCACAACATCCTTATTCAACGTCTGACAAGGTCAAGCAGAGTCTCTCCAAGAATACTTAGCCTGGTCCAACTAAGAAACCATCAAAGTATCTCATTCAAACCAAGAGTTGTTTGTTGGAGCATTCCAACACCGTCTCTGAGCAGGACAATTCAATGAATCCTTAGCCAAGAAGCCTGCATCTGATATGAATGAAATCATTACCAGAGTGGAATGCTACCTAAAGGGCGAGGAGAGAAACTTGGAGAAACAGTCTAGAGACACCCCAGAGAGAAGTAAGACCAAAGAAGAAGGGCCATGAAGGAAGTAGGAGTCTTCCTGGGCGACCTCAAGAGATAGGCCCCGGGAGCGCACAACTCAAAATCCTAATCAATGTCCCTTTGATTCAAGCGACGCGGGAACACCTCTGAACACAAGGAGAGGCAAAATCTTACAGGAGGTAGTGCACCTAAACCTGATCCCAGAAGCTCCCCGTAAATGGAAAGTCAATTCCATATTGGGAAATGAAGTCGGGGCTTGGTGTAGTTATCACTGGCTCCAGGGACACCATACCGACGATTTCCTCCAGCTAAAGAAAGAAATCGAGACATTGGTACAAAGGGGGCACCTACTAACTTATGTCAAATATGGTAAAGCCCTAGCTGATAAAAGAGATACTCGGCGTAAATATACTAACTTGGAAGAACCCTTCCAAAAGAAATGGAGAGTATTGAAGAAATGCACGAGACCAAAGTAGCTCGCCACACCCTTAACACTACCACCAGCGAATTCACTGGCGGTGGCGAAGTCAGCTCATCCAGAAAGAAGTACACCCAAGTCGTGATGCACGTATCCGAGAACATAGCCAAAGTCCAGGAATAGGATTTACACTCGATTAGCTTCTCCAGAAAATATGTGGTCGACATTATGGCCCACAAGAATGATCATATGGTCATCAAGGTACAAATCCAGGATTGGGGCGTGAAAAGGGTGCTGGTCGACCCCAGTAGCTCAACCGATGTACTCTACTGGGAAGCCTTCAAGGGAATAGATTTCGACACATCTATACTATTTCCCTTCAACAACATATTAGTCGGGTTCTCTGGAGAACAAGTGCAAGTATTTGGGCACCTCCCGATACTCACTACCTTTACAAGCGGCGCGAATGCTAAAATAGTCAGAGTAAGGTACTTGATTGTCAATGTTGCCTCACCCTATAACATCATCATAGGAAGACCCTCATTCAATTCCTTGGAAGCCGCTCTATCCACCCTGTAACTCACCATGAATTACCCCTTGGGGGATGGCCGGGTTGGGTGGTTAAAAGCGATCAAGGATTGGCCAGGAAGTGTTATAAGGATGGCCTGAAGATAAAGAGGAAGACACAATTCGAAGAACCCAGACGTTCCAATAAGCTGAAAATCAACATGATCGACATAGATCCTCATGACGATACATGGAAAGAAAGCCTTTCTCCCCATGATGAAACAAAGAGGGTCCAAATCGGCACCACACCTTCTAAAACAACCTATATAGGATGCAATCTTTCTCAGGAGGAGGAAACAGAGATCGTGGAGCTATTAAAAGATAACGTTGATTTGTTCGCATGGAAGCTCTCAGATATTCCTGGGATATACCCCAAATTCATGTGCCACTACTTAGCTTTGAAACCAGATATCAAGCCGGTGTCTCAGAGGAAAGGGAAAGGTGGAGAAGAAAAGATGAATGCTATAAAAGACGAGGTTGAGAAGTTACTCGAAGCTGGCTTCATCAAAGAAGTCAAATATCCTACTTAGATGGACAATGTAGTGATGGTCAAAAATAAGATAGGGAAGTGGTGCATGTGCATTGACTTCACGGATCTCAACAAAGCGTGCCCTAAGGATCCGTACCGATTACTGTAAATAGACCTACTCATTAACAACACTTCAGGGTACAAACTACTCAGCTTCATGGATGCCTGTTTAGGGTACAACCAAATTTGTATGATCTCAGCCGATGCACTAAAGACTACCTTTATGATAGTTCATAGAAACTACTATTACGAGGTAATGTCGTTCGGTCTCAAAAACACAGGATCCACCTACCAATGATTAATGGATAAGGTATTCACCACTCAAATCGGGAGGAATCTGGAAGTATACGTAGACGACATGGTTGTCAAAACAATTATTGAAAAATGGCATGTAACATACTTGAAAGAAACATTTGCATCCATAAGGCAGTATGACAAGAGGATCAACCCCGACAAATGTATCTTTGGAATTCAAGCCGACAAGTTCCTAGGGTTCATGCTCACTAACCGTGAAATAGAAGCCAGCCCAGACAAGTTTCAGGCGATTATTGACATGTGTAGCCCGTCTTCAAAAAAGGAGGTACAACAAATAATAGGAAGGTTAGCCGCTTTGTCTCGATTTCTGCCATGCTCTAGAGATATGGCGATCCATTTCTTCGCAGCCCTTAGGAAGTCGGGAGAATTCAAAGGGACAACAACATTTGTGGAAGCCTTTCAAGGAGTAAGACGCTTCTTATCCTCTTCACCAGTCCTGACGAGACCAGAAGAGAATGCACCTTTGATCCTATATCTGGCAGTTTCTGGAAAAAAAGCCATGAGCTCAGTTCTCGTTCAGGAAGGGGAAAAGGGGGAAAGGTTGGTGTACTTCGTTAGCAAAGTTCTGAAATGAGTCGAGAAATGATACTAGAAGATTGAAAAGCTAGCACTAGCATTGAAAATAACAACCCGGAAATTGAGACATTATTTTCAGGGTCATCTGATAACCGTGAGGACTAATTATCCCATCAAGAAGATACTGAAGAAGCTGGATCTAGATGGAAGGATGGTCACATGGGTTGTGGAATTGTCAAAGTATGATATCAAATTCACTCAGAGAACCAACATCAAATCGTAGGCGCTGGCCGACTTTGTAGTGGAACTAAGTGACCCAATACCCAAAAAAATATGAGCAAGTGGACTTTTCATGATGATGGTTCGTCCAACCTTAAGGGAAGCAGATTCGGGGTCATCCTCTAAAGACCCGATAGCTTTGCATTTGAATACTCCTTAAGCTTCAACTTTTAAGCTAGAAATAATCAAGCAGAATACAAAGCTCTCATAGTGGGAATGAAGTTAGCTAAGGAGGTGGGAATCACCTATCTAGCAGCAAACACCGATTCCCAATTGATTATTGGGAAGATGAAAGGGGGGTACCAGACAAGGGAATAGACATTGTTGAAATACCTCCAGATGGCTTAGGGGCTATCAAATACCTTCGCAAAATTTGAGATTAATCACATCCCCAGGGAAGAGAATTTACGAGCTGATGAACTAGCCCAACTCGTCTGTACCAAAGCACCGGTGCTGAATAAAATAGTGATACAGGAGATCCTAGAAAGGCCAAGCATTGATTAGGAAGAAGCCATGTTGATCGAGAACATCAAAGGATAGATGGCCCCGATAATATAATATCTGACGCAGGGGATCCTGCCCGAAGACACCAAGGAAGCTAGGCGCATAAAAAAGGTATTTGCTCGCTATCTGATAGTATTTGACAAACTGTAAACAATCTGTAATTCATTATGGCCGGGTAGTGCAAATATACACACTCGACCTCAAAAACTCGGTCAAACTCGCCAAGGCTCTGGACCTACTCGGCCACCCTTACAAGAGGCTTTGATTTGGCAAAAAGTCAAAGCGCACTTAAAGCCTCTCACAAACTCGGTCAACCTCACCAAGGCTCTAGACTTACTCGAACACCCTAACAAGAGGCTCTGATCCAGAAAAAAGTCGAAGCCCACTCAATGCCTTTCATAAACTCAGTCAACCTCGCCAAGGCTCTAGACCTACTCAGCCACCCTTACAAGAGGCTCTGATCCGACAAAAATTTGAAATGCACTCAATGCCTCTTGCAAACTCAGTCAACCTCGCCAAGGCTCTGGACCTATTAGGCCTACCTAACAAGAGGCTCTGATCTGGAAAAAAGTGGAAGCGCACTCAAGCCTCTCGCAAACTCGGTCAACCTCGCCATGACTTTGACCTACTCGACCACCCTTACCAGAGGCTCTGATCTGGCAAAAAGTCGAAGCGCACTCAAATCCTCTCACAAACTCGGATCCGCTAAAAATACAAGAGTATTTTAAGCATCCAGGCCTCTGTTCGCATCCATTAAACACTCCCCGCCCAAGGGTCGAGTAAAATTAACACTCCTCACCACAAGGGTCGAGTTCCATCATTAAACACTCCCCACGCAAGGGTTGAGTTCTATTAACAAACACTCCCCGCCACAAGGGTCGAGTTCTACAACTAAAACCCCTCACATAAGGGTCGAGTATTCCAAAAACCAGGGAGCTTTAAAGTAAATCGGATAGAGCCCACTGAGGCGATTTTGAGAACATAAATAATTCACCCAAGGCTCATTAAAGCACAAGAGATGAACGAGAAAATAGTCCCTATTGGGCTCTCAAGAATCAAGTCGAAGAAGAGCAAGCTTGCTTCGATCCACAAGCTTCGATTGGGAAATGGTTTCCTTCGAGAGACCTACTTCAATCCATAAGCTTCGCCTGGGCAATGGCTTCTTAGAGAAACCTGCTTCGATCCACCTCCTTGCTTCGATCCACAAGCTTCGATTGGGCAATGGCTTCTTCAAGAAAACTGCTTCGATCCACATACTAAACCCTTCGATACACATAGTTTTGAAACTATGAATTACAAGTCTATGTTCATCCTTTCTTTGATCCACAAGCTTCGACTTGGCAATGGCTTCTTCAAGCAACTTGCTTTGATCTATAAGGATAGTTGTTGTGGCATTTGAAGTTTGGACATTTGAACTTTCGACCACTTAATCAAGTGATTACTCAAGATATGGTTATTGGTATTCCAAGTCTTAAGATGCCTGAAAAAACTTTGTGAAGTTTCTTTAATAGGAAAGCAATCCAGAAATTCTTTCATTTCGACTATGCCAATGAGATCATCTTGCATACTCAAAGTGGTACATTCAGATGAATGTGGTCCATTCGAAGAACATACAGTTGGTGGAAACAATATTGTTTTGTCTGTTGATGAGTTTGGTCGAAGGTTGTGTGGTTCATTCGAAGAACATACAATTGGTGGAAACAATATTGTTTTGTTTGTTGATGAGTTTGGTCGAAGGTTTTGTGGTCCATTCGAAGAACATACAATTGGTGGAAACAATATTGTTTTATCTGTTATTGAGTTTGTTCGAAGGTTTTGTGGTCCATTCGAAGAACATACAATTGGTGGAAACAATATTGTTTTGTCTGTTGATGAGTTTTGTCGAAGGTTGTGTGGTCCATTCGAAGAACATACAATTGGTGGAAACAATATTGTTTTGTCTGTTGATGAGTTTGATCAAAGGTTGTATGGTCCATTCGAATAACATACAATTGGTGGAAACAATATTTTTTTGTCTGTTGATGAGTTTGGTCGAAAGTTGTGGATCTATGTGATCAAAACGAAAGGACAGAGTATTCGACCAGAGTAAAGAAAAAGGTCAAAGTTCTATAGAGATTCAAGATCTTTGTAGAAGGAATCAAGTCGAAGACAGAATTTTGAAGAACATTGATCAAATCCATAGGCCATGCTACATGATCTTACTTTGCAGGCCTCAAACTTGTGTTTTACTCCATAATTAATTTTTTACACAATTAATTAAGCTCTTACCCAAGTGTTTAAGTTATTTTCCAAGCCAATTTTCCTCTAATGGCACAAAGTTACCATTGCCATTTTAGAAAAGCAAGCTTTATGAAAAATGTCAATGCATTGAGCCTTGTGACCTTTATCTCTGATTTCAAGCAATATCAAAAGCATGAATCAAATCTCCTGCAACCAACAAACATCAGGCCATGCTTGTACTTGAACTTTGGAACCATAAAAATCCATTCAACTTGATTTTTTCATTTTCAAATAAACCATAACATGTTATCTCAAGATTCTGGTTACCACAAGATGTCAAACCTCTTCCCTATAAATAGAGATATTATTTACAACATGAAAAGGAGGACCAGCCTGAGAACACTCCCAAAAAACCCTCAAAACTTCTTAAAAAAACTCCTTGAACTCAGAATCTGCATCCAAAGCCATATTGCTTTTCATTTCTAAGTTTGAAGAGCCAACTCCAAAATCCTTCATTCATTTTCCATTTTTTCCACTCGAACATCATCTATACACCACAGTGACACTATTCCAGCCCTTAAACCACCTATGTAATTATTTCTTCCTCATCCACCATTTTCAAAAAAAATCCACCTTTGCAACTTGACTTGTCCAGAACAGTTGGGCAAGCTACAAGACATTCTAGCAATTGGAGTAGCTTCAGGGAGGTCCAGGTAAGCTTAATCTATCATCAAACCATTTCTGGAATTCGTGTAGAAGTCCTTCGAATTTCACTCCAAGAGGTAAGTTTTTCAAACTTGGAACTCTTCATCCAAGCATAATTTGTATATACATTGTGAAGAAAAGATGTAGATATCATGTCTAGGAAGCTGACCATGTCCATAGTTTTGATTATCTTTGCTTGTACATCTAGAATTTCTTCTCTGATCAGTTAGGTTTTAGTTTTAGTACTGAACAAAATTCATGCGAACCTTCGACCCATAACTTTTTGAAAATTATGTGGTTAGATTCGTATTCAAAATTTAGGCAGGTTTGATATTTACATCTTTCGATTTGGCTGAGAAATGAAGTTTTTAAAAGCTTGACAATGGTGATATATATCCCTGCGCATGAGAAGGAAGAAGATGAAGCCATGTTCAAATTTTCAGAAATGAGTTCATTTCATATTTAGTGCAAGTTGGATAACTAACTGATGAAACAGACCACCCCAGTGGTACAAACAGCGTGCGCGTAAGGCATTCATGTATAAGGTCCTGGGTTCGAGCCCCAGCGAGACCTTTTGTATTTATTTTATCATTTTTCCAAACTAACATGCAAGTTTATAACATATTGAGTGTTGGCTGTTTTGAATGGAAGGTGTGGAGAACCTAGGTTCAAACCTTGGCAGGACCAAAACAAATTTTTATCACTTGCTTGTTTTCTTTTTTTTAACAAACTTCAACATTTTTCCAACCAATCAAAACAAATCCTTTTGAGTTGATTTTTTTTGCACACTATTTATTTACAATGTCTACTTTATGAATATATAAAAATATCACAAAAAAATATTTTATTTTCATATTTATTTTAATTAACCAAAAGCCTTCCATAAAAAACCCTAAAAAAGGATTTCTTGATTAATTTGATTTCCTTTTAACTTAAGATTAATTTTCCTTTTTTTTATTAGTCACATCCCTTTAGGTTAATTAGGTCAAAACAATTTTCCTAACAAAAATCCAAAGCAAAATCCATTTCTTTTTATATTCCTTGTACATTATATTCATGTCATTTCTTGTACAAATTCAATATGGTTGTAATAGATAATTAGGTTTAAATTCTTGCAATCCTCATTTGTAAATTTGTACACCCCATCCCTAAAAATGGTTGTGATAGCATAGGACATTTATTTTCCGCAATTTACCGCTTTTATATCAATGCTAGTAAATTAGGATTTGTATGGAAAGATAAAATCAATACTTAGAAAACCCCAATCCAAGACAAAATCAAGCATGAAAAAATAAACACTTGCACACTTACACCTCTAGGGTTAAATCCACTTGTTGCCTTATGAAAAATGGTCATGTTATGCATGTGAGACGTCTTAGCAAAAACAATCAAAAAATATAAGATCATAGTCCCTTGATGACGCTTCTAATGTTGCCTTCAAATGATCTTACTCCCTCAAGAGAAATGCTAAGATATCTCACAACATTGCTATTCATGATTATACGATGACCCACGCCCATCCCATTACATCCAAAGATAAGACTTCTTGCCAATAAATGGTAAGATAGAAATATCAAATGAAAGAAGAAATGAACAAAAGACTTTTGAGTAGGTAGAACGTTCTTAGTTTCTTGCTCAAAATCCATCTTCAAAAAACAAACATCTTTTCAAACACACCAAACACTTTCAAAACATGAAATATTTTCAAAAAGTCCAACACTTTGTATGCATTCTTATAGAGACGAGAATGATTGAAAAGTGATCTAGCAAGAAACTAAGAGCCCGTAGATAACTATGGATGAAAAGGGTGCTAACACCTTCCCTTTTCATAACCTATCCCCCGAACTCAAGAAATCACCCCAAAGGTCTTTCCTGTTCTTTTCACCCTTTCCTTATTGGATAAAAGAAAAGTTGGTGGCAACTCTTGCTATCCGCAACAATTTGCGATCAAACGCAAAACAACCAAGTCAGTTCTTCCATCGTATTACACATACGCTTTAGGGCCTCTATTTGCCACTAATGACACTCCCCATATAAGGGTCGAGTACTATAAAAACACTCCTTGTTTAAGATTCAAGTTCTACAAAACTCCTCGTATAAAGAGGCAAAACCTCACACTCCTCATCAAGAGAGTTAACTACAACACTGGAGTGGAATCAAGGCCCAGCCGGTCAACTCCACCCCGAGTAATGAAAATCTACAAAGCGGTCAAATACCGCAACTCCTTGACTGTGTTGGTATGACTCGAGGCCAATCAAGTTAATGAAACATTTAACCATTATCTAATGAAACCTGGGGCTTTTATTGACCACCAGTGAAATAATACCTACCTTAAATGACAAAGAGTATTCTAAAACTGGACGGATAAAAACCCATTATGGTAACCTCCAGACCTAATAAGTTTTTCTAGGGGATCATTAGCCCGTAACAAAGTAAGTGAATAAATCACCCACCTCAAAACAGGCTTAAGGATCTTAAATACAAATTAAATACCATCACTGATTCTATAAATCAGCCAAAAGGTAATGTAAAACTGGGTACCTTATATTCGGACACTTACTCTCGTAGGCTTCATACCCGGGAGACCCTGCTTGGAAATAGATCATGTCGCAAGTGTTGAGGCACTTATAAATGACAAAAAAATAAAAAGGCACTAATTAGAAGACGAACTCTCTCGATTACGTTACAACCTGGAAAAAATACTTCACTTCAATGAATTGTATGCCCGAAAGGCTCCATGTATATCCTACGTACTTCGTGCCTAGGGGGCTTAATCTATACGCCAGGGGTATTTTATCTAGGCCAGGATATGAACTCGGTAAAACTCTAAGGGGCACTATAGGCCAACTAAAAATCCTCTTTGGGTTAAAACGAAGACCCCAGTCCAATCGACTCAAAAGTCGAGATAAACAAACATTAAATTCACTAGTTTGTGATACTGCCAAAGTTAGTCTAACCGGTGACTGGCCAAACAGTCCAAAAGCATGAAACATCCCACGAAAATGTTGGATATAGACCTCAGTAAGAATAAAGTGTAAAATAGAGTAATCGGGCCCTTTACCTATACTAAAGTCGGGTGGGCTATTATTGTACCCTAATTTTTACCCATAAGATTCCTCTATCATCTCATATCAACTCAATCACAACAAGATCACACTAGGTTTGGTTCTTCTCCATATCTCTAGGTTTTCTCATGAGGAATCACCAAGCACCTTTATTTGTATATTGTGGTCATCTATGTTTTGTATTGATTAACTTTTAACTAATAAATACAATTAATGTTTTCTCTAATTGATGATATTATAGGTGAGGGTACAACACATTTCATCAAGTTGATTCATAGGTTCATGAGTTTATTTCCATGCCTTCTCCAACAAAGCTTCATTGAGATTCAAGATTGATCATTGAATATGCTTTAAATTAATATCATGAAAAGGTCTACCATGATTTATCATCCCTCAATTTATCAAAGAAAGTCAAAAGATGCAAGGAATGATTGAAGAAGTTTGACCTAATTGGACAAATTCTTGATTCTTTGATTATAATTACATAACTCTCTCAATATTTAATATTTGGAGGTGGTTATTGTTGCTATGGGTTCTTATTATCATCCAAAACAACCTCTATTCATATGGAAAAAGCTATTGTGCAAGAAAGTTTTTCCAAAATTGAAAAGGGTTTCCAAGTTATTTTGGTGCTTCAAGAGCTAGGGTTTGAACTTCTAAGGGCTATATCTTGCTCATCTTTCTAGATTTTTGAGTAGTTCCAAAGACATGCTTCTCTTTAAAGGGTTATCAACTAATCAATTTAATATTTTCAAAAAAATTTGGTGTTGAATATACCTAATTATGAAGAAAGATTACAAGTCTTCTAGATAGGCCATCAAATTTCCTTATGTAATTTCAAAAGATCATAACTTGGTCAATTTGTATCTCCTTGAGCCCATTATTTTTCCATAATTATATTAAGGATGTTAAATGTAACTCTTCTTTTATTTGCAAAGCTTTAAAATGAGTGGAAGATGCTCTAAGAACCCAAAAGATTATGGGTCACCTCGTGAATTTTTACCAATTTTACAAGGCCATAAATTTTTCAATACTTGGTATTTTTGAGTGATTCAAGTTTCAAAATGCTCTTTGGAAAGTCTACTTCAAGCTAGCATCATTGATCAAAGTTAAATTTTGGAGGAAGACCTTGTTTGGAATCAAAACATTATAGGTCACTTTTAAAAAAAACATAGGATTTTTCTTACAAAAAGTCAACATATTTTTCTCAACTTTGACCCATCACAAGTTCTGGATCAAGCATCCATTTGATATCATTCTTGGAACATGGCAAAGATTGTGACATTATCTTTTAAAAGCTTCAAGAATCATGCCCAAAGACCTCTTGAGCTATGAACACCATGGATTCAAAGATGGTACCTTGAAACTGAAATTTTCTCCAAAGTCAAAATTTGAAATTCATAATGTGGCTTCTAAACACCAAATTAGCACGCGTTTTTGATTTAAACATGCTTAACCCAGTTCCCAAAGTTGAATTAAGGATCAAAACACAAGAATTAACTGAGTTTTTAACAAAATCAAGTCACACTTTTCTTATTTTTGAGCTTCCTTTTTTTCCCTCCAAACTTCACTTTTGCTTCTAATTCTTTTCACCATTCACTCTCCTATAAATACAGGGACATGTTGCATTCATTTCCTCAAGCTTGAACAGCCAGAATCACCCTGCCAAACTCTCTCCTTTACCCACTTTTCTCCAACTTCAAATTTCGTTTTACAGCTTTCCTCAATCCATTTTCTTTGTCAATTATTCATCCTTGAACTTCACTGAATCTAACAGAAGAAGAACCAAGCCCTAAAGCAACCTAAGTCGTGCTTGCCAAGTCAAGTTTCAGAGCTCTGAATTTGGACTTCAATAGGTAGATTCCTTCATCAATTCTCTCAAAATTTGTTACTACAATGAAGCTCTCATCATTCTGATACTAGTCACAACATTTATTTTCAACTAGAAGTGAGTTTTGGCCATGAATTTTCAAATCCCTATTCAAATTTTTCCTTCTGTTTTTGTGCAAATCGACTGAGCTACACCTTAAATAAATTTTTCGCGAGGGTACGATTCTTTTTGTCTTGATGAGACGAAGCGAATGGCATAGGTCTGAGCTCCTGATTTTACAGTATGAGAGACCTGCAATTCGCGTGGCTGGAGGTTGAAGATGACCAACGTGTCATTTCTCAACCAATGACAACGCGCCACTTTTTTTTTCAAAAATTTGATTTAATAATTGATCCAATGTTTTATTCACTAAGGACCATGATATGCACAGCGCGCCGGGTCCCTTGGATCTGATTACTAATGCGTTCTGACATTCATCCAATGGTCTATATTCTTTTGTTTTATTTTTATTTTCTTATTTTTATATTTTAATTGATTAAACTTCAAGAAATCATAGAAAATTCTTTTTTGACTCAAAAATTATGAAAAAATTCACAAAAATATTTTCAAATACTCTCTTTCTAATTTTTATTTTTTCATGATATTATTTTCAAATTTGATATTTTTTTTATAATTTCTCCTTTATTTTAACTTGTTTTTAATTATTTAAAATTACTTTTTGATATTTTTAAATTCTAAATTTTTTTATAAAAATCATTTTCCTTATTTTTGACTTCTGAAATTTTTCTAGAATTTTATTTTGATTTCTACTACTTTTTATCCTTTTTTCACTTATTTTAGTGATGTAATTAGTTTAAAAATACTTTTTATTTTAAAAAATTACCAAATAATTTATAAAAATATTTGAGGTCATTTATGATTTTTCTATGGTCTCTTTAAATTTTTCTTTGATACTTTGAATGTAGTTTTCTATTTTACCTTTTATTTTCATTTTAAAAACAATTTAAAAGTCATTTTTCTTTTTATTTTATTCATTAAATGCAATTTATTTTTTTAATATATTTTGGTTACGTGATTGTTGATTATAAACTTCATTCAAATCATTGGATCTTGAGTGTTGTGTTTAACTCCACTAAAATGGATGGATGATTTTAATGATAGTTTGATTAAATTTTTGATTCAAATATATCCCCTCCCTCTTCATCTTATCTCCCTCTCTTTTGTGCTACATGTTGTTAGAAGATGATCTATATATCATTACTCCAAACATATGGCACATAGATTGCTATTGACCGGCCTCAAAATAGGTGTGACATCTACATAAGTCCACTTACGATTGCTTAACATAGCGTTAAATTTTGTCCCGATTCGAGAAATGATCACTTGTGGCCCAAACCTATGTTTGTAAGCCCAAGTATGTTTAATTTAAAACCTTTGATCTAATAAACTTGAGGTTCATTTTTAGGAGGGTTTGGTCTTATCAATCCTCTAATGAATCATCACAAATTTTAGACTAAGTGAATCATTTAAATATCGTTCATCATTTGTTGTTGCCTTGAGATTTTGAAATGAATGATATACTTGACAAAAACCAAATGAAACTTGTTGTTGAGAGGCTTTTATTTTATCAATCTTCTAATGAGTTTTCAAATGCAAGATTCAAGATGGTCATTCAACTAACCTCTAATTTCTAACCCATTAACAATTGACTTTTATTTTCATGCCTTTACTTTACGCCGTTACTTTTACGCACCATTTATTTTAGCATATTACATTTCATGCTATTTTAATCTTTGTTTACTTGAGCATTCATCTTTATGTCATTTTTATTTCTATCACTCGAGCTTTTCATTTTATTTTTGAAGATACTTAATAACCAACTTGAACAATAAAAAAATTTAAAGTTACTTGGACTATTGGGTTACTATCCTTGGCATTTTGGAGTTATGGACTTCTTGGACTTAGGATTAGAGACCTTGACCTACCTTGTAACTTCTATTACTATTTTGTATGGAGTTCTTGGGGTTTACTCCAAGACATTGGGTTGTTTATTTTCTTTGTGTGCAGGTTATTCTGATTATATACTTTGTTTGTGATTGAGAATTCATCTGTATACAGTCGTTACTTTGCCCAATTTTTATGAAGACTTAATAAATTTGAAGTTTGTATTCTTAAGAGGTTTTATATCTTTGCTTGTGTGGTTTCAAATCCAAAGGAAGGGAATTCTACATTGACTCGTTGTGTCAAATGTTGGATTCTTGTTGGTTAGACAGTTCTTTTCCCTAAATTTTACCTTATGCTTTAGGATAGTCCCTTCATCTCCTCCCACCTTCTTTAATTTCAAAAATATTCTCCCTCATTTTCAAAACTATTCTTGTTTTCTAAACTAGAATCGTTTTCACAAAAAATTTGGACTTAGGTCCACGCATTTTCAAAAATATTTTCTTAATCAAATTTTAACTAACTTAATAATACCTTGA
The DNA here is from genome assembly GCA_948472305.1 of Vicia faba. Taxonomy (NCBI): domain Eukaryota; kingdom Viridiplantae; phylum Streptophyta; class Magnoliopsida; order Fabales; family Fabaceae; genus Vicia; species Vicia faba. The sequence goes on from OX451740.1 coordinate 892,418,457, forward strand.
CATTTTTGTGAGAAGACTAAAATTCAATTAATCTCATTCAAACCATTTTTTCCATTTTGGATTTTTTTTATCTTAAAATTTTCTCAAAAGATTAGACTCTTGTCAATCCTTTGTAGTGATGTGAGCTATTATACTTCTACGATATGTAGTGAAGTGAGATATTTTCCACTTAGGTGTTGAGCGAGGCTTTGTTGATTTTAAAATCTAAGCTATATCCTCCACTTTCAGATGATGCAAACTCTCCTTTCTCATAATCGTGGGTAGTAAGTATGTTTTCCACTCGGATAAGACAATGATGTCTTGTCTTTTAAAATTAAATAACACACTTGTGTTTTAAAAAATTTAAAGGTGAACTACGAGTACCCTGATCCCCTATTACACGCAAGGTGGTACGTAGGCACTAAAGGTTCACAACTGCGCCGGGTGCAAAAAATTGTAAAATATACTTCTTTTCTCATCCCCACAATTTATTTTTGTATACAACATTTATAATCAAAATACACAAATTTTCAAAGAGGTTCCTGCAGAGTACCGTAGATGTATAGGGTTCTAATACCTTCCCTTTGCATAACCAACCCCCGAACTTAGATTCTCTCCCCCTTCTTTTGGGGTTATTCGCTCTTTTCCCATTCCTTTGGAAACAATAAAGCACGGTGGCGATTTTTTATTTCATCTGTGCGAGTCAAGTCAATCCAATGGCTTAGTCTCAACATTTTTACCTCTATAAAATGGCGAGTTCACTGGGGAAAGATCGACCAAATACGGGTCCATCCCTAAGTCGGTTGAGCCTATCTTTGTTTGTTTGTATATGTGCCATTATGTGTCGTATATTATATGTTGTATATATGTTTGTCTGGATTTTCCTGGTTTTCAGGGTGCTTGGTGATTTCTCATAAGTCCTATACCCAGACTTGGGCAAACTTAAGATAGGACGGACGGTATAGTCATGTTAACTTTGAGGGAGTAATCCCAAAAAAGGAGGCATGAGATCCCCCACTCAGTGGAGGACCCTTTGACTGTAGTTTCATTTATCGAGTAATCGGGAAGACGTGTTGCTTTCGACCTGGGAGCCTGCTGAAGCTGAGGACTGTAAAACCTTTAACCCATCTTGGCCTTTTAGGTGTAGCGAGGAGACTAGGACGGAGTAATCCGGAAATGGTTATCACGCGATACTACACTCAGACGATTTTTTCTTGAGAATATTACTAATTATCGAGTCAACCGGGGTGTTGGTAATATCCAAAGGAAGGATGTAGACTCTGGGAACCTCATAGAACCTTGTTCGGAAGTTAATAACCTATTAGTCCATACCTTATAGGTAGTAACTTTTACTTTATTCTCGTGACATCGAACCTATGAACCCCCCATGTTTGTGATCTTGTGTGTGATTATTGCATCATGCATTCATGCACCCATGAGCATTGTTTTAACCAAATTTTAAAGGAACTTAAGACTTCTTCTTGCAAACATCATAAATTTTGTAATTATGGACTTTGCAAGGAGTACTCAGAAGTACAGTGTCAAGAGTCCTGATTCAGGAGAATTGAGAAAGCTTGAATCCTTAGTATCTAGTCATTGGGATTTCCATTTCACCGAGTTGTCTTTAAGATGGATGTCTCCACGCCTTTGATCTAGTTCCCCAATTCTTTGTATCAGTGATTTACTTTCCTGATTATCAGCAAAGTATAAGAGAGGAGTGAAAGAGGATTTATTTTCCCTTAGCATTCCAAATTCAAGCTCAAGACGATGTTACAACACGGTGTTGGTTCTTCTTTGGATGCAGTTCATATGGACCTGAGGATTTAGCTTTCTCTTTCTTCTGTATAGGATTAGTGAAGTTTTGTACTTCGGATGTAACCTTTCCAATATTAATGAAAATTAATTTTTTAGTTGTACCAATTGTGTGTTGTAATTATTGTTTGCAATTCATTTATAATGTTCCAAAGTTCTTTGAAAACTTGGTTTTAAAACTTTTAAACAATCATTTGCATTGCATAGTGTGATGCGGTGGGAGAACTGACTTGAGGTTTTGCGTTTGTATTCACACTTGTTCGGTTGAGCAAGAGTCGCCACCGACTTTTTAATTTATCCTAAAGGAAAGGTTAAAAGCACAGAAAAAAAACCTTTTGAGATGTTTCGTGGGTTCGGGGGGTAGATTATGAAAAGGGAAGGTATTAGCACCCTTTTCATCCATGGTTATCCATGGGCTCTTAGTTACTTGGTTTTAGATCACTTGCCTTGATTTTTGATTGTTTGAAATTGTGGTGTGTGTGTGTGTGTGTTTTGAAAATGTTTTTTGAAATAGATGCCTTCGTTTCGGCAACCAATGTAATTGACTCGTGTTTGAGTGTTTTACAAAAGTGTGTATCTTTTCGAAAAGATGTTTCAAAATGTTTTTGAGAGTTTGTTTGAAAGTGTTTGTATGAAGTGTAGTTTTTTTGAAAAGGAGGCAAGTGTTTTTGCAAGTTGATCTCAAGTAACTAAGAGTTTGTCTACCCCTAAATTTACTCAAAGGTTTTTCTTATGTTTTCAACCCTTTTTAACAATTTTGTTCCACCATTGAATTTGGTGGACAATCTTGCGTTTAGGAAGTTTGTTTGGGACAGGCGCGGGTCATCGTATGGACCATGAATGCAATGGTGCCAAGTGTCTTTGGCAATTTGCTTTGAAGGGACTATGATCATCCCATTTAGGCGACTTTCGAAAGCGTCATCGAGGGACTTATGATCATTTGATTTTGTTTTGCCAAAGAAACTCGACGTGCAAGCATGGCCTATTTTGGAAGGCAACATGTGGGATTACCCTAGGGGTGCAAGTGTGATTGTGTATTGTTTTCATGTATTTGTCTTTGTATTAGGTGATCTAACGTTCGATTTTATGTACATGCAAACCCTAGGTCTAATCATGGTATAATTGGAAAGCGATAAATTGCAAGAATTTAAAGTCTACGCTATTACAAATGGTATCCGGGAGTGGGGGTACAAATTCACAAATGGGGATGAGACTTAAATAATTACAACCAAATTGAATTGCGATAAAATGTAAATAATGTAATGTAACGTATAAGAATAGCAAATGTATATGTATCGAGTGTATAATGTGAAATGTATTGTGTAAGTGTAAATGTATTGTAATTTATTTACAGGTGCGAAAATGTGAATTTAAATGTGTATTATTTAAGTATTGTTAACCTAATGGTGAGAATTAAATGTTTATTTATTTAATCTTTTGTAATCTTGTATATTTCTTCAATATGTAAAAAAAAGGAATATTTTAATTAAACGAAAAGAAAATACCTTAAGTTCTATTTTTGACAATTATTATTTATATGATATAAATTTGTATCTTCATATTTTGTTTAATATATATATAAAAGAGGTATATTAATTAAATGTTTAAAGAATTAAAATTCTGTATATAAAAAATGTATTTTATTGATTATGTACAAATTAGGTATTAATCTTAATAAAAGAAAAGTATTAACCTTAAAGAAAAACTAATATTCTATGTATAAAAATTCAAAGAAAATGTAAGTTTAATTATAGAGAAAAATATTATTTTTATAAGTTTCTATATAAAATTTAATTATGCTATATAAAAAAAATATTGTTAGTGTAAAAAAAATGTTATGTTTTGTTTAATTTATTTAACAAAAGAAAATGAAAAATGTTTTATACTTAAAAAAGGTTTGGAGTTTTGAATGGGCCAAAAGGGCATTAGGCCTAAACTTAACAAATAGAATGAATAGATAAAATGGGGGGGGGGGTGTGAATTGGGAAACAGAAAGGGCTTGGGCGCTTCAGAAAGGGTTGTGGCCCAATTGCAAATTGACAATGTTTTTAGGGTTCTGATATTTGTTTTCATTAGGGAATTGCTTAGGGTTTATGCGTTTGAGAGCGGCGCCGTTCTTCTTGTTCGTCCTCTTTGTCTTCTCATGCCTTGATGCCTGCCACCAACGCCACCGTTCCCTTTCTCCCTCAATGCATTGTTCAGAAGACGCTTGCAAGGTTCGATCGTATTAGGGCTTTCCTTATATCTTTGATTTTAAGCTTTGATTGGATTCTGATTTACATGTTTTCTTTCGTTATTTGGACATGCATGCAAGGAGTATAGGAAGGCTACCTTTCTGAGATGGAGGAGGGATCCAGGAGGCGCTACGGGGGCTTGATGGCGAAGAGGGGAGATGCGTGATGCTGGGCTTGCTTTTTTGGTAACCCTGGTACTCGAAAGACTTTTATATCTTTCTCTTCTTCTCCCTGTTGCCTCGTTGCTTAATATGCTTGAATGTTTGCCTTTTCCTCTTCTCTTGGTTGCCTCTTCTTCTTGATAGCCCTGGTATGCTTAGCTTGATGCCTTGCTTGATTTGCTAGCCCAATGATGAGCTCCCTGAGTTCTGAGGGCCCTGAATGTATGCTCGAATATGCTTGTTAGGGTTGCCTAGTTCATTGTTTCACTTTCTTCTTCAACTGTCTCGTTGCCTGCTTTGCCTTAAGGAGTTGCCTATTTGGATTTGCCTTGTATGTTTGTTTAATGGCCCAATGATGAGTATTCTGAGGGATTAGAGTTGGCCTTGAATGTTTTGGACAGGTTTAAGCTTATTTGGAGCCCTTAGGCTTTGAAAAGCTTAGGGGTTATTGGCCTTGCAGATTTGTTGTTGATTGCCCAATGATGAAAGTTTTTCTGAGGGCCCTATGGTTTGGTTATGATATTTGGACTTTGTTAGGCTGAAAAAGCTTCCAGGTTAAGCTTATGCTGGTGCAAGTTTTAGGCTTGGAAGGTTTTTGACAGGTTTGTGAGGCCTGAGCTTACTGGTTTAGATAAGGCTCTTGGTTGAGGGCTTATGGTGGTTTTGGCATGGTTTGGCCATCAGCAAGCTTGACAGGGTATTGGGTTTGAAACAGGTACAGGTTTTTGCTGGTTGCTTGTTGTGTTTATGCTTTTGGCATGATTGTTTTACAGTTCAGTGAGGCTTGGACAGGGTTGGGCCTTACTGGTTTTTGGCTGGGGGTTAAGGTTTGAGCTGGTTTTCTGTGGGTTAAGGGCTTCAGGCAGGGTGAGTTTGGAACTTGGCTTCACTGTTTTTGTTTTGTCATTACAGGTTTGGGATGGAGGTTTATGCAGGTTATTGGTTTTGAGCTTTTCCGTTTGGATGTATTTGGCTTAGGCTTTGAGTTTAAGGCTTGGCCTTGCTTGCAGGTTATCTGGTTGTTAAGGCTTGTGGAGGCAACTTTGTCTATATTCGTTTGATGCCTTTGGGATGCTTTTGTATATCCCCTTGGGTTCCTTGGCACCTAGGATTTTTTGAATATCTCAGGCTTTGGCATCTTTTCTTGGGTCAAGCTGCTGGGCAGACTTGCAAGGTTTTGGCATTTCCTGTTTTGTGATTACTTCTGCTGTATATCTCTGCCTATTTTTGGATAGTACTGATATATGCTTCTTTTAGCCTTCAGCCTCACTGTTTTATTGCAGTTTTGCTTTCTATATTTTCCTTATGCCTAAAGCCAAACAGTAAGCCCACACTTCTCCTCTTTTCTTCTCTCTCTTTCCAATATTTAAGCATATTATATTGCTTATTATGTATAAATTCTGAAAAAGCAAATTGGCCTAGGGAAATGATGCTTTGATATCTTGCTTGCAATACATGTTGAGTACTGCATATTTTGTCTTCTTCTTTCCATGCTTTATGCTTCTTGACAGCATTGATGATATTTTTGTGTCTTTAGTTAGGCCATTTTGTTTGCCTTTGAACTTTGTAGTTTGATTTGCATCATGCTGTTTGAGACTATGCAGTTTGACAATTTTTGAATTGTGCAATTTTTATATTTGTGCATTCTTCTTTAATTTGCAAATATTTTCACCCTTCTTTGTGAACCGGGAGAAATCCCGTGATTTGCAGAGAGGGCTAACTGATCCCGGCCGTTGCTTTTAATGATGAGTCTAACTTAAGCTGTCTGTCTCTTTAATTCAATTTATCTGTTTCTAACTTTTCTTCCTTTCTTTTGCAGATAAAAAGAATGAATGGAGAGGGGTATCACTAAATGAAGAATGAAGAATTGGAGATTTAGGAATACTTAGAAAAATAGGATAGTTTTATTTTCAATTTAATCATTGTAACTATTATTATTATAAATACCTCGTAAATGAATACTTGTATCTAAATAATAATTGTAACAAATGTTTAAAGATGAAATAAAAAATTTTAATCCAGTTAATTCTTTTTATCCCTTTTCAATTATTTATTTATTATTTATAGTTCTTTAAATTAAAATAACTGAAAATTAAATTCCAACTATTTAATCTTTAGAATAATAAATAATTAACTAAACATTGATTCAGCGTTGATCAAATAATAAACTTGGCGCTTCCAACATCCAAAGCAAAACACAGTCAAACACAACAACTGATCAGACGCATTCCCCTTTTTACTGAATTTTTTACCAACACTGCAAATTCAAACTAAATGTATCCTTTCACTGGTTCAATCACACAGCGCGAACTCAATCCAAATGTTTCAATCCATATCTCAGCATAACTTGAAAAGTGCTGTAGAATTTAAATCTTTCTGAGAACGCGCGCACAAAAACCCTAATTCCTGATTAAATAGCCAAAGAAACATTCGCCTGATCGAAGTTGAGCCAAAATTAACCGAAACCCTAAGCCAACTGTTTGAAACATTCTAGAGCCCTGAAAATCAGTAAAACCCTAATTTTTGTTTGACTGACGAGAAAAGTCCATTTGGCCGATTCTCGAGCCAGTTTGAAAAATCAGGAAACGCTTGAAGCTGTGATTTCTTGTGGAAAAATGCGAGGGTAAATTTTGGGGTACAACACATAGCATGCATCATTATCATTTATGTCTTGATTTCAAGAGTTTCCTGGAGTCTTATCCTCTTCTCTTCGTCTTTAGAAGTCAAGTTATCGCGTTAGTGCAACACTTGTGCTAAGAGAAGATGGAAAACATTAAGCAAGAAATCTTTGAACTCCACAAAGAGGTAACTACTTTGAAGGCTGGTATGGAGTATCTAACTGCTTTGGTTAAAACTTTGGTTGATGCCCAAGTCAATCCTTCTTGGAAGGGATGGCAAAGGTCTTCATAGAAAATCTAAAATCATTCTTTCATGAGAAGGTGATAGTCAATGCGCCCACTGATTACTTTGAAAAAGTGAATGTGGGAGTGCTTCTAAGAGAGGATGTCCGAAAGGGATGTTTATCTGAAGATGGTGGCTCGGCTAGTGGTGTGAAGATGTTTGATAATAACTTTTCCAAGAAAAGAACCAGAGGAAGAAATAATCATCGTCAGAATCAGCATGTTTCTCCTGTCATCCCTGCGTTTAATTTACCTCATATTGCTCCAGATTGTCAACAAAATCAGCAAGTTCATGATCAGAGGAAAACTCAATTTGATCCAATCCCAATGACCTATGCAGAGTTGTTTCCTGTCCTGATGCAGAGGAATTTGGTTTAGACCCGACCTCCACCGAAGATTCATGAGAAGATGCCTTGGTATTACAAAGCTGATTTGTCATGTGCCTTTCATCTGGGAGCCCTTGGGCATAATATCGAACATTGTTACCCATTAAAAGTTGAAGTCTATAAATTCGTCAGAAGTGGTATCTTGTAATTTAAGGATATTTGTCTTGAGGTTCAAGCCATGTCTTTGACAAAGAATAAACATGATTGAAGAAACCCTAGAGTTTAAGGATGATTAGCCTTCTCAATTTATTAGCATTTTCACTGTTTTCTCATTTATAATTTTTCTTGTTTATCATTGCATTGTTTGCATGTAAGAACTTGTTTGCATTTGAATGATTATCTTAATACAACGAATACGTTTGTCTTGAAGAAACCCATTCATTTCACTTGAATTTGTTTTAAACTTTAAATTGTTTTTTCCATTATGATACCAACTTGTTACCCATTCTCTTTCCTGGGCAAAGATTGGAGGGAGGATGATGATGTTAAAACATAAATTTTCTGGTTTTGTGCTTTTGGATAAAACCCTGTTGACGATGTACATGCATTGCTTCAAATCCTCAAACACCGAAGATATAAGGGATTGAAACCCTTGTTAACCCTTTTGAGCCTTGAGGTAGGAGTTTCTTTTATGTTCATAAAAAACCCTTATTTTTAAACCCAGGGCAGGGTAGTGTTCAGTTAATCTGATTGAGCATTCAGAACTCATCTGGACTATGCATCTAAGGATACAACAATGGTTATCCTTCAAGAGGTTAAGGAAATTCAAAACCGTAATGTTTTATCTTCGCATATCATTAGTGTGCATCAAAAGAAGACAACATCCCAATGGGTATCTCTCATACATCAGGAGATCAACAGATAAGGAAATAATAATGGTTATCCTTCATCAACCCTAGAAATAGGGCAGTCACAATTCTTCCAACAAGTCAAAAATGACTCGAAGTCACGCGACGTGTTCAAAAGGAAAGAAAAGGTAACATGAATAAAAAATTATGAAAAAGAAAGAGACAAAAATCCCCACTAAGTCAGAACTTGAAAAAACAAGTCGCTTAGGCAAAAGTCAGGGCATTCCGGTGGACTTCAGAGTCAAATTCAAAAGGAATTTGTCCAGGAAAATGTTAGGGATAACAATGAATAAATGGAAAGCCTGAAAGGCGAGAAAGGATTACAACATGAAAATCCTCAACAAAGAAAAAAGTCGTGCGACAAGAAATGCAAGAAAAGCAAAAGTCAGTGATTTTCATGTCCAAAGAACCTCAGTGGTTTCTCAACCATCATAAAATTCTTCTTGGGAAATGAGTGCTCATTTTGGTTTAACTAAACTTAGTACTTGAAAACATCATGAAGGGGGTGGGCACCAAATATTTTGAGCCTTAAATCATTTTTTTCAAAAGAACCCGTGAACCAGGCCATGTTACAACCCTCAAAAGTCCTAATTGAAACATGGTTTATTTTGAAAGCATCTCCAACATATAGTGTTTCCTGACTCCCATTAATTTTGCTAAATTATTGTGATTGGTATCATGTGATTTTGTCATCTTTCATACAAAAAAAATCAATGGCGCATCCTGGCTAGTGATTCTTCACAAGGTTTTGTGACATCTTTTCAATAAAATATTCAAGACATACATAATTGTTGCATTAGAATTATCATCCTTAGAATAAACATTTTTCTGCTTGTAAAACAATTGCTTGATATCATGGAAGTTTTACATTTGAGTGTCAGCAAAGGGCATGTCATTGAGAAGAAGTTGTTAAGAAAAGAGGATGCAACATTCAGCCAATCTAGGGCATTTACGTCGAGATTCGAAAAATCTCTAGAAGCCTTTTGGTCAGGCATATTATATTAAAAGCATACAACCAAGGGCAAGTTGTGAAAGTTACCTTGACCAGCACGGTAAACTTAGGACACCAGATTTATTTCCAAGGGCCTATCCAGATTTGGTCAAGATAGTTGCTATATCTTCCCCATGTCAAGAATCTTCCTTGAGCAGGAATGTTTCTCGTGATCTGCTTTGTAGATGTGTGCCCGGCTTCCTCTGTAGTTGTTGATCACTTAGTGAGTTTCCTCCGGGCGGTGGTGTGGTGTTGGGTTTGTAATCCAATTTTCCCCAGTCAAGTCTTGGTTTATATTTTCTCCAGGTTGTTATATAGTGTTGGGATGTATGGTTTGATACCTATATCCCATATTCCCCAGTCAGGTCTTATTGCAGACTTCTCCAACTAAGCCTGATTCATTCCCCAGCCAGGTGGTGATCAAAGAGAGGTTAAAAAAGCTATGAAGCCTTTGCTAATTTAATGGAGTTCTTTCTCCCTTTGTGTATTTAGAATTTATATGGAATCTCTTGTAGAGAATTGCTCCCTCTAGTTACGACATTATTGTTGTTGTGTGCTTCTCAAGTAGCCAGACAAGGGCAGTATATCTTCTAAGAAGTTTTGAGACAGTTGTCAAATTTTTGGGTTTTCTCTCACCAAGTGTTGAGTTTGATTTAAAATCCCCATAACTTTGACTTCTTACTGTGATATTAACTTCTTGATTCCTCAAAAGATATCTCGGGATCACTCTTGATGATATGTGCATGATCCTCTTGTGCTTCTTTCCTCGGATAGTTAGAGTTCATACCAATTGGTATGTGGTGCAATGTTGGGTCTGTAATCCCATTTTCTCCAGTTAAGTTTGAATTCAAATTCTATCCAAGTTGGTATACTGTTTGGGTTTGCACGATTTGATACCTCTATCCCAGATTCTCCAGTCAGGACTTGACGCAACAAAAAATTTCTTTCCAGCTGAGCAGCCAGACAAGGGCTCTTTTCTAAGAAGAGTTGAGATAGCTATTAAATATTTGGATTTTCTCTCACCAAGTGTTGAATCTAATTTAAAACCCCCATAATTTTGACTTCTTGTTGTGATGTTAATTTCTTGATCCCAAAAAAAGATATCATGGGATCACTCTTGCTAATATGTGCATGATTCTCTTTTGTTTCTTTCCTCGGGTAGTTGGAGTTCATACCAATTGATATATGAGAAATGTTGGGCCTTTAATCTCATATTTCCTTAGTCAAATCTTGGTTCATCTGTTTTTCTCCAAGTTGATTATTTTTATTTCAGGTTGCATGGTTTAAAGCCTATATCCCAGATTCCCCAGTAAGGTCTTCGCTCCTATGACGAAAGTCCCTTCTCCCTTTGTGTACTAAGGTGGAATCATTTGCAAATCATCACTCTTCATAGTAATGGCATTATTGTTGTTGTTTGTTTCCCTAGAAACTAGACATGGGCAATATCTTTTATAAGAAGTGTTGAAATAGTTGTCAATTTTTTGGGTTTTTTCCCGCCAAGCGCTGGGTTTGATTGAAAATCCACATAACTTTGATTTCTTGTTGTATTATTTGAATTCTTAAATCTCCAAGTAAAGCTGAGATAACGTCTCTCTCTGAAAGTTATTATCCCCATGTGGTTTCATAAATTTTCCCCAGGGAAGTTTGTGTAATCATTGCTCTTGGTATTGAAAAATGTATTTTGGGCTCCTCTCAACAATGTGGTATTGTCCTCCCCAATGAAGTCAGCATGAGATCCCCATTTGATATCTTGATGATGTGGTTTCCATCTACCCCAATGAAGCTAGTATTATTATCTCCAGTGGGAGTCTAAGCGTTGAGATATTGTTTTCCCTATTGAAGTTTGTGTGTTATTCCTTAGTGAAGCCTCGAGGAGGATGTTATATCCCTGTATTTGTACTGATTTACTGTTTTAACTTGATTATTATTGGATTATGTTTCTTCCCAGTGGATTTAAGCCGTTAAATAAGAACTTGTTTCCTTAGTTGGCGCTTACTTTCTTTTATGAAATTTTCATCCTGGATGTGATTTAGCCGAGTGTTGACTTTACCCAAGATGGTTTTTGTCTTGTTATTCCAAGTATTGTATGTCTGATTTGTCAGCATGTACATGAAAACATTCATATATCCATACATACATTATGCATAGCTGAATTTAAAATTCATTTCTCATTTGCATTCATTATTGTTTTTGTTGGCATATTACCCTATTTGCAGAGTTATGTAACCCTCTCTCCAATAGATAGTCAACCTTAAGAAAAAAGTGAATATCCTTTCAATTTCCCCAGAGTTATCTCATGTGGAAGAGTTTTGCTTTTATCTTCCTATTCAGCTCATTATCTGGATGGAACGTGATCCCCGTTTGAACTTATTCCTCATTGGGTACTGTTGTGGTTGACTGTTTCACTACGGTTTATTTCTTGTTTGAATTTGGGGTTCTCGGCAATATTATTATTATGTTTTCTGCAGGCTTTGAGCTCTGGTTTGAGAATGTGCATTTATTTTGCACGAGAAGACTTTATCTCCTCAGCAAGACTGTACTGGCACTTCCCCAGAGAAGCCAAGATTCATTTCCCAGCAGAATTGTTGAACTTCCTTCTTATAACAGCAAGTGGCAGGTCTCTTTATTTGAGCAACCTATTCTTCCCCAGTAAGTTTGTTAGTTCCCAGAGAAGATTCATTTTGTTACTCCAATGGATGGTAGTCTCGTCATTATGGGAGATAGTTCGTTGTTGAGATTTGTTACTCCGATGAATGGTAGTCTCGTCATTATGGGAGATAGTTCGTTGTTGAGATTTTTTTACTCCAATGGATGGTAGTCTCGTCATTATGGGAGATAGTTTGTTTTTGAGATTTGTTTACTCTAATGGATGGTTGTCTTATCATTATGGGAGATAGATTGTTGTTGAGATTTTCTACTCTGATGGATGGTAGTCTCGTCATTATGGGAGATAGTTCGTTGTTGAGATTTGTTACTCTAATGGATGGTAGTATCGTCATTATGGGAGATAGTTTGTTGTTGATATTTTTTACTCCAATGGATGGTAGTATCATCATTATGGAAGATAGTTCATTGTTGAGATTTTGTTACTCCGATGGATGGTAGTCTCATCATTATGGGAGATAGTTCGTTGTTGAGATTTGTTACTCCAAGGATGGTAGTCTCGTTATTATGGGAAATAGTTCGTTATTAATATTTTGTTACTCCAATGGTTGGTAGTCTCGTCATTATGGGAGATACTTCATTGTTGAGGTTTTGTTACTTTGATTAATGGTAGTCTCGTCATTATGGGAGATAGTTTGTCATTGAGATTCATTTTTCTTTGAAGAATTCATTTGTTTCCATTCGTAGGTATTGATGTTGATTATTTGTTCTCTACCCTAATATTGGTATTTGCTGGTATTATCCTACCATTCCTCACCCTCTGCGGGCCGATGTTACCCTTTTTGCTATCTTCTTAGTGAGTGGCTAGTTTCCAGTTATTTATCGATCACCGTTATCCTTTACTGTCTCTCCTCGATATTTGAGTTGATGTTGCTTTATCTCCTCCTTAGTATTTACCCCAGTAGAGTTGAGTCTTCTGTTCACCAGTGATTTATTTTCCTGGTCTAATTTTATTTTGATCTTTTATTTTCTGTTTCCCCAGTGGTGTCCTGTGTCACCTTTGGATTTGTTTGTTTGCATGCACAATCATAAGCATTGCATGGCATCTTAGGGCCAAAAATAGGGCTTGTTTTATATTTAAGTATCTTCAATCGCATCGACACAAAGATTTTAACTTTCGTATCTCTGGATAGAAGACACTTAAATAAGGGCAGATGTTGTACCCCTATTTTCCCCTTAAGATTCCTCTATCATCTCATATCAACTCAATCACAACAAAATCACACTAGAGTTTGATTCTTCTCCCTATCTCTAAGTTTGCTCAAGAGGAATCACCAAGCACTTTGATTTGTATATTGTGGTCATCTATGTTTTGTATTGATTAACTTTTAACTAATAAATACAATGAATGTTTTCTCTAATTGATTATATTATAGGTGAGGGATAAACACACTTTATCAAGTTGATTCATAGGTTCATGAGTTTATTTCCATGCCTTCTCCAACAAAGCTTCATTTAGATTCAAGGTTCATCATTGAATATTGTTGTACCCCAAAATTTTCCCTCTTATTTATCAATTAATCTCTCACAAGATCTCCTTGATTCAAGACTGCACAAGGTTTGATTAGCTCAAGACACCTCCTCGAGCACTGATGACTGAAAATTAGGGTTTGAGTTTGCACAAGGACAAATGGACTTTTTATGCCCTATATGACTGTCATGGATCATTTTGGACCCTCAATATTTCTCATGTCAAGTTTCAAGTCTTGGATCACATTTTTGCTCAGCCAATTGATCAATTGAACGAAAATCAGTTGTATTGGGGAAAAAAGTCAACAGTGGTCAGTTTACAGTAAAACTTCACAATTTTTGGTCCATATCAACATTATGAACTCATATATGTCAATTTATCATTGGATCACAATTCCTCAAGAAATTTGATCAGATCATCAAAAGGGCAAAATGTTAAAAATTAGGGTTTTGACTAAGAAGGTGCAATTTCTGATTTTTGACCTATCAAATGACTTATTGGTTTGAGACATAATCTCAAGGATTCAAATGCTTCATTTTGACCTAATTAAATGGCTCAAAACACTTCTCAAGATCAATTGATTTACAGATGAATTTCAGTCAACTGATGAAAAATCAACTTTACACTGAAAAGTCAAACTTTGACTTTTTGGTCAAAATCAAGTATCAAAGATTACAATTCATAAAGACATGTAAAAATAGTATACTTTTTCATCAAGAAATCAAAAATTCAAGATTTCATTTTGAAAAGTCAAAATTTTTAAACTTACAAATTTTTCTAAGTGTTGGAAATTCACATTTTTTTTCATAACTTTGAGCCAAATTTTCACCATGATGCAAGATGATCCAAAGGAAACGTCCAACATGAAAGTTGTAGATCTCAAAGAGATCTAAAACATTGTAGAAAATAATTTTTTTTAGAAATTAATGGATTTCAAGTTATGATTTTAAGAAGACATGTTCATGAAACTTGGAAACTTAGTGAAATTTTGCCCTAATTCAGGCAGGATTTTGACCTAACTTCGTGGAAATTTTTCACATAGTTCTAAGATGAATCTTTAAAAATGTCCAACATAGAGGTTTTATAAGATGTTACAAGCTTTCTAAAATGTCAAATAAGTCATTAAGATCATACTTTATCAAGGAGAATCGAAGGCAAGAAGTTAGGGTTTCATTCTTAAATTACAAATCATTTCTTGATGAACACATATTTCAATTTCAATGTTAGGCTGCATAATCTTTCTTTGCATGCCTTCTAACTTGTGTATCTGTCCATCATTAATGGATTACACAAACTTTTGAGCTATAATCCAAGTGGTTTAAGCTTTATCCAATTCAAGTTGCCATTTTGGGAAGAAAGTGAAGAATGACATTCTTGAAAAGCAAGCTTTATGCACAAAGTCAATTCTTGGGCCTCTAACTTGTTCCCTCTAATCACACTCCATCTAAAAAGTCAGAAACAAGTTTATTTAAAGCATAACCACTCTACATTAGCAAGTACACAATACATTAAAGCTTGATTTCTCAAAAATCACATGTTAAGCTTAAACATGTGATTTTGAATTCTGATCAGATACAAGCCTCCAAACTTGTTGCTTATAAATAGAGACACTATTTGTGAGCTAAGACACGAGCATTAACACCCTGAAACACTCCCAAACTCCCTCAAACCAGAAATTATCCAAAAACTCCATTGTTGCACGGGTTCTGACTTTGAACTTGAAACTTAGAATCTACTTGTTCATTTCTTGGCCTTTTGGTTCCTAAAGCTCCTACACATCAAATATATTCCATCCCTATCCTTATTCCAGAACTGTAACACCATTTACATCAACTTCCATAACCAAAAAACAGAGTCTTCATATTGACTTCTCTAAGCCATTCCATCCATCCATTGCTTAAGCTAATCATTGCATTAGCTTCCTGGGAACTTGAGGAAGCTAACCTGATCATCACAACTCCTTGAAAGCAACTCAAACTCATTTCACGATTTCCAGTTTTGAGGTACATTTTCAGAACTTCTATCTTCTCATTTAGGCATTGTTAGGCTAGCATTTGTGAAGATAAAATATAGACATCATTTCCCTGAAACTATACATGTCCATATATTTCATTTATATTTCTTGACTAGTGAGAATTTTAAGTTTGAACTTTCTGAAAAAGTTAGGTCAAAATTTGGTACTTTTAGAAATTCTCATTCATCTTTGATTTTTAGCTTATGACATTTATATGGTTGGATTCGTATGGAAAAATGGAGCAACTTTCATGTTTGCATATTTCATTTTTATTGAGAAATGGTGAAGTTATAGATGTTCAGGCAGGAGGTTTAAGATGAAGTCATATTCAGGACATGACTTATGTTATGTATTTATTATTTCATTTAAGTTACCAGATGTATAGCCACCCCAGTGGTAAGGCAGCGCACGTTTCATGCTCAGGGCGTGGGTTCAAGCTCCAGCGCAGCCACTTTTCTTATTTTTCACATGTTTTCTTTCTTTTTGTCACACAGCCAGCTCCTGGGCCTCCATCTATGGGCTTTGTGTTTTTTTTTGCTTCTTCTAACCCCTGCCATTTACTTTTGCAACTGACCCATTTGTATTTTATTATTTCATTTTCTTTTTTTGTTTTATTTTATTTCAGCTTTATTTTATTATTTATTATTATTATTATTATTAATATTATTTTTATTTTTATTAATAAAAAATCCAAAAAAATTGTATTTCCTTTTACACTTATTTATTTTATTTATAAAGACAAAAATACCAAAAACATTTTCTTAAACAAATTAATTTCTTTTTCTTAAAAAATTAATATTTAGATTTAGGTTTAATTATTATTTTATTTTCTTTTAAATTAAAATTAACTTAGAATTTAGGTTTCTTTTAATTATTTTATTTTTATATTATTATTAATTTAAAACCTTTTCATAAAAAACCTAAAAAATCCTTTTTAACTTAATTTCTTTCTTAGATAGTTTAATTTTAATTTTGTTTAATTTTAACTAATCATTTTCTTAATTAGGTCAAGACCAAATCCTTTCATAAAAACCAAACAAAATCATTTCCTTTTTCATTTATATCCTTGTACATTATTTATTCAATTCTTGTATATTATTCAATATGGTTGTAATAGATAATTAGGTTTAATTTTCTACACCCCCCCCCCCCTAATGATGTAATAACTTAGTAATTTTACTTTCCGCAATTTATCGCTTTATATAAATGCTAGTAATTAGGGTTTGTATGGAAAGATAAAATCAACAAGTAGCAAACCCTAATCCAAGATAAACAATGCATGTAAATCAAACACATTTTCACACTTGCACCCTTAGGATAATTCCACTTTGTTGCCTTACAAAAATGGCCATGTTATACATGTGGGATATCTTAGCAAAAGCAATCAAAAATACAAGATCATAGTCCCTCGATGACGCTATCAATGTTGCCTTTCAAAATGATCTTAGTCCCTCAAAGAGAAATGCTAAGATATCTCACAACATTGTTATCATGACTATACGATGACTCACGCCCGTCCCTTTACATCCAAAGATAAGGCTTCTTACCAGATCAATGGTAAGATAGAAGTATCAAAGGAAAGGAAGAAATGAACTAAGACTTTTGAGTAGGTAGATATTTCCTAGTTGCTTCCTCATTTTCAAAACAAACATCCTTGCTTATTTTCAAAATAAACACCAAACACTTTCAAAACATTTTTCAAACATGAAATACTTTCAAAAGCCCAACACTTTGTATACGTTCTTACGAACGAGAACTATTACAAAGTTTTCCTAAACAAAGGCGCCTTTTAAAAATACTTTCAAAAATCACACAAAGCACATTTTCAAACAAAAGCAAGTGATCTAGAAAGCAAATAAGAGCCCATAGATAACTATGGATGAAATGGATGCTAATACCTTCCCTTTTCATAATCTACCCCCCGAACTCAAGAAATAATCTCAAAGGTATTTCCTGTTCTTTTCAACCTTTCCTTTTGGATAAAAGAAAAGTTGGTGGAGACTCTTGCTAACCGCAATATTTACGATAAAACGCAAAACACCCATGTTAGTTCTCCCACCATATCACAGAACTGGCGACTCTGCTGGGGAAAAGACTTAAAATTGGGGTTACCTTAGGGCTAGATCACCTTTACTTGCTTTCATTGTTTGTTTTGTTTGCTTTACATTTTGGTTCCTTGTTTGGGCTTGTTCTAATCCTCTACCCGGATTTGGGATACCTTATAGGTAAGTAAAAATACGTTGTGGAAACTGTGCGGGGTATACCGACATGGTCTAAGAAATAACTATGTTAGTGTGACACATTTGTGGGTACCAGTAGCCCTTAAGTAGTTAAGGAGAATACGGGGCCATTGTGTGGTGTCATGAAGCACTAACTGATTTTTAGAACCTTTACTTAACCAACTTGGCCATTAGGACGTAGTGATATAACCGGCTTTAGTGGAGTCCAAAGTTGGTTAATACTCGATACTACACTCATTAAGGTTTGACTTCTCGGTATATTTCGGTCTCCGTGAAAGAGGCTTGCGCTGAAATAATGCCCGAGAAGACAGATCAGTGATATTGAGATCCCTTAGAACCCGGTTACTATTTCTAGGACAGGTTTGAGCCAACTAAACTTCAAGAGGGTACTTACCTATGAGACTCCATGCAAGCCTAAACCTAAGGACTTTTTTTCCTTTTTTGTATATACTTACTTGTACATGACATCATAAACATCATAACATCATACTCATTCTCACTAACCATTTCAAGGATTTTTGGAATTTATCTTTGTTCTGTTTTGTAGGACATGGCTTCTATCCGCAAGAATGCTATCCAAGTCAATCTCGTAATAATTCCTCCTCAACTCAAAGAGTTAGCATCAAGGGTTCCTGAGAATTCTTCATTCACCGAAAGACATGGTCGCCTCCTAAACTTGGTTACCTCCAACACTAATGAAGATATGGTGAAGGTGCTTTTCCAGTTCTTTGATCCTCTACACCATTGCTTCACTTTTCCTGATTACCAGCTTGTTCCTACTCTAGAAGAATTCTATTAACTCTTGAGGATTCCCATTCTCAATCAACTACCCTTTAACGGTACAGAAAGAGATCCAAAACCTGAAGAGATTTCCCAAGCACTACACTTGCAATAATCTGATGTCACAACTAATTGGGAAACAAGGAGTGGTGTCAAAGGTTTCTTAGCCAAGTTCTTGTTTGAGAAAGCTCAAGACTGTTGGAACTCTTTGGATCTACAAGATTTTGAATAAATCTTGGCCCTTCTCATCCATGGGATGGGTTTGTTTCCAAACCCTGACCAACTTATAGATGTAAACGCTGTCAAAATCTTCATGTCTCGCAATCCGGTTCCTACTTTGTTTGGAGATATCCTACACTCTTTTCACTCTCGCACTATGAGGAAGAGAGGGATCCTCATGTGTTGCACTCCTCTCTTGGAAAGATGGTTTATTTCGCATCTTCCCCGATCTGTGTTGAAGAACGAGCAAGGTTTGAGGTGGTCCCATAGGCTGATGACGCTCATACATTCAGATGTTCGTTGGTGTCCTCGATCCTTGGAGAATGTTACTATCATTAACAATTGTGGGGAATTCCCTAATGTCCCTTTGCTTGGCATTAGAGGATGTATCACTTATAACCCTTGCTTAGTCTTACGACAGTTTGGTTATGCCCGAAGGAATGGCCCACATGAGATGCTTATCCAAGGAGTGGTTTTCGACTATGAGAGCGACGATCAAAGCTACTGTCAAAGGTTTATACGAGCTTGGAGGATGGTAAGCAAAGTGGATAGTAAGACATTGGGACACTAGAATTCCATTCCCCTTGAGCCTTATCTTAGGTGGATACGAGCTCGTGCTCAGAAACTTATTATGCCTTATCCCTTCATCTTACCAGTTATCATGGAGCCTGTGGTTGAAGAAGATGTCCCATACACTGTTCTCCATCCCGACATACCTACCTCTCTTGAAGACTTGCAAAAGGGTTGGATTCAGCTAAAGGAAGAATGAGATACCGTCGAAGCTCAATTCTACGCTAGCGAGAAGAGGGTCTTGGAGCTTACGAGGAAGCTACAAGAAGAGAAAAATGTGAACGCATACCTCGCGCCGAAGAGGATGCATTCAGTCTTTTTATCTTAGAGAGTTATTTTGTAAGCCCAAGAGGCATGATGAAATCTTTTTGAACTAATTAATGAAAATTGACGTTTGTTCACTCTTTTGTCTATACAAATTTAAATTTCATAAATCCTTGAAATCATTTGCATATACATCTTTCATGCATCATAACATGACAGGTTTTCACACAACAGGTTTCCTTATCTTTCTGTTGTTTATTTCATCAAGATGGATCTAGAGAAAATTGTGAAGGATCTTCAAGAACAAAACTCTCAATTCCAAGAGACTCTACTAGCCCTAGCCAAGGGACAACAAGATATGATGGCATTGCTGGCAGTTAAGAAGAAACCTAAGAAGAAAGCCCTGGTCAACATGGGCAGAAGGTTCAAAGAGTCAGTTCGTCAGATCCCGGTAGTGGAAGACTCATCTGAAGAAGACGAGAATCAGATTGGTGAGGTTAAGAGTACCCAGGCTGAATGTATTAATGATCAAGCGTCTGATGATGATGATTACTTTGACGAGCAGTAACCACCCGCTGATGTCAAGTATAAGCAGTTAGAAGATAGATTGAAGGTTGTCGAGATCCAAGCCATCCCCAGTTTAGATTTTGGTGATTTGGGTTTGATCTCTGGGGTTGTCATTACCCGCAAATTCAAAATACTAGTCTTTGCAAAGTACGATGTAGTTTCTTGTCCAAAACTTCACCTGAAATCTTATGTGCACAAGATACAGTCGCACACCGCTGATAAGAAACTTTGGGTTCACTTTTTCCAAGAAATCTTGATCGGAACACAACTAGAGTGGTTCTGCCAATTGGATGGTTCCTGTATCAATACTTGGGATGACTTAGCTACCGCTTTCTATCATCAGTACCAGTATAATGCCAACTTGGCGCCGACAAGGGTTCAGTTGTAAGATATGACAATGGGGAAGAATGAAGGATTTAAAGAATATGCACAAAAGTGGAGAGACCTTTCCAGTAGGGTTCAACCACCTTTGACTGATAGGGAGCACATTGACATGTTTATGGGCACTTTATCTGGTCCATTCTTTAATTTGTTGGTTGGTTGTTCTTCTTCCGGTTTCACCGAGTTAATCTTAATCGGAGAAAGAGTTGAAAGCAGAATCAAAAGTGGGAAGATTTATGTGGCATCTGCCTCCACTTACAATCCTATAAAGAAACCTTTTGCTGCAAAGAAGGAAATAAATTATGTGTACAGGGCAAGGGCCCGTACCAAGAAGAATGACCATTCGTCTGTTAATGTTGTCTGAATCTCCAATCCAACTCCTACTCCAAGACCATCTGCTAATCATCAACATTCTGAAACTACGAGAAGAAAATTCACGGGGATAGGAATGTCACTATCCCAAGCCTTACAACACTTGCTAAAGGCTAATTTAGTGACATTGCGCGATCCTCCTGCCAATCTAGATACCTCTTTACCAAAGTATAATTCAAACGCTAAATGTGCTTACCACTCAAGTAGCCTCGGGCATGAGACTGACCAATGC
Source organism: Vicia faba (assembly GCA_948472305.1). Lineage (NCBI taxonomy): Eukaryota > Viridiplantae > Streptophyta > Magnoliopsida > Fabales > Fabaceae > Vicia > Vicia faba. Next base: position 892,439,542 of record OX451740.1, read on the forward strand.
TGGACCTTGAAGAATAAAATTCAGGATTTGATCAATAACAAGACTATTGAGTTTGATGCTCCTCCAACTCCGAATGTAATCACCCCGCCTATGCCAAAACATGACAAGGGTGTCAATGAAGTTAACGTTGTAGGTGACTCTGATGAGGAAGCTGCATTTGAAGATTGGGTGTATCCAACTACAACGGAGCTAAAGAATTGGCATGCAAAGGACTTCGTGCACATCTCCTTCATTGAGGAGTAATCTACTTGTTTATTGCTTTTCTATTAATTCAAGACCATTTTGTCTGTAATATTTAACAATGACTTTTAAGCCATGTGCATGGCCCGGAGCACTATGGTCCATTTGTCAAGGGTTTTGTTTATGTTCATCTTATCATATGATCATTCAATACAAATCATTGGACTCTTTTGCATTCAAATCTTTATGATCATTGTCTTTATTTTCTTCAAATACATTTTTCAAAATAGCCATGTATCTTACATGCACACACACTATTGCAGTTCCTCATCCACTCTGGATCTTGTTGCCAATGACTCTACTGTTGTCGACTATGACTTACAATGTCCAATTAACCAAGCCGAAGACGAAGGCGGGGAAGATTATGAGATACTGGGAGACTAGCCAGACGTCTATTATAAGAGGAAAAAGTTATTCAGCCGCATGAAGAGTCAGTTGAAGTCATCAATCTGGGTACTGAGACAAACAAGAAGGAAATCAAGATCGGCGCTAACTTGGAAAGAAGTGTCAATAGAAGGTTGGTTCAGGTGTTGCATGATTATATGGAAGTATTTGCTTGGTCGTATGAAGATATGCCAGGGTTGGATACCGACATCGTAGTTCATCATCTGCCGACAAAGGAAGATCGTCCTCCTGTCAAACAAAAAGTTCGTCGCATGAGGCCTGACATGTCTGAGAAGATAAAAGTTGAAGTGATGAAAAAATTTGATGATGGGTTCCTAGCTGTGACATCTTATCCCCATTGGGTTGCAAATGTGGTGCCAGTGCCGAAGAAAGACGGAAAAGTTCGTATATGCGTAGATTATGGGGATCTAAATAGGGCAAGCCTCAAGGATGACTTCCCTCTACCACACATTGTCGTCTTGGTCCATAACACTACTCAGCATAAAGTCTTCTCTTTTGTGGACGGTTTCTCCGTCTATAATCAAATTAGGATGGCTCCTGAAGACATGGAGAAGAAAACTTTCATTACGCAATGGGGCACCTTTTGTTACAAGGTCATGTCGTTTGGATTAAAGAATGCAGGGGAAACATATCAAAGGGCTATGGTAGCTTTGTTTCATGATATGATTCATCATGAAATAGAGGTATATGGGTATTATATGATTGCTAGATCACAAACTGAAGAGGAACATCTCGATCACCTGTACAAACTATTCGAAAGGCTGAAAAAGTACAAGTTGAGGTTGAACCCTAACAAGTGCACATTTGGAGTACGATCTAGAAAGCTTCTAGGTTTTGTTGTCAGCAATAAAGGCATTGAAATTGATCTGCCAAGGTAAAGGTCATCCAAGAAATGCCAGTCCCCCACTCTGAAAAGGAAGTTATAGGATTCTTGGGTCGTCTCAATTACATCGCCCGCTTCATATCTCACTTGACTGCTACTTGTGAGCCAATCTTCAAACTCTTGAAGAAAGATCAAGTAGTCAAATGGAATGATGAATGCCAAGCTACCTTCGAAAAAATCAAAGAATATCTGCAAGAAACTCCTATTCTCATGCCTTCAGTCGAAGGAAGACCCTTGATCACGTACTTGATAGTACTAGAGAACTCTATGTGGTGTGTTTTGGGCCAACATGACGAGCCTGGACGAAAAGAGCATGCTATTTACTACCTGAGCAAAAAGTTTACCGACTGTGAAACCAGATATTCACCACTCGAGAAAACTTGTTGCGCTCTGGCATGGGCTGCTCGCCAGCTAAGACAATATATGTTGACTCATACCACTCTGTTGATTTCTAAGATGGACCCAATTAAGTACATCTTCGAGAAACCCGCTCTTTCCGGACAGATAGCCAGGTGGCAAATGATCTTGACTGAATACGACATTCAATACACCATGCAAAAGGCCATCAAAGGAAGCGTACTAGCAGATCATTTGGCCCATCAAGCTGTCGATGATTATCAGTCTATGAACTTTGACTTCCCGAATGAGAACATTATGCTAGTGACCGATTGCACGAAACCTGGACCATATGGTGGACCTGAACAAGGATCTCGATGGACTATGGTCTTCGATAGGGCTTCCAAGCCTTGGGTAACGAAATTGGTGTTGTGATCATATCCCATGAAGGTTTCCGCACTCCTTTCACTGCCAGATCATGCTTTGATTGCACGAACAATATGGTTGAGTACGAAGCGTGCATCTTGGGTCTGAAAGCTGCCATTAATTTGAGGATAAAACATTTGAATGTCTTTGGGGATTCTGCTCTGGTGATCAGCCAAGTAAAAGGAGATTGGGACACTAAACACCCTAATCTCATTCCTTACAAGGAATTTGTATTATCCCTGATTCCCTATTTCGAAGAGATCACCTTTGAGCATTTCCCTAGGGAAGAAAATCAGTTGGCTGACGCCTTGGCAACCATGTCTTCAATGTTCAAGGTCAGATGGGACAAAGAAGCCCCTATTATTACAATTGAAAGATTCGATGAGCCTACGCACTGCTGTGAGTTTGACACTGACGCAGAAAAGCCATGGTACCATGAGGTGAAAAGATACCTTGAAGCACAAGAGTATCCCGAGGGAGCATCCATCAATGACAGAAAGTTCTTACGAATATTTTCAGCCAAATTCTTCCTAAGTAACGGGATATTGTATAAACGCAACCATGACTCTACTCTACTCTGATGTATGGACAAGAAGGAGGCGGAGGAAATTATGGAAGACATGCACGATGGTCTCTTTGGAACTCACTCAAGCCAACATACCATGGCCAAGAAAATTCTAAGTGCTGGTTACTATTAGTCAACAATGGAGACTGACTGCCATCAACATTCAAGAACTTGTCATAAATTCCAAATTTACGCTGACAAGGTCCATGTGCCTCATATCCCTTTGAACGTCAAGACTGCTCCGTGGCCATTTGCAATGTGGGGCATTGACATGATTGGAGAAATCAAGCCCACTGCTTCCAATGGACACCGCTTCATTCTGGTCGCCATTGATTATTTCACCAAATGGGTCGAAGCCTCCTCGTTTGCCTCAGTCACCAAGAATGTGGTATCCAGATTCATCAAACATAACCTCATCTTCCGCCATGGTATCCCTGAAAGGATCAACACCGACAATGGGACTAACCTTAACAATGTTATGATTACTGAACTTTGCACTCAATTCAAGATCAAGCATCACAATTCTTCTCCTTATAGACCCAAAATGAATGGCGCAGTTGAAGCGGCCAACAAAAACATTAAGAAGATTATGCAGAAGATGGTAGTAACCTATAAGGACTGGCATGAGATGTTACTGTTTGCTCTGCATGGCTACCGTACTTCAGCTAGAACATTAACTGGGGCAACTACCTTTTCCTTAGTCTATGGCATGGAAGTTGTTTTGCCAGTGGAAGTTCAGATTCCCTCACTAAGGATTATGAAGAAGCGGGCCTAGGCGAAGACGAGTGGATTCAGACAAGATTGGATCAAATGAACTTGATCGATGAAAAACGATTGGCTATTGTTTGTCATGGTCAGACGTACCAAAAACATATGATCAAGGCTTTCAACAAAAAGATCAAGCCTCGAGTATATCAAGCTGGTGACTTGGTGATAAAGTGCATCATTTTGCCACAAGGCGACCCCAGAGGAAAATAGACTCCCACCTACGAAGGGCCATTTGTCGTCAAGAGAGTGTTCTCTGGCGGTGCCATGATGCTGACTACCATGGATGGTGAAGACTTCCCACATCCTATAAACGTGGAAATAGTTAAAAAATACTATGCATAAGAGACCCGCTAGGTTGACACACCTAGGAAAAATAAGGGCATCCCGGAAAACCAAAAGGTTTGGGCAAAAATTGGGGATATATATACAAAAGATTGTACACCCGGCAAGTTGAAAACCTGAAAGGGCGACTTGGGAAAAAATTGGATCCTGGTGGGCTGAAAACCCGAAAGGGCGGTCTAGGCAAAAGTTAAGGATTGAAAGCATATGATTATGTCCCGTGGAATCACCACAGTCAACTTTATCACCAAGGTCTGAGTTCAAACGGTCCAAGATCAATCCAATCAACTTCTGTCAACGGAAAGGGGAATTCAAAGACATTGGGGAAATAGTAGAGTTGGAATGCAATGAGATCATTTCCACATGGCTTTTGTTTTTGTTTTCAATCTTTGTTTTCCTTTCGACGATTTCCTCTTACTAGGATCTTCGTCTCTTTTTACAAAAAACGCCTATTCATGGGCAAAATATCAATACAAATATACTTTGAAGTGCAAACTTTCTGTTTTTGTTTTGAATGCAAAATTGTCCAATGATTAAAATTGAACGAACATATGCATATAAACATAATTAAAACTATTTGGCACATGTGTCCTGCTAAGCAGCGGCAAGCATCTCTTTAATGTATATGGAATATGCCCACAGAGTTATTTCATTAACATTATCCCCACAATAACGGCTACAATAAACCAATCTCCAACCAGAGTCTCAATCTCTTGATGACTCTCTCCCCAGCTAAGTTGATCCTACAAGAAGAAGTCTCGTGGATCTCTTCCTCAAAGAACTCATCTCGGTAGCAGTTCGTCGAGTATTCATCAACTGGGTTTATTTCCCCAACATACAACGATCAACAGACAACAAAATTCCCTTGACATAGTATATCCTCCCCAATTTAGTCTATCCTCCCCAGTTTAGTCTATCTTCCCCAGCTGAGCTTGCCTTCCCCAACTGAGTTTATCCTTTTCAGCTTGAGTTTTCCTTTCAGCTCTACTTAAGTTAAGAACCCTTTAATGTATTTATTCAATTACTTTTTTTTATTAAACTCCTCTTTTAGTTAGGTTATTTAATTTTCTTTTAATATATATTTTTAATTATTATTATTAAAATACTATACACTAAAATAATATTTAAACTTTGCACTTAAACAAATACACCTCATGTGTTTATTTTAATTATTTTATTTTTTATTTTATTTATTTTTATATTAATTAATATTTTTATGTTTAATATATTTATAAATTTTAATATTATTTTTTTATTATTATAAGATACAAAGAAAAAATCATTTTTTTAGTCGATTAATAAATAATGGGATATACATTCTTGGAAAATCAATTGATCATATTAAAAAGCCTATCAGTCATTTATTCAACATCAAAATATTAAAATCCACAAATTACCACATCCGCGAGCGACACGTGGCCAATATCTGGCCACGTGATGAGAAAGTCTATATCAGACTCCCTCACTTTTAACCTTAAAAATACACAAACGAACGTCAAATTACTTTTCATAATAAATTAATTAAATATTAAAACCCACGCGATTCCAAATATTTCATCCGCGAGCGACACGTGGCTAATATCTAGCCACGTGATGAGGAAGTTTATATCAGACTCTCTCCGCATCCTTCATGACAAGCAACATACGGCCAATATCTGATTGCATGACGAGGAAGGCTATATCAGACTCCCTCGCTCTATGTATAAAAAAATATTCAACCAAACACCAAATCTTTTTTTTGCAAATTAAATTAATTTGAACGATTAATTTTTGAAAAGGAATACGAATATATTTAAATTAAAATTTGTACTTGGTCTAACAAATTTCGCTATTCACACTCTTAGACTACGTATGCGGGAAATTCAAAATATATTTCGCAATCCTTAAAAAATACAAACAACCTTGCGAACAGCGAAATGGGACTCTGATTCCTCCTAAGAAGATACGTAGGCATAAGATCAAAAATAGTGTTGAGTCCCCCTAACTAAAATTCAAACCCTTTCCTAAATAAATAATTAAAACCCTATTTCCTAAACATCGCGCTTCTAAACCTAGTATCCTTGTGAACAAGGTAGATAAGGGGTTCCTAACACCTTCCCCTCGTCTAGAACTGAGTCCAAACCTAGAATCGCTGAGTTTCTTTTAGGGTTATTCCTTTATACTCCCTTCCTTCAGGATAAAAATTAAGGGTGGCGACTATGATTAAAAAACCAGTTGCAACAGCTGGCGACTCTGTTGGGGACTCAACCCTAGGTTTAGGAGCTTTCCTTTAGGTTTTAGGGTTTTGCTTATATTTTTGGTTTTTCTTTATTTTTGCTTTATTTATCTATTTCTTTCTAATTTCTTATTATTATTCATTATATTTATTTACCGTGGTGGGATTTAATTTTCGCAAAAAAATATTTTCAAAAATCCTTAGAAAGAAGGTTCATCTATTAGCCAAGGGGTTACATCAACCTTATGAGTTTATGTGACGACTTCGCCTATAGTCGGTGGAGTTCCGGAAAAGGAATACCTCTCGAGATACATCCTCTTAGGAAGTAGGACTTTGGAATGATACCTATGACTCTTTGTACTACCTTTAAACCAAAAACTCGTGATGAGACTTTTCATGACCTAGAGACGAAAGTTTCGGTCTATAAAGAGACTCAGCTTAAGGGAGACCCTTATGCCTTTCCCTCTAGCATTATTCATGACACCCTTAAGGAAACCACCTTATGGGGAGGGTATAATATCCGTAGGATAATAATAAGAACCTACCTTCTAAGGATACCTTTCACAAATCTCACTATAATCTTTAAACCCGCAAGGGTTATCTTTTCACCTTCTACTAGCCCGTAGGGCTTCCGTCTATGTTGTTATCCTTATCCCGTAGGGACTCCTCGTCATCTTCTATTTACCATAATCCTTAGCGAATCCCTGCCTGTCTCAATCTCTAAGATAATGTAGGACATCATCAAATCTATGTCTTTTATCATCTTCGTTTGTAAGGAGTTCCTGCCTATCTCAATTTCTAAGTCGAAGTAGGATATCATCATCAAACCTGTATAGGGTACCCCTATGTCTATCATCATACTACGTCTATGTCGTATTGCATATCCATGGAACTTTTTTGCATACCTAAAAGTGAAAAATGTTTTTTCATACCCATGCATTTTCGTACATTCATACATTTTCATTTCATACATTTCCACCTTCGCCCTTATCCAACTATCATCCATTTTCTAGTCGATTTCTTGATACTCGCCAACAAACTTAAGAAAGCTTGAAATTATGGAAGAAGGAGATTATATACTAGAGACTCAATTGAGCTTGGTCCTACAAGTCTCATTGGAGAGAGAATGTATCCCTTCACCATGACAACTACAGGCCTACATAGTGCCTCAACTGCCACTATCATTGGTGATTCCTCTACATCAAGAGTAAATGTCCTATCAACGAAATAAGTATGCCCAAGAAAAGTCAAGGGTCATCCCCATTATTTGACAAGTCCAAAAACTACGAATCATCTCCTAAAGTCAGTGGATCAACAAGAAGGCTTATCTCTAGATCATTAGTCTTTTATCATTTTAAATTGTAATTTATTTCTTGCTGGGTGTTATTTGTCATAAACTTTGTACTCTTTGGTCAAGTAACTCTAATAAAATAAGCATGCATGTTTTTGAAATCGATTCCTTCCACACACAAAAAATCAACATTTTTCCATTTTCACTCTTTCTTTTCCATTTTTAAATTAACAAACTTCGATGGAGAATGATGAAATACAAAATAATCGAATTTTCTTGATGTATGCTTTTTAATAGTAAAGATTAGCTGACGATATAAGGCACTATTTCAATTCCTAAATAGTGGATAAATAAGGAGTTAATACGTAGTTAACCCCCTCAAGCCAGAAGTCGGAGTTCTTTATATTCTCTAAAAAACCCTTAATCTTAACCAGGGGCAGGGTCGATTTCAATTAATTCGATGATGCATTCAAATCCTAGGAGAATCAAGTCCATACAAGAAAAGGTTCAAACATATCTTCTTTCTCGATACATCATTGAGGAAATTATCTAAGCAAAGGTCCAAGCACATCATCTTCCTCGCGTTCATCATCCAAGATTGGGGAATCAATGAAAACAAAATCCATGACGTCTTCTTCCTCAATACATCATTCAAAATCAAGGAAACAATAAAGATAAAAGTTTACAATAATCAGCGCGGCGGTCATATTAATTTTCAAAACCAAAAGCAAAAAAAAGAAATTCAAAGAAGAAAAAAAAGTGAAAGCCCGCTAAGTCAACAGAAATCAGAACTTGACTTAGGCAAAAGTTAGGGCATCACGATGGATCGAAAAAAAAAATTCAAAAAAATTCAAAAAAAAATTGGTCCATGCAAAGTAAGGGATTGAAAACAATAAATTGGAGAACAATCTTGTGACTTCCACCTCAAGAATCATCAGGGCTTCTCATCAATGCTTGGATCTTATCAATACTTTTTATCCGTGCTTAGATTTTATCTATGCTTCCCATCATCTGCGTGACTACAAGTTTCTCTTGGGGAGTAAATGTATCTGTTGGATTAATTGAACTTAGGATTGAAGAACATCAAGGAGAATGGGGTGGGCTAAATAAATTTTGAGCCTTATATATTTTGTTTCTTAAACCATGAACCATGGCCACATTACAACCTTTAAAAGTCCTAATTGAAGCTAGGCTCACTATGAAAGCATACTCAATAAGATTTATGTTAAAACTGACTCCTACGTTTGTTAAAATTATTAATCACTTCGCTTCTTCGAATATCTGTTCCTAATCATACATTTCTTTTTAATAATCAAACTTTAATTTCAAGAACTTGCATGTGCATCTAATTGAATTATGTTTTCAAAATGTACAATCTTATCTACGAATCAATACTTAGCATCAACAAGATTTCAAAAAGGTCTGATCAAAGGCAACATTTCCAAGAACCTTCTAACTAGGGGGCAAAGCATCTAAGGGGATCCCTATAAACAGGGGAAAATACTAATGATCATAGGGGTATATCACATGAAGATATTGTTGACAAGGGGTGATCTTTCTAAAAGATTCAATCAACTTGGATCAAATTTTAAAGCACTGTTCAATCAGGGGCATACCTTTTGGAAGATCATTCTTTAATCAACTCATATCACAACAGCGTATGACTCAGTTTCCTTATGTTAACAAGCTTCTCAAGGCATTGATGATCAGGGGCATCCTTCCAAGACTCAAATGTTTAGGGCAGCATGTATCAAGTTCATCCCATTGCACGTATGGTCCAAATTCTTCAAGCAACTTCAAGTACAAACTTTTCAAAGATGCAAATACTTGGGGCAAACTATGTCAAGTTCATGGAGAAGTCTAAAGTTCCTTCTAAAGGTACTTCCTCTAGATCCTGGAGATTAAGGGGCATGTATTTCAAATTTTAAATGTTGGGGCAAATTACTGCAAGGCTCGAGCAAAAGGAGTTGATATAAAAGGGTCCATAAAAGCCAAGCATTTTTAAGAGTCTTTTAATCAGGGGAATAGTACAAAATAGTGGGGTCATTTACATTATGATCAAACTGTTTCCAAGCTCATCTCCTTCAATACCCTACTAAAAAAATTAGGGAAAAACAGTCCATACAAAAGCAAGCTCTCTTCATACATTCACAATACTCCAGGGGACCTCTCTTCTACGTCAGCAATCTTCGAGTTTGAAACAAGTATCAGGGAATCATGCAAGCACAACACTCAACAATCATGTGACAAGCAACCTTGTTTCATAACCAAACCTCTACGCTTTAATCATCCACGACCTATCATAGGGGAACCATAAAAAAAGCATTAAAATCATAATCATAAAGCATAAGGCTGCATAAATCATGCATTAGGGTTTCCTCGATCCAAAAACCCAGCCATACTTATCATTTTATCCATCTGACAAAATCCGACAGCATGGGTCGAGCATACCTCAAAAAGCCCAACTACGCATTCGCATTTCAAAATCCAACATCCATTCACACATATCCAAGTCACTAGTCATATACATCAATCAAGCATGCATCAATCGATCATGCATCAATCAATCATGCATCAATCAATCATGCATCAATCAGTCATCACATTACGCATTCATTACATTACATCAATCAATCATCTCATTCCATGCATCAATGAAATTTGCACGCATATCATAAAACATGGTTTTATGTGAAGACAATCATCATTGTCAATCAAGATACAAATTCTATGCAGAATCTCAGCAGTAGATTCTCGTGGTTGATCACGACAGTTGATTTTTAAGAAGACCTCAGCAGAATGTAGTTTCCAATTGAATTTTGGCAGTAGATTCCCCTGGTTGATCACGACATTTGATCATCCAGAAGACCTCGGTAGTAGGTAATTCAAATTAAATCTCGGTAGTAGGTTCTCCTGGTTGATCATGACAGTTGATTATCCATAAGACCTCGGCAGAAGGTAGTTCTCGACAAAATCTCAGCAGCAGATTCCTTGGAAATCTCGGCAGCAGATTTCTCGTTAAAAAGCCTCATATGAAGCCTGACAAACGTATAACCATATCAAAATCTCAAGATCATTTACAACATTTGGTGCATCTAACATACAGAAACACCAAAGAGCATTTGATAAAGCATAAAAGTTTATTCTAGTTAGAAGAACAATGAAGGAAAATCCACGCCCATTTCCAAGTCCACGCCTACATCCATGACCACGCCTATTTACACGTCCGCACCTATTTCTACACGCATGCTTATGTCCATGACTACGCCAATGTCCACATCCAATCCATAACCACGCCTATTGCCACGTCCACACGTACATCCACGCCTATTTCTACGAACATGCCTACATCCACGACTACACCAACATCCATGTCCACGTCCATACCTACGCATGCGCCTACAATACAAACCTCAAGATCTCGTCGACATATTTTCACCAAATTCGAATAAACTTGGAGATACAACAATTGGAAACAAACAACATTAGGGAGTTGGTGATTACAAGAAAGGATAATCATCAAAAATATTTGCAAAACATTTGGGGCATATACAAGCATACTTAGGGCATATACATAAAAACATTTGGGGCGTAAAACATACTAACATTTGGGGAATAAATCACACTTGGATAACATATCAATTTAGGGCATTATGCACGCATGGCATCTTGCAAAGCTACTTTGGTTAAAATTAAAATTTTCTTGGGGTTCATCGTTAGTAGGCTTATCTGTGCAAACTATTAATTCAAACTTTAAAGCAATTTTGGGGTATTTCCTTCACGTTAATGGTTATGATTGAGACGACACGACCAACATCATCGTGAGTTTGGGGTATTTTCTTCATGTTGATAACTATGGTTGAGACGACACGACCAATATCATCATGAGTTTGGGGTATTTTCTTCATGTTGATAATTATGGTTGAGACGACACGACCAATATCATCATAAGTTTGGGGTATTTTCTTCACGTTGATGGTTATGGTTAAGCCGACACGACCAACATCATTGTGAGTTTGGGGTATTTTCTTCACGTTGATGGTTATGGTTGAGACGACACAACCAATATCATCATGAGTTTGGGTTATTTTCTTCATGTTGATAATTATGGTTGAGACGACACGACCAATATCATCATGAGTTTGGGGTATTTTCTTCACATTGATGTTTATGGTTGAGACGACACGATCAACATCATCGTGAGTTTGTGGTATTTTCTTCATGTTGATAACTATGGTTGAGACGACACGACCAATATCATCACGAGTTTGGGGTATTTTCTTCATGTTGATAATTATGGGTGAGACGACACAACCAACATCATCATGGTTTGGGGTATTTACTTCATGTTGATAATTATGGTTGAGACGACACGGCCAATATCATCATGAGTTTGGGGTATTTTCTTCACATTGATGTTTATGGTTGAGACAACACGATCAACATCATTGTGAGTTTGGGGTATTTTCTTCATGTTGATAACTATGGTTGAGACGACACGACCAACATCATCGTGAGTTTGGGATATTTTCTTCATGTTGATAATTATGGTTGAGACGACACAACCAGCATCATCATGAGTTTGGGGTATTTACTTCATGTTGATAATTATGGTTGAGACGACACGACCAATATCATCATGAGTTTGGGGTATTTTCTTCATGTTGATAATTATGGTTGAGACGACACGACCAATATCATCATGAGTTTGGGGTATTTTCTTCACGTTGATGGTTATGGTTGATACGAAACGGCCAACATCATCATGAGTTTGGGGTATTTTCTTCATGTTGATAATTATGGTTGAGACGACACAACCAATATCGTCATGAGTTTGGGGTATTTTCTTCATGTTGATAATTATGGTTGAGATGACACAACCAACATCATCATGAGTTTGGGGTATTTACTTCATGTTGATAGTTATAGTTGAGACGGAACGGCCAATATCATCATGAGTTTGGGATATTTTCTTTATGTAGATAGTCTTGGTTGAGAGCAGACACAACCGACATCATCAGTGAACTTTGGGGTTCCATTCTTCATGTTAATCTTATACCTTAGTTGAGAACAGACACAATTGGTATAACTTCGATCTTATTCAGCAAATACCTTAGTTGAGAACAAACACAACTGGTACAACTTCGATCTTATTCAACAAATACCTTAGTTGAGAACAGACACAACTGGTATATCCATGATCTACATATTTGGTTTAATTATCTAAGATTTGATCATCAAAAACACTTTTTCAATCATCTACCCCCTAGATTGTAGTAGGTGTGTAAATTACCAGATTCACATTATTCATTCCCTAGGTTGCAATGAATACGTAAAATCACCTTTGTGCCGTTTATCCCCTATGTATTCATAAACGTGCAAACTCTTCAAGTATTTATCCCCTAGGTTGTGATGAATAACGTAAGCCCATCCCTGTTGTCTTTTATCCCCTAGGTTGTGATAAATAAAGAGGTCCATCCTCGTACTGTTTACTCCCTAGGTTGTAGTAAACATGACGAAATATGCGATATAACTCATTACGTCAGTCTCCATGCAGAGATGTGTTATCAAATTTTTTCAAATATCTATCCCCTAGGTTATGATAGATACGCGAATTTTCAGGGTTATACTATTCATCCCCTAGGTTGTGATGAATAACATAAGCCCACCCTATTGTCATTTATCCCCTAGGTTGTGATAAATACACAGGTTCATCCCCGTACTGTTTACTCCCTAGGTTGTTGTAAATATGACGAAATCTGTGATATAACTCATTGCGTCAGTCTCCATGCAGCAATGTGCGAAATATGTGATATAACTCATCGCGTCAGGTTCCATGCAGCGATATTATTATCCAACTTTTTTCAATTATATATCCCCTAGGTTTCGATAGATATGCGAATAAATATGTGTAATCCATTGCATCAGCCTCCTTGCAGCAATGTGTTATCAGGCTTTGTTTTATTCAACCCCTCGGTCGCAATGAATAGACAAAATTAAATCAAATCCTAACTTACTATATTAGTCTCCAAGCATTAGTAAGTCAAACTTTCCAAGACTTGTGTTTTTGTAAATATTCAAAAGAATCTACGATCTCTTTTCAAAATATTGGCGAGTTACCCGCATCGTCATATCTCGCTCAAACTTACCCTTCATACATATCTCTTTATTTAAACTCTGGTAGGATGATACATCATCACCCTTGCCCATTTCTTTGAGCTCCGGGGTATGCTATATCAGTATATCCTTGTTTAAAAAAATCTTTGGTCAAATTTTGGGGTCTTCCATTATTTAATAATCCTCCGATTCGAATGTGCGAGACCTGCACATTCTCGCACCATTCAATCGAAGAGTGATTAAATAGGGGCAGCTATCATACCCCAAATTTTCCGGCCCTTTTATTTCTAAAGTCAAAAATATTATAAACATTATTTTTATAATATTATTTGATTATTATAGATGTTCATTCTCAAGTCCAGTCAAAAATATCTTAAACTTTGTTTTTATAATATTATTTGATTTTTTTAAATATTCGCTTCTAAACCTTTTTAAAAATATAATGATTCATTTCAAATTATTTGTATTTTTTAAATTAGAAAATATCTGCACACGTTTCATATTCTTTCAAATTAAGTTTATTTATAAATGAGTAACACAACACAATTGGTGAAGAATGAAGTTTGCAAGCGTAAGGTCTCGAGTTCAAATCTCTTGTGTTGCACTTTCAACATTTTCTTTTTCTTTTATATTTTTTTGTCACTAATTTTCTTTTCTTTTTAAATAGGTGTTTCTTATTGGCCATTTGATGTCAATTTGTTACACACTTTGTTTTTTATTGGTCAATTTTGTTTTATTTCCAATTTAGATGGTTTTTTTATTTATAAATAGGACATGTTTTTCACACTTCTAGATCCTCCACAATTCTCACAAATCCATAAAAACTTTTTTTCTTTCTTACAACCTCTTAAATTCTATTTTTCTTTTTTTTGTTTATTCTAGGATTGTTGTCTATATCAGACAACAATTAATTTGGCCGACGATTCAATATGAGGCCCTCCACCATTATATTTTAATCATTTACACCACGGGGTGATTATCGGATGGCTAATTTTATTTATTTATTTTTGCATTATGGTCAGTTTCATTCACAATTTCGTGTATATATATATATATATATATATATATATATATATATATATATATATATATATATATATATATATATATATATATATATATATATATATATATATATATATATATATATATAACACTTACTTTTCTTTTAGAAAAGCAATTCCACTTTAACCATTTTTTATCCAATAATTTTCATTATCGATTGGTAGTTATCTTTTTATGTTGTCTAACAATTCATTTACTAATTCACTATTTTCTCTTTACTAATATTCTTATTATTTATATTAACAATTTCAAAACTTATTTTCTAACCATTCCTTTTTTCTGTAGTAGAGCTGAGAGTATCGCCACCACCGGATACATGACACAACACACACGTTGGGTTTTTTCTTCTTTTTTTTTTTAAATCAAATAACTGTTACACGTACAGAATTGTCAACCATTCTAACAAACCATTTGCATAACTCTTTTTTCAAAACACACACTTCTTTTTTCTTTTACTGTACATATATACAAGTTGATATTGGAGATCAAAGGCAAGAATAAGGTGTTGTATCCCAAAATTTTCCCTCTCATATTATCAAGATTTTCCTCACAAGACTTCTTGGACTCCAGACAGGATTAGGGTTTGCTCAACTCAAGACATCTCCTTACACTGTTGACCTGAAATTAGGGTTTGAGTTTGCACAAGGATTTTTAGACCATCAATGTTTCATGTGACTTTCATACACCATCTTGGATCCCTAAGATTGCCCATACCAAGCTTCAAGCCTTGAATCACATTTTTGCCCAGTAAATTGGACAGTTGGCCTAAAAATCAATTGTATTGGAGAAAAAGTCAATAATGGCCAATTTACAGTCAAAATTCATAATTTTTGATCCACAACAACATTTTAGGCTCCTATGAACCATTTTATCAAGTTTGGACCACAACTCCTCAAGAAAATTGATCAAATCATCAAAAGGGCAAAATGGTCAAAATTAGGGTTTTGACTGAGAAAGGGCAATTTCTAATTTTTTTAACCTAGCTAATGACCAATTGGGTTCAAGCATGATTTCAAGGACTCAATAGCATCATTTTGACCTAATCACATAGTTCAAAAGATCACAAATGCATTGAATTGACAGATGAATTTTCCAATCAATTGATCAAAAATCAACTGTACACTGAAAAGTCAAACTTTGACTTTTTGGTCAAAATCAAGTGCCAAGGGTCATACTTCATCAAGATATGTCAAAATGTGAAACTTGTTGATCAAGAAACCTAAAATTTCAAATTAGGGTTTTAATTTGAAATTTTTCATAACTTGTAATTTTTCTAAGTTATGGAAAATTGAATTTTTTTTATTAATAACCAAGTATTAAAAAAATATTTCGCAAATAACCGGGTTTCGGAAAAAATTACGCAAATAACCATGTTTGAGATGGCTCCACAAAGGAGGAGCCATCTCATTTGGCGCATGCACCTAGGGTTTTTCCCTAGGCGCCATCTCACTTGGCGCCTCCATTGGCTTTTAGCCAAGTGAGATGGCGCATGCTCCTTAAAAAGGAGAGGAGGCGCCATCTCACTTGGCGCCTAGGGCAAAACTAGGGTTTTTTGCTGTTTTATAAATAATTCGTCCGTTTCTTTGAAATTTCTCACACTTTCTCGCACTGTATTTTTATTTTGTACTCCCTTATTTATCTAATGACGTCGCCTATGATTTTTAGCAGAGATGGTTACGTTATATTCTCCGCCACGAAACCTGCGATGAAAATGAAATTCTGGCACATTCACTCCATGGA
The DNA here is from genome assembly GCA_948472305.1 of Vicia faba. NCBI lineage: Eukaryota > Viridiplantae > Streptophyta > Magnoliopsida > Fabales > Fabaceae > Vicia > Vicia faba. The sequence goes on from OX451740.1 coordinate 892,455,932, forward strand.
GCGTCTGAAGCGGGAGTTGATGCGGTGGCTAGATGGAGACATCGCCGAGGGGGAAAAAATTCGAAGGATCCAGCGAAAATGAACAACAACCTCGCATGCGACAGGAAGACCTAATGTGTGGTTGGAGGAAGTCAAAACAGACAGTGATGTAATGCTGATGATGCATGGGTCAGATGAAATTGTGTTAACAGTTGTAATTTCCTAGATTGATTATCGTTAATCATTGTTGTACGCGAAAACCCTAATGTAATTTCCTATATTGAATTTCTTAAATTGTGTGAACAGTTTTATTAACGGAAAACCCATAATGTTTATAACACAACTATTAAAAAGATTTATTGTATTACAAAATTTATGTGGTCGAGCCAGACGCCCGATTCGGACAGTTTTTGCGATTGTGTCCGACCTGACGGCATAAACCACACTTTCTTTCCAACCTGTCAAGATCGTCCATTTCTGTTGTTATGCGCCTGCTTTTGGGACGACCCTTCTTGTTCCTTCGCATTTGGTCATTGTGCCAAACTATATCACCGGTGTATTCAGGCCAATAGTCCGGTTTTGCCACCAAAGGAAAGTTATTGTTGTAAACAGTGAGCAACGTTTCAGATTTATAAACGTTTGAGAGCAGTTGAAGCGCGTCTTGATGGGTATGCGCACAAGCGGCAATGACATGAGAGCAAGGCATACGAAAAGCTTGAAACCTGCCACAATCGCACCATTGAGAAGGTAAAATGACCCTGTATTCTTGCCTTGCCAGGCCTTCATTGTGGTCAATTGTCTCTTTCACAATGAAGTTGTGGCTATGGCGGTCAAACCGTGTAACCATGTGAGTGTTGGCTTTAGCACTTTCAGCCTTAATGTACTTCATACAGCTTTCACTCCATAGTTGTCCTGATTGCAAGACCGCATACCACATTTCACCTCTTTTGGCAAATAACGTAGCCATCCTAAAATACGTGGATTTCACCAAGGCAGTGATGGGGAGGTTTCGTATGCCCTTGAATACCCCATTCATTGATTCGATAAGATTTGTTGTCATATGCCCCCATCTTTGGCCATTGTCGTATGACCTAGTCCACTTTTCGACCGGTATATTGTCGATCCACGTACCGGCTTCTGGGTTAGACAAACGGATCTCGTTGCGATAATATTTGAATGTGGGCTGTGTCAGTGCGTATCCCGCATTCATCACCGCTTTCCTCAATGTTTTGTCCTTGACCTCCCTCGAGAAATTCTGGACGATATGCCTGACGCAATAGACATGCGTAGAAGGAGGGTCATGCCAACCATTTGCTGGATTATTATAGGCACTTTCAATGGAGGCATGTCTGTCCGAGATCAAACAGAGATCTGGTTGAGGAGCCACGTGTGTACGAAGATTTTTCAGGAAAAAGCTCCAAGCACCACCGATCTCCCCCTCGACAAGGGCAAACGCAACGGGGAAAATGTTATTGTTGCCATCTTGTGCAACTGCCATCAAAAGCGTGCCTTTGTACTTCCCATACAACCAAGTCCCGTCTATTTGTAGAATTGGTTTGCATGATGCAAACCCTGTGATGCATGGTTGAAAAGCCCAAAAGACGCGACTGAATATTCCGTTGCCATGTAGTAGGCTACCATCTTGAGCGTACGCTGGCAATGTTTCCAGAACATAAACACTACCTGGAGAATATGTCTTGAGTGCATTTAGGTAGCGGGGAAGTTCTCGGTATGACTCCTCCCAGTTTCCGTACACCCTTTCAATCGCCTTAGTCTTTGCTAACCACGCCTTACGGTAAGACGGAGTGTAGTTAAAAACTGTGGTGATGTGGGAGATGATTGTTTTCACCTTCAAAGAAGGGTCGTTGCTGACCAGGGGTAGGATTTCTTGACAGATTAGATCATGGTTGAGTTTTCGGTGGTCTTGTGATTGAGTGGAACTTACACAAGTATGGGTAGTCATGGAACCTATGACCCAGCAGTCACCCCTTAGTCTGTATGAAGCGGTCAGCTTGAACATGCAGTCAGGGTGGACACACTTGATCTTGTACCTTTCCGGGTTTACACGATCCACCTTATAATCAACCGAGTTGAGCATGTGAAATTTTTTGATGGCCCTTATGCATTCCTCTCTATTACGAAACTTGTCCTTCTCTTTTAAATTTTCATCTGATTGCATATACGGTTGGAAAAACAAGTCCGTAGAAGGTTCATCTCCGCCCATGTTGAAGTTTGTCATGTGCGTAGGTGGTGTGTAGATTTTGTCGGTAGGAATACTTGGGATGCCATCATCGTCAGAATCGTCGTTCACCATTTCATCGAACTCTAACTCGTTATCTTCTTCTTCATCATCAACTGCATCCACCTCATCTTGCTCATTCTCCAAAGGATCAACCTCCTGTGTCACCGGAGGCTCTACCTCCTGTGTCACCGGAGGCTCTTGAAACAGAACGTACAACTCAATAGAGTCGTTTCCAGAATAGACATGGCTGGAAATCATGTTCTGGAAATCCTCGTCATCTTGAATTGCAACCTTATAAAATATGACTTGGTTGTTTCCAAAAAAGACTGGACTCTGATAAAATATCTGGGATACCGGGCCTCGTTCAAGTTTGGCCTCCAATCTTTTCTTAAAGTAGGAGAAATTTGCTTTCCCGTTTAAGAGAAATCGGACATTGTCGGTGTTTCTAAACAAAAACCCAACTGTGGGACACATGTATGTCTCACCGTTGAAATGTGCTTTGACAACAAATTGTGGTGAAGAGGCCATTGTGTAGAATTGTTTTAGGTATGAAGGTGGGAATGTTTTGGGTTTATTGATTATATGAAGGTATGAATGCTGGAATGCTTGAAGGTTAGATGACTGATTCGAAGGTTGGAAAATTTTACACTTTATGTGAATGAATGTTATGTTCAACCTAAGGCAAAATATTTCAATTAAGTAAGTGATGCAACCCCCCAAGGCTGCCAATAATATTACATGCATGGGCTTATGCTGCCACCTAGCCTGGCCCTATTCTACACACATAAATGTTTTGTGTAAGCCTGCCACCCATCAACTCCAATGGCCTTGCATGCAACAGAGAAAGGAATCCCAAAGGCTGTCACGTAGCCTGAGCCAATGCTGTAAAACGTGACACCTCTTATTCGCCAAATGGGGTGGCGACACCATTCAATTTTGTACTATTTCGCCAAGTGAGATGGCGCCTCCCTTACTGTCCAATCGTGATACATGCATGGGCTTATGCTGCCACCTAGCCTGGCCCTATTCTACACACATAAATGTTTTGTGTAAGCCTGCCACCCATCAACTCCAATGGCCTTGCATGCAACAGAGAAAGGAATCCCAAAGGCTGTCACGTAGCCTGAGCCAATGCTGTAAAACGTGACACCTCTTATTCGCCAAATGGGGTGGCGACACCATTCAATTTTGTACTATTTCGCCAAGTGAGATGGCGCCTCCCTTACTGTCCAATCGTGATACATGCATGAGCTTATGCTGCCACCTAGCCTGGCCCTATTCTACACACATAAATGTTTTGTGTAAGCCTGCCACCCATCAACTCCAATGGCCTTGCATGCAACAGAGAAAGGAATCCCAAAGGCTGTCACGTAGCCTGAGCCAATGCTGTAAAACGTGACACCTCTTATTCGCCAAATGGGGTGGCGACACCATTCAATTTTGTACTATTTCGCCAAGTGAGATGGCGCCTCCCTTACTGTCCAATCGTGATACATGCATGGGCTTATGCTGCCACCTAGCCTGGCCCTATTCTACACACATAAATGTTTTGTGTAAGCCTGCCACCCATCAACTCCAATGGCCTTGCATGCAACAGAGAAAGGAATCCCAAAGGCTGTCACGTAGCCTGAGCCAATGCTGTAAAACGTGACACCTCTTATTCGCCAAATGGGGTGGCGACACCATTCAATTTTGTACTATTTCGCCAAGTGAGATGGCGCCTCCCTTACTGTCCAATCGTGATACATGCATGGGCTGCCACCTAGCCTGCAAGAGTGACACCTTACATTATTTGTAAATGCATGCATGCATATGTGTAACTCCCTAAGCATGCAAATGTGACACCTCGCAGGCATGCAACCACTACATCAAAATTATTTGCCTATAAATACATACCTTATGAAACATCTCTCACACCCACACAACTCTCACTCTCTGCTACGAAATATTTCTTAAGTCTATCATACTCTCTATTTCTTCCTAAGTCTTTCATTCTCTCAAGCGTTCTGAAGAATGGCCCTTCTAACAATGGGAGATACTCACAGAGGCACAAGGGAAAACATTGTTGCATTTGTAAGTCTCTTCTTTGGTTATACATTTTTCATACTTTAAAAAACGTGTTGTTCATCTTAATTAATCTTACTCTTATTTAATTATGATCTCAGGATACACAAAGATTCAGAATCCGTTCGCACAAATACCTGGCTCCCGACCCTTTTATCGTCCCTTATCTGGAATATGCAGGTTTTGGACACGTGATAAAGATCTCCAACTGCACCATTGACTCCAAATTCATCCTTGCAATGTTGGAGAGGTGGAGACCGGAGACCCATACATTTCACCTACCAATAGGTGAATGTACCATCACTATAGAAGATGTGTACATGCTACTGGGCCTCCCTATTGACGGTAAAGCGGTGAACGGGTCGGTTCAACAACCCAACTCACAGTGTGAAGAACTGTTGGGTAGGGACATGGTAGAAGGTGGTGGAGCAAGAGGGCAAGGAATACTACTCACTGACCTGAAACGGCATTATGCAAGTATGGAATTAAATGAAAATTCCTCAGAGAATGACCGAGTAGTAAAAGCCCGAACGTATATTATGATACTTTTTGGTACTTTTTTATTTCCCGAAAGTACGGGAAATAGTGTAAATTTCATGTACTTACATTTACTAACAAATTTTGATAAAACTAGAAAATTTAGTTGGGGTTCTGCAGTATTAGCCCACCTGTACAGTTCCTTGTGCAAAAACGCAGTCAAGGAAAAATGTACATTTTATGGGTGCGCATTTTTACTACAAGCCTGGGGTTGGTGGAGGATGGAGTCCTTAAACCCCATCAACAACAACACTTTTGGTTTCCCTTACGCAACAAAGTAAGTCATTAAGTTATAGCATTTATAACTATTCTTCTCTTTCCAAAATATATGCTAAAAATAACATGTTTCTCATTTCCTATAGGTACTGCGTGAGGGGTATGGATTACGGCAAGAATCCCAGATTCAATGTCGCACTCTACCGGAATCTGTTGGATCACTTAGGCCCAGATGACGTAAGTCGTAGCTTTTAACTTTTGTTCATTTTAATTATTTATACATTACTTTTGCGCTTACCTGATTTAAATTTTATCGCAGTTCGTCTGGAGACCATATTTGGGTTTGGACCATTCTCCAAATCCAGAGGATGCAGCAACTTGGACTGCAAAGACTGCACTCATTCGGTTCAACATTGTGGAGATGCACCACAGCGACCGTGTGAAGATGCAGTTCGGAATGATCCAAGAGATACCAAGTGATCCAACAGATTTGTCCCCCTGGCATCTAAAAAGGGTCGACGCCCAGTGGAATCTAACCAACTGGAAAGACTTTGCTCCAGAATGGTGTAAAATGTGGCAAAGGCGTCACCGCTACATCTTGCAATCCCCTATTTTCCTTACTCAAGGTAACATGCGACACACCGATCAATATATGTCGTGGTACAGGTCGGTTAGTAACCCAGATATGCACGTGTCTCATCCGAGGTACTTGGTTGACCCACACATACAATGGGCACAACCCTCGATTCCCCACCAACAAACCCAAAATCCATCAACCTCAAACCAACCCCCAAGAAGAAACAGACCAACAAACACACAACCACATTCCCCACCACAACACAACTACAACCAAATGCCGTACTACCAACCACAATCACCGCCAAACTACCAATACCCAGATATGCCTCAAACCCAACCACAATACCAACCCCAATACCAGCAAACCCACATACCCCATACACAATTTCAGTCTTCCACATATCCCAATATGGGGCCCTCAACATCCAGCCTAAGCCCTGATATGGGAATGTCAGAAGATTATGACCAACCCGACCAAACCTACCATCAACCACCATATCACCAAACAACCCAACATCCACAGTACCAAACACCCCAAGATCCATTTCCTTTCTACCCCCCATACTCAGACGACCAATGCTACCGACCAACCATGGAACCCCACCCACCACCAACACGACCAAACTTCGAGGGTATGGGTAACCGACTGTACCAGAGCGGATCTTCGAGATATGGAGATCTTACTGATTTTATGGATTCGGATCGCATTGACTTCGCTGGGCCATCGACCTTGCCTCAACAGGAAACGAGACGGCACCCAGCAAGAGAAAGGCGAGGACGGGGATGCGGAACTGGGGGTCATTACCGGGTTCCTGGGGATCATTGATGTATCTTTTTTTTTTCCTGTATTTTTTGTATCTATTTTTTTACTGTTATTTAAATGTAAAACAGTTAAATGTAATTATATTTTTTCAAATAAAAAATCAATTTTGTTTATCTCTGTCTAATACGCAACGCGCAGGAAAGAAAAAAAAAAATTTTTTTGACCTAATTTTGTACATAGGCGCCATCTCACTTGGCTTAGGGCTTGCCATTTGCCCTTAGGCGCCAAGTGAGTTGGCGCCTCCCTTATAAAAAGAGGAGGATGCGCCAAATGAGATGGCTCCTCCTTTGTGGAGCCATCTCAAACATGGTTATTTGCGTAATTTTTTCGGAAACCCGGTTATTTGCGAAATATTTTTTTAATACTTGGTTATTAATAAAAAAAATTCATGGAAAATTTCTTATTTTTTCCCAACTTTCCACAACTTTTTCACCATGATGCAATTGGATTCAAAGAAAACTTCCAACATTAAAGTTTTATTCCCCCATGAAATATACAACTTTGATTCACAAAGTTTTCCCAAAAGATGCTTGGATCCCAAGTTATGATTTTGTGAATAGGGGTCCATAAACTTTTTAACTTAGTGAAATTTTGCCCTAGTTTAGGCAGATTTTTGACCTAACTTCATGGCAAATTTTCATCTAGATCCAAGAGGTATCTCAAGTTTCACTTCAAATATGGATTGTAGAGTATGTTACAAGATTTCTAAAATGTCCAAGAACTCTCCAATATCATATATGGTTAGGGAGAATCGAAGAAGAGAAAATGGCAAATTATCACTTTTGTTCAAGGCATTTTCACAATGGTTCAAGTTGCAAATCTGTCCTAGCATGCTTGTACCTTGCATTACAGGTCCTAATACTTTCAACACTCCATAATTAAATGCAAATTCATTGGATATTGGCTTTATTCTGACCTATGGAGCATTGTACAAGAGTTTAATCCAAAAATGGCATAAAGTTCACAATACTACTTTCATAAAACTAGCTTTTTGCAACTTTGCAAATCTTGAGCCATGGACCTGATCTTTTGTTGCAAACAAGATCCACAGTTATCAGGCAAAGTACACCAACTCTATGAAGTCCATAACCTAGCCTGTACAGGCCCTTGGCATTGTCACTTCAAACTTTCTTCAAAATCAAGCAAACTTGCAAAAGTCAAGCAAGCTTGTGCATCTAATAAAGGGAAGCCCTAGCATCATTTGAAACGGCTTCACAACTTTGTAACAAGCCTAATACACGAATCCATATCATCCCAAACACTCTCAAACACCAAAATCACATTTTTCTGCCCAAATATGGCATCATCTGCAGAACCCTTTCCAAATCAATATTGGCTCGTGTGTTTCTCATTTTAAGACTTCAAACACATTACATACATCCTACCTAAACTGTCCAGGCCCTTGTCTTGCAACTGTGTGCCATGTTTCAAGCTTCACCATTTTCATTTTGGAGGTTTGCAGGTTGACTCGTGCAAGGAGTTTTAGCCATCTACAAGACCAGCTAAGCATTGGAAAAGGTTGAGGGAACTTCAAGGAAGCTCACAAGATCTTCAGGCCTCACTCAAAGTTCCCACATTGTCATATTCAAACTCAACTGAACAAGGTATTTTTCAAGTTTCTATCTCTCTATTTAGGCATCCTTAGGTCACGATTTGTGAAGCAAAAATGTAGTCCTTAACTTGCTTAAGTTGTACATATGCATAGTTGTCATTTATATTAACTGAGCTAAGAGTAATTGATTGTTGAAGTTCATGAAAAACCTAGGTCAGAAATTAGGGCCATTAAAATTTCCCTGATCTTTGAGAGTTAGGTCACAAATTTTATATCATTGGAATCGTGAGTTTACAAGCTACACTTTTTATGTTATGAGTTTTTGATTTCATGCAAGCTAGAGCAAGATACAGGTTTGGCTCAGAAACACGCGCAGGAGGGAGCTGAAGGACAGGAACGAAGCTGTCCTGGGCCTGGCGCTTTGGGCCTGTTGTTATTCACACCCCATGTTTTGCTTTTACACCCCCCCTGACCATTTTCTTTTATTTTTTATATTTTCTTGCATATTTTATATTTTGACTTGCATTTATTTATTTTCTGAACATTATAAAATCACAAAAAATATTTTCTTTATTTTTTACATTTTATTTTATTTTATTTTATTTTTTTGGCATAAAAAAATAATTTTTTAGTAATAATATACTTTATTTTCTTAAATAAACTTGTAAATAATAAAAAAATACTTAATATTTTATTTTATATTTTATATACATTAAATATTTATTTTTCATACATATTTAATTTTTAATATTTATACATAATATTATTATTATTTTTCTTGAACAAAAATGAATAAAAGAATATTAGAAAACAATATTTTATTTTAAAACAAAATTAGGGTTTCCCCTTTCAAAAATAATAATATTATTTTTTCCTTATTTTTAGGACTTAGATAATTTTATTTTTTTTCATACATAAAACAATCACAAAACATTTTTTGCATATTTACATTTTTATTGCATATTTAAATAATTGTTTATTTATTTATTGTACAATAAATTCAATTGGGTTGTAATAGTGAATTAGGGTTTTATTTTGTGCAAATATCCCCATTCAAAACTTGTATCCCCCTTCCCATAATATTGTTGTAATAGTTTAGATTTACTTTATGCAATTTATCGCATTATATACATGTTTAGTAAATTAGGGTTTGTATGATAAGACAAAATCAAATAAATAAAATGACCTAATTCAAGACAAACAAAAATGCATGAAAAATGACTACACCTTGCACACAAGCATCTCTAGGGTTTCACCCACTTGGTTGCCTTAAAACATGGCCATGATATGCATGCTAGGTATCTTGGCAAAACAATACAAACAAAAGATCATAGTCCCTCGATGACGCTGTCAAAAGTTGCCTAAACAAATGATCTTAGTCTCTCAAAATGCTAAAGATACTTGGCACCATTGCTATCATTGTCATACGATGACCCACGCTCGTCCCGTGTAACATCCAAAGATAGGGTTATCTACCAAAACAATGGTAGGTTAACAATGTCAAAGGAATAAAAATGTATAGGAAAGACTTTTGAGTAGGTAGATAGCTTCTAGTTACTTGATCAATTTGCAAACAATCCTTGCTATTTTCAAAAACACACAACACATTTCAAAACATTTTCCAAACAACTTTCAAAACATTGAAACATTTTTCAAAAGACAAACATCTTTGTATACATTCTTACGAACGAGAATCATTACAATGATTGCCTAAACGATGGCCTCTTTTCAACATACTTTCAAAACCACACAAAGCACCATTTCAAACAATTGCAAAAGCAAAGCAAGTGATCTAAACAAGTAACTAAGAGCCCATGGAAAACCATGGATGAAAAGGGTGCTAGCACCTTCTCTTTTCATAATCTACCCCCCGAACCCAAAAACAATCTCAAAGGTCTTTCCTATGCTTTTTTACCTTTCCTTTTGGATAAAATAAAAGTCGGTGGCGACTCTTCCTAAACTGCAACATTTGCGAACACAAACGCAAAACCTCAAGTCAGTTCTCTCACCGCATCACAGAAGGAATATAGAAGAAAGAGATGAGAGGATATAGGGGTTTGTTCCTTTTCATGTTTTCTTCTTCTGGATATTACTGGTATGTTTTATATTCTAAATCACTTAGGCCACGTGTCACCACATGTGTGACTTCGTAATTCAATTTGGAAAAATAGAAAAGAGAAATCATTTGTTGTCTCTCATTGCCTCTTTCAATTTTAAGGAATATATTTTGGCCCCACTTTTCCTATGATCATCGGGTATTAGAGTTAAATAGAAAATTATGGTGGATTTAGTTCTTCCTACATTTCATATTTGTGTGTAGATATATTTTTTCAACAATTTTTTTGTTATTCATTAGTCCATTATTAGTTGCACATTCCATTTTCAATCTCTAACCCCCAAATTAAATTAAGAACCCTTTAATTTATTTATTCAATTACTTTTGTTATTAAATTCCTCTTTTAGTTGAGTTATTTAATTTTCTTTTAATACATAGTTTTGATTATTATTAAAATACTATACACTAAAATAATAGTTAAACTTTGCACATAAACAAATACACCTCTTGCGCTTATTTTAATTTTTTAATTTTTTATTTTATTTATTTTTATATTAATTAATACTTTTATTTTTAATATATTTATAAATTTTAATATTATTTTATTATTATTATAAGATACAAAGAAAAAATCAATTTTTTTAGTCGATTAACAAATAATGGGATATACATTCTTGGATAATCAATTGATCATATTAAACGTCTATTAGTCGTTTATTCAACATCAAAATATTAAAATCCACAAAGTACCACATCCGCGAGTGACATGTGGCCAATATCTGACCACGTGATAAGGAAGCCTATATCAGACTCCCTAGATCTACATCTTAAAAATACACAAACGGACGTCAAATTATTTTTCATGATAAATTAATTCAATATTAAAACCCATGCGATTCCAAATATTTCATCTGCGAGCGACACGTGGCCAATATCTTGCCACGTGATGAGGAAGTCTATATCAGACTCTCTCTGCATCCTTCATGACAAGCAACACGCGGCCAATATTGGACTACGTGATGAGGAAGGCTATATCAGTATCCCTCACTCTACGTATAAAAAATATTCAACCAAACACCAAATCTTTTTTTCGCAAATCAAATAAATTCAAACAATTAATTTTTGAAAAGGAATATGAATATATTTAAATTAAACTACGTACTTGCTCTAACAAATTCCGCTATTCACACTCTTAGACTACGTATGCGGGAAATTCAAAATATATTTTGCAATCCATAAAAAATACAAACAACCCCGTGAACTACAAATAGGACTCTGATTCCTCCTAAGAGGATACGTAGGCATACTATCAAAAATCATGGCGAGTCCCCCTAACTAAAATTCAAACCCTTTTCCAAAATAAATAATTGAAACCCTATTTCCTAAACATCGCGCTTCTAAACCTAGTATCCTTGCGAACAAGGTAGATAAGGGGTGCCTAACACCTTCCCCTCGTCTAGAACCGAGTCAGAACCTAGAATCTCTGAATTTCTTTTAAGGTTATTCCTTTATACTCCCTTCCTCTAGGATAAAAATTATGGGTGGCGACTTTGATTAAAAAACCAGTTGCAACACATCCTGAAATATCTATGTCAAGGCCGAGGTATGAACTCGGATAAATAATGATGTAGGGGATCGTCCCTAAGAGATCAAAGCCGACTACTTAGTTAGGACCAGTCATGTATGAGCTCGGCACAATACCGTTGATGTATAGGAAGTCAGTTTCGAGGAGGGCAAGAGGTGTAACGTAACTTAATGATAAGACATGTGTTACAAAGTCATTAAAGGGCGGTTACAAGCGTTACAAGTATTAATGGAAGGTTACATCATTATGGCCATTAATTATAGCTATTCTATAAGGATCAAAGCCCATGCTATATATAGACCTAGAGACCAAAGGAAAAGGGATATCTCTCTCTACCTCTCTCTCTCACTACGAACTCTCTACGATATGTGATAGAGAGACACTACACATCATACCTAGGGGCTCCCACAAGAGAGATAAGCTAGACATCATTCTTGGGTCAATACCTACCACTACAGTAGCACCCTAATCCCCAATCATCCTACAACCCACTTTTGGGGCTCTCCCCACCTTCAAAAGGTGGAGCTGAAGGAATATTCGTTCCATGTTAGAACACCTACCACCTTCTAATAATATAGACCTTGTAAATTACTCATGAAAATTTCTACCAATTCTCTTTCGAGGAGTAGTGGTTGTACACGGGCTGCCATTTCTCTCCATCGTTGAGCATACTCCTTGAAATATTCATCTTTCTTTTGAGATAAGTTTTGAAGTTGTATGTGGTTAGGAGCCATGTCCAAGTTGTACTTGTATTTCTTTAAGAAGGCATGAGCAAGGTCTGCCCATGTTCGGATATGTGCTCGTTCCAACTGCATATACCAATCTAGAGATGCCTCACTCAAATTGTCTTAGAAATAGTGGATCACCAGTTTTTGATCGTGAGCATAGGCATCCTTTTTCCTACAGAACATGCGTACATGATTCCTTGGGAACGTGAGTCCCTTATATTTTTCAAAGTTAGATACCTTAAATTTAGGAGGAATCACTACATCTGGGACCAAACACATTTCTAGAGCACCAACAAACATCATAACCCTCTATAGCCTTTAGTCTTTATTCAATGGCTTTAAATTGATTAATCTCCATAGGATCTTCAATAGCATTGGTTTGAAGCACCTTTTGTTGCAGAACTTGAGTCATTCTTTCTAAATCATGGTCTCCATATTGTAGGTCCATATAATTGTCCATGTTGGAAGGATTGTTAACCAGATTCTGCAAGGTGTGGGACGCCCCTACCTTCAGAGGAGGTGGAAAAAACCTTTAGTGTGAGCCATGATGGTCTCTTATTGTTCAGCAGTTGTCTTGACGGGACCGGGTTCTGGCTCATGTCTTGGTGGGTGACCGCTAGATGCACCAATAGTTAGGGATACTTCTTCAAAAGCTACCTTAGGAATCTTATCTTGTCTTGTCTTGCTATGATGTTTTTCAAGGAAAGCAGGACTTGACTCATATCTCCTTTTATTGAATTGACACTTCCTTTCACTTGTTCCAAGTCCTCTTGAAAGACTGCTTAATTTTTCTCGATTTGTTCCATTACTTTCTTTTGATGAGCTCTTATTTGATATGGGGGTTGGGAAGTCAGTTTGTAATGCCCAATGATTTAACTGGAGATGATGTGAAAAATATGAGCTTTTTTGTATGAAATGTGGATGTGATGCTTGTGATTAGATGAATGCATATGAATATGCTAAGAATTTGTTTAATGTCTTATTAACTTGAGATTCCTTTTTACTATTATTATTTTTCAGTTTTTTTTCTGGTGAGCATCCCAAGAACATAATATCGAAACAAAAATAATTTTATTAAATTAAAACCATAATCCTCAAAATGGAAATACAACTTGAACATAATCAAATACTGAATGAAAATACTTAATACAGGAAATCAAAACAAATGCCAAATACTATAAGAAATAACCAAAAGGGAAACTAAATCTCCTAACAACGCTTGCGAATTTCTGCCCTAAAACCATCAACCATCTCCCTAGAAAGCTTGAGTAAGTCTTTAACATCCTTTGGTAGAGGTACCATTGTAGCTTCCACATCCCTCAAGCTCCTAGGAATATCACCAATAAGGTTGTTTGCGAGGAAAGAGAGTTTTTCATGCTTGTACTTATACCTCAAATACTCCTTGTAGAGTGTCGGAGTTATGTACTTGTTTTCCTCTCTTGTGCAGGCTATGATTGCATATTGTTCTTCCCAATACTCTTTTTCAGCGTTCACCTCCTTATAGAGTTTCCTTTGTAGAAGGAAATTTTGTCGGAGATCTTCTAGCTCTTGACAGACTTTTTCATATTCCCCTACTCATTGGGAGATGAGTTTCTATGCTCTAATACTTATAATACGATCCCTTATTTCAAATTCTTTGCCTTCTTGGAGATATATGACAAGGTTTTGAATCTTCACCTCTTGACCTTGAGCCCTTTCTTCTAATCCTTGGATTTGGGATCTCAAAGCCTCTTCCAACTCCCTCTTATCTTACAGTGCTTGATTGTACTAACCCTTAAGCTTTCCAATTCCTCTAGTTGCATCATCTAATCGTTGATTATGGGAATCGAGGTTGAAATTAGCACTTAGTAACCCTTCAGTTAAACACTTTCGTTTAAACCTCTCTTTGTCATCTAGTTTATGATCCTTTTGAATTTGTTGGTCCTTTAGCTCAAGCTCATGTTGCAATTAATTTTTCTCATAAGAAAGGTCATAAAGGCTATGCTTTAATCCCTCTTTTTCTCTTTGGGCTTGCTCAAGGGAAGCCCTTAGTTCTTCCATTGATATCAGAAGAGGATCTGGTATGTATGGCTTATATGAAAGATCAATATCGAATGGTAGTTTATTAATTAGGAGCCTTTCCAAAACCCATTGAGTATAGGGTTCTCTTTCCACGAAATTCTTCCTTCCAAATTTGACCCCTTTTTTATGAAATCTACCCCAAGCTTGGATGATTTTCTTGAGTAGCTCAGGGTTACTTTTACCCATATCCTGAAGGACCAATTGTTGAAGTTGTTCATCGTAAGGTTTATCTTCAATAGGATACCCAAGTTGATGTAAAGCTAAAGTGGGATTGTAGTTGATACAGCCTCTTGTCCCAATCCAAGGAACATTTTAAAATTCTCCACAATTATAGACAATCTCTTTTATATCTAGTGAAATTCTGGTATAGTCAGAACTCAGATGTCCAATGACATGTTGAGACATCTGATATGAACACAACAATCATGGCAAGATATCAACATGTAAAAACAGTACTGAAAAGTAAAATAACACACATAAGTGTTAACCTAGTTCGGTGCAAACCAACACCTATTCTGAGGGTATACCAAGCCAGGAAGGAAATCCACTAGACAATATCAATTCGGAGTTAAACTCCCCTGTTTACAACTTCTCACTTAATCTCTACCTTGTGCAACTTCTACCTAGGTCCTCCCTGGATATGAGAAATCCAATCTCACCTCCAATCACCGCAATGATGTCTAATTTCCCCAATCCCAGTTACTGTATCGACAACATTCTACCTATATGAATATCACACTTCAAACACAAAAAACAGGAAGGCACACTTCCATGAAAATACCTAGCCAAGACCTAAAGCTAAACACCCACATTTACCTCTTTCCTCCTAACTAAGAACACCAACCTGGAGTTGATTACAAGCTTCCTCCAAGAGCAACACTCACTCTTTCTTCACAGCTTTGACGAGAACATAATGACCATCTTACAATCCAAGTGGTTCACTTACACCAACTCTCCTAGAGAAAGGCTATAGACTCAGCCCTAATAATTACATCTTTATATGTTTGGCTGGTACATAAACTACGTTACAAACCTTTTATTTATAACCTATAACTCAACTGGATTTGGGCCTTCGATCATAGCTCATCAGTTGTTACAAGTCTGCGAAAGATTTTGCATAACAATAGGTCTTTAATCATTAGTTTCCTAAATTATCTCCATAATTAGAAACTGTATAATCTTCAATATTTTGACTTGATTCTTCATGACGTATAAAACAGCGCCATATAGGATAATATAATATCCTAAAATATATTATGTCATTGTGACTTAACAGAATAAACAGATCACTTCAGCTCAGGTGCGATGTCGTATGCTCCTTCATATGACATCTTTTGTGACATGTTGCTCCAGATGATGAGACATCTCATCTCAACATGTTTCTTCATCAAATAGAACTTCAACCTGCTTTCTCCTACAAGTTACAAATCCTATTTAACATATTGTTGCTATATTAGTTTTACCAAATATAATTTCAATCCAAATAATAGAGAATTAACAATCTCCCCTTTGTCTATTTTGGCTAAAACTAATTTACATAACCTATGCATACAGAAGCATAAACAATACAATGGTTCAAATAACAGAGCTCAGCAGCAACAGATTACAGAAGCGTATCAGATCAGTCACTGTCTTTTGTCTTTAATCTTTATATGTGACAGTCTTCAGTCTTCATTCTTCAATCATGATGTCGAAACATCATACTAGGACTTCGTGGTAGTCCACCACCAATGTTCTCTCTCTCTCTCTCTCTCTCTCTCTCTCTCTCTCTCTCTCTCTCTCTCTCTATCTCTCTATCTCTCTCTCTATCTCTCTCTCTCTCTCCCTCTCTCTCTCTCTCTAAAGGGATTCAATAGATAATAGATAACTCATATTTTTCTCCTCCTTAAAAAGTTGCTCACTAAGAGATAACATAAACTCTTATTCCCCTTTTTATCCAGAATATGACTAAGGCTTTAACAAGAGGTAAGAACCATACTCAGATTGATGTCGGAACATTTTATTCCACACTTACCTAAACCAATCCATTACAGTGCAGCAGAATCAACACCATACACAACAACCTCAGGATAAATGGAGAAAGTCCTGAAGTCATGATGTACATGAGGAAGAAGATATCAAATACTCCCCCTCAACTTGAGAATTATGCTTTGACACAGACAGACCAAACATCCTCTTTCAAAGCATAAGAGGAAACTAAAGGAAAAAATCAACACCCACCTAAACTACCCTTATATAGACACAGAGGACCAGACCTCAAACTTGGGTAACTCATAACACAAGACACAATTGTGTTCTTAACTCAAATCATAAGACACAACAAAAAACACCCAAAAACAAACATACTCGAAATAGGACATCCTATTCAACATCTTTGCAAAACAACTGTAAAAACTAACCTCGGAATTAACAACATTTGAACACTACCCAATTTCCCTATGCTTGACACAAATTGACAAACGTAACCTTCACAGAACCAGACCCAAACAGAGCTTACCCATACCCGAACAAAGGACATGAGAACCATATAATCAACAAACACACACAAAGTGAAGGGAAGGAAAGAAACAAAAGACTCTATAAATACCTGAGCAAAAATAACGAACCTAGAATGTAATAATTGTCCTGGTTAAGAGAAGTTATTCGAGGAAAAAACTGCAGTAGGTAATATTGCGCACCAGTCAAAAAATTTGAATGCTTTTAATAAATCAGAACCGATTTTTTATGGAAATGACTGTTTCTGAAACATACACATGCATAGTCAGAACACTTGATACATACCCTCATAACACGTATAGGATATACCGTTCAAAATCGATCCTTGTTGGTCTCAAGGAAAAACATGTCTTGAGTTACGTCCTAACATCTTGTCAGACATTATCACACAAGCTTAAAAAAACAGTCTTAGAAAGAACTATCCATAAACTCAAAAGCATAGGTACAATTTCCTTTCCAAGTCTCGAAATTATCTCCTTTCCACCTTTAAGAGTGACACACCCAATGCTAATTCATTGGACTCCTTCACCTTCTACAGAGAAAAATGAATTCTCCCAGATACCAATATAATCTCTCAAAGTCCATCCTGAGAAATCTGAGACCACATGATGAAACCAATCATCTTCACATGATTTAACCACATATGCCTCGTCAAGCATATAAGTAACTACCTCTAATATCTACATGTCATGACATATTGTTTGACACCACAACCTCATAAGAGGCCCACAACTGCAGCATTGCAGCCATAGTCCATGGACATGTACTTTACTCCCCCTGTCATGGATAAACAATGCTCCAGATGAAGATGAATACTTGAGCACCGGATGAAGACACATAAGGGACTTCATCTTATCATATTGGAGGGTAACTACTACATACTCCTAGTTGGACACACCAATTGAGCATTTCACATATTGTAAAGTTAATCTTTAGTTTCACAAATCCAGATATATCAGCTCCTTGAGAATGATCTCAAGTACCCTGAGCTGTCCACATAAACAAGGACCCAATTGACTTGGAACTTCTTAAACATTCTAGAACAAATGCTCTTATCTTCTTTGTTGTACAAGATTCAGATTTTCACTTTCAGTCACTTGTAATGTAAGAAACTACTTCCTTAAAAGACATTTTGATCAGATCCCCCATCTGATATATTTCTCCTAGTAATTGTTGGATAAATTATTGTTTTTAGGAGTCATGCCCCCACCATATACCCTTGTAGATATGGCCAAAAGCTTCAAATCATGCTTCTGACATGCTCATAAATGCCACTTCCGAATATTTTGATGAACTTGTTTGGTAACCACCAATAAGCATGTTGTTACAATATCATCTAGGACATAAACTTCAGAAACTGAATCAGGTTGTCACCCACAAAACACCATTGAGAGAAATAAACTCTCAGTAGTTAGTATATATCTTGCTCAAGCTACTTCAAACGACCACATAGAGAAAAATAACTTCTCTATACATTTTCTGAACAAAAATGTTCAGACTGCATAATTGCATAACTCCCCAAATAAATACCCAGTATCCTGTCAAGGTGTTCACCGTTGGTCTTATGCACAGTCTCCTAAGAGGATAGACAAATACTCATCTCCCATCAGAATATTCATCACCAGTCAGATGCACCACCTCCTCACACGAGGTATCACATTTTGTCTGACTATCTTCTTCTGCATACCAGGATAATTCTACACCATGATATCAATCATGACAACCATCTTCATCACAAACAACTCTAGAAATGGTCAGTGGCTTGACCTAGTGCTTCATTCTGGACAAAATAGGCTTCCTTGGCTGAAGACCAAATAATTGAGATGATGTTCCAACATTGATCTCACACACATGGATTCAACAACTACTATGGTTTTGGAGGTAACATCCATAGAAATCCATGCATAACTCTTGCATGGGATACAAGATCACTCTTCAGCAGCTGATCATCCTTCATGACCAGACATCAAACACATGAAATGACATGCATGATACACACCTCTGAAACACAAGTACAAACCTCATGTCTGACTTTGAGGTGGCAGGAGCCAATCTTCTGCACCTAAAGAGGAGATTCCCTCTAACAGTTATCTAGAGCAGAAAACAGCAAGCAGGTGATAAGGCCAGCATTATACCCTAAGCGCCACTGCTTCTTTAAGGCTCACTAATGCACTTCCAGTCCTAGTGCATAAAAAAATGTTGTAATATGTGAGGACACCATATAGTTGGACTCTGAACTTAAGAGGGACCTCCCTTGAGTATACATACCTTGCTCCAATGAGGCATGATCAACTCCCCTTACTCAAGTAAACAACTGAAGACTCATTCTAACATATTGGGTGATACTTCAAAAGTGCAGACGCCAGTCAACCATTGAGCTTAGGTTGATAAACCTCCATTTATTATCCTTCCTTGGATAATCTTTATTTTCTTAACATAACAAGAGTTCCATGCTCTCATAGACTTGATAGTTATTTCAAATTTGAGTAAACAACCTACATCCCATGTGAGAGAAACACCAGTCAAACCAAGTTGAGAAAAATAAATTCTCAACACAAAGGTGCCAAGGCATTATATTTGACATCTCAAGAATCTCCAACTCCAGATTAAGGATTCTTCTTCATCAACTGCTATGATCATCTTGATAATGATATTGTTGTAACCCAAAATTTTCCCTCCCATTCTATTCAAGGCACGCTCATTGAGGTCCCCAATTTCTCAAGGTTGACCAAGAATTGACCAGACAAATTCTCCTCCTAAGCAATGGATTTCTATCTAGGGTCTCATTTCTCACAAAAATTTTGGTTTGCAAAAGCTTCAAATGATTTCCATGGCACCCTATACGCCTCAGCATAATGGCATAGCTGAAAGAAAGAAAAGAAGGGTACTGATCTTGAAGAGAGGTGAGTTGAAAGCTGAAAATATGCTTAAGAGCTTTTGGGTCGAAGCAGCTTCGACAACAGTATGCAGTCTAATTTGATGCCCAACGAAGTAGATGATCGAAGAAAGAATAGTTCAAAAGAAAATGTGAGGAGGCCTTTATGAAGTCTTTGATTTATGAAGAGCTAGTAAAGAGCTTCGAAGGGTTCATTTTCGAACTATTTCAAAATATAAGCTATTTGAAGCGTTTCAAGGGACGGAATTTCGACTGTCATGTTGATTTGAATTAGCGCTTCGAAAGGAAGAAAGAATATAATGAAGCTTCGATACAGTCACAATTGTCACAACTGTGTTCGAATAAGATGACCAGAATGAAGCTTCGAATGGTCGAATCGAAGAACCACCTGCACAACTGTGTTCGAAGAAGGTGACCAGAATGAAGCTTCGACTGGTCGAATCGAAGAACCACCTCCACAACTATGTTCGAAGAAGATGACCAGAATGAAGCTTCGAATGGTCGAATAAAAGAACCACCTGTGCATATGTGTTCGAAGTAGATGAATAGAACGAAGTTTTGACAGGTCAAAAGGAAGAGGGGATACTTTGATTGGTTGAATTTAAGGAAAGGAGATCGAAAAGAACAAGAACTGTTTGATTAGGCTGATGTCCCATATTACACAATCGAAGCAGATGGTGACTTAATCGAAGAAGCCATGATGATGAAGCCTTGAGCAATTCGAATTGGAACTCAGAGCCATCAAAAAGAACAATGGAGATGCAAATCTAAATGAACACCTAATGGGATGGAACATGTCCAGGTTCACTCAAAGTTCAAAATGGCATGAAATATCTCAAAATGGAAACTTTTCAAATCTTTCGATTCTGCTTTCAAAGCCATGGTTAATGGTTGAATCATGCCATATTTGTTCACCACCGCACCCCTATATTACAAGACTAAATCAGAAGCAAAGGAAACGCACAAAAATTGCCTCAAACACACACAAGAAATTGCCTCAGAGAGCCACACACACACACTGCCTCAGAAAACCATCTCACAGACTCTCAAAAATATCATAAGTTATTTAAATACAAAACCAGCTTTGCAAGCTCCCTCAGTCCAAATGAATACCAAATCCGTTCTTCTCAAACTTCCAGGAAGCCATACCCAATCCTTGCACAAGCCATCCCACAGATCGAAGCACCTCCATTTGGTAAAAAAAATTCTAATCTCAAACTCATTCGATCTTTGTTTTAAATTCATTTTGATTGCATATTCATGTTATTATTGTTGTTTGTGAATGATTTAACGTAATACATGTAAGTTGAAATGTCCAAACGACAAGATACCATTGTTAGGGCCTTCGAAGCTGATTACTTTCGAAACTCATGATATAGGACGTTCCAGGCCAAAATAGCCCAGATTCGGACTCAGGGAGTACGAATTAGGGGGGGGGTTCGAATCAAAGGGAAGAGACATGGGTTCAATACTCAGGTCATGCATTTCGTTTTTCTAACAATTGTCTTGCAGATCCAATGCTTGCAGATTCCACGCGTACACCATACACCACATGATCATAACCAATTGATCCTCATTTGATCCAGATCTGAAGGCTTCAGACGTATGCCTCAACATGAACCTTCGAAGGACTCCTTCATTGGATTGAAAGGCAACCTGGGCCTCTTTTCGATCCAGGCCTGCGCTCCACCCTCTGTTTACTTTTGCTGCCTAGCCCATTTATACTTGTTTACTTTGTTTTTGTTTATTTCTTTTAGTTTGTTTTTTTAATCAAAATAAAAATCAGAAAAAAATATAAGTAACTTAGAATTAGGTTATACTTTTTAATCATTTAATTTAGTTAATTATTTTAACTTATTTTTCTCAATTTTAAAATCAGTAGACTTAGGATTTATTTGAATTCAATCCTTTTCATAAACTAAAAAATGCAAAAAAAAATTAGGTTTGTTTTAGAGTTAATTTTAATCAATAATTTTAATTAATCATATTTGACTTAATCGAACATTTAGCATTTCCCAAAAAAAGTAAAACACAAAAAAAAAGATTTCCTTACACTTAGGGTTTAGACGTTATTTTCAATTCGCGCGCATTTATTGTTTTTGTTATCATTTTCATACTATTGTAACTTCCTACTAGATGTAATAGCATAATTAAGACTTTACATTTACTGCTTTATTTCCCCCAAAAAGTTTTGGATATGTAATTAATCCCCCTCCCCGAAGCCTTGTAATAGTTTAGAATTTATCTTTTCGCATTTTAAATTCCTGTAAATTATTAACTACTTAGATGAATGACTAATAGGATTGTATGGCAAGAGTTTAATAATCAAACACTAGCAAACCTAATGCAAAGACAAAAATAACTTAATACAACACAATTGCACATGCGCACCTCTAGGGTACCCCCACTTTGGTTTCCTTCGGAAAAACAGTCACAACTCTTAAAACGTGAGAGATTTTAGTGGCTACCCTCCGGTTTAAAGATCACAAGTCCCTCGATGACCCTCTCGACATTGCCTCGATAAAGTGATCTTAAAGCCCTAGGTTAGCTACTAAGGTTTCTTTCCCAGTTGCCTTTGTGACTATAAATGTCCCTTCGAATGTTCCTCAAACATCCAACGACTAGGGCTACCTACTCACTAATAGTAGGATAGCACTGTCTAAAGGAAAATAGAAAAAGAATAACCTTTTGAGTAAAAGTAGATAGTTCCTAGATGTTATGCTCAATAAAAAAATTTACACTTACACAAAACTTCTTTCAAAAAAATTTTCAAAATGCTTTATCAACACTCTTGAGGACTGATACAAGAGTTATCATAAAGCAAGCTGCCTTACTATTGGCATTTCAAAAATACTTTTCAAAAAAACAAAGCACAAAGTATTTCAAAATGAGCTAAGCATCTAAGATCACATAGAAAACTACGGATGGAAAGGGTGTTAACACTTTCCCTTTCCATAATCTACCCCCTTACTTAGAAATTATCTCGAAAGGTATTTTTCTGTTCTTTTCACCCTTTACTTTGTTGGATAAAAGAAAATTCAGTGGTGACTCTTTCTTACCGTGACATTTGCGAATACAAATCGAAAATAAGTATAATAGTCGGTTATGCCACCGTATCACAGAACTGGCGACTCTGTTGGGGAATGTATGATATAAAGTGGGGATACCTTAGAGCTAGATCATATTTAATTTGCTTTCCTTGTATGACTTGCTTGCTTTACTTTAAAGGTTTGTTTAGGTTTACTTGTAAAGATCCTATACCCGGATCTGGGGAACTTTTAGGTAAGTAGCAATAGATCGTGGAGACTATACGGTGTAGACCGATATGGTTAAAGCGATGGCTGCGTTAGTGTGACACATTTGTTAGTACCAGTAACCCTTGTGTTAAATCGAGGAGAATACGGGGCCGCTGTGTGGTGTCATAAAGCACTAACAGACCTTAGACTCTTAGTTGAACAAACTTGGCCATTAGAAAGTAGTGAGATAGCCGTCCTCGGTATAAAGCTGAGGATTGGTTGATACTCGATGCTACACTCATTGAGATTAGACTTTCGGGATATTTCGGCCACAAGAAAAGATCGTCTGAGCTGAAACAATGCCTGATAAAGAAAGATCAGTGATATTGAGACTCCATAGAACCCGGTTACTTTTCTAGGATAGGTTAAGCCAATTGAAACTTCAAGAGGGTACTTACCTTTAAACTCCATGCAAGCCTAAACCTAGGCTACTAGTGTGACTTGTCTGCTTTCATTATCTAATAACTTGAACTCATTGACGGGATTTGTTTGTACTCCTTGCAGGACTTGTTTGTAGTCATTATCCAATAACTTGGACTTCTTGCAAGACTCACTTGTCTTCATCACCTTACACTTTTGCTTGGTGCATAGCATACACATCATGACCTCATGCCATAGCATTTCCTTAACCATTTCAAAGATCTCAAGGGCATGGGATGCAGGTTATGATGAACCAGACGTCTAGCAAGGGGCAAGGGGATTTATTTTCCTCTAGCCAACACCGTCAAAGCACGACAAGTTGAGTCATAGGCTATGACCCACTCAACATGGTGAGCTTGATTCTCGTAGAAGGACCTTCAAAGATACAAAGTTCTTAAATCCAAGTTGCAGTCGAATTCTAACAGCTTCTTGTGTTTACCCCATGAGATCCTTGAAAACATTGCATGCATGTCTTTACATAACAGGTCTTCCAGTACAGGTTTCTCATTTTCTCGTTGTTTATTTCATCAAAGAAAATGGCTCTCAAAAATAACGACAGAGATCTCCAAACTCAAGATGCTTAGTTCAAGGAAATGTTCGTAAATCTATCCAATGGGCAAGAAGAATTGAAAGCACTCCTTGCTGGGAACTTGACCAAGAAAAATCATGACAACAAAAAGGATGACCAGTTGAAACAACTACAAGCTGAGATGGAAAGGATGAGAATCCAAATGAGTAGTCAGATGGATCTTATCCAAAGTTTAGTTCAGGAATAAGAAGAGTTAAGGATTCTCATCAGCAAGCTTCATTAGGACAAATACGACCGTCTGGGGCAAACTGCTAGAGCTTGGGGCCTAATCAATGATCGACCTCTCTTGGCAAATAAGGAATTGGGTGACATGTTCATGTGGGAGCATTTTGAAAATAAACTCAGGAGCAGTGAAATTCAGGGGACTGCATCTTCAAGTACTCAAAAGAGACCATACCATGGAAAGAAGGAGTCCAATACTATGTATGACCAGAAGGGCCGCAATAAGGGTAATCTCAACCAATTTGTGGGGGAAGTACGGATCTCTAATCTAGCACCAGTACAACAACCACGACAGGTTGGTCCGCATAAGCAAGAGACGCCCAAAAGGAAATTCACCAAAATCAACATGTCCTTGGCTCAATTATTGCAACACTTGTTGAAGATGGAGTTGATTACATTGAGGGATCCTCCTCAGAATTCCAATACCTATGCTCCTAGCTATCATCCTGATGCAATATGTGCCTACCATTCCAATATTCCTGGACATGATACGAATAGCTGTTGGGCATTGAAAAATAAGATTCAAGACCTGATCGACGAAGGAGTGCTGGAGTTCACACAAGATGGTCAGATTGAATTCTTATGCTATCCCTCAAAGGCACACCATCTGAAGTGACAAGTTCAGACAAAGAGGCTTTTTGATCATTATAATTTTTAAATTGTAATTTCTTTTGATTGTTCGAACACTTATTTTATATCAAACTTTGTTATTCCGTTAATGCATTGCATATGTATGTCTTGAATTAATCCATTCGTTTTCACTATACTGAAACTATGCTTTTACTTCCTTTTTATAATATTCAACTCTCGTTAAAAGTTATAAGCCTTTAGAGGGAGGATGATGAAAAAGATACCATAATCTCTACAATATGCTTTTGAACAGACTTTGCTGACAATGTACAGGCGTTGTTTCAAATCCTAAACAGTTGAGTTATAATGAAGATAATTCTTAGTCAACCCCTTTGAGCCTAAGAAATAAGAGTTTTCTTTTTCACATAAATTGAAACCTTTAATCATAACCTGGGGTAGGGTAGTTTCTCAGTTAATTTAATGGTGCATTCAATCGCAAGCTTTCCCTTTGTACATGACGAGTAGTGTCCGAGGTATTGTGATACGGTGGGAGAACTGACTTGAAGGTTTTGCGTTTGATCGCAAATGTTGTGGTTAGCAAGAGTCACCACCAACTTTTCTTTTATCCAAAAGGAATGGTGAAAAAGCACAGGAAAGACCTTTGAGATTATTTCTTGAGTTCGGGGGGTAGATTATGAAAAGGGAAGGTATTAGCACCCTTTTC
Source organism: Vicia faba (assembly GCA_948472305.1). Taxonomy (NCBI): domain Eukaryota; kingdom Viridiplantae; phylum Streptophyta; class Magnoliopsida; order Fabales; family Fabaceae; genus Vicia; species Vicia faba. The sequence continues at coordinate 892,481,567 of OX451740.1, forward strand.
ATCCATGGTTTTCCATGGGCTCTTAGTTACTTGTTAGATCACTTGCTTTTTGTTTGAAATTGTGCTTTATGTGGTTTTTAAAAGTATTTTTTAAAGAGGCCATTGTTTAGGTAATCTTTGTAATGATTCTCGTTCGTAAGAATGTATACAAAGATGTTTGATCTTTTGAAAATGTTTTCAATTTTGCAAGATGTTTGAAAGTGTATGTGATTGTTTTGAAAATAGCAAGGATGTCTGTTTTGAAATGTAGAAAGTAATTAGGAGCAATCTACCTACTCAAATGTCTTTCTTGTTCATTTTATTTTCCTTTGACATTGTTGTCTTACCATTGATTTGGTAAGCAACCCTATCTTTGGATGTAAACGGGACGGGCGTGGGTCATCGTATAACCATGATTAGCAATATTGCAAGGTATCTTAGCATTCTTTTTGAGGGACTAAGATCATTTGTAAGGCAACTTAGATAGCGTCATCGAGGGACTATGATCTTGTATTTTTCTTATTTTGCTAAGATATCTCACATGCGTAATATGGCCATTTTTGTAAGGCAACAAAGTGGGTTTACCCTAAGGGTGTATGTGTTCAAATGTGTTGATTTACATGCATTGATTTGTATTTGATTAGGGTTTTTTATTTGGTTGGTTTGAATCTTTCCATATAAAACCCTAATTACTATCATTTGTATATAAAGCGATAAATTGCGGGAATTAAAATTACTACGATATTACATCATTTAGGAGAAGGGGTGTACAAATTACAAATGGGGATTTGCAAGAAAATAAATTTATTTATCTATTACAACCATATTGAATTGCATAAATATACAAGGAATGAAATGAATATAATATACAAGTATAAAAGAAAAAGAAATTGATTTATTTTAGATTTTTGTTAAGAAAATGTTTTGGCCTTAATCAAACTAAAGGGTGATAATCAATTGGTCCAAATTAAATTTAGGAAACTAAACCTAATTTTTAAAAGAAATAAAATTGATTTAGAAAAGTATTTTTTAGGGTTTTTGATAACGAGAAAACGTATCATATAATTACTATGCTTTTTACCGATTTTATATTACATTAAGTCGTCTAACCCCCGATTATTCCGAGTTTATTTGTCTTTTTACAGGTATAACATTTGTCAACTCAAACCAATGGAAAAGGACAACATGAAGAAGGCTAGACAATAGACAAAGAGAAAAAGAACTAAAAATACAAAGTTTGGATTTTTGCACCTGTGACGACCGTCACGCCTCCCCAACTAGAAATAACGCTCGTAACACATTGTTGACGAGCATAATGCGCTATTTAAGCGCATTACGACCGTCACCCACCTGTGACGACCGTCACGCGCGTAAAGAGGAACGTTATGCTTTGGTGGAGACGTGGGCAACGTGAGGCAGAATCCTTCTCCAATATTTCCTCCACTCAGTAACCATGCATCCTATTTTCACGCCACTCAAGCCTCTTCTCAAGACACTTTCAACTGCTATTTCCTCTACTATATATATGTGTGGTAGTGCAAAGCTGCGGGGGTCGAAGAATTTTCTACAGACCAAATTTCTATTTTTCTGCATTATTTCTATTTCCTTGTTTTTGAGTTTTTTCTATATTACTGTAATTTCTATTTCAAGCTTTAGTCTTAGGTGTTAATTCTTCATTCAAGAATTAACACAATTTATTTACTGCAATCAAGCTTAAGGAATATTGTAACACTCCAAGATTACCATAGCAACGTTATTTCCAGGTTTTTATTGCAATTAATATTTAGTCATTCTTGTATTATGCCAATTATTTCTATGGAATATATTTTGAATTTCATTGGTATTAAATATATTATGTCCGGCTAAATTATTCGTATCGATATGTGACTCTTAAGAACCGAAAGAATTCGGTGATACCTTGGCCAAAAATATTTATAAAACAATTTTTGGTTTCCAATTTCCAAGATTAATTTAACTACCCTTGTCACGAGAGTGAGAGGTTAATTAACACGATTTTGCCACGAGAGTGGGAAATTAATTAAGGCAAGAATCTGCATGCGAGAGCTGGGGTTCAACCCAGATAGTGGTAACGAAACATTAATTTTTAAATACACAAGAGTGTTTTAATAAATTAATTAAACTCAAATTGTTTTCAAAAAGTGTTATTAAATTTATAGTGCATCCACTAGGTTTAGTAGCATAACTTATTTCATGAACACGAGAGTGTATGTCTCAGGTTTTTAAACAATTAGTTTTTACCGAAATACTTTATAGGCCAAGCGATTCACCGAATTCCCGAAGTCCGACTATCACATACCGTTATAACTATTACTATTATTTTTAATTAAACTGTTTCCCCCAAAAAATCGAATATTCATCGCTTAGTTAAACAAACTGTAGCATTAGATCGTATGCGATTGATCCTCAGTCTCTGTGGGTTCGATAATCTTTTAAAACTAGAACGACTGAACTATATACTTGCAGTTAGTACCCCGACAGACTCATAAAGTCTCGATCAAGTTTTTGGCGCCGTTGCCGGGGACTGATTAATCAATTAAGTACGATTCTTATATTGCGCGTTTAGACTAGGCAACAGAAACTCTCTTTCGATTTGTATGCCAAATACTCACTCCTGAAGCGAGCCTTTGCATCTACAAATCTTGTCCCAGTTACTATGTATCACCCGAATTTTTTCTACAACCCCCACTCTGAGTATTTCGAGGAATCACAAGAATCCCATAAATCCGACCTCGAAATACTATTGGAGAATTTCAGTGCATCACAGACTCATTCTCACCCGAATTACCTTTCCAACCACCAATCCCAATGTTTTGAGGAATCGCAAGAATATTATAATCCCAACCAAACTTATCCTCAACCAAATTTCCCCTACAATCACTACACCCAATATTTTGAGAAGACGCAAGTATCCTATAAATCCGACCTCGAAATATTAATGGGAAATTTTAATGAAATATAAATGATGACAAAGCGCTTTACGGAAACACAAAATGAGACTCTAACTCAATTTGAAGAATCAGAAGAATCGCATGATTTCAACTTCGAAACATCAATGGAGGATTCTGACACGATGCTAATTCACTCTAAGTTAGAATCTCTGATGGAGCACTTTGTAGAGACACAAACTGTCCAGAACGAAGAGTTTAGAAAACAAAGTCTTCAAAATAGTGAAAACCTTAGGCAACTGACCACTGTAATTGACTCGCTCGCGACCCACAACATAGCCTTAGAGACCCAAATCTCCCAGCTTGAACAAAACCCTCTAGGACCCTTCCCTGAGGAGAAATTGGATGTTGTAACAACCAGTAGTGAAAAACAAGTTGAAAATCCTAAGGAGAGCGATAATGAGGTTGAGGAGAGTGATAATGAGGTTGAGGAGAGTGATAATGACGTTGAGGAGAGTGATGATGTGGATGAGGAGAGTTCAGACGAGGAAAGAGTAAAGATTAAGAAAAATCCTCCAACACCATCTAAAAGGGAGGTTGTAGAAGAGGTGGAAAAGGGAGCACCTATTGTTATGCCTCACCCCTATACCCCACTGTTTCCTTTCTCGAAAAGTTTTATGGAAGCTCAGATAGACTCCAAATCTAAAACGTATGTGGAGGTATTGGAAAATATCCACACTAATGCACCCTTGTTGGAAGTCTTGCATAAAAAGAGAAAATTAGAGGACCGTGAAACTAGGGATATAATTACTGTTAAGAAGGTAAGGTTAACCTTTGAGGTGGTGGATGAAATCACTAAGCCCAAACTTGAAAAGTTTATACTTAGGATAGATCCAGAACCACCACCACAAGTTCAGAAGAATGAACCACCCCACAGAAGAAAAAAAAGAAAAGGTGAGGGATATGTGAGATGGCTTGATAAGTGGCCATGGAAAATGACAACTACTAAAAGTTCAACCGAGGAGTCATCCTCGAGAGAACCACCATGAGTGCTTGCACTCCTGTTCGTCAGGCTTATGACGTTAAACAAAGTGTTGCGTGGGAGGCGACCCATCTGTTTGTTTCTGTTTGTTTTTGTCTTTAACCTTCTATTCCGTTTATATATTCGTTTTCTTTTAAAGCATTATTTTCATTATTTTCTTTTTCATCTTTTCTAAAAAAAATTTATACAACTGCTGCTGATTTTCAATCAACTTTACAGGTTTTCTGAAAAAGTCTTTTTCTATCCTACCTTCTCCCCTGATTTGCTTTCCCCCTTTGCTATTTACTATGGAAACCACTTTTAGAGGCAGGAACCAAATGAGGAGGTTTGAGGAATTATCACACAAAAATATTGGTATGACCTTATATTATGATGAACCACCAATGGACACTTTAGGCATTAAGGATAGTGTCCATTATCTGTTTAGCCAGCTGGGGTGGAAAAAGCCCACATTAAATCTAGGTTTGTTACATACCGCGAGCTCACCCTTGAGTTTCTGAGCTCTTTAGTTCATATACCCGAGCGCAGTTTCGGAACTAGAAAGGGATTTATAGCCTTCGGGGTGTTTGGTATTGAATTTTCTTATACCCATAAAGAATTAGCCAACCTTCTAGGATTCCCTTGCGGACCTTTTTCTTTTTCTACCTGTGATACGGTGGGAGAACTGACTAGTGTTTTGCGTTCGTATTCGCACTTGTGCGGTTAGCAAGAGTCGCCACCGACTTTTTATTTTATCCTAAAGGAAAGGTTAAAAAGCACAGCAAAAACCTTTTGAGATATTTCGTGGGTTCGGGGGGTAGATTATGAAAAGGGAAGGTATTAGCACCCTTTTCATCCATGGTTATCCATGGGCTCTTAGTTACTTGGTTTTTTAGATCACTTGCCTTGTTTTTCGATTGCTTTGAAAATGGTGTGTGCGTGAGTGCTTTTTGAAAATGTTTTAGAAAAAGATGCCTTGTTTTAGGCAACTAATGTATTTGACTCGTGTTTGAGTGTTTTACAAAAGTGTGAATCTTTTCGAAAAGATGTTTTCAAATGTTTTTGAGAGTTTGTTTGAAAGTGTCGTGGATTGTGGTTTTTGAAAAGAAGGCAAGTGTTTTTGCAAGTTTGATCTCAAGTAACTAAGAGTTTTGTCTACCCTATTGTACTCAAAGGTTTTTGTCATGTTTTAACCCCTTTTTAACAATTTTGTTCCATCATTGAAATTGATGGACAATCTTGCGTTTAGGAAGTTTATTCGGGACGGGCGCGGGTCATCGTATGGACCATGAATGCAATGATGCCAAGTGTCTTTGGCAATTTGCTTGAAGGGACTTGATCATTTTGATAGGTGACTTTCGAAAGCGTCATCGAGGGACTTATGATCATTTGATTTTGTTTTGTTTTGCCAAAGACACCTAACATGCAATATGGCCCATTTGGAAGGCAACATGTGGGATTACCCTAGGGGGGTGCAAGTGTGATTGTGTATTGATTACATGTATTTGTCTTGTATTAGGTTATCTAGCGTTTGATTTTATGTACATACAAACCCTAGGTCTAACCATGGTATATTTGAAAAGCTGTAAATTGCGGAATGTAAATCTACGCTATTACAAAATAGTGTCCGGGAGTGGGGGTATAAATGTACAAGGGGATGAGACTTATAGTACCCAATAATTTACAACCAAATCGAATGTCGCAATCGAATGAATATCAAATATAAATGTAAGATAAACATGTGTATAGGGTAATGTGAATGTATTTGTGTAAGTGTACAAATGTATATGTATGTGTAAGTGTAAGTGTAAGTATGTACAGGTGCGAATTGTGAAGTTGAATCGTATTAGGGTTTTTTGACCTAGATATGTATTTTAAATGAATCTTTGATTTATGTGTTGAATTATGTACAAATGAAGGGTTTTGATTAAGTGTTTAAGTTTTAATTAAAAAAAGTATTTTAGTCAAAATGTTTATGAATTTCAATATTAGAAAAATGTATTGAATTATTATGTACAAAAATGTATATTAACTAAAAAAGTTTAATTTTAATTATGTATGAAAAATGTATAATAGGTACAAATGTGTTTTTAATTAAAAAAAGTATCTCTAATTTAATCATGTATATATATAAAAAAGAAAAGACAATATATACAAATGTTTTTTAAGTTTAATTTGTGTATAAAAAGTATTTTGATTAAGACAAAGTATTTTTTAATTGAGATAAAAAGTAAACATTGTTTTGTAAAATAAAAATAAAAAAAGAAATTAGAATTTAATTTTGTTAAGAAAAATAGAAAAGAATGGTTAGTGTTGTAAAAAAGAGTAAATATAAAATACAGAAAAGAAAGGTTTAATGTTTGATGAAATGATTTTCTTATTGGGCTTAGAGGAATTAAGAACGGGTTAAGCCCAAGCTGATCCAAAAACGAGATTTAGGGTTAGGCATGGTTCCAGAATGAAAATTAGGGTTTGCAGCGGCGCCGTGTTCACTTGAATTTCGTCTTCTTCGTTCAAGCTTCCCTGAGCTTCCTCCGGCCACCAGCGCGTTTCAACGCCTTTCCTCCCTCCAAGGCATGAGCCTAGCGTCCTTGATTTAAGGTATGATGACAACGCTTTATGTTTTCTTTGTGAACGATACGCATTTGCTTAATTTGAGTTCTTTATTTTTTTGTTTTCATTATGAGGCGAAGGAGAAGAGATAGGGGGCGAGGATTATACTACCTGATATTTGGAGGTGGAGGAAAGGTGGAGAAGTAGCGCTCAGGAGGCCGGAGCGGCGAAGGGAGATGCTTGCTACGCTTTTGACGCCTTCCTGGTAACTTCGTTCTTTGCTTATGTTAGGGCTTGATGATGTATGCTGGATTTGCCTGAAAACCCTAATTCGCTTCTTTATCTTCTTCTTCTTTATGTCACTGATGCTTATGATTTGTTTCACTTTCGTTTTTCTGATTTGCCTATGTGCTTGCCCATGATGAAGCTTGCTTCTGAGGCTCTCTGAGTTGCTGTATGCCTGTTGCTTTGAATGGTTGGATGCTAGCTTTTGAATAATTTGAACAGTTATTGCCTTGAAATATTGTTATGTCCCTGACTTGCTTCTTTCTCTCGTTGCCCTGTGATGTTTATGATGAAGCCCCTGATGCCTTTCTGTTTTGCCTATGATGAAGCTCAACTTCTGAGGCTTGGTGTTGACAGTAACTTAGCATGGTTTGAGACTTTAGCTTGTATGTGCTTGGTTCAGTATGTTATGGTGAGGCAAGTTTGGATATCAGGTTTTGTGGGTTTATGTGTTTTTGTTGTGTTTGATGGCCTTAGCTTGATCAGCTTGCAAGTATGGTTTTGATCAGTTTTTTTGGTATGGTGAGGTTATTGGTTAGATCATGGTTTGAGGTGTTATGCTGAACTGGTTTAGCATCTCTCTTTTCTCCTCTGAACTGAGTTCTTTGATTATCTCTTTTCTATCTTATGAACTGATATCTTTTTTTTGTGTTAGCTCTCTTCTGATTTTGTATATCCCTTTTTTTATCTCCTCACTTCTCTATCCTGAACTGCTATGCTGCTATTGAACTGTGCCTATGTTGAATTGTCTTGTACATTTCCTTTTCTATTTCACCCTCTACTGTCTGCTGTGAATTGCCTTTATCTCTGCTATGCTGAGTTTTTGGATTTGTATATCCTTTCCTGTCTTGGCCTGCTGCTGAACTGCTATGCCTAACCTGAACTGCTTTGCTGCCTTTATCTTTCTTTACTCTCTCTCCAAAGTACAGTTTAAGATTTTTATATGATATTCTTGTACTTTTCTGAAGGGGCCCTGGATGGGAAATGATGAATAGATCACTTGCATAATACACTACTGCATCTCCTTTATCCAGTTTTTGTGCTTTGCTCTTTTCCTTGATATCTTGGCAAAAGTCCCTTTTTGACAGCTTGTAGGCTTGTGACAGCAAATGTACTTTTGAAATCTTTCTTTGAGTGGACTTTGTTTTGGATTGAAAGTTTGGATTGAACTTTTTCAGTTTGGATTTGAAATACATGGTTTGAATTGGACATTTGAGATTCTATGCAGTTTGCAATTTTTTTAGAAACTATGCCTTTGACATTTGCATTTCATAAAATAATCTTCCCTCTCTGTGAACCGGGAGAAATCCCGTGATTTGCAGAGAGGGCAACTGATCCCAGTCAGTGGCCCCTAATGATGAGCAATTTAACTGTCTTTTCCAATTTAATGTTTTCTGACTTTCTTATTTCTTTTTGCAGATGAAAAAAAGAATACCGGAGCGGAGTGAAGAATGAAGAATGTTTAGAAAATAGGATAATTTTAATTCTATGTAATATTTAAATTAAATGTAAATTATTGTTTGTAACAACAATTTGTAAATAATTCAAATATCAATAAAAATCCAAATTATCCAATTGGTTCCATTTTTCTTTATTGCTTATTTATTTATTTAAAAATTCTTAGAATTAAAACAATTGAAAAATAAATTCAATCATTTAATTTCAGAATAATAAATAACTAAAATAAAACAACATTGATCCAATAAACCTGTCTTATCCAAAGCAAAGCAGCAATTAACCCAGATAGACTGATCAAACACATGAACACTGTGAATCCAAAACTGCATCTTGTATCTGACTGGCCCAATCAAAACGCACTGATTTCGAAACCATTGTCCCTTTTGCTGATTAAACCAAGATAACGCAAATTTTAATCTGAATCTTGAAATAAACCGCAAAGTGCTGTGGAATTCAAATTCTTCTGAGAATATGCCCATAAAACCCTAATTCCCGATTAAATGCCAAATCACGCTCGCTCGATCAAAAATGAACCAAAAACCAACCAAACCCTAAGCCCACTGTATGAAACAAATCAGAGCTCTGAAAATCGGTAAAAACCCTAGTTTTGCTTGTCTGTTAAGAAAAGTCCGTTTGTCCGATTCTTGAGCCAGTTTGAAAAGTCAGGAAATGTTTGAAGCTGAGATTTCTTGTGGAAAAGCGCGAGGGAAAATTTTGGGGTACAACAGTTGCCCCTGTTTAATCTTCTTTGACCTGAAGAGTTAGATTGGCAGGTTTGCCTTTCACGACTTGAAGGTAAAAGGAGATTGAACACTAATATGCCTAGAAAATTTGCGCTCGTCGATGTGACGGTGGAGGTGAATGGGCTTAAAGATGCCATTTGGTGATGGGCTTAAAGATGCCATCTGGTGCGAGAGAATTTTGTCGGGGGATGGGCTTAGAGATGCCATCTGAGAATGGGCTTACAGATGCCATTTGGTGATGGGCTTAAAGATGCCATCTGGTGATGTTGAACTGTACGTCAATGGTAAGTGGACGAGTATCAGAAGGGCATCCCTGTTTTGGAATATCTCTGAATTGGGGTCTGAACAAGCAACAGATTGATGTCCGTGTCTGGAGAATCTGTAAACTATTTTCAGGAGTTGGGACTGAACAAGTAATGGAGTAGCATCCGTTGTTGGGAAGCGTCCGTAACCTATTTTCAAAAATTGAGAAGAGTCTGAATCAGTTGGTGGGTTGACATCCGTTGTAGGGAAGAATCCGTAAACTGTTTTCAAAGGTCGAGAAGAGTCTGAACAAATCGGTAGATTGACGTCCGTTGTAGGGAAGAGTCCGTAAACTTGTTTCAGAAGTTGAGAAGTTGAAGAGGAACCGGTGTAAGGTTTCTGCTGATGCGTCTGAATGAACCTGGAATAAGTATCAAAATGTTGCCGTGTCCGGGTCACATCTGAACTATTTTTCGGATGAATCTCAGGAGATGATCTGTGTCTGTCGACTGATCTTACCTGAAAAGGTAAAGGGTTAGTTGTATGCAATGTTATGATGCATGATGCAATGTATGTGACATCAATATTTATGAATGTGATGAATGTGCATGTAAGCTGATGAGCTAATCTCGCCAAGGATACATGATTCCGAGATGGCTGAAGATAAAAGCGTCTTGACTGCTGCCGGGGAAAGTAAATCCTTGGCCGTCACTGGGGAAGAGAATTCCTGATGACCTCTACTGGGGGGCTCCAACTAGTAGACTCATGCCGGGGAGGCCAGATTGAGAATCTTTGGTTTGATGGGAGGTAACCCTGGAGACTTCACTGGGGAACTCAAGATTGCTTCCTCAAAACTCTGTGGGGAGAAAGTTTGAAAGTCTGACTCCGCTGGGGATTGAAGGAATTTTGCTGGGGATAGGGAGAATCTTGGCGAGCGCGATCTTCCGTGGTTGTTAGCTTTGAGAAGAATCTGAACAGGCGATAGGTTAACCTCCGTTTACTTGGAGAACCCGTGAACTAATTTCAGAAATCTTGAAGTTGAATCAGCAATAGAACAACATCCGTTGTTGGGAAACGTCCGTAAACTGAATTCAAAGGTTGCATCTGAACAAGCTGATAGATTAACATCCGTTACTTGGGAAGAATCCATGAACTGTTTTCAGAAGTCTTGATAAGAATCTGAACAAGTCGGTAGATTGGCGTCCGTTGTTGGGAAGAATCCGTAAACTTGTTTCAGAAGTCTTGAAGGGGAACCGGTGTAGGGTTTCCTGATGATGAGCTTGTGTAAAACTGCATCGGGTCTTGAACACTTTTGACATTCGAATGCCCCAAGTGGTGATGTAGATAAAATCCTGGTTTATTACAGGTGTTGGTCTACAATCGGTCGTTCGCAGATGTTTCCTGGGTTGTTGCAGGTGTAGATCTGGAATTCTTCAGACATGCCCTGGCTGGGTACAGGAATCGAATCTGGAAAGGTGATAGTTGATAGATATGCCCTGGCAGGATACAGGAACCGAATCTTCAAACTCTTCAGACATGCCCTGGCTAGATACAGGAGTCGAGTCTGGAAATGGTCAACAGATATGCCCTGGCTGGATACAGGAGTCGAATCTGGAAATAGTCGTCAACAGATATGCCCTGGCTGGATACAGGAATCGAATCCTCGAACTCTTCAGACGTGCCCTGGCTAGATACAGGAGTCGAGTCTGGAAATGGTCAACAGATATGCCCTGGCTGGATACAGGAGTCGAATCTGGAAATAGTCGTCAACAGATATGCCCTGGCTGGATACAGGAATCGAATCCTCGAACTCTTCAGACGTGCCCTGGCTAGATACAGGAGTCGAGTCTGGAAATGTTGTAGTTGATTTGTTGAACACTTTTGACATTCGAATGCCCCAAGTGGTGATGAAGGAATCTTGAATCAGATTACCCTGCATATTGAGAGATTTCTTGAAATCTTGACTGGACTGCCCCAGGTTAACTGAATTTTGACATGTCATGCCCCTTGTTGATAGGAGATTTGACGGAAGTGTTATCCTCTTGAAGTGATTTTGACTTACTGAGAGAGTTTTCGTTCCTCCGAACATTCGCTGTATGAATTTCTTCGCTGTCAAACAAAAGGGGTCAAATGCAGACAGTGATATTCGAATAATGCAAAGTTTATGTTTGTCTTGAAGTTTTGAAAAATGTGTTTTTAGCAGAAAACTTTTCACAAGACAAGTTAACACAAGATTTAGAGCAAAGCCCTACAGGAGTCAGGATACCTTTTGTAACAGTATGCTTTCGAACTAACCCATGCTTCAATTAGGACTTTTGAAGGGTTGTAACGTGGCCTGGTTCACGGTTTAAGAAACAAAGGATAAAGGCTCAAAGTATATTTGTACCCACCCGCTCTTCGTGATGTTCTTCAACCTAAACTCAGTTAATTGTGTGTCGCACTCTGTTTTGAGTTCGGAACGACTTTTGGGCGATGGTTCACCAGTTTGAATTTGGGAGACAATCATCATCTCCTTTTCCTTTTCCAACACTTTTCGTGTTGTTGAGGGTTTGGTAGTGACCTCATTATTTTGATTTTGATTTGTCATCCCTAACTTTTGCCTGACTGTTACCGTTTTCGGGATTACTGTCAGCGGGATGCCCCAACTTTCTTAAGCCTCCTTCATAGGTTTTGGCTTGATGGGCTTTTCTCTTTTGAGAGATCGACTGCCTATGTGATAGGGAACCACCCTTGTCTTTTGATTCCGAAGGAATGCTTTCTTTTTTTTCGTCGTTCGTTGTATTGCGAACCGAGAGTTTGCGACTTCAATGCGCGTTTTCTTTTGAATTAACTGAGAGACTACCCTGCCCCAGGTTTATATCAAAGGTTTTGATTGTTTAGAACAGGAAACTCCTACTTCTTTGGCTCGAAGGGGGTTGACTAGGGATTAACTTCCTTATAACTCCAGTGTTTGGGAATCGAAAGAAATGCCTGTACATCATCAGCAAGGTCTGTTCAAAAGCATACTGTATAAGATCACGGTATTGTTTCGTCATCCTCCCTCTAAAGGCTTGCAGCTTTTTATCAAGAGTCAAATATCATAAAGAAAAGCATAAGAGTAGTGAACTGAATGGATGAATTCAAGACAAACATATGCAATGCATTAATGAAAACAGAGTTTAACATCAACAAATAATTGTTTTGACAGTAAAAGAAATTACAACTTTGAAAAATTCAAAAAGAAGCAAAAGTCTTTCAATTCGAGCTTCGTCACTTCAAGCGGAGAACCCTTTAACGGAAGATCTTCATCTCGCCGTCTGGCATGAATTCCAGCACCCCAATGTCAATCAGATCTTGAATCTTGTTCTTCAAGGCCCAACAGTCGTTGGTACTGTGCCCCGGGCTACAGGAGTGGTAAACACAAAATTCGTCGGGATTAAAGCGTGGAGAGGAGATGTTGAGCTTCTGAGGAGGGTCCTTTACGGTGAGCAAATTGACCTCCAACAGGCGCTTCAGAATGAAGAATGATGGTATTTCAGTCTCCGTAAACTGTCTTCCCGACTTTTCTTGTTTACGCCGATTGCCCCGCTGACGCTGGCGAGGTTGTTGATGGGTTTGTGACCCTGAAGCTAGCAGAGGAGCTTTCCCCTTGTCTTCTTGAGTGGATGGAGGCTGAGCGGTGACTTGCTCTTCAACCTCAGATATTTTCCCCAGTTGGTTGTTTGGAAGCAGTTGGCGGACAAGAACTCTGAGTTCCTCTTGTCTTTGAGATAGGTCTTGGATGAGAGCCATCTGGCCCACCAACTGTCCCATCACTTGGGTCCTCAGTGTTGTCAGATCAAACTGCAGCTCCGCAATCTGATCACTCCTGGCATTGTTGGAATTCCCCAAGCCGTTGGTGAGGAGAGCTTTCATCTCTTCTTGCCCCAGAGACAAGTTCAGGAACATCTCCTGCAGCTGAGAAGTCTGGTCTTGGATGTCTTTGACAGACCGTTCTAGAGCCATCTCTTGCTGAAATAAACAGCAGGAGAGTAAGGAAACCTGAAAAAGGAAAGATTGTCAAAATGCAATGCATGATATGTGGATGCATGCTTTCAAGGATCTCTTGGGGTAAGCACAAGAAATGGTTAGAGGTTGAATTCTGATCTTGGATTGGAGGTCTCTGCATCGATGGACGTCCTTCCACGAGAATCAAGCTCACCATGTCGAGTGGGTCATAGCCACTGATTCAAGTTGTTGTACTTGATCTTTGATTGGAGAACTTTGTGTTGGTGGAAGTCTTTCCACGAGAATCAAGCTCACCATGTCGAGTGGGTCATAGCCACTGATTCAAGTTGTTGTACTTGAACTTTGACTGGATTGGTTAGAGGAGAGACCTCTTGCCCCTTGATAGATGTCTGGTTCAACGTAACCCTGCATCAAAAGAACCCTCGAGATCCTTGAAATGGTTATTGAAAATGCTAGAATGCTATGGTATGATGTCATGATGTTATGTACATGTATGCACAAGCAAGTGAGTGTATATACAGGCAAGCAATATTCACACAAAGCACACAAGGCCTTAGGTTTAGGCTTGTATGAGGTTCAGGTACTACCCTCTTTCAGTTTGTTGGTTAAAACCTGTCCTATCAAAAGTAACCGGGTTCTAGAGGTCCCAATATCACTGGATTGCTTTCATTGTTCATCGTTTCGATTTAGCCACTGACTGGCGATCAAAATATCCCAAGAAAACAACCCTCAATTGAGTGTAGTGTCGAGTATCAACCGACTTCGGAGTACACCAAAGTAGTCATCTCACTACCCTAAAGAGGCCAAGATGGTTCAATTAAGGTTCCTAAGGTCTGTTGATGCTTTACGACACCACATGGAGGCCCCGTACTCTCCTTGATTGACTCAAGGGTTACCGGTACACACCAAAGTGCCACATCAACGTAGCAGACTGCTTCAACCATGTCGGTATACCCCGCACAGTTCCCTCACAGCCTTGTTGCTACCTAAAAGGGTTTCCCCAGATCCGGGTTAGGATCTATAAAACTCCGATACAAAGCCCACAAATGTAAAAGCAAACAAAGCAATCAATTGAAAACAAAAGTGATCTAAACCCTAAGGTAACCCCACTTTTAGAATGTTCCCCAGCAGAGTCGCCAGTTCTGTGATACGGTGGGAGAACTGACTAGTGTTTTGCGTTCGTATTCGCACTTGTGCGGTTAGCAAGAGTCGCCACCGACTTTTTATTTTATCCTAAAGGAAAGGTTAAAAAGCACAGCAAAAACCTTTTGAGATATTTCGTGGGTTCGGGGGGTAGATTATGAAAAGGGAAGGTATTAGCACCCTTTTCATCCATGGTTATCCATGGGCTCTTAGTTACTTGGTTTTTTAGATCACTTGCCTTGTTTTTCGATTGCTTTGAAAATGGTGTGTGCGTGAGTGCTTTTTGAAAATGTTTTAGAAAAAGATGCCTTGTTTTAGGCAACTAATGTATTTGACTCGTGTTTGAGTGTTTTACAAAAGTGTGAATCTTTTCGAAAAGATGTTTTCAAATGTTTTTGAGAGTTTGTTTGAAAGTGTCGTGGATTGTGGTTTTTGAAAAGAAGGCAAGTGTTTTTGCAAGTTTGATCTCAAGTAACTAAGAGTTTTGTCTACCCTATTGTACTCAAAGGTTTTTGTCATGTTTTAACCCCTTTTTAACAATTTTGTTCCATCATTGAAATTGATGGACAATCTTGCGTTTAGGAAGTTTATTCGGGACGGGCGCGGGTCATCGTATGGACCATGAATGCAATGATGCCAAGTGTCTTTGGCAATTTGCTTGAAGGGACTTGATCATTTTGATAGGTGACTTTCGAAAGCGTCATCGAGGGACTTATGATCATTTGATTTTGTTTTGTTTTGCCAAAGACACCTAACATGCAATATGGCCCATTTGGAAGGCAACATGTGGGATTACCCTAGGGGGGTGCAAGTGTGATTGTGTATTGATTACATGTATTTGTCTTGTATTAGGTTATCTAGCGTTTGATTTTATGTACATACAAACCCTAGGTCTAACCATGGTATATTTGAAAAGCTGTAAATTGCGGAATGTAAATCTACGCTATTACAAAATAGTGTCCGGGAGTGGGGGTATAAATGTACAAGGGGATGAGACTTATAGTACCCAATAATTTACAACCAAATCGAATGTCGCAATCGAATGAATATCAAATATAAATGTAAGATAAACATGTGTATAGGGTAATGTGAATGTATTTGTGTAAGTGTACAAATGTATATGTATGTGTAAGTGTAAGTGTAAGTATGTACAGGTGCGAATTGTGAAGTTGAATCGTATTAGGGTTTTTTGACCTAGATATGTATTTTAAATGAATCTTTGATTTATGTGTTGAATTATGTACAAATGAAGGGTTTTGATTAAGTGTTTAAGTTTTAATTAAAAAAAGTATTTTAGTCAAAATGTTTATGAATTTCAATATTAGAAAAATGTATTGAATTATTATGTACAAAAATGTATATTAACTAAAAAAGTTTAATTTTAATTATGTATGAAAAATGTATAATAGGTACAAATGTGTTTTTAATTAAAAAAAGTATCTCTAATTTAATCATGTATATATATAAAAAAGAAAAGACAATATATACAAATGTTTTTTAAGTTTAATTTGTGTATAAAAAGTATTTTGATTAAGACAAAGTATTTTTTAATTGAGATAAAAAGTAAACATTGTTTTGTAAAATAAAAATAAAAAAAGAAATTAGAATTTAATTTTGTTAAGAAAAATAGAAAAGAATGGTTAGTGTTGTAAAAAAGAGTAAATATAAAATACAGAAAAGAAAGGTTTAATGTTTGATGAAATGATTTTCTTATTGGGCTTAGAGGAATTAAGAACGGGTTAAGCCCAAGCTGATCCAAAAACGAGATTTAGGGTTAGGCATGGTTCCAGAACGAAAATTAGGGTTTGCAGCGGCGCCGTGTTCACTTGAATTTCGTCTTCTTCGTTCAAGCTTCCCTGAGCTTCCTCCGGCCACCAGCGCGTTTCAACGCCTTTCCTCCCTCCAAGGCATGAGCCTAGCGTCCTTGATTTAAGGTATGATGACAACGCTTTATGTTTTCTTTGTGAACGATACGCATTTGCTTAATTTGAGTTCTTTATTTTTTTGTTTTCATTATGAGGCGAAGGAGAAGAGATAGGGGGCGAGGATTATACTACCTGATATTTGGAGGTGGAGGAAAGGTGGAGAAGTAGCGCTCAGGAGGCCGGAGCGGCGAAGGGAGATGCTTGCTACGCTTTTGACGCCTTCCTGGTAACTTCGTTCTTTGCTTATGTTAGGGCTTGATGATGTATGCTGGATTTGCCTGAAAACCCTAATTCGCTTCTTTATCTTCTTCTTCTTTATGTCACTGATGCTTATGATTTGTTTCACTTTCGTTTTTCTGATTTGCCTATGTGCTTGCCCATGATGAAGCTTGCTTCTGAGGCTCTCTGAGTTGCTGTATGCCTGTTGCTTTGAATGGTTGGATGCTAGCTTTTGAATAATTTGAACAGTTATTGCCTTGAAATATTGTTATGTCCCTGACTTGCTTCTTTCTCTCGTTGCCCTGTGATGTTTATGATGAAGCCCCTGATGCCTTTCTGTTTTGCCTATGATGAAGCTCAACTTCTGAGGCTTGGTGTTGACAGTAACTTAGCATGGTTTGAGACTTTAGCTTGTATGTGCTTGGTTCAGTATGTTATGGTGAGGCAAGTTTGGATATCAGGTTTTGTGGGTTTATGTGTTTTTGTTGTGTTTGATGGCCTTAGCTTGATCAGCTTGCAAGTATGGTTTTGATCAGTTTTTTTGGTATGGTGAGGTTATTGGTTAGATCATGGTTTGAGGTGTTATGCTGAACTGGTTTAGCATCTCTCTTTTCTCCTCTGAACTGAGTTCTTTGATTATCTCTTTTCTATCTTATGAACTGATATCTTTTTTTTGTGTTAGCTCTCTTCTGATTTTGTATATCCTTTTTTTTATCTCCTCACTTCTCTATCATGAACTGCTATGCTGCTATTGAACTGTGCCTATGTTGAATTGTCTTGTACATTTCCTTTTCTATTTCACCCTCTACTGTCTGCTGTGAATTGCCTTTATCTCTGCTATGCTGAGTTTTTGGATTTGTATATCCTTTCCTGTCTTGGCCTGCTGCTGAACTGCTATGCCTAACCTGAACTGCTTTGCTGCCTTTATCTTTCTTTACTCTCTCTCCAAAGTACAGTTTAAGATTTTTATATGATATTCTTGTACTTTTCTGAAGGGGCCCTGGATGGGAAATGATGAATAGATCACTTGCATAATACACTACTGCATCTCCTTTATCCAGTTTTTGTGCTTTGCTCTTTTCCTTGATATCTTGGCAAAAGTCCCTTTTTGACAGCTTGTAGGCTTGTGACAGCAAATGTACTTTTGAAATCTTTCTTTGAGTGGACTTTGTTTTGGATTGAAAGTTTGGATTGAACTTTTTCAGTTTGGATTTGAAATACATGGTTTGAATTGGACATTTGAGATTCTATGCAGTTTGCAATTTTTTTTAGAAACTATGCCTTTGACATTTGCATTTCATAAAATAATCTTCCCTCTCTGTGAACCGGGAGAAATCCCGTGATTTGCAGAGAGGGCAACTGATCCCAGTCAGTGGCCCCTAATGATGAGCAATTTAACTGTCTTTTCCAATTTAATGTTTTCTGACTTTCTTATTTCTTTTTGCAGATGAAAAAAAGAATACCGGAGCGGAGTGAAGAATGAAGAATGTTTAGAAAATAGGATAATTTTAATTCTATGTAATATTTAAATTAAATGTAAATTATTGTTTGTAACAACAATTTGTAAATAATTCAAATATCAATAAAAATCCAAATTATCCAATTGGTTCCATTTTTCTTTATTGCTTATTTATTTATTTAAAAATTCTTAGAATTAAAACAATTGAAAAATAAATTCAATCATTTAATTTCAGAATAATAAATAACTAAAATAAAACAACATTGATCCAATAAACCTGTCTTATCCAAAGCAAAGCAGCAATTAACCCAGATAGACTGATCAAACACATGAACACTGTGAATCCAAAACTGCATCTTGTATCTGACTGGCCCAATCAAAACGCACTGATTTCGAAACCATTGTCCCTTTTGCTGATTAAACCAAGATAACGCAAATTTTAATCCGAATCTTGAAATAAACCGCAAAGTGCTGTGGAATTCAAATTCTTCT
This sequence comes from Vicia faba, assembly GCA_948472305.1. NCBI lineage: Eukaryota > Viridiplantae > Streptophyta > Magnoliopsida > Fabales > Fabaceae > Vicia > Vicia faba. Next base: position 892,499,980 of record OX451740.1, read on the forward strand.
GAGAATATGCCCATAAAACCCTAATTCCCGATTAAATGCCAAATCACGCTCGCTCGATCAAAAATGAACCAAAAACCAACCAAACCCTAAGCCCACTGTATGAAACAAATCAGAGCTCTGAAAATCGGTAAAAACCCTAGTTTTGCTTGTCTGTTAAGAAAAGTCCGTTTGTCCGATTCTTGAGCCAGTTTGAAAAGTCAGGAAATGTTTGAAGCTGAGATTTCTTGTGGAAAAGCGCGAGGGCAAATTTTGGGGTACAACACTACCACCCAGGCAGAGTTAATGGATTTTGAGCTAGACTACTCTTGGGGGACTTAAACCGGGAACTACCACCCTGAGTCGGATAGCATGGATAATAATGAAATACACAACCCTGCTATCCGCTATTTCCATAAGATTCTAGCACATACCATTTTCGGAAAAGAACAGAACCTCATTGTCGTATCTAAAGATGAGATATTTTTACTGCAGTGCATGACCCAGGGCTGACCTGTAAATGCAGTGTCATTCCTGATGCAGACATTTACCCGCATTGATGAGAACCCTAGCGAGCCAATCATCATAGGAGGCCTTGTTACCATGATTGCTAACGCCCTCGGACTTAGATACCAGCTACATAGGTGCACACAATTTGTTTCAATCCGCCCTATAAACATTGATTTTTGTTTCCACCTACGAATAATAGGTAACCTAGGTCCTGCACCCTTCGATTACTTGATAAGGGACGAAGTAGTCACGGTATTTACACTTCCTAACCATGCCATAACAAGTGCCCAAAATCGCGACAATTGGCTGTAGGAGCTTAACCCCCCGACCACCCTTCGACACCTGAGACACCCCAATCCTACCAAGTTTATGATACCACAATGTCTGATGAGAGTGACCCCGAGACCCCTCCTGGTTACCATGATGGTAACAACATCGTAGAGGAAGTTGATGCCCCTGCAATAACAAAAGGGGAATATGCTGAAAATTTGAATAAAATCTTTTCTACGCTGGATGTTTATCAGACGGACATCAATGGAATCAAGAACGAGTTGAAGGGTATACGTATGGACGTGATAAGCTTAACTGATATAACTGTGGATCAGTTTTATCATATACATGCAGCTTTCGAAGACTTGAAGACGCGACTGGGATGAAGCAGCAGAATCAGCACTTATTTTTACCTTGTGTTTTATGTTTCTAGGCAGTTTATGATTTCATTTTAAACAAGTCTACTTTTTACAGTTTTTAAATGAGCGCATCGCTTGAAAGAAGACAGCAGGAGAAATATGAGTATTTGTATGCTCAAAACACTCAGATCTTGACTGGGCAGCGCAACATGAATGAGAGGTTAGATGAGGCCCTGTCAGAGCTTAATGCCTTAAGGATGGACGTCAGCACCCTTGGTTTCCAAGATACTGACACAGAAGCCACTCCTACCAGACGCTCTCGCACCAGGAGTAGAGGACGTGGTCACCAGTAGTTTTCTTTATTTTCTATGTAGTTTACTTTTTATGTTTCATTTCCTTTCTCTTTGTTTTTGTAATTGTACTTCCTCGCCTATATACCGCAACATTGAGGACAATGTCGGATTTAGTGTGGGAGAGGTACCTTTCCATCTTTTATAAACTAGTAAATTTTTACGATATGTATCGATTCAAATTCTTCTCTTTATTTAGCCATACCTAAATTTTTTATCTTCGCATTAGCCTGACATACCTATTTTAACGAAATCCCAGTTGAGGAAGCCGAAAATGACATAACAAGATTGATACGGTTATGACACCGTAGACTTCCTATTTACGCGATCCGTTTTAATAACCATTATACCGACATCTAGAGTTTTTAGTTCTATAGTAACCCCTAGTAGTTTATACTAGCAGTCAGCACCGTCTTGACACAAACCACATGGAGAATCGATGAATATAAGTGTTTGACGCTTGATTCTAAAAATATCCTTCCTATCTCGCTGCTAAAAGAAAAGAAATTTTGTGCACCAAAATATACGGTCACATATAAGAGCTGAGCAAATAATGAAGGAATCTAGTGTTGGTTGGTTTAGAGGTATCTGGTTCTGAACTCGGTAGGGCGTGCTACGGCCCGATCCCCCATAACCTCCAACTTGGATAACATATGTAGGGTTGCCACATTCATGTACCAGACCCCGTGCTAAAAGGATCAAAGTCACTAACTGGTTACTCCACTACGTGCGTGCTAAGACAAAGGGCTTAATGTGATTGTGCCAGAACAAAACTGGGTGAAATAGATATGAGGAACTCTGGGCAGAATTATAACGAAACTGTTGGATAGCTCGTTTTAAATGGAAGCCTACGACTAAGCTTATTGCTTGTGTCATTAGCGTATCTTTAGTGTTTTAGTCAAGTATTGGCCGAACCAATGAGGATTTCCCGAAATTGCTTTAAAAATCCAAGGTATGTCATGCATATGCGCTTGACAAAACTTGTCCGACCTTTTGAATGACTATTTGCTTGAGGACAAGCAAAGGTTTAAGTATGGGGGAATTTGATAACGAGAAAACGTATCATATAATTAATATGCTTTTTACCGATTTTATATTACATTAAGTCGTCTAACCCCCGATTATTCCGAGTTTATTTGTCTTTTTACAGGTATAACATTTGTCAACTCAAACCAATGGAAAAGGAAAACATGAAGAAGGCTAGACAATAGTGAAATTCTGGCTGTAGATACTCAATGTCACGTTCAATGTTATGACACCGTATCTGACTTACTATATGACAGTAAATACAAAAGCAATAAAGAACACAGTCAATTGTTTACCCAGTTCAGTGTGCAACAACACCTACTCTGGGGGCTACCAAGCCAGGGAGGAAATCCACTATAAGAGATGTTAATTCAGGAATAAACCAACCAGTTTATCTCCTTCACTTAAGACCTACCCAATGCAATTTCAATCTAAGTACAACTTAAAACTGAGTTCCTACTCACTCCCCCTCAATCACAGCAGTGATACATAAAACAATTTGACTAATGAATTGATGAAGACACTCTTCAAAAACATACACTTGATTAAGCTTCACAGCTTTTTAATCAAGCAACACAACCACTCTTGCTTCACAGCTTTGAGTGATACACAAACTTAACTTGACTTTGCTTCACAGCTTTAGTCAAGAAACATTCAAACACTCTTGCTTCAAAGCTTTGAGTGCTACACAACCCTTACAATTAAAAACCTATTCCAAGTCACTTATCACAACGATAATTGCTTGGAGTACAATAATTAAACCTATACAGTTTACAAATGATCTTCTGATCAAAAAGGGATTACTTGCAAAACAGCAGCTCTGTTGAATATATAGCAGCTGCAACTTCAGTTAGGGTTTCCACAAAAACCTAGGGTTAATTCCGTTTGACCTTAAGACTAGGTCACAGGACTTTATTAACCAGGTTAGGGTTGAGCTAGATTACCCCTCAGAAAATGCAGGATTCTGTTCTGGAAAGACTGAGTTATTTTCCTGAAAAAACTCAGAATTAACCAACCTGCAAACCTGTTAGTTCAGAACAGGATGTCTTAACATCTGTTATGACATCTGAGGAACCTGTCTACTGATTTAGGAAAATGTGATCATTTTGCAAAATGCTCAGATACACACTTATAAACATCAGTACCTGAATGACAATATTTTTCTGCAAAGGTACCTAATGAATCAGTACAAACTAAACTAGAATGTTATGACATCAGTCATGACATTCACACATACACTTGGGTTTTACCAAAAATGCAAGCCAATACCTAAACAACTACAAACTCCCCCTTTGGCAGATTTTTGGCTAAAGACCCTAAGCAATCAGAGATAGATAGCAGCAGAAAGAAATGACTGCAGAAAAATAGAATGTCTAATTGAGCAAGTACTAATTAAGTAAGTACCAAAATATTCTCCCCCTCTTTAGCCACAAATGGGCCAAAGATGCATGTTCATAAAGATTATACAGTTATCCAAAACAAATAATAAGAGCAGCAGCAGAAAAAAACTGAACACACTTCCAAACTCCACCAGATATCAGCACCAACCAACAACACCACCAAACAGCAACCAACCTTTAAGCACTGTCATCAGACTCAGAGGAGCTAGTTTCTTCAATGTTGAGATGACCTTCAACTTCTACACCTTCTTCCCTTCTGTTTCCTTCAGCTTCCTCCTTTTCTAACCTGGCAATTAAGATTTCTAGGGTCTTTTTCCTAGCATCCAGCTCTTTGCAAGTCTCTTTTAAAACAGCTATGACATCAGATGTCTTGGACTGGGTCTTCACAGACGATGTCTCAGCTGATGTTATGACAATATCTGGAGCATGAGATCCCTGAAACAGTTTGTAGTGCAAGCCAAGGGCAGGAGCTCTTTTGCAGGCTGTATCTCTTGCCACAAGGATATCAGGGTATTGTGCAAGGATAATTCCACAAAGGAGGGAGGGAAAGGCGATTGGTCCTTTGACAGCATAACTGCCAGCATGCTTTAAAGTTTGTTCAAAGATGTACCTGCCATAGTCAAAAGCAGTCTTGGTTCCCACAGCATAAATAAATCTCCCCAATCCTGTGGAGATAGTTGATTTATGATTTGTAGGCACCCAGTTGGCTGCACCTATTTTATGCAGGATGGCAAATTTCATGCTGAGTTTGCTGGCATTCAGCTTGCCTTTCAAGGGCCAGCACTTTACTTGCCTGGCTATGATGGTTTGACAAACTTCATTGTCAGTGGCCTCCAGATCAGGACAATCCTCATTTGTTCTTCCAAGAAACTTGTTAATTTCTGATGGAGAGAACTTGACCCTTCTTCCTCTAACAAAAACACTTTCAAAGTCAGCTGACCTTCCATCAGCACAATCATTAGACAAGTTCACTACAAACTCCTTGACCAGATTTTCATAACATTTGTTAAATTTTATCACTGTCTTCATCAGTCCATCATTCTTGATCAGGTCCATGATGTCTTTGCACTCCAAGGCATCATTGTTGAGTTCTCTTTCTAAAGCTATTCTTTTTAAGCAAACATACTTCCATCTGTTTGCATTGTCAGGATGATGAAAAGATATGTTATCTGTTGGGACTTCAGGTACTCTAGCAATTTTGCTGGAGGGGAGCTTCCTTCTGATAGGAGTTTCTTCAGCATCAATCTCAAATTCTGATTCCTCATCAGAATCAGAAGATTCAGGTTCTTTTCTCTTCTTAGAGATTGGTTGTCTAGCAGTATGCACCTGGGCCTTCTTCCCTTTTGTCTGAATACTTTTCTCAGCCATGCCTTCAGCCTTGGATTTCTTAGCAGCAGGTTTATCTTTGGACACACATTTTGCATCATTCTGATTACTCTTTCTTTTCATCAATCTCCTAGCTATGCTAGGGTTCACATTAGCAATCAGATCATTATTTGAGTAATCCTCATCCACATCAATGATAGGTGGATCAGCAGCCTTTTCTGAAGGGTTCTGAATGTTGTCTTTTTGTGTCACAACATTCTCAGTGACATCTACATTCTCAGAGACGTCCACATTTGGGCTTTTTGATTGATTTAAAGGGACAGAAATCCCCGGTACAGATTGGTTTCTGCTCAGTATACTAGTAACAAGCCTAGCAATAGCTTGATGAACTTGAACTGATCCTTCTCTATTTGGTACAGAAGAAGAAGGATGAGAAGAATTACCAGAGGCTGTAGCTTGAGCTCTTCCTGCATGTCTAGTTCTTAGCTTTTTGACTTTGGCTGGGTCAGTTGCCATCTCTCTGAGAGGAGTGACCTCAAGAACTTCAGATTCTATGCATGTGGTGATTTCTCTAGAGTCTTGGTCAGATGATGAGGATGATGAAGTCGCTTTGGTTGAAGATGATGTCTGAGACATTTTGATTGACTTTGAGTACCAGTGGCAATTTGAGAAAAATCTTTGATTGAGAGGAGGGAACAGGTTGCAAAGACGAGAGAGGTAGGAGGCAAAAGAGAGTCTTTTCAACTTCTTAAGGATTTTGAAAGAATTGGGAAAACATATGATTAACCCACTAAAAATAGACTTAATAAAATTAACTCCTTCAACCCTTGTTTTAAGCAAAATTAATTGCTATAATTTCTCATGTTGGTAAATACCCATCCTGCCCCTCAAGTTTTCAAGTTTATTTCCAACAAGAGCCTTGGTAGAAGAATCAGTCAGCTGAAGCTTAAAGATACCATGTTCCAGTTTAAATGACTTCTTCTTTACAAAGTCAATGTGCTTGTTCCTGTTATGCTGAATAGGGTTTAAGGAAATATTGATTGTATTCAGATTGTCACAACACAATGTCACAACATCTTGTGAGACATTATACTCAGTGAGCATCTGTTTTGACCAGATATTTTGAGAACATGTATTCCTTGCAGCAACTATTTCCGCACAGAGTTGGGATGGCATTCTTTTGATATGAATCATAGTTCTGGTTGATTCTTGAATGATTTTCTTTTTGTCCAGTCCATTTTGATGGAGAGTTATAGGAGAGGAGACTTCAAGCCTCATTTCTTCAGGGAAACAGAATTTATTAGACTTGTTATTTCCAACATCCTTGTCAAGATAACTTATGGTTCTGACAACACATCCTTCTTCAAGTTTATTTGCCACATCACAGCCATTATCAACCTGTAGTTTTGGAGTCCTTCTGACTGCTTCCATAGAGGTAGCTCTTTTCATTCTTCTTAGATGAAGATGACCAAGCTTATGTTGCCACAGTTTCATCTCTTTTTCTTCTTTGGTAATTGGACATATAGTGGAGTTATCAGTGTTCTCAGGCTGCCACAAGTAGCAGTTATCTTTGGATCTGATTCCTCTCATTACAACTTCTAGTTTTTCATTAATTACTAGACATTTAGATTTTGAGAAGTTGACCTTGAATCCTAGATCACATAATTGACTGATGCTAATGAGATTAGCAGTCAACCCTTTTACCAGCAGGACTTTATTCAGACTTGGAACTCCAGGGCAGTCCAAATTACCAACTCCTTTGACTTCACCTTTAGCACCATCTCCAAAGGTCACAAAACTGGTGGTGTGAGGCTTAACATTATTGAGGAGATTTTTGATTCCAGTCATGTGTCTGGAACATCCACTGTCAAAGTACCAGCCTTCCTTTGCAGACACTCTCAGGGAAGTATGGGCTATCAGGGCAGTAGCCTTTTTCTTCCAATGAGGAGTATGTGGTACCCTTTTTGGCTTAGGTTTAGCACCTGAGTTTTGATTAGGGTATCCATGCAATTTGAAGCAGAAGGGCTTTATGTGTCCATACCTCCCACAATGATGACATCTCCATCTTTGGTATTTTTTCTTCATGTATTTCTGATGTTGAGAGTTGTGTTGAGACATCTGCTTTGACAATTGTTTAACATGCCTGATCTTCTTGTCTGCACCAGATTTCTTAGCTTCCACAAATCCTAGACCAGATTTGTTTCCCACATTTTGTCCAACTTGAAGGATCTCTTCCAATTTATCTGATCCATTGGTCAACATCTTGACAGATTTTGTCATTTGGTTCAGTTGTGAGTTCAGTAATTGAACTTCCCCTTCTAGGTGACTTATAGTTTCAAGATCTGCCCTTTTTTCAGCCTCCAGCTTTATAATGAGTTTTGATTGTTTCTCATTCTGCACACAGACTTCAGCACTTCTGATACACAATTTCTTGTAGGTATCAGCCAGTTCTTCAAATGTCACTTCTTCATCACTAGTGTCACTTTCAGAAGTACAAACACTAGTTAGAGCAGTAACTAGTTTGGCAGATTCTTCTTCAGAATTACTTTCTGAATCATAGTCAGACCAAGTAACAGTCATTCCTTTCTTTTGTTTCTTAAGAAAGGTAGGACATTCAACTCGAATATGTCCATATCCTTCACATCCATGGCATTGAATACCTCTGCCTTGGTTTCCCTTTTCTTCTGACCTTGGTCTTCTGCTGGAACTGTCAATGTCAGAGGGAATGTTATGAACATTAGACCTTGATTTTGGATCCATTCTTTTGATGAGCTTGTTGAACTGTCTTCCAAGCATGGCAATAGCTTCTGAAATATTTTCTTCTTCATCCTCCTTGTTTTCAACATCAGTGTTGGATACAAGTGCTATGCTTTTGTTCTTCTTGTCACCATTATCAGTGATCCCCATCTCAAAAGTCTGAAGAGACCCAATAAGTTCATCCACTTTCAACTTGCTAATGTCCTAGGCTTCCTCTATGGCAGTTACCTTCATTGCAAATCTTTTAGGCAAGGATCTGAGAATCTTCCTCACCAGTTTTTCTTTTGACATCTTTTCTCCCAGTGCTCCTGAGGTGTTGGCAATCTCCAAGATGTTCATGTGAAACTCATGAATGGTTTCATCTTCCATCATTTTTAGATTCTCAAACTTGGTAGTCAACATCTGAAGCCTTGACATTTTTACTTTGGAAGTGCCCTCATGAGTAGTTTTGAGAGTGTCCCAAACTTCCTTGGCCAGTTCATATTGATGTACTAGTCTGAAAATGTTTCTATCAATTCCATTGAACAAGGCATTTAAAGCTTTGGAATTTCCCAGGGCTAACTCATCTTCTTCTTTACTCCAATCTTCCTCCGGCTTCAGACTGATTGTCCCATCTTTCTCAGTTATGGTGGGATGGATCCATCCTTTGTCAGCAGCTCTCCAAGCCTTTTTGTCCAGAGATTTTAGGAAGGCAATCATACGAGGTTTCCAGTAGTCATAATTAGTTCCATCCAGAATGGGTGGTCTATTTCCAAAAACTCCTTCTTTGTCCATAGTGCCAGAAAGTGATATCCCTATATCTCACCCAGTAATACAGGCAGGGTGCCTGCTCTAATACTAATTGAAATTCTGGCTGCAGATACTCAATGTCACGTTCAATGTTATGACACCGTATCTGACTTACTATATGACAGTAAATACAAAAGCAATAAAGAACACAGTCAATTGTTTACCCAGTTCAGTGTGCAACAACACCTACTCTGGGGGCTACCAAGCCAGGGAGGAAATCCACTATAAGAGATGTTAATTCAGGAATAAACCAACCATTTTATCTCCTTCACTTAAGACCTACCCAATGCAATTTCAATCTAAGTACAACTTAAACCTGAGTTCCTACTCACTCCCCCTCAATCACAGCAGTGATACATAAAACAATTTGACTAATGAATTGATGAAGACACTCTTCAAAAACATACACTTGATTAAGCTTCACAGATTTTTAATCAAGCAACACAACCACTCTTGCTTCACAGCTTTGAGTGATACACAAACTTAACTTGACTTTGCTTCACAGCTTTAGTCAAGAAACATTCAAACACTCTTGCTTCAAAGCTTTGAGTGCTACACAACCCTTACAATTAAAAACCTATTCCAAGTCACTTATCACAATGATAATTGCTTGGAGTACAATAATTAAACCTATACAGTTTACAAATGATCTTCTGATCAAAAAGGGATTACTTGCAAAACAGCAGCTCTGTTGAATATATAGCAGCTGCAACTTCAGTTAGGGTTTCCACAAAAACCTAGGGTTAATTCCGTTTGACCTTAAGACTAGGTCACAGGACTTTATTAACCAGGTTAGGGTTGAGCTAGATTACCCCTCAGAAAACGCAGGATTCTGTTCTGGAAAGACTGAGTTATTTTCCTGAAAAAACTCAGAATTAACCAACCTGCAAACCTGTTAGTTTAGAACAGGATGTCTTAACATCTGTTATGACATCTGAGGAACCTGTCTACTGATTTAGGAAAATGTGATCATTTTGCAAAATGCTCAGATACACACTTATAAACATCAGTACCTGAATGACAATATTTTTCTGCAAAGGTACCTAATGAATCAGTACAAACTAAACTAGAATGTTATGACATCAGTCATGACATTCACACATACACTTGGTTTTTACCAAAAATGCAAGCCAATACCTAAACAACTACAAATAGACAAAGAGAAAAAGAACTAAAAATACAAAGTTTGGATTTTTGCACCTGTGACGACCGTCACACCCTGTGACGACCGTCACGCCTCCCCAACTAGAAATAACGCTCGTAACACATTATTGACGAGCGTAATGCGCTATTTAAGCGCATTACGACCGTCACCCACCTGTGATGACCGTCACGCGCGTAAAGAGGAACGTTATGCTTTGGTGGAGATGTGGGCAACATGAGGCAGAATCCTTCTCCAATATTTCCTCCACTCAGTAACCATGCATCATATTTTCATGCCACTCAAGCCTCTTCTCAAGACACTTTTAACTGCTATTTCCTCTGCTATATATATGTGTGGTAGTGCAAAGCTGCAGGGGTCGAAGAATTTTCTACAGACCAAATTTCTATTTTTCTGCATTATTTCTATTTCCTTGTTTTTGAGCTTTTTCTATATTACTGTAATTTCTATTTCAAGCTTTAGTCTTAGGTGTTAATTCTTCATTCAAGAATTAACACAATTTATTTACTGCAATCAAGCTTAAGGAATATTGTAACACTCCAAGATTACCATAGCAACGTTATTTCCAGGTTTTTATTGCAATTAATATTTAGTCATTCTTGTATTATGCCAATTATTTCTATGGAATATATTTTTAATTGCATTGGTATTAAATATATTATGTCCGGCTAAATTATTCGTACCGGTATGTGACTCTTAAGAACCGAAAGAATTCGGTGATACCTTGGCCAAAAATATTTATAAAACAATTTCTGGTTTCCAATTTCCAAGATTAATTTAACTACCCTTGTCACGAGAGTGAGAGGTTAATTAACATGATTTTGCCACGAGAATGGGAAATTAATTAAGGCAAGAACCTGCATGCGAGAGCTGGGGTTCAACCCAGATAGTGGTAACGAAACATTAATTTTTAAATACACGAGAGTGTTTTAATAAATTAATTAAACTCAAATTGTTTTCAAAAAGTGTTATTAAATTTAAAGTGCATCCACTAGGTTTAGTAGCATAACTTATTTCATGAACACGAGAGTGTATGTCTCAGGTTTTTAAACAATTAGTTTTTACCGAAATACTTTATAGGCCAAGCGATTCACCAAATTCTCGAAGTCTGACTATCACATACCCGTATAACTATTACTATTATTTTTAATTAAACTTTTTCCCCAAAAAAATCGAATATTCATCGCTTAGTTAAACAAACTGTAGCATTAGATCGTATGTGATTGATCCTCAGTCTCTGTGGGTTCGATAATCTTTTAAAACTAGAACGACTGAACTGTGTACTTGCAGTTAGTACCCCGACAGACTCATAAAGTCTCGATCAAGTTTTTGTGAATTTAATTAAAATACAAAAATGTTAATTAACCAAAATAAGCCTAGGTTCTAAATTTATTTTAATTTTCAAGAAAATAATAAAATAATACATAATAGTCAAGATTTATTATCTAAGTATATAAAAAAAGGAATTAATTCATTAAAGAAAAGTTTTTTTTTATTTCTCTTGATTTTATGAGACAAAATAAACTAAATAAATGTAAAGATAAAAAATATTTTTGGATTTTTATTAATAACTATAAAAAATATTTATTAATAATAATAATATTATTAATAATAATAATAAAGACAATAAAGAAAATAAAATAAAAATAAAATATGAAGAGAAAATCAGGGAGGTGTGAAAATAGAACATGGAGTTAGTGAAAGCAAAAAGAATGGAAAGCCCAAAACTGGGCCCAGGCGCTGTAAAGAACAAAAAAAGTGGGTAAAAAAGTATGAAAATGACAAAAGGCAGCGCGCTGGGTGTTGAACCCACGCCCTCTTGGTCACCAGCACGCTGCCTTACCACTAGGGTGGCTATACATCTGTTAATTAAAATGAAACAATAAATACATGTTACAAATCAAGTCCATGACCTGAACTTCATCTTCAACCTCACGCCCCAGCCAGACAACCTGCAACTTCCTCATCTCTCAACGAAAATGGAAAATGTGAACATGAAAGTTATTCCATTTTTTCTCACGAATCCAACCATATAAATCATGTAAGCTAACAATCAAAGATGGAGATTAATTTTGCTGGCCCTAAATTGGAACCTAATTTTTTCAGAAAGTTCAAATCTAAAATTCTCTACATACAATCAATATAAATGAAAACTATGAACATGGTCAGTTTTAGAGCAATGATATCCACATTTTATTTTCACAAATCAGAAACAAATGATGCCTATATGAGGAGATGGAAATTTGAAAACTTACCTCTTGTAGATGGAGTCGTGAATGGAGTTTGAGAAACTTTGGAGATGGCCTGATGATCTATTTAGCTTGCCTGGACCTCCTTGAGTGTATTCCAACTCTTACTTTGCTTTGAAAGTCCTTGAATCTCCCTACTCAAGTCAACCTGCAAGCTTGATATTTGAAAATGGTGGATAGTGATGGAGGGGTTACAGTCTTGAAACAGAGGCCTGGATCACTTGTGTATGATGTATATAAGGTGTTTGAATGATTAAGAATCAAAACGCACGAGTGGCAATGGAGATGGAGAGTTTTGGCTCAAAATTGTCAAGTTGAGCAGTCTTGTGCAGCAAGGGTGTTTGGGAGAGTTTTTAGGATGCTTCAAGTTGTTTCATCGCTTGAAATAAACTTGTTAATATGTATGGAAAATATTAGAGCATAAAATCACTCCAGGTTTCTGAGTTATAGGGTTATGGCTCTATAACTTGCTTTTGAAGAAAAGTGAAATGACAAATCTCAAGTATTGTACAAGCATGTTCTGAGCTTTCTTAGGTCTTAGACACATTGCTTTTGGTTTATAGGAGTTATGTGTGCAGAAAGAACAAGTTAGAAGCTCAAGACAAGTTGACTTTGTGATTAAAGCAACTTTTCAAGAATGGAATGCTAACTTTCTTCCAAAAATGGCAAATTGGCTTGGACAATGCTTGGAACAATTGGATAATAGCTCAAAAGCAAGTGAAATCTTCTGATTATGGAGAGATATAGAGGTTTAGAGGCCTGAAAAACAAGATTGTGCAGCATAAGTTTGAAATTGTATTTTTGTTCATCACAAAATGCCTTGTAATTCAAGTGACAAAACACCAACTTCATCTCTTCGATTCTCCCTACTCAAGAATGATATCAAGGAGTTCTTGGACATTTTGGAAAGCTTGCAATGTACTCTAAAACCCATATTTGAATTTCTTTTGAAGATTCCCCTTGGAACTATGTGAAAAATTTCCATGAAGTTAGGTCAAAAAATCTGACTAACTGGGGCAAAATTTCACTAAGTCTTTTTTAGTTCATGAGCATGTATTCATAAAATTATAACTTGAGATCCAATCACTTTTAGGAGAAGTTGTATGAATCAAAGTTGTAGATTTCATGGAAATCTACAACTTTCATGTTGGAAGTTTATCTTGAATCATCATGCATCATAATGAAAAATTTTCTCAAAGTTATGAAAAAATAAGAAATTTGAGACTTAGAAAATTTTCTAAGTTTAGAAATTTTGACTTTTCAAAATGATATCTTGATTTCTTGATTTCTTGATGAATAATTTTCATATTTTGACATGTTTTGATGAATTGTAATCTTTGATACTTGATTTTTACCAAAAAGTCAAAGTTTGACTTTTCAGTGTACAGTTGACTTTTGATCAGTTGACTACAAAATTCATCTGTCAATCTAATGGATTTGCAATGTTTTGAATCATTTCATTAGGTCAAAATGATGCAATTGGACTCTTGAGATCATGCCTTAAACAAATTGACCATTTGCTAGGTCAAAAATCAGAAATTGCCCTTTCCCAGTCAAAACCCTAATTTTGATCATTTTGCCCTTTTGGAGATTTGATCAAATTTCTTGAGGAATTATGGTCCAAACTTGATCAAATGATACATATGAGTTTAAAATGTTGATGTGAATCCAAAATTATGAAGTTTAACTGTAAATTGGCCATAGTTGACTTTTTCCCCCAATACAACTGATTTTTAGGTCAACTGCTCAATTGACTGATCAAAAGTGTGATCCAAGGCTTGAAACTTGACATGAGTAATCTTGGGGGTCCATAATAGTCCATTAAAGTTATATGAATCACTGATAGTTCAAAAATCCATGTGCAAACTCAAACCCTAATTTTGGTCATTAGTGCATAAGGAGGTGTCTTGAGCTGATCAAACCCTAGTGCAGTCTTGAGCCCAAGGAGATCTTGTGAGAAAATTATTGATAAGTGAAAGGGAAAATTTTAGGGTACAACAGATGCCCCTATTCAATCTTCTTAAGCCTGAAGAGTTAGATTGGCAAGTTTCTCCATTCGTGACTCGAAGGTGGAAGATGATTGGACACTAGAGTGCCCAGAAATTTGCACTCGGTGATGTGATGGTTGAGGGAATAGGCTTAAATATGCCATTTAGAGAGTTGATAGAAAGCTGTAGGAGATGAGCTTAAAGATGCCATCCAAAAGTGATTGTTTTTATTGTAATTTGTAAGCTGAAAGAATGAGTATCAGAATGACGTCCGTGTCTGGAGCGTATCTGAACTATATATGGGAGTTGATTTTGAATGATTATCAGAATGGCATCCGTGTCTAGAGTGTATCTGAAATGTATCTTAAATCTAGTTTTGAATGAGTGTCAGAATGGAATTTGTGTCTAGAGCTTATCTGAACTGTATCTGAGAGCTGAATGAGTATCAGAATGGCATCCGTGTCTGGAGCGTATCTGAACTGTATCTGAGAGTTGAATGAGTATCAGAATGGCATCTGTGTCTGAAGTGTATCTGAACTGTATCTTAGGAGTTGAATCTGAATGAGTATCAGAATGGCATCTGTGTCTGGAGCGTATCTGAACTGTATCTGAGAAGTTGAATCTTAATGAGTATCAGAATGAAATCCATGTCTGGAGCATATTTGAACTATATTTGGGAGCTGATTTTGAATGATTATCAGAATGGCATCCGTGTTTGGAGCGTATCGGAACTGTATCTGAGAGTTGAATCTGAATGAGTATTAGAATGGCATTCGTGTATGGAGCGTATCTGAATTGTATCTGAGAAGTTGAATCTAAATGAGTATCAGAATGGCATCTGTGTCTGGAGCATATCTGAACTGTATCTGAGAAGTTGAGTCTAAATGAGTATCAGAATAGAATCCGTGTCTGGAGCGTATCTGAATTATATCTGAAAGTTTGATCTGAATGAGTATCAGAATGGCATCCGTGTTTGGAGCGTATCTGAACTGTATCTGAAAGTTGGATCTCAATGAGTATCATAATGGCATCCGTGTTTGGAGCGTATCTGAACTGTATCTGGAGACTTTGAACATTGTTAATGGTAGCTATTTGATTAATCTTATCCTGAAAAAGATAAAATGTTAGCTAATATGCAATGTTATGTTGTATGAAATGCATAGTATAATGCATTCGCGTTATCAATGTTTAAGATATATGGATGCAATGTATGTGTATGTGAGCTAGTTTGCTGCACTGCTGTTGGATTGGGGAAAATGAATCTCTGACCGCTGCTGAGGATATGGAGTGTAAGTCTTCATGTTGTAAATTTGAAGTGTTGATGAATTTCTGCTTAGATAAATAAACTTTGTTGTAAGGGAAATGTCGTATACTGCTTGTAAAATCCTATTGGGGAGTCCTGAGAAATTTGACGACTTCTACTAGGGATCGATAATTGGAAGCTCAGTTCTGCTGGGGATTAAACTGCACACCGCGGGGGATTTTATGGAAATAACTTAGAGAGATTTCCCTATCTCTTAAAGCCATCAGTGGTTGTCTTTTATTTTGTTTATTTGTAAACAGTAATTATGTTCAAATGTATATGTTCAACAATGAATCATTGGACGTTTTTGTAAACAAAACACAAGCTTAAAGAAAAACAGATAGTTTTTGCACTTTCAAATGGATATCTTTGTATCGACTTTGAATAAGTATTTTTGTACAATGAGATAAACACTCTAGCAAGAGAATGCCGTTGTAAAAATTGAAAATTTTAATTCAAAGAAAAGATAGCTATGTGCAATAATCCCATGGGGTTCCCATTCTGCTATAGCCTTTGTATCTCTGAGCATTTTGTTTATTTGTTGCCTTGTCAGAAGATGATTGAATTGGTCGGAAATGTCGAGTTCACAAGTTGAAGCCAAAGGTTGTCCTCAAATTGATCCAACGGGACATAGTCATACGCTTTAATTCCCTAACTTTTGCCTGGACCGCCCTTTCGTTTCAGTCCACCGGGATACCCCTTTTTGCCCAAGTCTCCCTTTCGGGTTTTCAACTTGCCGGGTGTACAGATTTTTTGTTTTTGTCCCTAATTTTTGCCCGAACCTATTTTGGTTCGCCGGGATGCCCTTGTTTTGCCTAGATGTGTCAACCTAGCGGGTCTCTTATGCGTAGTATCTTTTGACTATGTCTTCGTTTGCAGGGTGCGGCAGGTCGTCACCATCCATGGTGGTCAAGATCATTGCCCCACTAGAGAAAATGTTTTTGATTATAAATGGTCCTCCATATGTAGGAGTCCATTTTCCCCTGGGATCACCTTGCGGCAGTATGATGCGTTTGATCACCAGATCCCCGACTTGATATACTTGTCGTCTGACCTTTTTGTTGAAAGCCTTGATCATCCGTTTTTGATATATTTGACCATGACAGACAGAAGTAAGTCTCTTCTCATCAATCAAGTTCAGTTGATCAAGTCGAGTTTGGATCCAATCGTCTTCGTTCAGCCCTGCATCCTTCATAATCATCAGAGAGGGGATCTGGACCTCGATAGGAAAGACAGCCTCCATGCCGTAAACCAGAGAATAGGGTGTTGCCCAAGTTGATGTGTGAGTTGTGGTACGATATCCGTGGAGAGTGAATGGTAGCATCTCATGCCAGTCTTTGTATGTGACTGTCATTTTCTGTATGATCTTTTTAATGTTCTTATTTGCGGCTTCAACAGCATCATTCATCTTCGGCCGGTAAGGGGAAGAATTGTGATGCTGGATCTTGAATTGTCCGTACAAGGCGGTGATCATAGTGTTGTTAAGATTTGTACCATTGTCAGTGATGATCCTCTCCGGGATACCGTACCAGAAAATGAGATTCTGCTTGATGAACCGGGCGACAGCATTCTTGGTCACGGAAGCGAAGGAAGCTGCCTCCACCCACTTTGTAAAATAGTCAATGGCTACTAGGATGAAGCGGTGTCCATTGGAGGCTGTTGGCTTGATTTCCCTAATCATATCAATCTCCCACATAGCAAAGGGCCAAGGAGCCGTCAAGACATTCAGAGGAACCGGAGGTACGTGCACTTTGTCAGCATAGATCTGACACTTGTGGGAGGTTCAAGAGTGTTGATAGCAGTATGCTTCCATGGTAGACCAGTAATATCCTGCCCGTAGGATTTTCTTTGCCATCGTATGCCCACTGGAATGGGTGCCAAAAGTGCCTTCATGTAACTCGACCATGATCCTTTCGGCTTCAACCTTGTCTACGCACCAAAGTAACACAGAGTCATGGTTGCGTTTGTAAAGAATTCCATTACTAAGGAAGAACTTAGCAGAGAATCTTCTTAAGAACTTCTTATCATTGACTGAAGCTCCTTCTGGATATTCTTGAGCCTCGAGATACCTCTTGACTTCGTGGAACCAAGGCTGGTCCACTACTTCTTCAGTATTAATCTCGTGACAGTGTGCTGGTTCATCCATTCGTTCAATGGTGATCTGGGGAGCCTCGTTATCCCTATTAAGTTTAAACATAAATGACATCGTAGCTAGTGTGTCTGCTAGCTGATTTTCTTCTCGCGGGAAATGCTCAAATGTAATCTTCTCAAAATATGGTAGCAATGTCAAAACATGTTCTTTATAAGGGATAAGGTTAGGGTGTTTGGTGTCCCATTCCCCTTTGATCTAACTGATAACCAAAGCTGAATCTCTGAATACATCCAAGGATTTGATCCCCAAGTCTATGGAAGCTCTGAGACCAAAGATGCATGCTTCGTATTCCGCCATGTTGTTTGTACAATTGAAGCAGAGTCTTGCTGTAAAAGGAGTATGACACCCTTCCAGAGATATGAGTACAACAATGATACCATTTCCAAGTGCGTTGGATGCCTCATCAAAGAACAGGGTCCATCGGGATCCTTGTTCAGGTCCGTCATATGGCCTGAATTCTTTACAATTGTCTAACGTCATGATGTCTTCATCCGGAAATTCGAAATTCATGGATTGGTAGTCTTCTACAGCTTGGTGAGCAAGGTGATCAGCTAATACACTACCCTTTATTGCTTTCTGGGTAGTATACTGTATGTCGTATTCCGTCAGGATCATCTGCCATCTTGCTATTCTCCCAGAGAGAGCAGGTTTCTCCAAGATGTATTTTATTGGATCCATTTTATATATCAACAAAGTAGTATGAGTCAGCATATACTATCTTAGTCGGCGAGCAGCCCATGCCAGAGCACAGCAAGTTTTCTCGAGCACTGAATATCTGGTTTCACAGTCGGTAAACTTTTTACTCAGGTAATAAATAGTGTGCTCTTTTCGGCCAGACTCGTCATGCTTCCCCAATACACACCCCATTGAGTTTTCTAAAATAGTCAGATACATGATCAATGGTCTTCCCTCGACTGGTGGCATCAACACAGGAGGCTCTTGTAAGTATTCTTTGATTTTGTCAAAAGCAATTGGCACTCATCATTCCATTTGACTACTTGATCTTTCTTCAACAATTTGAAGATTGATTCACAAGTAGCTGTCAGGTGAGAGATGAATCTGGAAATGTAGTTCAAACTTCCCAAGAACCCTTTGGCTTCCTTCTCAGTACAAGGAGCATGCATCTCTTGTATCGCTTTTACCTTGGCAGGATCTACTTCAATACCTTTATTATTGACGACAAATCCTAGGAGTTTACCAGACTGTACCCCAAATGTGCATTTGTTTGGATTCAACCTCAACTTGTACTTCTTCAGTCTCTCAAACTTTTTTTGTAAGTGATCAAGATGATCTTCTTCTGTTTGAGATCTAGCTATCATGTCGTCCACATAGACCTTTATTTCGTGATGTATCATGTCGTGAAATAGAGCTACCATGGCATGCTGATAGGTTTCCCCAGAAGTCTTCAGTTCGAATGGCATCACCTTGTAGCAAAATGTTCCCCACTGTGTGACAAATGTTGTTTTCTCCATGTCCTCATGTGCCATTTTGATTTGGTTGTAGCCTGATAAACCGTCCATGAAAGAAAACACTTTGTGTTGTGTTGTATTGTCAACTAGAATATCAATGTGGGGGAGTGGAAAATCATCCTTAGGGCTTGCCCTATTCAAACATCTGTATTCCACACACATTCGCACTTTTCCGTCCTTTTTGGGCACGGGAACAACATTGGCAACCCATTGGGGATAAGAGGTGACAGCCAAGAATCCAGCGTTGAATTGCTTCAAGACTTCTGCTTTAATCTTTTCTGACATATCAGGCCTGATGCGGCGAACCTTTTGCTTTAATGGCGGACAATCCTCTCTTGTAGGCAGACGATATACCAATATGTCTGCATCAAGTCCCGGCATGTCTTCATACGACCAGGCAAAGACTTCAACATAATTGTGTAACAACTGAATCAGACGCTCCTTGACACCGGGTTCCAGATTGGCACCCATCTTGACCTCTTTTTTGTCTTCTTCAGTACCTAGGTTGATTGTATCCACGGGTTCCTCGTGAGGCTGAATGGTTCTCTCTTCTTCTTGTAGTAGTCTGGCAAGTTCCCCTGGTACTTCACAATCTTCCTCATCTTCGTCTTCGGCTGGGTGGATTAGATTCTCAGAGTCATAAAAGGCCATAGCAGTATCGTTACCCATGGGATCCTGAATGGATGTATGCCTGCATTGTGAGTGTGAGTGTGTGTAAGGGTATAGCTATCCTTGAAAGAAATAAAAATGTAAAAATAAAAACAATGAGCATAAAAGTTTGTATGCGAAAACGTCCATGATTCATTGATGTCATGTGAAAATGAGATAATAACCCTTACAAATGGACCATTGTGCCTCGGGTAAGACACAAGGTTTTAAGAGTGTGAATTGTTTTAATATTACAGATCCAACAAAATGTAAAGACAGATTATTGTGGGATAAAAGTGATCGGGACAAAATATCTAGCCACCCAGTTGTTGAGTCCTCCACTAACAGTTGGGAATATCCAGTCCTCTAAGTCACAACTATCTTCATCCTCTTCTACAGTGTTGACCTCGCGATTGCTGATCTTCAGGAGTGGTCCTCCGGCACGAGCATGGCGTACAGCCTTCTGAGCACTTGAAGAGAAACCCAAACCAAACTTATCTGACTTGTATGGGATATCTGGGAGTTGTCCCCAGATAGTGCACCCACCTTCTTCTACAACTGCTTTGGCATCCTTCAGAGATGACATCTGGAGTGGAGGCCTTGTGATCTTGGGAACAACCTTGGTTACTGCCACATCTTGTGGGACCTCTTCAAAGTGTTGGAATGGAGTTTCAATAAATTCACCATTTAATTCCGCATGTCTGAAGGAATTGAGATGGTTGATCATATACTCTTCTTCTCCATGAACAGTGATAATCTTCCCTTGAATCGAATATTTCAGCATTTGGTGCAACGTAGAAGTGACAGCGCCAGCATTGTGAATCCACGGTCGGCCTAGCAAGCAGGAATATGAGGGACGGATATCCATTACGTAAAAAGTTGAATCAAATGTTTGTGTTCCAACTTTTATGGGAATGTCTACCTCCTCATGTTCCATCCTTTTCGAGCCGTCAAAAGCCCTTACTAGCATGTTACTTGGCTTCAATGTCAATCCCTCACAGTCAAGCCTATCAAGAGCCTTTTTAGGCAATACATTCATGGATGAACCTGTATCAACTAACACATGAGCCAACGTCGTGCCCCTACATTCAACTGAGACATACAACGCCTCATTATGCTTCCTTCCCCTTGGCGTTAGATCAGTATCTGAAAAACCTAAGCCATTATCTGCAGTCAAGCTGGCTATGCAGCCTTGGAACTGATCGGCAGATGTCTCTTGGGGTACATGGGAATTTTTCAGGAATTTTACCAAGGCTTTTGCATGCGCCTCGGAACATAGTAGTAAAGCTAGCATGGAAATTTTAGAGGGAGTTTGCCCCAGTTGTTCAACTACATTGTAGTCGCTTATTTTTATGATCTTAAGAATTTCCTCCATCTCTTTTCGGGAGGTCTCATGGATAGCCAATGACTGAGCCTTCATCCGGACAGGCTCAATCAGAATACTTTTACCTCGAGTCTCGGTTAACTCGGCAGTAAGAGTGCCAGTAGGAATGATAACAAGGGTTGTAACAGCTTTTTCAGTTAGAGTATTAGTGGAGACGATTGTAGGACTGGGAATAGCCTTCGGGGGGGAGCAACAACAGGAATGATTACGGGTCCAGAAACTGCTTTTAGGGGAGCAATTTCTGGAGACAATATCCTTCCGCTTCGGGTAATCTTGCTAGTCCCGGCAATGTTACTAATACCAAAGTTATCTTTCTCGGAACTCGAATCTTCGGCGGCTGGCCAATCCTGCTTGATACCGTGGTAGTAGACATCCCCTCCATAATTCCATGGTATGGTTTTGTTTGACGAATACGGGACTGGTCCAGGCATTGTAATTATTAAAGGAGTTTCTTTCGGAACTGATGTAATTCTAACGGGTCTTTTGGTGGAGACCCTGGAAGAATTGGCGGAAATGGTAATGATAGAAACATATTCAAAAGGAACAGATGGAACAGAAGTCTTTTCAAACAAAATTTCTTTGTTATCTATTAGACACTGAACGCCTGCTTTCAACAAAGGACAGCTGGTTGGTGAGGACAAACAGAAATCACAGCCTTCATCACAGCCCGGGAACACACCGGCATTCAACAAGTTCACTTTAATAGTCGGGAGTGGGGTCATAAGTTCATCAACTGAAGTAACAAACATTTCTTCTTCAATGGCATTGGTATCATGGCCATGTTTGGGCATAGGGGCAGATATGAAGTTTGGCTTTTCGGGCGCATCGAATTCAATCTCTTTTGCTTCAATGAGGTCTTGTATTTTGTTCTTTAGAGCCCAACAGTTATTAGTATCGTGACCAGGACTTTTAGAGTGGTATGCACAGCGGGCATTAGGATGATACTGAGGAGATGTTGTGTTAGGGTTCTTTTGAGCTTCTTTCAAGGTCACTAGGTTGGATCTTAACAGATGTGGAAATACCTGAGATAGGGTCATGTTAATTTTGGTGAATTGTCTGACTGGTCTTTCCATCCTTGGTTGGTTGTTTCTTTGCTGATCAGGCGCAGGCTTAGGAATCATAACAGCCCCCACCATTGGACGGTGTTCGGCCCTATCTTGATTTCTCTGAGGATAAACGGCAACCACTTCTTTCTTTTTGATAAATGGCTTCCTTATAGCAGCAGAGGATGTATCTTTCTGAATCTTTCCACTCTTTATCCCAGCTTCTACCCTTTCTCCGGTTAATTTTAGTTCAGTAAAACCTGCCGATGAACTCCCAATTAGGTGATTGAAGAAGGGACCAGACAAGGTTCCTAAAAACATGTCTACCAACTCTCTCTCAAAGATAGAGGAGGTTGAACTCTTCTGGCTAAATCTCTACATTTTTGCGCATAGTCCTTGAAGCCTTCATTTGAAGCCATGGCCATACTCTGGAGTTGAGTACGGGTAGGCACAAGATCAACATTGTATTGGTATTGTTTGTAGAAGGCTGCAGCAAGATCTTCCAAGTTATGAGCATTGGCTCTTTCTAACTGGTAAAACCAATCAAGTTGAGTTCCAGACAGGCTGTCTTAGAAGAAGTGTACCCATAAGTCTTTGTCAGCGGTATGGGGCTGGATTTTCCTCACATAGGACCGGAGATGCATTTTAGGGCATGAAACTCCGTCATATTTGGCAAATACAGGTGCTTTGAATTTCAGAGGAATGACAATCCCCGACACTAAACCCAATTCCTCAAAGTCCAAGCCAGACACTTTTTGGATTTCCATTGCGCTCAACCGCTCTTCGAGATGTTTATACTTGTCATCAGCTGGAGGGTATTGTTCTTTAGAATAGTCTTCTTCTTCCTCTTCTGATTCTGATTCTGACGGGACAACTGTTTCTTTGCCTTTCCCATCTTGATTGTCTCTCTCACCGAACGTCGTTGCAAAGTCTAGGGTCCTTCTTGTCTGCCCATGAAATCTTCTTCCCATGTTTAGGACTCCGGTTACCTTCTTTGTCTTCTTTTTCTTCTCCTCAACCAGCAAAGTCTTCAACTCTTCTTGTCCTTTAGCTAGGGTCAAGAGCAACTGTTGAAACTGTGTATTCTGAGCTTGGAGGTCCTTCACTATTTGCTCGAGATCCATCTTACTGAAATAAACAGTAGAGAGATAAGGAGACTTGTTGCAAAAGACCTGGTTATGTTATGATGAATGGTATATGCATATGTAATGATTTCAAGGATTTCAAAGATTCAAATTTATTTTAGACAATAAGGAAACACACGTTATATTAATAAGTTAAAGCTTGAGTACATCAATGCCTCTTGGGCTTATAAGGAAGTACAAAAGCTCTAAGATAAAAAGGTAGTGCGCATCCTCTTTGGCGCGATGTAGGCATTGAGAGTCTGATCCTCATGAAGTAGCCTAGTGAGTTCCAAAATCTTCTTCTCGCTCGCGTAGAATTGGGCTTCGAAAGTATCTCGCTCCCCCTTGAGTTGTATCCAATCTCTTTGTAGGTCTTCAAGAGAGTTAGGCATGTCAGGATGTAGGATAGTGTATGGAACATCTCCTTCCATGACAGGCTCAATGATTATCGGGAGAATGGAGGGGTAAGGCATCATAAGACTCTGAGCACGAGTTCGTACCCATTTGAGGTAAGGCTCAGGAGGGATGGAATTTTTATGTCCCAAAGTCTTGCTATCCACCTTGTTTAACATCCTCCAAACTCAGATAAATCTCTGGCGAAGACCTTGATTGTTGTTATCGTAGTTAAATACAAACCTTGAATCAGCATCTCGTGCGGGCCATCCCTTCGTGCGTAACCAAATTATCTTAAGGCTAAGAAGGGGTTGTAGGTGATACCTCCCCTAATTCCAAGTAAAGGGACATTAGGGAATTCTCCATAACGGTCGACAATGATAACATTCTCTTTGGATCGGGAGCACCAATGAATGTCCGAATGTTTGAGCGTCATCAACCTTTGTGATCACCTTGAACCTTGCTCATTTTTTAATACAGATTGGGGAAGATGAGAAATAAACCATCTTGCCAAGAGAGGAGTGCAACACATAAGGACACCTCTTTTTCTCATTGTGCGAGTGTGAAAAGAGTGTAGGATATCTCCTAGCAACGTAGGCACCGGGTTGCGGGATATGAAGATTTTGATGGTGTTGACATCTATGAGTTGGTCAAGATTTGGAAACAAAACCATCCCATAGATGAGGAGAGCCACAATTTCCTCAAAGGCTTGCAAGTCTAAGGAATTCCAACAATTTTGGGCTTTCTCAAACAGGAACTTTGCTAGGAAACCCTTGACACCACTCCTTGTTTTCCAATGAGTTGTGACATCAGATGAGTGCAAGTGTAGAGCTTGAGTAATATCTTCTGGATTTGGGTCTCTTTCCGTACCATTGAAGGGTAGTTGATTGAGAATAGGAATTCTCAAGAGTTGGCAGAATTCTTCCAAAGTAGGCACAACTTTATAATCGGGAAATGTGAAGCAATGGTGTAAAGGATCAAAGAACTGAAAGAGCACCTTCATCATATCCTCATCTGTGTTAGAGGTGACCAAGTTGAGTAGGCAACCACGTCTCTCGGTAAATGGAGAGTTTTCAGGAATCCTTGAAGCTAGCTCCTTGAGTTGTGGAGGGATCCTTACAAGATTGACTTGAATAGTTTTCCTGCGAAGTGAATCCATATCCTACAAAACAAGAACAAAGATGAATCCCAAAATCCTTGAAATGGTTAGTGGATGTATATGATGTTCATGATGTTCATGGGGTTATGTACAAGTATGCATATACAAACAAAACAAACAAATCCTTAGGTTTAGGCTTGCATGGAGTTTTATATGCAAGTACCCTCTTGAAGTTTAGTTGGCTTAAACCTGTCCTAGTAATAGTAACCGGGTTCAAAGGAGCTCAATATCACCGGTCTGTTTCCTTGGTCATTGTTTCATCACAAGCCTCTTCAATGGCGACCGAAATATCCCAAGAAAACAAACCTCAATGAGTGTAGTATCGAGTATCTACCAACTTCGGACTGCACCAAAGTCGGTCGTCTCACTACATCTTAAAGGCCAAGTTGGTCAAGTAAAGGTTCTAAAAGTTCATTAGCGCTTCATGACATCACTCAGTGGACCCGTATTCTCTTTAATTAACTAAAAGGCTACTGGTACCCACAAATATGTCGCACTAACGTAGCTATTTCTTAGACCATGTCGGTATACCCTGCACAGTTTCCACAATGTATTGCTACTTACCTATAATGTATCCCAAATCCGGGTAGAAGATTCAAACCCAAACAAAGAACCATAATGTTAAGCATACAAGTCAAATAATATAAGCAAATAAATGTGATCTATCCCTAAGGTAACCCCACTTTTAAGTAATTCCCCAGCAGAGTCGCCAGTTCTGTGATACGGTGGGAGAACTGACTTGAAGGTTTTGCGTTTAATCGCAAATGTTGCGGTTAGCAAGATTCGCCATCGACTTTTCTTTTATCCAAAAGGAAAGGTGAAAAAGCACAGCAAAGACCTTTAAGATTATTTCTTGAGTTCGGGGGGTAGATTATGAAAAGGGAAGGTATTAGCACCCTTTTCATCCATGGTTTTCCATTGGCTCTTAGTTACTTGCTAGATCACTTGCTTTTTGTTTGAAATTGTGCTTTGTGTGGTTTTTGAAAGTATTTTGTAAAGAGGCCATTGTTTAGGCAATCTTTGTAATGATTCTTGTTCGTAAGAATGTATACAAAGATGTTTGATCTTTTGAAAATATTTTCAATTTTGCAAGATGTTTGAAAGTGTATGTGATTGTTTTGAAAATATCAAGGATGTTTGTTTTGAAATGGAGCAAGTAATTAGGAGCAATCTACATACTCAAATGTCTTTCTTGTTCATTTTATTTTCCTTTGACATTGTTGTCTTACCATTGATTTGGTAAGCAACCCTATCTTTGGATGTAAACGGGACGACCGTGGGTCATCGTATAACCATGATTAGTAACATTGCAAGGTATCTTAGCATTATCTTTTAGGGACTAAGATCATTTGTAAGGCAACTTAGATAGCGTCATCGAGGGACTATGATCTTGTATTTTGCTTATTTTGCTAAGATATCTCACATGCGTAATATGGCCATTTTTGTAAGGCAACAAAGTGGGTTTACCCTAAGGGTGTATGTGTGCAAATGTGTTGATTTATATGCATTGATTTGTCTTTGATTAGGGTTTGCTATTTGGTTGGTTTTAATCTTTCCATACAAAACCCTAATTACTAGCATTTGTATATAAAGCCATAAATTGCGGGAATTAAAATTGCTACGCTATTACATCATTTAGGGGAGGGGTGTACAAATTACAAATGGCGATTTGCAAGAAAATAAATCTATTTATCTATTACAACCATATTGAATTGCATAAATATACAAGGAATGAAATGAATATAATATACAAGTATAAAAGAAAAAGAAATTGATTTATTTTGGATTTTTGTTAAGAAAATGTTTTGCCCTTAATCAAATTAAAGGGTGATGATCAATTGGTCCAAATTAAATTTAGGGAACTAAACCTAATTTTTAAAAGAAATAAAATTGATTTAGAAAAGTATTTTTTAGGGTTTTTGTGAATTTAATTAAAATACAAAAAGGTTAATTAACCAAAATAAGCCTAGATTCTAAATTTATTTTAATTTTCAAGAAAATAATAAAATAATACATAATAGTCAAGATTTATTATCTAAGTATATAAAAAAAAGGAATTAATTCATTAAAGAAAAGTTTTTTATTTATTTTGATTTTATAAGACAAAATAAACTAAATAAATGTAAAGATAAAAAATATTTTTGGATTTTTATTAATAACTATAAAAAATATTTATTAATAATAATAATAATAATATTTATAATAATAATAAATATAATAAAGAAAATATAAAAAAATATGAAGAGAAAATCAGGGAGGTGTAAAAATAGAACAGGGAGTTAGTGAAAACAAAAAGGACGGAAAGCCCAAAATTGGGCCCAGGCGCTGTAAAGAACAAAAAAAGTGGAAAAAAAGTATGAAAATGACAAAAGGCAGCGCGCTGGGTGTTGAACCCACGCCCTCTTGGTCACCAGCACGCTGCCTTACCACTAGGGTGGTTATACATCCGTTAATTAAAATGAAACAATAAATACATGTTACAAATCAAGTCCATGACCTGAACTTCATCTTCAACCTCACGCCCCAGCCAGACAACCTGTAACTTCCTCATCTCTCAACCAAAATGGAAAATGTGAACATGAAAGTTATTCCATTTTTTCTCACGAATCCAACCATATAAATCATGTAAGCTAACAATCAAAGATGGAGATTAATTTTGCTGGCCCTAAATTGGAACCTAATTTTTTCAGAAAGTTCAAATCTAAAATCCTCTACATACAATCAATATAAATGAAAACTATGAACATGGTCAGTTTTAGAGCAATGATATCTACATTTTATCTTCACAAATCAGAAACAAATGATGCCTATATGAGGAGATGGAAGTTTGAAAACTTACCTCTTGCAGCTGGAGTCGTGAATGGAGTTTGAGAAACTTTGGAGATGGCCCTGATGATCTATTTAGCTTGCCTGGACCTCCTTGAGTGTATTCCAACTCTTACTTTGCTTTGAAAGTCCCTGAATCTCCCTACTCAAGTCAACCTGCAAGCTTGATATTTGAAAATAGTGGATAGTGATGGAGGGGTTACAGTCTTTAAACAGGGGCTTGGATCACTTGTGTATGATGTATGTAAGGTGTTTGAATGATTAAGAATCAAAACGCACGAGTGGAAATGGAGATGGAGAGTTTTGGCTCAAAAATGTCAAGTTGAGAAGTCTTGTGCAGCAAGGGTGTTTGGGAGAGTTTTTAGGATACTTCAAATTGTGTCTTAGCTTGCAATAAACTTGTTAATATGTATGGAAAAGATTAGAGCACAAAATCACTCCATGTTTCTGAGTTATAGGGTTATGGCACTATAATTTGCTTTTGAAGAAAAGTTAAATGACAAATCTCAAGTATTGTACAAGCATGCTCTGAGCTTTCTTAAGTTTTAGACACATTGCTTTTGGTTTATAGGAGTTATGTGTGCAGAAAGAACAAGTTAGAAGCTCAAGACAAGTTGACTTTGTGATTAAAGCAACTTTTCAAGAATGGAATGGTAGCTTTCTTCCAAAATGGAAAATTGGCTTGGACAATGCTTGGAACAATTGGATAATAGCTCAAAAGCAAGTGTAATCTTCTGATTATGGAGAGATCTTGAGGTTTAGAGGCCTGCAAAACAAGATTGTGCAGCATAGGTTTGAAATTGGATTTTGTTCATCACAAAATGCCTTGTAATTCAAGTGACAAAACAGCAACTTCATCTCTTCGATTCTCCCTACTCAAGAATGATCTCAAGGAGTTATTGGAAATTTTCGAAAGCTTGCAGTGTTATCTACAACCCATCTTTGAATTTCTTTTGAAGATTCCCCTTGGAACTATGTGAAAGATATCCATGAAGTTAGGTCAAAAAATCTGCCTAACTAGGGCAAAATTTCACTAAGTCTTTTTTAGTTCATGAGCATGTATTCATAAAATTATAACTTGAGATCCAAGTACTTTTAAGAGAAGTTGTGTGAAGAAAGGTTTTAGATTTAATGGAGATCTACAACCTTCATGTTAGAAGTTTCTCTTGAATCATCTTGCATCATAATGAAAAAATTGCTCAAAGTTATGAAAAAATAAGAAATTTTTTACACTTAGAAAATTTTCTAAGTTTAGAAATTTTGACTTTTCAAAATAAAATCTGGATTTCTTGATTTATTGATGAATAAGTTTCATATTTTGACATGTTTTGATGAATTGTAATCTTTGATACTTGATTTTGACCAAAAGGTGAAAGTTTGACTTTTCAGTGTATAGTTGACTTTTGATTAGTTGACTGCAAAATTCATCTGTCAATCCAATGGATTTGCAATGTTTTGAATCATGTAATTAGGTTAAAATTATGCAGTTGGACTCTTGAGATCCTGCCTTAAACCAATTGACCATTTGCTAGGTCAAAAATCAGAAATTGTCATTTCCCAGTCAAAACCCTAATTTTGACCATTTTGCCCTTTTGGAGATTTGATCAAATTTCTTGAGGAATTATGGTCCAAACTTGATAAAATGATACATATGAGTTTAAAATGTTGATGTGGATAAAAAATTATGAAGTTTGACTGTAAATTGGACATAGTTGACTTTTTCCCCAATACAACTGATTTTTAGGTCAACTGCTCAATTGACTGATCAAAAGTGTGATCCAAGGCTTGAAACTTGACATGATTAATATTGGGGGTCCATAATGGTCCATGAAAGTAATATGAAACATTGATAGTTCAAAAATCCTTGTGAAAAGTCAAACCCTAATTTTGGTCATCAGTGCCTAAGGAGGTGTCTTGAGCTGATCAAACCCTAGTGCAGTCTTGAGCCCAAGGAGATCTTGTGAGCAAATTCTTGATAAGTGAGAGGGCAAATTTTTGGGTACAACAGGTATCCTTTCAAAACAAAATATGGCGATAGTTCCACATAATCATTAAAACAAGCAGTCATTATCTCTCAAAAGAAAATTCCGCTAAGTCAAAACCTATGAAGGAGACTTAAGAAAAAAACTGGGGCATCCCGCTGATTGTAATCACAAAAGAAATAGTTCAGGAAAAAGGTAGGGATAATAAAATAAAATAAAGAGGCCACTACAAATCCTCAACAAAAAGAAAAGGTTACAAAAATGATTGCCTTCTCAAATAAACTTTCAGTATCGGAACCATCACTAGAATATCAGGGCCAAGATTCCAGAACTCAATTGGGATCTAAACGCCCAGTTAACTGAGTACAGGACTGAAGAACATCACAAAGAACGGGTGGGTACAAATAAATTTTGAGCCTTTATCCTTTGTTTCTTAAACCGTAAACTAGACCACGTTACAACCCTTAAAAGTCCTAGCTAAAGCAAGGGTTAGTTCGAAAGCATATTGTTACAAAAAAGGTATCCCGACTCCTGTAAGGTTTGCTATAAATCTCGAGTTGATATCACATGCTTACAAATTTTGTTTTACTAAAAAAATGAATTTTCAAGAAAACTTCAAGACAGACATAAGCTTTGCATTTTTAATACCCCTGTTTGCATATGACTAATTGTTCGACAGCATAGAAATTCGCACAACGGATATTCAATGAACGAAAATCCTCTCAATGGACAAAATCACTTCAGATGGAAAGATATTTCAAGTAACAGGCCTTTCATAATAAAGGGGCATGACATGGTGACTAACTGATATGGGGGCAGTCGAGTCAAGATTCGAGGAATCTTTCAAAAGTGCCAAATATCTAGGGGGAGACCTTCGTCTAAACTTGGGGCATTGAACATGAGTTCTAGCAAAGGGCCATGTGCAATCAAGCAAACATATTTCTGGTAGTGCAACAACACTTACTACTATAGACAGTGACAATTTTCTGCACCCTGTGAACGTGGACTTAGTCGTAAAATACTATGCATGAAAAAAGACCCGCTAGGTTGACTGGCCTAGGCAAAAATAAGGGCATCCCGGCGAACCAAAGCAGTTCAGGTAAAAATTAGGGATATATAAATAAAATTGTACATCAGGCAAGTCAAAAACCTGAAAAGGCGACTTGGGCAAAAAAAAGAGGGATATTTCGGTGGACTGAAAATCTGAAAGGACAGTCCAGGCAAAAGTTAGGGATTAAAGCGTATGACTATATCCCGTCATCTTGTCGCTTGTCTATCAATAGAAGTCTTGTTACCCTGATCAACATTTACTCAAGACTCCAGGAGTTGGGATAACATTCAAACCATCCACAAAATCCCCTCAGAGTAACCACCCCCAGGGGACTATCTTCACAGAGTTCGTCATCAATAAGGATATGTTCCCCATTAGGTACATAGACGTCCTCCCTCAAAGTCACTGTCATGTCTTCAGTATATACCCTAACAATTTCAGACATTCCGGCATCTTCTTAATAGATCAAAAGCTTAAATCATCTTCGTAACATCTCGGAGATTTCTTAGACTTGGTTCATAAATTTCTTGGGTTCCCCAACAGAACTTCAAAAAATCCCCAAGCGGTTTGCAGAGTTTCCTTTCCCCTATAGAGTTTACTTCTCTAGCAATGGAAATCCATCTCCCAACAGTTCAACTTCAACAAATGATGAAAACTTACATTCTTCATCCCCAGCAACAACTAGGAATCTATTTTCCCCAGTTCAATAACACTGTAATAGAACAGTTGATATGTCCATACATTGTATTCATACAAGCATCATAGTATATGCAGCATAAATGCATACATCACAATCTCATTTATTTTGAGAACATCATTACCCAATGCACTTCATGCATCATGATATTGCATACAACTAATTCTTTACCTTTTCAGGAAAGATCAACAGACGAATACTATCAACTTATGCATAGCAGGTCAAAGATTAATGCCCGAAACCGGACGGGGGAACTATCTACATGACCAAATGGTATGAACTCCCAGAGTAGGACGGGTTTACTAAAAAAAATAGTTCCAGATTAATTCCTCAAACCAGACAGGGCAACTATATGTGAACAACTGATTATAGATCATTTCCCGAAACAAGATGGGGCAACTATCTACAAGACCAGATTAGTGATTAATTCTTGAAACCAGAGAGGGAAACTATCTCAATGACCAATAAAAAATAGTTCTAGATTAATTCCTGAAACCAGACAGGGCAACTATCTGTGAATACCTGATTATAAATCAATTCCTGAAACAAGACGGGGAGACTATCTACAAGACCAGGTTAGAGATTAATTCCTGAAACCAGACAGGGCAACTATCTCAACGACCAACAAAAGAAAGTTCCAAATTAATTCCTGAAACCAGACAGGGCAACTATCTGTGAACAACTGATTGTAGATCAATTCACGAAACAAGACGGGGCGACTATCTACAAGACCAGGTTAGAGATTAATTCCTGAAACCAAACAGGGCAACTATCTCAACAACCAACAAAAAAACAGTTCCAGATTAATTCTTGAAACCAAACAGGGCAACTATCTGCGAACAACTGATTGTAGATAAATTCATGGGACAAGACGGGGAGATTATCTACAAGACCAGGTTAGAGATTAATTCATGAAACCAGACAGGGAAATTATATCAACGACCAACAAAAGAAAGTTCCAGATTAATTCTTGAAACAAGACAGGGCAACTATCTGCGAACAACTGATTATAGATCGATTCCTGAAACAAGACGGGGCGACTATCTACAAGACCAGGTTAGCGATTAATTCCTGAAACCAGACAGGGCAACTATCTCAATGAACAACAAAAGCAAGTTCCAGATTAATTCCTGAAACAAGACAGGGCAACTATCTGCGAACAAGTGATTGTAGATCAATTCCCGAAATAAGACGGGGCGACTATCTATAAGACCAGGTTAGAGATTAATTCCTGAAACCAGACAAGACAACTATCTCAATGACCAACAAAAGCAAGTTCCAGATTAATTCCTAAAACAAGACAGGGAAACTATCTGCGAACAACTGATTGTAGATCAATTCCCGAAACAAGACGGGGCGGCTATCTACAAGACCAGGTTAGAGATCCATTCCTGAAACCAGACAGGGAAACTACTCAACGACCAACAAAAGCAAGTTCCAAATTAATTCCTGAAACCAGACAGGGAAACTATCTGTGAACAACTGATTGTAGATCAATTCCCGAAACAAGACGGGGTGACTATCTACAAGATCAGGTTCGAGATTAATTCTTGAAACCAGACAGGGCAACTATCTCAATGACCAACAAAAGCAAGTTCTAGATTAGTTCCTGAAACCAGACAGGGAAACTATCTGTGAACAACTGACTGTGGATCAATTCCCAAAACAAGACGGGGAAACTATCTACACGACCAGATGAAGCATCCCTACTCAGGCCCCTTCTAAAAATTTCTAGATGAAGCTTTACACGGGCTCATCCTGAAGCAATCTTACACGGATTCCTTTTCGCAATTTCCAGATGCAACTTCACACGGGCTCATCCTGAATAAATCTTACACGGATTCCTTCTCGCAATTTTTAGATGTAGCTTCACACGGGATCATCCTGAAGCAATCTTACAGGGGTTCCTTCTCATTATCTCCAAATGCAGCTTTACACGGGCTCATCTTGAAGTAGTCTTACACAGATTTCTTCTCATCCTAAAACAACCTCACACGGGTTCCTTCTAAAATCTCAAGATTAAGCTTTACACGGGCTCATCCTAAAGCAATCTTACACGGGTTCCTTCTCAAAATCTTCAGATACAGCTTTACACGGGCTCATCATGAAGCAGACCTACACAGGCTCATTCTCATATATCTCTAGATAGCAGTTTACAACACTGCAAAGCCTGGACCTGACCAGATGACAATATACCTCAATTTCAAGTTGAATCCTGGACCCGACCAGATAACATCTTAATTTCTAAAGCCTGGACCCGACCAAATAACAGTTAATTTCATATGCCCCAACAAGTTACTGTGAATCCTGGAATACAACCAGATAACTGTCAATGTTATTATCTTCAACAAGTTACTGGAAACCTAGATTTTGATCAGATAAACAACTAACTTTCATCTCTCCTGTCCAGAGAGAACTCCTCAGTAGAGTCATGTACAACTAAAGCTCCTAGAATTTCTTCCCCACATAGTTTTCCTCAAGCAAAAGAATAGAAATCAACATTCCCCAGTGGAGTCCTTCTCAAACAACAGGAACAAGAATCCCTATGAAGAGACTTCTTATGAAGTCAGCATCTACTTTGGATGGCATCTTTAAGCCCATATCTGACAACTCTCAGTCATCTTATCCAAATGGAATCTATAAGCCCATTCCTGATATCATCAACCAATGGCGTTACTTCATGCGAGTGCAAATTTCTGGGCACTCTAGTGTTCAATCATCTTCCACCTTCAGATCACGAAACGCAGACAAGCCAATCTAAATCTTCAGGTTTAAGAAGATTGAACAGGGGTAGCTGTTGTACCCCAAAATTTTCCCTCCCATTCTATTCAAGGCGCGCTCATTGAGGTCCCTAATTTCTCAATGTTGACCAATAATTGACCAGACAAATTCTCCTCCTAAGCAATGTATTTCCATCTAGGGTCTCATTTCTCACAAAACTTTTGATTTGCAAAAGCTTCAAATGATTTCCATGGCACCCCATACGCCTCAGCATAATGGCATAGTTGAAAGAAAGAAAAGAAGGGTATTGAACTTGATGAGAGGTAAGTTGAAAGGTGAAGATATGCCTAAGAGCGTTTGGGACGAAGCAGCTTCGACAGCAGTACGCGGTCTAATTTGATGCCCAACGAAGCCGATGATCTAAGAAAGAATAGTTCCAAAGAAAATGTGAGGAGGCCTTTATGAAGTCTTCGATTGATGAAGAGATAGTAAAGAGCTTCGAAGGGTTCATTTTAGAACTATTGAAAAATATAAGCTATTCGAAGTGTTTCAAGGGAAGGCATTTCGAATGTCATGTTGATTTTGAATTGGAGCTTCGAAAGGAAGAAAGAGCATAATGAAGCTTCGGTACAGTCACAACTGTCACAACTATGTTCAAAGAAGATGACCAGAATGAAGCTTCGACTTGTTGAACCGAAGAACCACCTGCACAACTGTGTTTGAAGAAGGTGACCAGAATGAAGCTTCGAATGGTTGAATCGAAGAACCACCTGCACAACTGTGTTCGAAGAAGATGACCAAAACGCTTTGACCGGTCGAATCAAAGAACCACATGTGCAGTTGTGTTCGAAGGAGATGAATAGAACAAAGTTTCAACAGGTCAAAAGGAAGAGGGGATACTTCGATTGGTTGAATTGAAGGAAAGGAGATCGAAAAGAACAAGAACTGATCGATTAGGCTGATGTTCCCATATTACACAATCGAAGCAGATGGTGACTTAATCGAAGAAGCCATGATGATGAAGCCTAGAGAAATTCGAATTGGAACTCAAAGCCATCGAAAAGAACAATGGAGATGCAAATCGAAACGAACACCTAATGGGATGAAAGCTATCCAGGTTCACTCAAAGTTCAAAACGGCATGAAATATCTCAAAATGGCAACTTTTCAAATCTTTCGATTCTGCTTTCAAAGTCATGGTTAATGGCTGATTCATTCCATATTTGTTCCCCACCACACCGCTATAAGTACAAGACTAAATCAGAAGCAAAGGACACGCAAAAAAAACTGCCTCAAATACACACACAAGAAATTTACTAAAAGAGCCACATGCACACACTGCCTCAGAAAACCATCTCAAAAACTCTCAAAAATCTCACAAGTTGTCTAAATACAAAACCAGTTTTGCAAGCTCCCTCAGTCCAAATGAATACAAAATTCGTTCTCCTGAGGCTTCCAGGAAGCCATACCCAATCCTTGCACAAGCCATCCCACGCTCAGAACTACATATTGAAGCACCTCCGTTTGGTAAAAAAAAATTCTAATCTCAAACTCATTCGATCTCTGATTTAAATTCATTTTGATTGCATATTCATGTTATTATTTTTGTTTGTGAATGATTTAACATAATACATGTAAGTTTTAGTGTCCAAACGACACGATACCATTGTTAGGGCCTTCGAAGCTGATTGCTTTCGAAACTCATGATATAGGCCGTTTCAGGCCAAAACAGCCCAGATTCGGACTCAGGGAGTTCGAATTAGGGGGTTCAAATCAAAGACAAGAGATCTGGATTTGATACTCAGGCCGTGCATTTCGTTTTTCTAACAATTGTCTTGTTGATCCAATGCTTTCAGACTTCACGCGTACACCATACACCACGTGATCATAACCAATAGATCCTCATCTGATCCAGATCTGAAGGCTTCAGACGTATGCCTCACCATGAACCTTTTAAGGACTCCTTCATTGGATTGAAAGGCAACCTGGGCCTCTTTTCAATCAAGGCCTACGCTCCACCCCTTGTTTACTTTTGCTGCCTGGCCCATTTATACTTGTTTACTTTGTTTTTATTTATTTCTTTTAGTTTGTTTTTTTTAATCAACATAAAAATCAGAAAAAATATAAGTAACTTAGAATTAGGTTTTACTTTTTAATGATTTAATTTAGTTAATTGTTTTAACGTATTTTCCTCAATTTCAAAATCAGTAGACTTAGGATTTATTTGAATTCAATCCTTTTCATAAACTAAAAAATGCAAAAAATATTAGGTCTGTTTTAGAGTTAATTTTAGTCAATAATTTTAATTAATTAGATTTGACTTAGTCGAACATTTAGCATTTTCCAAACAAAATAAAACACAAAAAAATATTTCCTTACACTTAGGATTTAGACGTTATTTTCAATTCGCGTGCATTTATTGCTTTTGTTATCATTTTCATACTATTGTAACTGCCTACTGGATGTAATAGCATAATTAAGACTTTACATTTACTGCTTTATTTCCCCCCAAAGTTTTGGATATGTAATTAATCCCCCCTCCCCGAAGCCTTGTAATAGTTTAGAATTCATCTTTCCGCATTTTAAGTTCCTGCAAATTATTAACTACTTAGATGCATGACTAATAGGATTGTATGGCAAGAGCTTAATAATAAAACGCTAGCAAACCTAATGCAAATACAAAAATAACTAAATACAACACAATTGCACATGCGCACCTCTAGGGTACCCCCACTTTGGTTGCCTTCGGAAAAACAGTCACAACTCTCGAAATGTGAGATATTTTAGTGGCTACCCTCCGGTTTAAAGATCATAAGTCCCTCGATGACCCTCTCGATGTTGCCTCGATAAAGTGATCTTAAAACCCTAGGTTAGCTACTAAGGTTTCTTTCCCATTTTCCTTTATGACTATAAACATCCCTTCGAATGTCCCTCAAACATCAAACGACTAGGGCTACCTACTCACTAATAGTAGGATAGCACTGCCTAAAGGAAAAGAGGAAAAGAACAACCTTTCGAGTAAAAGTAGATAGTTCATAGATGCTTTGCTCAAAACAAATTTTTACACTTACACGAAACTTCTTTCAAAAAAAATTTCAAAATGCTTTATCAACACTCTTGAGGACTAATACAAGAGTTATCATAAAGCAAGTTGCCTTACTATTGGCATTTCAAAAATACTTTTCAAAACACACAAAGCACAAAGTATTTCAAAATGAGCTAAGCATCTAAGAGCCTATAGAAAACTACAGATGGAAAGGGTGTTAACACCTTCCCTTTCCATAATATAACCCCTTACTCAGAAATAATTTCGAAATGTCTTTTTCTGTTCTTTTCACGCTTTTCTTTGTTGGATAAAAGAAAAGTCGGTGGCGACTCTTGCTTACCGCGACATTTGCGAATACAAATGAAAAACCAGTATAACAGTCGGTTATGCCACTGTATCACAGATATATTCTCCATCTTAATAGTAGTACAAAATATGGTTAGTGCACACCCACACAAATATTTCTCTGTTGTAACAGAAACTGTTCCATCTGAATAGGATCATAAACATCTGGCTTCTTTGATCAGAAGAGAGATGACAGAGAGAATAACCTTCACATATGAAAACAATTGGCTGAGATAGCAAAACTCTATTGGACACTAGAGCTAAGCCTTTGTACTTATGCTAACTTGAATCAGAAATAAACTGAACCAAGAAGTAACAAAATGGTTTATCAACATTCAACCAGTCCATCAATCTAAGACATGTTTTATGGATAAAATATCTAAGATACACTTCCCAGATGCCTTCTCTTCCAAATTAGGAGTAGGTTCCAAACATATGTTATCATCACAAATATTTTTAGCACCCATTGCATCTGTTATGCAACAGGAACCTGCACACCTGCTGACATGATCTCCCAACATCTGGTAGGACATCAGTTCCCTCTTTCTGGAACACACAACTGAGCTTGGTTCTGAAGCCTAACATTGCTTCCAAAAAACAACTTGATCACCTTTAAAGTCCATACAAGTATTCCAAGCTTCAGTAATACCAAGTAGTAAGAAGACTCATAGTCACTTTCCTAATTAGGTCAAGTATTAGGAAGACTCTGCAAGAAGCCAAAATAAATTACTCTAATCTTCCTTCAACAAAATCATCAAAAGTGCCTCATCAGAGATAGTTGAGGTTGTCTTGTACAAACTGCATCATCACACACCAAACCTTCTAAGGAGACCAAACCCTAATGCCCTTGTTGTACACCAATTTTTCCCCTAATATCCCCTCATCATACCATGTTTATTCCATCACAACAAGATCACATTAGGATTCTTGGTTCCCCTCCCTATCTTTAGCTTTTCTCTTTGAGGAATCACCAAGCACCTTGACTTGTTTCTTTTGTGGTCATGAATATTTTTGTCTTGATTTCTTCTTTTAATTAATAAAATGCAATGTTGGTTTGTCTTGCTTGTTACTAATGTAGGTAAAGGCAATGAGATTTAGCAAGTTGCTTCATGGGTTCATGAGTTTATTTCCATGCCCTAGTCAACAAAGCTTGAGAAGTTAAAACCTCACCATTGGACTTGTTTTGGAAGAAATGGCATGGCAAGGTTATTTTGGTTCACCACATTTCAAGGTTATAAAATTTGATTCAAGAAGTACAAGGGGTTGATTGAAGAAGTTGTCATGCTTGGACAATGTCTTGTTCCCATTGGTCACAAGTGCATATTTCTCTCAATTATCAAGATATGGAAGTGGTTTTGGTTGATATGAGTTCTCATTTTCATCCTCAACAACTTATATTTACAAGGCATTTGTATTGGTACAAGAAGTTTTTTCAAAATTGTCAAAGTTCCTCAAAGCATTTTCTTGATCTAGGAGCTAGGGTTTTGAACTACAAAGAAACATATCTTGCTAATCTTTTGGTATTTTTGAGTGATTCCAAAAGAGTCCTTCTCTTCAAAGGTTTATCAACAAATAATTTCAAAGGTTTCAAGGAGTTTTCATGTGGAAGAAGCTTAATGATAAAGAGAGATTACAAGTCCTCCAGATGAACCCCTGTTTTCTCATGTGTGACTTCAAATGATCATAAATTGGCCAATATTTATCACCTTGAGCCCATTCTTTTTCCAAAATGATCTTGAGGAGGTGAACTTTATGCCTTATTTTATGTGTAAAGTTATAAAATGGATGGAATATGCCCTAAGGATACAAAAGATTATAGGTCATTTCATGATATTTTGCCAATTTCAACAATTCATAACTCTCTCAATTTTTGGAGATTTTAAATGGTTCAAGTTTCAAAATATCATTCAAGATATCTACTTCATGCAATATTTTTTGTTCAACAACAAATTCCAAGTGGAAGGCCATGTTTGGATGCAAAACATTATAGGTCACTTTTGAAGAAAATTTTGAAATATTTCTAAGTATGGAAAGTTAACCTTTTTTCCCAACTTTGACTCCATGCAACTTTCATCTCAAGCATCCAATTGATTCTATTATTTTTCCATTGCAAAGCTTGTAACCTCATCTTTCTAAAGCATCAAGAATCATGACTTAAGACCCCTTGAGATGAGAATGCCATTGATTTGAACTTGGTAACTTGGAATTGAAGTTTCTTCAAAAGTCAGAATTTGAAATCATTGGTTTAGCTTCTAAACACTTTGATTCTGCACATTTTTGCTTCTAAACATGTTTAGTGAACTTCCAAAAATGATTATCATAGCAAAACGCGAGTTTTGGATGAGTTTTGATCAAAGTAGAGGTTACACTTTTCTTGTTTGCAACTTCACACGATTTCCCTCCAACCTTCATCATTTCACACACTTGAATATTCCATTTGATTCCCTATAAATAGAGGGTCATTCCCCATTAATTTCCTCAAGCTTGGATAGCCAGAATCACCCTGCCAAACTTGTTCCATAACTCAAAATTCTGCTACTTCGAAATCTGCTTTCAAGCCTTTTTCAATCCAATTTTTCCATCAATTCATCTTCCTTGATCTTCCCTGAAGCTAACCATATAATTACATTCAAGAATTGTGCCCTATATTGCTCCATAGAAGTCCTATTTTAGAGCTCTGCAACTCAACTTCAATAGGTAGATTCCTTCATCAATTCTTCAAACCTTTGATATCATTGTGATGCTCTCATGGCCATGGTTCTAGTCGCAACACTTACTTTCATCTGGAAACTTGTTTTGACCATGAAATTTTAAATCTCTTTTCAAAACTTTCCTTCCAAATTGCTTGAGCTACAGTTTATATAAATTTGTCACAAAGGTGTGGTTGTCTTCGTCTTGAAGAGACGAAGCGAATGACATAGGTCTGAGCTTCTGATTTTACAGTTTGAGAGACCTACAATTCACGTTGGCTGGAGGTTGAATAATACCAACGTGTCATCT
This sequence comes from Vicia faba, assembly GCA_948472305.1. Lineage (NCBI taxonomy): Eukaryota > Viridiplantae > Streptophyta > Magnoliopsida > Fabales > Fabaceae > Vicia > Vicia faba. The sequence continues at coordinate 892,540,484 of OX451740.1, forward strand.
TCCAACCAATGATGGCACGCCACTTATTTTTTTTAAATCTGATTTAATTAATGATTCAATGCATTATTCACTAAAGTCCATAACATGCACAGCGCGCCTGGTCCACTTGATATGTTCACTAACGTGTTTTGACATTGATCAGATGGCCTATATTTTTTTGGTTTTTATTTTCTTTTCTGATTTTTATATTTAATTGTTTTAAATTTCAAAAAATCATAGAAAATTCATTTTTAGTCAAAAAAATATGAAAAATACTTTCTGATTTTTATTTTTTCGCAATTTTATTTTGTGTTTTGTTATTTTTTATAAATTTACACTTTATTTGATTTGTTTTAAATGTTTAAAAATACTTTTATGCATTTTTAAATTCTGAAAAAAATAAGGAATGATCCAATGATATTGTGACAAATATTGGTGACCTCACTTATTTTTATTTCTGACTTTGGTATATTTTATCATTTTTGGTTTATTTTACTCTTTTCTTTTAATTTTAAAAATAGTTTCTGACTTTAAAAAATTACCAAAAATTTTATAAAAATATTTGAGTCCATTTCTGATTTTTCTATGGTCTTACTTTTTATTTCTTGATTAATTTGAACATAGTTGATATTTTTATCCCTTATTTCTATTTTAAATATTTTTAAAACCTTTTTTTAATGTATATATTAAATTCAATATTATTTTGTGATTATTTTATGGCTGGTCTTGGGTTGAATTTTTGATCATGAACTTTATTAACATCATTAGATTCATGGTGTTTAGTCTAACTCCACAAAAATGGATGAATGATTTTAATAATAGTTTGATTTAAATTTAATTCAAATGTGGTTTGTATATTCTCTCCCACCCCTCTTCATCTTGTCCCTTTCTCATTGCACTAAGTGTTATTGGAGCATGATCTCTATATCATGTCTCAAAACAAATGGTGCATAGATTGTTATTGACCGGCCTCAAAATAGGTGCGACTTCTACATAAGTCCACTTACGATTGCTTAACATAGCGCTAAATTTTGCCCTGATTCGAATAAATGATCATTTGTGGCCCAAACCTATGTTTGCAAGCCCAAGTATGTTAATTTGATCTCTTTGATCCAATAACCTTGAGATTCATGGTGTGGAGGCTTTTGTTCTACCAATCTTCTAATGGATCTACAACACTTTTGGTCAACACTAATTACTTAAACATCGTTGATCATTAAATGGTACTTTTGAGGATTCCAAATGGATGATATACTTGAAAAAAAGCAAATGCAACTTGTTGTGCAGAGGCTTTGGTTCTACCAATTCTCTAATAAGTTCCAAATATAAGTTTCAAGATGGCCATCCGACTAACCTCTAATTATTTTAAAAAAATTACTTTATGCCCTTTTTATTTTTTATGCTTTATGTACCATTTACTTTAAGTATTACATTTCATGTCATTTTTATTTTTGCTCACTTGAGCCTTTTATTTTCTCTTCTAAGACATCTAATAATCAATATGAACCATGTAAAACTTTAATGATACTTGGACTATTTGGTTACTATCATTTGCATCATGGAGTGTTGGACTTCTTGGACTTAGGATTAGAGACCTTGGACTATGTTGGAAACCTTGTGACCTTAATTGATATTTTGTATGGAGTTCTTGAGGTTTACCTCAAGACATTGGGTTATTTGTTTGCTTTGTGTGCAGGTTATTGTGATTACATACTTTGTTTGTAGTCTGGAATTCACCCGTATACAGCCGTTACTCTGTCCAATTTTTGTGAAGACTTAATACACTTGAAGTTTGGTTCTCTCAAGAGGTCTAGTATCTTTGCTTGCTTGGTTTCAATCCAAAGAATGGGAATTCTATCTTGACTCATAATGTCAAGAATTGGCTTCTTGTTGGTTAGATGGTTCCTATCCCTAGCTTTTAACTTATGCTTTAGGATAGCCTCTTCTTCTCCTCCCATCTTCTTTAATTTCAAAAATCTTCTCCCTCCTTTTGAAAATTCTTCTTGTTTTTAAACTTGAACTACTTTCATAATAAACTTGGACTTAGGTCCATGCATTTTCAAAACATTTTCATAAATCAACTCTAATCAACTTAATAATACCTTGGCTTTTTTTTGTGAGAAGACTAAAAATCAATCAATCTCATTCAAACCATTTTGCCATCTTGGATTTCATCTTAAACTTTTCTCAAAAGATTCGACTCTTGTCAATCCTTGTAGTGATGCAAACAACTATACTTCTACGACATGTAGTGAAGTGAGATATTTTCCACTTGGGTGTTGAGTAATGCATTGTTGATTTTAAAATCCAAGCCATATCCTCCACTTTGAGATGATGCAAATTCTCCTTTCTCATGATTGTGGGTAGTAAGTATGTTTTCCACACGGACAATGACAATGATGTCTTATCTCATAAAATTAACCAACACACTTGTGTTTTAAAATTTTTATAGAGGAACTACGTGTACCCTAATCTACTATTGCACGAAAGGTGGTACGTAGGCACTAAAGATTCGCAACCACGGCGGTGCAAAAATTATATATATATATATATATATATATATATATATATATATATATATATATATATATATATATGTATATACTTCTTTTCTCACCTCCACCATCTATTTTACATACAAAATTTTATAGCCAAAATATACAGATTTTACAAAGAGGTTCATGCGGAGTACCGTAGATGTTTAGGGTGTTAATACACTCCCTTTGCATAACCAACCCCCTAAACTAGAATCTCTCCCCCCTCTTTTGGGTTTTTCTCTCTTTTCCCATTCCTTTGGAAACAATAAAGCGCGGTGGCGATTTTTATTTTGATTTGTACAAGTCTAGTCAATCCAATGGCTTAGTCTTAAACATTTCTACCACTACAGAAAAAATGGCGACTTCGCTGGGGAAAGATTAATCTCTTGCTGGTCCATCCCTAAGTGGGTTGAACCTATCTTTGTCTATATCTGTATATGTGTTATTGTTGTTTATGTGTTATATTATTTGTTGTATATATGTATATATGTTTGTCTGGATTTTCCTGGTTTTTAGGGTGCTTGGTGATTACTTATAAGTCCTATACTCAGAATTCGGAAAACTTTAAGATAGGAATGGCGGTATAGTCAGGTTAACTTTGAGGGAGTAATCCCAAAAAAGGAAGCATGAGATCCCCCACTCAGTGGAGGCCCCTTTAACTGTAGTGTCGTTTACTGAGTAATCGGGAAGATGTACTGCGTTCGACCTGGGAGCCTGCTGAAGCTGAGGACCGTAGAATACTTAACCCATCTTGGCCTTTTAGGTGTAGTGCGGGAGCTATGACGGAGTAATCCAGAAATAGTTGTCACGCGATACTATGCTCGAACGAGTTTTTCTTGAGAATATTACTAATTACCGAGTTAATTAGGAAGTTGGTAATATCCGAAGGAAGGATGTAGACTCTGGGAACCTCTAGAACCTTGTTTGGCAGGTGATTACTTTTATACCAACACCTTATGGGTAGTATTTTCGACCTCATGCTCGTGACGTTGAACCTACGAACCCTATATGTGTGATCTTGTATGTGATTGTTGCATCATGCATCCATGCACTCATAAGCATCTTTTGAAGAAATCTTATTTCAAGGGACTTAAAAGTTGACCATTTGTGAATATCTCAGGTACTTTTTTAACCATGGATTCTGGAAAAGAAAGACCGGGAAATACAGTTTCAAGGATCCCAAGATAGATGAGTTGATCAGTCTAATTCCCGAGATCGAGTGTTCTGCAGATTTTCGGAAGAAGTATGGATCCATCATTCCTCTTATAAAGCTTAGGATGAAGGAGGGTATTCTCTCTACCTTGGTCCAGTTCTACGATACGATGTATCATTTCTTTACTTTCCCGACTACCAGTTGATGCCTACACTAGAGGAGTATTCTTATTTGCTGGATTTACCTGTTACTGATCGTGTTCCTTTTACCGGTTTGGAGAGTGAGCCAAAACCACATGAGATTGCTGCTTTGATCCATCTGGGGAAGTCTGAGGTGGAAGCCCATATGACTACTAAAGGGGGGATTAGAGGATTACCGGCCCAGTTCTTATTGGAGAAAGCTCGTTACTTTGCTAGGATGAAGAGTACAGTCGCTTTTAAGGCCATCTTTGCTCTACTTGCTTACAGGTTGTTCCTATTTCCTAATGTGGACAAGTTTGTTGACGTTAATGCTATCAGGATCTTCATGATTGGAAACCCATTTCCTACATTGTTGGGTGATGCTTATTACTCTATTCATCTTCAGAATTCTTATCATAGAGGGATGATTATTTGTTGCACGCCTTTGTTGTACCGGTGGTTTATCTCTCATATGCCTCAGTCTGATGCATTATGGGATGTCGGGAAGGAACCCCGTTGGGCTCCTAAGATCATGGCACTTACTCACTCAGACATTGATTGGTATCATCGAGCTTACCAGGATATATAGATTATTGACAGTTGTGGTAGTTCCCCCAATGTACCTCTTCTCAGTACAAAGGGAGGAATTAACTATAACCTTGTTCTTGCACGATGACAGCTTAGTTATTCAATGAGGGATAAACTAAATAGTATTCATTTGAGTAGTTTCTTTCTGAAGGAGGGAGGAGACCATAAGGAAGCTACAGAGAAGATTGGGAAGGCCTGGCGTCACATCCACAAGAAGAGTAGGAAAGACTTGGGACCTAGGGGTGTTGTTTCTTTGGAGCCATATCTTCAGTGGGTTCAAGCGAGAGCTATTCAGTTGAAGATGTTGTATTCCCAGGAAACACATATGCCTGATTTGTTTGTGAAAACCACTCCTCCATTATTGGATGATCTAGAAGAGTTGTAGCTTGCTTTGGTCAAGATGCAACAGGAAAAGGATGCTTGGAAGAATAAGTTCCAAACTTTAGATATTTCCTTTAGAGTAGACTTGAAGGAGAAAGACGAATTGATTGAGATCCTTGAGAGTCAAGCGGTAGAGACTATGGAGAGGCAAGGGGATTTATATTCTCCTAAGCCTCAATCAAATGTTGAATACTCACTTCCTAATTCAGGTAATTGGAAGGAGGTTGCCACCAGGTATGCGGAAGAAAACCAGAGGTTGAAGGCTCAGATTACCAGGCTTATGGGGAAGCGCCAGCGTATAGAGTGATCTCCGACAGCTTTACTTCTCAGGGTTTTAGACTTTATTTTCATCTTGTACTCGGGATTGTTGAGACTTGTAACCTATTTTGAAGTTATTATAATAAAAAATTTCAATATTTCAAATGTGTTATTACTTTGATATTTTCAATGTGTCTCTGAAACTTTAAATCCCTTGAAATATTAAATAATGAAATAAAATCATGTGCATTGCACATCATGCATCATATTGCACAAATTTCTTGCATTTGTTATGCATATCCAGGTGTCTTACCAAGCTTCTTTACTTCGTTCAGCAAGCTGACTCACCACTACGACACTCGGGCTAGTTTTAGAAGAAAGATGGACAACTTAGAACAAGAGAATTGCGAGTTGCGTGAGGAAGTTTCTACTTTGAAGGCCGGCATGGCCAATCTTACTGCTCTGATGGAATCCCTGGTGGCTGCTCAAAATTAGCCACCGAGTGTTCAACCTCAACCAACAAGGGCTACTGCTGAAGCTCCGACTGTTCCTATGTCTGCTACTCTAGCTGTTGTTCAGAATCACATGCCTCAAGGTTATCCATGGGGAATGCCAGAGAAATTTGTGCCTGAATCTTTCAATCTTGGTCCTTAAGATACCCCAGTTGTTCAGACTATTGTTACTCCTGCACCTCTTGTGGTGCATGCTGCTCCTGCTGCACCTCCTTCGGTGAATATGATTCTGTTTGTTAACGATGATGTGTGTCATCCTTTTCCTCCACCAAGTGAAGACTTGGGTCTTTATGACATAATGGATGATTTTCAAGATCAGTTTGACAAGATGCAGAGGGAGATGAAGGCCCTCAAGGGAAAAGAGTTATTCAGGCAGAATGTGAATGAATTATGCTTGGTCTCGAATGTTAATATACCTGCAAAGTTTAAGGTCCCAGAGTTTGAGAAGTACAAGGGTAACACCTGTCCTCGTGCTCATCTTGTCATGTATGTAAGGAGAATGTATACCCATATTGATGATCAACGTCTGCTGATTCACTTTTTTCAGGATAGTTTGACCGGTGTTGCGCTGAAGTGGTATATGAGTTTGGATATCGTCAACATCCATACTTTCAATGACTTGGGAGAAACATTTATCAGAAAATACAAATATAACATGGACATGGCGCCTGACCGTGATCAACTCAGGGCCATGGTTTAGAAAGACAGGGAATCATTCAAAGAATATGCGTAGAGATGGCGTGAGGTAGCCGCCCAAGTGATTCCTCCCATGGAAGAGAAGGAGATGACTAATATTTTCTTGAAGACTCTGGATGTTTTCTACTATGAAAGGATGGTAGAAAGTGCGCCAAGTGATTTTGGTGAAATGGTAGGCATGGGTATCCGTCTAGAAGAGGCTGTAAGAGAGGGATGTTTAACGAAGAGTGAAGGATATGGAGGTGCAAAGAAGCCATCTTATGGGTTTACCAAGAATAAGGAAGGAGATACGAACACTGTTATACAAGAGAGGAGGTCCAATCCTCCTAGAAGAAATTATCAGCGTCATCAGCAAGTCGCCTCAATTACTCCAGTTATTGGTGTAGCTCCAACCACCGTTGCTTATCAGAGACCGTCCCAGCGGGGGAATCAATGGTATAATCAGAGAAGGGAGAGTTATGACCCTATTCCTATGAGTTATACAGATTTACTACCAGCATTGATTCAGAATAAGTTGGTTCATACCAGACCACCTCCCGCGATACCATCACTATTGCCTTGGTATTACAAAGCAGACCAAACATGTGCTTTTCATCAGGGAGCACCAGGGCATAATGTTGAGAATTGCTATCCTTTGAAGACTGAGGTGCAGAAATTGGTGACGTCTAGTATTATATATTTCAAGGATGTGGGCTTTAATGTGAAAGACAATCCTCTACCCAAGCATGGAGGAGAGAATGTTGTGAACATGGTGGCCGGTTGTCCAGGCGACTTCCATATTTTTGACATTAATCTGGTTAGAGGAGATTTGGTGAAAATGCATGTAGACCTCTGTAAGTTTAGATACTATACGCATGACCATTTCGGTTGTGCTACTTGCAGTACAGATATACAAGGTTGTGACAAGATAAAGGCTTATTTGCAGGAGATGATGGATGAGGGACTCATCCACATAATCAGGCCTAGGGCAGAGTATGAAGAGGAGGTGAACATGACTTCTGGATGTCCTGGAGAGTTCATAATTTTTGATGTGGAGTATATGAATGAAGACCTTGTGCAATTGCGTGCTACTTTATGCCACATGGCTGGTCAGGTGGAACATCAATATGGATCTTGCCGAATTTGCTGTCGAGATTCCCGAGGATGTTTAATCATGAAGAAAGGTGTTCAGTTGTTGTTGGACAATGGAACTATCAAGGTTACAGGTCAAAGGTATGATTACCATGAAGTTGATATGATTGAGGTTTGTTTGGATGAAGAAGAGTTAGATGATGAGTATGCCTCTGTAGATGAGTATTTCTCCTCAGATGAGAATTTGTTTTCCAGATATGACTCAATAATGACTAATTGTGTTGAAGAAAGGGTAAACATCATTGTGACTTGTTTTGGTGCACCCGTCCATTTTGAAGTTGAGTATTATAGCAAGTCAGTTGTTACCCCATTGGTGATTAGTTTGTCGGGTCCTGTCCCCTACAAATCAGATAAGGTTGTACCCTACAAATATAATGCTACAATCTTGGTGGATGGTGTGGAAGTTCCCATCCAGCCAATGCCTGATGTTGGAATTATTGTTGAGACTAGCAGAGTGACCCGCAGCGGTCGTGTATTTACACCAGTTGTTCAATGAGATGTTAGCACTGGAAAGAAAATTGTTGAGAATGTTGAACCCAAGAAGGTTACGAGTGAGACAAGTGGGGCTACGTTAGAGAAAGAAGTGGATTATATTTTGAAGATAATCAAGATGAGCGACTACAGAATTGTAGACCAGCTACTGCAGACTCCTTCAAAAATATCTATCTTGGCTTTATTGATGAACTCCTCTGCTCACAGAGAATCTTTGATGAGGGTATTTGTGATACGGTGGGAGAACTGACTTGAGGTTTTGCGTTTTTTTTCACAAATGTTTCGGTTGAGCAAGAGTCGCCACCGACTTTTTATTTTATCCTAAGGAAAGGTTTAAAAAGCACAGCAAAAACCTTTGAGATGTTTTCTTGGGTTCGGGGAGTAGATTATAGAAAGGCAAGGTATTAGCACCCTTTATATCCATGGTTATCCATGGGCTCTTAGTTACTTGCTTAGATCACTTGCCTTGCATTTTCAATTGTTGGAAATGGTGCTTTCGATTGTTTGAAATGGTGCTTTGTGTGTGGATTTGAAAAATGTTTGAAAAGAGGCCATTGTAGTGGCAACCTTTGTAATGATTCATGTTTGAATGTATACAAAGGTGTATTTGTCTTTGGAAAGATTTTCAATGTTTTGAAAGTGGGGTTTTGAAATTGTGTTTGATGTGTATTTTGGAAAATAGGCAAGTGTTTTTGTTTGCAAATGGGCAAGCAACTAAGAGTTATCTATCCTAAATTTCTCAAAGATCTTTGCTATGTTTTAACCCTTTTAACAATTTTGTTCCACCATTGTATTTGGTGGACAATCTTGTGTTAGGATGTTAACGGGACGGGCGCGGGTCATCGGTTAGACCATGATTGCAATAGTGCCAAGTATCTTTGGGCAATTTTTCCTTTAAGGGACTTGATCATTTTTAGGCAACTTTCGAAAGCGTCATCGAGGGACTATGATCATTTGAATTGTTTTGTTTTGCCCAAAGAGACCTAACATGCAATATGGCCCATTATTGAAGGCAACAAGTGGAATACCCTAGGGGTGCAAGTGTGATTGGTGTTGTCCATTTTTCATGCTTGTTTATCTTGAAGTTAGGTCAAACTATTTTGGTTAATTGATTTGCATACAAACCCTAATTCTAACATGGCATAATTAGAAAGCTTTAAAGTGCGAAAAATAAAGTTCCTAAGTTATTACAACAAAATATATGGGAAGGGGGGTACAAATGTTCAAATGGGGGTATTTTGACAAGAATTAAAACCCTAGACTATTACATCAAACTTGGAATTTTGCAAGGTATTTATTTACACAATATTCAAATAAAAATAAGATAAATATGCAAAATGTAAAAAAAGTTTTTCATATGTATGTAAAAAGTATTTATCATGTATCAAATAAACAAAAATAAAATCAATTAATTTTTGGTATTTTTATGCATTTAGGGCAAAAACCCTAATTTTTATAAATAAAAGTATTTATTGTATGATATATGCAATATTTATTAATTATTTTAAAAAAATAAATAAAAGAAGGTATTTTATATAAAAATTATTTTTGAGGTCAAAATATTAATAAAAACAAAAATGTATTGATTCTTTGTATTTTTTCTAACTATATTAATAAATATGTATAAGTATTTTACTTTATTTATTAAATATGCATTATATGTACAAAAATAAAATGTTTAATATTATAGAAAAAATATATTTATATTATAAGAGGTTTTCAAGAGATAACATAAAAATAAAAATAAACATAAATAACAATTTGTTTGTCTTACTTTTGTATTTTTAAATAAAGGTATATTTATTTATTTATCTACAAAACTAACTAAAGTCAAATAAATATCAAAATAAATGCAAAAAATATGGAAAAAATGTTTTTTATGTTTTTTATAATTTAAATAAAAATATGGAAACAAAATCAAAAAGAAAAAATGAAAAATAACAAGTAAATTTCAAAATGGGCCAGGGGGTGCATGTGCAATATAGTGGTGTGAAAAGAAAAGATAAATCTCAGGCCCAGCCCAAGACCCTGTCTTCTTCAACCTTCAGCATCTCTGTTCAACAAAAACACGCGTTTGCTATCTCCAAATTCCCTGATTTTTAGCACAAACTCACAACACAAGAAATGTAGAGCATCAAACCACGATTCTGGACATATAAAGAACTCATCCTAACTCTCAGAAATGAGAGAGAATTTCTTCTCCCCCAATTCCTGACCTAGTTTTTATTCAATGTTCAGACTTAAAATTCTCTAAGCACACAAAACATAAATGAAAACTAATGATATGGGCATGTTCAGGGCTATGAATGTGACATAATTTCTTCACAAATCTAAACCTAACTATGCCTGGATAGAGAGATAAGAGTTCATGAACTTACCTGTTCAGTTGGAAACGTGTGCAACAATGGAGATGCTTACAAGGCAAGGTAATGATTTGTATAGCTTCCTTGATGTCCCAGGATGCTATTCCAACCTTTAGTTTGCTTCAAAACCAAGTGAATCGTGTTATGGCACTTCAACTGCAAAACAGAAAATATGGAAATGGTGATGTTAGCTAGGGGTGTTACAGGTCGTGTTTAGGGCTTGGAGCAGTTTCAAGGGATGGTGTGGGATGTGTTTGAACAAGTCTTAGCAAGAATGCACAAGTGGAATGAACTATGGAAGTCCAACTGCAGCTTATGCCCTGTTTTTGCAGCTTTATGGTGATTCTGTGTTTGTGAAGGCAATGGAGATGGTTGGCTCGTGTTTCAGGTCAGGGTTGGTGTTTGGAAAGTGTTCACAATCTTTGCTTAAGCTCTGGTTGACAGGAATGAGAGTTGGGAGTTGTTATGCAAGGTTACTTCAACTTTAAGCAAGAAAACCAACTTGGTGTTTCTAGCTTGTACAGGCCCCCAATCTATGCTGCATACATTAGTCTTGGTTAGAGTGATTTGTGTACAAAATACCAGCTCAAAAGGTTGTGCCTATGCTTCTTGGATTTGCTTTTGACATAAAGTTCAACTTTTCTAAAATGGATAATTTGCTTTTTCTACTTATGGCTTAATTTTGCATACAATGCTTGAACACATAAAATAAGGTCTTGGCACAATGGGTTAGCATTAAATTATTGAGTGCAAATGGGATATAGGACCTGTAATCAAGGAATGCAAGCTGAGTTCAAAATGGCACAAGTGTATGAACATGTAAATGGCCATAAACAAAGTGAGTTTTTCCCAACTTGCCAAATTCGATTCTCCCTAACCATGAGGTTGTTTGATGAGTTCTTGGACATTTTGGAAAGCTTGGAATGTGTACTACAATCCATCCTTGTAATGCAAATTGAAATTCCAAGTGGAAGCATGTGAAAAGTTGCCATGAAGTTAGGCAAAAATCCTGCCTAAAATAGGTCAAAAATTTTCTAAGTTAAGAATGGTTTGGTACCCTTGTTCCAAAAATTGTAACTTGAGCTACAAGCTTCTTTTGAGGAAACTTTGTGAATCAAAGTTGTAGATTTTGCAATGGGCTACAACTTTCATGTTTTGACTTTTCCTTGAATCCAAATGAATCTTGGTGAGAAAGTGGGACAAAGTTAGGAAAAAATTAGGGTTTTTCATAACTTAGAAAAATTCTAAGTTATGAAAAATCTTCATTTCAAATCCTAATTTGTGATTTTTGATTTCTTGATGAACAAGTTTCATGACTTGGCATGTTTTGATGAAAAATGAATCTTGACACTTGATTTTGACCAAAAAGTCAAAGTTTGACTTTTCAGTATACAGTCAAAAATTGATCAATTGACTGGAAAATTCAACTGTCAATCTTGTGCATTTGGGATCTTTTGAACTTGTTGGGTATGTCAATACAAATCCATGGGGTCCTTGAGTCCATATGGGAGCTTGGTTTGTCATTGGTTAGGTTCAAAAGTAAAAAATTGCCTTTATGCAGTCAAAACCCTAAAAATGACCATTTTGCCCCTTTGGTGACCTGATCAAATTTCTTGTGGAATTGTGATCCAAACTTGATCTGATGGTCCATATGAGTTCAATATGTTGAGATGGGTCAAAAATCATGAGGTTTGACTGTCAATTGACCACAGTTGACTTTTTCCCCAATACAGCTGATTTTTAGGTCAACTGATCAAATTACTGGGCAAAGATTGGAATCAAGGCCTGAAACATGGTATGGACAAACTTGTGAGTCCAATATGAAGCATGAAATCCATCTTGGGCACTTTGGGTCAAAACATCTTTGTGCAAACACAAACCCTAATTTTGAGTCAACAGTGCAAGGAGAAGTCTTGAGCAGAGGAAACCCTAACTTGTTCTTGAGTTCAAGGGTCTTGGGATGGGAAAATGTTGATAAAAAAGAGAGGGCAAATTTTGGGGTACAACAGTTTCCCCTGTTCAATCTTCTTGCACCTGAAGAGTTAGATTGGTGGGTTTGCCTTTCGCGTCTCGAAGGTAAAAGGAGATTGGACACTAGAGTGCCCTTAAATTTGCACTCGTCAGAACAATAGATGCGGGAATGGGCTTAGAGATGCCATTTGGAGATGGGCTTAAAGATGCCATCTGGAAGGGTGACAGAATTTTGTCGGGGATGGGCTTAAAGATGCCATCTGGAAATGTTTGTTGAATTGTAATGTGATAGGTCAGAAGAATGAGGATCAAAATGGTATCCATGTCTGGAACGTATTTGAACTGTATCTAAGGACTGAGTCTGTATGAGCAGAAGAATGACCTCCGTGTCTGGGGTGTATCTAAGCTGTAACTGGGCTTGAAGAATGAATATCAGAATGACTGCCATGTCTGGAGTGTATCTGTATCGTATCTGGGTAACAGAGGAACATCTGTATGGAGCAAACTGCGTGCTGGAGACAAAATTAGTGACAGAATGGCAACCGTGTCTGGAGCTTATCTGGACTGTATCTGAAGTTGAAAGTTGTATGAGTAACAGAATGACAACCGTGTTTGGAGTGTATCTGAAACTGTAACCAGGATTGAGATCCAAATGAGTAATAGAATGACTTCTGTGTTTGAAGTGTATCTGAAACTGTAACTGGGATCTAAATAGATGACAAAATGATTTCTGTGGCGAACGCACCGGGGAGGATCAAACTGTTGTCGTAAGGTCAGGATGGTATCCGTGTTTGGAATGCATTGAACCTCGAGGTGGGTAAGTGAATCTGAACGAGAGGTAGAATGGCTGCCGTGTCTGGAGCGTATCTAGTCTGTATTTGATTGCTATAGTCCGAATGAGTAATAGAATGACCTCCGTGTCTGGGGTGTATCTATACTGCATTTGACTTGAAATTCTGAATGAGTAATAGAATGATCGCCGTGTCTGGGGTGTATCCATACTGTATCTGAACAGCTGTTAATGATAGCTTTTTAATCTTATCCTGAAAAGGGTGAAACGTTAGCTAAAACACAAAGCTATGTTGCATGCTATGTATGATGCAATATATACCATATCAATGTTTATGATATGAATGTAAATGAATGCAAGCTGAAGGGCTGTCCTTGCTGAGGATAGGTGAATCCCGGATATAAAGAATCTTGACTGCTGCAGGGGATTGCAAGATTTCTGAAAGCTTGAGGATAGAACATCCTGGCTGAGAATTACTGGAGAGTTAGGAGATTGGGTTGATCAATCTTCTGGGGAATCTTGTTTTGAGGAGATCTTCACTGGGGAACGTCTGATTACCCAGTGAGGAATTGAGCCTTCAATCTGCTTGTAGGGATGCAGGATCTTCAATTGTTGAGGGATCTTTAGGATCACTGCCGGGGAGCTAGCATTCCTAGGTAACTTGCGGGGAATGGGAAATTTTGAAGATCTTTACTGGGGAGTCAAGAATCTGATAGATTCAAGCTGGAGAGGTAGGACTGAGAATCTTCAACTTGGAGGGAAATATCCCTGTGGAGAGAAATACTGCTAGTTTGGTACCACTGGGGGTTGATGGTTGAAAATTTTAGCTCCGTTGGAGATTGGATTTTCAGATTTATGAAGCTTCACTGGGGATAATGAAACTAAGGTCCACAAAGTTCCGCTGGGGATTCTGAAACAATGACTCTGAGGGGAGTTAGCCTCTGGAAGACTCTCTGGCTGGGGAAATCTGTGTCGAACAGGCTTTCTCTGATGAGGATCCTGAATTCTAACTCTGTTTGGGGAATTAAATTCTAGGTCGAGGGGTTTGGAGTTTAGATCTGCCAGTGATTTCTCTTGAAAAGTGCATTGAGACATCTATTTGTAATTTCAGCCTATTAGTAACCATCTTTCCTGATTCATAAGAGAATGATTATACTCAAATGCATATGCATATTTAACAAACATTGGACGTTTCTCAAAATAAAACATAAGTACAAAAGAAAAAGGTAAAGGAAGACAACGCAAATTTCTGTATTCGGAGAAATATTTGTATTAACTTTCTATGAGTATATTTGTACAAAGGAAACAGTCATCCTAGTAAGAGGATGCCGTTGCAAATATTGAAAAATTTATGCAAAAGAAAATATGGCTATGTGAAACAATTCCATGGGATTCCATTCTGCTATAGCCTTCACAAATCTGAGTGTCCGTCCGTTCAATGCTTCATCTGCCGATGACTGGATTGATCAGAAGCCTGGAGCTAGTTGATGAAGAGATTGTCTTTAAAGTGATCCGACGAGACATAGTCATACGCTTTAATTCCCTAACTTTTGCCTGAATCGCCCTTTCAGGTTTTCGATCCACCGGGAAACCCCTTTTTTCCCAAGCCGCCCTTTCGGGTTTTCGACTTGCCAGGTATACAGATTTTTTTTGTTTTATCCCTAATTTTTGCCTGAACCGCCCTTTCGGGTTTTCGGTTCACCGGGATGCCCATTTTTGCCCAAGCCGCCCTTTCGGGTTTTCGACTTGTCGGGTTATTTATGCGTAGTATCTTTTGACTATGTCCGCGTTCGCAGGGTGCGGCAGATCGTCGCCGTCCATGGTGGTCAGGATCATTGCACCACCTGAAAATATATTCTTGATCACAAATGGTCCTTCGTACGTAGGAGTCCATTTGCCCCTGGGATCACTTTGCGGTAGGATAATCCGTTTGATCACGAGATCTCCGACTCGATACTCTTGTTGTCTGACCTTCTTGTTAAATGCTCTGATCATTCGTTTTTGATACGTCTGACCATGACAAATAGCAGTAAGTCTCTTCTCGTCAATTAGGTTTAACTGATCAAGCCGAGTCTGGATCCAGTCATCTTCATTCAAACCTGCATCCTTCATTATCCGGAGAGAGGGTATCTGGACCTTAATAGGCAAGACTGCCTCCATGCCATAGACCAAGGAAAAGGGAGTTGCCCCTGTCGACGTCCGTGCCGAGGTGCGATACCCATGAAGAGAAAATGGTAACATTTCGTGCCAATCTTTGTAGGTCACTGTCATCTTCTGCACAATCTTTTTGATATTCTTATTAGCTGCTTCTACAGCCCCATTCATCTTCGGCCGGTAGGGAGAAGAGTTGTGGTGCTGTATCTTGAATTGCTCGCAGAGCTCAGTGATCATCTTATTGTTAAGATTGGTACCATTGTCCGTAATGATCCTCTCAGGTACACCGTAGCGGCAGATCAGGTTATGTCGAATGAACCGTGCCACGACACTCTTGGTTACCGTAGCATAGGAAGCTGCTTCAACCCATTTTGTGAAGTAATCAATCGCTACCAGGATGAAGCGATGCCCGTTGGATGCCGTAGGTCGGATTTCTCTGATCATATCAATTCCCCACATTGCAAAAGGCCAAGGTGCCGCCAAGACGTTCAGAGGAACCGGAGGAATGTGCACCTTATCAGCGTAGATCTGGCATTTATGACAAGTCCGAGAGTGTTGGTAACAGTCGGCTTCCATTGTGGACCAGAAATATCCTGCCCGAAGGATCTTCTTTGCCATGGTATGTCCACTGGAATGTGTGCCAAAGGTACCCTCGTGTAGCTCTGTCATGATCCTTTCTGCTTCAGTCTTATCCACACAACGCAGTAAGGTTGAATCATGGTTTCGCTTGTAGAGAATGTCGTTGCTGAGGAAGAATTTCGCCGCAAACCTTCTCAGGAACTTCTTGTCATTAACAGACGCACCCTCAGGGTATTCTTGGGCTTCCAGATACCTCTTCACTTCATGATACCAGGGTTTTTCTGTTACCTCTTCGATCTCGAGATCGCAGCAATATGCCGGTTCATCCTTCTTCCAAATAATGATCTGAGGCGCCTCATTGTCCCATTTGAATTTGAACATAGAAGACATTATAGCCAACGCGTCTGCTAACTGATTCCCCTCTCTTGGGAAGTGTTTAAAGGTTATCTCTTCGAAATGGGGAAGCAGAGTCAGCACACACTCCTTGTAAGGAATAAGATTCGGGTGTTTCGTATCCCACTCGCCTTTGATCTGATTGATCACGAGAGCGGAATCTCCGAAGACACTTAGAAACTTGATCCTTAAGTCAACTGCAGCTTGGAGACCCATGATACATGCTTCATACTCCGCCATGTTGTTAGTGCAGTGGAAACATAGCCGGGCGGTGAGTGGAGTATGAGTGCCTTTAGGGGATATGATCACGGCGCCGATACCATTACCCAAAGCATTGGAGGCTCCATCAAAGTGCATATCCCATCGAGATCCTGGCTCAGGTCCTTCATCCGGCCCAGGTACTTCACAATCAGTTACTACCATAATATCCTCGTCCGGAAAATCAAAGTTCATTGGCTGGTAATCGTCCACTGCTTGGTGAGCCAAATGATCGGCCAATACACTTCCCTTGATTGCTTTTTGAGTCGTGTACTGGATGTCATATTCCGTCAAGATCATCTGCCATCTTGCTATCCTTCCAGACAGAGAAGGCTTTTCGAATATGTACTTGATTGGACCCATTTTCGAGATCAATAAAGTGGTGTGAGTCAGCATATACTGTCTCAGCCGGCGAGCAGCCCATACCAAAGCGCAGCAAGTTTCCTCAAGCAGTGAGTATCGAGTCTCACAGTCGGTAAACTTTTTGCTAAGGTAATAAATAGCGTGCTCTTTTCGGCCAGACTCGTCATGCTGCCCCAGCACGCACCCCATTGAATTGTCAAGTACTGTCAAGTATAATATCAGAGGTCTCCCTTCAACCGGCGGCATAAGAATGGGTGGTTCCTGGAGATACTCTTTGATTCTTTCGAAAGCAGCCTGGCATTCATCATTCCAACGTATTACTTGATCTTTCTTCAGCAGCTTGAAGATTGGTTCACAGGTAGCAGATAGATGCGAGATGAATCGAGCAATGTAGTTTAGCCTTCCTAGAAAGCCTCTGACTTCTTTCTCTGTCTTGGGAGCCGGCATCTCTTGTATGGCCTTCACCTTGGCAGAGTCTACCTGAATACCTTTGTCACTGACAATGAAGCCTAGCAATTTCCCCGATCTCACCCCAAAGGTGCACTTATTTGGGTTCAACCTCAGTTTGTACAATTTCAGGCGGTCAAACAGCTTTTGTAAATGGTCAAGATGTTCCTCCTCAGTTTGGGATCTTGCGATCATATCGTCGACGTATACCTCAATTTCATGATGGATCATGTCATGAAATAAAGCAACCATGGCACGTTGGTAGGTTGCCCCAGCATTTTTCAACCCAAAAGGCATGACCTTGTAGCAAAAGGTGCCCCACTGAGTAACAAAAGTGGTCTTCTCCATGTCTTCAGGAGCCATCTTGATTTGGTTATAACCGGAGAAGCTGTCCATGAAGGAGAAAACTTTATGCTGGGCGGTGTTGTCAACCAGAACATCGATATGAGGCAGAGGGAAATCATCCTTTGGGCTGGCTCTATTTAAATCCCTGTAATCGACACACATCCGGACCTTACCATCCTTTTTCGGCACCGGAACCACGTTGGCGACCCATTGAGGGTAAGAAGTTACTGCTAGAAACCCGGCATCAAATTGTTTCATGACCTCGGCTTTGATCTTTTCGGACATGTCGGGCCTCATTCGGCGGACCTTCTGCTTCACCGGAGGACAATCTTCCTTGGTAGGTAGGTGATGAACTACTATGTCGGTATCCAACCCAGGCATGTCTTCGTAAGACCAGGCGAAGATCTCGACGTATTCATTTAACAGCTGTATCAAGCGCTCCTTGACACTCGGTTCCAGATTGGCACCCACTTGCACTTCTTTCCGGTCTTCCTCGGTTCCTAAGTTGACTGTTTCCAACAACTCCTCGTGAGGCAAAATGGCTTTTTCTTCTTGTTGTAGAAGTCTGGCTAATTCCCCTGGTACTTCACAACCTTCGTCATCTTCGTACTCAGCTTGATTGACTAGATCTTCAGAGTTATTGAAGGACATAGCAGAATGGTCACCCATAGAATCCAGAGTGGATGGGTACTTGCATTTGTGAGTGTGGGTGTGTGTAAGGGATAGCCATCCTTAAACAAAAAATGCAAAAGGAAAGAAAATGAACACAGCAGTTTATCAATGAAAAACGTCCAATGAATCATTAAACATGGCATATGGATATGAAGATAATCAAAACCCTTACAAATGGACCTACATGCCCCGGGCAAGGCATGAGGTGAAAAAGTAGTGTGCAGATTGTTTGGAAATAAATATTACAGACCAACAGGAAATGTTCGAAAGGTAAATTACTGATTAATAAAAGTAATGGGGACAAAGTCCTTTGCCTCCCAGTTACGTAGTCCCCCTTCAGCAGTTGGGAAGATCCACTCTTCAAAGTTACCCTCTTCGTCTTCGTCTTCCAAAGCGTTGATTCTATGAGGAGAAATCTTGACAGGTGTCTTCTTAATCTTTGAGCGGCGCATAGCTTTCTGCCCCGCAGCGGTGAACCCCAAACCAAATTTATCTGTCTTGTGAGGGATATCTGGAAACTGCCCCCATGTTGAGTTCTTTCCTTCCTTCACCGCGGCATTTGCGTCTTTCAGAGATGCCATCCTGGCCACCTGCTTTGGTACCTCAGCTACCACTTTGCTACCTCATCCTCGGGAGAGACCTCCTCGAAGTGATGGAATGGTGTCTCAATGAATTCACCCTCTACTTCTATGTATCGAAAGGAGTTCAGGTGACTGATCATGTATTCTTCTTCACCGTGCACGGTTATGATCTTTCCTTTGACAGGGTACTTCAACATTTGATGTAAGAAAGAGGTGACTGCCCCGGCATTATGTATCCACGGTCTTCCCAATAAGCAAGAATATGAGGGACGGATGTCCATCACATAGAAAGTTGAGGGGAACACCTCTGTGCCAACCTTAATGGGAATGTCTACCTCCCCATGTACCATTCTTTTTGACCCGTCAAATGCCCTTACGATGATATTACTTGGCCTTAGCTCCAAACCTTCACAGTCCAAGCGGTCGAGAGCCTTCTTGGGTAGCACGTTCAGAGAAGAACCTGTGTCGACCAAAACATGGGCCAGAGTGGTTCCTTGGCACTCTACTGACACATGTAATGCGTCATTGTGTTTTCTTCCTTTTGAGGTCAGGTCAGCATCAGAGAAACCTAAACCGTTATCTGCTGTAAGACTGGCTACACAGTTCTTGAATTGGTCGGCTGAAGTTTCCTGGGGTACATGGGCTGTTTTCAGGAATTTTATCAAAGCTTTGGCGTGCGCCTCAGAGCAAAGTAGTAATGCTAACATGGAGATCTTCGAGGGGGTTTGCCCCAATTTCTCTACCACGTCATAATCACTCTTTTTAATTATTTTCAAGATCTCCTCTATCTCTTTCTTAGAGGTTTCCGGAATGACCAAAGGCTGAGCCCTCGTCCTGACGAGCTCATCTTGGATCCCTTTCCCCTTATCAGCAATGGTAGGAGAATCAACAGCAGGAATAACAACATCTTCAATCAGCAGAGTTCTAGTGGAAAGTTTTATTGGTGCAGGAATAACTTTGGCAGCAGATGAGGGTCCAAAGATTGCCTTTGGAGGGGCAATCTCTGGAGAAAATATTCTCCCACTCCGGGTGATCTTGCTTGTGCCGGCAATATTTCCAATGCTGACATCCTCTTCATCAGATCTTCCTTCGGTTACTTCATCTTGCTTAATACCATGATAATAGATCTCCCCACCGTAATTCCATGGTATTGAATTTTCAGAACTATAGGGTACAGGCCCTGGCATAGTTATCTTCAGAGGAACAGACTTTGTAACAGATGTAATCTTAACAGGCTTTTTGACGGCCTTGGAAAGATTAGCGTGAATGGTGATAATTGAAACATCTTCAGTAGGGGTTGGAATAGCAGGAACTTTTTCAAACAGGATTTGTCGACTGTCCATTAGGCCTTGGATGCCTTCTTTCAGTAACGGGCAGTCAATGGGTAGAGAGTAACAACAGTAACAGTCTTCTTTGCATCCCAGGAAAATCCCGGCCCTTAGCAGGTTCAACTTGATGGTTAACAGCAGAGTTATCAGGTCGTTGACATCAGAAACATATAAATCTTCCTCAATAGCATGGACATTTCGAGCATGCTTCGGCATTGGAGCCGATATCACATTTGGCTTCTCTGGAGCATCGAACTCCACCTCTTTCGCATCTATCAGATCTTGAATTTTATTTTTCAATGCCCAACAATTGTTTGTGTCGTGTCCGACGCTATCGGAATGGTAGGCGCACTTGGCATTGGCATTGTAAGCGGGTGAGGTTGTATTCACATTTTTCGGCGCCTCCTTGATATTCGTGAGATTCAGCTTCAACAAGTGTGGCAGAACTTGCGTGGGCGTCATATTAATGCGGGTGAACTGCCGTGGTGGCCGCTCACCCCATTGTTGTTTAGGTCTGGACTGGTTATTACGAGACTGATCATTTGATGGATTCTGGATCATCATGGCCCCCACAGTCGGCCGGCGTTCATTTCTTACAGTTCCCCTCTGAGCATATACAGCAGCTTTTTCCTTCTTCATCAGAAATGATTTCTTAGCAACGGTAGATGCAGAGGCATCCTTCTGAATCTTCCCATTCTTGATACCGGCTTTTACCCGCTCGCCAGTCAGAATTAATTCAGTAAACCCCGCGGAGGAGCTACCGATCAGATGGTTAAAGAACGGACCAGACAAGGTCCCTAGGAACATATCAACAAGCTCTCTATCAGAAAGAGGCGGCTGTACTCTTCCGGCCAGGTCGTGCCACTTCTGAGCGTACTCCTTAAATCCATCACCTGAGGCCATTCCCATACTCTGTAGCTGAGTACAGGTTGGTGCTAGGTCAAAATTATACTGATATTGGCGATAAAAAGCGGCCGCCAGATCCTCCCAACTGTGTATCTCTGATCTCTCCAACTTGTAGAACCAATCAAGCTGATTTCCGGACAAGCTATCTTGAAAGAAATGCACCCAAATATTTCTGTCGGAAGTGTGAGGTTGGATTCTTCGGACATACGATCTTAAATGCATTTTCGGGCAAGACAACCCATCATACCTTGCAAAAAGTGGCACCTTGAACTTCGGGGGAATCACAATTCCAGCAATTAAACCCAAGTCTTCGAAATCTAAACCGGGAACTCTCTGCAGCTCCATGGCTGCCAATCTGTCTTCCAAGCTTTTGTACTTATCGTCGGCGGGTGGATATTATTGATCTGAGTAATCTTCATCCTCCTGAACCTCTTCCTCTTCAGCTTCGGATTCGGAAAGTGTCGTGGGCCCTTTTCCTTTACTGGTTCCCTCCTCAAAAGTAGGAGGAAATTCAAGAACTCTTCTGGCATCACCCTCAAACCTCCTTCCCAGGGTAGCCACCCCGACTCTCTTCTTCTTCTTTTTCACTTGGTCTTTTTTCCCAAGCAGGGTCTTCAGATCCTCCTGACCCTTAGCCAAGGCCACCAGGAGATCCTGAAACTGTGCGTTCTGAGATTGCAAGTCCTTGACCGTCTGTTCGAGATCCATCTTACTGAAATAAACAGTAGAAAGATAAGGAAACCTGGTGTAGAGACCTGCTTATGCAAATGATGAATGGTATGCTTATTTATGCAATGCATTCAAGGATTTAGAAAATTCAAAATTGTTGCAAACAAAAAGAACACACGTCATATTAATAAGAAGAAATTTGTCAATACATAAATGCCCGATGGGCTAAATATTACAAAAAACTTCTCAAGGTAAAAAGACGTTGCACATCCTCTTTGGTGCGATGTAGGTGTTGAGGGTATCTTCCTCATGGAGTCGGCGGGTGAGCTCTAAAACCTTCTTCTCACTGGCGTAGAAGCTGGCTTCAAAAGTGTTCCGTTCCTCCTTGAGTTGGATCTAACTCTTCTGCATCTCCTCCCACGATGTAGGCATGTCAGGATATAGGATGGTGTAGGGAACCTCTCCTTCCTTAACGGGCTCTTTAATCACAAGGAGAACATGAGGATAAGGCATCATCAGACTCTGGGCTCGAGTTCGTACCCATTTGAGATAAGGCTCAAGAGGGATGGAGTTCTTGTGCCCCAGCGTCTTGGTATCCACCTTGTTGAGCATCCTCCAAGCTCTGATGAATCTTTGACGAAGTCCTTGCGCATCATTATCGAAGTCAAAAACTAGGTCAGGAATCAACATGTCGCGAGGGCCATCCCTCCGTGCATATCCAAATTGTCTCAAAGCTAGACAAGGGTTATAGGTGATGCCTCCTCTAATGCCAAGCAATGGAACATTAGGGAACTCTCCACAACGATCGACGATGATGACATTTTCTCTGGACCGAGAACACCAATGTACATCAGAGTGAGTGAGGGTCATCAACTGTTGTGACCACTTTAAGCCTTGGTCATTCTTCAAAACAGATTGTGGAAGGTGTGAAATAAACCACCTTGCAAGGAGAGGAGTACAGCACATGAGAACACCCTTCTTTCTCATTGTTCGTGTGTGAAATGAGTGAAGAATGTCCCCAAGCACTGTTGGTATTGGATTTCTGGATAAGAAGATCTTGACGGTGTTGACATCTACAAGCTGGTCAGGATTTGGAAACAAGACCAACCCATAGATAATAAGTGCTACAATTTCTTCAAAGGCTTGTAGGTCCAATGAATTCCAACACTCTTGTGCCTTCTCGATCAAGAATTTTGCTAAGAAGCCTTTGACACCGCTTCTAGTTTCCCAATGCCCTTTGATGTCAGATGGTTGTAGATGTAGTGCTCGAGCAACATCTTCGGGCTTTGGTTCCTTTTCCGTACCGTTGAAAGGTAGTTGATTAAGGATAGGAATTCTCAGGAGTTGAGAAAATTCCTCCAAAGTGGGCACCAACTGGTAGTCGGGGAAAGTGAAACAATGGTGAAGGGGATCAAAGAACTGAAACAAAACCTTCATCATATCCTCTTCAATGTTGGTGTTGACTAGGCTGAGCAGTCTACCATGTCTTTCACTGAAGGGAGAGTTTTCAGGAATTCGGGATGTGAGCTCCTTGAGTTGAGGAGAGATTCTCACAAGGTTGACCTGGATAGTTTTTCTGCGAGGAATTTCCATGACCTACAAAACAAGAACAAAGATGAAGATCTAAACCCTTGAAATGGTTAGTATATGCATATGATGCTTTATGATGTTCATGATGTATGCACAAACATATGTACAGGCAAATCACACAAAACCCTAGTTTTAGGCTTGCATGAGGTCTCATAGGTAAGTACCCTCTTGAGTGTAGTTGGCTTAAAAACCTGTCCTATAAATAGTAACCGGGTTCTAAGGAGCTCAATATCACGGGATTGTTTTCATTGTTCATTGTTTTGGTTTAGCCACTTAACTAGCGACCAAAATATTCCAAGAAAACAACCCTCAATGAGTGTAGTATCGAGTATCTACCAACTTCGGACTGCACCAAAGCCGGTCATCTCACTACCCCTAATGAAAGGCCAAGATGGTCAAGTAAGGTTCTAGGTCATTAGTGCTTAGTGACATCACTCAGCGGCCCCGTACTCTCCTTGATTGAACTCAAGGGTTACCGGTACTCACAAATATGCCGCACTAATATAGCTATTGCTTCAACCGTGTCGGTATACCCCGCACAGTTTCCACAACGTATTGCTATCTATGAAATGTTTCCCAAATCCGGGTTTAGGATTTCAAGCCCAAACAAAAGAACCAAAATATAAAGCAAACAAAACATACAATTAGTCATGCAAGAGGGTGATCTAAGCCCTAAGGTTACTCCACTTTTAAAATAGCTCCCCAGCAGAGTCGTCAGTTCTGTGATACGGTGGGAGAACTGACTTGAGGTTTTGCGTTTGTTTTCGCAAATGTTTCGGTTGAGCAAGAGTCGCCACCGACTTTTTATTTTATCCTAAGGAAAGGTTTAAAAAGCACAGCAAAAACCTTTGAGATGTTTTCTTGGGTTCTGGGAGTAGATTATAGAAAGGCAAGGTATTAGCACCCTTTATATCCATGGTTATCCATGGGCTCTTAGTTACTTGCTTAGATCACTTGCCTTGCATTTTCAATTGTTTGAAATGGTGCTTTCGATTGTTTGAAATGGTGCTTTGTGTGTGGATTTGAAAAATGTTTGAAAAGAGGCCATTGTAGTGGCAACCTTTGTAATGATTCATGTTTGAATGTATACAAAGGTGTATTTGTCTTTGGAAAGATTTTCAATGTTTTGAAAGTGGGGTTTTGAAATTGTGTTTGATGTGTATTTTGGAAAATAGGCAAGTGTTTTTGTTTGCAAATGGGCAAGCAACTAAGAGTTATCTACCCTAAATTTCTCAAAGATCTTTGCTATGTTTTAACCCTTTTAACAATTTTGTTCCACCATTGTATTTGGTGGACAATCTTGTGTTAGGATGTTAACGGGACGGGCGCGGGTCATCGATTAGACCATGATTGCAATAGTGCCAAGTATCTTTGGGCAATTTTTCCTTTAAGGGACTTGATCATTTTTAGGCAACTTTCGAAAGCGTCATCGAGGGACTATGATCATTTGAATTGTTTTGTTTTGCCCAAAGAGACCTAACATGCAATATGGCCCATTATTGAAGGCAACAAGTGGAATACCCTAGGGGTGCAAGTGTGATTGGTGTTGTCCATTTTTCATGCTTGTTTATCTTGAAGTTAGGTCAAACTATTTTGGTTAATTGATTTGCATACAAACCCTAATTCTAACATGGCATAATTAGAAAGCTTTAAAGTGCGAAAAATAAAGTTCCTAAGTTATTACAACAAAATATATGGGAAGGGGGGTACAAATGTTCAAATGGGGGTATTTTGACAAGAATTAAAACCCTAGACTATTACATCAAACTTGGAATTTTGCAAGGTATTTATTTACACAATATTCAAATAAAAATAAGATAAATATGCAAAATGCAAAAAAAGTTTTTCATATATATGTAAAAAGTATTTATCATGTATCAAATAAACAAAAATAAAATCAATTAATTTTTGGTATTTTTATGCATTTAGGGCAAAAACCCTAATTTTTATAAATAAAAGTATTTATTGTATGATATATGCAATATTTATTAATTATTTTAAAAAAATAAATAAAAGAAGGTATTTTATATAAAAAGTATTTTTGAGGTCAAAATATTAATAAAAACAAAAATGTATTGATTCTTTGTATTTTTTCTAACTATATTAATAAATATGTATAAGTATTTTACTTTATTTATTAAATATGCATTATATGTACAAAAATAAAATGTTTAATATTATAGAAAAAATATATTTATATTATAAGAGGTTTTCAAGAGATAACATAAAAATAAAAATAAACATAAAGAACAATTTGTTTGTCTTACTTTTGTATTTTTAAATAAAGGTATATTTATTTATTTATCTACAAAACTAACTAAAGTCAAATAAATATCAAAATAAATGCAAAAAATATGGAAAAAATGTTTTTTATGTTTTTTATAATTTAAATAAAAATATGGAAACAAAATCAAAAAGAAAAAATGAAAAATAACAAGTAAATTTCAAAATGGGTCAGGGGGTGCATGTGCAATACAGTGGTGTGAAAAGAAAAGATAAATCTCAGGCCCAGCCCAAGACCCTGTCTTCTTCAACCTTCAGCATCTCTGTTCAACAAAAACACGCGTTTGCTATCTCCAGATTCCCTGATTTTTAGCACAAACTCACAACACAAGAAATGTAGAGCATCAAACCACGATTCTGGACATATAAAGAACTCATCCTAACTCTCAGAAATGAGAGAGAATTTCTTCTCCCCCAATTCCTGACCTAGTTTTTATTCAATGTTCAGACTTAAAATTCTCTAAGCACACATAACATAAATGAAAACTAATGATATGGGCATGTTCAGGGCTATGAATGTGACATAATTTCTTCACAAATCTAAACCTAACTATGCCTGGATAGAGAGATAAGAGTTCATGAACTTACCTGTTCAGTTGGAAACGTGTGCAACAATGGAGATGCTTACAAGGCAAGGTAATGATTTGTATAGCTTCCTTGATGTCCCAGGATGCTATTCCAACCTTTAGTTTGCTTCAAAACCAAGTGAATCGTGTGATGGCACTTCAACTGCAAAACAGAAAATATGGAAATGGTGATGTTAGCTAGGGGTGTTACAGGTCGTGTTTAGGGCTTGGAGAAGTTTCAAGGGATGGTGTGGGATGTGTTTGAACAAGTCTTAGCAAGAATGCACAAGTGGAATGAACTATGGAAGTCCAACTGCAGCTTATGCCCTGTTTTTGCAGCTTTATGGTGATTCTGTGTTTGTGAAGGCAATGGAGATGGTTGGCCCATGTTTCAGGTCAGGGTTGGTGTTTGGAAAGTGTTCACAATCTTTGCTTAAGCTCTGGTTGACAGGAATGAGAGTTGGGAGTTGTTATGCAAGGTTACTTCAACTTTAAGCAAGAAAACCAACTTGGTGTTTCTAGCTTGTACAGGCCCCCAATCTATGTTGCATACATTAGTCTTGGTTAGAGTGATTTGTGTACAAAATACCAGCTCAAAAGATTATGTCTATGCTTCTTGGATTTGCTTTTGACATAAATTTCAACTTTTCTAAAATGGATAATTTGCTTTTTCTACTTATGGCTTAATTTTGCATACAATGCTTGAACACATAAAATAAGGTCTTGGCACAATGAGTTAGCATTAAATTATTGAGTGCAAATGGGATATAGGACCTGTAATCAAGGAATGCAAGCTGAGTTCAAAATGGCACAAGTGTATGAACATGTAAATTGGCCATAAATAAAGTGAGTTTTTCCCAACTTGCCAAATTCGATTCTCCCTAACCATGAGGTTGTTTGATGAGTTCTTGGACATTTTGGAAAGCTTGGAATGTGTACTACAATCCATATTTGTAATGCAAATTGAAATTCCAAGTGGAAGCATGTGAAAAGTTGCCATGAAGTTAGGCAAAAATCCTGCCTAAAATAGGTCAAAGTTTTTCTAAGTTAAGAATGGTTTGGTACCCTTGTTCCAAAAATTGTAACTTGAGCTACAAGCTTCTTTTGAGGAAACTTTGTGAATCAAAGTTGTAGATTTTGAAATGGGCTACAACTTTCATGTTTTGACTTTTCCTTGAATCTAAATGAATCTTGGTGAGAAAGTGGGACAAAGTTAGGAAAAAATTAGGGTTTTTCATAACTTAGAAAAATTCTAAGTTATGAAAAATCTTCATTTCAAACCCTAATTTGTGATTTTTGATTTCTTGATGAACAAGTTTCATGACTTGGCATGTTTTGATGAAAAATGAATCTTGACACTTGATTTTGACCAAAAAGTCAAAGTTTGACTTTTCAGTATACAGTCAAAAATTGATCAATTGATTGGAAAATTCAACTGTCAATCTTGTGCATTTGGGATCTTTTGAACTTGTTGGGTATGTCAAGACAAATCCATGGGGTCGTTGAGTCCATATGGGAGCTTGGTTTGTCATTGGTTAGGTTCAAAAGTTAAAAATTGCCTTTATGCAGTCAAAATCCTAAAAATGACCATTTTGCCCCTTTGGTGACCTGATCAAATTTCTTGTGGAATTGTGATCCAAACTTGATCAGATGGTCCATATGAGTTCAATATGTTGAGATGGGTCAAAAATCATGAGGTTTGACTGTCAATTGACCACAGTTGACTTTTTCCCCAATACAGCTGATTTTTAGGTCAGCTGATCAATTGACTGGGCAAAGATTGGAATCAAGGCCTGAAACTTGGTATGGACAAACTTGTGAGTCCAATATGAAGCATGAAAGCCATCTTGGGCACTTTGGGTCAAAACATCTTTGTGCAAACACAAACCCTAATTTTGAGTCAACAGTGCAAGGAGAAGTCTTGAGCAGAGGAAACCCTAACTTGTTCTTGAGTTCAAGGGTCTTGGAATGGAAAAATGTTGATAAAAAAGAGAGGGAAAATTTTGGGGTACAACAGTATTGGACCAAGATTTTATGGAAAGTGAAATGCCTATAGACTAGTTCAACAGCGTAGTAGGGAACATTACGTCATGTAATAACCTGAGTTTCTGCGATGATGAATTGCCGGATGAAGGAAGGAATCACAACCTGGCCCTCTACATCTCTATGAATTGCAAGAATGATTCACTATCCAATGTGCTGATTGATAATGGATCTGCATTGAACGTTATACCAAGGAGCACGCTTATGAAATTGAAATATCAAGGAACGCCCATGCTCTTAAGTGGAATTATTGTGAAAGCGTTTGATGGATCAAGGGAATCTGTTATTGGTGAAGTGGACTTGCCTATTCATATAGGCCCACATTTGTTTCAGATTTCTTTCCAGGTCATAGATATTGTACCTGCTTATAGTTGCTTGCTAGGAAGGCCATGGATACATAAGGCAGGGGCTATCACTTCAACTTTACACCAGAAACTGAAGTTTGTACGTGAAGGAAAAGTGGTTATCATAAATGGAGAACAAGCATTATTGATATCTCATTTGTCCTCTTTCAGCATCTTGGAGGCGAATGAAGCTGCTGTTGGAACCCAGTTCCAAGCTTTATCCATTGACAACATAAGAGGAAATGAGAATTTTATGGTTTCGCTTAGGGATGCGCAACAGGTGGTGCGTAATGGTCATAGTGAAGTTTGGGGACGGATTGTTGACCCAACTGTGAATAAGAGTAGAGCCGACTTGGGGTTCTCTTTGAAGAATGAAAAAGGTAAGAGCATGAAGCCGAAGTCTGTTGCAGGAAAGTATTAAGACATCTTCCGTAGCGGGGGTTATCTTCATCCGATTATTTCTGGGATTAATGCCATTGTGGAAGATGAAGCAGAGCAGGAAATGCTGAATTACGTGACGCAAGGAGTTAGGGTTCAGAACTGGATGACCATTGATGTTCCCTCTTGCATACATGTTTCAAAGTAATTTGATTTGTTAATCTTTTTGAAAAGCTTTCACTCTGCCCAAGGTGGAAGTATTAATATTGTAGGGCTTATCTGTTTGCTGTGATTTTTAAAAATCAATAATAAAAGTTGTCTTTGTTTCCTAAATTGTGTCTTTATTTTCTGCTTTTTCTTGGAAAATGGTAATCAGAAAAAAAACCTTTCAAAATAAATAATAACTGAAATACAATTTACAGGATCACTTGTTATATGTGTCAGTTTCTAAATGCAATCATAAATCATATGTGCAGATTAATTAAAAAAACCCGTTGAATACAATGACCCTGCACCCTCTCCCAATTTTGAATGTCTTGTGTATGGGGCCGAAGAAGAAGACTACGATGAGATTCCAGAAGAGTTCTCACGATTGCTTGAGCACGAGGAAAATGCCACTCAGCCATATAAAGAGCCATTGGAAGTGATAAATTTGGGTTCAGAAGAAGATCCGAAAGAAGTCAAGATTGGAGCATTGTTGCATCCTGATGTGAAGAGAAGGTTGATTGAGTTGTTGAAAGAGTATGTGGATATTTTTGCTTGGTCTTATCAAGATATGCCTGGTCTAGATATAGATATTGTAGAGCACCGTTTGCCGTTGAAGCCAGAGCGTCCGCCAATCAAACAGAAGTTGAGAAGAACTCACCCAGATATGGCAGTGAAGATCAAAGAAGAGGTCCTAAAGCAAATTAATGTCGGTTTTCTTGTGACGTTAGTGTATCCTTAGTGGATTGCCAATATTGTCACAGTACCAAAAAAAGACGGAAAAGTTCGCATGTGCATAAATTACAGAGATCTAAATAAAGCTAGTCCAAAAGATCATTTTCCGTTACCACACATTGACATGTTAGTGGATAGCACAGCAAAATTCAAATTATTCTCGTTCATGGACAGATTTTCTGGGTATAATCAAATAAGAATGGCTCCAGAGGACATGGAAAAAACAAGGGTTAATACCTATTTTCACCCCTGACATATGGGGTGTATTTGAAAAACCCCCCCGCCAAAAAAAAAGTTCCAATTGTTACCTTGACAAATTTTAAAAGTTTCAGTTTTTACCTTGAGGATGCCAAATTTTAAAAGTTTCAGTTTTTACCTTGAGGATGCCACATCACCTAAAAGGCTGATGTGGCTTATATTTTTGTTATATTTTTATTATTATTTTAATGACATGGCTTGATTAGTTGTCATTTTTAATTAATTTTTAATTTTTAATTCCATATGGCATTTATATTAATATTTTATTAATTGACTGTTAATTCAAAGTTAAAAATTTTTTGTCCTTCAGCAGGAATCAAACCATGGACATACTGTCTACAATGAACGCTTCTTACCACTAGACCAATGTTTTTTCGTTGCTACATATATGCATCAGTAAATATTCATATCATTAACATATTAATTACAATTATCAATAAATTTTCTTAACTAGTTGGTTTAAATAATTTTAAAAAAAATGTTTTACATATTTTATCTTTTTACTGTAACTTTTTTTAAATTTTAAATTTTCAAAAATCACTTAAATTTTCAAAAATCACTTAAATTTAAAAAAATCACTTAAATTTAAAAAAATAAGTTAAATTTAAAAAAATCACTTAAATTTTCAAAAATCACTTAAATTTTCAAAAATCACTTAAATTTAAATCACTTAAATTTAAAATCACTTAAATTTTCAAAAATCACTTAAATTTTCAAAAATCACTTAAATTTTCAAAAATCACTTAAATTTAAAAAAATAAGTTAAATTTAAAAAAAATCACTTAAATTTTCAAAAATCACTTAAATTTTCAAAAATCACTTAAATTTTCAAAAATCACTTAAATTTTCAAAAATCACTTAAATTTTCAAAACTAAGTGATTTTTGAAAATTTAAGTGATTTTAAATTTAAGTGATTTAAATTTAAGTGATTTTTGAAAATTTAAGTGATTTTTTTAAATTTAAGTGATTTTTGAAAATTTAAGTGATTTAAATTTAAGTGATTTTTGAAAATTTAAGTGATTTTTTTAAATTTAAGTGATTTTTGAAAATTTAAGTGATTTAAATTTAAGTGATTTTTGAAAATTTAAGTGATTTTTTTAAATTTAAGTGATTTTTGAAAATTTAAGTGATTTTTTTAAATTTAACTTATTTTTTTTAAATTTAAGTGATTTTTTTAAATTTAAGTGATTTTTGAAAATTTAAGTGATTTTTGAAAATTTAAGTGATTTTAAATTTAAGTGATTTAAATTTAAGTGATTTTTGAAAATTTAAGTGATTTTTTTAAATTTAAGTGATTTTGGAAAATTTAAGTGATTTTTTTAAATTTAACTTATTTTTTTAAATTTAAGTGATTTTTGAAAATTTAAGTGATTTTTTTAAATTTAAGTAATTTTTGAAAATTTAAAATTTAAAAAAAGTTACAGTAAAAAGATAAAATATGTAAAACATTTTTTTTAAAATTATTTAAACCAACTAGTTAAGAAAATTTATTGATAATTGTAATTAATATGTTAATGATATGGATATTTATTGATGCATATATGTAACAAAGAAAATGCATTGGTCTAGTGGTAAGAAGTGTTTACTGTAGACAGTATGTCCATGGTTTGATTCCTGTTGAAGGACAAAAAAATTTTAACTTTGAATTAACACTCAATTAATAAAATATTAATATAAATGCCATATGGAATTAAAAATTAAAAATTAATTAAAAATGACAACTAATCAAGCCATGTCATTAAAATAATAATAATAATAATATAACAAAAATATAAGTCACATCAGCCTTTTAGGTGATGTGGCATCCTCAAGGTAAAAACTGAAACTTTTAAAATTTGTCAAAGTAACAATTGGAACTCTTTTTTTGGCAGGGGGTTTTTCAAATACACCCCATATGTCAGGGGTGAAAATAGGTATTAACCCAAAAAACAATGTTTATCACACCCTGAGGAACATTTTGTTATAGAGTGATGCCTTTCGGGTTGAAGAACGCTGGTGCAACGAACCAGAGGGCTATGACAACCCTATTCCATGATCTGATGCACAAGGAAATTAAGGTGTGTGATGATGATATGATTGCTAAATCCCAAACTGAAGAAGGGAATGTAGAAGATTTGTTGAAGTTGTTTTAGCGTTTGAGGAAGTATCGTCTCCACTTGAATCCGAATAAATGTACCTTCGGTGTTCGATCGGGGAAATTGTTTGGTTTCATTGTTAGCCAGAAAGGAATTGAAGTTGACCGTGACAAAGTCAAAGCAATTCTAGAGATGCAAGCGCCAAGAACTGAAAAGCAAGTTAGAGGATTCCTCGGGCATTTAAATTATATTTCCAGATTCATTTCCCACATGACTGCAACATGTGAACTGATCTTTAAGTTGTTAAAGAAAGATCAAGGTTGTGTGTGGACGGATGACTGCTAAAGGAAATATGAGAGTATTAAAGAATATCTGCTTGAACCTCCTATCTTGCTCCCTCCTATCGAAGGAAGACCGGTGATTATGTATCTGACAGTGTTAAATAATTCCATGGGCTGTATTCTGGGACAACAAGATGAAACGGGGAAGAAAGAGTATGCCATTTATTATCTCAGTAAAAAGTTTACTGATTGTGAGTCGCGATATTCCATGCTGGAAAAGACATGTTGTGCTCTAGCCTGGGCGGCCAAACGTTTGCGGCAATATATGTTGAATCACACTACATGGTTGATCTCCAAAATGGATCCAATCAAGTACATTTTTGAAAAGCCTGCTCTTACTGGGAGAATTGCTCACTGGAAGATGTTGTTATCTGAGTATGACATTGAATACCACACTCAAAAAGCTATTAAAAGCAGCATGTTGGCATATTATCTTGCTCACCAACCAGTTGATGATCATCAGTCTGTGAAGTATGACTTTCCCGATGAGGATGTGATGTTTCTGAAAGCGAAAGATTGTGATGAACCATTTCCTGAGGAAGGTCCTGATCCTAAATCTCATTGGAGTATGATATTTGATGCAGCTGTAAATGCTTATGGTAAAGGAATTAGTGTTGTGATTGTCACTCTACATGGATCGCACATTCCTTTCACTGCAAGGTTGACATTTGATTGTACTAATAATATGGCAGAATATGAAGCTTGTATCATGGGTCTCGAGGAAGCTATTGATCTCAGAATTAAAATTCTAGATGTGTATGGTGATTCAACTTTGGTAATAAACTAGATTAAAGGAGAATGGAATACTCGTCACCCCGGATTGATCCCTTACAAAGATTATGCTAGAAGGTTGTTACCCTTCTTTAATAAAGTTGAATTCCATCACATTCCTAGAGATGAAAATCGAATGGCGAACGCTCTGGAAACTCTGGCTTCTATGTATCCGCTAAATACTTGGAATGATATACCTCGAATTATGGTTCGGCGAATGGATAGGCCCGCTCATGTGTTTACAACAGAAGAGGTAGCAGATGAAAAACCTTGGTATTATGATATCAAGCATTTCCTTCAGACTCAGGAATACCTGATTGGTGCTTCGAATAAAGATAAAAAGACATTGAGAAGATTGGTTGGTTGTTTCTTCCTCAGTGAAAATGTGTTGTACAAGAGAAATTATGACATGCTCTTGCTCAGATGCGTGGATAGACACGAAGCAGACATGTTGATGCATGAGGTTCATGAAGGTTCATTTGGCACTCATGCCAATGGACATTCAATGGCTAAAAGGATGCTAAGGGCAGGTTACTATTGGCTGACAATGGAATCAGATTGTTACAAATTTGCAAAGAAGTGTCATAAATGCCAGATTTATGCGGACAAGGTTCATGTGCCTCCGACACTTCTTAATGTGATCTCTTCCCCCATGGACTTTCTCTATGTGGGGTATTGACATGATTGGAATGATAGAACCCAAAGCTTCGAATGGACACTGTTTTATCTTGGTAGCAATTGATTAATTCACCAAATGGGTGGAAGTAGCTTCATATGCTAATGTTACCAAGCAGGTGGTTGTGCGTTTCATTAAGAATAATCTTATATGTCGGTATGGTATGCCGAGAAGAATTATCACTGACAATGGCTCGAATCTGAACAACAAGATGATGACAGAACTTTGTGAGGAATTCAAGATTGTCCATGACAATTCATCTCCATACAAGCCGAAGATGAATGGGGCTGTTGAAGCTGCTAACAAGAATATCAAGAAAATTATCCAGAAAATGGTTGTTACTTATAAGGATTGGCATGAAATGCTCCCTTTTGCTTTGCATGGATATCGAACATTTGTCCGCACTTCAACAGGAGTAACCCCGTTCTCCCTTGTGTATGGAATGGAAGTTGCGCTCCCAATTAAGGTTGAGATTCCCTATTTGCGTGTGATAATGGAAACCAAGTTGTCAGAGGCTGAATGGGTCCAGAACAGGTTTGATCAATTGAATTTGATTGAAGAGAAGAGGATGACGGCTTTGTGTCATGGCCAGTTATATCAGAAAAGGATGAAGAAAGCTTTTGATAAGAAGGTCAAACCTCGTGAATTCAGAGAAGGCGACCTTGTGCTCAGGAAGATCATGTCCTTTAACGCTGATTCTAGGGGCAAGTGGACTCCCAATTTTGAAGGCCCATATGTTGTCAAGAAAGCCTTCTCTGGCGGTGCATTAATTCTTGAAACTATGGATGGCGAGGAGTTCTCACGTCCCATGAATGTTGATGCAGTCAAGAAATACTTCACCTAAAGAAATAAAATAACAGCTTGCTAAGAGAAAACCTGAAAGGGCGGCTTAGGCAAAAAAGAGCGTCTCGATAGGCCAAAACCCAAAAGGGCGGTCTAGGCAAAAATTAGAGACATAAACAGAATAAATTTCCCGCTAATTTGAAAACCCGTAAGGGCATCTTAGGCAAAGTTAGGGAATTTCTTGGCAAGTAACTACATCAGACAAGACTTGATCATTGGAGCAACAATCTTCTCGGATCCCCATCATACTTCAACAGAAGTTGTTGCTCAGGATTTCAAAAGTTGTTAGAGGAGATAGTGGTCATTGTATCTCAATGTATCTTTTCCATTATATATTACCATTTTCTGAACTTTTTAATTATCCATGGAGTCTCGCCATTCGCAGACTACCATTCTATTAATGAAATTTGAGCTTTTACCCAATTCTTTGTATTTCTTATTTTATTTAGCTTGCAAAGACTCCATTTATTATTGATAATAACTTTCAAAGCGAAAAGATTGAATAACAAAATTGATTTTCAAGAAGAATTTAAAATTTGTTTTTACTTTAAAATTTGTGACGCAAGAGAAACAACAAAAGTGGTGATCCCCGGAATGGACGAACTCCAGTTGATTTTAAGAAGTCTTGTTTCCCAGAGAAGTTTTGCTCAAGATGTTTCGTTGTATAGGGTTTGTAACTCCAGTATCCCCGGTCAAGTTTTGGTTCATTTTTCCTCTTTTCTGAGTTTGCATGATATGAAGATTCGATCCAAGATTTCTCCAGTGAAGTTTTCTTTTGTTTAGTAGAAATTCTTTCTTCCCAGAGAAGTTGGTACAATGATTACTCTCGAAGAACACGGGCCTCTATTTTCCCCAGTAAATAACGTATATTGGTTTTCCCTTTGTGAAGGTGGTGTTGACCTCCCCAATGAAGTCGACACGAATTCCCCAGTGAATGTTTTGATGATTTGATGTCCGTCTGCTCTACTTGAAATTTATTTTTCAAAATCCCGGATAGAAGCATTACTTTTGAAAATATGATTTCCCGCTGAAGTTTGAGTGCTATTTCCTGGTAAAGACTTGGGAGAGGATGTTGTATCTCTGTATCTATATTGTTTGGTCTCTATGTTTTATTTACTTCCGAATTATGTTTCTCCCTAATAAAGTTAAACCGGGCAGTAGGTTTTTTTTCTCAATTGGCGCTTACTTTTTCTTGGATTGTTCATCTTGGATGTAATTTGGTCGAGTGTTGATTGTGCCCGAGTTGGTTTTGCCTGTTTACTCCCAGTGTTATATATCTGTTTTGTCAGCATATGCGCGATAAACATTCATACATACATCATGCATAGCTAAAATTGGAAAATCATCGCTCACTCACATTCGTTAATATTTTGTTGACATATTACCATGTTTTGCAGATGTTATGTTGTCCTCTCTCTAATAGAGTGTTTGCCTTAAGCAGAAAGCGTATGTTCTTTCAATTTCCCCACTGAGTCATCCCTCGTGGAAGATTTTTGCTTCAGCCTTCTTGTATAGCTCTTTAACTGGATGATTTGGGTCTCCCTCTTGAGTTTATTTCTCAAAGGAAGTGTTTCGGACGACTGTCTCATTCCAGTTTATTTCTGGTTTGAATTTTGATCCTCGGCAATATTATTACTTTGGATTTCCGCAAGCTTCGAGCATTGGTTTGAGAATGTGCATTTATTTTGCACGAGGAGACCTTTATCTCCTCAACCAGGAAGTCATATTTCTTTCCCCAGTAAGTCATATTTCTTTCCCCAGGAAGTCATATTTCTTTCCCCAGGAAGTTATGTTTCTTTCCCCAGGAAGTCATATTTCTTTCCCCGTAAAGTCATTTTTACAATCCTCCATAACAGCAAGTGGCATGTCTCTTTACTTGAGCAACCTGTACTTCCCTGTAAAAGTCGACGTAACTGTTTTTTTTCTATCTTCTCTATGAGTGGATAGTTTGCAGTCCGTTGCCAAATTACTCCAGTGGATGGCAAGACTTTCAATATCGCAAAGACAGTTCATTAAGAAATCTTTACAAGTGGTAGTTTGTTTATTTGAGACAGCTTATATGTCACCCTTTCCAGGAAGAATGCTTTGGTTAAAGAAGAAGTTGAGACCCATTCTAGGTGAAACGCCCGAATTTTGGGAAAAAACTTGTTTTCTTTTTGCTACCTTCAGTGAACGTTGGTAGTTCATCGTCAGTGAACGGCGGTGCTATGATATATTCTCTTTCTACCATCAGTGAAAGTTGGTAGATCACCTTCAGTGAATGTTGGTGATTGTTATCTTTTTTCTACCCTCAGTAAATGTTGGTAATTCATTGTCAGTGAACGACGATGTCATGATATATTCTCTTTCTACCATCAGTGAAAGTTGGTGATTGTTATCTTTTTGCTACCCTCAATGAATGTTGGTAGTTTATCGTCAGTGAACAATGATGTCATGATATATTCTCTTTCTACCATCAGTGAAAGCTGGTAGGTCACCTTCGGTGAAAGTTGGTGATTGTTATCTTTTTGCTACCCTCAGTGAACGTTGGTAGTTCATCGTCAGTGAACGGTGATGTCATGATATATTCTCTTTCTACCATCAATGAAAGTTGGTAGGTCACCTTTAGTAAAAGTTGGTAATTGTTACCTTTTTGCTACCCTCAGTGAACATTGGTAGTTCATCGTCAGTGAACGGTGATGTCATGATATATTCTCTTTCTACCATCAGTGAAAGTTGGTAGATCACCTTCAGTAAAAGTTGGTGATTATTATCTTTTTGCTACCCTCAATGAACGTCGGTAGTTCATCGTCAGTGAACGGTGATGCTATGATATTTATTTTCCTTCTACCTTCAGTGAACATTGGTAGCTCACCGTCAATGAACGTCGGTGTTGTTATTTCTTTCCTCTTTCTACCTTCAATGGACGTTGGTAGTTTCACCTTCAGTAGGAGTTGGTGTATCCTTTTACTTTTTATTACCCTTTATAAGTCAGGTCTTTTGATCCACCAGTGATTTATTTTCCTGGTTGGGTTTCTCTTTTGTTTCTGTATTTCCTTTGCTACATCCCCAGTGGTGTTTTGCGTCTCTTTGGTTTTGTTCATACACATTCATGCTCATAAGCATTGCATGGCATCTTAGGGCCAAAAATATGGTTAGTTTTATATTTAAGTATTTTGATCGCCTTGACACGAAGATTTTAAACCTTCGTATCTCCGATAGAAGAAACTTAAATAAGGGAAACTGTTGTACCCCAATTTTTTCCCATAAGATCCCCTCATCATACCATGTTGATTCCATCACAACAAGATCACATTAGGATTCTTGGTTCCCCTCCCTATCTTTAGCTTTTCTCTTTGAAGAATCACCAAGCACCTTGAATTGTTTATTTTATGGTCATGAATGTTTTTGTCTTGACTTCTTATTTTAATTAATAAAATGCAATGTTGGTTTGTCTTGCTTTTTACTAATGTAGGTAAAGGCAATGAGATTTAGCAAGTTGCTCCATGGGTTCATGAGTTTATTTCCATGCCCAAGTCAATAAAGCTTGAGAAGTTCAAACCTCTCATTTGGATTTTTTTTGGAAGAAATGGCATGGCAAGGTTATTTTGGTTCACCACATTTCAAGGTTATCAAATTTTATTCAAGAAGTACAAGGGGTTGATTGAAGAAGTTGTCATGCTTGGACAAGGTCTTGTTCCCATTGATCACAAGTGCATATTTCTCTAAATTCTAAAGATATGGAAGTGGTTTTGGTTGCTATGAGTTCTCATTTTCATCCTCAACAACTTCTATTTACAAGGCATTTGTATTGGTACAATAAGTTTGTTCAAAATTGTCAAAGTTCCTCAAAGCATTTTCTTGATCTAGGAGCTAGGGTTTTGAACTTCAAAGAAGCATATCTTGCTCATATTTTGGTATTTTTGAGTGATTCCAAAAGAATCCATCTCCTCAAAGGGTCATCAATAAATCACTTCAAAGGTTTAAAGGACTTTTCATGTGGAAGAAGCTTGATGATGAAGAAAGATTACAAGTCCTCCAGATGAACCCCCATTTTCTCATTTGTGACTTCAAATGATCATAACTTGGCCAATTTTTATCACCTTGATCCCATTCATTTTCCACAATGATCTTGAGGTGGTGAACTTTATGCCTTATTTTATGTGCAAAGTGAGAAAATGTATGGAAGATGCCCTAAGGATACAAAAGATTATAGGTCATTTCATGATTTTTTGCCAACTTCAACAATTCATAACTCTCTCAATTTTTGGAGATTTTGAATGGTTCAAGTTTCAAAATTTCATTCAAGATATCTAATGCATGCCATCTTTTTTGGTCACGAACAAATTCCAAGTGGAAGGCCATGTTTTGATGCAAAACATTATAGGTCACTTTTGAAGAAAATTTTGAAATATTTCTAAGTATGGAAAATCAACCTTTTTTCCCAACTTTGACTTCGTGCAACTTTCAGCTCAAGCATCCATTTGATTCCATTCTTTTCCATTGTAAAGCTTATAACCTCATCTTTCTAAAGCATCAAGAATCATGACTTAAGACCCCTTGAGCTGCGAATTCCATTGATTTGAACTTGGTAACTTGGAATCGAAGTTTCTTTAAAAGTTAGAATTTGAAATCACTGGTTTAGCTTCTAAACACTTTGATTCTGCGCGTTTTTGCTTCTAAACATGTTTAGTGAACTTCCAGAAGTGATTAGCATAACAAATTGTGCGTTTTGGATGAGTTTTGATCAAAGTAGAGGTCACACTTTTCTTGATTGCAACTTCACACGATTTCCCTCCAAACTTCATCATTTCACGCGCTTGAACATTCCATTTGATTCCCTATAAATAGAGCGTCATTCCCCATTCATTTCCTCAAGCTTCGATAGCCAAAATCACCCTACCAAACTTGTTCCATAACTCAAAATTCTGCTACTTTGAAATCTGCTTTCAAGCCTTTTTCAATCCAATTTTTCCATCAATTCATCTTTCTTGATCTTCCCTGAAGCTAACCATATAATTACATTCAAGAATTGTGCCCTATATTGCTCCATAGAAGTTCAGTTTCAAAGCTCAGCAACTTAACTTCAATAGGTAGATTCCTTCATCAATACTTCAAAAATTTGATATCATTGTGATGCTCTCATTGCCCTGGTTCTAGTCGCAACACTTACTTTCATCTGGAAACTTGTTTTGACCATGAAATTTCAAATCTCTTTTCAAAACTTTCCTTCCAAATTGCTTGAGCTACAGTTTATATAAATTTGTCGCGAAGGTGTGGTTGTCTTCGTCTTGAAGAGACGAAGCGAATGGCATAGGCCTGAGCTTCTTATTTTACAGTTTGAGAGACCTGTAATTCACGTTGGCTGGAGGTTGAAGATGACCCAACGTGTCATCTTCTAACCAATGATGGCACGCCACTTATTTTTTTGAAATCTGATTTAATTAATGATTCAATGCATTATTCACTAAAGTCCATAACATGCACAGCGCACCAGGTCCACTTGATCTGTTTACTAACTTGTTTTGACATTGATCAGATGGCCCATATTTTTTTGGTTTTTATTTTCTTTTCTGATTTTTATATTTAATTGTTTTAAATTTTAAAAAGTCATAGAAAATTCATTTTTAGTCAAAAAAAATCTGAAAAAATTATGAAAAATATTTTTTATTTTCTCTTTCTGATTTATATTTTTTCACAATTTTATTTTGGGTTTTGGTATTTTTTATAAATTTTCACTTTATTTGATTTGTTATAAATGTTTAAAAATACTTTTATGCATTTTTAAATTCTGGAAAAAAATATGGAATGATCCAATGATATTGTGATAAATATTGGTGACCTCACTTATTTTTTATTTTTGGCTTTGGTATTTTTTATTATTTTTGGTTTATTTTACTCTTTTCTTTTAATTTTAAAAATAGTTTCTGACTTTAAAAAATTACCAAAAAATTTATGAAAATATTTGAGTCCATTTCTGATTTTTCTATGGTCTTACTTTTTATTTCTTGATTAATTTAAACATAGTTGATATTTTTATCCCTTATTTCTATTTTAAATATTTTTAAAACTTTTTTTAATGTATATATTAAATGCAATATTATTTTGTGATTATTTTTTTGCTGATCTTGGGTTGAATTTTTGATCATGAACTTTATTAACATCATTGGATCCATGGTGTTGAGTCTAACTCCATAAAAATGGATGAATGATTTTAATAATAGTTTGATTTAAATTTAATTCAAATGTGGTTTGTATATTCTCTCCCATCCCTCTTCATCTTGTCCCTTTCTCATTGCACTAAGTGTTATTGGAGCATGATCTCTATATCATGTCTCAAAACAAATAGTTCATAGATTGTTATTGATCAGCCTCAAAATAGGTGCGACTTCTACATAAGTCCACTTACGTTTGCTTAACATAGCGCTAAATTTTTCCCCGATTCAAATAAATGATCATTCGTGGCCCAAACCTATGTTTGCGAGCCCAAGTATGTTAATTTGATCTCTTTGATCTAATAACCTTAAGAGTCATGGTGTGGAGGCTTTGGTTCTACCAATCCTCTAATAGATCTACAACACTTTTGGTCAACACGGATCACTTAAACATCGTTGATCATTAAATGGTACTTTTGAGGATTCCAAATGGATGATATACTTGATAAAAAGCAAATGCAACTTGTTGTGTAGAGGCTTTGGCTCTACCAATTCTCTAATGAGTTCCAAATTCAAGTTTAAAGATGGTCATCCAACTAACCACTAATTATTAAATTGTTTTTACTTTATGCCCTTTTTATTTTTTATACTTTATGTATCATTTACTTTAAGCATTACATTTCATGTCATTTTTATTTTTGCTCACTTGAGCCTTTTATTTTCTCTTCTAAGACACCTAATAATCATTATGAACCATAAAAAACTTTAATGATACTTGGATTATTTGGTTACTATCCTTGGTATCATGGAGTATTGGACTTCTTGGACTTAGGATTAGAGACCTTGGCCTATGTTGGAAATCTTGTGACCTTAATTGATATTTTGTCTGGAGTTCTTGAGGTTTACCTCAAGACATTGGGTTGTTTGTTTGCTTTGTGTGCAGGTTATTGTGATTACATGCTTTGTTTGTAGTGTGGAATTCACCTGTATATAGCCGTTACTCTGCTCAATTTTTGTGAAGACTTAATACACTTGAAGTTTAGTTCCCTCAAGAGGTCTAGTATCTTTGCTTGCTTGGTTTCAATCCAAAGAATGGTAATTCTATCTTGACTCATGATGTCAAGAATTTCCTTCTTGTTGGTTAGATGGTTCATATCCCTATATTTTACCTTATGCATTAGGATAACCTCTTCTTCTCCTCCCATCTTCTTTAATTTCAAAAATCTTCTCCCTCCTTTTGAAAATTCTTCTTGTTTTTAAACTTGAACCAATTTCATAATAAACTTGGACTTAGGTCCATGAATTTTCAAAATATTTTCATAAATAAACTTTAATCAACTTAATAATACCTTGGCATTTTTTTCTGAGAAGACTAAAAATCAATCAAACTCATTCAAACCATTTTGCCATCTTGGCTTTCATCTTAAACTTTTCTCAAAAGATTTGACTCTTATAAATCTTTGTAGTGATGAAAACAACTATACTTCTATGATATATAGTGAAGTGAGATATTTTCCACTTGGGTGTTGAGTGAGGCATTGTTGATTTTAAAATCCAAGCCATATCCTCCACTTTGAGATGATGTAAATTCTCCTTTCTCATGATTGTGGATAGTAAGTTTGTTTTCCACACGGACAATGACAATGATGTCTTATCTCATAAAATTAACCAACACACTTGTGTTTTAAAAATTTTAAAGTGGAACTACGTGTACCCTGATCCCCTATTACACGTAAGGTGGTACGTAGGCACTAAAGGTTCGCAACCGCGGCGGGTGCCAAAATATATATATATATATATATATATATATATATATATATATATATATATATATATATATATATATATATATATATATATATATATATATATATATATATATATATATATATATATATATATATATATATATATATATATATATATATATATATATATATATATATATATATATATATATATATATATATACTTCTTTTCTCACCTCCACCATCTATTTTACATACAACATTTTATAGCCAAAATATACAGATTTTACAAAGAGGTTCCTGCGGAGTATCGTAGATGTTTAGGGTGCTAATACATTCCCTTTGCATAACCAACCCCCTTACCTAGAATCTTTCCCCCTCTTTTGGGTTTTTATCTCTTTTCCCATTCCTTTGGAAACAATAAAGCGCGGTGGCGGTTTTTATTTTGATTTGTACAAGTCTAGTCAATCTAATGGCTTAGTCTTAAACATTTCTACCGCTACAGCCCTTCTTTTACTTGTGACACAAGGAACAACCAGGGTTACAACATATACCATGCAGCGGAATACACAACAAAAGCTCCTCACCAGTATTAAGGCAAAACATATTTCACACAATCCAGGTGCAATAAAAAACATCCCAGGTTTGAAAATAAATCAAACCTAACATAGTAGCTTTCCACCAATGCTACACGCCTGAAGCCAGCAGATAGGTCCAATACATCCCCTGTCACGAATAGTCCATCCTCCACTTGAAGGGATCATTAAAAAACAATATGAACTATCCAAGTTCAAACAAACTTTTCAGTGGAACCTTTTACCTTGACCATGAACCAGAAAGTATCCTCCAAGGATCTCATCTAGAAACAGACAGGATATCTGCTCTGATACCAATTGAAATTCTGGTATAATCATAACTCAGATGTCCTATGACATGTTGAGACATCTGATCTGAACACAACTGTCATGAAAAGATATCAACATGGAAAACATTACTGAAAAGTAAAATAACACACATAATTGTTAACCAAGTTCGGCTCAAACCATCACCTACTCTGGGGGCATACTAAGTCAGGAAGGAAATCCACTAGATAGTATCAATTCGAAGTTAAACTCCCCCGTTTACAACTTCTCACTTAATCACTATGTTGTGCAACTTCTACCTAGATCCTTCCTAGATATGAGAAATCCCATCTCACCTCTAATCACCACAATGATGTCTAACAGTCTGAATCCCAGTTACTATATCGACGACTTTCTACCTATATGAAGATCACACTTCAAACACAAAAAATAGGAAGGCACACTTCCATGACAATACCTAGCCAAGACCTAAAGCTAA
Source organism: Vicia faba (assembly GCA_948472305.1). Lineage (NCBI taxonomy): Eukaryota > Viridiplantae > Streptophyta > Magnoliopsida > Fabales > Fabaceae > Vicia > Vicia faba. The sequence goes on from OX451740.1 coordinate 892,584,540, forward strand.
TCTCCCACGTTTATAGCTTTCCTTCTAACTAAGAACACCAACTTTGAGTTACTTACAAGCTTCCTCCAAGAATAATACTCACTCTTGTTTCACAGCTTTGACAAGAATATAGTGACCATCTCACAATCTGAGTGGTTCACTTACACCAACTCTCCTAGAGAGTGGCTATAGACAGCCCTAATAGTTACATCTTTATATTTTCGATTGGTACACAAACTAAAGCTTCTATGTATAACCTAAAATCCAACTGGATTTTGGCCTTCAATCACAACTCATCAGTTGTTACAAGTCTGTGGAAGATTCTGCATAACAATAGGTCTTCAATCTTTAGTTTCCTAAATTGTCTCCATAATTAGAAATTGCATAATCTTCAATATTTTTACTTGATTCTTCATGATCTATAAAACAGGGCCATATAGGATAATATAATATCCTAAAATATATTTTGTCATTGTGACTTAACAGAATAAACAGATCACTTCAGCTTAAGCGCGATGTCGTATGCTCCTTCATAGGACATCTTTTCGACATGTTGCTCCAGATGATGAGACATCTCATCTCAACATGTTTCTTAATCAAATAGAAATCCAACCCGCTTTCTCCTACAAGTTACAAATCCTATTTAACCTATTGCTGCTATATTAGTTTTACCAAACATAATGCCAATCCAAATGATAGAGAATTAACAATCTTCCCCTTTGGCTATTTTGGCTAAAACTATTTACATAACCTTTGCATACAAAAGCATAAACAATACAAGGGTTCAAACAACATTTCTCAGTAGCAGTAGATTACAGAAGCATATCAGATCAGTCACAATCTTTAGTCTTCAATCTTTACATGTGACAGTCTTCAGTCTTCAGTCTTCAATCATGATGTCATAACATCATACTAGGAATTCTTCGTAGTCCACAACCAATGTTCTCTCTATCTATCTCTCTCTCTCTCTCTCTCTCTCTCTCTCTCTCTCTCTCTCTCTCTCTCTCTCTCTCTCTCTCTCTCTCTCTCTCTCTCTCTTTCTCTCTCTCTCTCTCTATCTCTCCCTCTCTCTCTCTCTTAATGTATTCAATAGATAATAGATAACTCATAGTTTTCTCCTCCTTAAAAAGTTTCTCACTAAGAGATAACATAAACTCTTCTCCCCCTTTTTATCCAGAATATGACAAAGGCTTTAACAAGAGGTAAGAACCATACTCAGATTTATGTCAGGACATTTTATATCACACTTGCCCAAACCAATTCATTGCATCACATCATGCAAAAACCTCAGGATCCTCATATGGTGGTGTAATACGGAGGGAGAACTGAGTTTTGGTTTTGCATTTTATCTTAAATGTTGTGGATAGCAAGAGTCGCCACCAAATTTTCTTTTATCCAATAAGGAAAGGGTGAAAGGAACATGAAATACCTTGATATATTTTGAGTTTGGGGGGTAAGTTATGAAAAAGGGAAGGTGTTAGCACCATTTTCATCTGTAGTTATCTACGGGCTCTTAATTGCTTAACTCGCTTTAATTTGCTTCGTGTGTGCTTTGAAAAGGTTTTAGAAATTCCAATGTAAGGCAGTCTGCTTTATAATAACCCTTGTATCAGTCCTCAAGAGTGTTTATAAAGCGTTTGAAAGTAGTTATTTTGAAAATGTGAGATGTGAAAATTATTTTAGTTTGTGAGCAAGCAATTAAGTGTATCTTACCCACTGAAAGTTCTTTCGTTATCCTTTTCCTTCTTCGTCAGGGATGGTGCTATCCATACCATGAATTGGTAGGTAGCCCCTTCAATTGGATGTGAAGGGACAAGCGTAGGGTCGTCGTTATGGTCATTGAAGGCAACATATAGAGATATCTTAGCAATTCGAAGGGACTGTCATCATATATTCGTAGGCAACATCGAGGGACAAGATCATTTCTCGTAGGCAACTTTGAGGGACATCGCGGGACTATGATCTTTATGATGACTTTAACTGAGGGTCTTTGCTAATGGTATCTCTATGTTCGAGAGACATGACCATTGTTTTTTAAAGGCAACAGAGAGAGATAGGTTACCTTAGAGGTGTACGTGTGCAAATGATTCAGTTTAATTATGTTTGTCTTGAGAGTTAGGGTTATCTAACAATTGATTTTAAATCTTTCTATACATGCCTAGTTACTATACAGTTATATATAAATACATGCATACATAGTATAGGTGTGGAAAGTAAAGTGCGGAAAAATAAACCTAGGCTATTACATCCCATGGGCAGTTACATAATAGAAAGAAAAAAATGTGATAAAATAAACTAAGTTATTACAAAATCAACCGTGCGACCTATACATTTGTTTTCTAGAATTTAAATAGAAAATAAATAAGAAAATGTTAGAAAAGATGTTTTAAAGTCCTAAAATCTAAAACATTAGAAATTAATTTTTCTTTGTGTATTTTTGTAGAAAATAATTTAAGTTAATAATTAATAAAAACCTAATTATTCTAATTAATTTAACAAATTAAAAAATAGGACCTAAAATCTAATTAAATGAAAAAAAATTTAATTAAGAAAACCTAAAAGACTATTTTTTTTATGTAATATTCTGATTTTTTATATATTTTGATTTTAATTGTAAAAAAGAAATAAATTAGTAGAAATAGAGTTTCAAAGAGAGAATATGATCGTGTCTTAGCCATGGTAACTCATCGTCCCTGCGTTAAAGCTTCATTTTCTTATTTAAACATGTTATAAACACCGTGATGAACTCATCTATGCACATGAAATTAGTTAATATGCATAGATTAAAATATTCGAATTCAAGAAAATTACCAAAATCGGTGGGCTTGTGTAAGCTATTCCAGACGGAAATAAAATTGTTTCTGGACTTGGTGAGATTCCTGGGAGCTTCAGGAACACGATTTGAGGCTTGGTTTTGATTGAGAGTGGCTAGAAATTTTGATACGAGTTTGCACCTTTCTTTGAAAATTTGTGATTTTGAAACCTTGCTTCTATGGCAGCCACTTTTGTGTTCTATTATAGTGTGAGGGCTGGTGTATTTATAAAGAAATGAAAATGGATCAAAACAAGACAAAGATCTTGTATCATTATGTCACAATTCATTGCAAAAAAAATACATTGAAATCTTTCCAAAATTGTTTTAAAAATATTCCAAACTTGAAGATTCTTGTTCCCAACATGTTTTCACAGTTTTGGAAAGCTCTTGTGAGGTCTTGGGCCTTCTAGAAGATATCCAAATGAAGCCCACACGCCCTTTGGTCCATCAACTCATATTTTATTTGATTTATTTTGACTTAATTTGAATAAAATAAAAAAAAACTAAAATAAAAATCAAAGTAATGTATGAAAGGACTTAGAGGTCCTCTAACATGTTATAAACATGTTTAAACCTCAAAAGTTAGGCCCATTAGTCCAAAAGTTCAAGATTATTCAAATGAAGTTTCATGCATTTTCTCAAAAAATGCCCAACTTGCACCAATCATAACTCTCTCAAATTTCATCATTTGAAGGTGATCTTGGACTTTTGGAAAGCTCAAGGTGTCCTCTATAATCTCTAGGTTTATCATTTTTGCATTTGAATACTTTATCTTGTTGTAAGTTGCCTTGACAAAAAGTGTCTTTTTGTTGACTTTTGAAATGACGTGTAATGTATTGCCTTATATATCTCAAATGATGCATTTTTTGGACTTGAGATTAGAGAGACAATGTTGTAGAGAATTTAATTCCCATAAAAATGAGCTTTGGTTTGGGAAAAGTTGTTGAAGCATGTGAAAGTTATGCTTGGTCAAAGTTCAGTTGACTTCTCCTAAGGAAACCCTAATTTGGCAACTTTTGACTTTTGATGATTTAAGGGTTTTTCTTGAGGAATCATGATCAACCTTTTATGAAATGATGAATATCACTTCAAAATGTTGATGTTGATCAAAAATCTTGACGTTTGACTGTATGTTGACCATAGTTAACTTTTTACCTTATATAGTTGATTTTCCATCATCTGAGCAATTGATTGAGCAAACTTGTGATGCAAGGCATGAAAACTTGATATGAGTATCCTTGAATACATATGAGGAGTTATGAAAACCACTTGAGGCATTAGAAACCAAAATTTCCTTGTGAAAGATGAAACCCTAGTTGTAGGCTAATTGCTTAAGAGAAGACTTGTTTGATCAATTCCTTGAGTGATCTTGAGCAATTGAGAACCCTGGGAAGATAAGGAGGCCTCTTGAAATAATTTGATTTGAAAATGAGAGGGAAATTTTTGGGGTACAACAGCGGCCCCTGTTCAATCTTCTTAAACCTGAAAGGTTAGATTGGCATGCTCACCGTTCGTGGTCTGAAGGTGGAAAAGGATTGAACACTTAAGTGCCTAGAAATTTACACTCGCATGTGCCTGAAGTAACATTTTTGGTTGATTGTACCGGGAATGGGCTTAAAGATGCCATTTGGAGAGTGAAGGGATGTCGTCGGAGATGGGATTATAGATTCCATCCAGAGTAACTGTTGATGGGAATATCAGAATGAGTCTACGCCTAACTTTGTCTGAATGATGTACCAGAATGAGTTTACGTCCGACTTTGTCTAGAAGATGTATTTGGAATGAGTTTACGCTCGACTTTGTCCAAAAGAGTTTCAGAAGGAATCTACGCTTGATTTCATCTGAATGATGTACTAAAAAATGTCTACGCCTGACTTCATCTAGAAGAGGTATTGGAAGGAATATACGCCTGACTTTTTTCCCAAAAGAGTATCAGAAGGAAATCTATGCCTGATTTTATCTAAATGATGCACTAGAATATTTTTATGCCCGACTTCATCTAGAATAGGTACTGGAAGGAGTTTGCGCCTGACTTTTTCCCAAAAGAGTATCAGAAGGAAATCTATGCTTGATTTCATCTGAATGATGTACTAGAAGACGTCTACGCCCGACTTCATTTAGAAGAGATATTGGAAAGAATCTACGCCAGACTTTTTCCAAAGAGTTTCAGAAGGAATCTACGCTTGATTTCATCTGAATGATGTACTAGAAGATGTCTACGCCCGACTTCATCTAGAAGAGATATTAGAAGGAGTCTACGCTTGACTTTTTTCCCAAAAGAGTATCAGAAGGAAATGTATGCCTGATTTTATCTGAACGATGCACTAGAAGATGTCTACGCCCGACTTCATCTAGAAGAGGTATTGGAAGGACTCTGCGCCTGAATTTTCCCAAAAGAGTATCAAAAGGAAATCTATGCCTGATTTTATCTGAATGATATATTAGAATGAGCCCGTGTCAAGCCGCGTCTAAAAATATATTAGAAGGAACCCGTGTAAGGCTGCTTCAAGATGAGCCCGCGTTAGACTACACCTGGAAATGTCTTAGTAGGAACTTGTGTAAGATTGCTTCAGGATGAGCCCATGTTAAACTGCATTTGGAAATATATTTAGAAATAGCCTGGGTAGGGCTGCTTCAGGATGAGCCCGTGTAAAGCTACATCTGGAATTTTTAGAAGGAACCTGGGTAGGACTGCTTCAAGATGAGCCCGTGTGAAGCTTCATCTGGAAATCATTTGGGGAGGAGCCCGGGTAAGGCTGCTTCAGGATGAGCTTATGTGAAGCTGCATCTGGAAATATTAGAAGGAACTCGGGTAAGGTTGCTTCAGGATGAGCCCGTGTGAAGCTTCATCTGGAAATATATTAGAAGGAACCCGTGTAAGATTGCTTCAGGATGAGCCCGTGTGAAGCTGCATCTGAAAATATATATTAGAAGGAACCCGTGTAAGATTGCTTCAGGATGAGCCCGTGTGAAGCTGCATTTGGAAATTTTTAGAAGTAACCCGTGTAAAGCTGCTTCAGGATGAGCCCGTGTTAAGCTTCATCTGGAAATATTAGAAGGAACCCGTGTAAGGCTGCTTCATCTGGTCGTGTAAATAGTCGCCCCGACCTGTTACGGGAATTGATCTCTGACCTACTGTGTAAAAATTCATCGGCAATGTTCGTCTGGTCGTGAACTAACCTGAAAACAAAGTTAGTTTTATGCAATGTCATGATGTATGAATTTATTTTGTAATTATGCTCTCAAAATAAATGAGAATGTCATATGCATCTTGTAGGCATATTCCATGATTGATTGCAAATGATGTATGGGTGTAAAATGTCGCTGAAGGCAACGGTAAATTTGTATAACAAGGTCTGGCTGAGGAAAATAAATCCCTGACTGTTGCTGGGGGTGAAGAAAGTAATTCTTCAATTTTGTTTAGAATGACTTTACTGGGGATTATCGCTTTCTATTTGAGGACATTCCACTAGTGATCTTCGACTTCTGCTTGGGGATATAAGCATTCAAAGAGAGTTCGTCGTTCGTCGTTCTTTTTGTTGAAGAAATTGATTTTTGTATACCCTGACTGGGGATAAAAGATATGGATATTCCTCTAATGCACTGTCTGACCAGGTTTCAGATACGGGTAGTTACTCTTTTGGGGATAGCCACTCTGAATGAAACCCTGCTGGAGAAGAGAATTTTATCCGAGAATTTGCAGGATTGGAGAAATAAACTCCATTGGGGAATTAAATCTTGTAGATTGTGTTGAGGAAATAATCTCTGATAGGGATTGGAATTTCATAGGCTGCACTGGGGAAGTTTCCATCGTATGCTAGGGAAATAATCAACCTTCATTATCTACTGCGGATCTTTTGGGGAAGATGTTCCTATTAAGCTATCCATCAGGGGTATGGAGGTGAACTTCTAGAAGTTTCTCTAGTTTATGTCTGACTTGCGTTTTAGACTTGATAGGGAATGTATCTCTGTTGAAGATGAGCTTGTGCAGATAGCTCTATAGAGATACTTTCGTGGAAACTGCTCTGTGGGGATTTATGGATGACTTGAACATTATCTCAACTTCTAGAGCCCTTGATAAATGATGGTCAGGGTGATAAGTCTTCTACGGATAGACAAGTGATGAGATAACGGGGCATAGTCGTACACTTTAATCCCTAACTTTTTCCTAGACCGCCTTTTCAGGTTTTTAGTCCACCGAAATACCCATTTTTCCTAAGCCTCCTTTTCAGGTTTTCGACTTACCAGGTGTGCAATTTTTTATATATCCCTAATTTTTTTCCCGAACCCTTTTGGTTCGCCGAAATGCCCTTATTTTTGCCTAGGCATGTCGACCTAGAGGGTCTCTTTTACGCGTAGTATTTTTTTGACTATGTCCGCATTTACAGGGTGCGGAGAATTTTCACTGTAAGTGTTGTAGCATGCTAGAGAATGTTTTCTTGATCGTATGTGACCCTTTTCTGGAACTCATGTTCAATACCCCAAGTGATTCAGATGGAGGTCTTCCCTGGCAATTAGTCACTTTTGAGAGATTCCTTGAATCTTACCTTGACTGCCCCCAGATCAGTTAGACACCATGTCATGCCCCTTGATTATGAAAGGCCTGTTACTGGAAATGTCTTTCCATCTGAGGTGATTTTGTTCATTGAGAGGATTTCCGTTCATTAAATATTCATCGTGCAAATTTCTCTGTTGTCGAACAATTAGTCATATACAAACAGTGGTATTAAAAATAAAAAGCTTATGTCTATCTTGAAGTTTTGAAAATGTATTTTTAGTAAAAACAGAATTTTGTAAGAATATGAATTCAACTCAGGTTTTATAGTAAGCCTTATAGGAGTCAGGATACCTTTTGTAACAGTATGCTTTCGAACTAACCTATGCTTCAGTTAGGACTTTTAAGGGTTGTAACATGGCCTAGTTTACGGTTTAAGAAGCAAAGGAAAAAAGGCTCAAAACTTATTTATTCCCAACCCGTTCTTTGTGATGTTCTTCATCCCTATACTCATTTAATTATGCGTTTAGATTCTAATTGAGTATGGAATGATATTTTGGTGATGGTTCGGATACTAGAAGTTTATTTCAGAAGGTAGTCATTTTTTGTAACATTTTTTTCTTTTGTTGAGGATTTGTAGCGACCTCTTTTGACTTGATTATCCCCAAGTTTTTCTTGAAATGTTTCTTTTGTGATTACAATCAGCAGGATGCCCTATTTTTTTTCTAAGTCTCCTTCATAGGTTTTGACTTAGCGGGCTTTTCTTTTGAGAGATAATGACTTCCTGTTTTACGGGGAACCATTACCGTCTTTTGATTTGAAACGACGTCTTCAATACTATTTGTTGTCTACGAAGTGAAAGCTTGCAACTGAATGGGCATCTGAATTAACTGAGAAACTACCCTGCCCCAGGTTATGATTAAAGGTTTCAATTTATGTGAAAAATAAAACTCATACTTCTTAGGCTCAAAGGGGTTGACTAGGGATTATCTTCCTTATAACTCCAATGTTTAGGATTTGAAACAACGCCTGTACATCATCGGCAAGGTCTATTCAAAAGCATACTGTAGATATTATGGTATCGTTTTCACCATCCTCCCTCTAAAGGCTTACAACTTTTAATCGAGAGTTGAATATCATAAAACGAAGTAAGAAAGAAGTTTAAATATAGTGAAACTGAATTAATTCAAGACAAACATGTGCAATGCATTAATGGGAAAATCAAAGTTTGACATGACAGTAATTGTTTGAACAAACAAATAAATTGAAAATAAAAATTCGAATGAAGAAGCTTATGTCATTGGAAGTAGGGGAAATCCAGGTATTCGTGTCGTTGCTGCTATCAACATCTTCCACAACATTAATTTGATCCTAATTATGATTCACCATGGGAGCGGTGATCACATTGGGAGTCTTAGGAGGATCGAATTCAATCTCCTTGGCGTCAATCATATTTTAAATCTTGTATTTCAGCTCCCAAAAATCATTAGCATCATGCCCAGGACTGCCGAAATGATAGGCACACCTTGCATCGGGATTGTAGTTAGGAGAAGAAGTTTTGGGGTTTGGATGAGATTCTATCAACGTAATCAGATTCATCCTCAACATGTGTTGCAATGCTTGAGACAGTGGCATGTTGATTTTGGTAAACTATCTCTTGGGCTCGTATTGCCTTCGCTGATTACCCTGTTGTTGTTGTCGCACTGGTGCAGGATTAGAGATCAGAACTGTCCCCACAGATTGGTTGTGGTTACCCTTATTACGACCTTTCTGGCCGAACACAGAATTTGACTCTTTCTTCCTATTTTATGGTTTCTTCAGTATCGGAATATGTAGCCACTTGGATTTTACCACTTATGATTCCATTCTCAACATGTTCCCTCGTCAATATCAGTTCAGTGAAACCAGCTGAAGAACATCCAAGTAGGTGGTTATAGAAAGGACCTGTCAGCATGCTCATGAACATGTCAACCAATTCCCTTTCATCTAAAGGAGGTTGAACCCTGCCTACAAGGTCTCTCCATTTATGGGCGTACTCTTTGAAGTTTTCATCAGAACCCATGGACATACTCTGTAGTTGCATGTGGGTGCGAGATTAGCATTATACTGGTACTGCTTATAGAAAGGAGCAACCAAATCTTCCCAGGTATGAATATTGGTCCCTTCCAGTTGATAGAACCATTCCAGCTGTGTTACTGACAATATTTCTTGAAAGAAGTGTACCCATAACTTTCTATCAGTGGTATGGGGTTGGATATTTCGAACATAAGACATCAAATGAAGTTTTGGACATGAAACACTGTCATACTTTGCAAAAGTGGGGATCTTGAATTTGTGGGGGGATAGAGACTAATCTGAGCTCTTTAAAATCTAACCCATGCACTCTCTGGATCTCCATAGCGTTGAGAAGATCTTCCAGCTGTTTGTATTTTTCGTCAGCCGAAGGATATTGTTCATCTAAATAGTCCTCTTTTTCTTCATCAGAACTCTGGTTATCAGCCTTCATACGTTTATCATCTTCCTCTTGGTCATCATATTCTTCTTCAAACTCCAAAGCTCGCTTGACTGAACCTTTGAGCCTCCTACCCATGTTGAGGATGCCAGTTGGTTTCTTGATTTTCCCCTCCCTCTTTTTAGTGATAAGGGCCTTCAGCTCTTCCTACCCCTTGGCTAGATTCAGGAACATTTGCTGAAATTGAGCATTTTGAGCTTGAAGTTCTTTCATAGTCTATTCGAGAGCTATCTTTTACTGAAATAAACAGTAAGAAGATGAGAAAACTTGTCTGTGAGGAAAACCTGTTATGTATGACATGCATGATATGTAAATGCAATATTTTCAGGACCTTATGATATTTAAGTTTGTTAACCAAAAGGAAAATGAAACGAGATTTTTATTAGTAAGTTCATGCGAATACAAAAGATTATAAAGGAACAAATTAAAAACTCCTAAAGCTTTAAGTTTCTTATGGACGCCTCCTTTTTGTGTTGACATATGCATTAAGACTTCGCTCCTCGTGAAGTTGCTTCGTTGGCTCCAACACTTTCTTCTCACTTGCATAAAATTGAGTCTCAAAGGTGTCCTGTTCTTCCTTGAGTTGAATCCAGGACTTCTGCAATTCTTCAAGGACAGTAGGCATGTCTGGATGAAGGATGGTGTGAGAAACGTCTGCTTTGACGACATGCTCCATGATTACTGGTAGGACAGCAGGATATGGCATTATAAGGTTTTGAGCATGAGCTCGTACCCATTTGAGATAGGGCTCCAGAGGGATGGAGTTCTTATGCCCCAGAATCCTGCTATCAATCTTATTGACCATATCCCAAGCACGGATAAATCTTTGTTGGTAACCTTGAAGATCATTTTCATAGTCGAATGCAACACCTCAGATAAGCGTATCATGAGTGCCGTCTCTTCGAGCATTACCAAACTGACATAAATCTAGAGAAGGGTTGTAAGTAATTCCCCCATTTACGCCCAGGAGTGGAACATTAGGGAACTCTCCACAGTGGTCAATAATAATGATGTCTTCCTGGGATCGGGAATACCAATAAATGTCTGAATGAGAGAGTGACATTATCCTTTGAGACCAATTCTTTGAGTTTGGAAGGTATTCCCATGAATTTGATCCGGATAGCCTTTCTGCGAGCGGAGGCCATAGCCTACAAAACAGAACAAAGATAAATCTCTTGGTCCTTGAAAATTCTATGTTATGATGTTATAATGTTATGTTTAAACAAGATAGAAACAAGGTAGCAAGGAAAAGCAAATCATACAAAAGGCCTTAGGTTTAAAGGCTTGCATGAGATTCATAGGTAAGTACCCTCTTGAAGTTTAGTTGGCTCGACATGTCCTAAGAATAGTAACTGGGTTCTAGGAGTCTCAAATCACCGATCTTTCTCTCAGGCATTGTTTCAGTAGAGCACCTGACTTGCCACCGAAATATCCCGAGAGTCGAATCTCAATGAGCGTAGCATAGAGTATCAACCAACTTCGGACTGCACCAAAGTCGGCCATCTCACTACTTTATAATGGCTAAGTTGGTTCAATTAAGGTTCTAAAGGTCAGCTAGTGCTTATGACACCACGCGGCAGCCTAGTGTTATCCTCGACTGACTCAAGGAACATCAGTACCAACCAAAGTGTCGCACTATCATAGACATCACTTCAACCATATCGGTCTAGCTGTACAATTTCCATGATTTATTGCTACTTACCAAAAATGTCCCCAGGTTCTGGTATAGGGTCTTAGCAAGAAATTAAACCTGAGCAAAACCCCAAATATAAAGCAAACAAACAAAGCAAGTAAAAGTGATATATCCCTAAGGTAACCCCTTATTTTAGACAGAAGTCCCCAACAGAGACGCCAGTTCTGTAATACGGTAGGAGAATTGACTTTTGGTTTTGCATTTTATCACAAATGTTGCGGATAGCAAGAGTCGCCACCGACTTTTATCTTATCCAATAAGGAAAGGGTGACAAGAAAAGGAAAGACCTTGATAGATTTTGAGTTCGGGGGGTAATTTATGAAAAGGGAAGGTGTTAGCACACTTTTCATCTGTAGTTATCTACGGGATCTTAATAACTTAGCTCACTTTAATTTGCTTTGTGTGTGCTTTGAAAAGGTTTTGAAAATGCCAATGTAGAAAGTCTGCTTTATAATACCCCCGTATCATTCCTCAAGAGTGTTTATAAAGGGTTTGAAAGTAGTTGTTTTGAAAATGTGAGATGTTAAAATTATTTTAGTTTATGAGCAAGCAATTAAGGGTATCTTACTCACTGAAAGGTCTTTCGTTGCCCTTTTCCTTCTCTGTTAGGGATGGTGTTATCCATACCATGAATTGGCAGGTAGCCCCATCCATTGGATGTGAAGAGGCAGGCGTAGGGTCGTCGTTATAGTCATTGAAGGCAACATATAGGGATACCTTAGCAATTCGAAGGGAATGTCATCATATATTCGTAGGCAACATCGAGGGACAAGATCATTTCTCGTAGGCAACATCGAGGAACATCGCGGGACTATGATATTTATGATGACTTTAACCGAGGGTCTTGGCTAATGGTATCCCTACATTCGAGGGACATGACCATTGTTTTTTTAAAGGCAACAGAGAGATAGAGAGAGAGAGAGAGGCTACATTAGAGGTGTACGTGTGCAAATGATTCAGTTCAGTTATGTTTGTCTTGAGAGTTAGGGTTATCTAATGATTGATTTTAAATCTTGTCATACATGCCTAGTTACTATACAATTATATATACATACAGGCATACATAGTATAGGTGCAGAAAGTAAAGTGCGGCAAAATAAACCTAGGCTATTACATCCCATGGGCAGTTACATAATAAAAAACGCGAGAAAATAAACTAAGCTATTACAAAATCAACAGTGCGACCTATATAATTGTTTTCTAAAATTTAAATAGAAAATAAATAAGAAAATGTTAGAAAATATGTTTTAAAGTCCTAAAATCTAAAACGTTAGAAATTAATTTTTCTTTGTGTATTTTTGTAGAAAATAATTTAAGTTAATAATTAATAAAAACCTAATTATTCTAATTAATTTTACAAATTAAAAAATAAGATCTAAAATCTAATTAAATGAAGAAAAAAAGTTAATTAAGAAAACTTAAAAGACTATTTTTTTGATTTTATGTAATATTCTTATTTTTATATATTTTGATTTTAATTATAAAAAAGAAATAAATTAGTGGAAATTGAGTTTCAAAGAGAGAATCAGATCGTGCCCTAGCCATGGTAACTCATCATCCCTGTGTTAAAGCTTGCATTTTCTTATTCAAACATGTTCTAAATACCATGATGAACTCATTTGTGCACACGAAATTAGTTAAATATGCATAGATTAAAAGATTTGAATTCAAGAAAATTACCAAAACCGGTGGACTTGTGTAAGCTATTCCAGACGATAATAGATTTGTTTCTGGACTTGGTGAGATTCCTGGGAGCTTCAGGAACACGATTTGAGGCTTGGTTTTGATTGAGAGTGGCTGGAAATTTTGATACGAGTTTGCATATTTCTTTGAAAATTTGTGATTTTTAAACCTTGCTTCTATGGCAGCCACTTTTGTGTTCTATTGTAGTGTGGGGGGTGGTGTATTTATAGAGAAATGAAAATGGATCAAAACAAGGCAAAGATCTTGTATCATTATGTCACAATCATTGCAAAGAAAACACATTGAAATCTTTCCAAAATTTGTTTTAAAAACTTTCTAAACTTGAAAATTCTTGTTCCCAACATGTTTTCACGGTTTTGGCAAGCTCTTATGAGGTCTTGGGCCTTCTAGAAGATATCCAAATGAAGCCCACACGCCCTTTGGTCCATCAACTCATATTTTATTTGATTTATTTTAACTTAATTTGAATAAAATAAAAATAACTAAAATAAAAAATCAAAGTAATGTATGAAAGGACTTATAGGTCCTCTAACATATTATAAACTTGTTTAAACCTCAAAAGTTATGCCCATTAGTCCAAAAGTTCAAGATTGCTCAAATGAAGTCTCATGCATTTTCTTAAAAATTTCCCAACTTGCACCAATCATAACTCTCTCAAATTTCATCATTTGAAGGTGATATTTGACTTTTTGGAAATCTCAAGTTGTCCTTTGCAATCTCTATGTTTATCATTTTTTCATTTGAAGAATTTATCTTCATGTAAGTTTCCTTGAGCTTAGAGAGACAAAGTTGTAGAGAAATAAATTTCCTTCAAAATGAGCTTTGTTTGGGGAAAATCTGATGAAACGTGTGAAAGTTATGCTTGGTCAAAGTTCAGTTGACTTCTTCTAAGGAAACCCTAATTTGGCAACTTTTGAATTTTGATGATTTGAAGGTTTTTCTTGAGGAATCATGATTAAACTTTGATCAAATGATGAATATCAATTCAAAATGTTGATGTTGACCAAAAATCTTGACGTTTGACTGTATGTTGACCATAGTTAACTTTTTACCCTATATAGTTGATTTTTCATCATCTGAGCAAATGACTGAGCAAACTTGTGATGCAAGGCATGAAAACTTGATATGAGCATCCTTGAATACGTATGAGGAGTTATGAAAACCATTTGAGGCATTAGAAACCCAAATTTTCTTGTGAAAGATGAAACCCTAGTTGTAGGTTAATTGCTTAGGAGAAGACTTGTCTGATCAATTCCTTGAGTGATCTAGATCAATTGAGAACCCTATGAAGATGAAGAGACCTCTTGAAATAATCTGATTTAAAAATGAGAGGGAAAATTTTGGGGCACAACAGGTGGTTTCCTGAAGGTATCGTGGATAACACAAAAGGGAAAAGGCACAAGAGTCTTTCTTAAGTGGATCCTCTTTGTAGACCAAGACTCTTGTCTTGTAGATCGTACAAGGTCTCACCATGATTTTATTTTTAGGGTAGGTACCTAAATTCATTGATCAAATACAAAGTCCTATCTCCAAGAGAGGCTATCCCTCCAAAGATATTTCTCGGAAATCAACTCACTCTAAGCGAAGTTGTCACAAAATCTCATAGGGATGCTAAACCCCCTTGGCCAATAGACAACCCGTTATATAAGGTTTATATTTTTTGAAACAAATCCTACCAACAAATATATGAAAATATGATAACAGATAACATAATAAATAAAACAAAAACAAATAAGGAAATAGAAAATCTAACATAGAAAAACCCCAAAAATCCTAAAGTTAAAGATAGGGTAAACTCTAACTTAAGGTTCGTGTCCCCGACAGAGTCGCCAGCTGTTGTAACCGGAAAAAATACGAGTGTGGCCACCACTAATTTTTGTCCTAAGGACAAAAAAGGAACAGAAAACCTTAATTGTTTCAGAGGTTACTAGGTTCACGATTTAATTAGATAAAGGAAAGATGTTAGGCACCCTTTATCTCCCTTGTACTCAAGGGGACCCCCTTTAACTTTATGACTTTAACGGGAATATTATCTATTTAATTAGGCAAACAAAACAAGGGTAAAGATTTAGTTTTTTATTAGTGGACTCGCCATGGTTTTTAAACGGTGCGCCTATGTATCTTCTTACGAAGAAATCATAGTCCTTCGTAGTTCGAAGTGTTTGGTTAGTGTTTTTTATAGAATCGTGTTAAGTTGCTTTCGAATGGTGTTTGAACTTGTTTGGGTTTGAAAATTGTATGATGGTAGACAAAGTTTTATCCAAATAGAAAGGAAACTGGAAGATTCTTTATTGAAAATAGTCTTGAGTTTTGATTAGGTTAGTAAAAAAGGGTTTGTAATTGGTTAGTTGTTTTAAATTTTCATTTGATTTTGAAAGAATAGGTTCGGTAATTAAAAAAAGTATGCATAGTTGTGGTAAATATAAAAAGATAATTTAAAGTTTAAAAAATAATAAATGTTGATTAAGTTAATATTTTGAAAATTAGGGTTAATAGAAATATTTTAAAGTTATAACAATAATTGAAACAAGTTAACAAAATTATAGTAAAAGTTAGTATTTAATTAATAGTAAATTATAAATTATTTAAATTTATTATTTAAATTTATATAAAAAGTTTATTATATAAGAAAGAAATAATTTAATGATACTCCTAATAATTAAAAAAGTAAAGTTAAAAAAAAAATAAATCAAACAAAATATATAATTGAAATTATAAAAGGATAAATAAGAGACATGGGGTGTATTTGGTTCTACATAGAAATTTGGGGGAGTGTTATTAGCGATCGGGGTTTGGCCCGTGAAGGATTCAGCCCGTCTGGATAAATTGTGGGTGAGTTAAAGAGTTATGGTGCGCTAGCGTAATCTGGGATGTTTGATCTTGATCACATGGCTGCCATATGTTAACTCTGGAGCATTGATCAAAAGTATTACAAACAGAGAGACATGATTGAAGGTTGACTGGGGTATATCGTGGGCGAGTGTGCATAGGGCCGGTCAACAGTCCTCAGATCATGTAGCCAGTGAATGTCCATACATCACACATCTGGCAAGCGACGGAGGGAGCATTTAACTAAAATTGTTGACAAATTATTTATTTTCCATTTTCCGTTCTCTCTCTCTACGTCTCTCTCTCTCTCTCTCTCTCTCTCTCTCTCTCTCTCTCTCTCTCTTCTCTCTCTCTCTCTCTCCTCTCTCTCTCTCTCCTCTCTCTCTCTCTCTCTCTCTCTCTCTCTCTCTCTCTCTCTCTCTCTCTCTCTCTCTCTCTCTCTCTCTCTCTCTCTCTCTCTAACCCATCAACCGCCATGAAACCCAATATTCCAGTTAAAGATCAACCAGAATCACCAAACCTTCATCCTCCCCAAAGCCATAACTCTTATAACCCCTAACCTCTTTGCATGAACCTTAAGAACCTTAACATCTACGAACCCTAACCCTAAACCTGAAGAACCCTATGTTGAAAACCACCATGAGCGGCCGTTGAGGCTGCCGTGAAGGTGAATGTCCGTTGGGAACATCATCATGTTTCAAGAAAACCCAAGAACCCTATGAATTTTAGAACCCTAACCCCCAAATGTCAAGAACCCTAACCCTAAATTATGGAAACTTAACCCTAACCTTAACCAAATTTTCCAGAATTTCACAATCGATCCCTCAATCAATCCAAAACAACAACAAACATAATAATTTTAGAAGACAATGCTTTACCAACCTTTCCAGCCATGAATCTTGTGTAATTCCTTTATTCTTCTCCTTAGATTCTGCCTCTAATCCTTTTATCTGATTTTGCAGGTACGGTGATGATGAATGAAGACTGAAGGCAAGGGCTTTGGCTTCAACTTTCTCCTCCACAATCTATTCTCCCATTTCTCCCCCTTGTTTTAGTCTTAGGTTTTAGTTTAAATAGGCTTAAGGTTAGAATTAGATTAGGAAATAGATTAATGTTGATTGTTGTTACAAATCAATTAGAGAATTTGATTGATTTTAGATTTGATTTAGTTCTGTAATTAGAATTAGGGTTTCAATTTATGATTCTTGTATCTAGTCCGAATTCTGTATATACATTCATCAATAAAAAAATTCCAATCTTTTGATTCAAAATTATGAATTTCTGGATTGGGCCTTTTGAGCTAACTTAGTGGTGAAGAGAAAACACGCAGTTGAGATTAGGGTTTCAAATCCCTTGATTGACTTTGGTCAACACTACCCAAATAAATCAATAAATAATGATAATAAATATATAAAAAATCATAATAATAAGAAATGCAGAGATGTTGACCCCGTGGTCAACTCACAATAATATGACAAACAAATCATATTAATAACAATAATACAAAATATTATTTAAACAAAATTTATTTATGCAACCAAACAAAATAAACTTTAGTCTAAATAATATATTAAAAGATATCTAAATTTTTATTAAAAATTTAATTATTATTTACAACATTTTAAGACTATCTTTATTTATGGGCCAAAATTCGACGGACTATTTTTAATATAATTATAACAAGCCCATTGCCATACAAAACTTAGAAAATATCTATAATTTTTTAAAATAAATTGTAAATGATTTTAATATAACTTCTTTTACGTGAGCTATAACGCTTATAAAACCAAGTGTTAGAATACATGAAAAATTAGTTACATAAATGAGGAAAAGCTAAAAAAATTAGTGTGAAATACCCTAACGCTCTTAGTAAAATAATTTTTTACTGTAGCACAAAAGCGAGCAAATTTAGGATATGACACATATCCACATCTTGCTTTTGTCTACTTCAGTGGTGAGGTTTCGCCACTTCAATTCAGGTTATCTCTTGCAATATCCAAAGAATCGAAATATGGTCAAGTTGAGTATCGTTCACCCTCACTTAACACTAAAGGGAAACATAAAGTTCACCCTGTTTGAGATCAAGAAGGATGACGATTTAGAAGTTGGGATATTTTTCAATGATACTCTTCTAAGGGTCCAATTGAGGTGAATGCAAATTTTCAAAGATCAGGAGAAGATGTTATCAAAATGTTGCGACGTCCTCAACTATCTTTTTATAACAATATGTAATGTTAAATTTCTATTGAACTAGCTATGTAATTTCGATAATCTATGTTGAATCTATGTGTTGTTGCTTGGTTTTAAGGAATTTGATAATGTCTGTCTCAGGGATGAATTCAGATATGCCTATCAGAATTTGGAAATCAGGTGGCTTCGGATAAGCATGTCTAAATCAATTTGATAAAAAAATAATCGTGATGATTTTGGAGATGTATATGCGAAGTGTCCTTATCTTCGTAACTAAGGTGAGTTCAGATGTGCACATCCGAAGTCTGGGGGTATTTTTTGGTTTTTCGCCAAGGGCCTCCTAGAAAACATATGGGTGGAAAAAGAAATTCCCTTTCTAGTAAACATCACATTAGTTTCACTAAGCACTACGATCACGAAGAAGCACACGAGAGAAAAGAAAATGCGTTAATTTGTTCCTACAACACGTTTATGGATTTTATATTTACAAGTTGTGTGGTTGAGTATATAAGTAGGGTCTCTTATTATAAATGTTGGGAAAAAATAAACAAGAAAGCATATTGATAATTGTTGAAAGTGTAATTTCTTGTGTCGAAGCAGCTTGCTCGATAAAAACAAGGAAGTGTCGAAACACCTAGTGTGTTCAAATTAGTCTAAAGACTGTGTCAAGTTATATTGTGTATGTCGAAGCAGGTTGCTTCAAATAGGATTTCAACTTAGGTCTAAAATAGGTATTTTTGGGCTTTTATAGTTTTGGACTTTTGTCTTAGGGAGAAAGCAAGCTCAATATAAATAGAGAGAGTAACCCCTATTTTTGTAACCAACTCGGATTGAGTATTCACATAATTTACAGTTGCAACTGAATAAAGTTTTTTCCGCAGTTTGTGGATAGAGTGAAACTCTGCAGAAACCCTAATCTCTTTTCTTCTTTAATTTTCTTTTATTTTCATCGTTATTGTGTAGTGATAACAATCTAGTTCATCAAGATTGATAGAAACTCATCATAGGTTTTGGTTGATTTCCAACATCTAGTATCTAGAGCTCCGGTTGAGCGATCAAGGGAAGAAGAAGAAAATCACAATGGCGATGAATTATACGAATGAGAATTTTCCAAAAAGTCTTCCAATTCTGAAAGTTGATAACTATGAGAATTGGTGCAAATACATGAAGGTTATATTCTGTTATCAAGGTCTTTGGGATCTTGTAAAAGATGGGTTAGAACTGCTTGATGAAGATCCTTCAGATGATGAAGAAACTGAACACAAAGAATTGGAGATGAAGAATTATAAAGCTCTCTTTATAATTCACCAATGTGTTAGTCTAAAATTTTTGAATAGGTTAGTAATGTAGAATATGAAAAGAAGCTTGGGAGATTCTTGAGAAATCTTTTAGAGGTGTAGAAAAGGTGAAAGAGGTGAGGTTACAAACTCACAAAAGAACGTATGAATTGCTTCATATGGAAGATAACGAGAGCATATCTGATTTCTTCACTAGGGTTATGAAACTAGTGAATCAAATCAAGGTTTGTGGAGAGACATTGACAACAAGAGCTTTTGTTTCAAAGATCTTGAGATCTTTGGCTTCGAAGTTTGACAATGTGGTAGTTTCCATAGAAGAGTCGAAGGACATGTCTGAAGAAGTGAAAAACACAAGAAGGGGGGGTTGAATTGAAACTTAAAATCAAAAGCAGTAGACACGATATTTTTATCCTGGTTCGTTTGATCTCAAAATACTCCAGTCCACCCGCCAAGGTGATTTCTCCTCTCTCCAACGAGGACTTAATTCACTAATCAAAACTGATTACAATACTACTTTGACAACTTCCAAAGTCTTCTTGAGTACAACCATAACCCGGTTTATCTCAAGGAAAACTATTTTAATCAAAAGAAAATGATTTACTGTGTACTGTTGTTTTTTGTTACAAAAACGATATCACTACTGTGATATATTACATAATTTAAGAGTATAAGAGAATATGAGTATTTGCAGTGTTTAAGATGTATGAGCAGTCATAGGTGAAAATCGTTAACGATTTGTCCTTTAAGCTTGTTTATATAGCATGGAAATCTTATCCAAAATAAAGCGTGATAATGGATACGCAATGCACTTTCCAAATTGAGAAGATTCTTGTCTGAATGAAGTCGTTGCATATGATATTGTCTTTTTTGAAAAGTAACACTTCAGAATAATAGGATCTTGCATGCTGCTTTTACTTCATAACTTTGATGACTCAGAAATGTAAGGATCTGTTGGCATATTAGACTTCTGTTCAGAGTCAGAGTATCTTTTACTTCAACACAGATTCTGATCATCATTCTTCAGAACATTCTGATTAGCTCAGCTTGAAAACTTCTATAGCTTAACTTCTGATGTTGTTTCAGTCAGAACTTCTGTATAAAAAATAACACAAATTTAGAGTGCGTATTTGTTCTTTGTGTTTGTTATCATCAAAACTCTAATTACGGGTTGTAGAATCAAACTATGTTCTAACAATCTCCCTCTTTTCGATGATGACAAAAACTAGGATTTTCAATAAAAAAATATAGAACAAAAAGCTTAAGAGAGTGTCCCCCTGAGTTGATTACTCAGATAGAGATGATATACTTCCCTGAAGTTCCTTCTCGTCATAGCTTTTGATGCATCTCCTTCTGTCCTTATCAGAATATGTTCATTTTCAAGCTTTCAGAGAAAAACATAGAAGTTAAGATATTCAGAATGTTTGAGACTTTGTCCCGGTATACTGTTATTGAAAATATCTTACGTTCTCCCCCTTTTTGTCAGGTATCAAAAAGCAATATAATCAGATTCAAAAAGACGGTTTGTATTGAAAACAGAATGCAATGACATTTTTCAGAAACAAAGAGGATAAGATGAAGAATAGAGATAACAAGTTAAAGAAAGTCTAATAAGGAGGGGGAATTCGTGTGAACAACGCTTCCAGCAAACTCTTAATCTGAGTGCTTGATTCTTTCTGCTTTCCCAAAATGTCTTTGATTTCTTTTGTTGTATCTTCTTGTTTGTCCAATATATCCATGATCTATTTGTTTGTGTCTTCTTAGTTATCCAGTCAGGCATGGATTAAAGCATTCTCCTTTTTCAACTCTTCCAGAGTTTGCATGAATAGAGACAAAGCTGGTGTATCTTCAGGGGTTGCATGCCATTCAGGACACTCTGCAGCCTCTTCTGATTGAACAACTTCTTTTGTTGCAATTTATTTTTCTGGAGTAGTAGTCAGAGGGTGACTCTCAGAATCTAGTTCAGTGGCTTCTAAAGGTTGGTGCTCTTTCCAGGGAGCATTTTCAAGCAGAAGAATTTCTTTCTTGTCCCAGTGACTTAGAACTTGATCTTTGAAGGCTTTCAGCTGATCACTGAAGTTCTGCTGATCCATCTCATAGCTCAATTCTTTCAGCTTCTGGGATGCAGAGTTGAACCATTTTCTGAATCTATCCCACAGAGAATCAAAAGCAGCAGGATTAGAATTCTCTTGACTTGCTTGCTTCAAAGAAGTAACCCATTTCTGTATTTCTGTTTTAAAAATCAACAGGTTCTTACCAACATATGATTTGGTTAAGGTTGGTTTGGGTTTGGGAATGGCTATTTTATTTGAGGTGGAAGCTAGATGGTCCAGCGTTTCTAGATCAGTGACAGTTCTGAGATGATCAGCTGGATGGTTAATTGGTGAGAGAGTAGAGGAATCAGAAATCAGGATTGGTGAGTGAGGAGTGTTTGGTGGTGTGGATTCATATGGTGAAGGTATTTCTGGAATATCATGAATGGAGAGAGGTAAACGAACCGTAAGAGGTTCTGTTATCCCAGGAATTGGGGTAGTGGTATCAGAGTCTGAAAGGGAGTCTTCTGATTGGTTTGCGGTAGCGTGTTGAGTTTCTGGTCCCGGTGTTTCAGAAGATGGATTTTCAGATTGAGGAGTGAGGGGGTTTTGATATTCTGGTTGAGGAGAGTGTGGTTGTGGATTTTCTGGTTGTTGAGTTTGAGTGTTTGGATTTTCTGGGATTTGTGAGGAAAAGTCTTGATCAAACAGTTCAATATTAGAGAGAACTCTTGCAAGTTCTGGTTGATGTTGTTCTGGATGTGGATTGGGGGAGTGAGGTTCATTTAAGAAATTTCCAAGAGTTACAGATGGGTCAAACTCTATGTCAAAATCCTCAAATGTTTGAGGTGAAGGTTTTTCTGTTGGTTAAGGGGGAATGGTTTCAGATGTTGGAACAACTATTAATTTTACAACAGAAACAAAATATGGGTTACCTTTTTTTTTTGCAGCTTTGGGTGTCCTCTAAGAGGATCCTTCTCCTGCTGCCTTCCTCTTTCTAGATTTCTTTCGCACAACCTCTGGAGCTGGCTTGTGCAGGTCACGGATGTTGATTTCTAGAATAGTCCCATCTTCCTTGCACGCTTCAAGGTATCTGACTATAATCTCTGGAGAAGCATCTATCTCAAAGAATAGTGGGAAATACTTCATAGTATTTCTCCTAGAAGTGATGACCTCATGAGAAGCAATTGTTGGTTCCTTCTTAATGCTTTCAATAATCTTCATTTTCTTCAGATTCTTGGCACTCAGTGGTTTCCTAGCAGTTGCTTCCAGAGTGCTGATTTCTTGAGCCTCTATCAGATGTTCTATCAACCTGTTTTCCATCAGAATATCTGAAATCAATCTTCCCAGAGGAATCCAATCCCTCTTAGTTCTTTCTTCTTCTCTTGTCTCTCTCACACTTGTTCTGAGATGGTTGAAGAGCAAATGTGGGAGATTTATTTTGGTCTTCTTTACAATAAAGTATAACAGAAACTGCTGATCAATGTTGATGTAATCAGGAGAGCTTGTAGGCTTTCTGTGATTGATACATCCCAGAATAATTCTAGCCCAGATTTTGTAATGATCTTTCAAGTCTCTGATCTTGCTGGATGGCTGTCCAGAAGTGAAAATTACCCTAGCAATAGATTTTAGGTCAGAACACTTATCAGCCATATCAATGCATCTAACTCCGCCACCATTGTATCCAATGAGTTTCCCAATCAAATATTCTGTAATCATTATCTTCTTCCCCATAACATATGACGTGACCTGGTGATTGTATGAAGTAGAATGAATCCAAAACTCTTTAACAAGAATGGGAAAAGTTGGACCCAACAGACGATCAAAGTATCTGTTCCATCCATGTGCAGTTACATCTTCATACAGATCAAACCCGTTTTCTTGTAAACTTTCAAAATCGACGATCAATTCACAGAGAACTTCAAGGTTGTCGACCGGAGTGAGCAGTGTTCTAATGGGCTTCTCATATTGTTCAGTTGATGAAGAACCAGGAGAACTGTTGAGATTCTTGAGACTTAATGAGGATGCCATTGTTCACATGGATTCTTTGAAGAAAACTGATAGAAAGGATGTTTTGAAAAACCAGAGCAAGAGAGAGTATTGAAGGTGGTAAAACGTGAATGAATGAAATAGTAAATTGAGTTTATATAAGCACTTTTGAAAACGTAATCAGTAAGAAAGAGAAAATAAGTAATGATTATACTAAATTAATGAAACCTGAAATTACGGGATTTAGTGAGATATTGAATAGTTACCAATGACAAGTGTCTCAATGCATCCAATCAGAACCTTGGACCTTTAAGAATTTGAACGCATGTTCAGCCTCAGAAGGTAGCTTGTGAGAGGATGACAGATGTTTGATGGTGTGAACTGCACGCCTCTATCCTTGAAATGAAAAGTTCAGATCTTCATAGATAGATTTTGATGCAACTGTACTCCTAACTTCTAAAGATAAGTTGATCAGATATTCATAGAAAACAGTAAAATTATGAGGGTTAGAATATGCAAATAAAACATTTTATTCTGGACACAATTTCATGTTGATATGTTTCAGAATGAAATTGAATCTATCTTCAGAAAGGGGTTTTGTAAACACATCATCCCATTGATGGTCTGTGTCAATAAATTTTAAAGTAAGAATTCCTTTCTGAATATAATCCCTAATAAAGTGGTGTTTTATTTCTATATGCTTAGCCCTAGAATGCAAAATGGGATTTCTAGATAGACAGATGGCATAAGTGTTATCACAGAAGATATGGATTTTACTCTCAAATATGTTGAAGTCTTCAAGTGGACTTTTCATCCAGAGCATTTGAGTGCTACACCCAGCAGCTGCTATGTATTCAGCTTCTGCTGTTGACGGTGCTATTATGGATTGTCTCTTGCTAGTCCATGAGATCAGGTTGTCTCCCAGAAACTAGAAGCTTCCAGAAGTGCTTTTACGCTCTACTCTATCTCCAGCAAATTCAGCATCACAGTATCCTACTAAGTTGTATTCATTGGATTTTCTATAAAACAAACCCAGATTAGTAGTACCTTTCAGATACTTGAAAATTCGCTTAACTGCTGTTAAGTGAGATTCTCTAGGATCTGATTGGAATCTAGCACATAAGCAAATACTGAATAAAATATCAGGCCTTAAAGCCGTCAGATAAAGGAGAGATTCAATCATACCTTTGTAGATCTTCTGTTCTACCTTTTTACTTATCTCTTCCTTTTCCAGAATGCACGTAGGATGCATTGGAGTCTTTGAGGGCTTACATTCTGAGAGGTCAAATTTCTTCAGAAGTTCTCTGACATATTTGCTCTAATGAATGTAAGTTCCTTCTGGAGTCTGGTTTATCTGAATGCCCGGAAAGAATTTAAGTTCCACCATTAAGCTCATCTCAAACTCTGCCTGCATGCACTTAGCAAATTCTCTTCCCAAAGAAGGTTTAGTGGATCCAAAAATAATATCATCTACGTAAATCTGACAAACTAAAATGTCATTCTTAAATGTCTTACAGAACAAGGTTGTGTCCACTTTCCCTCTGGTGAATTCCTTTTCTAACAGGAAGTTACTTAGCCTTTCATACCAAGCTCTGAGAGCTTATTTCATACCATAGATTGACTTTTTTAGTTTGAAAACATACTCTGGGTGTTTGGAATTTTCAAACCCAGGGGGTTGGTTCACGTATACTTCTTCGTCAATGTAACCATTTAAGAATGCACTTTTGACATCCATCTGATACAGAGTGATGCCATTATTTATAGCAAAAGAGATTAAGAGTCTGATAGATTCTAACCTGGCGACTGGAGCAAAGGTCTCTGTATAGTATATCCCCTCTTGCTGACTATAACCTTGTGCCACCAGTCGTGCCTTGTTTCTGATGACTTCTCCTTGCTCATTCAGTTTGTTTCTGAACACCCACTTTGTTCCAATGACATTGAATCCTTTTGGTTTGGGAACCAGATCCCATACGTCATTTCTGGTGAATTGGTTTAATTCCTCCTGTATTACCAAAGTCCAGTCATTGTCCAAAAGAGCTTCATTAATTGTTGTTGGTTCAATCAGTGAGACCAGACCCATGAGGGATTCTTCAGAGTTTCTGAATGTTGATCTTGTTCTGATTGGATCATCCTTCTTTCCCAGGATCTTATCTTCTGGGTGAACTATGCTGCTTCTGGATAACCTTTTCTGGAGTTGATCAACAGAAGGTACTAGAACACTTGTGACATTTTCTTCTGAAGTTGTTGGAGTATCTCTATTGGAAACTTCTGATGAGTTTTTCTTCAGCACCTATGAATTCAACTTCTATATCTGCAAAATATTTATTCTGCTTTGACTTTTGAGGGTCAAGCTTATCATCAAATCTAACACTGATTGACTCTTCAACAATCTATGTTTATGTATTGTATACTCTGTACCCTCTTGAGAATTCAGAGTATCCTAACATAATACACTTTTGTGCTTTAGAGTCAAACTTGTTCAGATGATCTTTAGTATTCAGAATAAAACATGTGCATCCAAAAGGATGGAAATAAGAAATGTTGGGCTTTATGTTCTTCCACAATTCATATGGAGTCTTTTCCAAAATAGTTCTTATAGAGATTCTATTTTGAATATAACACACTGTGTTAATTTCTTCTTCCCAGAAGATCTTAGCAATGATAGTCTCATTGATCATGGTTCTGGCCATTTCTTGCAATGTTCTGTTCTTTCGTTCTACAACTCCATTTTGTTGGGAAGTTCTAGGACAAGAGAAGTCATGCGAAATGCCTTTTTCATTAAAAAATGTTTCAAATTTTTTATTTTCAAATTCTCCACCATGATCACTTCTGACTTTGACAATTCTAAGATCCTTTTCATTCTGAACTTGGTTACAGAAGGTAACGAACACAGAATGTGACTCGTCCTTGTGTCTTAATAACTTTACCCATGTCCATCTGCTATAGTCATATACGATCACTAACCCATACTTCTTGCCACTAACAGACGCAATTTTCACTGGTCCAAATAAGTCTATGTGCAGAAGTTCTAATGGCCTAGAGGTGGAAACAACATTTTTAGCTTTAAAAGTAGGTTTTTCAAATTTTCCTTTCTGACATGATTCACACAGAGCATCTGAGTTGAACTTCTGATTAGGAAGTCCTCTGACCAGATTGAGTTTGTTAATTTGAGATATTCTTCTCATACTAACATGCCCCAATCTTCTGTGCCAGGCCCATTGCTCGTTGTTAACAGAAAGAAGGCATTTTACATTCTGACTTTTTAGTTCAGAAAGTTTTATCATATAAATGTTGTTTTTCCTCTTTCCATTAAACATGATAGTTCCATCTTTCTGACTAACAACTTTGCATGAATTTCGATTAAAAATTATATCATAACTGTTATCACTTAATTGACTTATGGATAACAGGTTATTCATCAATCCATCAACTAAAAGCACATTATTAATAGAAGGAAGATTACCATTAGCTATTGTTCCTGAGCCAATGATCTTCCCTCTTTCGTTGCCTCCAAAGCCCACGTAGCCTCCAGGTTTAAGTTTCAGGCTTTGGAACATATGCTTTCTTCCCATCATGTGTCGAGAGCATCCAGAGTCCAGGTACCATGACTGGTGTTTTAGCCTTGCTGCTAAAGATATCTGCTACATATATAATTTTGTCTTTAGGTACCCATATCTTTTTGGGTCCTGGTTTGTTAGTTTTACCAAAATTCTGTTTGAATTTTGGTTTGGCAGAATAATATTACTAGTGTATTTTAGGTCATGGGTGTGCCTGTATGTGAAGTGTTATTTTAATGGTGTGCGTTTTATAACTAGTTCCATGACTTTCTTAGGTGGAGATACCTTACCTTGGTATCTTATTCCTTTTTTGCCATTCCTGCTAACTCCATAGATCATTGAAGCCATTTTGCTTCTATCTATGTTTTTATCCAGAAACTTCTGAAAGTTGTGATCATATTATTTGATGATCTTATCAGCATTACTGGGAGTCTCTGACATTATTTCCTTCTGAGAGTTTTGTAAATCATTTTCTAATTTTAAAATCTTTTCTTTTAACTCAAAATTTTCTAATCTAAGACTCTCAGTTCTTTTAGAGTCAGAGACAAGATCCTTTTCAGGTTCTTGAATTTGACTCTAATCTGTTGATACCTTTCCAGAATTTCATTCAGACTTTCTACAAGTTCAGCTTTAGTAAAATTAACAGTGAAATCGGGGAATACCTCTTCTGTGTCTGATTCTAAGTCTAAACCAGAAGCTTCACTGTCTTCTGTCACATTTTCCATAAGAGCGATGTTGGCTCTTTCATCATCTGACTCTGAGTCAGCATCAGAAGTGTCTGAATCGTCCCATGTTTCCATGAGGCTTTTCTTCTTCTCCTTGAAGAACTTCTTTTTGGTCTTCTCCTTCTGAAGCCTTGGACAGTCACTTTTGTAGTGCCCTCGTTCATTGCACTCATAGCAGATGATGTCTTTATTATTTGACTTTCTGTGATCGGAGGAAGCTTCAGATCTTCTGTGTCCAGATGAAGACTCAAACTTTCTGTATCTGGAGGAGGATTCATTCTGATTCTCTGATCTTCTCGGGTTTCTGAATTTTCTTTGTCTTTGCTTCCACAGTTGATTGACCATTCTGGAGAGAAGAGACAATTCGTCTTCTTCTGATGAGGATCCATCAGAAGTTTCTTCCATATCCTGCAAAACCTTAGAGTCAAGTTTTTTGTTAGATTTTAATGCTAAAGGCTTACCTTGTTTCTGAGGCTCGTCTTCTTCTAGCTCTATCTCATGACTTCTGAGGGAGCTAACAAGTTCCTCCAGAGATATCTTGTTGAGATCTTTAGCCAGCTTAAGTGTAGTGACCATTGGCCTCCATTGCTTTGGTAGACTTCTGATGATCTTCTTTACGTGATCAGCAATAGAATATCCTTTGTCAAGAACTTTCAGCCCAACAACAAGAATCTGGAATCTTGAGAACATTGCTTCTATGGATTCACTGTCTTCCATCTTGAATGCTTCGTATTTCTGAATGAGCGCAAGGGCCTTGGTTTATTTAACTTGTATGTTGCATTCATACGTCATTCTCAGAGAGTCAAACATGTTTTTGGTTGTCTCTCTGTTTGAGATCTTCTCATATTCTGAGTATGAGATGGCACTGAGAAGTATTGTTCTGGCTTTATGATGGTTTCTGAAATCACGCTTTTGCTGGTCAGACATCCTTTTTCTATCTATCTTCTGATCACTTTCATCCACAGGATGTGTGTATCCATCAATTACCATGTCCCATAGATCAACATCATGAGCCAAAAAGAAGCTCTCAATTCTGTCTTTCCAGTAGTCAAAATTTTCTCCATCAAAGACTGGAGGTTTGCCGCTGATTCTGTCCTTGTCCTCATGATAGTCATTGTTGATGTTTTGGCTTGGTCCCACCATAGTGTTTTTCTAAAGCTTGGATCTTGTACTGACACGGTTAAGTGTATGAACTCAGAACTAGGTGCTCTGATACCAATTGAAGAAATGAAAAACACAAGAAGGGGGTTGAATTGAAACTTAAAATCAAAAGCAGTAGACACGATATTTTTATCCTGGTTCATTTGATCTCAAACTACTCCAGTCTACCCGCCAAGGTGATTTCGCCTCTCTCTAACGAGGACTTAATTCACTAATCAAAACTGATTACAATACTACTTTGACAACTGCCAAAGTCTTCTTGAGTACAACCATAACCTGGTTTATCTCAAGGAAAACTAGTTTAATCAAAATAAAATGATTTATTGTGTACTGTTGTTTTTCGTTACAAAAACTGTATCACTACTGTGATATATTACACAATTTGAGAGTATAAGAGAATATGAGTATTTGTAGAGTTTAAGATGTATGAGCAGTCGTAGGTGAAAATCGTTAACGATTTGTCCTTTAAGCTTGTTTATATAGCGTGGAAATCTTGTCCAAAATAAAGCGTGATAATAGACACTCAATGCACTTTCCATACTGAGAAGATTCTTGTCTGAATGAAGTCGTTGCATATGATACTGTCTTTATTGAAAAGTATCGCTTCATAACAATAGTGTTGTACCCCAAAATTTGCCCTCCCATATCCATCAAGAATTGCCAAGTCAAGGTCACAAAATTCCCCAAGGGTTGTGCAGCTCAACTGGCTCCTATACAGTCAAAACTAGGGTTTGAGTTCTGGTCAAGCAAAATTTTTTTTGAATACAAGAAAAAAGAACAAGAAAGCAAAAAAAGAAAAAACAAAAAAAACTTCTTCTTTCTTTCAACAAAAGGTCAAGATTGCACAGTCAAAACCCTAGATTGCACTACAGTCAACTGTAGGGGCAAAATGGTCATTTGACAGTCAAAAGTTCAAATTTTTGGTCAATATATCATTTTGAAGCCACAAACATCATTTGATCAATGCTTGATCATGATTCTCAAAATTTGGCTCAGAAATCATCAAAGATGCAAAAGTTGCTATATTTGGACAGCTGAAAAAGTCAACAGAAATTGACCAGGGCATAACTTTCACATGGATTATCAGAAAAATTCCATCCAAAGCTCATTTTGAAGAGAAAGACATTTCCTACAATTCATCTTCATGTTCCAAGTCCAAGAAATGCTCTCATAAAAAGTTATCAATTTCAACATTATAGGTCATTTTCAAAAGTCAACAAAAAGTGACTTTAAGTCAAAGGCCATAACTTGAGATTGGTAAATCAAAATGACATGGGGCCAAAGCCATTGGTTAAAGGACTCAAAGACCTTTCCAAAATGTCCAAGAACATGTGAAAAGCTTAAAAATTGACCAAGTTATGCCTTGTGGAAGTTGGGAAATTTTTGGAAATTTTTGAAAGTCAACATTGATGCAAAAGGCCTAAAAATGCAAATGGGCCCAATTGTCTTCCAAATTTCTTCATGCCAAGCCTATGCACGACCATTAGGCCCAAAGGGAAGTATTCTCATATTTTTTAATTATTTATTTGAATTAATATTAATTTATATTCATTTAAATGATTTTAATTCATGAAAAATATAACCTTAACCTAAAAAAATCTTTTTATGCACATTATAATGTCAATATTTCGTGCTTAATGGATTATGGCAATTTTTGATAAGATTGAATCATGATTGAACAAAAACAACATGAAAAGAGATTTGGAAAAGATATGAAAAATCAAATATTTGAAACCATGAATGCTTGAGATTTTGCCTAGTTTTCTTGACCTAAATCACTCCATATATGATCAGCATCACAACCCTAATCATCCTAGACTAAAAAGCTGCGCATAACCAAGCCTTACATTCTTGAAATTTTCCATAAAAACACCAAGACTGAAAACTAGCTTAGAGGACGATTCAAGCTTGGATTTTTGTTTCAATAGCATTCTGAGACATCACTGAGTGTTTCTCAACCATTAACAACAAGCAAAACACCTTGTACTGGTATCCATGAGTCCAACCGTACCTTGGAAATTTTGAAATCATATAGCATGATTCCATCATCTTTATGCATTTTTTTTCATGGATTCATGTATATATTGATGTTTCTGAACTAACCACTATGTTTAATTATGTTATTTTGCCCTATATGCCAATTCACCATTAGAGAGGCCTAGGGTTCCGAAACTTCCAAATTGGGCGTTATCAGTTCGTGTAAAATTAAGACACACCAATGCTATAATTGAAATCTGCAGGTTGAGACGAAGAAGACAAGATGCTCGCGCTCAATTTATGCACATTCAGGACCTAATCGCTATTTTGAAAACACGCATATATTGAGGGGGTTCAAAACCCCCGTTAAACATCTGTTATTTTTTCAGGCAGAAAGAAACGTGAGGAAGATGATGTGCTGTCCTTCAACGATAGGCTGGGTTTTGAATTTCGCGCGTGAATCCTTAATGCATTTGCTTTTTCCTTTTATCATTTGTTTGTTATAATATATTAAACGCGATTCAAGTGGTTCAGTGGTTAAGTGTTTAGCTGGCAACGTCAAAGACCTGGGTTCAAGTCCCAGGTCTGAATAATTTCACGCTATTTTTCTATCCTCATTCCCATGCAGGCATAACGTTGGTACGTACCGTGTTCCATCAGCATCTCACCATACACGCGTCCAACATGATCAGATCAAAGGCTTAAATTAAGAGAACATGCTAGCACCAGTCAACGCGTTGCACATGACCCAGAAAGTCAAGGAAATTCCAGCTTATTGGGCCAGGCCTCTCCAGTTTACACCTCCATAATGGGACAGCAAACCCCCCTGGTTCTATCTTTTTCTATTTTTTTATCTTTTATTATTTTTAATTGTTTATTTGTTTATTTATTTTCTGAGTTAAATTAAATATCTTTTTTTACAAAAAATACAGAAAAACATCATAAAAATAAAATGTCCAAATAAAAATAGAATTTTTAATTTTAATTATTTTCATAATAAATACTTATAATTATTTAATTTAATTAGGTTTTCAATGTTAATTTCTCTTTTATGAAAATCCAAAAACATGTAGAATTAGATTAATTGATAGTTTTAAGGTCTTTTTAATTTTTATTTCTCACCATATTATTTATTTATTATTTTCATAATTAAAATTGTATATAATAAATTTTAGGTTTAATTTAGATCTTTAATTTAATTCTTTCTTAATAAATAAAAAATATTAGAATTAGGGTTTGCCGTTTAATTTAATTTCAATTAACACTCTTTTTTTTTCTTTTAATAAATAAAAAACATAAAAATCTAAAAACATTCTCCTTTTGAATTTTAATTTTAATTTCCTATTTAATTCTAATTAATTAATTCTTGTAATTTAATTTTTTGCAAAAGGGTCCAACGCCCTAGTTTTATTCAATTCTTTTATTGCGCATTTATTTTATCGCTTATTATAATTATGTAATTGTCCCTAAGCCATGTAATTTATTTTTTCGCACTTTTATTTTCTTCGCACTATTTATTTTTCCGCTAAATCGGGTCCGGTTTAATTTTGGCGATGTGGACCCGCGCCTTTGTAATAGTCGTAGATTTATCTTTTCCGCACTCCTAACTGTTAATCAAGCATGAAAGAATGAATGTCTAATTAAAATCAAGCGTAGAACACGACAAACATGACAAGACCAATAACTGAAACATGACACACGATTCGCACACACCACCCCTAGGGTACGCCTCACTGTTGCCTTGCCTCGAAAGGTGATCGTCGAGTAGAGGATGTCTTAGTAAGTCCTCATGATCCGGGAACCTGGCATGAGGGTAGCTTCTAAGGTGTCTTCCCATTGCTCCGGTGATCACCATGTCCCGAACCTCGAATTGACCCGAACACCTCCAACGGTGGTGCTACCTACCTCTCAATGGTGGGATGGCACTACTTTAAGGACATTTACACAGACGAATTCCTTAGGGTAGGTAGGTTCTCAAGGATACTTGCTCTAATCTCAAAACAAACTCAAAAGGACTTTTCACTAACACCTTTTCAAAAGCTTTCAAAGCAAATCTTTCAAACACTCTGACGTACGAGTCGAACTGAAATTTTTCAAAGAAACTTTTTTAAACCCACATTGAAAAGCAAGCACACAATTTTGAAAACACAAGTGAGCAAGTATCTAAGAGCCCATGGATAACCATGGATAGAAAGGGTGCTA
The DNA here is from genome assembly GCA_948472305.1 of Vicia faba. Lineage (NCBI taxonomy): Eukaryota > Viridiplantae > Streptophyta > Magnoliopsida > Fabales > Fabaceae > Vicia > Vicia faba. The sequence continues at coordinate 892,617,696 of OX451740.1, forward strand.
ACACCTTCCCTTTCTATAACCTAACCTCCCGAACCGAGAGCAATCTCTTTAAGGAATTTTTCTGTGCTTTTGTCCTTTCCCATTGGAGAAAATAAAAGACGGTGGCGACTCTTGCTTCCGCGACATTTCGCGAACCAGCGTTAAACAGTCAGTTCCAGATCCACCGATCACAGAACTGGCGACTCTGCTGGGGAAAAAACTTTAAAGTGAGGTGTACCTTAGGGCTAAGTCATAACTGTGTTTTCACTTGTATTGTTTTGCTTGCTTTGCTATTGTGGGTTGCATCGGAGATACATAGATCCTAACCCGGATCTGGGGATACCCTGTTTAGGTAGCATAAGCTGTGAGGGACCTGTCCGGCGTAGACCGACACAGGTGAAGCAGTGGCTACGTTGGTGTGACACCTTAGTCTGTACCGATATCCCTTGTGTCGCAACGAGGAGAATATGGGTCTTCTAAGGAGTCATTAAGCACCAACAACCTTAGAACCTTAATTGACACAACTTGGCCTTTAGAACAGTAGCAGTATGCTACGCCCATTGAGGCTAAACTCTCGTGATGGTTCTGGCCGCAAGAAAAGATTGCGATGCTGGAGTTATGACCGATTGAGGGTAGTCAATGATATTGGGATCCTCTAAGAACCCGGTTACTTTTGATTAGGACAGGTATGAACCAACGAACTGAAAGAGGGTAGTACCTAGACCTCATGCTGGCCTAAACTTTAGGGGCTTGCCTTGTGTGACTTGTGTGCCTTACCATGTTTGCCTTTGTATCTGTATGTGGTGTGCTTTGTCATAACATCATAGCATCATGAACATTGCATGCATCCTGACCATTTCAAAGACAAGAGGGTTTCATCTTTGCTCTGTTTTGTAGGACACTATGATGCCTGTGCGAAGGAATACTATCCGGTTCAACTTTGTTCGTTCACCTGAGTTGATTGATGAGTTGGTTAGCAGAATTCCAAACACCACTTCCTTCATTCAGAGGCATGGTTCTCTTCTCAGTTTAGTCACTGCAAAGCGGGATCAACAGTTGATGAGTGTTCTGACCCAGTTCTATGACCCTCAGTACCAGTGCTTCACCTTCCAAGACTTCCAGCTGGTCCCTACCCTGGAAGAGTTCTCTAATCTGCTTGGTATACCTATCTTGGATCAGACTCCCTTTACTGGTTGGGAAAAGACCCTCAGGCTTGAGGACATTGCTGCAGCTCTTCCTTTGACCCATCAAGAGGTAACAGACAACTGGGTAACTAGAAGTGGAGTTAAGGGTTTCTTGGCCAAGTTTCTGATTGGTAAAGCTAACAGCTTCTGGAATGACTTGGACTTTAGGGCATATGAAGACATCTTGGCTCTCCTAATCTATGGGTTAGTCCTGTTTCCTAATCCTGACAACTTCATCAATGTCACTTCCATTAGGATCTTTATGTCTCAGAACCCTGTGCCCACTCTCTTGGGTGACATCTTGCAACAACTTCATGCCCGTACTACCCGAAGACGAGGAACCCTATGGTGTTGTATCCCTTTGTTGGTGAGGTGGTTTATTTCGCACCTCCCTAAGTCCGTACTGAAGAACCAAGAAGGAAGAGGTTGGGCTCACAGGTTAATGTCTCTCACCGATAAAGACATCATTTGGACTTGCAGAGGTATGGATGAGATAGCTATTATTGATCGATGCGGGGAGTATCCTAATGTTCCTCTGATTGGTACTCAAGGAGGGATCTCGTACAATCCATGTCTAGCACTCCGTCAGTTTGGAAGAGCAAGAAGAGCAGGCCCCCATGAGATGTTGGTGCCTCACATCAGTTTCGAGTTTCAGGTGGATAGTGACGAGCTACGTCGTAGGTTCATCAAGGCTTGGGAGAAAGTTCATAAAGCTGACCCACAAGAGCTAGGGCCAAAGACTTCTCTACCTATGGAAACCTACTACAAATGGGTCCGCATCCGTGCTCAGAAGTTAGGTATGCCGTATGAAGCTGTCAGACCCGTCATCCTTGAGTGTCCTGATAAAGATGGTGTTCCTCCAACTGTCCTTCCTCCTCAGATACCTACTGATTATGAGACATTGAAGAGATCTTGGTCACAACTGCAAGAAGAACGGGATTCTTACCGGGAAAAGTTCAACGAGCAGGAATCAAAGATCCAGAAGCTGACAAAGCAATTGGAGAATGAGAGAGCTCTGAATGCCTACCTCCGTACTGAGAAGAGGAGACCATGGGATCAATGAGGAATTCTGAATGTGCCTTTACAGTTTTTATTTCCTTTCCATGTAAACGCCTAAGGGCAATTTGTTGAATAATTTCAGTTACAAAGTTGAATCTAATGAAGTGTGTTCTTTTTTGTTTACAAAGTTGATTCCCGATTGTCTTTGAAAACATAATTCATACGCATTTCATACATCATGTGCATAGCAGGTTTTTCCCTTTTCAGGTTGCTTACAGTTCTTCGCTGTTTATTTCAGCATCATGAATTCCGGATCCGAATCAACTGAAACTTCAATCAAGGCTCTCCAGGCGCAGAATGCGCAGTTTCAAGAGCTAATCCTGGGTCTAGCCAAAGGCCAAGAGGAATTGAAGACTATGCTCCTGAAGAAGGAGAGGAAGAAGAAAAGAAGAACTGTTCTATTCAACTCGGGCCGAAGGTTGGGTAATACTCTGCACCAGGAAGAGGCTGTTTCTTCTGTTGGCAAGAGTCCTTCACAGGCAGAAGTCAAGGTTCCTACTCCAGAGGTCTCCGACAACGAGACAGATTTTGATGAAGAGCAGTACCCTCCTGAAGACAACAAGTACAAACAACTGGAAGACAGGTTGAAGGCCATGGAGGTTCAACAGGTACCTGGGCTGGATTTCGGAGATCTGGGTTTGTCGACTGGTGTGATCATTCCACATAAATTCAAAGCTCCCACCTTCTCCAAGTATGACGGGGCATCCTGTCCCAAGCTGCATTTGAGGTCCTATGTTCGAAAGATTCAGCCGTACTCTGCGGACAAGAATCTATGGATCCACTTCTTCCAGGAGAGTCTTTCAGGGACTCATCTCGAATGGTTCTATCAGCTGGATGGGACCAAAGTTCGTAACTGGGAGGAGCTGGCTACTGCTTTCTACAAGCAGTATCAGTATAATGCCGACCTTGCCCCCACACGTACCCAACTCCAGGGTATGTCGTTAGGTGCAAGTGAAGGTTTTAAAGAGTACGCGCAGAAGTGGAGAGACTTGGCTGGCAGGGTGCAGCCACCTTTGACTGATCGAGAGTTAGTGGACGTGTTCTTGGGGACCCTATCTGGGCCGTTCTTTAATCATCTCATTGGGAACTCTTCCGCTGGTTTCACTGATTTGATCTTAACTGGAGAGAGAATTGAAGCTGGGTTGAAGTCTGGGAAGATTGCAAAGGCTGCATCATCATCTGGGTCGGACAAGAAACCGTTTAAAAAGGAGTCTAGTGCTGTGTATGGCTCCCGAAAATCAGAAAGACCTGAACGCCGCCAATCTGTCAGTGCGGTCATGATTGCTACGCCTGCTGCCGCTCCCCGGCCGAACAATCCTCAAAGGGCTGATAGACCTCGGAGAGAGTTTACCCGGTTAAGCATGACCCTGTCGCAAATCCTGCCACAGTTACTATCCACCAATTTGGTGACTGTCAAGGAGGCGCCAAAGTTCTCAAACACTACCTCTCCTAAGTACAACCCGAATGCCCGTTGTGCTTACCATTCAGACAGCCCAGGGCATGCCACTGATGACTGTTGGGCGTTAAAGAATAAGGTGCAAGACCTTATCGATGCTAAAGAGATACAATTCGAGGCGCCTGCAAAGCCGAACGTAGTTACTGCCCCTATGCCTCAGCACGGGGTAAATGCTATTGATGAAGATGTTTATGCTGTTTCTGTGGAGGATCTAGCCACTCCTTTAAAGATCATTAAGAAGAACCTACTGCAGGCCGGTTTATTTCCGGGTTGTAGTGAGGGTTGCCTGTTCTGTGTTGTGTCTCCATCCGGTTGTCCCTTGCTAAAGTTAGGCATCCAAAGCTTAATGGATAGCAAGGAGATTCTATTCAAGAAGTCTGTTGTTCGTATGGTTCCAATGGAAGAGGTCTCTGTGGTGACTATCTTCAACAATCCGATCCCGGCTCTCCAGAAGAAGCCTGTTCAAATTCTGACCGTCGCACCTGTTACTATCACCGTTCCTGGGCCCCTGCCCTATGTATCCAACAAAGCTGTCCCTTGGCACTATGGGGCAGATGTATATATAGATGGAGTCAAACAAGAACTCAACGCTGGCGCCAGCATCTGTGACATCACTGGCCCGGCCAAAGTTACCCGCAGTGGCAGGCTCTTCTCGCATGACATTGCGCCACCGGCTGCCCGAAGACCACTCCTGATAATTCCTGCAAGTACACCTACTCCCGCTGCTGATCAAGTTGTTATTCCTGCTGCTGATCCTATTGTTTCTCCTGCTGCCGAGTCATCCAATGCTCGGGGCAAGGGAATTGAAACTGAGCCTGTCCAGATGGAGGTACCCATACCCATAGCTGCTGAGGCCTCCCCACAAGAGATGGAGGAAATTCTAAAGATTATAAAAAAGAGCGATTTTAATGTCGTGGAACAGTTGGGGCATACGCCCTCCAAGATATCCATGCTCTCTTTACTGCTGTGCTCTGAGGCCCATGCAAAGGCCCTAATCTCATTCCTTAAGAAGGCTCATGTGCCACATGAAACTTCTGCAGTCCAATTCACTGATTGCGTGGCAAGTCTAACGGCGGACAATGGCCTGGGTTTTTCAGATGCTGACTTGACCATGAAGGGGAAAGATCATAATGATGCTCTGCATGTCTCAATTGAATGCAGGGGCACCACCTTGGCACATGTGTTGGTTGATACTGGGTCATCTTTGAATGTGCTACCCAAGAAGGCTCTGGATCGTCTAGATTGTGAAGGCCTGGATTTGAAACCCAGCAACATTATCGTCAGGGCCTTTGATGGTTCAAAGAGGATGGTCCATGGGGAGGTGGACATTCCGATTCGTGTGGGCTCTCAGGTGTTCGACTCCACTTTTTATGTGATGGATATCCGTCCATCTTACTCTTGTCTGCTGGGTCGACCCTGGATACATAAGGCTGGGGCAGTGACCTCTACCTTGCATCAAAAACTGAAGTACCCCGTCAGAGGGAAGATCGTCACCGTGCAAGGTGAGGAAGAATACATGGTGAGCCACCTAAACTCGTTCAGATACATTGAGATGGATGGGGAGTTCATCGAGACCCCCTTTCAGCATTTCGAGGAGGTGTTTCCAATCGCAGCAGAAACAGCAGAAGCAGGTGGTCCTCTGAAGATGGCTTCCCTAAAGGATGCCAGGGCTGTAGTGCAAAAGGGTGAAGGTGCCAACTGGGGCAGACTGCCAGACTTCACCCAGAAGACTGATAAACTTGGGCTGGGCTTCACCTCAGAAGGGAAGAGAGCTATGAGAAAAGAGAAGATCGGAAGGCCTCCGGTATTTATCAAGGGTTCAGAAGTGAATGCTGTCGGGGAAGACTTTGAAGTGGACGAAGCCGAATTCAACAGCTGGATTTATCCGACGGCCGAAGAAGGATTGAACAATTGGAGTGCAAAGGATCATACCCCTGTTACCTTTGTGACACAGTAATGAATTCCCATGTTTTGTTATTTTGTAATAGACAATGATAAACTCTATGGCCCGGTGTCTTACCCGAGGCACCGTGGTTCTATTTGTGAGGGCATATGAACTGTCATTTTATACATCATGAATGAAAATCTTGGACTATTTTCGCATTGCAAATATTGTGTTCCCTTTTTATCTTTCATTTCTTTTACATAATTATCAAAAACAGCTGTATTTACACACACACTCACTCATACAGGTTCCAATCCACTCTGGATCTCACTGATAACGGCTCTGCTAATGCCAATTATGACTTCGAAAATCCGATCAACTTAGCCGAAGACGAAGGTGAAGATGATTGCGAAGTGCCTGGCGAGCTTGCAAGACTGTTGCTTCAGGAAGAGAGGGCAATTCAACCCCATGAAGAGCCAGTGGAAACTATAAACCTGGGTACTGAGGCAGACAGAAAAGAGGTAAAGATTGGTGCCAACCTAGAGCTCAGCGTGAAGCAACGGTTAACCAAGATGTTACACGACTATATGGAGATCTTTGCCTGGTCCTACGAAGACATGCCAGGGTTGGATACCGATATTGTCGTCCATCATTTGCCGACTAGGGAAGACTGTCCTCCAGTTAAACAAAAGGTTCGTCGGATGCGTCCAGAGATGTCCGAGAAGATTAAAGCCGAGGTCATGAAACAGTTTGATGCCGGGTTCCTTGCGGTGACTTCTTACCCTCAGTGGGTTGCTAATGTGGTGCCGGTACCTAAAAAGGACGGCAAGGTCAGAATGTGTGTCGATTACAGGGATCTGAACAGGGCCAGCCCCAAGGATGACTTCCCCTTACCTCACATTGATGTCCTTGTTGATAATACGGCTCAGCACAAGGTATTCTCTTTCATGGATGGCTTTTCAGGTTACAATCAGATCAAGATGGCACATGAAGACATGGAAAAGACTACATTCGTTACTCAGTGGGGCACCTTCTGTTACAAGGTCATGCCGTTCGGATTAAAGAATGCTGGGGCAACCTACCAACGTGCCATGGTTGCCTTATTTCATGATATGATCCATCATGAGATCGAAGTGTATGTGGACGACATGATCGCTAGGTCCCAGACTGAGGAAGAGCATCTAGATCATCTGCAGAAGTTGTTTGACCGTCTGAAACTGTACAAGCTGAGATTGAACCCGAACAAGTGCACCTTCGGGGTAAGATCCGGGAAGTTGCTAGGCTTCGTGGTCAGTGATAAAGGTATTCAAGTGGACCCTGCTAAGGTCAAAGCTATTCAAGAGATGCCAGTTCCTAAAACAGAGAAGGAGGTCAGAGGCTTTTTAGGGCGCCTGAACTACATCGCTCGATTCATCTCTCATCTGACTGCTACCTGTGAGCCAATCTTCAAGCTACTGAAGAAAGATCAGGTAGTACGTTGGAACGATGAATGTCAGGCTGCCTTCGACAGAATCAAAGAGTATCTCCAAGAACCACCTATCCTTATACCACCGGTTGAAGGGAGACCTCTGATCCTATATTTGACAGTGCTTGACAACTCAATGGGGTGTGTGCTGGGGCAGCATGACGAGTCTGGCCGAAAAGAGCATGCCATTTATTACCTTAGCAAAAAGTTTACCGACTGTGAGACCCGATACTCACTGCTTGAGAAAACTTGCTGCGCTTTGGTATGGGCTGCTCGCCGGCTGAGACAGTATATGCTGACTCACACTACCTTGTTGATCTCAAAGATGGATCCAATAAAGTACATATTCGAAAAGCCTGCTCTGTCTGGGAGAATTGCAAGATGGCAAATGATCTTGACGGAATACGACATTCAGTATACAACCCAGAAAGCCATCAAAGGGAGTGTATTGGCAGACCACCTAGCTCATCAAGCTGTAGATGACTACCAATCAATGAACTTCGAGTTTCCGGATGAAAGCATCATGATAGTAACTGACTGTGAAGTACCCGGACCGGATGAAGGACCTGAACCAGGATCCCGACGGTCTATGCACTTTGACGGAGCTTCCAATGCTTTGGGAAATGGTATCGGCGCCATCATCATATCTCCACAAGGTACTCATACTCCACTCACTGCCCGGCTGTGTTTCAACTGTACCAACAACATGGCGGAGTATGAGGCGTGTATCATGGGTCTTCAAGCTGCGATCGACTTAAGGATCAAGTTCCTCAGTGTCTTCGGAGATTCCGCCCTTGTGATCAATCAGATCAACGGAGAGTGGGATACGAAACATCCAAACTTGATTCCTTACAAAGAATGTGTGTTGACCATGATTCCCCACTTCACAGAGATAACCTTTGAGCACTTTCCAAGAGAAGAGAATCAGTTAGCGGACGCGTTAGCTACAATGTCTTCAATGTTCAAGGTTAAATGGGATAACGAAGCTCCCCAGATCACCATCGAGAAACTGGACGAACCGGCATACTGTTGTGACATCGAAACTGAATTGGTAACTGAGAAGCCTTGGTACCACGAAGTGAAGAGATATCTGGAAGCTCAGGAATACCCTGAAGGTGCCTCTGTCAACGATAAGAAATTCCTGAGGAGGTTCGCAGCAAAGTTCTTCCTAAGCAACGGCATCCTGTACAAAAGAAACCATGATTCAACCTTACTGCGTTGTGTGGACAAGACTGAAGCGGAGAGAATCATGGAAGAGCTACATGAAGGGACTTTTGGTACGCATTCCAGTGGACATACTATGGCTAAAAAGATCCTACGGGCAGGATACTATTGGTCCACCATGGAAGCTGATTGCTACCAGCATTCCAGGACATGCCACAAGTGCCAGATATATGCAGACAAGGTGCATGTTCCTCCGGTTCCCTTGAATGTTCTGACTGCGCCTTGGCCGTTTGCAATGTGGGGCATAGACATGATCGGCGAAATAAGACCTACGGCATCTAACGGACATCGCTTCATCCTAGTGGCGATTGATTATTTTACAAAGTGGGTTGAGGCAGCATCCTATGCTACGGTGACCAAGACTGTTGTGGCACGGTTTATTCGACACAACCTGATTTGTCGATACGGCGTCCCCGAGCGGATTATTACAGACAACGGTACCAATCTGAACAATAAGATGATTGCTGAGCTTTGCGAACAGTTCAAGATACAGCACCACAATTCTTCTCCTTACAGACCGAAGATGAATGGGGCTGTAGAAGCAGCAAATAAAAACATCAAGAAGATCGTGCAAAAAATGACAGTGACTTATAAAGATTGGCACGAGATGTTACCATTCGCTCTGCATGGGTACCGTACCTCAGCTAGGACGTCAACCGGGGCAACTCCTTTCTCTCTGGTTTATGGCATGGAGGCAGTCTTGCCGATTGAAGTACAAATTCCTTCTCTCCGGATAATGAAGGATGCAAATCTGAATGAAGATGATTGGATCCAGACACGACTTGACCAACTCAACCTCATTGACGAAAAGAGACTTGCTGCTATCTGTCATGGTCAGACATATCAGAAACGAATGATCAGGGCATTTAACAAAAAGGTCAGGCCACAGGAATATCAAGTTGGGGATCTGGTTATCAAGAGAATCATCCTTCCTCAGAGTGATCCAAGGGGCAAATGGACCCCTACGTATGAAGGGCCATTTGTGGTAAAACATGTGTTCTCAGGAGGAGCAATGATCTTAACCAACATGGATGGTGACGACCTTCCTCATCCCGCCAATGCAGACATAGTTAAAAAATACTACGCATGAAAAAGACCCGCTAGGCTGACATGCCTAGGCAAAAGTTAGGGCTTCCCGTCGAACCAAAAGGGTTCGGGCAAAATGTAGGGATGAAAATGAAAAAATCTGTACACCCGGCAAGTCGAAAACCTGAAAAGGCGGCTTGGGCAAAAATGGGTATCCCGGTGGACTGAAAACCCGAAAGGGCAGTCCAGGCAAAAATTAGGGATAAAGCGTAAAACTATGTCTCGTTGATCACTGTGCATCCAGAATCCGGTATCTGCATCAAGTTCAAAACGGCATCAATCAGTCAGCTTCACCTTCAACCAAGGTCATCAAGTGATGAGACGCTCGGAGTTATAAAGGCAATAGCAGAGTTGAAACCCAGTGGATCATTCATCTTTCACACAGCTGTTTTATTTTCTTTTGTACAAAACTTGTATAAACTCTTTTGCTCGGCGACGTACCTCTTACTAGGACGTCAGCCTCTTGTATACAAAACGCCTATTCAGGCCATTCAAAATCAATAAAAATATATTTTTCAGTTAAACGTGCCCAAGTGTTTTTCTTTTTCTGTTTTGTTTTGCGAAGAACGTCCAAGGTTCAATTTGTGATGTATGCATTGACAATAATTTGCTAACTCATAAATATTTGCATACGAAACAAAGGAATTCATTGCAGGTGACACTGGAAACAGGGGCAATAAAAAGGTTGTCCGAGCAGTCTAATTGTTCTATCCCCCAAGGTACTAAAGTAGGTTCAGCTAAAGAATACGGCCAAGTGTATCTTAATTCCCCAGAGAGTAGTTCAGTAAAGCAGTACATTCCTCTCCAAGCAATTATCAAATCATCAAGGAAATTGAGTATCCTCCCGTAGATCTCAAACATTCCCCAGCAGCATATATTCTTAACAAGCATCCCCGGCAGTCTTGGTCTAAAGATTGTTCCCCGGCGGTATCTCAATGGTCAAAGGAATCACTTCCCCAGCATATCAACCTTCCCCAGAAGAGTCCAATCCAGCTTCACCGGAAAGTTGGAATTCATATCTCCCCAAGCATAAGCTTATCCCCAGTAGGTTCTGGAAGCTCATTCCTCGCAGAGCACGAACGCGTCGTCCCGGCTTGATGTAAAGAGTTATTTCCGTAACAGGATATAACTGGGTTATCCTCAGCCAAAAGCCACGGAAAGAGCGTTCTCGACAAAGTCTTCCTACCCCAGCGAAGTCTATCAATACTTCCAGCACAACAAGGATATCCCCAGCATAACTCATCAACGGTATCCCCAACGGAGTTATCTTCATCAATTCAGCAAAGCATCGCTATCCCCACAGAGTAGCACTCCCCAGCATGATCGCTAGAGTATCTTTTCTCCCGCAGAATTATTTCATTTGCCAAGTTTATTCCTCAACAGAGTTATCTTCTCCTACCGGTATTCTTGCAACGATCATCCACAGCGGAAGCAAAATCTCTTCCTCAACGTCAGCCCAAGATATGACTTTCCGGCACCCGTCAAGGATTCACTTTCCTAGACAAAAACATACATAAAACATCACATACATCATTGTAGCATGCATAACGTATTGCATCATACAAGTCTCATTTATATTGATAACATCATTGCTTGATCCATATCATGCATTGCATATTACTAACTTTTACCTTTCAGGAAAAATGCAGTTGAAATTCTCAAACATATTTCAAGGATGTCTCTAGTCCAGTTAAATCGACTCCAAACAGATTTTTCTGATAAAGACTCAGTAGAAGTTCTCTTATGGTCCCCTCTCCAACAGCGTGTGAGGTGGTAATTCCTTTTTCAGATGTTTTCCTCTCCGGCATGAGCGTGAGGTGATATTCTCTTATGGTCCCATCTCCAACGGCGTGTGAGGTGGTAATTCCTTTTTCAGATGTTTTCCTCTCCGGCATGAGCGTGAGGTGATATTCTCTTATGGTCCCCTCTCCAACGGCGTGTGAGGTGGTAATTCCTTTTTCAGATGGTCCCCTCTCCAACGGCGTGTGAGGTGGTAATTCCTTCTTCAGATATTTCCCTCTCCGGCATGAGCGTGAGGTGATATTCTCTTATGGTCCCTTCTCCAACGGCGAGTGAAGTGGTAATTCCCTTTCAAGATGTTTCCCTCTCCGGCATGAGCGTGAGGTGATATCCCCTTTCAGATTATAATTTCCTATAATTCCCTCTCCAACGTGAGTGAGGTAACTCCCTTTGAGATTATAATGTCCTTTGGTTCTCTTCCTGACACTACGAAGATGGTAATCCTCACCAAGATTTTTCTCAACGAGCGTTGTTGAAGCTAAAATCACCCAAGGTTCTCTTACCATTCATGATTAAGGCAGTAACCATTCCTGGTTCATTCATCAACGTTTGAAGCTCCAGACTCAGCTCCTGTAACCAATCAGGACATATCTATATCAAGCATCTAAAGTCAGCTCCTGCGACGTGTCAGGTACTCATTTTTCTGTTTTGCAGGTATGCAGGTTCTCGCTAAGGAATCTCTTACGCAATCAACGTCCAGATGGCATCTATAAGCCCATCATCCTATCCAAGCAACATTCAAATGGCATCTATAAGCCCATTCCCTCATCATCATTGCAACCATGTGAGCGCAAATTTCTGGGCACTCTAGTGTCCAATCATCTTCTACCCTCGGATTACGAAAGGCACGTCAGCCAATCTGCATCCTCAGGTCTAAGAAGATTGAACAGGGGCAACTGTTGTACCCCAAAATTTGCCCTCCCATATCCATCAAGAATTGCCAAGTCAAGGTCACAAAATTCCCCAAGGGTTGTGCAGCTCAACTGGCTCCTATACAGTCAAAACTAGGGTTTGAGTTCTGGTCAAGCAAATGAACTTTTCAAAGGCCCAATCAAGTCTCACATGCTTAAAAAGATGGTCAAGTGTCCTCATATCAAGTTTCAAGGCATTCAGCTCAAGATTGCACAGTCAAAACCCTAGATTGCACTACAGTCAACTGTAGGGGCAAAATGGTCATTTGACAGTCAAAAGTTCAAATTTTTGGTCAATATATCATTTTGAAGCCACAAACATCATTTGATCAATGCTTGATCATGATTCTCAAAATTTGGCTCAGAAATCATCAAAGATGCAAAAGTTGCTATATTTGGACAGCTGAAAAAGTCAACAGAAATTGACCAGGGCATAACTTTCACATGGATTATCAGAAAAATTCCATCCAAAGCTCATTTTGAAGAGAAAGACATTTCCTACAATTCATCTTCATGTTCCAAGTCCAAGAAATGCTCTCATAAAAAGTTATCAATTTCAACATTATAGGTCATTTTCAAAAGTCAACAAAAAGTGACTTTAAGTCAAAGGCCATAACTTGAGATTGGTAAATCAAAATGACATGGGACCAAAGCCATTGGTTAAAGGACTCAAAGACCTTTCCAAAATGTCCAAGAACATGTGAAAAGCTTAAAAATTGACCAAGTTATGCCTTGTGGAAGTTGGGAAATTTTTGGAAATTTTTGAAAGTCAACATTGATGCAAAAGGCCTAAAAATGCAAATGGGCCCAATTGTCTTCCAAATTTCTTCATGCCAAGCCTATGCACGACCATTAGGCCCAAAGGGAAGTATTCTCATATTTTTTAATTATTTATTTGAATTAATATTAATTTATATTCATTTAAATGATTTTAATTCATGAAAAATATAACCTTAACCTAAAAAAATCTTTTTATGCACATTATAATGTCAATATTTCGTGCTTAATGGATTATGGCAATTTTTGATAAGATTGAATCATGATTGAACAAAAACAACATGAAAAGAGATTTGGAAAAGATATGAAAAATCAAATATTTGAAACCATGAATGCTTGAGATTTTGCCTAGTTTTCTTGACCTAAATCACTCCATATATGATCAGCATCACAACCCTAATCATCCTAGACTAAAAAGCTGCGCATAACCAAGCCTTACATTCTTGAAATTTTCCATAAAAACACCAAGACTGAAAACTAGCTTAGAGGACGATTCAAGCTTGGATTTTTGTTTCAATAGCATTCTGAGACATCACTGAGTGTTTCTCAACCATTAACAACAAGCAAAACACCTTGTACTGGTATCCATGAGTCCAACCGTACCTTGGAAATTTTGAAATCATATAGCATGATTCCATCATCTTTATGCATTTTTTTTCATGGATTCATGTATATATTGATGTTTCTGAACTAACCACTATGTTTAATTATGTTATTTTGCCCTATATGCCAATTCACCATTAGAGAGGCCTAGGGTTCCGAAACTTCCAAATTGGGCGTTATCAGTTCGTGTAAAATTAAGACACACCAATGCTATAATTGAAATCTGCAGGTTGAGACGAAGAAGACAAGATGCTCGCGCTCAATTTATGCACATTCAGGACCTAATCGCTATTTTGAAAACACGCATATATTGAGGGGGTTCAAAACCCCCGTTAAACATCTGTTATTTTTTCAGGCAGAAAGAAACGTGAGGAAGATGATGTGCTGTCCTTCAACGATAGGCTGGGTTTTGAATTTCGCGCGTGAATCCTTAATGCATTTGCTTTTTCCTTTTATCATTTGTTTGTTATAATATATTAAACGCGATTCAAGTGGTTCAGTGGTTAAGTGTTTAGCTGGCAACGTCAAAGACCTGGGTTCAAGTCCCAGGTCTGAATAATTTCACGCTATTTTTCTATCCTCATTCCCATGCAGGCATAACGTTGGTACGTACCGTGTTCCATCAGCATCTCACCATACACGCGTCCAACATGATCAGATCAAAGGCTTAAATTAAGAGAACATGCTAGCACCAGTCAACGCGTTGCACATGACCCAGAAAGTCAAGGAAATTCCAGCTTATTGGGCCAGGCCTCTCCAGTTTACACCTCCATAATGGGACAGCAAACCCCCCTGGTTCTATCTTTTTCTATTTTTTTATCTTTTATTATTTTTAATTGTTTATTTGTTTATTTATTTTCTGAGTTAAATTAAATATCTTTTTTTACAAAAAATACAGAAAAACATCATAAAAATAAAATGTCCAAATAAAAATAGAATTTTTAATTTTAATTATTTTCATAATAAATACTTATAATTATTTAATTTAATTAGGTTTTCAATGTTAATTTCTCTTTTATGAAAATCCAAAAACATGTAGAATTAGATTAATTGATAGTTTTAAGGTCTTTTTAATTTTTATTTCTCACCATATTATTTATTTATTATTTTCATAATTAAAATTGTATATAATAAATTTTAGGTTTAATTTAGATCTTTAATTTAATTCTTTCTTAATAAATAAAAAATATTAGAATTAGGGTTTGCCGTTTAATTTAATTTCAATTAACACTCTTTTTTTTTCTTTTAATAAATAAAAAACATAAAAATCTAAAAACATTCTCCTTTTGAATTTTAATTTTAATTTCCTATTTAATTCTAATTAATTAATTCTTGTAATTTAATTTTTTGCAAAAGGGTCCAACGCCCTAGTTTTATTCAATTCTTTTATTGCGCATTTATTTTATCGCTTATTATAATTATGTAATTGTCCCTAAGCCATGTAATTTATTTTTCGCACTTTTATTTTCTTCGCACTATTTATTTTTCCGCTAAATCGGGTCCGGTTTAATTTTGGCGATGTGGACCCGCGCCTTTGTAATAGTCGTAGATTTATCTTTTCCGCACTCCTAACTGTTAATCAAGCATGAAAGAATGAATGTCTAATTAAAATCAAGCGTAGAACACGACAAACATGACAAGACCAATAACTGAAACATGACACACGATTCGCACACACCACCCCTAGGGTACGCCTCACTGTTGCCTTGCCTCGAAAGGTGATCGTCGAGTAGAGGATGTCTTAGTAAGTCCTCATGATCCGGGAACCTGGCATGAGGGTAGCTTCTAAGGTGTCTTCCCATTGCTCCGGTGATCACCATGTCCCGAACCTCGAATTGACCCGAACACCTCCAACGGTGGTGCTACCTACCTCTCAATGGTGGGATGGCACTACTTTAAGGACATTTACACAGACGAATTCCTTAGGGTAGGTAGGTTCTCAAGGATACTTGCTCTAATCTCAAAACAAACTCAAAAGGACTTTTCACTAACACCTTTTCAAAAGCTTTCAAAGCAAATCTTTCAAACACTCTGACGTACGAGTCGAACTGAAATTTTTCAAAGAAACTTTTTTAAACCCACATTGAAAAGCAAGCACACAATTTTGAAAACACAAGTGAGCAAGTATCTAAGAGCCCATGGATAACCATGGATAGAAAGGGTGCTAACACCTTCCCTTTCTATAACCTAACCTCCCGAACCGAGAGCAATCTCTTTAAGGAATTTTTCTGTGCTTTTGTCCTTTCCCATTGGAGAAAATAAAAGACGGTGGCGACTCTTGCTTCCGCGACATTTCGCGAACCAGCGTTAAACAGTCAGTTCCAGATCCACCGATCACAAATAGGATCTTGCATGCTGCTTTTACTTCAAAACTTTGATGATTCAAAAATGTGAGGATCTGTTGGCATATTAGACTTCTGTTCAGATTCAGAGTATCTTTTACTTCAACACATATTCTGATCATCATTGTTCAGAACATTCTGATTAGCTTAGCTTGAAAGCTTCTGTATCTTAACTTCTGATGTTGTTTCAGTCAGAACTTCTGTATAAAAATTAACACAAATTTAGAGTGCATATTTGTTCTTTGTGTTTGTTATCATCAAAACTCTAATTAAGGGTTGTAGAATCAAATTATGTTCTAACAATGTCAACTTTGTTGAAGGAAGAGCTTCAAGGGACACTTGAATATCATGAACAAAGAATGGATGAAAGAGTTGCAGGCAAGTCAAAGAGTGATATGGATTTGCAGACACATTCAGCAAAAGAAAGTAAAGGCAAAGGAAAGTGGTTCGACAAAGGTAGAGGTGGCTACAAAAATTCGACTGGTAGAGAAAACCAGCATGAAAGAATTGTGTCGAATCAAAGAAGACCCTCATACCAAAGAAACCAAAGAGGTGGTGTTTGAGGTAGAGGAAGAGGTGGATGTAGAAAATGTGACAAGAGTCACATTCAGTGTTACAATTGTCAAAAGTATGTCCCTATTCTAGTGATTGTCCACAAAAGCGAAAGAATTAAGAAAGTGATGCAAAGTTTGCAAAGCATGAAGAAGAAGAGATAATGATGATGGTCATAACAAGAGATGAAGAGAAATTCAAGGACCAATGGTACTTGGATTCAGGATGCTCATCACACATGTTAGGAAGGAAAGATTGGTTTGTCAACATAAAGCCTCGATGAAGAACATGGTAAAATTTTCACATGATAATACTCTAGCAGTTGAAGGTATTGGTAATGTTATAATTATGAGGAAAGATGGCAAGAGGTCAGTAATTTCCATTGTATTGTACATATCAGGCATGAAGAGCAACTTTCTCAGCATAGGGCAATTGATCAAAAAGAATTATAAAGTTTTGATCAAAGACAAGATGATGAGAGTCATCGACGCAGGAGGAAGGTTAGTCTTGAAGGCTCTTATGTCTCAGAATAAAACCTTCAAGATTAAACTAAATGTGATGGAGCACAAATTCCTAGCAACTTTAGCTAGTAGAGATGAGTGGATATGGCATTATCGACTTAGCCATCTCAACTTCTGAGACATCAGAGATTTGAAGAGACGAAATATGGTTTCAGGATTACCAGAAATCAACATTCCAAATGAGGTGTGTGAGGAATGTGTGCAGGTGAAGCGACACAAGAACAACTTCAACAAGGATGCGGGAAGCAAGTTGAAGGCAATCCTTGAAGTCATATACTCTGATGTATGTGGACTAATCCAAGTGGATTCGATGAGAGGTAACAAATACTTTGTCATATTCATAAATGATTTCAGTCGAAAACTATGGACTTACCTGATCAAGAATAAAAGTGAATTGATCAAGGTATTTTCCAAGTTTAAGTCTATGGTCGAAAGGCAAAGTGGTCGAAAGATCAAAGTTTTGAGATCTGATGGTGGTGGGGAGTATGTGTCGAAAGACTTCGATACATTAGGTGAGAAAGAAGGGATTGTGCATGAGGTGGTGCCACCCTACACTCCACAACAGAATGGAACTGCATAAAGAAAGAATCGAACCATCATGAATATGGTGAGAGGTATGTTGAAAGGAAAGCATTTACCTAAATAGTTTTGGGGTGAAGTTGTGTCGACTGCAACATAAATTTTAAACAGATGTCCGACGAAGAAGCTAGAAGAAATTACTCCAAAAGAATATTGGTCTGGTGTTAAACCTAGCTTAAATCATCTGAAAGTGTTTAGATCAATAGCACATAGACATGTGCCAGATCAGTTGAGAAGAAAGCTTGATGACAAGTTTAGTCAAATGATCCTAGTTGAATATCATTCGACAGAAGGTTACAAATTATTCGACCCAATAAACAAGAAGATTGTGATCAGCACGGACGCGATTATAGATGAGCTTAAAGAATGGGATTGGACTGAAAATATCAAGAAAGATTTAGTGAGAATCTTACTTGAAGAACCAGAAACTCAAGTCGAAAGAGAAGTTCGACAAGAGGAAGTTAGATATCAACCAAGTACAAGCAGACCTCAGAGAACAAGACACTGAACTGAAAGGTTGTAAGATTATGTGATTACATCAGATGATATGGTCGATGATGAAGTGATCTGGTACGTTATGCTTTCTATGCATATGTCGAACCAGTCAATGCAGCTGAAGCATTGAAGGATTCAAAATCGGTGGAAGTAATGAATGAAGAAGTAAGTCCATCGAAGATAATAACACATGGTCACTTGACGAATTACCTCAAGGCAAGAAGGCAATCGATGTAAAGTGAGTATACAATATAAAGTTGAATCCCAGGGGGGAGTAACTCGATACAAGGCAAGACTTATGGTGAAAGGATTTCTTTAGAAGGAAGTAATCAACTTTGATGAAGCCTTTGCACCTGTGAAGTGAAGTGTGCATTCCTGAATGGACCCTTAGACGAAGAAGTTTATGTTTCACAACCAGTTGGTTTTGTGAAGAATGGCAAAGAGAGAAAGGTGTACAGACTGTATAAAGCCCTGTATGGATTGAAACAATCTCCAAGAACTTGGAATAAGAAAATTGATAGTTTTCTAAGGGAGAAGAAATTTGTGAAATGAACAACTGAGAATAAAGTATATGTAAGAAGAAGCAAGAGTGAATTTCTTATACTATGTCTCTATGTCGATGACTTGTTAATAACACGTAGCTGTAAGAAATAGATCGAAGACTTCAAAGGTGATCTCAGCAAGGAATTCGAAATATCAGATCTGGGGGACATTTCATATTTCCTTGACATCGAATTCTACAAGAGTATAAGAGGTTTGATGATACATTTAAGAAGATATACATGAGAAATTCTCAAGAGATTTGGGATGGAAGAGTGCAACTCGACTTCGACACCTGTGGAACCAAGGTTGCAACTGTCGAAAGACTCAGACGAAGATGATGTCAACCCAACTCAATACAGAAGACTTATTGGGTCACTAAGATACCTTTGTCACACAAGACCTGACTTAATATACAATGTAGGTATGGTAAGTAGATTCATCTAGAAGCCAAAGGTATCACACCTAGCAGCAACAAAGAGGATACTAAGGTATCTCAAAAGAACTCTCGACTACGCCATTTTATTTCCTGCAGCTGATAAAGGAAAAGAATGCAAGTTAGTGGGATACACTGATTCAAGTTGGTATAGAGATATTGAGGATCGAAAATCCACAGCAGGATATATGTTTATGCTAAGTGGTGCACCAGTTGCTTGAAGTTCAAGAAAGAAACCAGTAGTGGTGTTACCATCGTATGAAGTAGAGTACATAGTTGCTTCTCTTTGTGCATGTTAAGCAATATGGATGGTGAATTTGGTCGAAGAGATAATAGGAAAGGATCGTGGAGCAATTATCATGAAGATCGATAACATGTCAGCTATCAATCTGACGAAGAATTCGATAGCACATGGTCAAAGCAAGCACATCGAGATGAGGTTCCATTATCTTCGAAAGCAGATAGTAAATGAGAATATGAAATTGAAACACTGCAAAACTGAGAATTAGACTGCAGACATCATGACGAAGGGTGTGCGTGTCGAAGTGTTCAGAAGACTACGAACTATGATGAATGTAAATAGCTTAGATACAATGAATTAGGTGGTGTGTTGAAAGTGTAATTTCTTATATCGAAGCAGTTTACTTGACAAACAAGAAAATGTCAAAACACCTAGTGTGTGTGTGACCGTTCATAATATTACTTGATATGTCCTTAATTATTGTAACAGTGAAATGTCTTCAAATTAGAGTTGCATTTTATGTCCTGGTCTAAAGTTTGTTATGAATTATATAATCGTCATGATTTCAACATTCTTATTGTTGACCCTTCACAACAAATTGAAAAAAGAAAATATCAAAGCAATTATAATTTGAAGCCAAATATAAACAAAATTAGAAATGTGATTGGAACATAAGTTTATGGACCCAGATTTCCAGCAATAAAAATTTTATATTAGGTATTCAAGCGCAGCTGGCTATCTGATTAAAATTTGATCGAACAAATCTGATTTTAAATTTGATAATTTTGAAAATTTAATCGGGAAATTCTGATTTAAATTTAATAATTTTGAAAAAAAATCAAATCTATTTTTTTAGTTTATAATTATGATCAAATGGTTAATAAAATTGTAAGACAGAGTGATTGTGGCAAAAAGCCTAATACACATAATATTTCATTTATGTTAGACAAATGGAATGACCGGTTGATTATATTTCATTTCCTATCAATCCATAGTAAAACAAAACAAAATAATAATAAAAATCCTACAACTTAGTAATTGAATTTCATAGAACAAAAATGATGATTCTAGTTGAGAAAAGAAACACCAAGAGAAACATAAGAGCCAATAACAAAATCAATATACAAAGAATAAAACCAAATTTGTCCCAACAACAAAGTCTCGTGTGATAAGAGGGATTTCCTTTATCCACCTTAAAATCTTCAAAATATAACCTAACACCCGGATCTCTCATTCTAACCTCACTATCATGCAACACAGAATTCGTAACACCTTGAACATTGTTGTTTACATAAATATTTATACAACAACAATCTTTTGACTCACCTTTGGTGCTTCTATGATGCACTCTCATTGTTGCACCCACATTCTTTGCATCCATGTTGATGTATTCAAAGGAGCCATCCTTGAATTTAGAGTCCATATTAACATAGTAATCACTGAAGTGTGCCAAAACCAATCTGCGGTGAAGTTATTTAAGTTTTAAGGGGCTTTTAGTTTCACTTTTTTGAATGTTGGATTTGATTTGGAGATTTGGAGGTTGCCTCATGCTGAAGGAAACTTAATGTTCTTTTGTGATTACTTGAAGTACACTCAAGTGAAAAGTGGACTTGGCCCATGCTACTTCAAATTACATTGGGCTATTTTCTAATTCATCAAGATACAATTTTAGTTGGTATTTTGTTCAGTATTAAAATAAGTAAATAGATTATTTTTTTAACTATGATTGGATTTTTCAGCAGCATATTTCCTCAGAAAAACTTATGTATAATGCATATAGTATTTACATCAACACACTTTAAAAAGTCACATTTTTTTTTGTGTGGGTTTTTTAGTTACAAAATGTCGGACATGATTTTTTTTTATTTTTGAATTAATGGGACATGAATTATTAGTTGAGACATAGAAAAGAGGCATACAATAACATTTTCAAAAAACAGTAGACTTTTATTATAAAATTTAGGGGAAATTAATTTCATGTAAGTTAAACATATTTGAGTTGAAGGAATTATAAATAGTGTAATATTGATATAAGTTAATGGATACTTCAAGTAATTAAAGTTTCATCATGGAGAATTCACCGTTAAACATAGATTATCCAGAAGATATAATTTTAAAGTCATGTCAAGAAGGATCCAAGAAGGCGATCTAGTCTTAAAGCAAGCAATTGGTTCTGCCCGTATAATAGGAAAAACTACAGTCCAACTAAGAAAGACCATATTGCATATTCTAAGAGCTTCCTCATAGGACATACAAGTTGCAGGAACGAGAAACTCTTCCCTCAAAATCTAAAGCGCTCTCTATCTTAAATATTATTACACTTAGGATGTAATTTCTAAACAGACATAATTATTTATTTAAGAACAATTGTCTAAATATTTAAGACAAATAAGGATATTTTTCAATATTTTGTATATTGGACTTCATGCGAAGATACTTGTTGCCTCCTAAGACAATATTTTGTATGTTAGACTTCATGGCAAAGATTCTTGCCGCCTTCTAAGGTGATATTTTGTATGCTGGATTTCATGGCAAAGATTCTTGCCGCCTTCTAAGGTGATATATTGTATGTTGGATTTCATGGCAAAGATTCTTGTCGCCTTCTAAGGTGATATTTTGTATGCTGGATTTCATGGCAAAGATTCTTGCCGCCTTCTAAGGTGATATTTTGTATGCTAGAATTCAGGTGAAGATAATTGCCACCTTCTAAGGTGATATTTTCTATGCTAGAATTCAGGTGAAGATGATTTCCGCCTCTTAAGGAAATATTTTGTGTGTTGGACTTCATGGCGAAGATCTTTGCCGCCTCTTAAGGAAATATTTTATATGTTGCACTTCATGGCGAAGATCCTTGATGCCTCTCAGAGCAATACAAATAAGTTGTATAACTCCATATTTGAGGGACTTAAGTTTCCTCGGGAGGGACCAAACATAGAAATCTCGCCCAAGAGGCGTGGCCAAAGTCTAGTCTAAGAGACTTAGTCACAATTTTCGTTTGAGGGCATGATAGAAGTCCCACCTGAAGGGTTTAACGCCTCACCTGAGGAACTTATAGTTGCATCATCCAGGCTACATGTAACTTCACCTGAGGCACTTAGATTCTCAAGGCTATTTAAACGCCCTTCTTAAGGAACTTAGATTTTCCTCGGGTGGGACCAAACATAGAAATCTCTCCCAAGAGACGCGACCGAAGTCTAGCCTGAGAGATTTAGTCATAATTCTGGTCTGAGTGCTTGATAGATGTCATGCCTAATGGGTCCAACGTCTCGCTTGAGGGACTTATAGTCTCATCAGCCATGCTACATGTAACTTTTCCTGAGGGACTTAGATTCCCCATGATTTTTAAACGTCTCTCTTGAGGGGATTAGAGTTTCATTAGGCGGGACCAAACATAGAAGTCTCGCCTAAGAGACGCGGTTGAAGTCTAGACTAAGAGACTTAGTCATAAGTCTTGTCTGGGGGTTTGAAAGAAGTCTCGCTCGAAGGGTCCAACGCCTCTCTTGAGAGACATGTAGTCTCATCAACTAGGCTATATGTAACTTCTCTTAAGGGACTTAAATTCTCCATGCTATTTAAATGCTTTGTCCGAGGGACTTAGAGTTTCCTCGGGTGGGACCAAATGTATAAATCTCTCCCAAGAGGCACGACCCCTAAGTCTAGCATAAGAGACTTAATCATGTGTCTTATCTGAAGGCTCGACAGATGTCCCGCCTGATAAGTCTAACACCTCTTCTGAGGGACTGATAGTCTCACCAGCTAGGCTACAAGTAGCTTTGCTTGAGGGACTTAGATTCCCCAGGCTATTTAAATGTTCCGCCTGAGGGACTTAGTGTTTCCTCAGGTGGGACCAAACATGGCCCAAGAGGTGTACCGAAGTCTATCCTAAGAGACATATATAGTCAGAAGTCTTGTTTGAGGGTTTGATAGAAGTCCTGCCTGATTGGTCTAACACCTTGCTTGAGGGACTTATAATCTCATCATCCAGGCTACAAGTAACTTCATCGGAAGGGCTTAGATTCTCCATGTTATTTAAACGCCCTCTTGGCGGACTTAGAGTTTCCTCAGGCGAGACCAAACAATATAATTTATCCTAAAATTCTTGGAGCTTAATTGTCCTAGCATGTCACACATATTATCAAGAAACTTAGGGTCTCGGGATACCCCTCGTACCATGGTATAAAAACATGTCATCCTCTATCAAGAACCTCATGCTTGAGAGACCATTTAGTGTTATATTTTCAAAAGACATGGTGAGTGAGAGAGTTATGCTGCCCTCAAAAAGGGCGACTACCACATGTCTCCCTCAAGGAGGTACCACCTCACCCGAATAATCTCCTCTCAGTCATGGGAAATATGGGATAAGATATTTCTTGAGCAGAGAGAAATCAGGGTAAGTAGCTTATCCACGCCCCATTGAAAATATGGATTCAACGGTCCACCATTGATTGAGTGGGAAGTGACACTTCCCAAAGAAACCTTAGGTCTAAGGACTCTATAAATACTTATCCTACAATAGAAGAAGGGTACATATCTTAATTCATACAGATCGCACTTTATGTATTCTTACCCTAAAACGTCACACTTATAGATAGAGTCTCTCACATTTCACATGAGCAAACCCTCTAAACCACCATAAACACCACCATACAGGACTTCTCGTTGTCGTGGATAAACCTTAACCACCATATATTATAATATACCTACAAAGACCTCTAAATATCACTACTCTTGCAGTGATAACATGCATACATATATTTGTTTCACTTGTACACATCTTAATATTTTTAAATATATTAATTTATTTTAATAATGTTTTTATTTATTATTCATTCAACAACTTATCTTATATAAATAGTTATATTTTAATTATTTATAGTTATTCACATATTTAAAATTTTATTTTATCAATAATTATCTTGATAAAACAAAATTCGTTAATTTGTTAACTACAACTACAAGTTTATCACTTTTATGTTTGCAAATTGCTTGGTTGAGTATATAAATACAGTTAATGTTGGAAATGTTGAAATATTATATTAGATTTGATTTGATTTAACATTTAAATGTAATTTAAGTTGTGTTAGCCCAAGCCCAATTAGGATTGTATATAAATAGTCATAGTATGTATCCTTATTTGTAACAAGTGAATAATATAATCCTTATTTCCTTTATTATTCTCTCTTTCTCTCCTCACTAAAAGTGCCTCAAGCACTAATAAATTTGTATCCAAAGCTTCTAGTTATTGTTCTTGATCGAGTTTTCAAGAACTTCACGTTAGAGATCGTGTTTCCAGGACAAGTGAATCAACCGCTACGAAGATGGCTAGTGATAAGGTCATTCTAAATTCTCTTCCAATACTTGACGGAAAAAATTGGATCTGATGGAAAAAAACAGATGCAATCCTTGTTTGGCTTCTATGAAACCCTAGAAGTGGTTACCAACGGCGTTCTTATGTTGGCTGCAATTGCAACCGAAGAATAGAAAAAATCCCATAAGGAAGTCAAGAAGAAAGATTGCAAAGATGCTTATTCCATTCAGACGGTGGTCGAAGCTGCAAACTTCGACAGGATTTCTCATGCTGAAACAACGAAGGAGGCATGGTACTCTAGTGAAGTATTACGAAGGAGGTGAGAAAGTCAATGTTGTCAAGTTACAAACCTTTCATCGATAGTATAAGCTGTTGTCGATGTAAGAAGAAGAAAAACTTGGAGAATATGTGTCAAAGATTCATAAACTCATCCATCTCATGAAGGTTTATTATGAAACCATAACTGATAATATGATAGTTGAGAAGGTAATTAGAATGTTGACCTCTCACTTTGATCATGTTATTGTAGCTATTCAAGAATCCAACATTCTTGAAACCCTAAAAGTAGAAGATTTGGTTTGTTCGTTAGAGGCGTATGAGATGAGGATTGAATAAAGGAAATAAGTTCCGGACTCGATACAGGAACTACAAGCTAAGTCATGGAAAAATGATGGTGGTTCCAAGAAATTCAAAGGCAATTTCGACAAGACTCGGGACAAGAAGTCTTGGTCGAATCCCCACAAGAATAAGGTCGAAGACAGAGCTTCTGAATCCTCAAAAAGAGGAGGAGGGAACTATTGAAAGGATAAAGAAGATAAAAAAAAGTGTGCAGTGCTATAACTGTGAAAAGTAGGGTCGCGTATCCAAGAATTATTGGTACAGAAAATACAAGGGATCGAAAGTAAAGGATGAAGGAGCGAACCTTGCATGCCAAGATTCAGATGATTCTGAATGTGGTATGGTGGTAATGGTTGTGGTTGCAGATAAACATGTCGAATCCAAGATCTGGTTCCTCGAGTCAGGCTGCTTGAATCACATGACTGGTCGAAAGGAGTGGTTGGCAGATTTTGATGAGTCAAAGAAGAGCAAGGTAAAACTTGATGATAATAGTTCATTGCAAGCAGAAGGTACTGGAAACATAGTCTTTCAAATGAGTAATGGAGGGAGGGAAAGCTATGATTAAAGATGTGTTATATGTACCTGGAATGAAGTGCAACTTGCCAAGTGTTTGACAACTATTCGAAAAAGGTTTCTCAATTGTCATGAAAGATGGAGTTTTAAAATTGTTCGACACCAAAAACAATTTGGTCATAAAATCTCCTCTGTCAAAGAACATGACGTTTAAGACTATGATCAGTTCGACTGAAGTACAATGTCTAAAAACTGTTGTCGACCACAAGGATAGTATGTTGTGGAATTTTAGATTTGGACATTTGAATTTTAGATCACTCAATCAGCTGATTACTCAAGATATGGTATCTGGTATCCCAAGTCTTGAGATGCCCGACAAACTCTAGGAAGGTTATTTAGTCAGAAAGAAATCCAAAAATTCTTTTGTTTCGAATATGTCAATGAGATCATCTTGTATACTCGAAGTGGTACATTCAGATGTATGTGGTCCGTTCGAAGAACATACCATTGGTGGAAACAAATATTTTGTTTCATTTGTAGACGAGTTTAGTCGAAAGTTATGGATCTATGTGATCAAGAGAAAAGATGAAGTATTCTAAATATTTAAGAGATTCAAGATGCTTGTCAAAAACTAGAGTGCAAAGAGGATCAAAGTTCTGAGAACAGATTGGGGTGGCAAATACACATCCAAGATGTTTGAAAATTTCTATGCATAACATGTTGTCGATCATGAGGTAACTGCTCCTTATCCGCCTCAACATAATGAAATTGCAGAAAGAAGAAATAAAAACATATTAGATATAGAGAGATGCATGCTAAAGCAAAATAATTCGCCAAGATACTTATGGGGTGAAGTTGCTTTGACTGCAGTTTATAACCTGAACAAGCGCCCTACTAAGATATTGAAGAACAGGGTTCTTGAAGAAGTGTAGAGGGGTAAACGACCATCAGTAAGTCATTTGAAAGTGTTTGTCTCTATGTGTTACAATCATATTCCTGATGCAAGAAGAAGAAAGCTTGATGACAAGAGTGAATCTATGATTCTGGTAGAATATCATAAGACTAGTGTATACATGCTATTCAATCCAATTAATGAGAAGATTGTGTTGAGTCGAGATATTGTGATTGATAAAAAATTTGTTTGAGATTGGAATTCTAGTAATTCAATTAACAAGCCCTTGATGAGCTCTGATTTTGATGAAGAAACTGATTTTTATGTTTTATTGTATAATGTATTGTTTCACTATCCAAGTACCAAATCCTATAAAATTGCACCCAATACATAGAATATACACATTGTCTCCTCATTTTCTTGTCTCAATCATCTTTGTCTCCTCCATTCACCATCTCTTATATTCTCATCATCATCACAACAACCACTCTTCTTTGTTCACAATGCTTATGGTAATTACTCTTCAAATTCACTTTACTTCCATTGGTAACATGTTTTTAATTCAATTAATAAATTAATAGTTACAGATTTGTCACACTCACACATAATCAACCAATTACGATGGACGACAACAATACTGTGGTAGTAAATTGGCGGAAGCATGGAAGCAACAAGTTCTGTTAATATTTATTATTTTTTTATACAAAAAATATTAACAACAACAAGTGTTTTTGCCTTTTTTTTCTTCTTATTGATGCAGGATGTATTTTTATTTATAAAAAAAACAGAAAGATGCAAAATATATGTGTTTTAAAAAAATGAAACAATAACGAAATACTAGTGTCATAGTTTTGATCGAAAAGTATAGAAATTTTCTTAAGATTCAATCTCCGTGGGGATCTGTGGGGTGGGGGTGGGGGAAAATATTCCCCCGTAGTGGAGATTGGGGACGGGAATGAGGAATAATATTGGGGGCGGGGCGGAGAGTGGGAAATCATCCTCTAAATATTCTCTGCCCCGTTGACATCCATATTCATGTGTGTTATATGTATCAGAGGAATTTTAAATTGCATAATATTGGCATAAGTTAATGGATAGTTCAAGTAATTAAGGTTTCATTATGCTAGATCTTTTTCTGTATTAAAAGTTAACAAAAAAATTGTATCCTTTAAGGAAATATTTTAAAAATTGAATCAAATTGGTCGGTTGAATCGGTTCAACCTTGAACTATAATATTATTTGATTTGGTTTGGACCAACAAAACCCTATATTTACTTACTCGACATAAATTTGTTTCAACCGCAAATAACTGAAATAACCGCAAAATTGAGACCAGTTTCACTGAACCAGATGGTTCAGAAAATCAATTTAGTTTTTGTTATATTTTACTTCTCTTGTTTTCTTTGTTTAGATAGAAAAATATGACTATAACAAATTTAAAATTGTATAAATCAAAAATACAAAATAAAATTGGAAGACACGAGACAATATAAATGTAAATAGAAGGAGAAGAAATGATGTAGTGTTTATGGACATGGGATAAATGATGTTGGTCTTGGAAGAGATGAAAAAAATTATACTGATGAAGAATCCATAATTAGAGAAAGGACGTTTTTGCAAGTGTTAAACCATATTGTTGTGGGTTAAGGAATTGAAAATTTCTCATTGCACCCCTATACCTTCTCTCAGGCCTTATGCAAAATTTCTAAAATGTCCCCTATTTTCAGAGATATATCTTCGGACACACAAACGCTTTATTTTAACCACATGTTAATTTGGAGATGTATCTGCGAAGAGATTTTAGGGTAAGTTCGCATATACATCTCCGAATTAACCTTTTTTTAATTCAAAAAATTATTTTAGAGATGCATATTTGAACTAGGTGAACATATTTAAAACTCGCGCCAGACTCTCCCTCTTTTCCTTCTTCATTTTTCTCAAGTTTCTCTATTTGTCCCTCTACCTATTTTCATAATCTCATGTTTTGAAGCAACATCCGATCATTTACTTGTTTCTTGCCATTCTCAACTTCCTCTAACTACTGCATTCAACACTGTACACCCTCATCAACACATTTTAAAGTAAGTTTTTCATTTAACTTATTTTGAGTTTTGATTAATGTAATAGCTCAAATAGGTAAATTTTAATGCATTAGATAACATTAACATTTGAAATAGATTATGTGTAGGAAATGTTTGTGATTTGAGTGAATTTGGATTACTCTTGGATGGCTATGGAAGTGGCAGAAATATTTATGCCATGGAAGCTCAAAAACAAAACTTTTTTCGGAGATGTATCTCCGAAGTGTGTTATTTCTGGTGTTAGGAGATACATCTCTGAACTCTTTTCTTCCTGGTGCACTAATCTATTTTCTTATGTTTTTCTTCAAGGAAAATGGTTGGAAACCCTAACCGCGTCGACATAATGAGACACAACCAAGAAACACTAAACGTACCTACTCGTCGCGAGAAAGCTCTTCTGTATGAGAAGGATAGATTCTTCCATATGCCTCATGATAGGGAGGCGTTAACCTCTAGGAGTTGACTATCACATGGGTCAGGATCACATAGTCGTGCATAACATGATGATGATGTCTCAGTTGCATAATAGGTCCCAGTTGCTGAAGAGGCCCCACTTGCAGAACCTTTTCCAGGAGGGTCCAGACTCATTATTGATATACTTTGGACATCATGTGGATCCGCATATCTGGGATGAAGAGGTATATTTTTTAACAGTTCCATTTTTTATATTTTAACCAAATTCAAGTCGACTGCGACTGTTATATTTTATTTTCAACAGGAATTTGAGTGTCTGAAATTTGTGAACCATCCCATAAAGATTCACAATCTTTTTCATCGTTAGGGTGAGTGGTTCCAAAGTATACTTCGGAACTCTGGTCTTGCGAGTCTTTGTGCTTTCGGGTACAACGTCATTAGCCATGGCATGCAGGCTACATTTACTGAGAGATGGCATAACTAAACATCATCTTTCCACTTGCCCATTGGCGAGATGACGATTACATTAGATGATGTAGCTTTCCTCATACACCTTCCCATCAGAGGAAGGTTGCTTGATTATTCTAAGATCACCAGGGCTGATGTAGTAGAGATGATGATGATTTATTTGAGAGTTGACCCTGAGGAAGCCTTTCAGCAGTGTAAGAACATCAACGGTGTACATGCCAAATTTTCTTGGTTGGATAAGTTGTATAATGATAATCTGGAGATAGTCAAATATCCGGACGCCAATGATCTACAAGTTGACCACCACAGGGAGTGTGCACTGAGGTATTTCTTTCTATTCTTAGTTGACACATCCATATTTATGGACAAAAGTGAAACATACATGAATGTGGCTTACCTCAAGCATTCATCGACTTGGAGGCCATTCACGAGTGGAACTGGGGGCCAAATGTTTGTTATGTCTATACCCCAAGTTGAGAAAAGGTTCTCGTTGGACGACAAAGAAAATGACATGCTCATGCACCCTGCTTACGGTAATTTTCAAATTTCATTATTAATTTTAAAATAACTTTTTTCACGCTTGTTACTATTTTTTTCTTTTTTTTTTCGAGGGATGGATCATTGCCCACCATCACCGCATTCACGGGTTTGGCGTGAGCCTTAGTATACCGAGGATTATCCATGTGCTTGCATGTTTCTCCCGCGCAGAGGGAACGATACTATGGTGTCGTTTTGTTTGTATATTGACTGGACTTAGTATAATGACGTCGTCTAGATGTCATACACTACTCACTGGAACACTATTCCATTCGACCATATTTCATTATACTCTAGATGGATGGCATGTTCGACTAATATCATGTGCAAGTATTTGCCAGAGTGGTGTATGCGACAGTTTGTATACGTGCAAATCATTTTGATGCCCCCCTCCAGGCTGCTCTTGTCAGCATTGTACGCAGACAACTGGATGACATTCTGGCGGATTTTGAGAGTCGTCTAGTATCAGAGAAGTATTAGAGTCAGGAAGCCACGTCTGAATTGAGTTATGTTGTTGATTACATGACTTGGTTCTATTTTGTATCATACTCTTACATGACATCAGACACTCCTAGACGTCCACCTAGGCCTGCTCATAAGGAGATATTGGAGAATGAACAAGCCATAGATGATCATGCCATTGATGTCTTGCTGATCTATTAGAACATTATGTGGATGACATGATAGGACATCGAGTTTGGGCTGTTTGAGAGAGATGATGATGAAGTGGTTGACCTAGAACATTTCATCCTTAATAAGGCACATAATTTTGTGGGTTACCGTGGGCAGATGAGGAGGCAGGGTGTTAAGATTAGGTATACTTAGTAGATTATACCTTTGATTGTATTTTGTATATTTTTCATCTGACTTAGAGAACAATTTTTATACTATTATAGTCTTTTTGATTAATTAATGCATTACTATTTTATATCATATTCGCGTTTATTAATCTTTGAAACAAATAATGACAATGTTAATCGAATTAAAATTATGTTTGATTGAAAAAAATCCAATCTGGTTATACTATTTCTGCAAAAGAAACATGAAGGCAAGAATTCTGATATGTATCTCTGAACACACGCTTAGGGTGTGACACGTTAAGTTGACCTAGGTGGACGTCCTAGACCATCCAGTGTCATGATAGGGGGTGACACATTAAAGAACCATGTCACGTATCCCTCTACACAATATCAACTCTGGGATGCCGGGATCATCCGATACTCCTATAGCACCAAATGATTCTCCCAATCTTGAAAGATGTCATCGAGTTCTCGGAAGACAATGGTGTCAGGAGCAAACTGAAAAGGAGAAATAGATTCTATGTTTTGTTCGCGCTACTGATAACAATTAAATGACATCGAATATGCACATCCGAAATGTTAAATTATGGGATAGTTTTGAATATGCACATGCGAAGTCACCTTTTATTGACAAAATAAAATAACTTCGGATATGCACATGCGAGCACATTTTTTCTTGACAAATGTGGTGCATTCGGATATGTATATCCGAATTCTGAGAGCATTTTAGATTTTTCGCAAGAGACCTGAAAAAACAACAAAGTGGAGAAAAAAATTCTCAAATTCATTAGTCTAATATCAATGATTCATAGATCAATCACATGTCTGAGTTTTAAAATCCTGTTTTTTTAAATTCAATTTACTTTATTAGAGTGAGAATCACCTGAAACAAATATTTTGATAAAAGAAATCAACCATTTTCCACTAAAAAAAAACATTTGTCATTTTGCCACATATAGGTGTGTAATAATAATTGTTGATTTTTTCATTAATAGTTGAATTTATTTGTTGTTCACTTTAGAGGACTCAAATTCCTTATAAGATGAATTTGACTTCCTTAAAACATCTTCAACCTTAGTTGCTTATTTAGTTTTTTAAGATTAACAATCATTGCTTATTTCATTGTCTATGTAAAGACGTGACAATGGATATCGTTTAAAATTATGTAATGTTTAAATAAATGTAGACATAAATATTAAAATGTGACCTGTAGGACCAGTGGACCACCTAAGAGATCCATTTTAAAAAATTGAACAATATAGTAAACTAATTAAGTGTAGCTAAAATGTGACAAGACATTCAAACACTACTAAAAAAACTTAAAAGATGGTCTTAACTCTTAAGATTACTAACATTGGAGATGTTCTTAAGTGTAACATTAATTGTTAGTTTACTCAAATCCATCTTAATTTGTGTTCCAAAGCAATGAAAAATTTCATTCCTCACTAAAATAGGACAATGTTGAAATGTGTCAATTCAACCAAAAGACACATTGTGGTGGTTTGGGACAATTTCTGTATCCATGATGGAGACTCATGAGACATGACTAGATACATGTCACATTGCTTCTCCCCTTTCCTTTCTTGTCTATGTGTTACCATAAAAGACATGACATTCACAGGTAGTAATAAATAAATTATTGTCTTTTCTCTTTTTGTTGCATGGAATTACTCAGCTGACTTTTCAGACCCTTGTGTTACTGCCTTTTCTGCTAGCAATCACTATATATAGCAACGCTGACATTTAAGCATGCCTTTTTACGTGTATCTGTGATTTACCTCTATCAATCAATATGAGTAGTTGCTCTAAATTACATGAGAGACTTTATGTAATTGCCCTACAACTGACTCCATAATGAATACTACCCATTCTTAGACCCTACCACTGTGGGAGCTTAATAGCACTGCCACTGGCTGCATTAAATCTACTTACTTATAGGCCATGCGCTCATATTTACTAGATCCTGCCATGCATCCTTATGAGCATGGCCTGCAATTAAGAACCAACCTTTTGGTCAGGTCAATAAGCCTTTACAACTATATCCACACCTTTCACCTTCCATTTATCCCTACCCAAGCCATTTTGAGAACATGCAAGACGGACTACCACAAAAGGTCACATAAAATATTTGTCTCGGTTAAAAATGGTTAAATAGAGCCTCAATTTATTTTACTACTGTTGAACCGTGACTAGCCTACACGATGTCTCCAAAAACTTGAAACGACCCTGATCCCAACCACTTAAACCATTCAGGTAGCAGAAGGAAATTTTTGTTGCATTATATATTGCAAGGGATTCTTCACTACCGAATGAAGATACTGTACACAATAGTTAATTACACTTCATAAAAAAATAAATAAATAACTCTGCAGAGAACAAAAGAGAACCAATCTATTTTTTCTTTTGGGGGTGGGGATTTGATGTTGAAATGACTTAATTCTGAACTTTTTCTCTACAAGAAATTAAGTAATACACAGGAAAGTTTAAACCCTACACTTTTCTAACTAGGCAAAACCCTACTGCCTCATTCTACAAACTACTTTATTGCACTAATTGAAACCAATTCAGACGCCTGTACTTGCTTTCCTGTAATCACAGATTGTGTTACAAAGCATGCTAACCATGCACGAATTCCTCGAATCCGTTCTAAGGGAAAAAATCAAACTAGTTTTCTTCCACTAGATGCTTGATTCTCTTTCGCTTCTTTTATTCTCTTTCTATTTTGGTCTATGCATGCGCCAGATGCATCAGAGTAGTAGAGCATGCAAGGGAGGCATCACCTGTTGTTTTGACTTCTGAACTGTCTTCAAGCTCTCGCCACCACCCGGTACTGACTATTAAGGTTTCTAGACATTTTATCTGATCTAAAATTCTGGTATGCCACTCGACCGTGATGAATACTCAGACACCAACTTTAGAAACATGGATGACTTATCTTCTAATAGTCGTAAAGGAGTGTCAAATTCAGCAACTCGACCTGCAATAAATTAATTTACAGGCCATAATGCAAATCCTGAGGATAAAAACAAAAGACAGAAGAATAAGATACAACTGTTACTATACACACCATCACTGAGCACCAGAACTCGATCGCTGTCAATGACAGTAGGGATACGATGTGCAATGGTGAGCACAGTGCAGGCTTTGAACTCTGTTCGAATAATCTTCTGGATAAGATTATCAGTGGCGGTGTCGACGGATGCTGTTGCTTCATCAAGTACAAGTATTTTTGACTGCTTCAATAGAGCTCGGCCAAGAGAAACAAGTTGCCGCTGTCCTACACTCCAATTGTCTCCATTTTCTATAACTGTGGGTTTCAAAATACACCTTAAGATAGCTATTTGTGACTCCAAACACTTTTCCTTTTTTTTCCTTTTAATAGGTGGGAAACGAAACATGTGTATTCTGCAAATAAAATTTATGGCTCCTTACCCGGTGTATCAAGCTTTTGTCCTTTCTCGCGGATGATATCTCCAAGTTGAGATTTATCTAATGCCTGTGAAGAATTAAAACCGGAAATTACAGAGACTGCATAATCTTATACTCAAATACCAATAATTTTCAAAAAATAAACTATTGGTCTATTTTCATATGCTGTGATGCTATATACAAGGATGCAAAACATTCGTAGTACTAACCTCCCAAATGTCTTTATCTGAGTGCTCCTCAAGAGGATCAAGATTGCCTCGAATAGTCCCTTCAAACAAGGTTGGATCCTGTGGTATGATACTGAGATGACTTCGGAGGTCATGGAGACCAATCTCTAAGATATTGATGTTGTCTATGTGGATACTTCCGTCTGCTGGTTCAATCAGTCGAAACAATGCTTGAATCAACGTAGATTTGCCACTGCCAGTGCGTCCAACTATTCCTATATTCTTCCCACCAGGAAATGTGCATGATACTCCATGAAGCACCAAAGGAAGATTTTCTTTGTAACGGACCTTAAGGAGAAACAGAGTTAATATAATAAATCATTCCAACTCTCAAAAAAAGACTTCAAAAAAAAATAATAATAACAACGTTATATTGGTACCTTCAAATCAATTATTTCAATTGTTCCATTTTGAGGCCATAAGGATGGAGGGCGGGAATCTTCAATTACTGCGGGTGCTTCACTAGGAATTTGGCTGTACTGATAAATTCTTTCAATTGATATAATTTTGTTTTCAAGTTTGCAAAAGCTAAGTATCCAACGGGATAACCGAGCATTTAAATTCAGACCATATGTCACAGCAAGTCCAGCCATGCCTATACAGATAAAGTAATAGTGATAAGCAATAGCATATCACTTGCGAAAGTAAGTAGACGGATCAAGTTGTTAGAACTATGTACTTACTAGGGTCAATACTTCCATGGGGAAAGCTAACGAGCAATAGCATGCAGAAAGAAAATACACAGGTGGACAGGAGCTCCATACGCAGGCAGAGCCACTCAATAGCAGCAAGACTGTAGAAGAAAGGTCGGGCAAAACAATCAAGAAGATAGAGGTTCCGCTTCATGAACCTTTTTTCTTGTCCGAAACCCCTGATTGTGGATGCTCCAGCAATTGATTCACCAAAAAGATTTATAATTGGTGATTTCTGGATGCTTACAATACGGACCAGTTCCCTAGAGGAAGCCATGTAGTATTTCTGAAAGAAAATCGGTTGTTGATTAGAACAATTCACTAAATAAAAACAAAAGGTGATAGGCAAACATTAAAAAAATAAAAATGAAATGAGTTTGTAAAATTACTACTAGTCCTTAGTCAATTTTTCTCTTTGTCCACTTTGAACAAATTTTTATTTTTATTTTCCTCGCCAAACACAACCGTTTTTCATTTATTCAAGTCTTTTTCGAATGCAGTTTGAAAGACTTTAAGCGGGAGCATGAATATCAATAATTACCTGCATCCATAAACAAGCAATGGCCATTGGGATGACTAAGAGCAAAACTTGCCATGTAACTTCTGTCATGACACCAACAATACCGATAAGCTGTATTGTTGTAGCAGCAAACCCACCAAGTCTAAAAGGGATGTCAAGATCCACAACACTCTGATCAACAGAAACCTGCAGAGATACAGATAAAGTGTTACTATAGTCTATACACCATACAGGCAAAAATAGACAAAAGAAATGAAATTACCCTGTTCAAGATCCTTCCAGCGGGTGTAGAATCAAAGAAATACATCGGTGCGTGGAAAACACATCTAAGCATCTTCAAAAACAGCTTCTGTGCAGCTCCGAGACCAAACGTAGCAACTAGAACAGCCCTAACAAATATAAACAATGAACTGCCAAAAGCAAGGGCCATGTAAACAAGAAGAAGATTCATGGGAGTTACTTTGGGCTTGTCTCCTTCTGTTTGAGGGTTAGCCCACGCCATCCACCAATTACTAGCAATCTGAAGGAACTGGAATAATGCTTGTGCAATGATTATGAGTGGAATCAATGAACCTTTATATGCCGCTGCCATGTATGAAAGATACACCTTCATGCTAACTCTACCTCTAACCCTCTCCTCTTCCTGTACAAGCTGTTTTTTTCTCGATCTTTTAGCTTTCTTCTTCTCCTTACTTGTTTTTTGATCAGAAGACGATGGCCCCTCTTGCATTTCCTTTGTCAAACTGTCAACATCATTCACAGAACAAATGGATTTCTTACTTGTCATAACAGATTCCTCCAATGATAAATGTTCCTCTGAATCTTCAGATGAGTGATTAGGGATATCCATAGCCTCTATCGCTTCATGGTGAGCTGAAACTAGAGCTTTAAAATCTGTTCCTGCTTTTAAAAGATCATCATACTTTCCGGCTTGTATGATGCTACCTTCCTTGAGAACCTTCAAAAGTGGAAAGATAAATTTAGAAACCCTAGATTACTTTCGAATTCAAAACTTTGTTAATTGAAAATAAAACTAAAATGCATGAATGTGCAGAAAAGAAACGACACAGCCATACCAGTATCAGATCAGCAGCAGGAAGAAATTCAACTTGATGGGTCACAAAAATGACAGTTTTATTTTCCAGTGCCAACAATATATATTCCTGCAGTTACATATCACAAATCAGTCGAGTCCATTTCAGTTAAACATTAACATAAACTCTATGCAAAGGAAAACTAACCCTAAACAACTCTGATCCAGTGTGTGCATCAACTGCACTGAAGGGATCATCAAGGAGATAAACATCAGCATCTTGGTATAGTGCCCGGGCAAGCTGCACCCGTTGCTTCTGACCCCCACTCAGGTTTATACCTCTATCACCAATAATTGTCTGATCTCCATGCGAGAAAAGTTCTAGATCCTTTTTCAGTGAACAAGCATGAAGAACATTCTTGTACTTTGCTTTGTCTTTTATACTTCCAAAGAGTATATTTTCTTCTATAGTTCCTGATTGTATCCATGCTGATTGGGAGACATATGCAGCAGAACCACACACACTGACCTGCAAAATAATCCAATGTATTTTGTAAGAACTTTTACAAACTGAAGACTAAGGGCCTGTTTATAGCATAACCGCTTATCATATAAGTGTTTATGCATAAGCTGTTTCTATAACAAAAGATGAAATAAAGTCAAATTGTTTTCATGTAAGCTATAAGCTCTCTTCATAAGCTAACCTGGAGAGCTTATGGAAACAAGCTGAAAACAGCTTATAGACATGTCATAAGTTGTTTTTATATGCTCTCCCAAAAGTATTTATGCTAGAAGATAACATCAACTAAGTCAATCCAAACAGCCCCTAAAATGCAAATAAACAATATAAAATTAACATATAGAAAGAATTGAAAGCTTAAGTAAACAAACATACTTCACCAGAAATCTTAGGAATCTCTCCAAGGATGCAAGAAAGAAAACTTGATTTCCCTGAACCAACCGTACCGCAAACAGCCACACGCATCCCTTTTTCAACTTTCATATTTATCTCTGAAAGAGTAGGCCTGGAAGATGAAGAAGGGTCCCAAGAGAATTCACTATCCTTAATTTCTATGGCAATGTTAGAAACACCCGGCGGCAAGACAATAGTTGCATCTTCCTGCAATTCTTCCTCCAGCAGAAAACAAGTTAGTCGATCAATAGAAACTTTTGTCTGAGCCATTGTAGATACCAAGTCTGGAAAATTCCTCAAAGGTTCTTGGAGGATCCTAAAAGTAGCTAGAGCTGAAAGTACACCGCCTGCTGTCAGCTGACCGCCCAACATTATGCAAGTAGCGAAAGTGACGGCTGAAACAAATATAGGTGAGCTCCAGAACATGAAAGTTATGAAAGCCTGAGAATATAGGGCTTTCCTAAGCCACTTGAACTCTACTCCACGCATCTCCTCCAATCTTATTCGATATCTGTCCTCCCAAGCCTGCAGCTTGAGAATCCTCATGTTCCTTAAGCACTCAGATGTTTTCCTCATCCTTTCATCCTTGGCAGCCATTAATTTGTCTTGATAGTCTTCTTGGATCCGAGCCACGGGAATAGTGACTGCAATGGAAATGATTGTGGCAACAAGTGTCGCAATGGAAGCTATTCCAACATTCTTATACAAAATTGCAAGGGCAAGAACAATCTGCAGAGGAAGCATCCACATGTCATGAAGATACCAAGCGTAGTCCCCTACCCTCTGAACATCAATAGCCATGTAGTTAACAATCTCGCCACTTGTGTGACTTTGCCTGGCAATACTCGATAACTTAAGCCCTTTTTGATATACCATCGCAGTTAAAGCGGACCTAACATGCATCCCCAAGATGTCCACTCCTAGATACCATTGTCTCGTTGCGAAGGTTTCCACAAGCTTTGCAACAAAGAATATCCCTGCAAGGACATACCCCTCGTGAGGGTAAGTCTCTATACCACTCAAGTAATCAACAAAGTAACTTATCATGTATGGACCTACATACGAGACAAGAGTAGTGACACCGGCAAAAATGGCGTTAACAGCCGCCTCCTTCCAGAACGATTTGAGAAGTGCCCAAGCTAATGAAGGCTGAGTCTCCGAGTTCTCGGCCTTCAATCTCTCCCAATTAGAATTCAAAATCTTAAAATTTGTTTTGGCTTTATCTTTAGGCGCAACAAGGGGAATGTCCTTAAGCTCAAGCGGTCTCTTTGCACCAATAGAAAGAATCGGGTCAAGCCAAGACATGGTGGCCAAGCTATAAAGTCCAGCATCACTATAAGGAGTAACCTTAACGCAACCCGGTTCTTCGTCTTCTTCTTCATCAATAAGTAATGGCTGTTGATTGTCCGCGTTTCTACAAACTTGTACACCAGAAACACCCCTAATCGCTACAAAACACAGAAAGGCAAGAGCAGGGGTAGCAGCGAAATTGGCCAAAACATGAGAAGCCACGTACTTGGAACTATCCAACCAAAACCCTCTGCCATCAACATATAAACCAAACAAACAAACAACGAACAAAACAAACCAAGAAACCCTCAGCAAAATGGGAAACTTCTGAGACACCTTGTACTTGCAATGCAAAGCAGTGAAGCTCAATACAATCCAAACCAAACCCTGAACAAACGGCGCGGAAAGAAGAGACAAATCCACAACCACAAACTCATCCTTAATCAAAGAAACAACATCAAACCCCAAAACAAAAACTTGCACCAACAGAACATAAAAACAAGACAGCACCGACAACTTAAACCATGTCCCAATTGTAACATCAAAAGTTTCTCTACCACGAAGTGAACCACCATTGGCAACAACAGAAACATTATTAATATTATTATTATTATTATTATTATTATGATCCTTACAAAACCAAACTCTCCCACCAAAACATAAAAAAATCTGCCGCAAAAGAAACAAAACAAGAACAACCAAATTAGTAGATATTGCCACAAGTTCCAAAACTGGCAATCCAAGGATCTCAGTGAAAAGGGTATTTTTGGTCCATGATCCTGAAGAAGACAGCGATGTAACCGAGTTTTCATCAAAACCCATGACGAAAAAGATGATTCAGAAGAACAACAACACTGAGTTGATGAGTCGGTGTGAAGAAGAAGTGAGAGAGAGAAGAACCGAGTGATGAGGATGATGATGTCATGAAATGCAAAGAATGAACAACATTTTCTCCATGTGGAGTTTGATTCTGCGTGACACATTGCACGTTAAAACAAAGGTTTTTCAGTCATAATAATCAACAAAATAATAATCAAATGAATCAGAATTTTACAAGAACACAACAAAATACCAACCTGTATTTTTCTTCTTAGATCATGTGAATACTAACAAAATTCTCTACTTTTGACACCAAATAGAACAGGAGCAATGATAATGGTGACACAAATTAAGTAGGGTAGGTATAGAGAAATTCACAATTCTTTATATAGAATTGTAAAACTGTATTATCAACAATAACAAATATTTTAAATTATTGCGGATGCAGTCGTGGATGTCATCTCTCATCAAAATAATAACTTTTTCTCAGACTCGCAACACAACTGTAAAGAGATCAAAACTTCACAGTTGTGCAGTGGAAATGTAAATCAAAATCAATTTTCTTATATTCCAGATTAAATAAGTATTTTAGAAACCCTAAAATGACAAAAATTAAATTAAATCAAATCATTCAGAGACTTGATCTTCTAATTTTCTTTTTTCTTTTTTTTTTACTATTAATTACTTAATTGCTTAATAAATTAAATTTATTTTTTCATTCTGTTAAAGTTTCTGCTACCCACAGAATATTAAATGTTGATACATGTATATATATCTTTTAGCATAATGTTGAATATAAAACTCCATGTGTACGTATAAGTGATGAGATAATGATATTAATCTCATTATGGACTATGGTC
Source organism: Vicia faba (assembly GCA_948472305.1). NCBI lineage: Eukaryota > Viridiplantae > Streptophyta > Magnoliopsida > Fabales > Fabaceae > Vicia > Vicia faba. The sequence continues at coordinate 892,658,245 of OX451740.1, forward strand.
CACAAATAATAAATACTGTACATTATATTATACAAATTGTTCTGGACTGGGCCCGACAGGCCCAAAAGCATTACTAAGGCCCAGTCCAATGGGACTCACTAAGGACCACAACATCCATGCCCGACACCATGATGTCCACCTCGACATCTCAGTGTGCCAGCCCACGCGACGAAGTCACGCTCGACCGACTGCCGTCCAGCTCTATGCCCTGGCTTCCAGCTCGACATTCGCTGTCCAGCTCGGGGTCTTGGCGCCGAGCTCGACATCATGCTGCACTGCTCGACATGGACTCAAGCTACCTTGCTAGGGCAGACTCAGTCACCATTGCCCCAACGATACTCCGTAAAGACCGCGTCTCTGTCCGCCCGCACTTCACGCACCACATCCAGGGAGGGGACCACGTGCTGATCCCCACTACCCACGTAGGACCTGGCAGTTCCTCCATTGGGCCAAATCCGCCCGGCCCAGTGAAGGAACCTTGGCCCAGCGCTGGGGGCTATAAATACCCTCTGCTTCCAGAGGGTCAGGTAATCTTCAATTCTAACCTCAACTCTATTATCTGCTAGTACTCTCGCTGACTTAAGCATCGGAGTGCCTTGCAGGTACCCCCCCCCTCCTCGTTCAAAAAGCCTTCAGCTCGGAGCAGCCGTGACGGTCCAAACCTCCTGATCAGGTCAGATCAGTGGCGCCGTCTGTGGGAAACAGCTTCCCCGTCTAACGAACAGTTTTCAAAGACCAAAGCTCAATCCATTCACTGTCATGGCCTCTCCAACTCGTGAAGAGCAACACACTCGCGTCCTCGACGTCAACAACGGTCCCGCGGACAAGAATGGGCACCTGGACAATCCCAGTGGTGCCGGCCACAATGCCGCCCCCCTGACAACCGCCCCTGGACCTTCCACCCGCAGGGACGGTAACACTGCGTCCTCCTCGACAACTCCCCCAGAACTCGAGGACGATCCGGAAGCTCTCGCCTATCGCCAGGCTGCCCGGTTCTATGAAGTCCAGGCCCCTGTCGGAGCAGATGCCACTGCTCAGGCACTGTTCGCTGCCATCAACCAGACGAACTATCTCCTGTTCGCACAAGGAGAAAGACTTAGGGCACTGGAAAATGATCGACGCCCCCCGAGGAGACATCAAAGGCCGCCATCTCCACTTCCTCGGGTCGAAGAAGCTCGACACCCTACTCCCCCGCGGAGACATTACAGGGAAATCTCTAGGAGCCCCTCTCCCGCACCAAGGCAGAGGCGGCCCCAATACGAAAGACAGCCCGTCATCCCCGCCGAAGAGCCTGTCCGCGACGCCTCAAGGCACGAACGGAGGCACAACAGAGACGGACATGTGACCTTCACCCACCGAACGTCACGTTCAAGGGAGTCCCAGCACGAGCATCGTGCCCGACACAACTACAGGACCCTTTCTCTTTCTCCAGAAAGGAGCGACGAGGACGACCCCCGCGGTCCCCTGTCGCAGGCAATCATGGACGCACCTATCCCCCCGGGCATGGAGAAGCCCCCACACCTAAAGGAGTACGATGGGGTGGCAGACCCAGTCGACCATATTGACGGGTTTGAAGCCATGCTCCACTATCACAATGTCGGGGGGCCAATCAAGTGCCGTCTCTTTCCAACAACTCTCAGGAAGGCGGCCATGGACTGGTACAAAGGACTTGCCCCGGGCTCCATCACCTCGTGGCGGAACTTGAAAAACCAGTTCATCAGTTCCTTTACAGCCTCTCGTCGCCACCCAAAGACAGAGGCAGCCCTCGAGGCCATCATCCAGAGACATGATGAGACCTTGAGGGAATTCATCAACCGCTTCAACCGGGAAGCAATCCAGGTCCCCTGCGCGGACCACATGAAGAGGTATTTGCTGGAGAGGGGCCTCCTCCCCGGCACCGAATTCAGGAAAGCTGTAGGCATCGAGCCACCTGCAACTTTTGATGCTCTCCTCGACAAAGCTCGAGCATATATGGATTACGAGGAGAGAGAAGCTGCCAACAGGGCACGGGACTCCAGAGCCCGCAACCATGGAAGCAGCTCAAGACAAGACCCTCCTCCCCGACGCACCGGAGAGAAGAGGAAGGAAGACAGACCCCGGGAGGTCCGGGAACAAAGGGGCCCCTCGGGCAGGTTTACTGAGTACACTCCGCTCACGGCTTCCCGCGAGCGTATTCTGGCGGAGTGTGCAAGCACAGATTTCAAGGACGGTGGCGTCAAGCGTCCCCGACCAGCTCCTGCCAAGCCAGGAGTAGATAAAAACAAGTACTGTCAGTACCATAGGAGTCATGGTCACTTGACAGAGGACTGCGTCCACCTGAAGGATGCTATTGAAACCCTCATCAAAGGAGGGAGACTTGCGCAGTACAGGAAAAACGACGCTCCCCGTCGTGAAGCCCGTGAGGCAAAAGAGCCTGAAGAAGATGCCCGACCATCTGACGAGTCGGTGCCAATCCAGACCGCCTACGCAATAACCAGGCCCGAGGATTTCGAACTTCCCGAGCTCCTGCAGGAGCCCCTGACTACTCACAGCAGGTGGGAATACTTCCCCTCCGCCATGGTCATCAACGGGGGCGGGTTCAGCGACCTCACCATCAACTCAGCCAAGAGAAAGTTGGACGAACTGGTCGACAAAGCTCCTCCTCAAACTGTGACTTTTGAAATGGTGAGGGGCAGATCAGAACCCATCACATTCTACTTGGAAGAGCTCCCCGGCGGAGCACCGAACGCAGTCATCCCCTTGCTGATAAGGGCGAAGATGGCTAATTTTGATGTGCATCGCATCCTGGTCGACGAGGGGAGTTCCGTCGACGTGATGTACACCCAGCTGTTCCGGACCTTACAACTGGACGAATCCCATCTGTCTCCATACATAGGTTCGGACCTTCAAGGCTTCAACGGCTCGACGTCCAAACCTTGGGGATATGTCGAGCTCCTCGTGACATTCGGGGAAGATACTGCTACAAGACAGGTGAAGGTCCGCTTCCTCGTCATTGACTGCCCATCCCTGTACCATTGCATCCTGGGGAGGCCGACACTGGCGGAACTGACAGCGGTCCCTTCAACTGTCCACCTAAAGATGAAGTTCTATACCAAAAGGGGGAGGGTAGCCACCATCCAGGGCGACCTCGCTGCTGCCCGCCGGTGCTTCAACGCCGCTTCAAGGGGTCGGGATACTGTCGACGTGGGTCCCAGCACTAGGCCCGTCAAGAAGACAAAGCAAGAGCCCGACACAGCATCTCCTGAGGTAGAAGCTCAGAAGGCTCCACCAAAGGTCGACTCCATTGCGCTCGACGCCCGTTTTGACGAAGATGAACCGGCCAGCAACGAGCAAATCCCCCTCCGACCCATTCCGGACGGTGATTTCGAACTCGTTCCCCTTGGAGCAGACCCGACCAAAGGAGTGAAGATTGGCAAGGACCTCCCCGACTTGGCCAGGAAGCAAATCAAGGCCTGTCTGCGCGAGAATGCTGACCTCTTTGCCTGGAGCGCTGCAGAGATGCCCGGACTCGACCCTGAGGTCGCCTGTCATCACCTCGCCATTGATCCAGCCGCCAAGGCAGTAGTACAACGTAGGCGTAGGCAGTCTCCAGAAAAAACGGAGGCTGCTGAAAAAGCTGTAAAAGACCTCTTAGAGGCAAATTTTATTTCTGAAGCCCGGTATTCCACCTGGCTGTCAAATGTTGTACTTGTCAAAAAGAATAATGGAAAATGGCGTATGTGTGTTGATTATACCGATCTCAATCGGGCTTGCCCGAAGGATGCTTTTCCTCTACCGAACATTGATATGCTGGTCGACAACTCGGCCGGCTACAAAACTTTGTCGTTCATGGACGCTTACTCGGGATACAATCAAATCCCAATGGCTCCGGGCGACAAACGCTGCACGGCATTCATGACCAGCTCGGGCAACTATTACTACAACGTAATGCCCTTCGGATTAAAGAATGCCGGCGCGACGTACCAACGCATGATGAACAAAGTGTTCAACAAACAGATAGGCGACATGCTCGAGGTATACATGGACGACATGATCGTCAAGTCTCGAGCAGACACCGATCACGCAGCTCATCTCAAGACTGTCTTCGCCCAAGCAAGACAATGCAAAATGAGGTTCAACCCGGAGAAGTGCACATTCGGGGTTAAGGCAGGAAAGTTCCTCGGTTTCTACCTAACAGAACGAGGCATTGAAGCAAACCCCGACAAGTGCCGAGCATTTGCCGACCTCCCGACTCCAACGTCGAAGAAGTCGATACAGATAATGAACGGCATGTTGACGTCGCTTTCGCGCTTCGTCGCGAAGTCCGCTCAGCACGCCCTTCCCTTTTTCAAACTCCTTCGAAAGGAAGCAGCCTTCGAATGGACCGAGGAATGCGAACACGCACTTCGCCATCTGAAACAGAGCCTGTCTCAACCGCCCGTGCTGTCTCGACCAGATGACAACGAGCCACTTTACCTATACTTGGCAGTTTCAAACGAAGCCATCAGTGCGGCTCTTGTCCGCGAGACTCCCGACGGGCAGAAGCCTGTCTACTTCACTAGCAAAGCCTTACAAGGCCCCGAGAGCAGGTATCAACAGATAGAAAAGGTGGCACTGGCCCTCGTCAACGCGGCGAGGAAGCTCAGACACTACTTTCTAGCACACACCATTGTCGTGCGAACTGATCAACCGGTGAGACAACTCCTGGGTCGACCAGATATGGCGGGCAGAATGCTTAAGTGGTCCCTGGAACTCTCTGAATTCGACATTCAGTACGAGAGCAGGAAGGCCCTGAAAGCACAAGCCCTGGCCGACTTCGTCGCCGAGATGACCTCCAACGACATTCCCCCGGGAAAGGAACACAAGTGGACCATCTTCGTCGACGGAGCCTCCAGCTCGTCCGGAAGCGGCGCGGGGATCCTCCTGGAAAACGAAGAGGGGGTGGTAATCGAGCACTCCTTGGTTCTCTCCTTCCCGACATCAAATAACCAGGCAGAATACGAAGCCCTGCTCGCGGGACTGAGATTGGCCGAGGACCTAGGAGCCCGCGAAGTTCAAATTTACACCGACTCCCAGCTCGTCGCTTCCCAAGTACAAGGAAGCTACCAGGCCAAGAATGACAACCTCATTGAGTACTTGAACTTAGTCAAAAAGCACATGGCAAAGTTCGTACGAGCAGAAATCTCTCATGTTCCCCGCGAGCAGAACACGAGGGCGGACATATTGTCCAAACTCGCGAGCACACGAAAGAAAGGCGGGAATAAATCCGTCATCCAGGAATCTCTGGCACGGCCAAGCATTGAATCACCCTCGACTACTGTCGAGGTTCATGCTATCGGGGACGCCACGTCTTGGATGACCCCGGTCTACAATTTCCTTACAAAGGGAGAACTCCCGACGAACCAGGCCGACGCAGCCACAATAAAGCGGCGAGCATGTTCTTACGTTGTTCTCGAACAGAAACTGTACAGAAGGGGATTCTCCATTCCTCTCCTGAAATGCATTGACGAGTCCTCCATCCCCGACGTACTGCGGGAGATACACGAAGGCATCAACGCCCAGCACATGGGCGGTAAATCCTTGGCGAGGAAAGCCCTCCGCGCGGGATACTACTGGCCGACGATGCAACAGGACGCCAAGGAACACGTAAAAAAATGTGACAAGTGCCAGAAGCACGGGGATATGCACCTCGCCCCCCCACACGAGCTGACCACATTGTCATCCCCATGGCCGTTCGCCTGGTGGGGCATGGACATCCTCGGACCCTTCGTGCAAGGGACCTATCAGAACAAGTTCCTAATCGTCGCCGTGGATTACTTCACAAAATGGATCGAGGCCGAGGCCCTCGCGAAAATCACCTCACATAACATCCTCCGTTTCTACAAGAGAAACGTGCTCGCCAGGTTCGGAATTCCACAGGCACTGGTGACCGACAACGGCACCCAGTTCACCGACCACGGATTCCGAGACTTCGTCACCAAATTGGGGACCAAACACCACTTCACATCGGTCGAGCACCCTCAGACCAACGGGCAAGCCGAAGCTGCGAACAGAGTCATCCTAAGAGGGCTCAAACGTCGACTCGGCGAAGCCAAAAGAGGATGGGTCGAGGAGCTCCACAGCGTCCTGTGGGCATACCGCACCACACCCCATTCAACGACGGGTGAAACACCATTCCGACTAACGTACGGCACCGAAGCTGTCATCCCAGTCGAAATCATGGAACCATCCCGACGAACGGAGGAACCCCTCGACGAAGAAATGAATGACGAAGCACTGAGGGATGAACTCGACCTAGTCGAGGAAATCCGCTCGGGGGCTGCCCTGCGCGAAGCCACCCTAAAACAGCGAGTGGCTCTACGCCACAACGACAAGGTCATCAAGCGCGAGTTCGAAATAGGCAGCCTGGTACTACGCAGAAACCAGAAAGACTCCCGCGAAGGGAAGTTGGCCGCGAACTGGGAAGGACCTTACCGCGTCCACGGCACCACGGGTACCGGGGCGTACTACCTCGAGCAGTTAGACGGAGAGCCATTACCGAGACCCTGGAATGCTGCTAAGTTGAAGCAGTACTACAGTTAAAAACTGTCAACACCTAGGACCCTCGACCAAAAGCAACCATGCTCGGGCAACGAGGAAAAACGTCCAACTTCGTTTAAGGCTAAGGTACAGGCCGACGCACGACCAAATGGCACGGCATCGCGCGGTAGACGTTGACGATCTATAGTGCCCGACGTGGACAGCTATACCGAGCACCACCGTCGTCGTACCCATAAGGCAGAACACCCAGCTCGCGATGGGCAGTTCACGCCAAGGGCGAATCGTCCCTACGGGCTCCACGCCCGACTGAGCAACCTCGCTCCGAAATACCCGACATTCCATCAAGAATAACGGGACATCTACAAGGGTCAAAACAAAATCTCTCCCCTCGAGCGAAAAACTCAAGCAACCCCGGCCAACCGAAGTTGGGCCGAGATTGCACACAAACAGAGTCGAGCATAGGTGCTCGCCAAATCAAAGCCGCCTACGGGCACTCCACGGGCCCTAGACGAGCTAAATTCATACAAGCATATGAGTTCATACAAGGGCAGAAAATCCAAAATAGACAAGGTATAAACGCCCGAAGGCAACAAAGTAATATTAAACCGACCAAGAAGGCCGGCGATGTTCATACAAGCAATAAACGGGCACGCAGGCCCAAAGAATACAAATTCAAATATCAAAGGCACGCAGGCCCGCTATCCGAAAAATACAAGTCAAACTTCCACGTTATCACCACTGTCGACGCCGGGAGAGTCGGGCGGGGGAATGATCGCGCCACCGACAACCCGATGGGTGTGCCCGATGCCCTCGGTGACCAGGCCGGGATTCAACAATGAGAGCTGGTCGACGGCAGAATTGAACCCGTCTTCCAGGGCACCGACTGCGTCCTCCTCGAGGCTCCGGATATGGGCAATAAGTTCAGCCCGACTCTTCAAAGTCATTAGATCCTCGGGCTCATCGTCGGCGGGTTGCTGAACAGCATTCAGTTCCTCAACTTTCTTGCCCAGGCGTTCGACTTCAGCAGCCAAACGATCCCTATCCGTCCGGAGCAACTCCCCTTCCTCGGTCAACCGCCCAGACTTCTCCTTTTCCAAGGTCAGCATCTCCCGCTCGGCGTCAAGTATCGCGGTCTGCTCTTGGAACATCCCCTCGGAGCGTTCCAAAGCGACCTTCAACTTCCTTGAGCTCGCAGTCAAGGCCACCTTCTCCCGCTCGAGCTCTTCAACACGAGCAGCATCCCCTGCATCTTCGGACAATACCAGAGCCATTTCAGCCATCTTAACCAGCCCGTCCACACTGGCAACCAGCCGCGACCGCCTCTCCTCTTTGGTCATCCTCTTTATGGCCTCGGCTTCATGCGCGACCACAGTCGGAGGAAACCGCTCGAAGAAACCCTCCTCCTCGATGCAAGGGGGAAAGGCAAAGGATTGAACGGGACCGGTATCTTCCCCGACACTTGAACCGCCTTCCACGCGGGTCCTCTTCCTATGGGTCAGAACGGCATCGGCATCAATGACCTCGACATCTGGATCAGACGCCGCCCCTGAGCTCGACGTCGAATCCACCCTCACCGGCGGAGGAACGGCCGTGCTTGGCGGGGGTCCCATTCTCGTCAATTGCGGGGCAGGCACAACCTTCTTGTTTCGCCTATGGCCGGTTGACAATTTTAGGAGCCTCTCGTGTCGGCTGGCCATCGTACCTGCACGAAGTAAAACAAGTCAGTATCGAGCAAAACGCGTAAATAAATGACAAGTAAATTGCAAACAAACAACCTAACAGGCGGGCTGCCTCCCTATAGGTCGAACATTCCACCAACGCCTTGGTGTCAATCGGGCGAGCCTCGAATGTCGGGTAACCATCCTTGTCGAGGATGTCATTCCCCTCCCGTGTAACCCACTGGGCGGGATGAAAACTGTCGACGAAGTTGCAGAGGGTCGTGTACGCCCGCTGATCCTCCGTGCACATGTCCCCGACTGCAGTGTGGAAGTAGCCGGTTCCATGCTGGAAGTGTCGAGACATCCAGTACACCGGGAACTTAGCCCGACGTCCTAGCACGGGGCTCCCGTCATCGTTCAACAATGCTTCTCCGTCGTCATCGCTGACCAGCCCTTCCTCCTCGTAGAGGGAATCCACAGCAGAATCAGTGATAGGGTGTACCACATACCACTTATCCTTGAACCCCCTCACAGAGTCCATGTACATCCTAAACAGTCTCCTCGACTGCTTCAAGGACACCCAGCTGTGCTTCCCTCCTCGGGACTGGCGCTGTAGGTGGAAGACCCTAAAGAAGAGAGGGATGGTCGCCCCTATCCTCAAGTACCGGCACGTCAGCTCAAACGCCCGGATGAAGGCGAGAGAGTTAGGGTGTAGCTGGGACGGGGCCAGCTCCAAATGCGTAAAAACCCCGGTCTCAAAGTCTGTGAAGGGCAGCCGCAAACCCAAGTCCTTAAAGGCGATCTCGTACATCGCAAAACTGTAATCCGGGTACATCGAGCAGATTCTGGCAGTGGTCGCAGGCAGCATGACCTCGAAATTCGGTTGAAAGTCGGGCTGGTCCTGCCCCCCTTCAATGGCGATGAACGGGTGTCGGTCATCCCGACTGTATATCGACGCCGTCCCCCGAGGCTCGGCGCCCACCCATTCCAGCGACGGGTCGGTCACAGTGTCGATAAGGTTGGCCGACTCGTCGGCACTTTGTTCTTCGCTGTCATGACGACCTGAGGAGCTCGGCTCATCCGCCATGGTTACCTGCAGAGCACGGGAAACCAATCAGATTGAGCATGAAGCCCTATGCTCGACATAATCATGTCGTCCATACAATACCACGAGTCCATTTTCACAAGTGGATGCCTCCCCGACTCTCCTGAATCCAGAGTTCCCCCACAAACCAACTGCGCGGCCACTCTTCAAGCATGTCGCTCCGGGGTATGAACATGGCGAGCCGCATTATGAAGCCCACGGCCACGGCCATAAACATACCGGGCACCGGCATGAATCAGGCGCCCAGGATCATGAACACCCCGGGCAGCTCTGAAGTTTTCACCTAAAACTAAGAACGTGTCGGCCATAAGTATGCATTCGCCGGTCCTAGACGTAAATATGTCGGGCAAAACACGAGTTTACCGGGCTAATCCCACTTTAACGGTCCTAAAACATCCACAGTTTCCTAGAATCATGCATTCTAAAACAAGAAAATAAAGAAAGTGGATCACTTACTTGGATCAAAGATGGGATTAGGCTGGGAAATGAAGAATCTGAGACGGGAAGTCACGGCTGGAGAGAGTGTTGAGAGTTGCAACGAAGAGAGCACGAAGAACGGAAAGCGTATTATGGGGCCCAAGGACCCTATTTATAGTGATGACATGGAATACCAAACGTCACCTCGTTTAGCCACGGAATCCGTCTCCTCGACGCACTGCACCCAACGCAATGATGGCCCTACCCCCCTAGGGTGGCGGCACAATTCCCAAAAGATGCCTCGCGTGCCCGACCAACGTGCCCGGTACGGATCCTCCACGCATCCACCACCGAGGACGTCCCCGAGCACGACACGAGGAGGCCCCTCGAGGGCCCGCGCCTCCATTCCGGGCACGAGACCTCAGCGACTGAACAACTTGGTTTCAAGTCATGGCTCCTCGCAAAGGAACCACGACTTGGGGGGCTCCTGTTCTGGACTGGGCCCGACAGGCCCAAAAGCATTACTAAGGCCCAGTCCAATGGGACTCACTAAGGACCACAACATCCATGCCCGACACCATGATGTCCACCTCGACATCTCAGTGTGCCAGCCCACGCGACGAAGTCACGCTCGACCGACTGCCGTCCAGCTCTATGCCCTGGCTTCCAGCTCGACATTCGCTGTCCAGCTCGGGGTCTTGGCGCCGAGCTCGACATCATGCTGCACTGCTCGACATGGACTCAAGCTACCTTGCTAGGGCAGACTCAGTCACCATTGCCCCAACGATACTCCGTAAAGACCGCGTCTCTGTCCGCCCGCACTTCACGCACCACATCCAGGGAGGGGACCACGTGCTGATCCCCACTACCCACGTAGGACCTGGCAGTTCCTCCATTGGGCCAAATCCGCCCGGCCCAGTGAAGGAACCTTGGCCCAGCGCTGGGGGCTATAAATACCCTCTGCTTCCAGAGGGTCAGGTAATCTTCAATTCTAACCTCAACTCTATTATCTGCTAGTACTCTCGCTGACTTAAGCATCGGAGTGCCTTGCAGGTACCCCCCCCCTCCTCGTTCAAAAAGCCTTCAGCTCGGAGCAGCCGTGACGGTCCAAACCTCCTGATCAGGTCAGATCACAAATGCTTAATGAAAAAGATATAAAGCATCTAATACTAAAATATTTAGATTTTAGGCACTATAATTTTCATGAAAATGAGAGGTTGATTTGTTTTCTACGCTTTACAGTATGTCTTTGTAGGCATATATAGTGGAAGATGAATCATCATATAAAGTTATAAGGAATGTAAATGTGATGTCATTTTGCCATAATCGTTAATTACATGGTTTATTAAGATTTGTGACTCTTCCAAACATGTTTGTTAAATTAGAGCATTCATAAACGTGGCAATGTGACGTTAAATTTATGATTAAGAAACTAAACTACCCCACTTTATCTTATGCTTTGGATGTTATTAATTAGATTATATAAACATAAGATAGGAGTTCAATTGAAAATAATATGAGGGAAATAATTATAATATTAGATGGGTAAGTTGCTTTAAAAATGAAATTGAGGTTTGGTATTTGTCGATGACAGGAAAAGGAAGTTTTGATTTGAGAGATCTCTACATGTGAAGTTAGTTAAATATTTTTGGGTAATGCAATGTGTGTGGAATTAAATTTTATATTGAATGAAAATGGAAACAATATTAAATTAAATTCTAGTGGCCGGAATAAACTACTCAGCAGTATATTTAGTAATACGTGTAATTAATATTTGGGCAGAATATTTAGTGGAAACGGTATTAAATTCTAAACTAATAATTTATAACTTTGCCAAGAAAAAGTATTACTCACTCCATTCTAAGTATAAAAATAAAATTATATTTATTAAAAAAAGTAAAATCAAAATGATTTGACTTGTTATTTTTATTGAAAAAATATATAAAAAGATATAAAAACAATTCTAATTGGTTAATGATAATAGAAAAGATGAGAGAGAAGGTAAATTAAATGTAATTTGTATTTTATTTTATTTTAAAAAAAATGAAAGTTGATTTTTCTTTTATATTTTGTGACAATAAAAATATATTTCTTCCGATCGAATTCCGTTTTGCCTCTTTTCTTATTTGCTATGCAACTTCTACGTTATTTTTCTCTCTTCCAAGCCTTATTATTCTTCTTCTTGACAAAAACTTATTTTTCTATTATTATAACTAAACTCAATAATAATAGAATTATTTCTATTGGACTTAATTCTCACACCCCCTTAACATTACATACCAACATATAAAATAGACTCACGTGAACATTCTATTGATTCCAACATTACTATTATTATTAATCGACCAATTAATTAATTAATAATAATCTTAACAACTTATACCAACAATTCTCAACATCTCACAACTTCAACAAATAACTCGAAAATAATTTAATTAAATAATTAATTAAATAAATGGACGTTACAACTCTCCCCTACTTAGAATATTTTCGTCCTCGAAAATTTACCTTATTCAAACAACTCAGGATAAGAGTTCTGCATCTTGCTTTCCAACTCCCACATCATGCTTTCTCCGGCAGCTCATAGTCAAACTACTTTCACCAAAGCAATCTCCTTGCCTCTTAGAGTCCTCATCTCACGATCCACGATCTGTACAAGCATCATCTCCACAGTAAGATTATCCCGTACTTGCACATCATCCATTTGAATCACATGAGATGGATCTGAAATATACTTCTGGAGTTGTGACACATGGAATACATCATGTAAATTTGAAAGATTAGGCAGTAAAGCCATTCTCTAAGCAACATTCCCAACTCTTTCCAAAATCTGATATGGACCAATAAAACGAGAAGTGAGCTTCTTAGACTTCAATGCTCACCCAACACCGGTCACAGGTGTAACTCTCAGAAACACATGGTCACCTGCTTGAAATTCTAAATCTTTCCTTCATTTGTCATGATAACTTTTCTGTCTACTTTGGGAAGCTTTCATCTTTTCTCGAATTAACTTCAACTTCTCGGTAGTTTCTCGAACAAATTCAGGTCCAAGTACTACGCTTTCTCCAGATTCATGCCAACATAAAGGAGTTCTACATCTCTGGTCATAAAACGCTTCAAAATGTGTCATTCCAATATTAGAATGGTAATTGTTATTATAAGTGAACTCTATTAATAAAAGATAAGTATCCCACGAACCTCCCTGCTCAAGAACATGTGCTTTCAACAAATCCTCTAATGACTGAATAGTTCTTTTCGTCTGACCATTCGTATGAGGATGATACGCCAAACTCAACCTCAACTTAGAACCCAACGCCTCTTGCAAACTCTTCCAAAAATCAGACGTAAACCTCGGATCTCTATCCAACATAATACACAAAGGAACACCATGCTGCTTTACAATTACACTAGTGTAAATCTCTGCCAACTTTGATACTGGAAAACTGATGTTAATAGGAATAAAATGAGCCGACTTTGTAAGCCTATCAACAATCACCCAAATTGTATCATGCCCTCTTGAAGTATTAGGTAATCCTGTCACAAAGTCCATTGAAATTCTATCCCATTTCCATTCTGGAACTTCTAACGGTTGCATCAACCCTACAGGCTTCTGATGTTCAACTTTCGACTTCTGACAAGTTAAATATGCATACACAAACCGAGCCATATCACTCTTTCTTCCAGGCCACCAAAATAAATTCTTCAAATCCTGATACATCTTTGTAGCTTCCGGATGACTGCTCAACTTGCTTCTATGACTTTCCTCAAGAATCACTTTCTTCATTTCTGCATCGTCAGGAATATAAATCCGATTACGAAATTTCAACACACCTTGTGCATCTAACTTAAAATCACTATCCTCAGATTGATCGATTCCAACCATCGAATCTACCAGTTTCACATCTAACTTCTGAGCTTCTTTGATACTATCCAGAAATTCATTATTAATCTTCAACATCCTCAATATAACACTCGGCGGTGTCACCTCGCAAACTAAGCTCATATCTCTTAACTGCTTAATTAATTCCAACTTTTTAACCATCATTGCCGACATATGTAAAGTCTTTCGAATTAACGCATCAACCACCACATTCACCTTTCCTGGATGATAATTCAAACTGAAATCATAATCTTTTACCAACTCCAATCATCTTTGTTGTCTCATGTTCAATTCCATCTGATCAAACAAATACTTTAAACTCTTATGGTCGCTAAATACTTCAAATATAGAACCATAAAGATAATGCCTCCAAATATTCAATACAAAAACAACTACATCAAGTTCTAAATCATGCGTAGGATAGTTCTTCTCATGAGTCCTCAACTGCCTTGACGCATAAGCAGCTACCTTTTCAGTCTGCATAAGCACACCTCCTAGACCCATCTCGGAAACATCACAATACACAATAAAAGGTTCTTCTGAATTAGGTAATGTCAAAATCGGAGCCGACGTCAATCTCTTCTTCAATTCTGTAAAACTTTCCTCACACTGAACATCCCATACAAAAGCTCTATCTTTACAAGTCAATTTAGTCAACGGAAATGCCAACTTAGAGAAACCTTCTATAAACCTTTTATAATAACCAGCTAATCCCAAAAAGCTTCTAATCTCAGTAGTCGACTTTGTAGTTTCCCATTGCAACACAACGTCTACCTTAGATAGACCTACAACAATGCCACTACTTGAGATCACATGAACAAGAAAACTAACCTCTTTTAACCAAAATTCACACTTAGACAACTTTACATACAACTTCTTCTCTTTCAAAACATGCAATACTATTCTTAAGTGTTATGCATGCTCTTCTTTAGATTTAGAGTAAATCAAAATGTCATCAATGAACACTACTACAACCCGGTCCAAATAGGTATGAAAGATATGATTCATGTATTCCATAAATACTCCTGACGCATTAGTAACACTGAAAGGCATCACCAAATACTCATAATTTCCATAACGCGTTCTGAAAGCCGTCTTTTGGATATCTTCATCCTTCACTTTAATCTGATGATAACCCGATCTTAAATCAATCTTACTAAACACACGAGCATCTACCAATTGATCCATCAAGTCATCTATTCTCGGAAGCGGATACTTATTCTTAATCGTCACTTTATTCAATTTCCTATAATCAACACAAAGTCTCATAATTCCATCTTTCTTCTTTACTAGCAACACTGGAGCTCCCCACGATGATACACTTGGTCTCACAAACTTCTTCTCAAGTAACTCTTCCAATTGTTTCTTTAATTCTGACAATTCAGATCCAGACATCCTGTATGGTGCCATAGAAACAAGTCTGGTACCAGGTACAAGATCAATAGCAAATTCGACTTCTCTCTCTGCAGGTACATCAGGAATTTCATCAGGGAAAAATTCCTCAGAAGTTCCCTACGAAACACATCCCAAGTGAAATTTTCACCTGCAGCTTCCAACCTCTAACACGTCTCTAGCCACCAGTCATCAGCTTCGAGTGCTAGCATATGAGTTCCATACCGAACCTTCTACGCTGGAGTGCAGTCCATCACATGGAATATTCTCTCAATATCTTTCAACCATTCTAACGCTCCATTAGGATCATACTTACCCTTGAAGGTAGGTGTATTCTCCCTCTGGAAGGTTGCCAAACTACGAGATCCAGCATTCCCGTCAATATTCGGCTGATTCTCCATATCATGCGTCATTGCTTCTAAAGCAGCAGCAAGTGCATCATCATTCCTTCCAGCCATCTCAACTTATCACTACAACATAAACAATGGTTAGAACTCAAGGTAATAATACTCGATTGTTAGACAAAACTACGACTCGACAACTTGGTCGGACGGACCTACTTGCTCTGATACCAACTTGAAACACCCCAATTCTACCCAACAATTATTATAAAAATTAGAGTTACACAATTGCTGATAACCGAATCAAGATGCTACAATTACAACTTAAAGTAAAGACATTCATTGAAGATACATAACACATTAAACTTAAATAAACCAACGACAACATGAATTAATCTTTTAAAACCAACAACTTCATAATTACACAGCAAAATCAAATATTCAACTGAAACAACTTCAAATAATAAGTATTTAACGAACATCAACTTAAAGTTTAATCAACTGAAATAATAAAAACAATAAAACAACAAGCTTTCATCCCCCCCGAATGTTATGTATCAGAGCAATGACACCGACTCGGACTACTGAAGGTAAATCGCCTTCACTCTGGATTACCTGCATGTTACGAACATTGAGGTAACATTTAAACATAAGGGGTGAGATATTGAACAATATAATCGGATGTAAGATAAATATTACAATAGAATTAGTCTATGCAAATCACCACTTCACAACTTTAGCGACATCAATCACAACAAAACTTCAACGAAATATGACAAATAATTTATCAACAAAACGACTCAAATATGCAACGTGGAATGCAACTTATTACTATACACATGCATGTGATACCAATGGAGCAAAACTCCCAACTTAGAAATCTTGTCAATTAATAGAGGCATCAACAAGGCATAAGCCTTCAACTTAATATTTTGCCAATCCAGGCCAACTTAACGAGCATCAGCTCCAATATGATATGTCATGTATGTGACAACATGATTAAAGCAACAACAACTAACAGTAATTCAGCATAAATCAACATTGGCCATAGGCCTACAACTTAATAATTGTCAATCAATAGAGGCAATACAAAAAAATTCATCACCTACAACTTCAACAATTGATAACAACAATACAACAACTTACACACGCCAATAATGTTATTAACACGTTCCTACTAAAGTACTTTTTTTAAAATTATTTTGCAGATAAGCCTTATTAATGGTTTTCGGTTAAATTAGTGAAACTATTATTTTTCCCGCTACTGAAAACATCTCTACTGCTATTACTTTCATAAAATTCCGCTACCAACAATCTTCATTTTACTGTCTGCTATTACTCATTAATATTACCTGCTATACTTATGCTAATTTACAAATTGATCACTTCTGTTACTAATAGATAAACTTTACTGTGATTCATTCTTTTCTAATCATACTGCATACATTTACTGTAACAAAATACTAAGTAACAGACATGCACAGGAAACACAGGAACAATTAAAGAAATACTGGGCAATGGATTCATGCCCCTCGGCATGCAAGATCGTGCCCCTTGGCACAAAGGCATTGTGTCGGTCGGCACCCTTCATCAACATATGTATGTCGCTCAGCACACGTCCATAATTCCAGTTGCAGTTCTACAACTACGTCCAAATTTTCTTGCGATCAATAATTCCTTTCCTTCCCATTATCTCAGACTAACATAACAACTATACCCATATCAATATATGCAATTTTCCAACATTCGATTCATCAATTGAATCACTACAACGTTAACATAATTATCACAGATGCCAAACAACAATTTATCCATACAACAATCAAACACAACAACAATTTCACACAACCCAATTCCCATGTAACATGTATCATATACCTAATTATAGAGTCAGAACCCCACCTTACCTTGGATTGAAGATCGCTCTATGATTTTCTGATCGAACTCCACTTTGCCTCTTTTCTTCTTTGCTCTACAACTTCTACGTTCTCTTTCTCTCTTCCAACCCTTATTCCTCTTCTTCTTGACAAAAACCTATTTTTCTATTATTATTATTAAACTCAATAATAATAGGATTATTTCTATTGGGCTTAATTCTCACACCCCCTTAATACTACATCCACCATATAAAATAGGCCTACGTGAATATTCTATTAATTCCAACATTACTATTATTATTAATCAACTAATTAATTAATTAATAATAATATTAACAACTTATACCAACAATTCTCAACATCTCACAACTTCAACAAATAACTCAAATAATTTAATTAAATAATTAATTAAATAAACAGGCGTTACATTGTGTATTGCTGAAGAAAGGTAACCAGCGTTTGATAAATGATCGTGTAATTCTATTCGAGAAGACTCCTTCCGTGAAGGGCTTATGTGAAAGTGTGTCTCAAGGCCTAAAGCTTGAAGACATGTCTGTGATTACAATTTCTGGTACTCCTGTAAGGATCACTTCTAAAGGTCTTGTGAGGATTACTGTCGAGCCTAGGGTGGCTCCTCTAATCATTACCGCACCGGGGCCAATTCAATATTCCTCTGAAAAGGATGTCCCTTGGAATTATGGAGCTGATGTCTACTACCACGGCGTCAAGCAAGAACCGTTGGATGTCGAAGGTGAAAATATTGAAGTTACTAATCCCAATGTTGAAAATATTGTTGGGACTAGTAAGGTTACTAGAAGTGGAAGGGTTTTCTCTCCAGAGATCTCTCCAAAGGCTGTTATTACACCATTTCGTATCCCTATTACTGAGTTAACTACTGAGACTCGGGGAAAAGAAAAGATGATTGAGCCTACCCAGACGGGGACGCTGAAAGAAACTACTGAAAATTCCTCTAAGCAAGATGTTGTACCCAAAAATTTGCCCTCCCATATTCTTCTAGAAATTGCCAAGTCAAGCTGCAAAATTCCCCAAGGGCTGCACAGTGCAAGAGCCTCTTATACAGTCAAAATTAGGGTTTTTGTTCTGATCAAGAGATTGAAGTTTTCAAAGGTCCAATCAAGTCTCATATGCCTACAAATATGGTCAAGCATCCTCATATCAAGTTTCAAGGCTTTCAGCTCAAAACTGCACAGTCAAAAACCCTAATTGCACTACAGTCAACTGTAGGGGCAAAATGGTCATTTGACAGTCAAAAGTTCAAATTTTTGGTCAACATATCATTTTGAAGCCACAAACATCATTTGATCAATGCTTGATCATGATTCTCAAAATTTGGCTCAGAAATCATCAAGATGCAAAAGTTTCCTTATTTGGACAGCTGAAAAAGTCAACTGAAATTGACCAGGACATAACTTTCACATGGATTATCAGAAAAATTCCATCCAAAGCTCATTTTGAAGAGAAAGACATTTCCTACAACTCATCTTCATACTTCAAGTCCAAGAAATTCTCTCATAAAAAGTTATCAATTTCAACATTATAGGTCATTTTCAAAAGTCAACAAAAAGGGACTTTAAGTCAAAGACCATAACTTGAGATTGGTAAATCAAAATGACATGGGACCAAAGACATTGGTTATAGAACTCAAAGACTTTTCCAAAATGTCCAAGAACATGAGAAAAGCTTAAAAATTGAGCAAGTTATGCCTTGTAGAAGTTGGGAAATTTTTGGATATTTTGAAAAGTCAACATTACTTCAAATGACCTAAAATTGCTAATGGGCCCATTTTTCTTCCATAATTCATCATCCATGACATGTCCACGACCACTTGGCCCAAAGGGAAGTTTTATTCATTTTTTTATTTATTTATTTGAATTTTTATTAATAATAATTCATTTAAATCAAATTAAATACATGAAAAATGCTAACCTAAGTTTTCCAATCTTTTTGTACATGTTTTAGCCTCAAGATTTCGTGCATATGCAGATAAGGAAAGTTTTGGAGAGATTGGAGTTGATTTGTATCAAAGAGCACATGAAAAAATATTTGAAAATATCTTGAAAATCAAATCTTCAAAAACCATGATTACAAGAGATTTTGAGCAAGTTTCTTGACCTAATCCATTCAGTACATAAGCCTAAAGGAAACCCTAATGTTCATACACCCTGAGCTGCGCCCAAAAGCCATTACAAAACTTGAAAATTTTGCAAAGAAAGTCAATTCTGAAAGTTCACTTCCAGGGCGATTCAAGCCTCAATATTGATTCTATCAGCTTGCTGAGGATTAAAGGAAGAGATTTGGATCAAAACCAAAGACTTTGACATCAAGAAACGTGAGGACACCGATGCCCTGTACAGAAAATTTATCACTTTCTTGCGTCATGATTCATGCACCTTTTTCAATTTTTGATGTTTAATTTGTGTTCTATGTTCAATTCTGAAGCTAACCAACATATCGAATTGTATTTTTATGCACCACGCGTGAATCCACCATTATCGTTTTTTAGGGTTTGAAGAACTTGGAATTGGGGTTTCCCAGTTCAGGAAAAATTAGAGTCCCATGGTATCATAACTGAATTCATCATGTTGGGACGGTTTAAAATCAACCCTCGCGCTCAATTTATGAATGCTTGAGAGCTAATCGCTATTTTCTAATAGCATGCCTAAGAGAACGCGTATGAAACCGTGGCCATTGTTTTGATAGTTTCAGGAACGAAGAAGAAGACAACTAGGTGGCAGGGAGTGATTGGCTTGTTTAAATCTCGCGCGCGTTTCCAAAGCCATTGACAATTTTCTTTTATAATATTTATTTGTTATATTAGTTTACAGATGAACAAAGCGCTTCAGTGGCAAGGTGTGTGTGTTGGCAACGCTAAAAACCTGGGTTCGAGCCCCAGGTCTACGTTATTTCCATATTATTTTGCAATATATATTCATATGCAGTTTCAAAAGTGGAGCGCACCGTGCATCTTCCTAAATCAAGCGTCCACGTGCCCAGCTTCAACAATCACAAGGCTAAGACTTGAGGAACACAATGCACAGGAGTCAACGCCCCTGCACGTGAATGAAAAAAGTCCACAAAGCCAGGAATCGAATTGGGCTTAAACTGCTTGGGCTATACCTCCATATTGGGGTCTGAACCCCCAGGTTTGCATATTTTTTATTCTTCTTTATTTTTTTTTGTATTATTATTTTTAGTTATTTTTTATTGTTGTTTTATTAATTAACTAATTATTTTCATAAATACAAAAAATGCATAAAAATCAGAAAAGATAAAAAATATAATAAATATTTTATTTTAATATTTCTTGTAAATAAATGCATGTAAATTAATTAGTTTAAAATAGGGTTTTAATTTTAATTTCTTTCATAACAAAAATCTAAAAAATATAGAACTAGGTTTAATTAATGTTTTATTCCTTTTCAATCTTTCTTTTTCACAATAATATTATTTATTTTATTTATTTTCATAATTAAATTTGTATATAAAAATTAGGGTTAATTTAGGTTAAATTCTAATGTTTTCTTAATAAAGTAAAAATAAAATAGAATTAGGGTTAGTAAGTAGTTAATTAATATTTTTTATTAAATCCTAAAATATTAAAAAACACAAACAAAAAAAAACAATTTCTTGCTTTCTTTTTTTAATTTATTATTAATTCAATTTTTGCAAAAGGGTCCAATGCCCTCGTTCTTAATTTTTATTCTAATTCGCATATTTATCTTATTTTATTTAAATAATTATGTACCTCTCCCGAAGCCATGCAAATAACTTTCTTGCACTTTTAATTTCTTTATTTTCTGTCAAATCGGGTCCTGGTTAATTTTGGCGATGTGGACCCGCGCCATTTGTAATAGCTTAGAATTTACTTTCCTTGCAACTTTTTAACTGTTAATCAAAAGCATGAAAGAATGTATGGACCAAAATAAAAACAAACGCTAGAACACCAATGACATGACAAGATAAATGCAAATGAAAACGACACACATATCGCACACACCACCCCTAGGGTACGCCTCACTGTTGCCTTGCCCTCGAAAAGTGATTGTCGAGTAGAGGACGTTTTAGTAAGTCCTCATGATCCAGGAACCTGGCATGAGGGTAGCTTCTAAGGTGTCTTCCCATTGCTCGGTGATCACACTGTTGCCTTACCCTTCGAAACGTGGTTGTCAAGTATAGGACGTCTTAGCGAGTCCTTGTGTCCATTGATCTAGTTGCCTCAAACAAGTTGCCTCGGATAAGTTGCCTCGGAACGGTCTCCTCGAATTTAAAAGATCAATGGCATAAGGGTAGCTTCTAAGGTGTCTTACCTTTGCGTGGTAACCACAATGTCCCTACAAACTCGAATTGATCCGAACACCTCCAACGGTGGTGCTACCTACCTCTCAATAGTGGGATGGCACTACTTGAAAGGACATTTACACAGACGAATTCCTTAGGGTAGGTAGACGACTCTAGATACTTGATCTAAATTTCAAAACAAAACAAAATACTTTTCACACCAACACATTTTCAAAAAGCTTTCGAAAGCAATTTTTCAAACACTCTTGAGGACCGATACAAGAGTCGAACTGGAATTTTCAAAGAAACTTTTTTAAAACCCACATTGAAAAGCAAACAAACAATTTTGAAAACACAAGTGAGCAAGTATCTAAGAGCCCATGGATAACCATGGATAGAAAGGGTGCTAACACCTTCCCTTTCTATAACCTACCTCCCGAACCGAGAGCAATCTCTTTAAGGAATTTTTCTGTGCTTTTGTCCTTTTCATTTGGAGAAAATAAAAGACGGTGGCGACTCTTGCTTCCGCGACATTTCGCGAACCAGCGTTAAACAGTCAGTTCCAGATCCACCGATCACAGAACTGGCGACTCTGCTGGGGAATATCTTATAAAGTGGGGTGTACCTTAGGATTAAGATCACTGTGTTTTCAATTGTCTTCTTTGCTTGCTTTATTATTGTGGGTTGCATCGGAGTTACATAGATCCTAACTCGGATCTGGGGATACCCTGTTTAGGTAGCATAAGCTGTGAGGGACCTGTCCGGCGTAGACCGACACAGGTGAAACAGTGGCTATGTTGGTGTGGCACCTTGGTCTGTACCGATATCCCTTGTGTCGCAACGAGGAGAATATGGGTCTTCTAAGGAGTCATTAAGCACCAACAACCTTAGAACCTTAATTGACACAACTTGGCCTTTAGAATTGTAGCAGTATGCTACGCCCATTGAGGCTAAACTCTCGTGATGGTTCTGGCCGCAAGAAAAGATTGCGATGCTGGAGTTATGACTGATTGAGGGTAGTCAATGATATTGGGATCCTCTAAGAACCCGGTTACTTTTGATTAGGACAGGTATGAACCAACGAACTGAAAGAGGGTAGTACCTAGACCTCATGCTGGCCTAAACTTTAGGGGCTTGCCTTGTGTGATTTGTGTGCCTTACCATGTTTGCCCTTGTATTTGTATGTGGTGTGCTTTATCATAACATCATGACATCATGAGCATTGCATGCATCCTGCATAAGGACTGACCATTTCAAAGACAAGAGGGTTTCACCTTTGCTCTGTTTTGTAGGACATTATGATGCCTGTGCGAAGGAATACTATCCGGTTCAACTTTGTTCGTTCACCTGAATTGTTTGATGAGTTGGTTAGCAGAATTCCAAATACCACTTCCTTCATTCAGAGGCATGGTTCTCTTCTCAGCTTAGTCACTGCAAAGCGGGATCAACAGTTGATGAGTGTTCTGACCCAGTTCTATGACCCTCTGTACCAATGCTTCACCTTTCAAGACTTCCAGCTGGTCCCTACCCTGGAAGAGTTCTCTGATTTGCTTGGTATCCCTATCTTGGATCAGACTCTCTTTACTGGTTGGGAAAAGACCCTCAGGCTTGAGGATGTTGCTGCAGCTCTTCCTTTGACCCATCAAGAGGTAACGGACAACTGGGTGACTAGAAGCGGAGTTAAGGGTTTCTTGGCCAAGTTTCTGATTGGTAAAGCTAACAATTTCTGGAATGACCTGGACTTTAGAGCATATGAAGACATCTTGGCTCTCCTAATCTATGGGTTAGTCCTGTTTCCTAATCCTGACAACTTCATCAATGTCACTGCCATAAGGATCTTTATGTCTCAGAATCCTGTGCCCACTCTCTTGGGTGACATCTTGCAACAACTTCATGCCCGTACTACTCGAAGACGAGGAACCCTATGGTGTTGTATCCCTTTGTTGGTGAGGTGGTTTATTTCACACCTCCCTAAGTTCGTACTAAAGAACCAAGAAGGAAGAGGTTGGGCTCATAGGTTAATGTCTCTCACCGATAAAGACATCATTTGGACTTGCAGAGGTTTGGATGAGATAGCTATTATTGATCGATGCGGGGAATACCCTAATGTTCCTCTAATTGGTACCCAAGGAGGGATCTCTTACAATCTATGTCTAGCACTCCGTCAGTTTGGAAGAGCAAGAAGAGCAGGCCCCCATGAGATGTTGGTGCCTCACATCAGTTTCGAGTTTCAGGTGGATAGTGACGAGTTGCGTCGTAGGTTCATCAAGGCTTGGGACAAGGTTCATAAAGCTGACCCACAAGAGCTAGGGCCAAAGACTTCCTTACCTATGGAAGCCTACTACAAATGGGTTCGCATCCGTGCTCAGAAGTTAGGTATGCCATATGAAGCTGTCAGACCCGTCATTCTTGAGTGTCCTGACAGGGGTGGTGTTCCTCCAACTATCCTTCCTCCTCAGATACCTACTGATTACGAGACATTGAAGAGATCTTGGTCGCAACTGCAAGAAGAACGGGATTCTTACCGGGAAAAGTTCAACGAACAGGAATTAAAGATCCAGAAGTTGACAAAGCAGTTAGAGAATGAGCGAGCCCTGAATGCCTACATCCGTACTGAGAAGAGGAGACCATGGGATCAATAAGGAGCTCCGGATGTTCTTTTGCAATTTCATTTTCCTTTCCAGTATTTCCTTTCATGTAACGCCTAAGGGCAACCTGTTGAACAATTTAAATTCCAAAGCGAATCTAATGAAGTGTGTTCCTTTTTGTTTACAAAGTTGATTCCCGATTGTCTTTGAAAACATAATTCATACGCATTTCATACATCATGTGCATAGCAGGTTTTTCCTCTTTTCAGGTTGCTTACAGTTCTTCGCTGTTTATTTCAGCATCATGAATCCCGACTCGTCAGCAACTGAGACGACCATCAAAGCTCTTCAAGCGCAGAATGCGCAGTTTCAAGAATTAATCATGGGTTTGGCTCAAGGCCAGGAAGAATTGAAGGCTCTGCTCCTGAAGAAGGAGAAAAAGAAGAAGAAAAGGACTGTTCTGTTCAACTCGGGCCGAAGATTTGGCAATACCTTGCAGCAGGAAGAGGCTGGTTCTTCTGTTGGCAAAAGTGCTCCTCAGGCAGAAGCAAGGGTTCCTAGTCCGGTAGTCTCCGACAACGAGACTGATTTTGATGAAGAGCAGTACCCTCCGGCAGAAGACCGTTACAAGCAGTTGGAAGACAGGTTGAAAGCTATGGAGATTCAACAGGTACCTGGGCTGGATTTTGGAGATCTGGGTTTGTCTACTGGTGTGATTATCCCTCACAAGTTCAAGGCACCATCCTTCTCTAAGTATGACGGGGCGTCTTGTCCCAAGCTGCATCTAAGGTCCTATGTTCGGAAAATTCAACCGTACTCTGCGGCTAAGAATTTGTGGATCCACTTCTTCCAGGAGAGTCTTTCAGGGACTCATCTCGAATGGTTCTATCAGCTGGATGGGACCAAAGTTCATAACTGGGAGGAGTTGGCTACTGCTTTCTACAAGCAGTATCAATATAATGCCGACCTTGCCCCTACGCGTACCCAACTCCAGGGTATGTCGTTAGGTTCAAGTGAAGGTTTTAAGGAGTACGCTCAGAAGTGGAGGGACCTGGCTGGCAGAGTGCAGCCTCCGTTGACTGATCGGGAGTTGGTAGACATGTTCTTGGGGACCCTATCTGGGCCATTTTTCAACCATCTCATTGGGAATTATTCTGCTGGGTTCATTGATTTGATTCTGACCGGAGAGAGAATTGAGGCTGGGTTGAAGTCTGGAAAGATTGCGAAGGGTGCGTCATCTAGTTCGGAGAAGAAACCCTTCAAGAAGGAGGCTAGTGCCGTATATGGTTCCAGGAAATCAGAGAGACCTGAACGCCGCCAATCTGTCAGTGCGGTAATGATTGCTAAACCTGCTGCCGCTCCTCGGCCAACCAATCCTCAAAAGGCCGAAAGACCCCGGAGAGAGTTTACCCGGTTAAGCGTGACCCTATCGCAGATCCTGCCACAGTTGCTGTCCACTAACTTAGTGACTGTCAGGGAACCTCCGAAGTTTCCAAACATTACATCTCCTAAGTACAACCCGAATGCTCGTTGTGCTTACCATTCAGATAGCCCGGGGCACTCCACCGATGATTGTTGGGCATTAAGGAGTAAAGTGCAAGACCTTATTGACGCCAAGGAGGTACAGTTTGAGGCATCTGAGAAGCTTAATGTAGTGACAGCTCCCCTGCTTGCTCCAGGAGTGAATGCTGTGGGAGAAGACAATGAAGTGGACGAAGCTGAATTCAATAGCTGGATCTATCCGACCACCGAAGGCGGATTGAACAATTGGATTGCTAAGGACCATACTCCTATTACCTTTGTAACGCAGTAATAAATTTCTTTGTTTCGTTATTTTTGTAATAAACAATAATAAACTCTTTGGCCCGATGTCTTACCCGAGGCACCGTGGTTTTATTTGTGAGGGCATATAAATTGTCATTTCATATATCATGAATGAAAATCTTGGACGTTTTCTCGCATTTCAAATCTTGTGCTCCTTTTCTGTCTTTCTTTCCTTTACATTTCAAAACAGCTGTATTTACACACACACTCACTCATACAGGTTTCAATCCACTCTGGATCTCACTGATAACAACTCTGCTACTGCCAATTATGACTTCGAAAATCCGATCAACTTAGCCGAAGACGAAGGTGAAGATGATTGCGAAGTGCCTGGCGAGCTTGCAAGACTGTTGCTTCAGGAAGAAAGGGCAATTCAACCCCATGAAGAGCCAGTGGAAATAATAAACTTGGGTACTGAGGCAGACAAGAAAGAGGTAAAGATTGGTGCCAACCTAGAGCTCAGCGTGAAGCAACGGTTGACTCAAATGCTGCATGATTATATGGAGATCTTTGCCTGGTCCTACGAAGACATGCCCGGGTTGGATACCGATATTGTGGTCCATCACCTGCCAACTAAGGAAGACTGCCCTCCAGTTAAGCAAAAGGTCCGTCGGATGCGTCCAGAGATGTCTGAAAAGATTAAAGCCGAGGTTATGAAGCAGTTTGACGCTGGTTTCCTTGCAGTGACTTCCTACCCTCAGTGGGTTGCTAATGTGGTGCCGGTACCAAAGAAGGATGGAAAGGTCAGAATGTGTGTTGACTACAGGGATCTGAACAGGGCTAGCCCCAAGGATGACTTCCCCCTACCTCACATTGATGTCCTTGTTGATAATACAGCTCAGCATAAGGTATTCTCTTTCATGGATGGCTTCTCAGGTTACAATCAGATCAAGATGGCACCTGAAGACATGGAAAAGACTACATTCGTTACTCAGTGGGGCACCTTCAGTTACAAGGTCATGCCATTCGGGTTGAAGAACGCTGGGGCAACCTACCAACGTGCCATGGTTGCTTTGTTTCATGACATGATCCATCATGAGATAGAAGTGTATGTTGACGACATGATCGCAAGGTCCCGGACTGAGGAAGAGCACCTAGATCATCTGCAGAAGTTGTTTGACCGGTTAAAACTGTACAAGCTGAGGTTGAACCCGAACAAGTGCACCTTCGGGGTAAGATCTGGGAAGTTGTTAGGCTTCGTAGTGAGTGATAAAGGTATTCAAGTGGACCCTACTAAGGTCAAAGCTATTCAAGAGATGCCAGTTCCTAAGACAGAGAAGGAGGTCAGAGGCTTTTTAGGACGCCTGAATTACATTGCTCGCTTCATCTCACATCTGACTGCTACCTGTGAGCCAATCTTCAAGCTGCTGAAGAAAGATCAGGTAGTACGTTGGAATGATGAATGTCAGGCTGCTTTTGACAGAATCAAAGAGTATCTCCAAGAACCACCCATCCTTATGCCACCGGTTGAAGGGAGACCTCTGATACTATATCTAACAGTGCTTGACAACTCAATGGGGTGTGTGCTGGGGCAGCATGACGAGTCTGGCCGAAAAGAGCACGCCATTTATTACCTTAGCAAAAAGTTTACCGACTGTGAGACCCGATACTCACTGCTTGAGAAAATTTGCTGCGCTTTGGTATGGGCTGCTCGCCGGCTGAGACAGTATATGCTGACTCACACTACCTTATTGATCTCAAAGATGGATCCTATAAAGTACATATTCGAAAAGCCTGCTCTGTCTGGGAGAATTGCAAGATGGCAAATGATCTTGATGGAATACGACATCCAGTACACAACCCAGAAAGCCATCAAGGGAAGTGTATTGGCAGACCACTTGGCACATCAAGCTGTAGACGACTATCAGTCAATGAACTTCGAGTTTCCGGATGAAAGCATAATGATAGTAACTGATTGTGAAGTACCTGGACCAGACGAAGGACCTGAACTAGGATCCCGATGGTCTATGCACTTTGACGGAGCCTCCAATGCTTTGGGTAATGGTATCGGTGCCATAATCATATCACCTCAAGGTACTCATACTCCACTCACTGCCCGGCTATGTTTCAACTGTACCAACAATATGGCAGAGTATGAGGCGTGCATCATGGGTCTTCAAGCTGCGATCGATCTAAGGATCAAGTTTCTGAGTGTCTTCGGAGATTCCGCTCTTGTGATCAATCAGATTAAAGGAGAGTGGGATACGAAACATCCAAACCTGATTCCTTACAGAGAATGTGTACTGACCTTGATCCCCCATTTTACAGAGATAACCTTTGAGCACTTTCCAAGAGAAGAGAATCAGTTGGCGGACGCGTTAGCTACAATGTCTTCTATGTTCAAAGTTAAATGGGATAATGAGGCTCCCCGGATCATCATCTGGAAACTGGACGAACCGGCATACTGTTGTGATCTCGAGACTGAATTGGTAACTGAGAAGCCTTGGTACCATGAGGTGAAGAGATATCTGGAAACTCAGGAATACCCCGAAGGTGCCTCTATCAATGATAAGAAATTTCTGAGAAGGTTCGCGGCGAAGTTCTTCCTTAGCAACGGCATCTTGTATAAGCGAAACCACGGTTCAACCTTACTGCGTTGTGTAGATAAGGCAGAAGCAGAAAGAATCATGGAAGAGCTACATGAAGGGACCTTCGGTACACATTCCAGTGGACATACAATGGCTAAGAAGATCCTTCGGGCAGGGTATTACTGGTCCACAATGGAAGCTGACTGTTACCAACATTCCAGGACATGCCATAAGTGCCAGATTTATGCAGATAAGGTGCATGTTCCTCCAGTTCCCCTGAATGTTCTAACTGCGCCTTGGCCATTTGCAATGTGGGGCATAGACATGATCAGTGAGATTAAACCTACGGCATCTAATGGGCATCGCTTCATCCTAGTAGCGATTGATTATTTTACGAAGTGGGTCGAAGCAGCATTCTATGCCACGGTAACCAAGACGGTCGTGGCACGGTTCATTCGACATAATCTGATCTGTCGGTACGGCGTCCCAGAAAGAATCATTACAGACAACGGTACCAATCTGAATAACAAGATGATCGCTGAGCTCTGTGAGCAGTTCAAGATACAGCACCATAATTCTTCTCCTTACAGACCGAAGATGAATGGGGCTGTAGAAGCAGCGAATAAGAATATCAAGAAAATCGTGCAGAAGATGACAGTGACTTATAAAGATTGGCACGAGATGTTACCGTTCGCTCTGCATGGGTACCGTACCTCCGCTAGGACGTCAACCGGGGCAACTCCTTTCTCTTTGGTTTATGGCATGGAGGCAGTCTTGCCAATCGAGGTGCAAATACCCTCTCTCCGGATAATGAAGGATGCAAATCTGAACGAAGATGATTGGATCCAGACACGACTTGATCAGCTTAACCTCATTGATGAAAAGAGACTTGCTGCTATCTGTCATGGTCAAACGTATCAAAAACGGATGATCAGGGCATTTAACAAAAAGTACAAACCACAGGAATATCGAGTCGGGGATCTGGTAATCAAGAGAATCATCCTTCCTCAGAGTGATCCAAGGGGCAAATGGACCCCTACGTACGAAGGGCCATTTGTGGTCAAGCATGTGTTCTCAGGAGGAGCAATGATATTGACCAATATGGATGGTGACGACCTTCCTCACCCCGCCAATGCAGACATAGTAAAAAGATACTACGCATAAAAAAGACCCGCTAGGCTGACATGCCTAGGCAAAAATTAGGGCTTCCCGGCGAACCAAAAGGGTTCGGGCAAAATGAAGGGATGAAAATGAAAAAAATCTGTACACCCGGCAAGTCAAAAACCTGAAAAGGCGGCTTGGGCAAAAATGGGTATCCCGGTGGACTGAAAACCCGAAAGGGAGGTCCAGGCAAAAATTAGGGATAAAGCGTAATACTATGTCTCATTGGATCACTTTGCATCCAGAATCCGGTATCTACACCAAACTCAAACGGCATCGATCAGTCAGCTTCACTTTCAACCAAGGTCATCAAGTGATGAGACGCTCGGAGTTATAAAGGCAATAGCAGAGTTGAAACCCAGTGGGATCATTTATTTCACACAACTGTTTATTTTCTTTTGTACAAAATTTGTATAAACTCTTTTGTTCGGCGGCGTTCTCTTACTAGGACGTCAGCCTCTTGTACACAAAACGCCTACTTTCAGGCCATTCAAAAAATCAATACAAATATATCTTTCAGCTAAAAAGTGCCAATTGTTTTTCTTTTTCTGTTTTGTTTTGCGAAGAACGTCCAAGGTTCAATTTGTGATATATGCATTGACAATAATTTGCTAACTCATGAAATATTTGCATACGAAACAGAGGATTAATTACAGGTGACACTAGAAACAGGGGCAATAAAAGAGTTGTCTGAGCAATCTAATTGCTCCGTCCTCTGAGGTATCAAGGTAGGTTCAGCTAAAGAACATGACCAATACATATTAATTCCCCAGAGAATAAGTCATCAGTCAGTGCATTCTTCTCCAAGCAGAATTATCAAATCTCAAGGAAGTTGAGTATCCTCCAGTAGATCTCAACATCTCTCCAGCAGCAATATACATGTTCTTAACAAGCATCCCCGGCAATCTTGGCCTAAAGATTGTTCCCCGGCGGCATATCAACATTCAAAGGAATCACTTTCCCCCGCAGTTCAAAACTTCCTCAGAAGGGTCCAATCCAGGTTCCCCAGGAAAGTTGGAATTCATCTCCCCAAGCAGCAAGCTTATCCCCAGTAGATTCTGGAAGCTTATCCTCGCAAGGCACGAACGCGTCGTCCGGATTTATTTAAAGAGTTATTTCCTTAACAGGATATAACTGGGTTATCCTTAGCCAAAAGCTACGGAAAGGTCGTCGTCAATATAGTTCTTTCTTATCCCCAGCGAAGTCCATTCATACTTCCAGTACAGCAAAGATATCCTCAGCAAGTCATTCTCAACAATTCAGCAAAAGCATCTCTATCCCCACAGAGTATTACTCCCCAGCATGGTCGCTAGAGTTTTTTTTCCCCCGCAGAATCTTCCATTTGCCAAGTTTATTCCTCAACGGAGTCATCTTCTCCTACCGGTATTCTTGCAGTTATCATCCCCAGCGGAAGCAAAATCTATTCTTCAGCGTCAGCCCAGGATATGACTTCCCGGCACCCGTCAAGGATTTACTTTCCTAGACGAAAACAAAAGCATACATAAACATCACATATATCATTATAGCATGCATGTACGCATCACATCACGCAAATCTCATTTACGTTGAGAACATCATTGCTTGATCCATATCATGCATTGCATATGACTAACCTTTACCTTTCAGGAAAGACTCAGTTAAATCCTCAATCATATTTCAAGACCTAGACCGGTTCAGTTAATCGACTCTAAAGATTTATCATCCAGTCCAAGGCCTTCTCTAGTCCAGCTAAATCGACTCCCAATAGATTTTTCTGATGAAGACTCAGTAGAAGTTATCAGGTTATAATGTCCTATTGGTTCTCTCTCCGACGGTGCATGAGATTTCCATTTTAGGTTTTTCTTTAAGATTATATTTTCCTATTGGTTTTCTCTCCGACGGTGCATGAGATTTCCATTTTAGGTTTTTCTTTGAAGATTATAATTGTCCTATTGGTTTTCTCTCCGACGGTGCATGAGATTTCCATTTTAGGTTTTTCTTTGAAGATTATAATTGTTCTATTGGTTCTCTCTCCGACGGTGCATGAGATTTCCATCTTAGATTTTTCTTTAAGATTATATTTTCCTATTGGTTTTCTCTCCGACGGTGCATGAGATTTCCATTTTAGGTTTTTCTTTGAAGATTATAATTGTCCTATTGGTTTTCTCTCCGACGGTGCATGAGATTTCCATTTTAGGTTTTTCTTTGAAGATTATAATTGTTCTATTGGTTCTCTCTCCGACGGTGCATGAGATTTCCATCTTAGATTTTTCTTTAAGATTATATTTTCCTATTGGTTTTCTCTCCGACGGTGCATGAGATTTCCATTTTAGGTTTTTCTTTGAAGATTATAATTGTCCTATTGGTTTTCTCTCCGACGGTGCATGAGATTTCCATTTTAGGTTTTTCTTTGAAGATTATAATTGTTCTATTGGTTCTCTCTCCGACGGTGCATGAGATTTCCATCTTAGATTTTTCTTTAAGATTATATTTTCCTATTGTTTTTCTCTCCGAAGGTGCATGAGATTTCCATTTTAGGTTTTTCTTTGAAGATTATAATTGTTCTATTGGTTCTCTCTCCGACGGTGCATGAGATTTCCATCTTAGATTTTTCTTTGAGATTATAATTTTCCTATTGGTCCTCTCTCCGACGGTGCATGAGATTTCCATTTTAGGTTTTTCTTTGAGATTATAATGTCCTATTGGTTCCCTCTCCGACGGTGCATGAGATTTCCATTTTAGATTTTTTCTTTGAGATTATAATGTCCTATTGGTTCTCTCTCCGACGGTGCATGAGATTTCCATTTTAAGTTTTTCTTTGAGATTATAATGTCCTATTGGTTCTCTCTCCGACGGTGCATGAGATTTCCATTTTAGGTTTTTCTTTAAGATTATATTTTCCTATTGGTTCTCTCTCCGACGGTGCATGATATTTCCATTTTTTAGGTTTTTCTTTCAGATTATAATATCCTTTGGCCCTCTTCCCGATACTGCGAAGATGGTAATTTCCACCAAGATTTTCTCAACGAGCGTTGTTGAGGTTAAAGTCATCCAAGGTTCTCTTACCGTTCATGCTAAGGTAGTAACCATCCCTGGTTCATTCATCACCTTGTGAAGCTCCAGATCCAGCTCCTGTAACCAGTCAGGACACATCTGTATCAAGCATCTGAAAATCAGCTCCTACAACGTGTCAGGTACTCATTTTTCTTTTGCAGATATGCAGGTTCTCGCTAAGGAATCTCTTACGCGATCAACATCCAGATGGCATCTATAAACCCATCATCCTATCCATCAATCTCCAAAATGGCATCTATAAGCCCATTCCCATCGCTGCTACTATGTGAGCGCAAATTTCTGGGCACTCTAGTGTTCAATCACCTTTTACCCTCGGATTACGAAAGGCACGCCAGCCAATCTGCATCCTCAGGTCTAAGAAGATTGAACAGGGGCAACTGTTGTACCCCAAAATTTGCCCTCCCATATTCTTCTAGAAATTGCCAAGTCAAGCTGTAAAATTCCCCAAGGGCTGCACAGTGCAAGAGCCTCCTATACAGTCAAAATTAGGGTTTTTGTTCTGATCAAGAGATTGAAGTTTTCAAAGGTCCAATCAAGTCTCATATGCCTACAAATATGGTCAAGCATCCTCATATCAAGTTTCAAGGCTTTCAGCTCAAAACTGCACAGTCAAAAACCCTAATTGCACTACAGTCAACTGTAGGGGCAAAATGGTCATTTGACAGTCAAAAGTTCAAATTTTTGGTCAACATATCATTTTGAAGCCACAAACATCATTTGATCAATGCTTGATCATGATTCTCAAAATTTGGCTCAGAAATCATCAAGATGCAAAAGTTTCCTTATTTGGACAGTTGAAAAAGTCAACTGAAATTGACCAGGACATAACTTTCACATGGATTATCAGAAAAATTCCATCCAAAGCTCATTTTGAAGAGAAAGACATTTCCTACAACTCATCTTCATACTTCAAGTCCAAGAAATGCTCTCATAAAAAGTTATCAATTTCAACATTATAGGTCATTTTCAAAAGTCAACAAAAAGGGACTTTAAGTCAAAGACCATAACTTGAGATTGGTAAATCAAAATGACATGGGACCAAAGAAATTGGTTAGAGGACTCAAAGAACTTTCCAAAATGTCCAAGAACATGAGAAAAGCTTAAAAATTGAGCAAGTTATGCCTTGTAGAAGTTGGGAAATTTTTGGATATTTTGAAAAGTCAACATTACTTCAAATGACCTAAAATTGCTAATGGGCCCATTTTTCTTCCATAATTCATCATCCATGACATGTCCACGACCACTTGGCCCAAAGGGAAGTTTTATTCATTTTTTTATTTATTTATTTGAATTTTTATTAATAATAATTCATTTAAATCAAATTAAATACATGAAAAATGCTAACCTAAGTTTTCCAATCTTTTTGTACATGTTTTAGCCTCAAGATTTCGTGCATATGCAGATAAGGAAAGTTTTGGAGAGATTGGAGTTGATTTGTATTAAAGAGCACATGAAAAAATATTTGAAAATATCTTGAAAATCAAATCTTCAAAAACCATGATTACAAGAGATTTTGAGCAAGTTTCTTGACCTAATCCATTCAGTACATAAGCCTAAAGGAAACCCTAATGTTCATACACCCTGAGCTGCGCCCAAAAGCCATTACAAAACTTGAAAATTTTGCAAAGAAAGTCAATTCTGAAAGTTCACTTCCAGGGCGATTCAAGCCTCAATATTGATTCTATCAGCTTGCTGAGGATTAAAGGAAGAGATTTGGATCAAAACCAAAGACTTTGACATCAAGAAACATGAGGACACCGATGCCCTGTACAGAAAATTTATCACTTTCTTGCGTCATGATTCATGCACCTTTTTCAATTTTTGATGTTTAATTTGTGTTCTATGTTCAATTCTGAAGCTAACCAACATATCGAATTGTATTTTTATGCACCACGCGTGAATCCACCATTATCGTTTTTTAGGGTTTGAAGAACTTGGAATTGGGGTTTCCTAGTTCAGGAAAAATTAGAGTCCCATGGTATCATAACTGAATTCAGCATGTTGGGACGGTTTAAAATCAACCCTCGCGCTCAATTTATGAATGCTTGAGAGCTAATCGCTATTTTCTAATAGCATGCCTAAGAGAATGCGTATGAAACCGTGGCCATTGTTTTGATAGTTTCAGGAACGAAGAAGAAGACAACTAGGTGGCAGAGAGTGATTGGCTTGTTTAAATCTCGCGCGCGTTTCCAAAGCCATTGACAATTTTATTTTATAATATTTATTTGTTATATTAGTTTACAGATGAACAAAGCGCTTCAGTGGCAAGGTGTGTGTGTTGGCAACGCTAAAAACCTGGGTTCGAGCCCCAGGTCTACGTTATTTCCATATTATTTTGCAATATATATTCATATGCAGTTTCAAAAGTGGAGCGCACCGTGCATCTTCCTAAATCAAGCGTCCACGTGCCCAGCTTCAACAATCACAAGGCTAAGACTTGAGGAACACAATGCACAGGAGTCAACGCCCCTGCACGTGAATGAAAAAAGTCCACAAAGCCAAGAATCGAATTGGGCTTAAACTGCTTGGGCTATACCTCCATATTGGGGTCTGAACCCCCAGGTTTGCATATTTTTGATTCTTCTTTATTTTTTTTTGTATTATTATTTTTAGTTATTTTTTATTGTTGTTTTATTAATTAACTAATTATTTTCATAAATACAAAAAATGCATAAAAATCAGAAAAGATAAAAAATATAATAAATATTTTATTTTAATATTTCTTGTAAATAAATGCATGTAAATTAATTAGTTTAAAATAGGGTTATAATTTTAATTTCTTTCATAACAAAAATCTAAAAAATATAGAACTAGGTTTAATTAATGTTTTATTCCTTTTCAATCTTTCTTTTTCACAATAATATTATTTATTTTATTTATTTTCATAATTAAATTTGTATATAAAAATTAGGGTTAATTTAGGTTAAATTCTAATGTTTTCTTAATAAAGTAAAAATAAAATAGAATTAGGGTTAGTAAGTAGTTAATTAATCTTTTTTATTAAATCCTAAAATATTAAAAAACACAAAAAAAAAACAAATTCTTGCTTTCTTTTTTTAATTTATTATTAATTCAATTTTTGCAAAAGGGTCCAATGCCCTCGTTCTTAATTTTTATTCTAATTCGCATATTTATCTTATTTTATTTAAATAATTATGTACCTCTCCCGAAGCCATGCAAATAACTTTCTCGCACTTTTAATTTCTTTATTTTCTGTCAAATCGGGTCCTGGTTAATTTTGGCGTTGTGGACCCGCGCCATTTGTAATAGCTTAGAATTTACTTTCCTTGCAACTTTTTAACTGTTAATCAAAAGCATGAAAGAATGTATGGACCAAAATAAAAACAAACGCTAGAACACCAATGACATGACAAGATAAATGCAAATGAAAACGACACACATATCGCACACACCACCCCTAGGGTACGCCTCACTGTTGCCTTGCCCTCGAAAAGTGATTGTCGAGTAGAGGACGTTTTAGTAAGTCCTCATGATCCAGGAACCTGGCATGAGGGTAGCTTCTAAGGTGTCTTCCCATTGCTCGGTGATCACACTGTTGCCTTACCCTTCGAAACGTGGTTGTCAAGTATAGGACGTCTTAGCGAGTCCTTGTGTCCATTGATCTAGTTGCCTCAAACAAGTTGCCTCGGATAAGTTTCCTCGGAACGGTCGCCTCGAATTTAAAAGATCAATGGCATAAGGGTAGCTTCTAAGGTGTCTTACCTTTGCGTGGTAACCACAATGTCCCTACAAACTCGAATTGATCCGAACACCTCCAACGGTGGTGCTACCTACCTCTCAATGGTGG
Organism: Vicia faba; assembly: GCA_948472305.1. NCBI lineage: Eukaryota > Viridiplantae > Streptophyta > Magnoliopsida > Fabales > Fabaceae > Vicia > Vicia faba. The sequence continues at coordinate 892,694,696 of OX451740.1, forward strand.
GATGGCACTACTTGAAAGGACATTTACACAGACGAATTCCTTAGGGTAGGTAGACGACTCTAGATACTTGCTCTAAATTTCAAAACAAAACAAAATACTTTTCACACCAACACATTTTCAAAAAGCTTTCGAAAGCAATTTTTCAAACACTCTTGAGGACCGATACAAGAGTCGAACTGGAATTTTCAAAGAAACTTTTTTAAAACCCACATTGAAAAGCAAACAAACAATTTTGAAAACACAAGTGAGCAAGTATCTAAGAGCCCATGGATAACCATGGATAGAAAGGGTGCTAACACCTTCCCTTTCTATAACCTACCTCCCGAACCGAGAGCAATCTCTTTAAGGAATTTTTCTGTGCTTTTGTCCTTTCCATTTGGAGAAAATAAAAGACGGTGGCGACTCTTGCTTCCGCGACATTTCGCGAACCAGCGTTAAACAGTCAGTTCCAGATCCACCGATCACACAAGAGATGGAGGAAATACTGAAAATTATCCGGAAAAGTGACTATAAGATTGTTAAACAGTTGGGGAAGACTCCTTCAAAAATATTTATGATATCTCTGTTGTTGTGCTCTGAAGCCCATGCTCAGGCTTTGGTAAAGTTTCTGAAATTTTCTCATGTACCACAGAAAACCTCCGCTGATCAGTTTGAAAATTGTGTTACTAGCCTGACAGTTGACAATGGACTAGGCTTTTTTGATGTTGACCTAACTCCTGCAGGAAGGAACCATAACAAGGCCCTGCATGTCTCTATTGAGTGTAGGGGCACTACCTTAGCTCATGTGTTAGTTGACACGGGTTCCTCATTGAATTTCTTGCCTAAGGGTGCTCTAGATAGGATTTACTATGAAGGGGTTGTGCTGAAATCCAGTGATATTATGGTAAGAGCCTTTGATGGGTCAAAGAGAATGGTGCACAGAGAGGTTGATCTTCCAATCAAAGTGGGTTCTCAGGTCTTCGACTCTACCTTCTATGTGATGGATATTCTTCCATCCTATTCATGTTTACTTGGTCGCCCTTGGATTCATGGGGCAGGCATTGTTACTTCTACTTTACACCAAAAGTTCAAATATCTCGTGAAAGGAAAAATTGTTATAGTTTATGGTGAAGAAGAATACATGGTGAGCCACTTGAACTCCTTCAAGTATGTTGAGATGGACGGTAAATTCATCGAGAATCCCTGCCATACCTTTGAAGTTGTTCCTCAGACAACTCCCATTACTAAAGCCACTTTTGCTATTCCTAAGATTACAAGGGTTCCACAAAGAATGGCTTCTTTGAAAGATGCTAGAGCTGTGATAGAAGAAGGTGGTTGCGCTGTTTGGGGTCAGCTTTCCGACATTCCTTACAAGTCTAACAAATTTAGCTTGGGTTTCACCTCAGAGGCTTAGAGGTCTGTTCGTCGTGCTCTCGCTGGGAGACCATCATTCTGCAATAACAACAATGGAGTTAACACTATGGAAGATGCTGATAACGACTACGATATAGATAGTTAAATTTTCCTACTATTAGCAGTGGAATCAACAATTGGAAGGCTAAAGAATTTATACCAATCTCCTTTAGTCAAGAGTAAATTATATTTTATATTTTCTTGCTTTCAAGTTTTTGGATATGTAATTTTAAACAATAACTTTAAGCCTTGTGCCTTACCTGGGGCACAATAGTCCATTTGTTAAGGTTGTCATCTTTCATCCACATATTTTCATTTAATGAATCATTGGACGTTTGCACTCAACCTTTGTGCTCTTTGTCTTTATTTTACTTTATTACTTTCAAAATAGCTATGTATTCTTACACACACCCACACAGCAAATTGAAGATCTATATCCACTATGGATCCCATTGATAACAATTCTGCTATTGCCAATTATGACTTCGAAAATCCGATCTACCAAGCTGAGGATGCAGGTGAGGAAGATTGTGAAGTGTCTGGAGAACTTGCTAGGTTATTAGAGCAAGAAGAAAGGGCTATAAAACCGCATGAAGAACCAGTCGAGGTTATGAACTTGGGTACTGAAGAGGACAAAAAAGAAGTCAAGATAGGTGCCAACCTAGAAGATAATGTCAACAAGAGATTAATCTAGATGTTGCATGACTATGTTGAGATCTTTGCTTGGTCGTACGAATACATGTCAGGGCTTGATACTGATATTGTGGTTCACCATCTACCGATGAAGGAAGGTTGTCCTCCAATAAAGTAGAAGGTTCTTCATATGCGTCCTGAGATGTCTGAAGAGATCAAGGTTGAGGTTATGAAGAAATTCAATGTAGGTTTCTTAGCTGTTATGTCCTATCCTCAGTGGGTTGCAAATGTGGTACCAGTACCTAAGAAAGATGGTAAGGTGAATATGTGTATAGACTACATGGATTTGAATAGGGCAAGCCCCAAAGATGACTTTCCGCTTCCACATATTGACGTTCTGGTTGACAACACCGCTCAACACAAGGTGTTTTCCTTCATGCATGGTTTCTATGGTTATAATCAAATCAAGATGGTACCTAAAGACATGGAGAAGACTAACTTTGTCACAAAATGGGGCACCTTCTGTTACAAAGTTATGCCTTTTGGTTTGAAGAATGATGGCGCAACATATCAGCGTGCTATGGTAGCTTTGTTCCATGATATGATCCATCACGAGATAGAGGTTTATGTTGATGACATGATAGCCAGGTCTCAGACTGAAGAATAACATCTCGTCCACCTACACAAGCTGTTCGAGAGGTTGAAAAAGTACTAGTTGAGGTTGAATCCAAACAAGTGCACCTTTGGGGTAAGATCCGTTAAACTCCTAGGTTTCATCATCAGTGGTAAAGGTATTGAAGTTGATCCTTCCAAGGTTAAAGTCATTCAAGAAATTCCAGCTCCCCGTACTAAGAAGGAATTCAGAGGTTTCCTGGGACGATTGAACTACATTACCAGATTTATTTCCCATTTGACCGCTACTTGTGAGCCAATCTTCAAGTTACTAAAGAAAAATCAAGTAGTGAAGTGGAACGACGATTGTCAGATATCCTTAGACAAAACCAAAGAATATCTTCAAGAACCTCCAATTCTGATGCCACCAGTTGAAGAAAGACCTCTGATCATGTACCTAATAGTGTTAGAGAACTCAATGGGGTGTGTATTGGGGAAACATGACGAGTCTGGTCGAAAAGATCATGCAATACTACCTTAGTAAAAAGTTTATCGACTGTGAAACAAGATACTCACTGCTTGAGAAAACTTGTTGTGCTTTGGCATGGGCTGCTTTCCGACTAAGAGAGTATATGTTGACTCATACTACTTTGTTAATCTCTAAGATGGATCCAATAAAGTACATATTCGAGAAGCCCGCTCTCTCCGAAAGAATAGCAAGATGGAAAATGGTCTTGATAGAATAGACATTCAGTACACTACTCAGAAGGCAATCAAAGGAAGTATATTGGCAGATCATTTGGCTCATCAAGCTGTATACGACTATCAATCTATGAATTTCAACTTCCCGGATGAAAATATTATGCTAGTTATAGATTATGAAGAACCTGGACCGTATGAAGGACCTGAGTCAGGATCTCGATGGACTATGGTTTTTGATGGAGCTTCCAATGCCCTTGGTAATGTAATTGGTGTTGTAATCATCTCTCCCAAGGGTTGTCATATGCCTTCATCGCCAAATTATGTTTTGACTATACCAACAACATGGAAGAATACAAAGCGTGCATCATGGGTATCAAGGCTGCTATCGATATGAGAATTAAATTCTTAAATGTATACGGAGACTCATCCCTGGTAATCAATTAGATTAAGGGAGAATGGGATATGAAACATCCAAATCTCATTCCTTATCGGGAGCATATGTTGACATTAATTCCATACTTCGAAGAAATCATTTTTGAACACATCCCACGAGAAGAGAATCAATTAGCAGACGCGTTAGCTACCATGTTATCTATGTTCAGAGTCAGATGGGACAATGAAGCTCCTTGAATTACTATTGAGAGACTAGATGAACTGACACATTGCTACGATGTTGATACTGATGGAGTAGAGGAAAAACCTTGGTACCACGAAGTAAAAAGATACCTCGAGATTCAAGAGTATCCTAAAGGAGCATCTATTAATGTTAAGAAATTTCTACGGAGGTTCTTTTCCAAGTTCTTTCTGAGTACCAGAGTTTTGTACAAGCGCAATCACAATTCGACGCTGCTTCGTTGTGTAGACAAGAAGGAAGCTGAGAAGATTATGGAAGATATGCACGAAGGAGTCTTTGGTACTCACTCCAGTGGGAATGCGATGGCTAAGAAAATTTTGAGAGCGGGTTATTATTGGTCGATCATGGAAACTGATTACCATCTTTATTCAAGAACTTGTCACAAATTCCAGATTTATGCTAACAAAGTACATGTGCCTTTGGTTTCTCTGAATATCTTGACTGCTCCTTGGCCATTTGCAATGTGGGACATCGATATGGTTGGAGAGATTAAGCTTATCGCTTCTAATTGGCATCGTTTTACCCTAGTCGTTATTGATTATTTCACGAAGTGGGTTGAAGTAGCCTTGTTTGCCTCCATTAACAAGAATGTTGTGGACTGATTCTTTAAGCATAACCTCATATGTCGATATGGCATACCTGAAAGGATCATCATAAATAATGGTACCAATCTCAACAATATTATAATCACGGAACTCTGTACACAATTCAAGATTAAACACCACAATTCTTCTCCGTATCGACCAAATATGAATGGCACAGTGGAAGCCGCCAACAAGAATATCAAGAAGATCTTGCAGAAGATGACGGTGACGTACAAAGATTGGCATAAGATGCTACCTGTAATACGGTGGGAGAACTGACTTGGGTGTTTTGCATTTTATCGCAATTGTTGCGGATAGCAAGAGTCGCCACCGACTTTTCGTTTACCCAATAAAGGAAAGGGTGAAAAGAACAGGAAAGACCTTTTGAGAATTTTCTTGAGTTTGGGGGGTAGGTTATGAAAAGGGAAGGTGTTAGCACCCTTTTCATCCGTAGTTATCTACGGGACCTTAGTTGCTAGATCACTTTTGAAAATGCTTTGTAAATGTGTTTGTGTTTGTGTTTGTTTGAAAGTATTTTTTGAAAAGTGCCTTCGTTTAGGCGAACTTTGTAATGATTCTCGTCTCTATAAGAATGTATACAAAGTGTTGACTTTTGAAAATATTTCATGAAAGTGTTAGTGTGTTTGAAAGATGTTTTGTTTTGAAATGTTTATGAGCAAGCAACTACGAGCGTTCTACCTACTCAAAAGAAAGTCTTTGTTTTTTTCCTCCTCCTTTAGATAGTGTTATCTTACCATTAGTTAGTAAGAAATCATATCATTGGATGTTGTTAGAACATAGTTTGATTCTACAACCCTTAATTAGAGTTTTGATGATAACAAAATACAAAGAATAAATAAATTGTAAGATATATATACATATAGAACAAATATGCTTCTTAAATCATGTTGTACATTTACAAAAGCTCTGATGGAATCAGCATCAGAGGATCAGTATCAGCATAAGCATCAGAAGCATCAGAAGATCAATAACATGTGCTACACGCTGAAGCTACCAGATCATACGCTGAAGCTTGATGACCAGAATCTGCGCATAAATCACTCTGACTCTGATCAAAGATCTTTACCAAGTCATCAACACTCAGAAGCGCCAGCATAAGTTGAAGCAGAACACTCTGAAGCGTTACTATGCATTCAAGACAGAATTAATTACCAACGACTTTATTCAAGACAAGATCTTCTCAAAAAGGAAAGAGCATTATTATCATTGAAAGTGCTTTATGGACAACAACGTATCTTTGCCTTGGCTATATAAACAAGTCTGTGTGAGAAAAGACTACGAATATAATACACACGCACTCAAAATTTGCCAAGCCTTAAACACCAAGCTTACTCAAACGCATTAGCAATCCAGTTCCATTCTAAGCTTTAATTTGTGTATTATCACAGTTGTGGTATACTGTTTTATTAGAAAACATTAAACACATTATTGTTCAATTCTTTGTAAGAGATTTCCTTGAGATAAACCGGTATGTGGTTATACTCAAGAAGGCTTTAACAGTTGTTAAAGTAGTTGTGTAATCCTTTGAATATAGTGGATTAAGACCTCGTTGGAGAGAGGCGAAATCACCTTGACGGGTGGACTAGAGTAGTTTGAGATCATACGAACCAGGATAAAAATACAGTGTTGTCTAAGCATTTGATTTAAGTTTTAACAATTCAACCCCCCTTCTTGTGTTTTTCACATCTTTAATTGGCATCAGAGCGCCTGGTTCTGAGCTTATAACACTTAACCGTGTCGGTACAAGATCCAGCCTCAGAAAAACACATGGCAGGACCAAATCAGAACATCAGCAATGACAACAATGAAGAAAGAGACATATTCAGTGGCAAACCTCCAGTCTTTGATGGAGAGAACTTTGACTACTGGAAAGACAAAATTGAGAGTTTCTTTGTGGCCCATGATGCTGATCTGTGGGACATGGTGACTGATGGATACACGCACCCAGTGGATGGAAGTGGTCAGAAGATTGACAGGAAAACAATGTCTGATCAGCAAAAGCGTGATTTCAGAAATCATCACAAGGCCAGAACAATTCTTCTCAGCGCCATCTCTTATTCAGAATATGAGAAGATATCAAACAGAGACACTACAAAGAATATGTTTGACTCTCTGAGAATGACGCATGAAGGCAACATTCAAGTCAAAGAAACCAAAGCCCTTGCACTCATTCAGAAGTATGAGGCATTCAAGATGGAAGAGAGTGAATCAATAGAAACTATGTTTTCAAGATTTCAAATTCTGGTTGCTGGTCTAAAAGTTCTTGACAAAGGGTATTCTACTGCTGATCACGTTAAGAAGATCATCAGAAGCTTGCCAAAACAATGGAGGCCAATGGTCACAGCGCTTAAGCTGGCCAAGGATCTCAACAAAATCTCTCTGGAGGAACTTGTCAGCTCCCTCAGAAGTCACGAGATAGAGCTAGAAGCAGATGAACCTCAAAAGAAAGGTAAGCCATTAGCTTTAAAATCTAACAGAAAATCTGACTCCAAAGTTTTGCAGGCTATGGAAGAAACCTCTGATGGGTCCTCATCAGAAGAAGATGAACTATCTCTCCTCTCCAAAAGGGTGAACCTATTGTGGAAGCAGAGGCAAAGAAAGTTCAGGAATCCCAGAAGATCAGAAAATCAGAATGAATCTTTCTCCAGATACAGAAGGTCAGAATCCTCCTCTGGATACAAGATCTGAAGGTTCTTCAGGAAACAGAAAGCCAAACAACAAAGACATCATCTGATATGAATGTAACGAGCAAGGGCACTACAAAAGTGATTGCCCAAAGCTTCAGAAGGAAAAGCCCAAAAAGAAGTTTGGCAAGGGAAAGAAGAAAAGTCTCATGGCTAAATGGGATGATTCTGACACATCTGAAGTTGACTCAGAATCAGATGATGAAAGAGCAAACATAGCTCTCATGGCAAACTTAACAGAAGACAGTGAAGCTTCTGAGTCAGAATCTGAATCAAATATAGAAGAGGTATTCCCTGACTTTACTATAAACTTTACTAAGGCTGAACTAGCTGAAAGCCTTAATGAAATTCTGGAAAGATATCAGCAGATCAGAGTCAAATTCAGAAACCTGAAAAGGAATCTTGCTTCTGACTCTGATAAGACCGAGAGTCTCAAATTGGAGAATTCTGAGTTAAAAGATAAAATTTCAAAATTAGAAAACCAATTGCAAAACTCTCAGAAGGAAACAATCCCTGAAACTCCCAACAATGCTGATGAGATCATCAAGGAGTATGATCACAGCTTTCAGAAGTTTCTAGCTAAAAACATAGACAGAAGCAAAATGGCTTCAATAATCTATGGAGTTAGCAGAAATGGCAGAAAAGGGATAGGATATCAAGGTAATGTACCTACACCAAAAAATGCCATGGATTTAGTTATAAAACATACTCCACTTGATTCACACTTTATATATGGGCACACACATGACATAAAATATACAAGTAGTGATTACTCTATCAAACCAAAATTCAACCAGAGTTTTGGTAAAACTAACAAATCAGGACCCAAGAAAATATGGGTACCTAAGGATAAAATAATACATGTGGCAGATATCTTTAGCAGCAAAGCAAAAACACCAATCATGGTACCTGGACTCTGGCTGCTCACGACACATGACGGGAAGAAGGCATATGTTCCAAAGCCTGGAACTTAAGCCTGGAGGCCACATAGGCTTTGGAGGCAATCAGAGAGGAAAGATCATTGGCTCTAGAACAATAGGATATTCTGAATGCTTAAGAGGGTACAGAGTATACAATACAGAAACACAGATTGTGGAAGAATCAATCAGTGTTCGTTTTGATGATAAGCTTGACTCTCAAAAGTCAAAGCAGAATGAATTCCTTGCAGGTATGGAAGTTGAACTCACAGGTACTGAAGATAAATCATCAAAAGCTCTTAACAGAGACACTCCCTCAACATCAGAAAGAGGCACTGCAAGCAATCCAACACCTTCTATTGATCAACTCCAGATAAGACTATCCAGAAGCAGCATGGATCACCCAGAAGAAACAATCCTAGGAAGAAAGGAAGATCTAATCAGAACAAGACCTAGCTTCAGAAACTCTGAAGAATCCCTCATGGGACTGGTTTCTCTAATTGAACCAACAACAATTGATGAAGCATTTATGGACAATGACTGGATTCTAGCAATGCAAGAGGAGCTAAATCAATTCACAAGAAATGACGTATGGGATCTAGTTCCCAAACCAAAAGGATTCAACGTCATTGGAACAAAATGGGTGTTCAGAAACAAACTGAATGAACAAGGTGAAGTCATCAGAAACAAAGCACGACTGGTAGCACAAGGTTATAGTCAGCAAGAGGGAATAGACTATACAGAAACCTTTGCTCCAGTCGCCAGGTTAGAATCTATCAGACTCTTAATATCATTTGTTGTTAATAAAGGCACCACTCTGTATCAGATGGATGTTAAAAGTGCATTCTTAAATGGCTATATAGAAGAAAAGGTATATGTGCACAAACCCCCTGGTTTTGAAAGTTCCAAAAATCCAGAATATGTTTTCAAACTAAAGAAGTCACTATATGGTCTGAAACAAGCTCCCAGAGCTTGGTATGAAAGACTAAGTAACTTCCTGTTAGAAAAGGAATTCACCAGAGGGAAAGTGGACACAACCTTATTCTGTAAGACAGTTAAGAATGGCATTTTAGTATGTCAAATTTATGTTGATGACATCATATTTGGATCTACTAAACCCTCTATGGGAATAAAGTTTACTAAATGTATGCAGGCATAATTTGAGATGAGCCTAATGGGGGAACTAAAATTCTTTCTGGGCATTCAGATTAATCAAACCCCAGAAGGAACTTACATTCATCAGAGCAAATATGTCAGAGAACTTCTGAAGAAATTTGATCTCTCAGAATGTAAGCCATCAAAGATTCCAATGCATCCCACGTGCATTCTGGAAAGAGAAGAGGTAAGTAAAAAGGTAGAACAGAAGGTCTACAGAGGTATGATTGGTTCTCTTCTCTATCTGACGACTTCAAGGCCTGACATTTTATTCAGTGTTTACATTTGTGCTAGATTCCAATCAGATCCTAGAGAATCTCACTTAACAGCAGTTAAGCGAATTTTCAAGTATCTGAAAGGTACTACTAATCTGGGTTTGTTTTATAGAAAATCAAGTGATTACAGCTTAGTAGGATACTGTGATGCTGATTTCGCTGGAGACAGAGTAGAACCTAAAAGCACTTCTGGAAGCTGCCAGTTTCTGGGAGAAAATCTGATCTCATGGTCCAGCAAAAGACAATCCACAATTGCTCTATCAACAGCAGAAGCTGAATATATAGCAGCAGCTGGATGCAGCACACAAATGCTCTGGATGAAAAGTCAACTTGAGTACTTTCTGATATTTGAGAGTAATATTCCTATCCTCTGTGACAATACTTCTGCTATTTGTCTTAGCAAAAATCCTATTTTGTATTCTAGGGCTAAGCATATAGAAATAAAACATCATTTTATTAGGGACTATATTCAGAAAGGGATTTTAAATTTTAAATTTATTAACACAGACCATCAATGGGCTGATATTTTTACAAAACCTCTTTCTGAAGATAGGTTCAACTTCATTCTGAAACATCTCAGCATGAAGCTCTGTCCAGAATAAAATTGTTTTGATTCCATATCTTAACCTTCAGAACTTTGTTTATTTTTCTGTGAACTACTGATCAATATTTCTTCAGATCTTTAGAAGTACAGATTGTATCAGAATCTATCCATGAAGATCTGAGCGCTTCATTTCAAGGATAAAAATGTGATGTTCACTCAAGCAAACAAGTGTCATCCAGTCATCAGCTATTTTCTGAGGCTGAACACGCGTTCACGTTTCTGAAAAGGCAAAAGCGCTGATTGGATGCATTGAGACACATGTCATGGGTAACCGTTCCAATATCTTTCTGAATCCCCTAAAATCAGCTATCATTAAATGCTAATAATCATTATTAATTTCTCTCTCTTGCCGTTTATGTTTTCAAAATTGTTTAAGAAATCTATTTAAACTCACTTCTCACCATTTACACTCTTTTACCTTCACTTTCATTTTCTCTCAAACTTACTGATTTCAGCTTTCATACTTTCTCAAAACCCTTTCATCTTCTCTCAAAAACATTCGTGTAAACATGGCTTCCTCAAGCATTCCTACTTCAAGTTCTCAGAAACCAGACTCCACTGAACAATACGAAGAACCCTACAGAACGCTTCTCACTCCAATCAAAAATCTAGAGGTTCTATCAGAATTAATCGTGGATTTCAACAGCCTTCAAGAGAATGGGTTTAATCTATCTGAAGAGGTTAAGGCTCAAGGTTGGGAAAATTATTTTGACCGTCTGGTGGGTCCAACATTCCCTATTCTGGTAAAGGAATTTTGGATTCACGCTTCATCTTCAAACCATCAAGTTACGTCTTACATCATGGGAAAGAAGATTGTTATTATTGAAGACCTCATTGCACGTTTAATAGGCTACAGTGGTGGCGGTGTTCGTTGCATTGACATGGCTGAAAGGTGCGTTGATTCCGCCCTAATTGCAAGGGAAATCTTCACTCTGGGGCTTCCCTCCAGCAAGATAAGGGATTTAAAGGACAAACACAGAATATGGGCCAAGATCATTTTGGGATGCATAAACCACAAGAAGCCTACCAGCTCTCCTTACATCAATATTGATCAGCAATTTCTGGTCTACTTCATCTCTCAGAAGATCAAGGTAAATCTGGCTCATCTTCTGTTTAACCATCTGAAGACCAGTGTTAAGGAAATAAGAGAAGAGGAACGTACAAAAAGGGATTGGATACCCTTAGGAAGACTGATATCAGATATTCTAACAGAGAATAAGCTGATTGATCATCTGACAGAGGCTCAGGAAATCAGCCCTCTGGAAGCTACTGTTGGCAAACAGCTGAATGCCAAGAATCTGAAGAAAATGAAGTTGATTGAGAACATCAAGAAGGAGCCCAGCGTCACTCCTTTTGCTGCAATCTCCAGCAGAAGAGTCCCTCTGGATGTCTTTCCTTTGTTCTCAGAAATTGATTCTAAACCAGATATAATTCTCAGATATCTGGATGCTTGCAAGGCTGGTGGTACAACACCAAATCTGAACATCCAGGATCTGCAGCAGAAGGCTCCAAAAGTTGTTCTGAAGAAGACCAAGAAAAGGAAAGCTGAAGCAGAAGGATCATCTCAGCGAACTCCTAAAAAGAGAGGTAATCCTTCTTCTGTAACTGTTTTAGATTCAATTTCTGTATCAACATCTGTACCAATTCCCACTCCATCAGAAAACCCAACACCACAAACTTTTTATGATTTTGACCTTGACTTTGACCCCTATGAATCATTAACTCTTAGAAGATCTCGCTCCCAACCTCAAAATCCAAATATTGAAGCCATACCTGAACAAGAACTCGCAAAAGTTCTATATGATATAGACCAACACACTTCTGCTCCCATACCAGATAATCCAAACCCTGAAACCACCACAGAACCACAACCAGAAATTCCCATCTCACCACAACCAAAAATTCCCATCTCACCACAACCAGAAATTCCCCTCTCTCCAGAGCCAGAAATCCCACTACCTCCATCTCCTCAACCAGAAATTAATCCACCTTCTCCACAAACTGAGATTCAAACTTCTGAGACTCAACCTTCTGAACCAGAACCAGAACCAGAACCAAACCAAATTGTTGATTCTGATACCATTCCCATTCCTGGAATCACAGAACCTCTGGCCATTCATATGCCCTTTGGCACCATTGTGAACTTCCCCAACTTCCCTCTTCACCAGAATTAACTCCACCAATTTCCCCATCAAGTCCAATCATAATTCCTGACTCTCCCACTCCCTCACCAAAGAACAATCCAGAAGACAACATCAAGACTGTCATTGATTTAACAGTTTTTGAACGTCTTGCTGCCATCAACCACAAAACTGCTATCCCAAAACCAAAACATCTAGATGTTGGTACCAACATATTGAACTTTGAAACAGAAGTACAAAAGTGGATCACTTCTCCGAAACAAGCTAGTCTTGAGCTGGTTGATCCTGCTGCATCAGACTACCTTTGGACAAAGTTCAGAAGATGGGTATGCTCTGAAACTTTTAAGTTGCAAGAATAGAGCTACGGACAAGCTCAATAGAACTTCAGCAATCTACTGAAAGAAATTGAAGGTCCAATTCTGAGCAAGCTGCTTAAGGAAGAAGTTCTCCCTCTGGACATTGCTCCATGGTCTGAACATCGTCCAGCATCCAAAGTTCAACCTGCTGAAGAACAGATGGTTCCTGCTGAAGCACTGGGTCAAGAAGAAGATATTGCATAAAGCTCTGAGAAGCATCCTGTTTCTGAAGATCCTCAAGATTCCTCCCTTGACAGGCAGACGCTAGAAGATCTGAAAAGATCTGATATGCTGATGAATGAAAGAATGGATAAACAGGACAACAAAATTGATGAAATCAAGAGCATGCTAACCCAACAACAAGAAACCAACACTCAGATTAAGAGCATGTTGGAGGCTTTGTTCACACGTCTTCCTCCACCTTCTTAGAATTTCCTTGTTTTCATAACTTGTTTATTTGTAATATTCGTACATTACTGCTATTTTGCACTTATCATTGCTTCTATTTTTAATATAAATGCATTTTGACTCTGATTATTTGTGCTTTTTGATAACTGTCAAAAAAGGGGGAGAAAGAATGATATTTTTCAATAACGGATTACTGAGACATAAGTCTCAAACATTCTGACCTATTTAAATTTCCTTCTTCTGAAAAGCTTACAGGTACAAAACTCTGATGAAACTGATGAACTCTGATAAAACTGACGAACTCTGATACAGTAAAGTTCTGATGCTCAAAGTCTCATGGAATTAAAGGGAAGTAATCAACTCAGGGGGAGTTTTCTCTTCTTAATTATATACTTTTTATTCTTTATTTTTAATTGAAAAATCTGGTTTTTGTCATCATCAAAAAGGGGGAGATTGTTAGAACATAGTTTGATTCTACAACCCTTAATTAGAGTTTTGATGATAACAAAATACAAAGAATAAATAAATTGTAAGATATATATACATATAGAACAAATATGCTTCTTAAATCATGTTGTACATTTACAGAAGCTCTGATGGAATCAGCATCAGAAGATCAGTATCAGCATAAGCATCAGAAGCATCAGAAGATCAATAACATGTGCTACACGCTGAAGCTACCAGATCATACGCTGAAGCTTGATGACCAGAATCTGCGCATAAAACACTCTGACTCTGATCAAAGATCTTTACCAAGTCATCAACACTCAGAAGCGTCAGCATAAGTTGAAGCAGAACACTCTGAAGCGTTATTATGCATTTAAGACAGAATTAATTACCAACGGCTTTATTCAAGACAAGATCTTCTCAAAAAGGAAAGAGCGTTATTATCATTGAAAGTGCTTTATGGACAACAACGTATCTTTGCCTTGGCTATATAAACAAGTCTGTGTGAGAAAAGACTACGGATATAATACGCACACACTCAAAATTTGCCAAGCCTTAAACACCAAGCTTACTCAAACGCATTAGCAATCCAGTTTCATTCTAAGCTTTAATTTGTGTCTTATCACAGTTGTGGTATACTGTTTTATTAGAAAACATTAAACACATTATTGTTCAATTCTTTGTAAGAGATTTCCTTGAGATAAACCGGTCTGTGGTTATACTCAAGAAGGCTTTAACAGTTGTTAAAGTAGTTGTGTAATCCTTTGAATATAGTGGATTAAGACCTCATTGGAGAGAGGCGGAATCACCTTGACGGGTGGACTGGAGTAGTTTGAGATCAAACGAACCAGGATAAAAATACAGTGTTGTCTAAGCATTTGATTTAAGTTTTAACAATTCAACCCCCCTTCTTGTGTTTTTCACATCTTCAGATGTGAAGGGACATGCGTGGATCATCATACAGTTATAGAAGGCAACATTGTAGGGTACCTTAGCAATTATTGTAAGGGACTAAGATCGTTTACCGAAGGCAACATCGAAGGGTCATCGAGGTACTAAGATCTTGTAATTGAGGGTCTTTGCTAAAGTATCCCACGTTCGAGGGACATGACTGTTTTTATCCGAGGCAACAAGTGTGGGTTAACCCTAGAGGTTCATGTGTGCAAAGTGTATTGTTTTCATTTATTTTATCTTGAATTAGGTTTACCTATTGTTTGGGTTTTAAGTCTTACCATACAAACCCTAATTACTAGCAATAATAAGGAAAGCGATAAATTGTGGAATTTAAAAGTTATACGCTATTACAATACTTTATAGGATGGGGGATACAAATTTACAAATGGGGATGAAAAGTAAAATAAACTCTAATTACTATTACAAGGTTTTGACAATTACATCAATTATAGTGCGAAATAATAAAATATACAAAGAAATGTAAAGAGAAGAGAAATTGTTTTTATGACTTTTTATGGAAAAGGTTTTAATTAAAAGAGAAAATTAATATGAAGACCTAAGTTTAAATTAGTTTAAATAACAAAAAGAAATAAAATAGTCTAAGAGAATATTTTTACTATTTAAATAATAAAAGAAAAGAAAGAAAATAAAATAAAAATATAAAAATTGGGTCAGGGAATTTGAAAAGAAAACAGGGAGGTTTGAGAGAAGAAACGTATTTTGGTTTAGGCCCAAGGTTTGTTTTTGTTTGTATCAGATAAATACAATAAATAAAATGTTGGGCCATTGTTGTTGAGCAAAAAGGGGGTGGTAGTGAGTAAAAAGAAATAGGCCCAATACTGGAAGGCCAGGCACGCTTGAGAGTGAAAAAGAAACAAGGAAAATATGAAAGAAAAAAAGAAACAAAAGGGGACGTTGGAGCTCGAACCCAGGACCCTTCATACCAATGCATTTAACATGCGCTCTCAGCCACTAAGGTGGCTGTTTCATTCGGTATAAGAACAATAACTAATAAATATAAAATAAACCAAGTTTTAGTGACAACTTCATCTTCTTCCTTGTGCCATAACCAAAAAAACAAAATTGAAATTCGTATCTTGCTCATTTCTCAACCATTTCAGAAATTGTAAACATCAAACTTGTTAGAAATTTCACCATGATTCCAAATGTGTAAATAAATTAAACAATAGATCAAAGATAAGCACGAATTTTAACTGGTACCAAATCTGACCTAGTTTTTTCAGAAAGTTCAAACTTAAAATTCTCCATGCTCAGGCAATATAAATAAATTCTAAGGACATGCTTAGTTTCAGGGCCATGATGTCTACATTTTATCTTTTAAAATCAAAGTCAAATGATGCTTGTATGAAGAGATGGAAGTCCAGAAAACTCACCTTGCAAATGGAGATCGTGTTTTGAGTTTGAGCACTTTTCAAGGTGTTGTGATGATCTGGTTAGTTCCAATTGACCTCTAGGAAGCTAACGCAAAGGTTACTCTGAGCTGAGAGTGCCTGAATCATGCTAGAGAAGTCAATGTGCAAGGTGTTGTTTTTGAAAATGGAGGATGGTGATAGAGGTGTTACACTCATGTAACAGGTGTTTGGTTAGGTTCTAAATGATAAATAGATGCTTTGTGATTGATTTTGAGGAAGAACGCATGAGTGAAATGAGAGTTTGAGGTGTAGGGTCAGAAATGTCATAAAATGAGGTTTGTGAGAAATTCTGAGTTTTAGGGAGTTTAAGAGAGTTTTTGAGCTTATGAATTTGTGTTCTATGTTGAAAAATAGTGCTTCTACTTATAGGTAAAGGTTTGGAAGCTTGGAGTGATCAAAATCACAAGATCACAAGTTAGAGATTTTTGACTTGTTTTTTAAGCAAGCTTGACAAACATCTTTCCAAGGCATGGTACAAGGCTATCTAGAGTAGTTAGAAGCTTTAAAAATGTTTATATGACTTTGTATGTTGAGTGTATGCAGAGGGAGCAAGTTAGAGGCTCAATATAAGTTGACTTTGTGATTAAAGCAACTTTACAAGAATAACAATGCTACTTTGTGCCAAAAATAGATGAATCTCTTGGACAATGACTCTAATGCTTGAATCATAACTCTAACATTTGTGTAAACCATTAATTATTGATTGAATTGCAAGTTATAAGGTCTGCAAAGCAAGATTATGCAGCATATATTAGGGTTTTGGTTATGTGTTCATCACAAACATGACTTGTAATTCAAGAATGAATGCCTAACTTCTTGCCTTCGATTCTCTTAGCTCAAAAATGATCTCTCAAGTTTTTGGACATTTTGGAAAGTTTGAAACAATGCCTACAACTTTCATATTTTCCATTTTGGATAAATAAAATTAGAACTATGTGAAAATTGGCCAGGAAGTTGGGACGAAATCCTGACTAAATTGGTCAAAATTTTCACTAAGTGTTTTATCAAAAGGTCGTGACTTCATGGGCCTATAACTCAAAATCTAAGCATTTTTTGGACATGAGCCCTTGAATACAAAGTTGTATAATTCCTAAAGATCTACAACTTTCATCTTGGAAGTTTTCCTTGAATCATCTTTCATCATAGTGAAAAATTGTCATAAAATAGTGAAATTATCAAGGTCAAAACACTTAGAATTTTTCTAAGTCTTGAAAAGTTGGACTTTTTATGGACTTTTTGACTTTCTTGATTCTTGATGATCAAACTTCATATATTTGAAATTTCTTGATGAAGCTTGATCTTTGAAACTCAATTTTGACCAAAAAGTCAAAGTTTGACTTTTGGTATAACAATTGACTTTTCATCAGTTGATTAAATTTCAACTATCAATTGTTTAATCTTGAGAAATGATTTGAATCATGAAATTAGGTCAAGATAATGTGCTTGAATCCTTGAGATCATATTTCAAACCATCAAGTCATATGTTAGGTCAAAAGTCAAAAATCAGTCATTCTCTGTCAAAACCCTAATTTTGACCATTTTACCCCTTTGATGATTTGAATGCTTATCTTGAGGAATTATGATCATCCCTTGATCAATTGACGAATATGATTTCAAAATGTTCATTTTGGCCAAAAATCTTGAAGTTTGACTGTAGTTTGACCATAGTTGACTTTTTACCATATATAGCTGATTTTCAATCATCTGATCAATTGACTGAGCAAAATTATGATCTAAGACTTGAAACTTAGTGTGATCGGTGGATTTAGAACTGATTGTTTAACGCTGGTTCGTGAAATGTCGCGGAAGCAAGAGTCGCCACCGTCTTTTATTTTCTCCAACATGGAAAGGACAAAAGCACAGCAAAATTCCTTATGAGATAGTTTCTCGGTTCGGGAGGTAGATTTATAGAAAGGGAAGGTGTTAGCACCATTTCTATCCATGGTTATCCACAGGCTCTTAGATACTTGCTCATTGTGTTTTCAAAATGTTTGTTTGCTTTTCAAGTGTGAGTGGGTTTGAAAAAAGTTTCTTTGAAAGATTTCGGAATAACTCTTGTATCAGTCCTCAAGAGTGTTTGAAAAATTGTTTTGAAAGCTTTTTGAAAAGTGTCAGTGTGAAAAGATTTTTGTTTATTTTTTAGAGCAAGTATCTATGAGTCATCTACCTACCCTAAGGAATTAGGCTGTGTAAATGTCCTTAAGGTAATGCCATCCCACCATTGAGAGGTAGGTAGCACCACCGTTGGAGGTGTTCGGGTCAATTCGAGTTTAGGGACAGTGTGGTCACCGAAGCAACAGTTAGGACACCTTAGAAGCTACCCTTATGTCCTTGATCCTTTTTTTAATTCGAGGCAACCGTTTCGAGGCAACTATTCCGAGGCAACTTGTTTCGAGGCAACGGGATCATGGACATAAGGACTTACTAAGACGTCCCGTACTTGACGACCACGTTTCGAAGGCAACATGTGAGGCGTACCCTAGGAGTGGTGTGTGAATTTGTGTGTTATTTTCATGTCAATATTTATCTTTGATCAGGGCATTGTGAGCTACGCTTATTTTTAATTAGCCATACATTCTTTCATGCAAAGTTTAGAATTTTAGAGTGCGGAAATTTAAATGCGGAAAGATAAATCCTACGCTATTACAAGGCGCGGGTCTATACATCGCCAAAATAAAAAGACCCGTTTTAATAAAAATGCGGAAAGTAAAAAGACCTAATTACTATTACAATCCTTGAGCAGTTACATAATATTCGAAAAGAAAAAAAGAATAACGTGCGAAAGAATAAAAGTTAGGACGTCCGAGGGTTTTGACCCTTTTGAAATTAAATTGAAATTAAAGTCTAATTATTATTTAATTAAAGAAAGGAAGGAAAAGAAAATGTTTTTATGTTTTTGTTTTTTAATGAAATAAAGAAAAGAATTAAAATTAAAGTTAATGAAACCCTAGTTCTAAATTATTTTTAATTGTTAAAGAGAATGTTAAAAGTTAACCTAATTTATGCTAATTAATTATTTACATATTTATTTACAAAGATATTTAATAATAATAGTAAATAATGAGGCAAGTAATTAATTAAGAAAAAGATAAAAATGTCAAAAACCTAATTTCTACATATTTTTATTTATTAAGAAAAAGTGTTAAAATTGAAACCTAAATTAAACTAAATTAATTATTAAAATTTATTTACAAAATAAATTAATGGTGAATTAAATATTAATTAAACATATTTTGTATTTTTCTGTTTTTATTATGGAAAAAATTATTTTATGGAATTAAAGAAACAATTAAAAGAATTAAAATTGAAAAGAAAATAAAATTAAAAATAGAATACAAACATTGGGGGTATCAGGCCCAGAATGGAGGTGCTTGCAGTAATTTTGGCCCATTGAACAAAGCCTTGTTTGACTTTCCAGCTTGTGTGTATGTCCATTGACTGAGGTACACCATGGGATTCACCTTCTGACTCTTGGATGGAAGCTCATGGCCATGTGGCAAGCTTGGACGTGAGGCTCATGGTGGAGTTCTGGATGAAGCGCTGCATGGAATTGAGTTAGAAAAAATAATAGCAATTGTATGGGGGACCTGGGAATCGAACCCAGGTCCCAGCGTTTACCAAGTATATCCCTTGCCAAGTGAGCTGTGAAGCGCGTTTGTAATGTAAATGGAAAGCAACAATTATATAAAAAGACAAATGTTAGTGGTGTAATACAAAGAAAAACGCGCCAGATTTTGAATTACCCAACCATATGGTGACACGCCAGGCTTCTTCTTCGTTGTTCCTACAAATATGAAACAAGTAGCGGGGGTTTTAAACCCCCACAAACTGCAACCGTAAAAATAGCGAATAGAATATGCCTTAATATAAAAAGGGCGCGATTGCTTCATTGGATTCGTCTTGTTGTCACGAATGTGTTCATACAGGTTTGGTGGTCTAATTTTACCGTATGAGGAAAGCCCCAATTTTGAAGTTCTGAAACCCTAGGTTTCATCAATGGTGAATTTCGTTTCAAGGCATATTAATGGAATTGAATCATACAGAAAGCTTTGCCTGAGTGCTGTGAACACAAAACAATCAACCAAATGTATTAATAATGCATGAATCGTGATGTGCAACTTTGAAAAAAAAGGCAAACCGTGTGATCTGTATTCTTCAATTCTTTGTGCGTTTGGAATGATTCTTGATGCTACTAGACTCCTGGAAGGTCTAGCAATGTGTTAGAATTCTTTTTAGGCTTTGAAACGTGTTGCAACTATGATTTCAGTTTCCAAATTTTTGATGAAAAGTTGCAACTTTGTTCTGAGTTTTTGAGCAGCTTTTCGTGTATATATCAATTAGGTTTCACTATGCCTTTGTATCTGAACGTGATTAGGTCAAAAAACAAGCCCAAGGTCCATGAATTGATGGTTTGAAGATTTGATTTTCAACATATCAATTTCAATCTTTTTCCATTGAAACTCTTGCCAATCATGGAAAATCTTCCCTTTTTGAATGTGAAATGACTTGCCACCTTGCCCTAGTTTGATTTGCTGCACAAAAAAGATTTAAAAAAGCATGATTTGATATTTTCTCATAATTAAATCTAATTAAATGAATTAATAAGAATAAAAATTCAATTAATTAATTAAAAATAAGAAAATAAATCCCTTTGAGCTCAATGGGTCGTGCATATGCTTTGGGTAATGATTCAAGGAAGAATTTGAGGCCCATTAGCATTTTTGAAGTGTTTTAGGCAAAGTTGACTTTTCAAAATTCCCAAAAATTTCCCAACTTCTCCAAGGCATATCTTGCTCAATTTTGAAGCTATGATCATGTTCTTGGACATTTTGGAAAGGTCTTGAAGTCCTCTAACCAATGCCTTTGGTTCCATGTCATTTTGATTTACCAATATCAAGTTATGGTCTTTGACTTACAGTGCCTTTTTGTTGACTTTTGAAAATGACCTATAATGTTGAAATTGATAACTTTTTGTGAGAGCATTTCTTGGACTTGAAGTGTGAAGATGAGTTGTAGGAAATGTCATTCTCTTCAAAATGAGCTTTGGATGGGATTTTTCTGATAAACCATGAAGAAGTTATGCCCTGGTCAATTTACAGTTGACTTTTTTAGCTGTCCAAAAATAGAAACTTTTGCATCTTGAGACTTTTTGAGCCATGCTTTGAGAATCATGATCAAGAATTGATCAAATGATGTTTGTGGCTTCAAAATAAGATGTTGACCAAATTTTTTGACTTTTGACTGTCAAATGACCATTTTGCCCCTACAGTTGACTGTGAAGCAATTAGGATTTTTGACTGTGCAACTTGATGCTGTGAGTCTTGAAACTTGACATATGAATGCTTGACAATGTATGTAGGCATATGGGACTTGATTGGACCCTTGGAAACTTCAATTTCTTTGCCAGAACCAAAACCCTAATTTTGACTGTGTTAGGAGGCAATTGGACTGTGCAATCCTTGAGAGATTTTGAATCATCTGAAGATTGATCTTGGCAAATCTTGAAGAATATGGGAGGGCAAATTTTGGGGTACAACACTTAGCATGAGTATTCTTGGAGACCCATAATGAACCATGAAAGTATTTTGAGGAATTAGAAATCCAATTTCCCTTATGAAAACCAAAACCTTAATTTGTAGCCTCAGTGCTTAGGAGATGGGTTTGTTTGATCAATTCTTGAGAATCCTTGAGCATTGGGGATCCTTTATGATAAATGTATTGAGAAAAGAGAGGGAACATTTTGGAGTACAACAGCTGCCCCTGTTCAATCTTCTTAAACCTGAAGAGTTAGATTGGGGTGTCCGTCATTCGTGACTTGAAGTTAGAAGATGATTGAAGACTAAAGTGCCTAGAAATTTGCACTCGTTTGTGTACAAAGTAGTGTTATTGGTTAATTATCAGGAATGTGCTTAAAGATTACATTTGGAGAGATGATGGAGATTTGTCGAAGATGGGCTTATAGATGCCATCCAAACTAATTGTTGATAGATTTTAGACTAAATCTAAATTTGACTTCTACTGGAAAAAGCATCAGAGTAAACCTGGTGGTGATTTAAACCGAAACAATAGATGTCCTTCGCCTATTTTAACTGGAAAAAATAAATCTAAACCATAAGAGGTCTTTAGTTTGCCTGTCTTTAATTGGAAGAAGTAAATATAACACCAGAAGAGGTCCTTCGTTTGCCCGTCTTTAACTGGAAGAAGTAAATCTAAACTAGAATTCGTTCGCCTGTATTTAACTGGAAGAAGTAAATCTAAAGCAGAAGAGGTCCTTCGTTTTCCTATTTTTAATTAGAAAAAACAAATCTAAGCCAGAAGAGGTTCTTCATTTTCCTGTTTTTAACTGGAAGAAGTAAATCTAAACCAGAAGAGGTCCTTCATTCACATGTCTTTAACTAGAAGAAGTAAATCTAAACCAGAAGAAGTCCTTCATTTCCTGTTCTTAACTGGAATAAATAAATCTAAACCAGAAGAGGTCCTTCGTTTTCTTGTTGTAATACGGTGGGAGAACTAACTTTTATTGGTTTTGCATTTTTATTTGCAAATGTTGCGGTTAGCAAGAGTCGCCACCGACTTTTATTTTATCCAACAAAGAAAGGGGTGAAAAGAACTTTCGAGATTATTTTCTGAGTAAGGGGGTAGGTTATGGAAAGGGAAGATGTTAGCACCCTTTCCATCCATAGTTACCTACAGGCTCTTAGATGCTAGCTCATTTTGAAAATGCTTTTTGTGTAAGTGTGTTTTGAAGATATTTTGAAAAGACGCCTTAGGGTGGAGAATTTTGTAATGTTTCTCGTTTCGGCGAGAATGTATACAAAGTGTTTTCATATCTTTGAAAATGTTTAGAGAAAGTTTGTGTGTGTATAAAAATTGTTTTGTTTGAGCAAGCAACTAAGAGCTATCTACCTACTTTAAAGGTTTGTTCTTTTCCTCTTTCCTTTATATAGTTCTATCCTACTATTAGTGAGTAGGTAACCCTATCATTGGATGTGTTTGAGGGACAAGAAAGGGTCATCGTACAATCATAAAGGCAACTTGTAGGACGCTTTAGCAACTTATCGTAAGGGATTAGATCATTTACTGAAAGACAACATTGAAGGGTCATCGAGGGACTATGATCTTTTTAACTAAGGGTCTTTGCTAAAGCTCCCACGTTTGAGGGACATGACTGCTTTATTATGAAGGAAACAAGTGGGGGTACCTTAGAGGTGCGTGTGTGCGAGTGTGTTGTGTTTCAGTTATTTATCTTCAGATATTAAGTTTGCTAGTGTTTGCTTTTAGTCTTATCATACAATCCTATTAGGCTAAACAGTTAATATCAGTACGAAAAAATAAAAAGTGGAATTTAAAGCTACACTATTACATGGCTTCGGGGAAGGGGGATTATAAATCCAAAATGGGGAAATAAAAAGTAAGGTCCTAAATCTACATCTATTACATCCTTTTGCAGTTACATCAATATCAAAATGCGAAATTTAAAATGAGCGCGCAAATATGGAAAGCGAAATAAAAAAAACCTAAAACTCCTAAACAATTAGAATATTTTTGTTGTTTTTATTTGTTTTAAGAGGTACTTAAATTAAACTAAATCTAATTTTAATTAAAAAAATAAAAGTGGTTATTAATTGAAATTAAATTTAATACAAATAAAGAAAATTAATTCTAATATATATTTTTTTTTATTGAGGAAAATTTTTGAAATGATTAAACCTAGCTCTAATTGATTTTAAATTAATCAAAATAAGTCAAAATAATTATTTTAATTAATTTACAAAAATTAAATTTAACTAGAAAAACATAAGTCTATTTTTTTGCGATTTTTCTGATTTTTATCATAAAATAAAATTGGTTTAAAAAAATTATATAAAACAATTAAAATAAAGAAAAAAGAGAAAATGCAATGGTCCTGATAGACCAAGCACATATGGGGTGTATGCTGGAAATCTGTTAGGCCCAACCAAAGCCAGCCCAGACTCCTGCGTGTAATCTAATAGTGTTGTTCCTTTGGAGATCTATCATGGGCGTCTAGATCTAGAACGTTTGATTCAGCCTTGATGAGATCTCATGGTGATGATGATAGCACGCATGGTACACACGCTCCCCTCTGTAACACTGGATCTGCAAGCGGAAATTAGAAAAATAATAAGCAAGAGGCAGGGATCGAACCCATGCCCTTGCCCATAACAACACCTTTACGCCCGCTGCATCTACCACGGGGCCATTCAAATCAATTGTTAGTATTATAAAACAATAATAATATAATGAGAATTCAGTTCTATTCCTAGATTTTCAAATGCAAGCGCCAGAATATTCAAACGAACCAATAGGGACACGACGCCTGGGCCACTGGAGTCAACCCACTAGAGTCAACCTTCTGGTTGTCTTCTCCGGTGGGTTCCAAACCCTAATCTGCAAAACAATTAAAGTTAATAGATCAAAACAACCTTATCCCCCTTAAAATGATGCCCTGAATCCGAATCTGGCCTTATTTTTGGATAAAAACGATTGGATCGTGCGTTTCGAAGCAAGGTACCATATTTGACTCAAAAATGACATCTCACGATTTTGGCCCTAAATCTTACATGTTCCACGTCCAACCTGTTCAAAATATGATTATGAACGCATATGCAAACGTTAAACTGGACAATAATGTAGATTAAATGAGATTGGATTTAAAAAAACCATACCAAATGGTGTAACTCGTAGGGGTGGTTCCAACGTGCTTCAGACCAAGATGAGGGATGGAGAAGATCCCTGGGAACCTCAGGAGTGCAAAGGTGGCACGAAATTGGACGGGGGAAGACTGGGACATAGGTTTTGAATTTCACAACTTTGACATTTTTTTTGGAATTTTTGAGAGCTTCTTTCAGGTAACTTTTTGCGTGTCTTTGCTTGTGCTTTTTCTTTATATTTATAGAGGGATGTGAGGATGGACAAACATGACAAGAATCAACCATTAACCAAAGTTTTTGAATGCAAGATCACAAATTAAAGATATGCCATTTTTGATGATTTTCTTGCCATTCTTTGAATGTAATGAACCTGGTCCTTTTTTCATATGCCTTGCACGAAATAGTAGGCCCAATAATGATTCAAAACATTAGCCCATGTGTCCAAACCATTATCTATAATTTTATGCAACTTATTTTGTGTTTATCTGAATAAAAAACAAAAATAAATATGAATAAAATATAGAAAAATGCAAAGCAATGTAAGAGTGAATTTAGGAGTCCTTGGCATGGTCATGGACATGTTTGAAGTTCAAGAAGTAGGCTCATTAGTCTAAAAATGCAATTTTGCTCAATGTGTACTTTTGAAATTTCTCAAAATTCCCGAACTTGTGCAATTCATATCTTGCTAAATTTTTATCCTTTGAAGATGATCTTGGACTTTTTGGAAATCCCAAGATGCCCCATACAATATATATTTTGATCATTTTTGCACTTGGAGAATTTATCTTGATGTAATTTGTCTTGATAAAAAATGTCTTTTTGTTGACTTTCAAAAAGACCTGTAATGTATTGGCTCACATATTTCTAATGATGCATTTTTTGGACTTGAGGACAAAAGAAAAGTTGTAGATAATTGAATTTTATTCACAATGAGCTTTGGTTTGGGCAAAATGAATGAAGCGTGTGAAAGTTATGCCTGGTTAAAGTTTAGTTGACTTTCTCTAAGAAACCCTAATTTAGCAATTTTTTATTCTTAATGATTTGAGAGCATTCCTTGAGGAATCATGATCAACCCTTGATCAAATTATGAATATCACTTCAAAATGTTGATTTTGACCAAAAATCTTGAAGTTTGGGTGCATATTGACCACATTTGACTTTTGACCTAATAGAGTTGATTTTCAGTCATCTGAGCAATTGACTGAGCAAACTTGTGATGCAAGGCATGAAACTTGGCATGGACATTCTTGAGGACATATTATGGGCCATGTACATCACTTGAGGCCTTTGAGACCCAAACTTCTTTGTGAAAAGTTAAATCCTAGTTGGAAGTCCATTGCTTAGGAGGAGAATTTGTTTGGTCAATTCTTGGTCAACCTTGAGCATTTGAGGATCGCTAGGAGTATGTTTTGAATAAAATGAGAGGGAAAATTTTGGGGTACAACACTTGTTTTTAACTGGAAGAAATAAATCTAAACCAGAAGAGGTCCTTTATTTGCCTGTTTTTATCTGGGAGAAATAAATCTAAACCAGAAAAGGTCCTTCATTTTCCTGTTTTTAATTGGAAGAAATAAATATAAACTAGAAGAGGTCCTTCGTTTGCATGATTTTAACTGGAAGAAATAAATCTAAACAAGAAGAGGTTTTTCGTTTGTTGATTGATTTTTCCTGAAATGGAAAAGGGTTAACCGTATGCGATATCATGATGTATGAAATGCATTGTGTAACGATGTTCTCAAAATAAATGAGATTGTGCTATATGCGTTTTGTATGCATATGCTATGATGTTTGAATGTGAAATGTTTGTCTAGGAAAAGTAAATCCTTGACTGTTGTTGAGGATGAAGAGTATGTGTATCTCCAACTTTGTCTAGAACGCTTCCGCTGGGGATTCCTGCTCACTTGTTTGAGGAAACTTAGCAGGGGATGTTGATTTCTGCTCGGGAAGTAGAATTTTAGGAACATTAGTCGTTCATTGCTATACTGGGGAATATACTTTATCGAGATGATTAAGCTTATGTCTTGTCGGGGGAGGATAGTTGACTGGTATCTCGTCGAATTTCAGGCGTTGCAGCAACTTTCTGAGGATAGTGGCAATTGTACTGGAGAGAAGAATTTTTGTTAGAGATTTGTTGTAGTCTGAGGGGGTATACTAGAGAGGGAGAATTTGTAGGTTTGTTGGGGAAATAAACCTTGTTGGGGGAAATAAACACTTTTGGAAATTTAATTTTCTAAAGAATTCTGCAAGGTTTCTTTTCAGTTTTGGAGGACCAAACTCAGCTGGGGAAGAGTATTTCCAAGAGATGTGCTGATTGTTTCTTCGATTTGCTAAATCGATCAGCCGGGGAAATGGTAAGGGAATGTATCTTTATTATTCTATGGGGATTTATGGGTAGCATGAGTGTTATACTGGCTCCTAGAGTAAGTATTTACTTCTGTTCTTATGCATATATTTGTTAACAGTTAATCATGTTCATATGCACATGTTCATTCAATTTTAGTTATTGGACGTTTTTGCAATCAAAATAAAAAGTTTGCGCTTCAAAGTATATTTGTATTGATAATTTGCCTATAAACAGGCGTTTTTGTACAAAGAGACAAAAATCCTAGTAAGAGGAAGTCGTCGTGAAATGAAAAGAATACAAAGTGAAAACAAATATATATATCTATGTGGAAGTGATCTCATTGGGTTCCAACTTTTATATTTCCCCTATGTCTTCGAACATCATCCCTTGCCGTCGGAAGAAGTTAATTAAATTGATCTTGTACCATTTGAACTTTTGACCTCGGTAATAAAACTGGCTGTAGTGATCCAACGAGACATAGTCATACGCTTTTAATCCTTAACTTTTGCCTGGACCGCCCTTTCGGGTTTTCAGTCCACCAGGATACCCTTTTTTTCCCAAGCCGCCCTTGTGGGTTTTTGACTTTCCAGGTGTACCATCTTTTGTATATATCCCTAATTTTTTCCCGAACTCTTTTGGTTCGCCAGGATGCCCTTACTTTTTCCTAGGTATGTCAACCTAGCGAGTCGTTCTTATTCGTAATTTTTTTGACTATATCCACGTTTACAGGGTGCGAGAAATCTTCACTGTCCATAGTGGTTAACATCATGGAACCTCCAGAGAATACCTTCTTTACCATCAATAGCCCTTTGTATGTGGGAGTCTATTTACCCCTGGGATCGCCTTATGGTAGAATGGTGCGCTTTATTACCAAGTCACCAGCCAGATATACCCGATGTTTGATCTTCTTGTTGAATGCCTTAATCATACGCTTTTGGTGCATTTGACCATGATAGACAACAACCAGCCTCTTTTCATCAATTAAATTCAACTGATCCAATCTAGTCTGAACCCATTCGTCTTCGCCTAAGTGTTTCTTTCATAATCCTTGGATAAGGAATCTGAACTTCGACAGGCATGACAACTTCCATGCCATAGACTAAAGATAATAGGGTTACCCCAGTTAATGTTTACGCCGAGGTATGATAGCCATAAAGAGAAAATGGTAGCATCTCATTCCAGTCTTTATAGGTCACAACCATCTTTTGCACAATCTTCTTTATGTTCTTGTTGGCAACTTCCACTACACCATTCATCTTAGGTCTATATGGATAAGAATTGTGATGCTTGATCTTGAACTGCATGTAGAGTTCAGTAATCATAGTGTTGTTAAGGTTGGTTCCATTGTCAGTGATGGTCCTTTCTGAGATGCCGTACCGACAAATGAGGTTATGCTTGATAAACCGGGCTACAACATTCTTGGTAAATGAGGCAAATGAAGCCACTTCGACCCATTTAGTGAAGTAGTCAATGGAGATGAGGATGAAACGATGTCCATTAGATGCAGTGGGCTTGATTTCTCCGATCATGTCAATGCCCCATATTGCAAATATCCATGGAGCAGTCATGACATTTAAAGGTATTGGAGGCACGTGAACCTTGTCAGCATAAATCTGACACTTATGGCAAGTCCTTGAGTGGTGGTGACAATCAATTTCCATTATCAACCAATAGTAACCAACCCTCACAATCTCCTTGGCCATAGTATGTCCACTAGAGTGAGTTCCAAAGATACCTTCATGCATATCCTCTATGATCTTCTCTGCTTCTTTCTTGTCTACACAACAGAGCAGAGTAGAATCATGATTGCACTTATATAAAATCCCATTGCTTAGTGAGAAATTGGTTAAGAACCTCTGCGGGAATTTCTTGTTGTTGATTGAAGCTCTCTCAGGATATTCTTGTGCTTCAAGGTACCTTTTCACTTCATGGAACCAAGACTTCTCCTCATCAGTGTCAATCTCACAACAGTGTGCCAGTTCATCGAATCTTCCGATAGTAATTCTGGGAGCTTCATTATCCTAATTGACCTTGAACATGGATGACATAGTCACTAAGGCATCTGCCAACTGACTTTCTTCCCTCGGGATGTGTTCAAAGGTTACCTCTTCAAAGTACGGGATCAAGATTAACACAAGTTCTTTGTAAGGGATCAAATTTGAATGTTTGGTATCCCACTCTCCTTTAACTTGACTAATTACCAGGGACGAATCTCCGTGTACGCTTAAAATTTTGATTCTTAAATCAATAGCAACCTTTAGACTCAAGATGCATGCTTCATACTCAGCCATGTTATTTGTACAGTCAAAGCAGAGTCTGGCAGTGAAAGGTGTATGACAACCTTCGGGAGAAATGATCACAACACCAATTCCGTTACCCAATGCATTGGAAGCTCCATAAAAACCATAGTCGATCAGGTTCCTTGTTCAGGTCCTTCATACGGTCCAGGCTTTGCACATTCAGTTATCAGCATGATATTATCGTCCGGGAATTCAAAGTTCATGGATTGGTAGTCATCAACAGCTTGATGGGCCAAATGATCTGCCAGTACACTTACTTTGATTGCTTTTTGTGTAGTATACTGGATGTTATATTCAGTCAAGATCATTTTCCATCTGGCTATTCGTCCGGAGATAACTGGTTTCTCGAAGATATACTTGATGAGATCCATCTTAGAGATCAATAGAGTAGTATGAGTCAACATATATTGTCTTAGTCGGCGAGCAGTCCATGCCAAAGCACAACAATTTTTCTCGAGTAGTGAATATCTTGTTTCACAGTCGGTAAATTTTTTGCTAAGGTAGTATATCGCATGCTCTTTTCGACCAAACTCGTCATGTTGGCCCAACACACACCCCATTGAATTCTCTAACATAGTCAAGTACATGATCATAGGTCTTCCTTCAACTGGAGGCTTTAGGATTAGAGGTTCTTGTAAGTACTCTTTGATCTTGTCAAAAGCTGTTTGGCAGTCGTCATTCCATCTGACTACTTGATCTTTCTTCAACAGTTTGAAGATTGGTTCACAAGTAGCAGTTAAGTGAGAGATAAATCAAGCAATGTAGTTGAGTCGTCTTAAGAAACCTCTGACCTCCTTCTCATTACAGGGAACTGGAATTTCTT
Source organism: Vicia faba (assembly GCA_948472305.1). Taxonomy (NCBI): domain Eukaryota; kingdom Viridiplantae; phylum Streptophyta; class Magnoliopsida; order Fabales; family Fabaceae; genus Vicia; species Vicia faba. The sequence goes on from OX451740.1 coordinate 892,724,787, forward strand.
ATATTGCTTTGACTTTTGCAGGATCGACTTCAATACCTTTTCCACTGACAATGAATCATAGGAGTTTTCTAGATCTCACCCCGAAGGTGCATTTATTGGGATTCAGCCTCAGTTTGTATTTCTTCAACCTTTCAAATAGCTTATGCAAATGATCAAGGTGTTCTTCCTCAGTTTGTGACCTTGCAATCATGTCATCAACATAAAATTCTATCTCATGATGAATCATATTGTGATCGGTGGGAAAGAGAACTGACTGTTTTTGAATGTTGGTTCGCGTTTTGTGTTTGTTTTCGCAAAATGTCGCGGTGAGCAAGAGTCGCCACCGTATTTTATTTTATCCAACAAGGAAAGGACAAAAGCACAGGAAAATTCCTTTTTGAGATATTTCTCGGGTTCGGGAGGTAGACTATAGAAAGGGAAGGTGTTAGCACCCTTTCTATCCGTGGTTATCCACAGGCTCTTAGGTACTTGCTCATTATGTTTTCAAAAGTTTGCTTTTCTTTGTGATTGTGGGTTTGAAAAGAAGTTTTTATTTTGAAGGGAGTGTGAGTGCGAAAAGTTTTTGTTTTGTTTTCAAAAGAGCAAGTACTTAAGAACATCTACCTACTCAAAAAGGATTCAAACTGTGCAAATGTCCTTTGGACAATGCTATCCCACTATTGAGGAGTAGGTAGCATCGTCGTTTGAGTTTTCGGGTCAATTCAATTAAGGGACGTGTGGTCACTAAAGCAATGTTAGGACGCTTTAGCGGTAACCCTAATGTCTTAGATCATTTTATCCGAGGCAACCGTTTCGAGGCAACTTATGATCTTTGGACAAGAGGGCGACCTCTAAAACTTCCTATACTCAATGACCACGTTCGAGGCAACCAAGTGAGGTGTACCCTAAGAGTGGCATGTGCGAGTGTGTTATTTTCAGTTATGTTATCTTTATACATGTTATGGTGAGCTACTGTTGATTTTAGGTCAAAAATTAATCTTGTCATGCATTGCCTATTTATCAAACATCTAGCAGTCAATATTATGCGGAAATTAAATTGCAGAAAATTGAATCTAAGCTATTACAAAGCGTCGGGTATTTACATCGCCAAAGACAAACCCTTTAAAATTAAATTGCGAAAAGTAAATAAAAGCGGTAAATAAAATCCTAATTTAAAAACTATTACATTCCCGAAGCAGTTACAATATTGAAATATGGATAAAAAAATAATACGCGCGCGAGAAAATTAAATCGAAGTGTTTTTAGGGTTTTGACCCTTTTTATTAAATAAAGCATATTTTTTGAATTAAAAATTAGTCTAAATTAATAATTGAATTAATTAATTAAATGAAAATATTTTTGGGTTTTTATTTTAATTAGGGAAATAAAATAAGAATGGTTAAAAAAATTAAAAACCTAATTCTAAATTAATTTTAATTTAATGCAAAAGATATTAAAATTGTACCTAATTAAACTAAATAAAATTAATTAGTTTTTATTTACAAAAATAAATAATAAAATTAATGGAATTAATAAAAAAACATTATTTTATTTTTAGGTTTTCTGATTTTTTTTATGAAAAAGGTTAATTAGTTAATTAATTAATTAAGATAATAATAATAATAGAAAAAATAATGAAAATAAAATAAAATGAAGAACAAACTCAGGGGGGTGCTGGGCTTAATTTGGGTGTGAATCAACAATTTTTGAGGCCCAAAAGCTCCAGCCTGTTTGGCCTTTGTGGTTTACTACGCGTGCATTGACCTGGGTTCATGGTGGATCTGCAGTTCTGGCCTTTGGATCTTGGCCTGAAGCCACTTGGCATGTTGATCCTTGAGGCGTATGGTACACCATGCTTGGAATGCTGCATATGAACGCCTGAAATAAAATTGTAATAAAGTTTTGGGGGACCTGGGATTCGAACCCAGGTCCCAATGCTCACATGCCAGCGCTCCAACCACTCAACCAAACTGCTTCATTCGTTAGTTAAATAGAAAACAAATATTATATACAAACAAATTAATTATGCCTGGAAAAACTAAAAAAAGCGCGCTGATTTGAATAAGCCAGTAAGAAGAAGACACACCTTCGTCTTCTTCGTTGAAAAGGCCAGCGTTTTTACCTGCGGATTTTATCCGCAACAGAATCCATGGATGCCATCTAAAATCACCTACAGGCTTTGGAAATGAGTTCTAAGAACACCATGGTGCTCGTCTCCTTCCCCTGATCATCCATGTACCAATTATTTGCATTGATTTTGCCTGCAATTAAAAACCCCAAAAACAAGATGCACGAACCCTAGAACTGGGCATGGCGTTACAGGTTATGAAAACAAAATTCAGTGATGCCAAAAGTTTCAGAATGCAACACAGAGTATGAATATGCCATTATTTCAATGAAAGGATGCAAGAAAATGATTTCACGATATCATGTCTAGAGCAAGGTTCATGGATACTTATAGTGAGTTTCAGGCTGTCTTGGGGCTTGGTTTTGATTGGTATAGCTCCGCTGGATGTCAAGGAAGAGGGCTATGTCAAGTTTTTTGATTGAATCGGGCTCCAATGTTGTTTTTGATCTCTCACTTTTCAAGCTTTTTCACCAACTTTGTATGGCCGTTTCTGCAGTATTTTGTGCGTCCGTTTGGTCTGCCTCACTTGTGTGCATATAATGGAATGTGTTTAGGTCAAAACTTGGGCCATAATCCTTATGCATTGAAGATGGAAGATTGGATTTTGATCACCATTAACAAGTTGCCATATTTGCATCAAATCTGAGATTTTGTGCATGTTTTGACTTGGCACGAATTTGATTGAGTGTCATATGATATTTGCAAGCTGTAATGACCACAAGAATCTTATTACATCAATTTTTAGATTTTATTTGATTTAATATTGATTAATAATGAATTAAATCAATAAAAATGAAATAAAATAGAAAAATAGATGAATGTTCATGAAATTAAAGATGGAACACCTGTGTGGCATGAAAAGACTATATCAAGTGGAAAAAAGTGGGCCCTTTTGTCAAAAATTGGAGTTTTGAGGATAGTTGACTTTTGGCAATTTTGGAAAAATGCCCAACTTCAACAATGCATAACTTCTTCAATTTTGAACTTTTAGAGGTGTTCTTGGACTCTTTAGAAACCTTGAGATGTCCTATAATTAACCCTTTTGGTATCATCTCATTTTGATCTTCCATGCTCAAGTTATAAGCTTTGGCAAAAAAGGTGTTTTTGTTGACTTTCAAAAATGACCTATAATGTCCAAATTTGTAACTTTTTGTGAGTGCATTTCTTGATCTTGGGGTGTGAAGATGGATTGTAGGAAATTTCATCCTCTTAAAAATGAGCTTTGGATGGGTCATTTCTCATAAATTATGAGAAAGTTATGCTTGGTCAAAGTTGAGTTGACTTTTCCTACAAAACCCTAATTTAGCAACTTTTGAATCTTGATGAATCTTGAGCAATCCTTGATGAATCATGATCAACCCTTGATCAAATGATGAATTAAACTTAAAAATGAGAATGTTGACAAAAAATATTTAGGTTTGACTGTATTTGGGACACAGTTGACTTTTGCCCTAACACAGTCGATTTTTGGGCCTCTTGAGCAATTGACTGACCAAACTTGCTCTGCAAGGCTTGAAATTTGACATGGATGAACTTAAGAACATATTAGGAAATTGGGGAGAATTTGAGTTCATTTGGATGTGAGGACCTTGATACAACACAAAACCCTAATTTTGAATTGACTGCCTTAGGAGGTGATTTTGACTGTCTAACTCTTGAGTCATCTTGAGCAACTTGAAGATCATTCTTGACAAATCTTGAGAAATATGGGAGGGAAAATTTTGGGGTACAACACATATCATGAAATAAATCTACCATATCCCGTTGGTAAGTTGCGCCTGCATTCTTCAAACCAAAAGGCATGACCTTATAACATAAGGTGCCCCACTGTGTGACAAAAGTGTTTTTCTCCATGTCTTCAAGCGCCATTCTAATTTGGTTGTATCCGGAGAAACCATCCATGAAGGAGAATACTTTATGTTGAGCAGTGTTATAAACCAAGACATAAATATTTGGTAGTGGGAAATCATCTTTGGGGCTCACCCTATTTAAGTCCATGTAGTCTACACACATACATACCTTATCGTCTTTCTTCGGCACTACAACAACATGTGCAACCCATTAGGGATACGACATCACTGCCAAGAAACCTGCATTGATCTGTTTCATTACCTCAGCCTTGATTTTCTCATACATATCTGGCCGCATGCAATGAACCTTTTGCTTAATTGGAGAACAACCTTCCTTCATTGGCAGACGATGAACCACAATATCAGTATCAAGCCTCGACATATCTTCGTATGACCAAGCGAACACATGAACATAGTCATGCAACATTTGGACCAATTTTCTCTTGACATTGTCTTCCAAGTTGGTGCCAATCTTAACTTCTTTCTTATCTGTCTCAGTACCCAAGTTTATCACTTCAACTAGTTTGTCGTGCGGTTGAATGGCCTTTTCCTCTTGTATCAGGAGTTTGGCGAGTTCCCAGGTATTTCATAATCTTCTTCACCTTTGTCTTTGGCTTGATAGATTGAATTTTCGAAGTCATAGATGGCAATAGCAGAATTATTGTCAATGAGATCTGGAGTGGATGTGGACATGCAAATGTGTGTGTGTGCATGTAAAGACACATGGCTATTTGAAAATGCAGTAAAGTAAAAGAAAGACAAGGAGAGAAAAATTTGAATGCAAAATAGTCTAACGTTTTCATTAAAATGAGCATATGAAAATGACAAACCCTTAACAAATGGACCATTGTGCCTTGGGCAAGGCACATGGTTTAAAGTCATCGTTTTTAGAGGAAATTACAGACAAATTTCTCAAAGTAGTAAAAAAACAGGAAATGGAAATTACTCCTGGATGAAGGAGATTGAGATGAAGTCTTTAGTCTTCCAATTGTTGAGTCCTCTGTCAGCAGTTGGGTAGATCCAGTCATCCCAATCACCATCATTATCAGAGCCTCCTAGAGCATTAACTTCATTGTCGCTAATACGGAGAGGTAGATTCCCAACACGAGCACGTCGAACCTCTTTCTGAGGCCTTTGAAGTGAAGCCTAAACCAAATTTGTCCGACTTGTAGGGGATATCAGGAAGTTGTCCCCAGATGGTGCAACTTTCTCCTTCAACAACAACACAAACATCCTTGAGAGAGGCCATTCTTGGTGTATCTTTAGCAGCTTTGGAAATAGCAGGAGTGGCTTTGGTAACAACAATCATTGAAGGGACCACTTCAAATGCTTGACAGGGGGTTTTAATGAATTCTCCATCTATTTAAACATATTTGAAAGAATTCAAATGACTGATCATGAACTCTTCCTCTCTGCAAACTGTGACAAATTTTCCTTTTATTGGGTACTTCAGCTTTTGATGTAATATGGAAGTAATCTCACCTGCCCCATAAATTCGTGGACGTACGAGCAAGCAAGAATAGGCCGGGCGGATATCCATTACATAGAATGTTGAGTTGACAGCTTGAGATCCAACCTTGATAGGAAGATCAACCTCTCCATGGACCATCCTTTTCGACCCATCAAAGGCTCTCACCATAATATCACTTGGTTTCAGCATCAACCCTTCATAGTCCAATCTGTCTAAAGCACCCTTTGGTAAAACATTGAGGGAGGACCCAATATCCACTAACACATGTGCTAAAGTGGTACCTTTACACTCAATGGAAACATGTAGAGCTTTGTTGTGATTCTTCCTCGCCAGAGTCAAATCTGCATTTGAAAATCCCAAACCATTGTCAGCAGTTAGGCTTGCTACACAATTCTCAAATTGGTTAGCAGTAGTTTCTTGTAGGACATGTGCATTTTTTAGGAATTTTATCAAGGCCTGGGCATGTGCTTCAGAGCCATGTGTTGTACCCCAAAATTTTCCCTCTCATATTTTCCAAGATTTTCCTCTTGCATAGGTGGTTACAAACCTTTGTCTAAAGACAAGGAAATTTTTCAAATGATGTTTCTAAGTTTCCTATGATTGGCCTGTTTCTAAGTTTCCTTCAATTGACCTGTTTCTAAGTTTCCTTCGATTGGCCTGCTAACGAGGCTCTTTGATTGGCACCTACTAAGTGCCTTTTGATTGGCATCTCTAAAGTGCCTTTTGATTGGCATCTCTAAAATGCTCTTCGACGGACATCTACATAGCGTCCTTCGATTGACATCTGCAAAAGGCCTTCCGATTGGCCTCATGACAAGCCTTTTGACGGGAATTGTGTCAAAGCCTTTCTATTGGTGTAGCAAAGGACTCTTCGTTTGAAATTCCAATAAATACCCTTCAATTGGTATTTAGGCAAGGGCCATTCGAAGAATTCCTTCCAGGCCATTCGAAAGAGGCCATCAAGAGGGCAATCGGAAAATATGTCCAAGCCAGATTATCGCCTTATTTGTTCACAATTCCACAAGAGCTGATTCGACCAGGGAACTCTCTTCAAAAGGACAGGAAATCAAAGTAAAGGGTGGTCCAATCGAAGGAGTTTTAGTATTGAAGCTGGCACAGTTCTACTCAGAACCATTAAGGAGAACAAGGCTTTAATAAGGAAAGTCCCTATTAGTTTGAATTGAAGTTCAAGGCTGGCATAAAAGGAAGATTCGAAGGAATGAAGATAGGATTTGGTCCAAAACAAGCCAAAAAGCCCACAATCGAAAGAAGATTTTCCCATCAAAGGAAGAATGAAACAGGCTGGCAAATCAAAGAAAACACATTGGAATAAAAACACAAAGATTTCCATTTTAGAAACAATAAATACAAGACACAAATCAAATATGTACTCACTCAATCTTCAAGATACAGTCAAGTTTTGTTAACCTAATTCATTCTACTATATATACATAATAAACCCTGATCATAAGAGGAGGATTTGGCCCTATAGAACACCCACAAGACTGCTCAAAATTTTGACAAAAAGTGGTGATCGAGTTTTGCTCTAGAGGGAGATTCAAGGCGTTTCAAAGACTGCAATCCATTCCTGGGCATATTTGCAAGCTATCTGGACCACTCTCACGCATCAATACACCCAAGAAATAGCCTCTACAGGTATCACGGTTTTTCCTTGTTCTTGAAATTGTTTTTTGAAATATACGCATGATAAATGATTTTAAAATATACAATCATGTTTATATGATCATTTAGAACATATATGCATAATTAATTGTGTGTTTTGATGTTTATTTGACTGAATACCATGGTTATGGTTTCAAGGTTCAGTTTAGGGTCTTTCGTTTCAGGAAAAATCAGGGCAAAAGATGAGCACCACTGTACTCACGAGATCAAACCCAGTTGATCTGTATTCTTGGATTAAATTTTCATTACGTGATTATGATTTTTGAGATATGCAGGTTTATAGTTATAGCGTCTGTCCGTAGGTAAAATCCATTCCCTAAAACGACAGTCCCAACGAAGAAGATGACTGCGTGTTAAAATTTGAGTGGCCCATTTGAATTTTGCGCGTTTTATTACAGCCACTAACTTTTCATCACATATAATATATGTTGTGTGTTTATATTAACGATTGAACAATTAGCTCAGTGGCAAAGGGAAAGGTTTTCAGTGCGCGTGTGTAAGGAGGTCAGGGGTTCGATCCCTGCCTCCTACATGTTATTTTTCTTAATAACTCTTTGCAGATTCCAAGTTGTTCTTCCAAGTGCGCACACCCTAGGCCTCTAGATCATCATCCTTGGATCAATCAGCGCATGGATCCAATGCCTCCAATGAAGCTCCCTAAGGTGGACACTCCTGGCACAGTCACACTGGATCCCACATTGCTATGGCCCAACTAGATTGGGCTTTGAACAGAAATTCAGCATGCACCCTCCAACTTGGGTTTACACTCCTCAGGCTTACTATATTTTCCCTTTTAATTTTGTTTTATTTAAATTAGTTTATTTATTTTGTTTAAATCAATTTTTTTTCCATAAAATCATAAAATCAACATCACAAAAAATAGGATTTAGCTTTTTTCAATAAAATTAATTTTTGTAAATTAATTAATTTCATCAACTTTAATTTGTTTCATTAATTAAAATTAATCAGGAAAAACTAGGTTAAACTTCAAATATTTTTCACACAAAATCCCAAAAATATTTTCAATGATCAAATTAGGTTATTTTAAGGGTTTCAAACTTATTTCAAATTTTTATTCTCACACGTAATTATTTTTACCCTACGATTAATTTTTATTATTGATGTAATTGTGCCCAGTTTGTAATAGCTTAATTAGGGTTTTGTTTCCGCATTTTATTTTCAGTCAATTCCTTATGTATCTACACCAAAGCCCTGTAATAGCGTAGGACCTCTACTTCTTGCTTTTATGTTTTATATGTCTGTATATAATTGCTAGCAACCTAGGCATGTATGAGTAATTAATCAATAGATCACTAAATTCAAGATAAATATATCTGAAAAAGCACACTTTTGCGCACATGCACCCTTAGGGTATACCTCACTTGATTGCCTTCGGAAACAATGGTCATGTCTCTCGAACGTAGGGATACTTTTAGCAAAGATCCTCAGTTTAAAGTCATCATAAAGATCATAGTCCCTAAATGTCCCTCGAGTTGCCTACGAGAAATGATCTTATGATGATAGTCCCTTCGAAATGCTAAGGTATCCTTACATGTTGCCTTCAATGAACATTACGTTCCTTTCGATAGTCCCTCAACATCCAACGACTAGGTTACCTACTCACTAATAGTAGGATAACACAGTCTAAAGGATAGGAGGAAAAGAACAAACTTTTTTCGAGTAGGTAGATAACTGTTAGGTACTTGTTCAAACAATCCTTTTTACACACTTTCGAACACTTTTCAAAACAAAGTTTTCAAAACACTTTATCACACTCTTGAGGAATGATACAAGAGTTACCATAAAGTGAATCCCGCACTAAGGCATTTTTCAAAACACACAAACACAAGAAATTTTAGAAAATGAGCAAGTACCTAAGAGCCCATGGAAAACCATGGATGGAAAGGGTGCTAACACCTTCCCTTTCCATAATCTACCCCCCTTACTGAGAAATATCGAAAAAAGGTATTTTTCTGTTCTTTTCACCCTTTCCTTTTTGGATAAAAGAAAAGTCGGTGGTGACTCTTGTTTACCGCGATATTTGCGAACAAAAAACACAAACCAGTATTAACAGTCAGTTCTGCCACCATATCACAAAACTGGCGACTTTGTTGGGGAAAATTATAAAGTGGGGTTTACCTTATGGTCTAGATCATTTTAAAATTGCTTTCTTTGTTTGCTTTGACTGCTTTATCTTTGAGGGTCTATTCGGGCATTCTTGTAAAGATCCTATACTCGGATCTGGGGCATCTTTTTAGGTAAACAGCAATAGATCATGGAGACTGTATGGCGTAGACCGATATGGTTGAAGTGGTAGCTGTGTTGGTGTGACACTTTGGTTGGTACCGGAATACCTTGTGTTGAATCGAGGAGAATACGGGGCTTCCGCGTGGTGTCGTGAAGCACTAACGAACCTTAGAACCTTAGTTGAACAAACTTGGCCATTAGAAAGTAGTGAGATAGTCGGCTTCGGTGTAAAGCTGGGAATTGGTTGATACTTGATACTACGCTCATTGAGATCGGACTTTCGGGATGTTTCAGTTGCAAGAAAAGATTTCTAAGTTGAAATAATACCGATAAAGAAAGATCAGTGATATTGAGACTCCTTAGAACCCGGTTACTATTTCTAGGACAGGTTTGAAACCAACTAAACTTCAAGAGGGTATTTACCTATAAACCCTATGCAAGCCTAAGCCTAAGGTCTTGTGTGCTTTGTTTGTGTGTGATTAATTTTCTTAAACATGACATCATGCATCATAAACATTCATTCTTCATTACACTAACCATTTCAAGGATTAGGGGAATTTATCTTTGTTCTGTTTTGCAGATCATGGCTTCCGCTCGTAGAAACACCATCTGAATCAGCTTTTTGAGAATACCTCTTCAACTCAAAGATCTAGTATCCAGGGTTTCTGAGACTTCTTCATTCACCAAGAACTATGGTCGACTCCTCATTCTGGTTACCTCAGGTTTTGATGAGAAGATGATGAATATGCTCTTTCATTTCTTTGACCCTAAGCATCATTGCTTCACCTTTCCAGACTATCAGTTGTTACCCACAATGGAAGAGTTCTCTCAGATATTGGGTATACCTATTTTGGATCAGTTTCCTTTCAGCAGCTTGAAAGAAGCTCCGAAGCCAGAGGTCATTGCAACAGCTTTACACCTGAAACGGTCCGACGTTGTATCTAACTGGGAAATAAGAAGCGGAGTTAAGGGTTTTCTAGCCAAGTTCCTAATAGAGAAGGCTCAGCTGTTTTAGGATGATTTGGACTTCCAGGCTTTCAAGGAGGTCTTGGCCCTTCTCATCCATGGGTTAGTAATGTTCCCTAATTTGGACTTACTCATAGATGTGAACGCTATCAAGGTCTTCCTTTCTTGCAACCCTGTTGTTGTACCCCAAAATTTTCCCTCTCACTTATCAAGATTTTTCTCACAAGATCTCTTTGACTAAGACTGGATTAGGGTTTGACCATCTCAAGACATCTCCTCGTGCACTGATGACCAAAATTAGGGCTTGAGTTTGCAGAAGTATTTTTGGACTATAAATGTTTCATATGACTTTCAAGGATCATTATGGACCCCCAAAATTATTAATGTCAAGTTTCAAGCTTTGAATCACACTTTTGATCATTCAATTGGACATTTGACCTAAAAATCAACTGTATTGGGGAAAAAGTCAACCATGGCCAATTTACAGTCAAAATTCATAATTTTGGATCCACATCAACATTTTAGACTCATATGTATCATTTGATCAAGTTTGGACCATAATTCCTCAAGAAATTTGATCAAATCATCAAAAGGGCAAAATGGTCAAAATTAGGGTTTTGACTGAGAAGGGGCAATTTATGATTTTTGACCTAGCAAATGATCAATTGGGTTGAAGCATGATTTCAAGAGTTAAATTGTACCATATTGACCTAATGAACTGGTTCAAAACATTGCAAATCCATTTGATTGACAGATGAATTTTTCAGTCAACTGATCAAAAGTTAACTGTATACTGAAAAGTCAAACTTTGACTTTTTGGTCAAATTCAAGTGCCAAAGATCATAATTCATCAAAACATGTAAAAATGTGAAACTTTTTCATCAAGAAATCAAGGATTGAAGATTTTTGTTTTGGAAATTTGAAATTTCTTAACTTAGAAATTTTTCTAAGTATAGAAAATTTCTTATTTTTTCTCAACTTTGAGCCAAATTTTCATCATGATGCAAGATGATTCAAAGGAAATTTCCAACATGAAAGTTGTAGATACCCATGAAATCTACAACTTTTATTCACACAATTTCTCCTAAAAATGCTTGGATCTCAAGATATAATTTTGTGAATACATGATCATGAACTAAAATAACTTAGTGAAATTTTGCCCTAGTTAGGTAGATTTTTGACCTAACTTCATGCCATTGTTTCACATAGTTCCAAGGGGAATATTTGAAAGAAATTCAAAGATGATTTGTAGAGAACATATCAAGCTTTACAAAATGTCAAAGAACTCCTTGAGATCATTCTTGAGTAGGGAGAATCGAAGAGATGAAGTTGGCAATTTCTCACTTTGATTTCAAGCCATTTCATGATGAACAAAAATTCAAATCCAAGCCTAGGCTGCATAATCTTTGCTTTGCAAGCCTCAAACTTGTTTCTAACTCCATAATTAAATGTTTACACAGCTGATAGAGCTTTAATCCAAGCATTAGAGCCTTTGTCCAAGCTATAATTCCATTTATGGCACAAAGTTGCCATTTCCATTTTGATAAAGCACAACTTTTGCAATTGTCAACTCCTTGAGCTTTGCACTTGTTCTTTCGGCACACACAAACCCTATAAACCAAAAGCAATGTGTCTAAAACCTCTACCAGCTCAGATCAGGCTTGTACAAACACTTAGGGACTTGTCTCCTCACTTTGCTTCAAAAGCAAGTTATAGAGCCAAAAGGCTATAACTCAGAAACCTGGTGTGGAATTGATTTGAAACCTTCTCTATACTTATACACAAGTGTATTGCAACCTAAAACACGAATGCTAAGACTCAGAAACTCTCCTAAATGCTTTGACATTGAAAATCTGCCATAGCTTGACAATTTTGCACCATACATAGCCATCTCAAAAACCACTCGTGCGTTTTGAGTTTTAACCACCTAAACACTTAATATACATCATATCTAAGTGTTCCAGACCCCTGTTCCCTCACTGTAACTCCTCATCCTCCATCTGCCATTTTTACATATCAAGCTTGCAGGTTGACTTGAGTAGGGAGATTCAGGAGCTTTCAAGGAAAATTAAGGATTGGAATACACTCAGGGAGGTCCAGGCAAGCTAAACAGATCCTCAAGCCTTCTCAAAACTTGCTCAAACTCCATTCACGATCTCAATTGAAAGAGGTAAAAACTCAAACTTCTATCTCTTCATACAAGCATCCTTTGGTCTTGATTTGTGAAAACAAAATGTAGATATCCTTGCACTAAAGCCAACCATGTTCATAGATTTCATTTATATTCATTGTGTATAGAGAATTTTGGATTTGAAATTTATGTAAAAATTAGGTTTCAAATTAGGGCCAGTAAAATTAGCTTTGATCTTTGACTTTTAGTTTACATAAATTATATGGTTGAAATCGTGAGAAGAAACACTATCACTTTCATGTTTGGATTTTCCATTTTCATGGAGAAATGAGAGAGATACAGGTGGTCCGGCCATGGCCCAAGGTTGAAGATGAAGTTGCCTTCAGGAGGCGTTTTCTAATATATATTTGTGCTTTTGTTTATATAAACGGATGTACAGCCACCCCATGGGTAAGGCAACGCGCAAAAATGCTATAGGTCATGGGTTCGAGCCTTAGCGCATGCCTTTTGCAATTTTCTCATTTTTCCATTTTTTGCTAGCTTGCAGCGCATTGGGCTTCAGTGTATTGGGCTTTTTTTTTGTTTTTTTTAACATTTCACCACATGGTCTACTTGTATACCCCCTGGCCCAAACATTTTTATTTACTTATTTTATTTTATCAAATATATTTTTCTTAATATTAAAAATCACAAAAAATATAAAAATGATAGATTTATATTTCGGTTCATTTTATTTTATTTTTTCTCATAAAAAAATATTTTTTTTAAAGTTATATACTATCTTTTTTATAATAAACTTGTAAATTAAATTATAACTATTTTAATATTTATTTTTCTTCACACCTATTAAATATATTATTTTAGTATAAAAAAGGACCAAAAATATCTCATAGGGCCATATATTATTTTCAAGACAAAAAATACAAAAAAACTTATTTTTTCTTAAAGAAATTTATTTTATTTTAATCAAATAGAATTAGGGTTTATAAAAAATCTTTTCTAAAAATAATTTCTTTTCCTAATTAATTTGAGATAATGTTGATTTATTTATTAGGTTTAGGTTAAAACTTTTTCCACATAAAACACCAAACAAAATCTTCTTTGCATTCATACATCCTTGCATATTTAATTTATCTTGTATATTATTTATTCCAATATTTATACATATTCAATTTGGTTGTAATGGATTAATTAGGTTTATATTATTGCAATCCCCATTTATAAATTGTATACCCCTCCCACAAATGTTGTAATAGTGTAGCAATCTTTAAATTTCGCAATTTATCGCTTTTATATAACATGCTAGTAATTAGGGTTTGTATGGAAAGATAAAACCAATCAAATAGAAAACCCTAATTCAAGACAAAAACAAGCATGAAAACAACACACTTGGACACAAGAACCCCTAGGGTAAAATCCACTTGGTTGCCTTACAAAATAGCCATATTACGCATGTAAGGTATCTTAACAAAACAAACAAATACAAGATCATAGTCCCTCGATGACACTATTCAAAGTTGTCTTACAAAAATGATCTTAGTCCCTCAAAAAAATGCAAAGATACTTTGCAACATTGCTAATCATGGCTATACGATGACCCACGCCCGTCCCGTTTACATCCAAAGATAGGGTTGCTTACTAAATCAATGGTAAGATAACAATATCAAATGAAAAGAAAATGAACAAGAAATACATTTGAGTAGGTAGATTGCTCCTAATTACTTGCTCCATTTCAAAACAAATATCCTTGCTATTTTCAAAATAAACACCTACACACTTTCAAACATCTTACAAACATTGAAAACATTTTCAAAAAATATCAACATCTTTGTATACATTCTTACAAACGAGAATCATTACAAAGATTGCCTAAACAATGACCCCTTTTACAAAATACTTTCAAAACCACACCAAGCACAATTTCAAACAACAAAAGCAAGTGATCTAGCAAGTAACTAAGAGCCCATGGAAAACCATGGATGAAAAGGGTGCTAACACCTTCCCTTTTCATAATCTACCCCCCGAACTCAAGAAACAATCTCAAAGGTCTTTCCTGTGCTTTTTCATCTTTCCTTTTGGATAAAAGAAAAGTTGGTGGCGACTCTTGCTAAACCGCAACATTTGCGGTCAAACGCAAAACCTTCAAGTCAGTTCTCCCACCGTATCACACCTGTGCCCACTTTACTCGGAGATATCTTGCATACCTTCCACACGCGTACAACCAAGAAAAGAGGGATCCTTATGTGCTGCGTGCCATTGCTTTCGAGGTGGTTTATTTCTCACCTCCCTAAAACAGTACTGAAGAATGAAGAGGGTTTGGGTTGGTCACAAAGGATAATGTCACTTTCTCACATGGATATTCTCTGGTATTCCCGATCTATGGGAGATATTTCTATTATTGACCGCTGCGGGGAATTCCCTAATGTCCCACTACTTGGCATTAGGGGAGGCATAACCTATAATCCTTCTATGGCTCTGCGACAATTTGGTTACGCTCGAAGGGATGGTCCTCATGAGATGCTTATTCAGGGAATTATGTTTAACCATTAAGATGATGTTCAAGGGTATCGCCATAGGTTCATATGAGCTTGGGGCATGGTAAACAGGTTTGATGTCAAGACTTTGGGGCCGAAGACTTCCATTCTTATGGAACCTTATCTCCAATGGGTACGGGCTCGTGCTCAGAATCTTATGATGCCATATGTAGCCATCTTACCAGTGATTGTGGAGCCCGTTACTGAAGGGGATATTCCCTATACATTTATTCATCCTGACATGCCCACTGATATTGAGGAATTACAAAGGTTCTGTATTCAGCTAAAGAAAGAGCGAGATACCTTTAGAGACCATTTCCATGCCCATGAGAGGAAAGTTTTAGAGCTCACGAAGCAACTTCATGAGGAAAGAAGCCTTAATGTCTATCTCGGCGTGAAGAGGAAGCGCCCATGGGAAACCTGATTTTGTTTTAGGTTTTTTTGAACCTTCAATTGAAACGCCTAAAAGGCAATTGTATTTTGAATTCTACTAATAAAATATTTTTTTCCTTTTGGTTCGCAAATTTAAATTTCCAGAAATCCTTGAAATCATTGCATACACATGTCATACATATCATTGCATAAACATGTTTCATAACAGGTTTCTTATCTTCTTCGCTGTTTATTTCAGCCGTAAAGAAATGGCTCTCGAACAAACTGTGAAAGACTTACAGACTCAAAACGCACAATTCCATAGATGATCATGGCTCTGGCCAAAGGGCAAGAGGAACTGAAAGCCTTGATTGTTAAAGACAAGACAAAGAAGCCAAGGAGGACAACTGGTGTGATAAATCTGGAAAGAAGATTCAAGGGACCGTTAAAGCAAGTGGTTGATCTGACATCTTCATCCAAAGAAGGAGATAACCAAGAGGGTGAGACAAGAGAGGAAGACCCTAGTCCGGGGGAATCTGATAATGATACTGATTACAATGAAGAGCAGTATCCTCCGACCGACGAGAAGTACAAACAGATGGAAGAGCGTCTGAGTGCAATGGAGATTCAGAAAGTGCCTGGGTTGGACTTTGAAGAGCTGGGTTTGGTGTCTGGGATTGTCATTCCGCCTAAGTTCAAGGTGCCAGTGTTTGCCAAGTACGATGGGGTTTCATGTCCCAAGATGCACCTTCGATCTTATGTAAGAAAGATACAGCCTCACATTGCTGACCGAGACTTATGGGTCCACTTCTTTTAGGATAGTCTATCCAGAACTCAGTTAGATTGGTTCTATCATCTAGAAGGAGCCAACATCCATAATTGGGAAGACCTGGCCGCTGCTTTCTACAAGCAGTATCAGTACAATACATACCTTGCTCCCACCCATACTCAACTCCAAAGTATGGCTATGGGTTCGAGCGAGGGCTTCAAAGACTACGCTCAGAAGTGGATGGACTTAGCAGGAAGAGTCCATCCTCCCCTGTCTGATAGGGAGTTAGTGGATATGTTTCTGGGAACCCTGTCTGGTCTATTCTTTAATCACCTGATTGGAAGTTCCTAGTCGGGCTTTACTGAATTAATCTTGACAGGGGAAAGAGTGGCAGCTGGAATTAAAATTGGTAAGATCCAAAAGGAAGCATCCTCTAGTGCTGTAAGGAAGCCATTTGCTGGGAAGAAAGAGGTTAGTGATGTGTACAATCAAAATAATCAGGACAGAGCTGAATGCCATCCAACGGTAGGGGCTGTCATGATCCCTAAGCCTGCACCCACTCAACAGAGGAATAATCAACAGAGAACAGAAAGGCCGGTGAGATAGTTCACCCAGATAAATATGACTTTATCCCAAGATTTTCCTCATTTGTTGAAATCTAATCTGGTAACCTTGCAGGAAGCGCCAAAGAATCCCAATACCACCTCTCCCTGCTACAATCCAAATGCCTGTTATGCCTATCATTCGGAAAGTCCAGGTCATGATACAAATGACTGTTGGGCTTTGAAAAATAGGGTACAAGACCTTATCGAGGAAAAGGAAATTGAGTTTGACGGCCCCGAAATTCCAAATGTTATCACCGCTCCTATGCCCAAGCACGACCGTGGTATTAACGCTATTGAAGATGATATGTTTTTTACTACTGTTGAATAGCTTATTACTCCTCTCTTGATCGTTAAGTGGAACTTATTGAAGGCCAGTTTATTTTTGGGCTGTGGCGAAGGTTGCCACTTCTGTTTATCTCTACCGACTGGTTGTCATTTGTTGAAGGCAGGTGTTCAGCGCCTGATGGATGATAGAGAGATTTTGATTGAGAAGAATCCCATCCCAACTATTGCTTGTAGAGATGTTTCAATAATAACCATTTTCGCCAATCCTCCCAGGGTCTCCACCAAAAGACCCATTAGGATTACATCTGCTCCGAAGGCTACTCCGCTAATAATTACTGTACTAGGGCCAATCCCATACTCCTCAGATAAAATTGTTCCGTGGAACTATGAGGGAGACATCTACTACCACAGCATCAAGCAAGATTGGCTGACTGATGAAGACCAGGTTTCCGAGAAGGCTGACCCTGACATTGGCAACATTGTGGGAACCAACAAAATAACCAGCAGTGGAAGAGTGTTCTCCTCTGAGATTTATCCTCTGAAAGCTGTTACTGGTCCTGTGATCATTCCTACTTTCATTCATGCTGATACTACTACTACAATCCATGTGATTACCCCTGCTGACACCCCTATCACCGAGTCGACCGAGACTCGGGGCAAAGACATACTAGTTGAGCCTGTCCAAACGAAGGTGCATTCGGTATCTATCCCAGAGTCTTCCAAGCAAGAAATGGAAGAAAATTTGAAAATTATCAAGAAAAGCGACTACAACGTGGTCGAATAGCTGGGGAAGACCCCTTCAAAGATCTCTATGCTAGCCTTGTTGTTGTGCTCCGAAGCTCATGCGGAGGCTTTGGTAAAGTTCCGGAAAACTTCCCATGTGCCCCAGGAAACCTTTGTTGACCAATTCAAAGATTGTGTGACTAGTTTGACGACTGATAACGGTTTGGGCTTTTCTGATGCTGATTTGACTCCTAGATGGAGGAAGCACAATGATGCGTTGCATGTCTCTTTCAAATGCAAGGGCACTACTTTGGACCATGTCCTAGTGGATACTGGTTCATCATTAAATGTGCTTCCTAAGAACGCTCTAGATAGACTAGACTGTGAAGGTTTGACTTTGAAGCCCAATATTTTAGTGAGGGCTTTTGATGGTTTAAAGAGAATGGTGCACGGGGAGGTGGACGTCCCTATCAAGGTTGGTTCTCAGACTTTCGACTCTACCTTCTATGTGATGGATATCAGGCCATCTTATTCTTGTTTGTTGGGCCACCCTTAGATGGGGTTGGAGCTGTTACATCCACTCTACATCAGATGATGAAATACCCGATCAAAGGGAAAATTGTCACTGTACATGGCGAAGAAGAATACATGGTCAGTCACCTAAATTCCTTCAGATATGTGGAAATGGATGGTGAGTTCATCGAGACTCCGTGCCATAATTTTGAAGAGGTACCTTAGACTCTGGATGCAACTGAAACTATTACCAATATGCCGAAGACCACCATACCTCCCTTGAAGATGGCTTCTCTAAAGGATGCAAAAGCGGTTGTCGAAGAAAGTGGGTCTACCATCTGGGGTTAGCTCCCTGATATTCCATACAAGTCTGATAAATTTGGTTTGGGTTTCTCTTTAGAGGCTCAAAGGGCTATTCGACGTGCTCGTGCTGGAAGACCTCCCCTACACATCAACAATCATGGGGTCAACGCTTTAGAAGACAGAGACAATGATAGTGACATGGACAACTTGATCTTCCCTACTACCAACGGTGAACTCAGTAACTAGACGGAAAAGGATTTTGTACCGATAACTTTTGTTTAGAAGTAATTGTCTTTCTTGTTTTTTGGATATGTAATAAACAATATAATTCTATGGCTATGTGTCTTACCCGGGGCACGTCGGTTTATTTGTGAGGGTTATTATGTTTCACTTTCATATGGAATTAATAAAGCATTGGACGTTATGCATACAAATTTTGTGCTCTCTATTTTTCTGTTCTACTTTTACTTTGTCTATACAATTATGCTCTTACACACACTTACGTATCAAACTGCAGATCCATATCCACTCCGGATCCCGTTGATAACAGTTCTGCTATTGCCAGTTATAACTTCGAAAATCCGATCAACCAAGCCGAGGACGAAGGTGAGGAAGATTGCGAGGTACCTGGAGAACTTGCTAGACTGTTACAGAAGGAAGAGAGGGCTATACAGGCTCATGAAGAGCCAGTTGAGACAATAAACCTGGGCACAGAAGTAGACAAAAAAGAAGTCAAGATTGGCACAAATCTGGGGCTTAATGTCAAACAGCGGCTAATATAAATGTTGCATGATTATGTCGAGATTTTCGCCTGGTCATATGAAGACATGCTGGGACTGGATACAAATATTGTGGTTCACCATCTTCCAACTAAAAAAGATTTCCCTTCGGTAAATGATAAGGTCTGTCGCATGCGCCCTAAAATGTTAGAGAAGATCAAAGTAGAGGTTATAAAGCAGTTCAACGCTGGTTTCTTAACCGTCACCTCTTATCCCCAATGGGGTGCCAACGTAGTTCCGGTGCCTAAAAAAGAAGTTAAGGTACGGATGTGTGTGGACTACATAGATTTGAACAGGGCAAGCCCCAAAGATGACTTTCCACTCCCCCACATTGACGTTCTGGTTTACAACACCGTGCAACACAAGATATTTTCCTTCATGGACGGTTTCTCTGGTTACAATCAGATCAATATGGCACCTGAAGACATGGAGAAGACAACCTTCATCATGCAATGAGGCACTTTCTGCTACAAGGTGATGCCGTTTGGATTAAAGAATGTCGGGGCATCCTATCAACGAACCATGGTCGCCTTATTTCATGACATGATTCACCATGAGATAGAGGTATATGTGGATGACATGATAGCCATGTATCAAACTGAGGAGCACCTTGATCATTTACAAAAGCTGTTTGATAGGTTGAAGACATACAAGCTGAGGTTTAATCCAAACAAGTGCACCTTTGGGGTAAGGTCTGGTAAAATGCTAGGTTTCATTGTTAGTGACAAGGGCATCCAGGTAGACCCTGCCAAAGTAAAGGCCATACAAGAGATACTGGCTCCTCGCACTGAGAAGGAGGTCAGAGGCTTTTTGGGACGATTGAATTACATTGCCAGGTTCGTTTCCCATTTAACTGCTACTTGTGAGCCAATATTCAAACTCCTGAAGAAAGACCAAGTGGTAAAGTGGAATGAAGAATGCCAGATTGCCTTCGAAAGAATCAATTAATACCTTCAAGAACCATCAATCTGATGCCTTCGATTGAAGGAAGAACTTTGATAATGTACTTAACAGTATTAGATGATTCAATGGGGTATGTGCTGGGGCAGCATGACGAGTCTGGTCAAAAAGTGCATGCAATATACTACCTTAGCCAAAAGTTTACCAACTGTGAAACAAGATACTCACTGCTCGAGAAAACTTGTTACGCTTTGGCATGGGCTACTCGCCAACTGAGACAGTATATGTTGACCCGCAATACTTTGCTGATATCTAAGATGGATCCGATCAAGTACATCTTCGAGAAGCCTGCTCTCTCCGAAAGAATAGCAAGATGGAAAATGATCTTGACCAAATATGATATATAATACACAACCCTGAAAGCAATCAAGGGAAGTGTACTAGCTGATCATTTGGCTCATCAGGCCGTGGATGACTACCAGTCCATGAATTTTGAGTTTTCGGACGAGAATATTATGCTAGTGACTGACTATGAATAATCTAGACTGAATGAAGGACTTGAAGAAGGATCCCAATGGATTATGGTTTTTGACGGAGCCTCGAATGCACTCGGAAATGGCATTGGTGCTGTAATTATATCTCCCAAAGACTGTCATACTCCTTTCACCGCCAGATTATGTTTCAAGTGTACCAACAACATGGCGGAGTATGAAGCATGCATCATGGGTCTCAAAGCTGCTATTGACCTGAGGATCAAGTTCTTGAGCATTTTTAGGGATTCAACCTTGGTAATAAGTCAGATCAAAGGAGAGTGGGATACGAAGCACCCGAATCTCATCCCGTACAAAGAACACGTGTTGTCATTACTTCCACACTTTGAAGAGGTCACCTTTGAACATTTTCCACGAGAAGAGAATCAGTTAGAGGACGCGCTAGCTACCATGTCATCTATGTTCAAGGTCAAATGGGAAAATGAGGCTCCTCGGATCACTATTCAGAGGTTGGATGAACCAGCATACTGCTATGAGATTGACACTGAAGAAGTAGCAGACAAGCCTTGGTTCTATGAAGTGAAGAGGTATCTCGAGGTCCAAGAATATCCCGAGGGGGCATCTGTCAATGATAAGAAGTTTCTGAGAAGGTTCGCTGAAAAGTTCTTCCTTAGTAATGGAATCCTCTACAAGCGCAACCACGACTCTACTTTACTTCAGTGCGTATACAAGAGCGAAGCAGAGAAGATTATGATAGATCTACACGAAGGTACCTTCGGAACCCATTCGAGTGGACATACCATGGCTAAAAAGATATTACGGGTAGGATACTATTGGTCTACTATAGAAGCAGACTACTGTCAGCATTCCCGAACTTGTCACAAATTCCAGATCTATGCTGATAAGGTGCATGTACCTCCGGTTCCTTTGAATGTCTTGACGGATCCTTGGACCTTTGCAATGTGGGGCATTGACATGATCGGAGAAATTAGACCCACCGCTTCCAATGGGCATCGCTTCATCCTGGTAGCCATTGATTACTTCATGAAGTGGGTCGAAGCTTCCTCTTTTGCTACTGTTACCAAGAACGTTGTGGCACAATTTATCAAGCATAACATGATTTGTCGGTACAGTGTGCTAGAGAGAATTATCACTGATAATGGTGCGAATCTCAACAACACGATGATCACCGAACTCTGAAAACAATTCAAGATCCAGCATCATAATTCTTCCCCTTACTGGACGAAGATGAATGGCGTTGTGGAGAATGCTAACAAGAACATTAAGAATATCATACAGAAGATGACGGTGACATACAAAGTCTGGCATGAGATGTTACCATTTGCTCTTCACGGGTACCGCACCTCCACGCGAACATCGACAGGGGTAACGCCCTACTCTCTGGTATATGGTATGGAGGATGTCCTGCCTATTGAGGTCCAGATCCCTTCTTTGAGAATCATGAAAGATGCGGGTTTGAACAAAGATGATTGGATCCAGACTCGACTTGATCAACTGAATCTGATTGATGAGAAAAGGCTTACTGCTGCCTGTCATGGTCAAATGTATCAAAAACAGATGATCAAGGCATTCAACAAAAAGGTCAGACGCCAAGTATATCAAGTCGGGGATCTAGTGATCAAGCACATCATACTGCCGCAAGGTGATCCCAGGGGCATATGGACTCCAATATATGAAGGGCCATTTGTGATCAAAAACAAATTTTCTGGTGGAGCCATGATTTTGACAACCATGGATGGTGACGACCTTCCTAATCCTGTTAATCCGGACATAGTGAAAAGATACTACGCATGAATAAAGACCCGCTAGGTTGACTGGCCTAGGCAAAAATAAGGGCATCCCGGCGAACCAAAAGGGTTCGGGCAAAAATTAGGGATGAAAACAAAAAATATCTGTACACCCGGTAAGCCGAAAACCTGAAAAGGCGTCTTGGAAAAAAAAGGGTATCCCGGTGGACTGAAAACCCGAAAGGGCGGTCCAGGAAAAAGTTAGGGATTTGAAGCATATCACTATGTCCCATTGGATCACCTTGCAACCAGACTTCAATATCAACTATCAAGCTCAAACGACACCGATCAATCCAGTCAACTTCGGACAAGTAGCAAAGTGATGAGATGCTCAAAGACATAGCGATAATAGAAGAATTGAAACTCAATGGGATTATTACACATAGCTATTTTCTTCTCTTTATAAACTATTTTGTATAGTCTTCACTCTCACGACGGTGTTCTCCTACTAGAACGTCAGCCTCTTTGTACACAACACCTGTTATAGGCAGACTTCAGAAATTAATGCAAGTCATTTTTACAAAACCATTTGTTTTTCTTTTTTTGTTTTGTTTTACAAAAACGTCCAATGACTTATTATTGACATATGCATTTGAATATGATTGATATTCATAAATATTTTCATAAGAAACAGAATGACAGTTGCTCATGACTTAAGGAACGAGGCAAAGTCTAAAAAACAATTTGTAATTCCGACAATTACTCCTTCCAGCAAGTACAGGGGCAAAGACAGTTTTGAGAAGAAGTCACCATTACAATGGCCCCGTGACATCTATGTTCCCCACAGAGTAGAGGAAACCAAAGGTTTTGATCTCTGCTTCCCCAAACAGGAGTTACTTTCCTCGGCCAAGTTTCTTCAAAAAGCCGATATCTATATTCCCCAGCCGAGTTTTTCAATCGCAAATGGTTTATAAAGCTTTCTCCCGAGAAGAATTTATTTTTATGAATGCGGAAGCTCAATCCCCAACAGAGTTTATTTCTACAGCTACGGAATTTCGTCCCTCGATGGAGTTTATTTCTTCGAATCAGCAAAATCTTCCAGAAAGGCATCTCCTCTCGCAAAAAGAGTTATTCCCCCGCAGAGTTATTCTCAGGCAAAGTCTCTCCCCGACAGAGTATTCGCAAACAGAAAGGAGTAAATCCCAAGCATAGTCATCTCCATTCACCATCCCCAGCAGAAATGAAGAATTCAGCTTCCTAATACTTTTCAGTAGCAGTCAGGGATTTATTTTCCCCGACTAAGAAATACCGCAATAGCATCCCATATTCATACATCATGGCATGCACATACATATGGCATACAACACAATCTAATTTATTTTGAGAACACCATCACAATGAATTTTATACATCATGACATTGCATATAACTAACTCATTACCTTTCAGGAAAAACCAAATCAACAAGCTACGTCTAACAAAGGGCTATTCCAAGACTTTCCTCAGAAAGATGTCCTCACAAGATTTTACCTAGGTCAGACAGGTCGACACTAAGATCTCTCTGATTACCATTCCATTGGAAGATACTCCAAGACTTTCGTCTGGGTCAGTTAAATCGCTACTAAGATCCTCCTGATTACTATGCTAGTCAAAGTTAACCCAAGATTTTCCCTGGGTCAAACAGGTCGACGCTAAGATCTCTCTGATCACCATTCCAGTGGAATATACTCCAAGACTTTCGTCTGGGTCAGTTGAATCGCTACTAAGATCCTCCTGATTACTATGCCAGTCAAAGTTAACGCAAAACTTTCTCTAGGTCAGACAGATCGACACTAAGATCTCTCTGATTACCATTCCAGTGGAAGATACTCCAAGACTTTCATATGGGTCAGTTGAATCGCTACTAAGATCCTTCTGATTACTATGCCAGTCAAAGTTAACCCAAGATTTTCCATGGGTCAGACATGTCGACACTAAGATCCCTCTAATTACTATGCTAGTGGAAGATATCCCAAGACTTTCGTCTGGGTCAGTTGAATCGCTACTAAGATTCTCCTAATTACTATGCCAGTCAAAGTTAACCTAAGATTTTCTCTGGATCAACCAGATCGACACTAAGATCTCTCTGATTACTATGCCAGTGGAAGATATTCCAAGACTTTCGTTTGGGTCAGTTGAATCACTACTAAGATTCTCCTGATTACTATGCCAGTCAAAGTTAATCCGAGAACTTTCTCTGGTTTAGTCAAATTGATACTAAGATTTCTATCCCAGTTGAAAACAATCCAAGACCTTTCTATGGTCCAGTCAAATTGATACTAAGATTTCTATTCCAGTTAAAGAAGCTATGAAGCGCGGAAACTGACCGGATAATAGTCAATCAACAATTTAAGACACTGTGAAGCCTGGATCCTAACCAGACAACAGTTTAATCTCATCTCCCTAGTAAGTCGCTGTGAAGCCTGGAACACGACCAGATAATAGTTAGCCTTATTATCCTCAACAAGCCACTGTAAAGCCTGGATTTTGACCATATAGTAATTCACTTCCATCTCTTCAATCAAGTGATGACTCCCCAGTAGAGTAACGGACAACCGAAGCTCCTAAAACCCTATGTTCCAAAATAGAGACCAACATTCCTCAGCGGAGTTCTCTCTAACAGCAAGAGCAGGAATTCCCACAAAGGGATATCTCATGAAATCATCATTGTTCTGGATGGCATCTTTAATCACATCTCCGACGACTCTCCGCCACATTATGATGGCATTTTAAGCCCATATCCAACGATCCTCCGTCATCTTTTCCAAATGGCATTTATAAGCCCATTCCCAACACTATCTACATAGTCAAGTATCATCTCAGACGAGTGCAAATTTCTGGGCACTTTAGTGTTCAATCATATTCCATCTTCCTATCACGAAAGGTAGACCAGCCAATCTACATCCTCAGGTTTAAGAAGATTGAACAGGGGCAGCTATTGTACCCCAAAATTTGCCCTCTCATATTTTTCCAAGATTTTCCTCTTGCATAGGTGGTTACAAACCTTTGCCTAAAGACAAGGAAAATTTTCAAATGATGTTTCTAAGTTTCCTTCAATTGGCCTGTTTCTAAGTTTCCTTCAATTGGCATGTTTCTAAGTTTCCTTTGATTGGCCTGCTAATGAGGCTCTTCGATTGGCATCTCCAAAATGCTCTTTGACTGACATCTACATAGCGTCCTTTGATTGACATATGCAAAAGGCCTTTCGATTGGCCTCATGACAAGCCTTTCGATGGGCATTGTGACAAAGCCTTTCGATTGGCATAGCAAAGGACTTTTCATTTGACATTCCAATAAATACCCTTTGATTGGTATTTAGACAAGGGCCATTTGAAGAATTCCTTCCAGGCCATTCGAAAGAGGCCATCAAGAGGGAAATAGGAAAATATGTCCAGGCCAGATTCTCACCTTATTTGTTCACAATTCCACAAGAGCTGATTTGACCAGGGAACTCTCTTCAAAAGGACAGGAAATCGAAGCAAAGGGTGGTCTAATCGAAGGAGTCTTAGTATTGAAGTTGGCACAGTTATACTCAAAACCATTAAGGAGAACAAGGCTCTAATAAGGAAAGTCCTGATTAGTTCGAATCGAAGTTCAAGGCTGGCACGGAAGGCAGATTCAAAGGAATGAAGATAGGATTTGGTCCAAAACAAGCCAAAAAGCCCACAATCGAAAGAAGATTTTCCCATCAAAGGAAGAATGAAACAAGCTGGCAAATCAAATAAAACACATTGGAATAAAAACACAAAGATTTGGCCATTTTAGAAACAAAAGATACAAGACATAAATCAAATATGTACTCACTCAATCTTCAAGATTCAGTCCAGTTTTGTTAACCTAATTCATTCTACTATATATACATAACAAACCTTGATCATAAGAGGAGGATTTGACCGTATAGAACACCCACAAGACTGCTCAAAATTTTGACAAAAAGTGGTGATCGAGTTTTGCTTGAGAGGGAGATTCAAGGCGTTTCAAAGACTGCAATCCATTCCTGGGCATATTTGCAAGATATCTAGACCACTCTCACACATCAATACACCCAAGAAACATCCTATACAGGTATCACGGTTTGCCCTTGTTCTTGAAATTGGTTTTTGAAATATATGCATGATAAATGATTTTTAAATATACAATTATGTTTATATGATCATTTAGAACATATATGCATAATTAACTGTGTGTTTTGATGTATATTTGACTGAATACCATGGTTAGGGTTTCAAGGTTTTGTTTAGGGTCTTTCGTTTCAGGCAAAATCAGGGCAAAAGATGAGCACCATTGTACTCACAGGATTAAACCCAGTTGATCTATATTCTTGGATTAAATTTTTATTATGTGATTATGATTTTTGAGATATGCAGGTTTATAGTTACAACGTCTGTCCGTAGGTAAAACCCCTTCCCTAAAACGACAGTCCCAACGAAGAAGATGACTATGTGTCAAAACCTGAGTGACCCATTTGAATTTTGCGCGTTTTATTACAGCCACTGACTTTTTATCACATATAATATATATTGTTTGTTTATATTAACGATTGAACAATTGGCTCAATGATAAAGGGAAAGGTTTTCAGCGTGCGTGTAAAGGAGGTCAGGGGTTCGATCCCTGCCTCATACATGTTATTTTTCTTAATAACTCTATACAGATTCCATGCTGTTCTTACAAGTGCGCACACCCTAGGCCTCCAAATCATCAACCTTGGATTAATCAACGCCTGGATCTAATGCCTCCAATGAAGCTCCCCAAGGTGGACACTCCTGGCACAGTCGCACTGCATCCCACGTTGCTATGGGCCAACTGGATTGGGCTTTGAACAGAAATTCAGCATGCACCCTCCAACTTGGGTTTACACCCCTCAGGCTTACTCTATTTTCCCTTTTAATTTTGTTTTATTTAAATTAGTTTATTTATTTTGTTTAAATCAATTTTTTTCCATAAAATCATAAATTCAACATCACAAAAAATAAGATTTAGCTTTTTTTCAATGAAATTAATTTTTGTAAATTAATTAATTTCATCAACTTTAATTTGTTTCATTAATTAAAATTAATCAGAAAAAACTAGGTCAAACTTCAAATCTTTTTCACACAAAATCCCAAAACTATTTTTAATGATCAAATTAGTTTTTTTTAGGGTTTCAAACTTATTTCAATTTTTTATTCTCACGCGTAATTATTTTTACCGTACGATTAATTTTTATTATTGATGTAACTGTGCCCAGTTTGTAATAGCTTAATTAGGGTTTTGTTTCCGCATTTTATTTTCAGTCAATTCCTTATGTATCTACACCAAAGCCCTGTAATAGCGTAGGACCTCTATTTCTTGCTTTTATGTTTTATATGCCTGTATATAATTGCTAGCAACCTAGGCATGTATGAGTAATTAATCAATAGATCACTAAATTCAAGATAAATATATCTGAAAAAGCACACTTTTGCGCACATGCACCCTTAGGGTATACCTCACTTGGTTTCCTTCAGAAACAATGGTCATGTCCCTCGAACGTAGGGATAATCTTAGCAAAGACCCTCAATTTAAAGTCACCATAAAGATCATAGTCCCTAAATGTCCCTCGAGTTGCCTACGAGAAATGATCTTATGATAATAGTCCCTTAGAAATGCTAAGGTATCCTTACATGTTGCCTTCAATGACCATTACGTCCCTTTCGATAGTCCCTCAACATCCAACGACTAGGGTTACCTACTCACTAATAGTAGGAAAACACGTTCTAAAGGATAGGAGGAAAAGAACAAACTTTTTTCGAGTAGGTAGATAACTGTTAGGTACTTGCTCAAACAATCCTTTTTACACACTTTCAAACACTTTTCAAAACAAAGTTTTCAAAAACACTTTATCACACTCTTGAGGACACGGTCTAAATGATAGGAGGAAAAGAACAAACTTTTTTCGAGTAGGTATATAACTGTTAGGTACTTGCTCAAACAATCCTTCTTACACACTTTCAAACACTTTTCAAAACAAAGTTTTCAAAAACACTTTATCACACTCTTGAGGACAAATACAAGAGTTACCATAGTGTGAATCGGCATACTAAGGCATTTTTCAAAGATTTTCAAAACACACAAACACAAGCAATTTTAGAAAATGAGCAAGTACCTAAGAGCCCATGGAAAACCATGGATGGAAAGGGTGCTAACACCTTCCCTTTCCATAATCTACCCCCTTACTGAGAAATCTCGAAAAAAGGTCTTTTTCTGTTCTTTTCACCCTTTCCTTTTTGGATAAAAGAAAAGTCGGTGGCGACTCTTTCTTACCGCGACATTTGCGAACAAAAAATGTAAACCAGTATTAACAGTCGGTTCTGCCACCGTATCACACCATGTTTTCAAGGACTTTAAGGAATTTAAATTTGCTAGACAAAAAGTGGACATAAAACATCAATTGCATTAATAAGTTCCAGAATTACAAATGCCTCTTAGGATTATAATGGAAAAAATTGAAAAGGTCTTAAAGAGACGACAAAATAAAATCCTAAAACAAAAAGACTCAAGTCTCCTGTGATACAATGAGAGAACTGACTTGGTTGTTTTTCATTTTATCTCCAATGTTGCGATTAGCAAGATTCGTCACCGACTTTTCTTTTATCCAAAAGGAAAGGTGAAAACACACAGGAAAGACCTTTTAGATTATTTCTTGAGTTCGGGGGGTAGATTATGAAAAGGGAAGGTAATTGAACCCTTTTCATCCATGGTTTTCCATGGGCTCTTAGTTACTTGCTAGATCACTTGCTTTTGTTTGAAAACATGCTTTGTGTGGTTTTTGAAAGTGTTTCGAAAAGGCGCCATCATTTAGGAAAACTTTGTAATGATTCTCATTCGTAAGAATGTATACAAAGTGTTGATCTTTTGAAAATGTTTTCAAGTTTGAAAGATGTTTTGAAAGTGTTGGTGTTTGTTTTGAAAATAGAAAGGATGTTTTGGTTTGAAAGTGAGCAAGCAACTAGGAACATTCTACCTACTCAAAAGTCTTTCTTGTTTATTTCCTCTTTCCTTTGACATTGTTATCTTACCATTGATTTGGTAAGTAACCCTATCTTTGGATGTAAAAGGGACGAGTGTGGGTCATTGTATAGTTATGAATAGAAATGTTGTAAGATATATTAGCATTTTCTTTAGGGGACTAAGATCATTTCGAAAGGCAACATAGATAGCGTCATCAAGGGACTATGATCTTGTATTTCGCTTATTTTTGCTAAGATGTCTTACATGCGTATCATGACCATTTATTTCTCAAGGCAACAAGTGGAGTTAACCCTAGAGGTGTAAAGTGTGCAAGTGTATCTTTTTCATGCTTGATTTATCTTTGATTAGGGTTTGCTAATTGATTGATTTTAGTCTTTCCATACAAATCCTAATCACTAGTATTTATATATAAAAGAATTAAATTGCGGAAAAGTAAAAATACTAAGCTATTACATCAATAGGGGAGGGGGTGTACAAATTTACAAATGGGGATTTTTTTGCAAGAAAGTTAAATCTAATTAGATATTACAACCATATTGAATATAATATACAAGAAATGTAAAATGGACCGTTTTGTTTTTGTTAAGAAATTAATTTACTTAAGAAAATATTTTGACCTTTTTATTCTAAAAGAAATAAAATATGTGAATATGAAATATTTTTGGCGTTTTTTGGTTATTAAAATAAAAAACTAAGATAAACAAGAAAATGGAGTCAGAATCAGCACATTGCTGAAACGAGGAGGAACAGAAGTTCTGACTCTGATACGCTGCAAGAGAGAAAATGTTAGTAGGCAAGCAGAAGGTCAGAAATTCTGGGCCTGGGTACACCAAGTTCTGAGGTTGCTGGGAATAAAGGAATATCTAGAAATTCTGATTATTGAAGGGGTTCAGAAACTACAGTGTAGTTGGGAGTCTAGAAGTTCATGTATCACTGGCAAGTCAGAAGTTCTGGCCATTAGAGAGAGTGAGGTGGCAATGTTGTTGGGTAAGGTTGCTTAGAAGTTCTGATTTAGGAATATTGCTTGTCAGATAAATGGGTGAAAAATGTCAATAAATAAACCTAAAAAGAGATGCTTCTGGGGCTAGAGCCCAAGACCCTTAGCACTAATGTCTTATACGCACACTTTCTACCACTGGAGTGGCTGTACATCTGGTATTAGAAACAAAAGCATAAACATATAACATAAAGTAAATTCAGATGATGAGCTTCATCTCTTTCTCCATATCAATCAGAGCATCTGCAACTTAGTCATTTCTCAACAAAAATAAAAAATGCACACATAACATTTATGGCCAATTTCATCATGGTTTCAGAAGTATAAAATATTAGAACTGTAAATCAGAAGCAAGCATGAATTTTTCTAATCCTAATTTTGAGTCCTAGTTTCCTCAAGAAGTTCTGAACTGAGATTCTCTCTACTTAGGCAAAAATACATGAAATCTGAGTATGTACAGAATCAGAGTCATGATATCTACATTATATCTTTGAAAATGCAAGCCTAGAAATTCCTAAATAATGAGATACAAGTAGAAGAAACTCAC
Source organism: Vicia faba (assembly GCA_948472305.1). Taxonomy (NCBI): domain Eukaryota; kingdom Viridiplantae; phylum Streptophyta; class Magnoliopsida; order Fabales; family Fabaceae; genus Vicia; species Vicia faba. The sequence continues at coordinate 892,755,836 of OX451740.1, forward strand.
CTTGCTTCTGGAGATTTTTCTGAATTAGAGCCTGGTTCAGGCTGCTGTGATATTCTGGTCAGCTTCCTTACGTATTCAGCAGGCTGGAACAACCCTTGGCTTGGTTTATGAATGGTGAATGGATAATTTGGTCAAGAAACACTTTGAGAAAAGTTGGAGTTTGAATACAAGAATAAAAAACTAGCAGGTTTTGTGTTTTGTGTGTGCAGTTTAGGATTTCTGGGAATTTTAGCAAGGTTTCAAAGTTTTTCTCCTTCAATTTTTCTGTCGGCCTCCCCATAGTTATCAATGAAGTTCAATTTATAGGCAAGAACTTTGTAGCTTGGAGAAGTCAAAAGTACAACCATCATACACTAGGCGCTGACTTGTTCTTGAAGCAAGTTCAAACAAGTAAGGTTAACAGCTCTTAGCTGTGCCTAAGCTGGATTTGTTAGCATGAATTAAGGAAAAGTACCCTCAAAGGCAAAAGCAAAGCATGGGCCCAACATAAACTTGTACAAAAGTTTTCTTTTCAAGGACATCAATGGTACTTCTATCTCACACGTGGGGAAATCCTTTGGATAAAAACTCAAAAGTGGTTGTGAGCATTAAATGATGATGAGATTTATCAAACCAGAAATCATGCGCTATGAGATTATGCATCATAGCTTAGATCTGAGCCAGAAGTTCAGCATCAGCGTAACTTAGAACAAAACATTCAACTTCTAATCCTTTAATCTTTTCTCTCCAACAAGTTTTGAAGGAGTTCTCAGACTTTTATGAAAGTTTGTAACACGCTTTGTAGACTTTCTTTGAATTTTTCTTGCAACTTCTGAATGAACCTTCATGAAAACTGGCCCAAAAGTTCTAACCAAACTCTATCTTGAAAATGTCCAGAATTTGCTGAGTGCTTCAGTTTCATGGACGTGTCTTTGAACCTTTATAACTTGAAATTCCAGCATTTCCAGGAGAAGTTCTATTCTGCAATATTTTAGGTCTTATTGAGATCTAAAACTCTTGTGTTAGAAATTCTTCCAGAATCAGCTTGCATCGTGGTGATAATCTGATCATAAGTTTTGAGCTAGTCATATTTCTTAAACACTTAGAAAATTCTAAGTATTTTAGAATTTTGACTATTCCAAAGTGATTTTGATTTTTTTGAATTTCTTTATGAAACAAACTTCATATTTCAACATGTCTTGATGAAATATGATCCTTGAAACTTGATTTTGATCCATAAGTCAAAGTTTGACTTTTCAGTATGCAAATGACCATTTTGCCCTTGTGAATGACTTTCTTGAAAAATTGGTAATTCAAGGCTTGGAATTGGATGAAAGCAAACCCGAGGGTCCAGGGTGATCCTTTGAGAAATGAGAGGGAAAATTTTGGGGTACAACATCTCCCATGAACGAATCCTATTTGGTGTAATGTAGGTGTTGTACCCCAAAATTTTCCCTCTCACTTATCAAGAATTTGCTCACAAGATCTCCTTTGGCTCAAGACTGCATTAGGGTTGATCAGCTCAAGACACCTCCTTAAGCACTGATGACCAAAATTAGGGTTTGAGATTGAACAATAATATTTGAACTTCCAATGCCCCATATTACTTTCATGGATCATTATGGCCCCTTAATATTTCTCATGTCAAGTTTCAAGCTTTGGATCACACTTTTGCTCAGTCAATTGAGCAGTTGACCTAAAAATCAGTTGTATTGGGGAAAAAGTCAACTATGGCCAATTTACAGTCAAGCTCCATAATTTTTGACCCACATTAACATTTTAAACTCATATGCATCATTTGATCAAGTTTGTACCACAATTCCTCAAGAAATTTGATCAAATCTTCAAAAGGGCAAAATGGTCAAAATTAGGGTTTTGACTAGGAAAGGGCAATTTCTGATTTTTGACCTAGAAAATGATCAATTGGTTTAAGGCATGATCTCAGGAGTCCAATTGCATCATTTTGACCTAATGACATGGCTCAAAACATTGCTCAAGCCCAATGGATTGACAAATGAATTTTTAGTCAACTAATCAAAAGTCAACTATATACTGAAAAGTCAAACTTTGATTTTTTGGTCAAAATCAAATGTCAAAGATCACAATTCATCAAAGCATGTCAAAATATGAAACTTATTCATCAAGAAATCAAAAATTCAAGATTTCATGTTGAAAAGTTAAAATTTCTAAACTTAGAATTTTTTTTAAGTGTTGGAAATTTCTTATTTTTTCACAACTTTGAGCAAAATTTTCACCATGATGCAAGATGATTCAAAAGAAACTTTCAACATGAAAGTTGTATACCTACATGAAATATACAACATTGCTTTACACAACTCCTTCCAAAAGTGCTTGGATCTCAAGTTATAATTTTAAGAATACATGGTCATGAAACAAAACACTTTGTGAAATTTTCCCCCTAATTTGGTCAGGATTTTAACCTAATTTCATGGAACTTTTTCATATAGTTCCAAGGGTAATTTTAAAAAGTGATTCAAAGGGGTGTTGTAGAGCACATTACAATATTTCCAAAATGTCAGAGAACTCCTTGAGATCATTTTTGAGTAGGGAGAATCGAAGAGATGAAGTTAGGGTTTTCACACTTGAATTACAAGTCATTTTGTGATGAACAAGATTCAAAATTCAAACTTATGTTGCATAACCTCTACTTTGAAGGCCTCAAACTTGTTAGGAACTCAATAATTAATTGCTTGCACATCTGTTAGAGGTCTCATTTAAAGCATTCAATACAAGGTCATGCTTTATATCCATTTTGGGAAGAAAGTGCACATTGCCATTTTGATAAAGTGACTTTTTGCACAAAACTTGTTCTGGAGCCTTGCACTTGTTATCTTCTGATCATACATGTCTTATAACACAAGAGAAACTCATCTAGACACTTACAATCACTCATCCCATGCTTGTACTTCCTCTTGAAACTTGTTTTCCCACTTTTCTTGAAAATCAAGTAACATAGCAAATAGCTTGTAACTTGTACTTCTGACTTTCAAAAGCACTCAAACCCTTTTGCTTATACATACACAAGTCATTTGCCACAAATCCCACACATGCTTAAGCCCTGAAAACACCAAGAACATAGAATCACCAAAAACACTTCAAAACTTGTCATTTCTGAGTTTTGAAGCCAATCTCCAAATTTGCTCGTGCGTTTCTTGGCCTTTTACTTTCAGAAGCTTCTAAACAAAATGCACAAACAATCTCAACACCTGCAGCACCACTGTAACACCTCCATCATCATCCACCATTTTCAAAAACAACACCTTGCCCCTTGACTTCTCCAGAACTCCCCAGGCACTTTCAGCTAAAGCTAAGCATCACATTAGTTTTATGGGAACTCGAGGAAGATAATCCAATCATTGGAACTCACTAAAAGCTACTCGAACTCCAAACACGATACCCTCTTGCAAGGTAAGTTTTCTAACTTTGGAACTTTTCATACAGGCATCATTAATGGTTTATTTGTGAATGAAAAATGTAGATATCACTGCCCTAATGCTAACCATGTTCATACTTTTCATTTATTTTGCTTGAGCTTAGAGAATTTTAAGATTGAAGTTTCTGAAATTTTTAGGGTTCAGATTAGGGCCATTAAAATTCATACTTATCTTTGATCTATAATTTTATTGCTTTGCATTTATGAAATCTTGAGGAAATTTTCTACAAGTTTCCTGTTTACAGTTTTCATTTTTGTTGAGATTTGAATAAGATACATAGGCTCTGGCTGGGCGTGAGGTTGAAGATGAAGTTCGGGCCATTGACTTATTTACTATCATATATTTGTTGTTTTGATTATATAAACAGATGTATAGCCACCCCAGTGGTAGAAACGCGCGCCTGTGACTATAGGGACCTGGGTTCGAGCCCCAGTGGTACCCTTTTGGATTTTTTTTTACACTTTTCACACATTCTGACTTTTTTTGGACAAGCGCCCGGGCCTCCTTTGGGCCTTATGTTTTTTTTCTTACTGCTGACCCCCCTTGCTGACTATTTGCACCCTGGCCCATTTTTATTTTCTTTTTCTTTTATTTATTTATTTGTTTTTCTTAAATATTTTATCTAATACTAAAAAAATATGAAAAAAATATAAAAACATTAGGTTTATATTTTGATAAAGTTTACTTATTTTTTACACAAAAAAATTATCTTATTTAATCATACTTTATTTATTTTACTAATTGTTTTTGTAAATTTAATTTAAAAACTAGGGTTTTAGTTATTTTATTTTACACCATTTAAATATATTATTTTAAAATATAAAAAGACCAAAAATATTTTATAATACTATAAATTATTCTTAAGACAAAAATACCAAAAATATTCTTCTTCTAAACTTAATTTCTTTTAATCAATTAATAGATTAGGGTTTTATTTAATTTCTTTTCCTAATAAATTTAGGTTTACTTTTTATTATTTTTATTAATTATTTTCTTTTAATTAATTAGGTTAAAACAAAATCCCTTTTCCCTAAAAATCCAAATAAACATCCATTTTCTTTACATTTACATTCTTGTACATTTATTCATTTTGTACATTATTTATTTTAATTCTTGTACAAATTCAATATGGTTGTAATAGATAATTAGACTTTATTTTCTTGCAATCCCCATTTATAATTTGTACACCCCCTCCCACAAGTATTGTAATAGCGTAGTAATTTTAAATTCCTCAATTTATCGCTTTATATACAAATGCTAGTAATTAGGGTTTGTATGGAAAGACTAAAACCAATCAATTAGAAAACCCTAATCAAAGACAAAACCAAGCATGAAAAACAATACACTTGCACACAAACACCCCTAGGATAAATCCACTTGGTTGCCTTACAAAATGGCGATATTACACATGTGTGGTATCTTAGCAAAAACAAGCAAAATATAAGATCATAGTCCCTCGATGACGCTATCTATGTTTCCTTTCAAATGATCTTAGTACCTAAAAGAGAATGCTAAGATACCTTGCACCATTTCTAATCATGGTTATACAATGACCCACGCCCGTCCCGTTTACATCCAAAGATAGGGTTACTTACCAAATCAATGGTAAGATAACAATGTCAAAGGAAAAAGAAAAATGAACATGAAAGACTTTTGAGTAAGTAGAATGCTCCTAATTACTTGCTCCATTTCAAAATAAAACATCCTTGCTATTTTTCAAAACAAACACCAACACTTTCAAAACATCTTACAAACTTGAAAAAAAATTCAATAGATCAACATCTTTGTATACATTCTTACGAACGAGAATCATTACAAAGTTTGCCTAAACAATGGCCTCTTTACAAAATACTTTCAAAAACCACACAAGAGAACAATTTCAAACAAAATCAAGTGATCTAGCAAGTAACTAAGAGCCCATGGAAAACCATAGATGAAAAGGGTGCTAATACCTTCCCTTTTCATAATCTACCCCCCGAACTTAAGAAATAATCTCAAAGGTCTTTCCTGTGCTTTTTCACCTTTCCTTTTGGATAAAAGAAAAGTTGGTGGAGACTCTTACTAACCGCAACATTTGAGATAAAATGCAAAACACCCAAGTCAGTTCTCCCACCGTATCACAAAAGGCATTCAGGCTTCGCTCCTCGTGAAGTTTCCTTGTGAGCTCTAACACTTTCTTCTCGCTTTCATAAAATCGAGCTTCAAAGGTGGCTCGTTCCCCCTTGATTTAAATCCACGATCTCTGCAATTCCTCAAAGTCGGTAGGCATGTTAGGATGGAGAATGGTATAAGGAACATCCCCTTCGGCAACTGGTTCCATAATCACAGGTAGGATGGCTGGATACAACATCATGAGACTTTGAGCACGAGTTCTTACCCATTTGAGGTAAGGCTCAAGAGGTATGGAATTTTTATGCCCGAAAGTCTTACTATCAACCTTGTTTACCATGCCCCAAGCTCGTACAAACCTTTGACGATAACCTTAGACATCGCTTTTGTAGTCGAATACAAAACCCTGGATAAGCGCATCATGGGGACCATCTCTTTAGGCATACCCAAACTATCGTAATGCAAGAGAAGGGTTATAAGTAATACCTCCCCTAATGCTCATGAGTGGAACATTAGGGAACTCTCCATAATGGTCAATGATGGTAACATCCTCTAGGGATCGGGGGCACCAATATATATCCGAATGAGACATGGACATCACCCTTTGAGACCTCATTAAGCCTTGTACATTCTTCAATACTGATCGAGGTAGGTATGACATAAACCACCTAGATAGCAACGAAATGCAACACAAAAGAGTCCCTCTCTTATTCATGGTGCGAGTGTGAAAACAATGTAGAATGTCTCCAAGAAGAGTAGGCACGGGGTTACGAGAAAGAAAAACCTTGACGACATTCACGTCTATGAGTTAGTCCAAATCAGGGAATAAAACCAAACCATAGATTAGAAGGGCCAAGACATCTTCAAAATCCTGAAAATCCATATCTTCCCAAAAAAGTTGAGCTTTCTCTAACAGAAACATGGCTAGAAAACCCTTGACTCCACTCCTTGTTTCCCAATTAGCTACAATGTCGGATCTATTCAAATGCAAAGCCTTGGAAATAACTTCAAACTTTGAATTTTCTTCTAGACCGGTGAATGGTATTTGATCAAGCACATGCACTCCTAATAGTTGAAATAACTCTTCCAATGTAGGCATTAATTGGTAATCAGGAAAGGTGAAGCAATGATGAATAGGATCAAAGAACTGAAAGAGCACACGCATCACTTCTTCTTGAAAGATTGAGGTATCTAAACTGAGAAGTCGATCATATATTTTGGTGAAGGGAGAATCTTTAGGAACCCTTAATGCTAACTCTTGGAGTTGAGGAGGAGCTTTCACGAAGCTGATTCAGATGGTATTTCTACGAGTGGAAGCCGTATCCTAAAAAACAGAACAAAGATAAATTCCTAGATTCTTGAAATGGTTAGTGAGAATTCTATGGCATGATGTTATGATGTTTATGATTTCATGAATAATTAATCACAAACAAAGCACACAATGACCTTAGGTTTAGGATTTCATGAATTTTATAGGTAAGTACCCTCTTGGAGTTTAGTTGGTTCAACCTGTCCTAAAAGAAGTAAGTAACCGGGTTCTAAGGAATCTCAATATCATTGATCTTTCTTCATCGGGAATTGTTTCAGCACAATCAATCTTTTCTTGAGGCAAAAATATCCTGAAAGTCCGATCTCAATGAGTGTAGTATCAAGTTTTAACCAAACTTCAGCTTTGCACCAAAGTCGGCTACCTCACTACTTTCTAATGGCCAAGTTGTTTAACTAAGGTTCTACGGTCAGTTAGTGTTTCATGAAATCACACAGCGGCCCAGTATTCTCCTTGATTCAACATAATGGACACCGGTACCAACAAATGTGTCACACTAACATAGCTATCACTTCAACCATATAGATCTATGTTGTACAATTTCCATGATCTATTGCTACTTACCTAAAATGCCCCAGATCTGGGTGTAGGATCTTTACAAGAGTAAACCCAAGCATGACTCTCAATTGTAAAGCAAACAATACAAATAAAGCAATAAAGGTGATCTTAGATCTTAAGTGTAACATGGTGGGAGAACTGACTTGGGTGTTTTGTATTTGATTGCAATTGTTGCAGATAGCAAGAGTCACTATCGACTTTTCTTTTATCCAAAAGGAAAGGTTGAAAAGAACAGGAAAGACCTTCCGATATTATTTCTTGAGTTCGGGGGATAGGTTATGAAAAGGGAAGGTGTTAGCACCATTTTCACCCGTAGTTATCTACGGGCTCTTAGTTTCTTGCTAGATCACTTGCTTTTATTTGAAAATGTGCTTGTGGTGTGTTTTTTGAAAGTATTTTGAAAAAATGTCTTTGTAATGGTTCTCGTTTCTATAAGAACACGTACAAAGTGTTGGTTTTGAAAATAGTTCAAAGAGGTGTTTGTGGAATGTGTTTTTGAAAGTGATTTTGAAAAGGTGTCTTTGTAATGGCTCTCATTTTTATAAGAACACGTACAAAGTGTTTTAACTTTTGAAAATGTTTCAAATTAAAGTGTTGGTGTATAAAATATTTTTATTGTGAGTAAGCGAGCAACTAGGAGTAACCTACCTACTCAAAAGGTCGTAAATGTTCTTTTCCTCCTCCTTTAGATGTTGCTATCTTACCATTGATTTGGTAACAAACCTCATTATTGGATGTGAAGGGACAGACGTGGGACGTTTGAGAAATATGTTGAATGAGTGTCAGAATGACATCTGTATGTGGCTCGTATCTGGACTATATTTGAGAAATAAGCTGAATGAGTGTCAGAATGACATCCGTATCTGGATCATATCTGAACTGTATTTGAGAAATATATTGAATGAGTGTCAGAATGACATCCGTATCTGGATCGTATCTTGACTGTATTTGAGAAATATGCTGAATGAGTGTCAGAATGACATCCGTATCTGGATCGTATCGAGGATGTATTTGAGAAATATGCTGAATGAGTGTCAAAATGACATCCGTATCCGGATCGTATCTGAACTGTTTCTTGAAGAGAATTTGGAGTAAGTATCAGAATAATATCCGTCTCTGGATCGCATCTGAATTGTTTCTAGAAAGGAATATGGAGTAAGTATCAGAATAATATCCGTCTATGGATCGCATTTGAATTGTTTCTAGAAGGGTCTATGAGAAGGAGCCCATGTAAGATTGCTTCAACTGGTCGTATAGATAGTTGTCCGGGCTTGTTTCAGGTATTAATCTCTGACCCTTTTGAAAATTGTTGATGATAGCTATCTGTTGACTGATCTTTCTTGAAGGGGTAAAGGGTTAGCTACATGCAATGTCATGATGTATGACGTGTATGGCGTAATGATGTTCTCAAAATGAATGAGATTATGCTGTATGCATTTATCATGTATGTAAATATGATGCATGAAATGTTGTCGAAATGTAATTTTGTCTTGGAAAAGAAATCCTTGAAAGACGTTGGGGAGATTTGGGAAGCTGAATCCTGGACGGGCGTTGGGGATGAAGAGTATGCCCATCTTCAAACTTTGCTTGGAATATTTCCACGGGGGGAATCCTATTTTGTTGTTTAAGGAGAACTCTGTTGGGGAACTTTGATTTTGCTTGAGAGGAAAACTCTGTGGTGAGTGTTGATTCCTGCTTGGGGAAAGGAGTTCAGGAGTCTTCGTTGTCCGTTGCTTTACTGGGGAGTTATCTCTTGTTAGAAGAGAAAGGAAGTTAACAACTTGTTGGGGATAAAGAAGTTAACTGTTATCTGGTTGTTTCCCAGATTCTACAGCAACTCACCGGGGATTGCAGAGCAGTCTACAGGGGAAGAGGAGTCATGGTCCCTTGATTTGTGATATTATGTGAGGAAAACTCAAGCTGGGGAAACTTGCCGTTGTTGGGGAAATAAACCCTATCGCCAATTTGTTGTAGAGGCGTTTTCCTTTTGGTAGAATTCCTCGAAGATTCTTGAAATCAAATTTTTCAGAGATTGAAACTCTGGCTGGGGATCACCCTATGAAAGGGGCTTTGTGGGAGATTTTTCACTGCCCCTAGTAGCAAGTATTTGTAGTATTTCCAGGAAATGTTTGCTTGATTGTATACAACCCTTTATCGGAGTTCATATTCAATGCCCCAAATGACTTGGATGCAAATCTGCCCCTAGTTATTCAACACTTCTTGAGGGATTTCTTGGAATCTGGACTTGACTGTCCCAGATGTATTGGACAGTGACGTGTCATGCCCCCTTGCTTATAGGATATTTGTCACTGGAAGTGTCTTCCCACTTGAAGTGATTTTGTTCATTGAGAGAGTTTTTGTTTGCTGGATATTCGTCATGTGAATTTGTCTGTTGTCAAACAATTAGCCATATGCCAACAATGATATTCAAATAATGCAAAGTTTACGCTTGTCTTGAAGTTTTGAATATTCATTTTAGCAGATAAAAGAATTTTTGTAAGAAAATTCAACTCAGGATTTGGAGTAAGCCTTACAGGAGTCAGGATACCTTTTGTAATAGTATGCTTTCAAACTAACCCATGCTTCAATTAGGACTTTTGGAGGGTTGTAATGTGACTTAGTTCACGGTTTAAGAAACAAAGGATAAGGCTCAAAGTGTATTTGTACCCGCCCGTTCTTCGTGATGTCCTTCAGTCCCAAACTCAGTTAATTGTGCGTCCAAACTCCAATTGAGTCTGGAATGGAGTTTTGGTGATGGTTTAGAAATTTGGAAGTTTATTTGTTGGAAGGCAGTCATTTTTGCCATGTTTTACATGTTATTGAGGATTTGTAGTGACCTCTTTTTGATTTATTATCCCTGATTTTGCCTGACTGTTCTTGTTTTTGAGATTACAGTCAGCGGGATGCCCCAGTTTTCCTTAAGTCTCCTTCGTAGGTTTTGACTTAGTGGGCTTTTCTTTTGAGAGATAATGACTGCCTATTTGATAGGGAACCATCACCATCTTTTGGTTTAGAAGGAATGTTTTTGATGTCATTCGTTGTGTACTGAACGCGCGTTTGAACTAACTGACAGACTACCTTGCCCCAGGTTTTGATTAAAGGTTTCAATTTGTATAAAAACGAAAACTTCTACTTCTTTGGCTCGAAGGGGTTGACTAGGGATTATCCTCCTTATAACTCCAATGTTTAGGAATTGAAATAACGCCTCTACATTGTCAGCAAGGTCTGTCCAAAAGCATATTGTATGAGATTATGGCATTGTTTTCGTCATCGTCCCTCTAAAGGCTTGCAACTTTAAAACAAGAGTTAATTATTATAAAAGGAGTGAAGAAAGCACAATTTAAATATAATGAAAACAAATGGATGTATTCAAGACAAACATATGCGATGCATTAATGAAATAGAGTTTGACATTAATAGATAAGTGTTTGAATAACAAAAGAGATTACAATTGAAAATTCAAAATAAACAGGACGCTCTCAATGGTTTGGCATAGGAGCAGTGATCACGTTAAGAGCCTCTAGAGGATTGAATTCAATCTCCTTGGCATCAATTATGTCTTGGATCTTGTTCTTCAGAGCCCAACAACTATTTGTGTCGTGTCCAGGACTATCAGAATGGTATGCACACCTTTATTGGGATGATAAGTAGGAGCATAAGTATTAGGGTTCCGGAGAGGAGCCTTTAACGTAATCAGATCTGCTTTCAACATGTGTTGTAGCGCTTGAGCCGGTGGCATGTTGATCTTAGTGAAATGTCTTTTAAGCGCGACCTCCTTACGCTGATGCCCCTATTGCCGCTGTTGCACCGATGCAGGATTGGGAATCAGAACTTCCCCCACGTGTTGGTTGTGGTTACCCTGGTTACAACCTTTTTGACCGTACACAACATCAAACTCTTTCTTCCCATTGTATGGCTTTTTCTGAGTATCAGAGGATGTAGCTCCTTGGATCTTTCCACTTTTGATGCCAGCTTCGACCCTTTCGCCAGTCAGTATTAGCTCGATGAATCCGGCCGAGGAGCTTCCAATTAGGTGATTGAAGAAAGGTCCCATCAAAGTACCCATAAAGATGTCAATCATCTCCCTATCAGTTAAGTGTGGCTGCACTCTGCCTGCCAAGTCTCTTTATTTTTGGGCGTACCCTTTGAAGCCCTCGTTGGAACGCATGGTCATATTTTGCAATTGCACACGAGTTGGTGCAAGATCAGCGTTGTATTGATACTGCTTGTAGAAAGCAGCAGCCAAGTCCTCCCAAGTGTGAATGTCAGTTCCTTCTAACTGATAGAACCACTCCAACTGAGTGCCAAGCAAACTTTCTTGGAAGAAATGGACCTATAACTTCCGGTCAGCAGTGTGAGGCTGAATCTCGTGGACATATGACCTCAGATGCATTTTAGGACAAGAGATCTAGTCATACTTGGAAAAGGTATGGATTTTGAACTTTGGTGGGATGACCACTCTAGAAACCAAACCCAACTCTTCAAAGTCCAAGCCAGGTATCTGCTGAATCTCCATAGCATTGAGGCGATCCTCCAACTGTTTGTATTTATCATCAGCGTGATGATATTGTTCCTCAGAGTAGTCGGCTTCGACTTCATCAATCCCCAGACTGTTATCTTCTTCATGACTATTCCCCACGTTGGATGGAGTTGAGAGATCTAGAGCTCTCTTGACTGGCCCTCTAAGTCTTCTTCCCAAGTTCAGGACGCCTACATACTTCTTTGACTTTTCTCTTCTTGTCTTTGAGAAGAAGAGTATTCAGGTCTTCTTACCCCTTAGCCATAGCCAGGAACATTAGTTGGAATTGGGCATTTTATGCTTGGAGATCCTTCACTGTTTGTTCCATATCCATCTTACTGAAATAAACAGTAGGAAGACAAGGATACCTGTAGGGGAGAAACCTGTCATGGTATGATGCATGAAATGTGGATGCATGTTTTCAAGGATCTCGCGGGGTAAACACAAGAAGATGTTATAATTTACTTATAGATTTTATGGGAAAACTTCATATCTATGGATGGCTTTACCGTGCTTTGGTTTTTGACAATGTTTGATTAGATAATGAATCCTCTTGCCCCTTGATAGGCGTCTGGTTCAACATGACCCTGCATCATAGACCCTTGAGATCCTTGAAATAGTTATTGAAAATGCTATGGTATGATGTTATGATGTTATATACAAGTATGCAAAGCAATCAAGTTGTTATGAACAAATAGTCATATACACACAAAGCTGACAAATCCTTAGGTTTAGGCTTGCATGGGGTTTGTAGGTAAGTACCCTCTTGAAGTTTAGTTGGCTCAACCTGTCCTAGTAATAGTAAATGGGGTCTAAGAGATCTCAATATCACTGACCTTTCTTTTAGGCATTGTCTCGGCTCAATCAATCTTTTCTTGCGGCTGAGATATCCCAAAAGTTCAGTCTCAATGAGCGTAGAATCGAGTATCAACCAATCATCGGTCGGAACCAAAGGCGGCTATCTCGTTACTTCCTAATGGCCAAGGATGAGTCAATTAAAGGTTCTAAAGTCAGTTAGTGCTTCATGACGCCACTCAGCGGCCCCATATTCTCCTCGATTCAACACAAGGGATACTGGTACCAAAATATGCATCACACTAACGTAGCCATTGCCTCAATTGTGTCGGTCTATGCTGTACAATTTCCATAATCTATTGCTACTTACCTAATAAGGTGCCACAGATCCAGGTAGAGGATCAAAACAAGCCCAAACAAAGGAAAGCAATTAAAGGTGATCTAGCCCTAAGATAACCCCATTTTTAAATAAGTCCCCAGCAGAGTCGCCAATTCTGTAACACGGTGGGAGAACTAACTTGGGTGTTTTGCGTTTGATCGCAATTGTTGCGGATAGCAAGAGTCTCCACCGACTTTTCTTTTATTCAAAAGGAAAGGTTGAAAAGAACAGGAAAAACCTTTCAAGATTATTTCTTGAGTTCGGGGGGTAGGTTATGAAAAGGGAAGGTGTTAGCACCCTTTTCATCCGTAGTTATCTACGGGCTCTTAGTTGCTTGCTAGATCACTTGCTTTTGTTTGAAAATGTGCTTGTGGTGTGTTTTTTGAAAGTATTTTGAAAAAACATCTCTGTAATGGTTCTCGTTTCTATAAGAACGCGTACAAAGTGTTGGTTTTGAAAATAGTTCAAAGAGGTGTTTGTGGAATGTGTTTTTGAAAGTGATTTTGAAAAGGTGTCTTTGTAATGTGTGAATAGTGTGTTTGATTTTCATGCATTTAGTCTTTGATTAGGGGTTGTCTACTTGTTGTTTTTATCTTGCCATACATACCCTATGTTACTAACAATCATACAAAAGTAATATAATGCAGAAAGATAAAAATCCTACACTACTACAACCATGTTTAATTGTATGAAAATATAAAGGTAAAAATAAAATAAAAGCAAAAAAAAATGAGGGTCTTTCGATTGATGCAGAAAAACCTTTGATTATGCACTTTTTGGATCCCTTTGATTTAGGGTTTGGAGATAGTGGAGTCATGCCTTTCGATTGGGGCCTGGAGGCCAGCATGTTGTGCCTTTCTGCCTCCTTTGACTGAGGGTTGAAAGCAGTGAAGGAGTGTCTTTCGCCTGGGCCTGGAAGTCAGCATGTTGCGCCTTTCAACTAGGCCTAGAATCAGTGCAGGCGTGCCTTTTGTCTGGGCCTAGAAGTCAGCATGGTGTGCCTTCTAGATGCCACTTTATTTTGTCCTGGAGGTTAGTGTGGAAGCCAGAGGCTTCGTTTCCAACTTCCTGTTTCCTGTTTCTTTCGTTTGAGTTTGAATAGCAACATGGCCTAAGGCCATGGCCGCACTGCCTTAGGGCCAGGATAGTTCTTAAAATATTTGTAAGAGCAAAACCAAAAGGTTGTTAACCATGAAACATATAAAAAGGGTGGAAACGAAAAGATGAATAATAGTATGTACATGTTTGAAACGAAAAGGAATTGTATTTACATGTTGTGCTAGAATCGAAGGAATCAAGGTTAAGGATAACTTACCTTGCTGGAGGCTAGAGCGTGTGCTGGACCTTGAAGTGGTTGCCTTGAATGTCCCTGGATTCGAACGGAAGGTAGCGTCTCTACTGCTGGATTCGAAAGAGAAAAACAAATGGAATGTTTTTCTTGCTGGATTCAAAGGGTAACAAGATGTAAAGATGCTTCAGATTTGAATCAGACAAGTGTTTGGGATTCTGGGTTTGTGTTTTCAGAAATGTGTAAGTGTTTGAGAACTTATGGTGTTTGAGAAATTTTTGAAGATTCGTTCCTCTGGCCAAAAGGTCCTCTCCAGATGTGTTGTGAGGCCTCTTATTTATAGGCAAGTATACCTGAAGCTTTTGGAGGGAAAACAAAAGGTTTAAACAATTTAAGTAACCTGTTCCTTGTAGCTTTCGAAAGATAGTGCCTTGTATGCTATTTTGGTGTAAAAAGGGGACAATGCTTTAGGACTGCTGTGCAGCAGCTTTGGCCAATGTACCAGGCCTGAACTTGGTAGCAAGCATCTTTGAATATTTTACCCTTTCATTTTGATTTTCCTATAACAAGTGCTTTTCGATTGAGTCACTTTTTTGCATCTTTTGAAGGAGCCAAAAGTGTGACCCTTGGATGGGTCACTAAAAACATGCCTTAAAGTGGCTTGTAAATCCTTCGAATGGATCATCAAGCATGTCCTTTGAATAGGATGCCCAGAGATGGATTCGAAGGGGACACAGGATGTAAAGGAAACCTTGTGAAGGTGGTTCTGTCCAGTCAAAGGATTGATTTCCCAAAGGTCCAAGTGTCCAAATGAAAGAGTGTACATAGGGGGTCCCTTCCTTATGACTTCATGCCAACATGAAAAAGATCTATGTTCAAATGAAGCTTGCATAAAGGGAACCAAAATGCCCAAACGAAAGGTGTGACCAGTAGTTGTACTGAAAGATTCATGTGCCCAAACGAAGCAAGCATGAAGGGAGTCAAATGCCCAAAGGAAAGGTTTGACCAAAACCTTGTGCTGGAGGATTCATGTGCCCAAACAAAGGGTGTGACCAGTAGCTTGTACTGAAGGAATCACATTCCCAAACGAAAGGTGCATATAGGAAGACAAAATGTCCAGATTCGAAAGAGGCATATAGGAGGCAAAAAGAGAAAATCGAAGGATGCCAAAAAGGATCCTTTTGCCTTGGAATCGAAGGAGACTACATGAGGCTTTGTGCCATGTGAATCCAAGCCAACGTGCCAGATGTCCATGCCCAGTTGAAGGATGCAAGCCAATCTTGCATCGAAAGGGGCCAAAAGTGCCAATCGAAGGAGCTGAATCGAAGAACACTTGTTTTTCTCCAAATTTGTCAAAAATATTATTTTTATCTGTTTGCCCCCTTTTTGACAGTTTCCTCTTAATCCTAGTACTGGAAAATCCCAATGTACTTGTGAAAGCTTGAACCTTGAGAATCCTTGTAAGAAATGCCTTAAAAAATGAGAGGGAAAATTTTGGGGTACAACATTAAGGTAACCCCACTTTTAGTTAATCCCCAACAGAGTCACCAGTTATGTAATACGGTGGGAGAACTGACTTGGGTGTTTTGCGTTTTATCGTAATTGTTGTGGATAGCAAGAGTCGTCACCGACTTTTCTATTATCTAATAAAGGAAAGGGTGAAAAGAATAAGAAATACCTTTTGAGAATTTTCTTGAGTGTAGGTTATGAAAAGGGAAGGTGTTAGCACCCTTTTCATCCATAGTTATCTACGGGCTCTTAGTTGCTAGCTCACTTTTGAAAATTCTTTGTAAATGTGTTTGTGTTTGTTTTAAAGTATTTTTTGAAAAGTGCCTTAGTTTAGGCGAAATCTGTAATAATTCTCGTCTCTATAATAATGTATACAAAGTGTTGACTTTTGAAAATATTTCATGAAAGTGTTGGTGTGTTTGAAAGATGTTTTTTTTTAAATGTTTGTGAGCAAGGAACTACGAGCGTTCTACCTACTCAAAAGAAAGTTTCTGTTATTTTCCTCCTCCTTTAGATAGTGTTATCTTACCATTAGTTAGTAAGAAACCATATCATTGGACATGAAGGGACAGACGTGGGTCATCGTACAGTCATAGAAGGAACCATCATAGGATACCTTAGCAATTGTCGTAAGGGACTAAGATCTTTTACCGAAGGCAACATCGAAGGGTCATCGAGGGACTAAGATCTTGTAATCGAGGGTCTTTGCTAAAGTATCCCACGTTCGAGGGACATGACTGTTTTTATCCGAGGCAACAAGTGTGGGTTAACCCTAGAGGTGCATGTGTGCAAAGTATATTGTTTTCATTTATTTCATCTTGAATTAGGGTTATCTATTGTTTGGATTTTAAGTCTTTCCATACAAATCCTAATTACTAGAAATAATAAGGAAAGCGATAAATTGTAGAATTTAAAAATCCTACCCTATTACAATACTTTAGAGGATGGGGGATACAAATTTACAAATGAGGATGACAAGTAAAATAAACTCTAATTACTATTACAAGGCTTTGACAATTACATTAATTATAGTGTGGAATAATAAAATATACAAATAAATGTAAAGAGAAGAGAAATTGTTTTTATGGCTTTTTATGGAAAAGTTTTTAATTAGAAGAGAAAATTAATATGAAGACCTAAGTCTACATTAGTTTAAATAAGAAAAAGAATTAAAATAGTCTAAGAGAATATTTTTACTATTTTTGCCTATAAAAATAAAATAAAATGAGAAAATATAATTATTTAATATATTTTTGGGATTTTGATTAAAAATAAATAATAAAAGAAAAGAAAGAAAATAAAATAAAAATATAAAAATTGGGCCAGGGAGTTTGAAAAGAAAACAGGGAGATTTGAGAGAAGAAACGTTTTTTAGTTTAGGCCCAAGGTTTTTTTTTTGTATCAGAAAAATAAAATAAATAAAATGTTGGGCCAGAGTTGTCGAGCAAATAGGGGGTGGTAGTGAGTAAAAGAAATAGGCCCAACATTGGAAGGCCCAGGCACGCTTGAGAGTGAAAAAGAAACAAGGAAAATATGAAAAAAAAAGAAACAAAAGGGGATGCTGGGACTCGAACCCAGGACCCTTCATACCAATGCCTTTAGCGCACGCTCTCTGCCACTGGGGTGGCCATTTTATCCGGTATAAGAATAACAACTAATAAATATAAAATAAACCAAGTTATAATGACAACTTCATCTTCTTCCTCGCGCCATAACCAGAACAACAAATTTGAAATTCGTATCTTGCTCATTTCTCAACTATTTCAGAAATTATAAACATCAAACTTGTTAGAAATTTCACCACGATTTCAAATATGTAAATAAATTAAATAATGGATCAAAGAGAAGCACAATTTTATCTGGTACCAAATCTGACCTAGTTTTTTCAGAAAGTTCAAACTTAAAATTTTCCATGCTCAAGCAATATAAATTAATTCTAAGGATATGGTTAGTTTCAAGGCCATTATGTCTATATTTTATCTTTTAAAATCAAAGCCAGATGATGCTTGTATGAAGAGATGGAAGTTCAGAAAACCCACCTTGCAAATGGAGATCGTTTTTTTTGAGTTTGAGAACTTTTCAAGGTGTTGTGATGATCTAGTTAGCTCCAATGGACCTCTAGGAAGCTAATGCAAAGGTTACTCTGAGCTGAGAGTTCCTGAATCGTGCTGGAGAAGTCAATGTGAAAGATGCTGTTTTTGAAAATGGAGGATGGTGATGGAGGTGTTACAGTCATGTAACAAGTGTTTGGTTAGGTTCTAAATGATATATAGATGCTTTGTGATTGATTTTGAAGAAGAACACACGAGTGAAATGAGAGTTTGAGGTGTAGGGTCAGAAATGGCACAAAAATGAGGTTTGTGAGAAATATGAGTTTTAGGGAGTTTGGGAGAGTTTACGAGCTTATGAATTCATGTTCTATATTGAAAAATAGTGCTTCTACTTTTAGGCAAAGGTTTGGAAGCTTGGAGTGATCAGAATCACAAGATCACAAGTTATGGATTTTTGACTTATTTTTGAAGCAAGCTTGACAAACATCTTTCCAAGGCATGGTACAAGGATATCTAGAGTGGTTATAAGATTTAAACATGTTTATCTGACTTTATATGTTGAGTGTATGCAGAGGGAGAAAGTTATAGGCTCAATACAAGTTGACTTTGTGATTAAAGCAACTTTACAAGAATAACAATGTTACTTTGTGCCAAAAATAGACGAATCTCATGGGCAATGACTCTAACGCTTGGATCATAGATCTAACAATTTTGTAAACCATTAATTATGGAGTGAATTTCAAGTTAGAAGGTCTGCAAAGTAAGATTATGCAACATATATTAGGGTTTTGGTTATGTGTTCATCACAAACATGACTTGTAATTCAAGAATGAATGCCCAACTTCTTGCCTTCGATTCTCTTAGCTCAAAAATGATCTCTTCAAGTTCTTTGATATTTTGGAAAGATTGAAACATTGTATACAAATTTCATGTTTTCCATTTTGGATAAATCAAATTGGAACTATATGAAAAGTGGCCAAGAAGTTGGGACAAAATCCTGACTAAATTGGTCAAAATTTTCACTAAGTGTTTTATCAAAAGGTCATAACTTCATGGGCCTATAACTCAAAATCTAAGAATTTTTTTGGAAATGAGTCCTTAAATACAAAGTTGTAGAATTTCTCAAGATCTACAACTTTCATGTTGGAAGTTTTTCTTGAATCATCTTGCATCATAGTGAAAAATTGTCATGAAATAGTGAAATTATCAAGGTCAAAACACTTAGAATTTTTCTAAGTCTTGAAAAGTTGGACTTTTTATGGACTTTTTTACTTTCTTGATTCTTGATGATCAAACTTAATATTTTTTAAATGTCTTTATGAATCTTAATCTTTGAAACTCAATGTTGGCCAAAAAGTCAAAGTTTGACTTTTGGTGTAACCGTTGACTTTTCATCAGTCGATCAAATTTCAAATATCAATTGTTTGATATTGAGAAATGATTTGAATCATGAAATTAGGTCAAGATAATGTGCTTGAATCCTTGATATCATATTTCAAACCATCAAGTAATGTGTTAGGTCAAAAATCAAAAACCAGTCATTCTCAGTCAAAACCCTAATTTTGACCATTTTACTCCTTTGATGATTTGAATGCTTCTCTTGAGGAATTGTGATCATCCCTTGATCAATTGATGAATGTGATTTCAAAATTTTCATTTTGGCCAAAAATCTTGAAGTTTGACTGTAGTTTGACTTTTTACCCAATACAGTTGATTTTCAGTCATCTGATCAATTGTCTGAGCAAAATTGTGATCTAAGACTTGAAACTTGGCATGAGTATTCTTGGAGACCCATAATGAACCATGAAATTATTTTGAGGCGTTAGAAATCCAATTTCCCTTGTGAAATCCAAAACCCTAATTTGTGGCCTCAGTGCTTAGGAGATGAGTTTGTCTGATCAATTCTTGAGAATCCCTGAGCATTGGGGATCCTTTGTGAGAAATGTCTTGAGAAAAGAGCGGGAAAATTTTGGGATACAACACTACCATTTTCTCTTCATGGTTATCGCACCTCAGTACGTACATTAATTGGGGCAACCCCGTTCTCTCTAGTCTACGATATAGAGGTTGTCTTACGTGTCGAAGTCCATATTCCTTCCCTAAGGATTATGAAAGATGCATGTTTAGATGAAAACGAGTGGATTTAGACTAGACTGGTACAAATAAATTTGATTGACAAGAAAAGGATTGCAACTGTTTGTCATGGTCATATGTACCAGAAACACATGATCAAGGCCTTTAACAAGAAAGTTAGACATCAGGTGTACCGGGCTGGTGATTTGGTAATAAAACGCATCATCCTACCACAAGGTGATCCTAGGGGAAAATGGACCCCCACATACGAAGGGCCATTTGTGATTAAGAAGATATTTTTTGGAAGTGTTATGATACTTACCACCATGGACGGTGAAGATTTTCCGCACCCTGTGAACGCGAACATAGTCAAAAAATACTACGCATAAAAGAGATCCGCTAGGTTGATAGGCCTAGGCAAAAATAAGGGCATCTCAGCGAACCAAAATGGTTCGGGAAAAAATTATATATATATATATATATATATATATATATATATATATATATATATATATATATATATATATATATATATATATATATATATATATATATATATATATATATTGTACAACTGGCAAGTCAAAAATCTGAAAAGGAGGATTGAGAAAAATAGGGTATCCCGTTGGACTGAAAACCCGAAAGGGAGGTCCAGGAAAAAGTTAGGGATTAAAGCGTATAACTATTCCCCGTTGGATCATCTACTTACAACAATCTTTATTATCAACGTCAAGTTCAAATGGTACAGATCAATTCAATCAACTTTTTCCGACAACAAGGGATGAGATGCTTGAAGACATAGGGGCAATAGCAGAGTTGAAACTCGATGGGATCGTTTTCACATAGTTGTTTTTCTTTGTTTTTATTTGTACCCCTTTTCATTTTATGACGATTTCCTGTTACTAGGGGTTCTGTCTCTTTGTATAAAGCTGCCTGTTTATAGGCAAACTTTCAATACAAATATGCTTCAAAACTTAAAATTATTTTCTCTATTTTGTTTGCAAAAACGTCCAATGGTTACTTTGAATGAACATATGCATTTGAATATAATCACCATTTACAAATATTTGCATAAAAAAACAAGATTAGCATTTATCGAAGACTCTAGAAGTTGGGATAATGTTTACGTCATTCATAAATCCGCACAGAGCAATCTCTATGAAACTATCTCTACAGAGCTATCTTCACAAGCTCATCTCCAACAAAGATATATTCCCCAGCAAGTCTAATATGCCCTCGGGAAAAAATTGGGACATCTTCCAGTAGTTCACCTCCATATCCCTAATGGATAGCTTGGCCTGATCATTATCCCCAATAGGTCCCCTAGCGGATAAGGAAGTTTGATCATTTCCCCAACATACAGTGGAGATTTCCTCAATGCAGCCTATAAAATCCGAATCCCCATCAGAGTTTGTTCCCTCGACACAATTTACAGGAATTTAATTACCCATTGGATTTTATTACTCCAACGCCCTAAATCCATAACAAAATTCTCTTTTCCAGCAGGGTTTAATCAAAGTTGATATCCCCGGAAGAGTTGCTATGGTATCTGAAACCTGGACATATAGAACACCAGAGGAATATCCATCTCTTTTATCCCCAGTCAGGGTACGTAAGAATCAAATCCTTCAACAAAAAGAATAGAGAACGACCAACTCTCCTTAAATTCCTCTATCCTCAAGTAGAAATCGAAGATCCTCAGCGGAGTATCCTCAAACAGAAAGCGAGAATCCCCAGCAAGATTATTCCCAACGAAAAATTGAAGAATCACTTTCTTCATCCCCAACAATAGTTCAGGATTTATTTTCCTCAACTCGACATTCTTACAAGGAGCTACTGATACGCTTCAACGACATATTACGTCCATACATCATTTCATAATACATTATAGCATATGCATACCGAAACACACATAACATTCTCATTTATTTTGAGAGCATCATTATGCAATACATTACATACATCATGATATTACATAAAGCTAATTTTATCTTTTCAGGTAAAGTTCGCAAATAGACGAGTATCATCAACAATTTTTAAACAGGTCAAAGATTAATTCCCGAAATAGGACAGGACAACTATCTATGTGACCAGGCGGTATGAATTCTCGAAGCAGGACGAGTTTACCAACAAAAAAACAAGTCACAGACTAATTCCCGAAACATGACGAGGCAACTATCTATATGACCAGGCATAATGAATTCCCTAAACAGGACAGGTTTACCAACATAAAATAGGTCGCAGATTATTTCCCAAAATAGGACGAGGCAACTATCTATATGAATAGGCGATATAAATTCCCGAAACAGGACGGGTTTACCAATGAAAAACAGATTGTAGATCAATTCCCGAAATAGGACAGGGCGACTATCTGCATGACCAAATGATTTTCTTTAGAGACTAAATTCTGAAAAGCATTTCCCTGAGATAAAATCGAAACATAGATTTCATTCTGATACTCCCCAATGCATCTGCTAGTTACTTTGGATGGCGTCTATAAGCCCATCTCCGATGACACTCTGTCAACTTTCCTAATGGAATATTTAAAGCACATTCAAGAAATACTATAAACCAACAATTTTACTTCGTGCACCGGCGAGTGCAAATTTCTAAGCACTTAAGTGTTCAATCCTCTTCCACCTTCAGATCACGAAAGGCGGACATGCCAATCTAACTCTTCAGGTTTAAGAATATTTAACAGGGGAAGCTTTTGTACCCCAAAAATTTCCCTCCCATTTTTGAATACAATTAATTTGAGACACCCCCAATACTCCTTGGGTTCTCAATTGCTCAAGAATACTCAAGGGTTCGAGCATACAAACCCCTCTCCTAAGCAATTGACCTACAACTAGGGTTTTGTGTTTCTCTAAGAAAATTGAGCTTCTAATGCCTCAATTGGATTCCACGATTCCTCATATGCTTCAAGGTACTCTCATGACAAGTTTCAAGCCTTGCATCATAAGTTTGCTCAGCCAATTGCTCAGATGATTAAAAATCAACTATATTGGATAAAAAGTCAGTTGTGGCCAACATACAGTCAAAACTCAAGATTTTTGGTCAACATCAAGATTTTGAAGTCACATTCATCATTTTATCAAGGGTTGATCATGATTCATGAAGAAAACTCAAGATTCGTCAAAAGTCAAAAGTTGTTAAATTAGGGTTTTCTTTAGGAGAAGTCAACTGAACTTTGACCAAGCACAAGTTTTTTGCATACTTTATCAGAAATTTCTCAACCAAACCCATTTTGATGGAAATTCAATTCTCTACAACTTTGTCTCTCTAAGATCAAGTCCAAAAAATGCTTCATTTGAGAGATATGAGCCAAAACATTACAGGTCATTTTGAAAGTCAACAAAAAGACATTTTTTGTCAAAAGAAATTTACATCAAGATAAAGACTTCAAATTAAAAAATGGTCAAAATGAAAGTTTTAGGGGACACCTTGAGATTTCCAAAAAGCCCAAGATCACCTTCATATGATGAAAATTGAGTGAGATATAATTGGTGCAAATTGAGCAATTTTTGATAAATGCATGAAACCTCAATTGAGCAATTTTGAACTTTTGGACTAATGGGTCTAATTTTGAGGTTCAAACGTGTTTATAACATGTTAGAGGACCTCTAAGTCCATTTTTATGTATCCATGATTTTTTTACCTCATTTATTTTAATTTTATTCAAATATTATTTAAATAAATTAAGTAAAATAATAAGTTGATGGACCAAGGCATGTGAGCTTGGTTTTGGATCATTTTGAGCCCCAAAAACTCCTTGCCAACCAAGCCAAAACCGTGTGAGACATATATGGAAGGATATCTTCATTGTTTTGGAAAGTTTTCAAATGATTT
Source organism: Vicia faba (assembly GCA_948472305.1). Classification (NCBI taxonomy): domain Eukaryota; kingdom Viridiplantae; phylum Streptophyta; class Magnoliopsida; order Fabales; family Fabaceae; genus Vicia; species Vicia faba. The sequence continues at coordinate 892,779,727 of OX451740.1, forward strand.
TTGGAAACAAATCATGCCATGATCAAGATTCCTTCCTGTAACACGGTGGGAGAACTGACTTGGGTGTTTTGCGTTTGATTGCAATTATTGCGGATAGTAAGAGTCACCGACGACTTTTCTTTTATCCAATAAGGAAAGGTTGAAAAGAACTGGAAGGACCTTTCGAGATTATTTCTTGGGTTCGGGGGATAGGTTATGAAAAGGGAAGGTATTAGCACCCTTTTCATCCGTAGTTATCTACAGGCTCTTAGTTGCTTGCTAGATCACTTGCTTTTTGTTTGAAAATGTGCTTGTGGTGTGGATTTTGAAATTATTTTGAAAACGTCTTTGTAATGGTTCTCATTTCTATAAGAACGCGTACAAAGTGTTGTTTGGAAAATAGTTCAAAGAAGTGTTTTTGGAATGTGTTTTTGAAAGTGATTTTGAAAAGGTGTCTTTCTAATGGCTCTCGTTTCTATAAGAATGCGTAAAAAGTATTGTATTTTGAAAATGTTTCAAAATGAGAGTGTTGGTGTATAAAATGTTTTTGTTGTGAGAAAGCGAGCAACTAGGAGCAACCTACCTACTCAAAAGGTCTTAAATTTTCTTTTCCTTCTCCTTTAGATGTTGCTATCTTACCATTGATTTGGTAAGAAACCCCATCATATGATGTGAAGGGATAAGCGTGGGACGTTTATATAGTCATAGAAGGCAACCTATGGGACGTTTTAGCAATGTTGTTTAGGGAATAGACCGTTTACCGAAGGCAACATTGAGGGTCATCGAGGGACTGCGATCTTTTATCAAGGGTCTTTACTAAAATGCCCATATTAAAGGGACGTGAATATTTCTCCGAGGAAACAAGTGAGATTACCCTAAGGGTGCATGTGTGAATGGTGTGTTTCATTTGCATGCATTTAATCTTTGATTATGGGTTGTCTACTTGTTGTTTTTTTCTTGCCATACATACCCTATTTTACTAGCAATCATTCAAAAATAACAAAATGTAGAAAGATAAAATCCTACACCATTACAACCATATTGAATTGCATGAAAATATAAAGGCAAAAATAAAATAAAAGCAAGAAAAATGAAGGTCTTTAGATTGAGGCAGAAGACCCTTCGATTCTGCACTTTCTAGCTTCCTTCGATTTGGCCTGAAAGGGGTGAAGGCTTGGCTTTCGACTGAGGCCTTGGGGGTCAGCATGTTGTGCCTTTCAATTGGGGCCTGGGGGCCAGCATGTTGTTCCTTTCGACTGGGCCTGGGACCAATGCAAGATGTAATCTTCCTTTCTGCCTCCTTCGACTGGGGGTTGAAAGCAGTAAGGGATTGACTTTCGTCTGGGCTGGAAGTCAGCATGGTATGCTTTCTGTCTGCCTCTTTCGTTTGACCTGGAGGTTAGTATGGAAGACAAAGACTTCATTCTCTACTTCCTGTTTCATGTTTCCTTCGTTTGATATGTTAAATAGAGACATTGCCTAAGGCCATGCGAGCACTGCCTTAAGGCCATGATAGTTCTTAAAGCATGTTTAAATATACAAAGAGCAAAAACAATGAATATTACATACCATGAAACATATTAAAAGGATGGAAACGAAAATATGGATAATAGTATGTACATGTTTGAAACGAAAAGGAATTGTATTTATATGCTGTGCTGGAAATGAAGGAATCAAGGTTAAGGATATCTTACCTTGCTGGAGGCTAGAGCGTGTGCTGGACCTTGAAGTGGTTGCCTTGAATGTCCCTGGATTCTAAGGGAAGGAGCGAAGGTAGCGTCTCTACTGCTAGATTCGAAAGAGAAAAACAAATGGAATGTTTTTCTTGCTGGATTCGTAGGGTAACAAGATGCAAGGATGCTTCAGATTTGAAGGGGACCAGTGTTTAGGATTCTTGGTTTGTGTTTTCACAAATGTTTAAGTGTTTGAGAACATATGGTGTTTGAGAAATTTTTGAAGATTCGTTCCCCTGTCCAAAAATCCCTCCTAAACATGTTGTGAGGCCTCTTATTTATAGGCAAGGCTGCCCGAAGCTTTTGGAGGGAAAACAAAAGGTTTGAAAAATTTGAGTAACTTGTTCCTTGTAGCTTTCGAGAGACAATGCCTTGTATGCTATTTTGGTGTAAGAAGGGGACAATGCTTCAGGACTACTGTGCAGCAGTTTTGGCCAGCGTACCTGGCCTGAACTTGGCAGCAAGCATCTTTCAATATTTTACTCTTTCATTTTGACTCTTCTTCGACCAGACTCTTCTCCAAACAAACTATTTGATTTTTCTCTAACAAGTGCCTTTTGATTGAGTCACTTTTGTGCTTCCTTCGAAGGAGCCAAAAGTGTGACCCTTGGATGGGTCACCAAAAACATTCCTTAAAGTGGCTTGTAAATCCTTCGAACGGACCATCAAGCATGTCCTTCGAATGGGATGCCCAGAGTTGGATTCGAAAGATGCTGATTCGAAGGGGACAAAGGATGTAAGGAAACCTTGTGAAGGTGGTTCTGTCCAGTCAAAGGCTTGCCTGCCCAAAGGTCCAAGTGGCCAAATGAAGGAGTGTACATAGAGGGTCCCTTCCTTGTGACTTCATGCCAACATGCAAAAGATCCATGTTCAAACGAAGCTTACATGAAGGGGACCAACATGCCCAAATGAAAGGTGTAACCAGTAGGTTGTACTGAAAGATTCATGTGCTCAAACGAAGCAAGCATGAATGGAGTCAAATGCCCAAGTGAAAGGTTTAACCAAAAACCCTGTGTTGAAGGATTCATGTGCCCAAACGAAGGGTGTGACCAGTAGCTTGTACTGAAGGAATCACATTCCCAAACGAAAGGTGCATATAGGAGGACAAAACGTCCAGATTCTAAAAAGGCATATAGGAGGCAAAAAGTGCAAATCGAAGGATGCCAAAAGGGAGCCTTTTTCCTTAGAATCGAATGAGACTACAAGAGGATTTTTGCCTTGTTAATCCAAGCTAACTTTCCATAGGCCCACGCCCAGTCAAATGATGCAAGCCAAGCTTGCATCGAAAGAGGCCAAAAGGCCAATCGAAGGAGCTGAATCGAAGAACACTTGTTTTTCTCCAAATTTGTCAAAATATTATTTTTATATGTTTTCTCCCTTTTTGATAGTTTCCTCTTAATCCTGGTACTAGAAAATCCCAATGTAATTGTGCAAGCTTGAACCTTGAGAATCCTTGTAATAAATTCCTTGAAAAATGAGAGGGCAAATTTTGGGGTACAACATCTGCCACTGTTCAATCTTCTTAAACCTGAAGAGTTAGATTGGCGAATCTGCCATTCGTGACTTGAAGGTGGAAGATGATTGGACACTAGAGTGCCCAGAAATTTGCACTTGAGGATGTGGTGGTTGATTGTATAGGGAATGGGCTTACAGATGCCATTTGGAGGGATGATGGAGAGTTATCAGAGATGGGCTTATAGATGCCATCGAAAGGTTATTGTTGATAGAAATTAGACTAAATCTAAATCTGACTTCAACTGGAAAAGAATCAGAATAAATCTTGGAGCGATTTGTCTGAACCAGAGAAAGCATCTACTAGGAAAGCATCAGGATAAACCATTGAGATATTTAAACAGAACCAACAGAGGTCTTGAATGTTCTTTAACTGGAAAGAATCAGAATAAATCTTGGGGCGACTTATCTGAACCAGAGAAAATGTCTACCGAAAAGAATCAGGATAAACCATTGAGAGATTTAAACTAAACCAGCATAGATCTGGTAAGAATCAGAATAAATTTTGGAGCGATTATCTGAACCAGAGAAAATGTCTACCAGAAAGAGTCAACCGTTGAGAGATTTAAACTGAACCAACAGAGGTCTTGAATATTCTTTAACTGGAAAGAATCAGAATAAATCTTGGGGTGATTTATCTGAACCAGAGAAAATGTCTACCGGAAAGAATCAGGATAAACCATTGAGAGATTTAAACTGAACCAACAGAGGTCTTGAATATTCTTTAATTGGAAAGAATCAGAATAAAACTTGGGGCGATTTATCTGAACCAGAGAAAATGTCTACCGGAAAGAATCAAGATAAACCATTGAGAGATTTAAACTGAACCAACAGAGGTCTTGAATGTTTTTTAATTGGAAAGAATCAGAATAAATCTTGGAGTGATTTATCTGAACCAGAGAAAATGTCCACCGGAAATAATAAGGATAAACCATTGAGAGATTTAAACTAAACCAGCAGAGATCTGGAAAGAATCAGAATAAATTTTGGAACGATTTATCTAAACCAGAGAAAATGTCTACCGAAAAGAATTAGGATAAACTGTTAAGAGATTTAAACTGTACCAGCAGAAGTCTTTAATATTCTTTAACTGGAAAGAATCAGAATAAATCTTGGGGCGATTTATCTGAACCAGAGAAAATGTCTACCGGAAAGAATAAGGATAAACCATTGAGAGATTTAAATTGAACCAGCAGAGGTCTGGAAAGAATCAGAACAAATCTTGGGGCGGTTTATCTGAACCAGAGAAAATGTCTACGGGAAAGAATCAGGATAAACCATTGAGAGATTTAAACTGAACCAGCAAAGTTCTGGAAAGAATCAGAACAAATCTTGGGGCAATTTATCTGAACCAGAGAAAATGTCTACGGGAAAGAATCAGGATAAACCATTGAGATTTAAACTGAACCAGTAGAGGTCTGAAGGGAATATTCATCATGTAGATAGTCACCCCGTCCTATTTTGGGAATTGATCTAAAATTGATTTATTCACAAATAGTTGTCTTGTCTTTGTTGAACATTTATTGATGATAATTTTCTGTTGATTGATCTTTCCTAAAAAGGTAAAGTGTTAGTTGTATGCAATGTCATGATGTATGAAATGCATGGCGTAATGATGTTCTCAAAATAAATGAGATTATATTGTATGCATTTGTGCTATATGCGCTTATTATGTATGTAGTATGGTGTATGAAAGATTGTTGGAATGTAATTTTGTCTTGGAAAATAAATCCTTGACAAGTGTTGGGGAGTTTTGGGAAGCTGAATCCCGGACGACCGTTGCAAAAGAATTGTATGCACATTTTCCCAGACCTTACTTTTAGACTGTTTCCGCTAGGGATTTCTGTTTTGTTATTTGAGGAGAGCTTCATTGGGGGAACGTTGATTTTGCTTGAGAGGAAAACTCTGTGGTGAGTGTTGATTCCTGCTTGGGGATAGAAGTTCAGGATTTTAGTTGTCTGTTGCTCTACTGTGGAGTTATCTCTTGATGGAAGAGAAAAGGAGCTAACAACTTGTTGGGGATAAAGGAGTTAACTGTTATGTGGTGGTCTTCCAGGTTTTGCAGCAGCTTACTGGGGATTGAGGAAAGTCTACTGGGGAAGAGGAGTTGTGGTCCCTTGATGTGTAATAGTCTGAGAGGCAAATTCGAGCTGGGGAATCTTGCCGTTTGTTGGGGAAATAAACCCTGTCACCAATCTGTTGGAGAGGTAATTTCTTTTGGCAGGACTCCTCGAGGGTTCTTGAGATTAAACCCAGTTGGGGAGAAGTTTTCAGACATTGAAACTCTGGCTAGGGATCACCCTATGAAAAGGACTTTGTGGGAGATTTTTCATTGCCCCTAGTAGCAAGTATTTGTAGTATTTCCAAGAACTGTTTGCCTGACCGTACGTAACCCTTGGTTGGAGTTCAAGTTCAATGCTCCAAGTGATTCAGATATAGGCCTGCCCCTGGTTAGTCAGCATTTCTTGAGAGATTTCTTGGAATCTTGACTGGACTGCCCTAAATGTGTTGGACAGTGGCACATCATGCCCCCTTTCTTATGGGAGATCTGTTATTGGAAGTGTCTTCCCACTTGAAGTGATTTTGTTCATTGAGAGAATTTTTGTTTGTTGGATATTCGTCATGTGAATTTCTCGGTTGTCTAAAAATTAGCCATATGCAAACAATGATATTCAAATAATGCAAATTTTATTCTTGTCTTGAAGTTTTGAAAATTCGTTTTCGCAGATAAAAGAATTTTTGTAAGAAAATTCAACTCATGATTTAGAGTGAGCCTTACAGGAGTCAGGATACCTTTTGTAACAATATGCTTTTTGAACTAACCTGTGCTTCAATTAGGACTTTGAAATGGTTGTAACGTGGTTTAGTTCACGGTTTAAGAAACAAAGGATAAGGCTCAAAGTGTCTTTGTACCTGCCCGTTCTTCGTATTGTTCTCCAATCCTATGCTCATCTAATTGTGCGTTTAGATCCCAATTAAGTATGGAATCTTTGCTCTGATACTTGGTGATGGTTCCAGAATTGAACATTAGTTTGAGAAGGCAGTCATTTTGGTAACCTTTTCTCTTTTTTTTGTTGTTAAGGATTTGTAGGACCTCTTTTGTTATCCCTACTTTTTCCTGAACTGTTTCTTTTGTGATTACAGTCAATAGGATGCCCCAGTTTTTCTCTTAAGTCTTCTTCATAGGTTTTGACTTAGCAGGCTTTTCTTTTGAGAGACAATGACTGCCTTCCTTGACGATTATGTGGATCCATAACCATTTTTTGGAGAGCATCTTCTATGCTATTTGTTGTGTATGAAGGATGAGCTTGCGACTGAATGCACCTCTGAATTAACTAAGAAAGCTACCCTGCCCCTGGGTTATGATTAAGGGTTTTGATTTGTATGAAAAGAAAAAATCCTACTTCTTATGCTCAAAGGGGTTGACTAGGGATTATCCTTCTTATAACTCTATGGTTTAGGGATTGAAAGAACACCTGTATATCGTCTCAAGGTCTGTCCAAAAGCATACTGTATGAGATCATGGCATTGTTTTTGTCATCCTCCCTCTAAAGGTTTACAACTTTTTGAAATAAGAGTTGAATATCATAAAGGGAGTAAAAAGTATAGTTTAAATAGAATGAAAGTGAATGGATTAATTCAAGACAAACATATTTAATGCATTAATGAGAGTAACCAAAGTCTGACATAAAGATAAGTGTTTAGATAAACAAAGAAAATTACAACTGAAAATTTGAATAAACAAAAAATTCCTCGCCCAGACCGTCACTTCAATTGGATGCCCTTGAGGGGTGGTAGAAGAGCTCTGGTTGACCGTCTTGTGTAAACTCCAATGCTCCTCTGTCGACCAGGTTTTTAATCTTGTACTTTAGCACCCAAGAATCGTTTGTATCATGCCCAGGACTGTTGGAATGATAGGCACACCTGGCATCAGGATTATAGATGGGAGAAGAAGTTTTGGGATTTGGATGAGGTCTTATTGGCGTAATCAGATTCATCCTCAACATATGTTGCAAAGCTTGAGACAGTGGCATGTTGATGTTAGTAAACTATATCTCGGGCTTGTTTTGCCTTTGCCGATTTTCCCGTGGATAATGACGAGGTCGTTGTTGGTCCCGTGACGTGGCAGCAATTTGGGAAGGTATGCTCTCCCCCAAACCGGTTTCTGGTCTCATGGGAGGCTGAATGATGACTTGATCCCCAATCTCGACTGTTTGCTTCATACGTTTGCAACTGTCTTGATGTAGTTTGTTGACGAGGGTCCTTAGCTCCTCTTGTCCCCGAGCTAAGTTTTGGATAAGGGCCATCTGGACCACCAGTTGTCCCATCACCTGGATCTTCATTGTTGCCATTTCAGTTTGTAGCAGTTCCAACTGGTCATCCTTGTTTTCCTCAGGATTTCCCATGATCATGCCCCTAGTGAGGAGTGCTTTCACCTCTTCTTGTCCCTTGGACAGGTTCGAGAACATTTCCTGAAGTTGAGCATTTTGAGTTTGAATGTCCTTGATAGTCTGTTCTAGAGCCATCTTTACTGAAATAAATAGTAAGCAGATGAGATTCCTCTGTGGAAAAGCCTGTCATGATATGATGCATGGTATGTGGATGCAATGTTTTCAAGGACTTAGAAAATTTACATTTGTTATAGACAAAGAAAGGAGAAAACATCAATTGTAATAATAAGTTTAAATTGATTACAACCGTGCCCCTTGGGCTTACAATGGAGAAAAATAAACTCCTAAGACAAAAAGGTCGAACGTATCCTCTTTGGCGCGATGTAGGCGTTCCGATTTTGCTCCTCATGAAGCTGTATCGTAAGCTCCAGGACCTTCTTTTCACTCGCATAGAACTGGGCCTTGAAAGTGTCTCGTTCTTCCTTCAGCTGGATCCAAGCTCTTTGTAAGTCTTCAAGAGAAGTAGGCATGGTAGGGTGAGAGATAGCATAAGGAACAACTCCTTTAACTAGTGGCTCCATGATGATAGGAAAAGTGGCAGGGTATCGCATACCGAGTCTTTGAGCACGACTTCGTACCCACTTAAGATAAGGCTCCAAAGGAATGAAGTTCTTACATCCCAATGTCTTGTTATCCACTTTGTTTACCATCCTCCAAGCTCGTATGAATCTCTAACAGGATCCTTTATCGTCACTCTCGTAGTCGAACACCAAACCTTGGATGAGTGCATCATGAGGACCATTTCTTCGTGCATAGCCAAATTGTCATAATGCAAGAGAAGGGTTATAGGTGATACCTCCCCTAATGACAAGCAAAGGAACATTAGGGAATTCCTCACAACCGTCAATGTAGTATCCTATAAGGGTCTAGAAGACCAATAAATGTCAGAGTGTGTGAGGGAAATCATCCTTTAAGACCAAGTTAATCCCTGCTCGTTCTTCAATGTTGACCGAGGTAAGTGTGAAGTAAACCACTTAGCGAGTATGGGAATAAAACACAAGAGAGTACCTCTTTTCTTCATTGTGCGAGTGTGGAAACAATGTAAAATGTCTCCAAGAAAAGTAGGTATAGGATTACGGGAGAGGAAAACCTTGATGGTGTCCACATCTATGAATTGGTCCAGATTGGGAAATAGAACCAAACCATAGATTAGAAGAGTCAAGACATCTTCAAAGGCTTGGAAATCTATATCTTCCCAGAGTGAGCGAGCCTTATCCAACAGGAATTTGGCTAGGAAACCCTTAACTCTGCTTCTTGTCTCCCAATTTGCTATGATGTCGGCTCTCTTCAGATGCAAGGCTTCGGCAATAACTTCAGGCTTTAGAGTCCCTTCTAAACCAGTGAATGGTAATTGATCAAGCGCGGGGACTCCCAACAGTTGAGAGAACTCCTCTAACATATGGACCAACTGATAGTCATGAAAGGTGAAGCAATGATGCATGATATAAAAGAATTAGAAGAGCACACACATCATTTCTTCCAGGAGTTTGGAGGTAGCCATGCTAAGAAGTCGACCATATTTCTCAGTGAAGGGAGAATCTCCAAGCACCCTTAATGCTAACTCTTGGAGTTGAGGGTGTGCTTTCATGAAGCTGATCCGAATGGTATTTCTTCGGGTGGGATTCATGACCTATAAAATAAAATAAAGATAAATTCCTAAATCCTTGAAATGGTTAGTGAGAATGCTTATGATGTTATGATGTTTATGATGTTATGTACAAGTATGCAAAGCAAGCAAGTTTTTATGTACAAATACACACAAAGCAGACAAGTCCTTAGGTTTAGGCTTGCACGAAGTTTGTAGGTAAGTACCCTGTTGAAGTTTAGTTGGCTCAACCTGTCCTAGTAATAGTAACCGAGTTCTAAGGGATCTCAATATCACTAACCTTTCTTTTAGGCATTGTCTCAGCTCAATCAATCTTTTCTTGTGGCTGAGATATCCCAAAAGTCCAATCTCAATGAGTGTAGTATCGAGTATCAACCAATTTTCAGCTTTCCACCGAAACCGGCTATCTCACTACTTCCTAATGGCCAAGTTGTTCAATTAAGGTTCTAAGGTCAGTTAGTGCTTTATGACACCGCTCAGCGGCCCCGTATTCTCCTCTATTAAACACAAGGGATACCAGTACCAATAAACGCGTCACACTGACGTAGCTATTGCTTCAACCATATCGGTCTACGCCATACAATTTCCAAAATCTATTGCTACTTACCTAAAAAGGTGCCCCAGATCTGGGTAGAGGATCAAAACAAGCCTAAACAAGGAACCTTAAACTAAAGCAAGCAAGTCAAACAAATAAGCAAGTAAAGGTGATCTAACCCTAAGATAACCCCACTTTTAAGTAATTCCCTAGCAGAGTCGCCAGTTCTGTAATACGGTGGGAGAACTGACTTGGGTGTTTTGTGTTTGATCGCAATTGTTGCGGATAGCAAGAGTCGCACCGACTTTTCTTTTATCCAATAAGGAAAGGTTGAAAAGAACAGGAAATAACTTTCGAGATTATTTCTTGGGTTCGGGGGGTAGGTTATGAAAAGGGAAGGTATTAGCACCCTTTTCATCCGTAGTTCTCTATGGGCTCTTAGTTGCTTTCTAGATCACTTGCTTTTTGTTTGAAAATGTGCATGTGGTGTGGGTTTTGAAAGTATTTTGAAAACGTCTTTGTAATGGTTCTCGTTTCTATAAGAACACGTACAAAGTGTTGTTTGGAAAATAGTTCAAAGAAGTGTTTGTGGAATGTGTTTTTGAAAGTGATTTTGAAAAGGTGTATTTGTAATGACTCTTGTTTCTATAAGAACGCGTACAAAGTTTTGTATTTTGAAAATGTTTCAAAATGAGAGTGTTGGTGTATAAAATGTTTTTGTTGTGAGCAAGCGAGCAACTAGGAGCAACCTACCTACTCAAAAGGTCTTAAATGTGATTTTCCTTCTCCTTTAGATGTTGCTATCTTACCATTGATTTGGTAAGAAGCCCCATCATTGGATGTGAAGGGACAAGCGTGGGACGTTTATATAGTCATATAAGGCAACCTATGGGACGTTTTAGCAATGTCGTTTAGGGACTAGATCGTTTACCGAAGGCAACATTGAGGGTCATCGAGGGACTACGATCTTTTATCAAGGGTCTTTGATAAAAGGCTCATATTCGAGGTACATGACTATTTCTCCGAGGCAACAAGTGAGATTACCCTAAGGGTGCATGTGTGAATGGTGTGTTTGATTTGCATGCATTTAGTCTTTGATTATGGGTTGTCTCCTTGTTGTTTTTATCTTGCCATACATACCCTATTTTACTAGCAATCATTCAAAAATAATAAAATGCAGAAAGATAAAATCTTACACTATTACAACCATATTGAATTGCATGAAAATATAAAGGCAAAAATAAAATAAAAGCAAGAAAAATGAAGGTCTTTCGATTGAGGCAGAAGACCTTTCGATTCTGCACTTTCTAGCTTCCTTTGATTTGGCCTGAAAGGGGTGAAGGTCTGACTTTTGACTGAGGCCTTGGGGGTCAGCATGTTGTGCCTTTCAATTGGGGCCTGGGGGCCAGCATGTTGTTCCTTTCGATTAGGCCTGGGACCAGTGCAAGATGTAATCTGCCTTTCTGCCTCCTTCGACTGGGGGTTGAAAGCAGTGAGGGACTGTTTTTCGTCTGGGCCTGGAAATCAGCATGGTAAGCCTTCTGACTTCCTCTTTCGTTTGACCTGGAGGTTAGTGTGGAAGCCAAAGACTTCATTTCCTACTTCCTGTTTCCTGTTTCCTTCGTTTGAGATGTTAAATAGAAACATTTCCTAAGGCCATGCTAGCACTGCCTTACGGCCAATTTACTTCTTAAAGCATGTTTAAATGTACAAAGAGAAAAAACCAAGAAGGTTATTAACCATGAAAAATATTAAAATGGTGGAAACGAAAAGATGAATAATAGTATGTACATGTTTGAAACAAAAAGGAATTGTATTTATATTCTGTGTTGGAAACGAAGGAATCATGGTTAAGGATAACTTACCTTGCTGGAGGCTAGAGCGTGTGCTGGACGTTGAAGTGGTTGCCTTGAATGTCCCTGGATTCGAAGGGAAAGAGCTAAGGTAGCGTCTCTAGTGCTGGATTCAAAAGAGAAAAACAAATGGAATATTTTTCTTGCTGCATTCAAAGGGTAACAAGATGTAAGGATGCTTCAGATTCAAAGGGGACAAGTGTTTGTGATTCTGGGTTTGTGTTATCACAAATGTTTAAGTGTTTGAGAACTTATGGTGTTTGAGAAATTTTTGAAGATTCGTTCTTCTGGCCAAAAAGTCCTCCTAAACATGTTGTGAGGCCTCTTATTTATAGGCAAGGCTGCCTGGAGATTTTGGAGAGAAAACAAAAGGTTTGAACAATTTGAGTAACCTGTTCCTTATAGCTTTCAAGAGACAGTGCCTTGTATGCTCTTTTGGTGTAAGAAGGGGACAGTGCTTCAGGACTGCTGCGCAGTAGTTTTGGCCAGCGTACCAGGCCTGAACTTGGCAGCAAGCATCTTTGAATATTTTACTCTTTTGTTTTGACTCTTCTTCGACCAAACTCTTCTCCAAACAAACTATTTGATTTTTCTCTAACAAGTGCCTTTCGATTGAGTCACTTTTGTGCATCCTTCGAAGGAGCCAAAAGTGTGACCCTTGGATGGGTCACCAAAAAAATGCCTTAAAGTGGCTTGTAAATCCTTCGAATGGACCATCAAGCATGTCCTTCAAATGGGATGCCCAGAGTTGGATTCGAAAGATGCTAGTTCGAAGGGGACACATGATGTAAGGAAACCTTATGAAGGTGAATCTGTCAAGTCAAAGGCTTGCCTGCCCAAAGGTCCAAGTACCCAAATGAAGGAGTGTACATAGGGGGTCCCTACCTTGTGACTTCATGCCAACATGCAAAAGATATATGTTCAAACGAAGCTTGCATGAAGGGGGCCAACATGCCCAAATGAAAGGTGTGACCAGTAGCTTGTACTGAAAGATTCATGTGCTCAAACGAAGCAAGCATGAAGGGAGTCAAATGCCCAAGCAAAAGGTTTGATCAAAAACCTTGTGCTGAAGGATTCATGTGCCCAAATGAAGGGTGTAACCAGTATCTTGTACTGAAGGAACCACATGCCCAAACCAAAGGTGCATGCAGGAGGCCAAAACGTCGAGATTCGAAAAAGGCATATAGGAGGCAAAAAATGCAAATTGAAGGATGCCAAAAGGGAGCCTTTTGCCTTAGATTGGAAGGAGACTACATAAGGCTTTGTGCCCTGTGAATCCAAGCCAACGTGTCAGAGGCCCACGCCCAGTCGAAGGATGCAAGCCAAGCTTGCATCGAAAGAGGCCAAAAGGTCAATCGAAGGAGCTGAATCGAAGAACACTTGTTTTTCTCCAAATTTGTCAAAATATTATTTTTATCTGTTTTCCCCTTTTTTGACAGTTTTCTCTTAATCCTAGTACTGGAAAATCCTAATGTACTTGTGCAAGCTTGAACCTTGAGAATAGTTGTAAGAAATGCCTTGAAAAATGAGAGGGAAAATTTTGGGGTACAACACTTCCATCTTTGTTACCCTAATCTAATCCTCTATATATACTCAACAACATCAGACCTAAAAGAACACGTAGGCTACCTCCAAAAACAAACCCTAGAGTTTCCAAAATTTCTCAAAACTAGGGCAGAAACAAACCCATATTTCCATCCCTTCTCAAGCGAAACCAAGGAGCAAATCACACTCCTGGGGTCCGTAGGAAGTGATCCATACCCTTACTCAAGCTCAAAGCATCCCAAAACTCTCTCACATGAACTCACCAGTTTTGGTATTTTCTTTAACTTCAAATTTTTTATTCATGCAATATAAATTGATTTTATGCATTCATATGTGTTCATGGTGTCATGTAGAACATTTTTGATGCATTATACACGAGCTTTGATGCAGGGATAAGAAAACGTCATTGTTAGGGTATGAAGCTCCGACTTCATCGTATCTCCTTTTATAAGCATTTTTAGGCTGAATGGATGCCACCACTGAGTTTGCAGACCCCGATTTAGGCGGGGGGGGGGGGGGGGGGGGGGGTAGACTTAATCTTTTGTTTCAAATCGCGATATTTTACAGAATGAGATTTTTGACAATCGGAGAAGAAGGTGGTCAACCACCGTGTGTGGTGGTTTGACCCTCCCTGGGTTGCATGACTCCTCTCTATTCGTCCATTCAAATAACAGGGTCCCACTGGCACTGAATTGCTTTTGAATTCAAATTAAAGGCGTTTTTTATTATATAATAGTATGCTTGCGTCCCAATTACAGATAAGCAGCATAGCTCAGTTTGCAAGGAGGAAGGCTGGTGAAAGGAAGAGCGCGAGTTCAAGCCTCAGCGCTGGCATTTTTTGTTTACCCTATTTTCAAACCTTTTCCTATTTTTTCTCATTTTAATTTTAATTTTCTATTAATTATTTTTTAATTAATATTTAATCCAAAAAATCACAAAAAATAGAATAAAATCAGATTTAGGGTTTTAATAGATTAATTTAGTTTTAGACAATTTTTTTATTTAGTTAATTAGATATAGGGGTTTCATATAATTAATTAAGTATTTAATTTAAGTTTTAAAATCTATTTATTTTTATCATTCAAAATTAATCAAAAATACACAAAAAATTTAATTTCTAACATTTTAGATATTAGGACATTATTAAAAATAATTTTTAACATGTATTTTCATTTATTTGCTAGTTATTTTTAGACAAGTGTATAAGTTGTATAAAAATTGTAATAGCTTAGTGTTTATTTTGTCGCAAGGTTTTATTAAATATTGTAACTGCCCCGAAGCCATGTAATAGACCTAGGGATTTACTTTTCACACTTATATTTTGTATACTTGTATATATAATTGTTAGATGTATGCTAATAGGGTTTGTATGGCAAGACTAAAATCAATCGATAGAAAACCCTAATTCAAGATAAATATAACTGAACTGAACACACTTTTCACACTCATACCTCTAAGGTAACCCCTCTTCGTTGCCTCAGAATAAATGGTCACGTCCCTCAAAAGTAGGGATACTTTAGCAAAAGACCCTCGAATAAAGATCATAAACCTTCGATGACCCTTCGATGTTGCTTACGAAAAAGGATCTAGTCCCTCCAATACAATTGCTAAAGTATCTTTACATGTTGTCTTTAATGACCATTCGATGACCATTCACATTTCCCTTCACATCCAATAGATAGGGCTACCTGCCAACTAATGGTATGGATAACACTATCTCTAAAGGAGAAGGAAAGGAATAAGAACGACTTTGAATGTGTAAGGAACTTTTAATCGCTTGCTCACAACTCTTTTCTAAAAATTAATATTTTTCACATCACTTTTCAAACAAAATATTTTCAAACACTTTGTACGCATTCTTGAGGACCGATACAAGAATCATTACAAAGTTAGCCATACTTTGGCTTTTCAAAAATATTTTAAAATCACACAAACAAAGCAAGTTTTCAAAAGTGAGCTAAGCAATTAAGAGCATGTAGATAACTACCGATGAAAAGGGTGCTAACAAATTCCCTTTTCATAACTTACCCCCCGAATTCAAAATCTATCAAGGTCTTTCCTGTTCTTTTCACCCTTTCCTTGTTGGATAAAAGAAAAGTCGGTGGCGACTTTTGCTAACTGCACATTTTGGACAAAACCAAAAAAGTCAGTTCTCCCACCGTATTACAGTATTGAGAGAATAATATGTTTCTACAGCAGTGCCATAACCCGTAGGAGCAGGGGCTTTAACTTCAGCTACCTTAATTGGTTCCAAAGTCCTTAAAGTGGAGGATGTTATAGAAACCTAGGGTCTTCCAGATCTCACGATAGTAGATTCTAAAATGACTTCCAGAGATCTTTTAATGGACTTAGAAGTCTTGATCTTCTTGGAAGGACCATCATTCGTCTTCTTCTAAGAGGGGTTTCTCTTCCTCTTAGTTGGGGACACATAAGGTGCTTTAGAAGACTTCTCTAGCTTGGGAGCATTGGTAGGAAATAGAATATATTATGGAAACCTTACAAGTTTAAATGCAGGATAATCTTCCACTACCATTCTTCTGGAAGAGATAGAAGTTTTATCCAAAGCTTCTAGAAGAACAATGACTTCAAAAATCAAATCCGTGTTCTTCATATTTCTTCCATCCAGAGGATTGTCAATCTCAACTTTTAACTCCTTTTATAGAATCAGAGAATCTACTAGCTTACTTTCCACCAGGATGTCAGAAATAAGTCTTCCCATAGGAATCCATTTTTTGGGTTTGGAACAAATGTTTTTGGTTTCATTGATAATATCTCCCAAGTACTTTAACAGTATTGCTGGAAGATAATCTTGACACAAATGCTATAAGATACATCAAATTCTTCTGATATGTGTTGATGTAGTCAGAAGAGTTGGAGGAAGGATGATGATGTATATAACCCAGAATAATTCTAAACCATATGCTTTGATGGTTGTGAAGATTCTTAGGATGATGTGAATTCTATCCATTTAGAAAGACTCAACAAATTCAGACAGATTTTCAAATAACATAGGCGTATTGTGTGACACCCTAAATTTCCTCACATAATTATAATTAAAATCAGAGTGAATTATAACCAATTTAAACATTTAGGATGTCACCTTCTTTCACCAACATTCTCATGTAATAAGATATGTAACACATATTAAAACATAAACCACATATTTTCATGTCTGAACTTTAATGCCTTTATTAGCAGCAGAAAACATCAACAACAATTAGTTTTAACTCTTCAACATGAGTTATAATCATAACAATCCAAAATAAACATAAATCACCAAATAAATTCAACGAATGGAGTTATACATAAGTTTTCTCCCAACATAAACAAAACAAACGCAAATCCCCCAGTGTTACGTATCAGAGCAGACACCGAGTCAATCTACGCAATAAGAGGCACTCTCCTCGGCTAACCTTAATCTCGAGCTACTCATGAGTATCGGCATGTTACCCACATAGAGGCAACATTCAAACAGTAAAGGTGAGATATCATAATTATATAATGGAATGTATAATAATAAGTGAATAACATATTATTACAAGCACAACATACATCCCAACAACATATCACATCCATACAAGGCAACAACACTACACCAGATGCATACACAGATAACATACTAACACATATATCATACATAGATAATCACATGCTAACACATATAGCCTACAAAAATAATCACATGCTAACACATATAGCATACACAGATAATATACAATGCAATGAGACTCAACAACAACGACTCAATGCATGCGGTACCAAGATGGGAACTCTCAGGTTCATCGCTCGATCCTTGCCTAGGATCGAAACTCTCCAAACAGGCCTCCGTCTAAAATCTTTACAGAGTAACGCTTCACTAATCTATCACCATAAAAATTATCTACTCGCACTCAATCCACACAATGGAATTGAGGCTCACCAATTACGAACCTATGTCCAACACCATAAATGCATGCAACATTTTACATGAAACAACAATAATATATACACTGACCTTTACCATAGTCATTTCACTTCATTGATACCGGCCACCATGTACCAAACTCTGCAAAAACATGCAATAACAACAAAATAACGGTATAGCAACCAATTACAATGCATTTGCAACATTCCACAAAAACAACATAACTAGACACACACCAATCCCATGTCCACGCATCTAATGGTTGGAATTTTGATACCAAACATATTTTTAACTTAAAGTACACTAAACTAGCTTTCCAACAATTTGAACTAAGCGTCAATCGGATAATCACAACTCAATATATGAATTTTCAAAGTTTTTCATTAAAACAATTTTCTCCCAGGTAACTGGTTACTTTAGATGAGGTAACCAGTTACTTCAACCTTTTCACGCCTCTGTTAGTAAAAATCAGTACCAAGTAATCGGTTACTCTAAATCAAGTAATCAGTTACTTCAACATTACAACAACATTGTCTCCCTATTTTTGTTCAGGTAATCGATTACTTTAAATGAGGTAACCGATTACTTCACCTGCACAATCACTTTTTTGCTATAACTTTACACGAAATTCACTTTTCTTCCATAACCAAACAACCCCAATATCCATAAAATGCACAACAACAGAATCCAAGTTCAGTTCCTAATCACATACATCAATAGCAACATTCCAATTCACCAAAGAAGAAATCACACATATGAATTTACACAATTGAGACACATTCACATACATTGAAATAAAAAACAATTATCAATTTCACCCAACATCATCCCTGTTTTACCCCAAAATTTGTCCTCTCATTTTCACACAAAACATACTCCTAGAGGTTCTCAATTGCTCAAGTTGACTAAGGATTGACCAAACAAATCCTCCCCCTAAAACAATAAGCCTCAAACTAGGGTTTCACTCCTCATCAAGATGTTTTAGTTCCAAGGGTCCTAAATGGTTTCCATTGCCCTAATACGCCCTCAAGATCATCCATGTCAAGTTTCATGCCTTGCACAAGAAGTTTGCTCAGTCAACTACTCAGATGCCTGAAAATCAACTATACTAGGTCAAAAGTCAACTGTGCCCCATATACAGTCAAACTTCAAGATTTTTGGTCAAAATCAATATTTTGAAGTAATATCCATCATTTGATCAAGGGTTGATCATGATTCCTCAAGGAATGCCCCAAATTCATCAAAACTCAAAAGTTGCTAAATTAGGGTTTTTATAGGAAAAGTCAACCAAACTTTGACTAGGAACAACTTTCTCATACTTTATCAGAAATTGCTCATCAAAGGCTCATTTTGAAGAGAATTCAATTCCCTACAATTCATATTCATCCCTCAAGTTCAAGAAATGAACTTATGAAAAGATATAAATTCAGACATTATAGGTCATTTGAAAAAGTCAACAAAAACATCTTTTGGGTCAAAGCTCCTTACATGAACATGGAAGGTCCAATTGAGATGAAACCAAGGAGGTTGTTTACAGTACATCCTAAGCATTCTAAAAAGTCAAAGAACACCATCTTAGGGTCAAAATTGAGAGAGATATGCATTGTCAAAGTTTGCCATTTTTGGGAAATTTGCACAAAATCAACAATGCCCAAAATTGGATTTTTTCCACATGGGCCCATCTTTTCAAGATTGAATCTCAGTCCTAGCATGGTCCACGACCTATGGGACCCTCCATGCCTTTTTGTTTTTGTTTATTCAATTTATTTTGATTTTTATTCATTTAAAAATCAAATAAATTCAAATAAAATCAAATTAAATCAAATTTGTGGAATGAGATTTGTTTTGCATTGAATTATAGATCTCATATCCTGTCAATGGCCAAAACAAATCGTGCAAGCTACAAACCAAGGGAAAATCTCCAATTTTGGAAATATTTGAATCAAACTTCAAGGCCATTACATCTTTGGATTTTTGCTAATTCTATTGACCTAATTTGATTCACTACTTATAACAAAGCATTGCGAACCCTAAGGGGGATAATTTGCGTGCTGCCTGCCTCCCTAAGAGCAAGAACAAAGTTCAACTTTTTGTGAAAAAAGTGCAGATTGGATCTTTCTCCATAGGTCGTTTCAAGCCGTTCCAAGGATCAAATCATATTCCTGGACACTCACTTAAGCTATTGCAAGCATTCATACGGCCTGAAACATCAAGAATCATGTTCTCTCACATCCACGGGTTGTGTTCTTTTCCAACACTTGGTTACAATGATTTACCCATCATGAATATGTTTTGATCATATATCCATGCTTGCTATCATATTTGCAATGTTTTTGGTTTAATTGAAGTTAAGCGCATGAATAGCTTCTTGCCATGGCTAGGGTTCATAAGCTCGAATTTGGGGTTTCCTTCTCTAGGGAAAATTGGCCCACATTATGAGTATCATAACACTCAGGGGGTTATTTCCCATTGATCCATGGCTTTGGATAGAATTTATGTTGCTTGTATTACATGTTTGACGTTTGCAGGTTTGTAGCCACGCACAAGAACCGTCACTATAGCCTATAGTGACGAGTCCGTCCGTAGGTAAAAGCTCTTTCTAAAACAATAGTCCCTAGGGAAGAAGATGAGGGCGTGGCAGCATACCACTGGGTTGTTTAAAATTCGTGCGTTTTTACTGGGCATAATGCTTTGTTTCACTTATGTTTTATTTGTTTGGTTATGTTAATGAATGAGTCCTCCAGCGCAGATGGTCAAGGAATGTAAGTGTAAAGCAAACGTCCTGGGTTCGATCCCAGGCGTGTGCTTTTGGCATTTTTCTTGATATTTCCTTGCAGATCCAATGCGTCTCCTAGCCAAGCGTCTACCGTGCATCCTCAACATCTCATCCACTAGATCCATCATCAGTCCAGATCTAGCACACCACAGGCGTAGCACATGGTGAACCCTCTAAAGGCTAATCACACTGGATCAGGCGTAGCCTTGGGCCAACTATTCTGGGACTGGAAAATTTAACCATGCACCTCCCAGAATTACTTTCACAACAGGCCCATATTATTTCTTTTTTTTTAAATTTCTTTTTAATGATTGGTTTTTAATTATTTTACAAAATCATTATTTTCTTTAATTAAATAAAAAAGAATCATAAAAACACAAAATTTAGAATTAGGCATTTTTATATAAAATATTTAATTGCATTAATTAATTAGATTAATTAGGATAATTTAAATTCCTTTTATTATAATTAAAATTAGTTAGAAATTAGGTTTGTTTGCAAAAATTAATTATTTTCTCTCAAAAAAATCCAAAAAATATTTTTCTTTATTCACCAATTAAATATCTTTGAATTTAATTTTAATTCCGTATTTAATTTCATCGCGCGTATTTATTTCATTATTTTTACAATTAATGTAATTGCTCCGAGTTTGTAATAGTTTAACTTAGGTTTATTACTATTTTCATTTACTATTTTTCCCCGGTTTTTCATTATGTAATCCCCCTCCCCAAGGCCTTGTAATAGCTAGGTTTGAATTTCTCGCATTCTATTTTTCGTCATTATAAACTGTTAGAATATTGATAATAGGATTGTATGCAAAAGATCATAATTTAAAACAATAGAAAACCCTAAATATGCAAAGATTAAATTAACTGAAAAAAAAAACAAACACTTGCACATGCTCACTCCTAGGGTTTGCCCCACTTCGGTCACCTTCGGTAAACGATCATGAAGTATAGGGAGTTTTAGTGGTTTCCCTCTAGTTCCAAAAGATGAAAAATGACCCATTCGAATGTTGCCTCAGAAAGATCTTTAGGACTCTAGGGTAACTACTAAGGTTTCCTAATCATTGCTTTAGTGATCGTAATTGTCCCTTTCGATTGTCCCTTAAACTCCAACGATGGAGCTACCTACTCCTTAATAGTAGCATAGCACTGTCTAAAGGAAATAAGAAAATGAACAAATTTTTTTCGAGTAGGTAGAAGTTCTTAAGTACTTGCTCAAAACAACAAATTTTTACACTTACACTTTCAAACAAACTGTTCAAACTAAATTTTTCAAAAACACTTTATCACACCCTTGAGGACTGATACAAGGGTTACCATAAAGTGAAATTCCGCACTAAGGCAATTTCAA
This sequence comes from Vicia faba, assembly GCA_948472305.1. Classification (NCBI taxonomy): domain Eukaryota; kingdom Viridiplantae; phylum Streptophyta; class Magnoliopsida; order Fabales; family Fabaceae; genus Vicia; species Vicia faba. Next base: position 892,800,977 of record OX451740.1, read on the forward strand.
AACTTTTTCAAAACACACAAACACACAAAAGCAATTTAAGAATGAGCAAGTACCTAAGAGCCCATGGAAAACCATGGATAGAAAGGATGCTAACACCTTCCCTTTCTATAATCTACCCCCGAACTCAAAAACATATCGAAAAAGGTCTTTTCCTGTTCTTTTTCCCCTTTCCTTTATTGGATGAAATAAAAGTTGGTGGAGACTCTTGCTTACCGCAACATTTGCGAACAAAAAATGAAAACCAGTAAAAATAGTCGGTTCTGCCACCGTATCACAGAACTGGCAACTCTGCTGGGGACTTATAAAAAGTGGGGTTTACCTTAGGATCTAGGTCATTCTTAATTGCTTCTTTGGTTTGTATTATTTGATTTATTTTTAAGGGTATCTGGTTTGGTTGTTTGGATCCTTAACCCAGATCGGGGAATTCCTTTTAGGCAAGTAGCAATAAACTGTGAGGGAGCTGTGCGGGGTATACCGACACGGTTGAAACACTAGCTACGTTGATATGATACTTTGGTGTGTACCGGTAGCCCTTGAGTAATCAAGGAGAATACAGGGCTGCAGCGTGGTATCATAAAGCATCAACTGACCTTAGCCCCTTAATTGACCAAATTGGCTTTTAGGACATAGTGAGATAGCCGTGTTTGGTGTAAACCCAAATTCGGTTGATACTCGATGATACACTCATTGAGGTTTAATTCTTGAGTTTTGTTTGGTGGCAAGTCAATTGTCTACCAGAATGAAATTTAGGGAAAAGATCGGTGATATTGAGATCCCTTAGAACCCGGTTACTATATTTAGGACATGTTGAACCAATCCAACTTCAAGAGGGTGTACCTTAAAACCCATGCAAGCCTTAAACCTAAGGTCTCTGTGTGATTTGCTTGTGTTTGCTATATCTTCTATATCTGAGCATAATCATGACATCATAACATAGCATATCATACTAACCATTTCAAGGATTCTTAGGGTTTATTTTTGTCTTGTTTTGTAGGATATGACCCTTGCTCGCAGATTCACTATCCAAGTTAGTCTGGTAAAGGTACCTCCTCAGCTTAAATATTTGGTATCAAGGGTCCCTGAAAGTTCTCCCTTCACTGAAAGACATGGTCAACTTCTCAGCTTGGTCACCTCAAATCCCGATGAAGAAATGTTAAAATTACTCTTTCAGTTATTTGACCCACTACATCACTGCTTCACTTTTCCGAATTACCAGTTAGTGCCTACTATGGAGGAGTTTTCTCTGTTACTGGGGGTGCCTATCCTTAACAAGGTACCTTTAAATGGCATGGAAAGAGACCCTAAACCTGAAGATATTGCTAAAGCTCTGTCCTTACAATGGTCTGACGTAGTAGAAAATTGGGAAACCAGGAGAGGTGTCAAGAGTTTTTTGGCTAAGTTCTTGTTTGAGAAAGCTCATCATTTTTGGGATACCCTGAACTTACAAGCTTTTGAAGAGGTGTTAGCCCTTCTCATCTATGGGTTGGTACTTCTTCCTAATCCGGACCAGCTCATAGGCGTGAATGCGATTAAGGTTTTCCTGTCACGCAATCTGGTACCTACTTTGCTTGGACATATCCTACATTCTCTACATACTCGCACTATAAAGAGAAGAGGGATCCTTCTGTGTTGCACTCCTCTTTTGGCTAGGTGGTTTATTTCGCACCTACCCCGATCCGTCTTGAAGAATGAACAGGGTTTGAGATAGTCTCATAGGCTAATGACTCTTACACATTCAAGTATTCATTGGTGTCCTCGATGCTCGGAGAATGTTACCACCATTGACCGATGCAGAGAATTACCTAATGTACCTCTCTTTGGTATTAGAGGAGGAATCACTTACAATCCTTGCTTGGCACTACGACAATTTGGATATGCGAGAAGGGATGGTCCTCATGATACACTTATCCAAGGAATCATCTTCAACTACGAGAATGATGCTCAGGGTTACCGTAAAAAGTTCATGCGAGCTTGGGGCATGGTACGCAGAGTTGATAGCAAGACACTGGGGCACAAGAATTCCAAACCTCTTGAGCCTTATCTCAAATGGGTACGATCCCGTGCCCAAAGTCTTATGATGCCTTACCCAGACATCCTACCTATAATTATGGAACCGGTTGCTGAAGGAGACATTTCTTATCTTGTTCTTCATCATGACATACCAACTGATCATGAGGAGTTACAAAAATCCTGGGTTCAACTTAAGGAGGAGCGGGATATGTTTGAAGCTCAATTCTATGCCAGCGAGAAGAAAGTCCTGGAACTCACTAGGCTACTTCATGAAGAGAGGAATATAAACGCCTACATTGCACCAAAGAGGATGCGCTCATGGGAAACCTAATTTTCTTTTTGCTTTAAGGTTTATTGTAAGCCTAAAGGGAACTCTTTGTAACAATTCAAACTTATTAATACAATTAATGTGTGTTTCTTTTGATTAAGCAAATTTGAGCCTTTAAGAATCCTTGAAATCATTGCATATGCATATCATCCATGACATTGCATAGACAGGTTTCATAACAGGTTTCTCATTTTCTTTGTTGTTTATTTCAGAAAATAATGACTTCTGAACAAAGTATCAAGGATCTCCAGGCACGAAATGCCCAATTTCAGCAAATGTTCGTAGCTTTGGCTAAAGGGCAGGAGGATCTGAAGGCCCTTATTCTAAAAGAGAAGAAGAAGAAGAAGACCGTTGGTGTCCGGAATCTGGGCATAAGACTCAAGGGACCGTTGAAGCAACCGGTTGATTTGACCTCTTCATCCAAAGAAGGGGAGAATCAAGAGGGAGAGACAACGGACGAGGACCCTAGCCCAGAGGTTTCTGATAATGACCCTGATTACAATGAAGAACAATATCCCCCGGATGAGGATAGATACAAGCAGTTAGAGGATCGTCTGAATGCAATGGAGATCCAAAGAGTACTAGGGCTAGATTTTAAAGAGCTGGGTTTGGTATCAGCAGTTGTCATCCCACCGAAGTTCAAGGCTCTGATATTTGCAAATTATGATGGGGTTTCTTACCCTAAGCTTCATCTCCATTCTTATGTGAGGAAGATCCAGCCTCACACTGCTGATAGGAACTTGTGGGTCCATTTCTTTCAAGATAGTCTATCCGGGACTCAGCTTGAGTGGTTCTATCAGCTAGAGGGAACTAATGTTCGCAACTGGGAAGATCTGACCGATGCTTTTTATAAGCAGTATCAATATAATGCTGACCTTGCTCCTACCCGTACTCAACTCTAAAGTATGTCCATGGGCACAAACGAAGGTTTTAAGGACAATGCGTAGAAGTGGAGAGATTTGGCAGGGAGAGTCCAACCCCCTTTGTCTGATAGGGAGTTGGTAGACATGTTTCTTGGTACGCTGTCTGGTCCATTCTTTAATCATTTGATTAGTAGCTCCTCAGCTAGTTTCACCGAGCTGATATTGACTGGAGAAAGGGTAGAAGCTGGGATCCGAAGTGGCAAGATCCAGAAAGACACCTCATCAAGTACAATGAAGAAGCCGTTCATGGGTAAGAAGGAAGTCAATGTTGTTTACAATCCCAAAGGACAGAATAGAACCAAGCACTGTCCAGCGGTAGGGGCTGTCATGATCTCTAAATCCGAACCTTCCCAACAAAGGAGCAATCAACCGAGGACAGAAAGGCCGGCAAGACAGTATACTCGGATAAACATGACTCTGTCTCAAATCTTGCCACAGTTATTGAAGACCAATCTGGTAACCTTAAAGGAGGCCCCCAAGAACCCCAACACCACATCTCCTCGTTACAATCCAAACGCTCGATGTGCTTACCATTCTGAGAGTCTAAGTCATGATACCAACAAATGTTGGGCTTTGAAGAACAAGGTGCAGGATCTGATCGAGGCAAAGGAGATTGAATTCGATCCCCCTGAGACTCCTAACATCAAAACTGCACCCATGCCCAAGCATGGCTCAGGAATCAATGCTATTAAGGTTGTCTCCGCCATGGAAGATGCTGATGATGAGGATTCTGATATTGACAGTTGGATCTACCCTACTACCAACGGTGGACCTAGTAACTGGATGACCAAGGATTTTGTGCAGATTACTCTTGTTCAGCAGTAATTGTCTTACTTGTTTTTCGAATTAGTAATAAACAATATAAACTCTACGGCCTTGTGTCTTACCCTAGGCACACTGGTTTATTTGTGAGGGTTATTATATGTCATTATCATATGTCATCAATAAAACATTGGACATTTCTTGCATACAAATTTTGCGCTCACTGTTTTTCTTTTCTGCTTTTCATTTTATCAATACACCTATGCTGTTACACACACTCACATATCAAACTGCAGATCCATATCCACTATGGATCCCATTGATAACAGTTATGCTATTGCCAGTTATAACTTCGAAAATCCGATCAACCAAGCCGAGGAAGAAGGTGAGGAAGATTGTGAGGTACCTGGAGAAATTGCTAGACTGTTACAGCAGGAAGAGAGGGCTATACAGCCTCATGAAGAGCCAGTTGAGACGATAAATTTGGGCACAGAGGTAGATAGAAAAGAAGTCAAGATCGGCACAAATTTGGAGATTAAGGTCAAACAGCAGTTGATACAGATGTTGCACGATTATGTGGAGATATTCGCCTGGTCATATGAAGACATGCTTGGTTTAGACACTAATATTGTGTTATATCGTCTGCCGACTAAATAAGATTGTCCTCCGGTTAAGCAGAAGGTTCATCGTATACGCCCTGAAATGTCAGAAAAGATCAAAGCAGAAGTCATGAAACAGTTCAACGTTGGGTTCCTAGCTATCTCCTCCTATCTGTAGTGGGTTTCTAATGTAGTGCTGATGCCTAAAAAAGATGGTAAGGTACGAATGTGTGTGGAATACAAAGACCTGAACAGGGCAAGCCCCAAGGATGACTTCCCGCTTCCCCACATCGACGTTCTGGTTGACAATACAGCACAACACAAAGTCTTCTCCTTCATGGATGGTTTCTCTAGCTACAACCAGATCAAGATGGAACCAGAAGACATGGAGAAGACAACCTTCATCACACAGTGGGGCACTTTCTGTTACAAGGTGATGCCTTTTGGGTTGAAGAATGCTGGGGCAACTTATAAGCGAGCCATGGTAGCTTTGTTCCACGATATGATTCACCATGAGATAGAAGTATATGTGGATGACATGATAGCTAGGTCTCAAACCGAGGGAGACCACATTGATCATCTACAAAAGCTATTTGACAGGTTGAAGACATATAAGTTGAGGTTAAATCTGAATAAGTGCACCTTCGGTGTAAGGTCTGGTAACCTGCTAGGGTTCATTATCAGCGACAAGGGTATTCAGGTAGACCCTACAAAGGTAAAATCCATACAAGAGATGCCGGCTCCCCATACTGAGAAGGAAGTTAAAGGTTTCTTGGGACGCCTAAATTAAATCGCCAGGTTCATTTCACATCTGACTGCTACTTGTGAGCCTATCTTCAAACTCCTGAAGAAAGATCAAGTAGTAAAGTGGAATGACAAATGCCAGACCACTTTCGAAAGAATCAAGGAATACCTTCAAGAACCACCAATTCTGATGCCTCCAATTGAAGGAAGACCTTTGATGATATACTTAATAGTATTAGACAATTCCATTGGGTGTGTGCTGGGGAAGCATGACGAGTCTGGTAAAAAAGAGCACACAATATACTACCTTAGTAAAAAGTTTACCGACTATGAAACACGATACTCACTGCTCGAGAAAACTTGTTGCGCTTTGGCATGGGCTGCTCGCCGACTAAGACAGTATATGTTGACTCACACTACTTTGTTGATATCTAATATGGATCCAATCAAGTACATATTCGAGAAGCCCGCTCTCTCTGGAAGAATAAAAAGATGGAAGATAATCTTAAGTGAATACGATATACAATATACAACCCAGAAAGTAGTCAAGGGAAGTGTATTGGCTGATCATTTGGCTCATCAGGCTGCGGATGACTACCAGTCCATGAATTTTGAGTTCCCGGACGAGAATATTATGCTAGTGACTGACTATGAAGAAGCTGGTCCAGATGAAGGACCTGAAGAAGGGTCCCAATGGACCATGGTTCTTGATGGAGCCTCAAATGCACTCGATAATGGCATTGGTGCTGTAATCATATCCCCCGAGGGCTACCATACTCCTTTCACTTCCTGACTATGCTTCAACTGTACTAACAACATGGCGGAATATGAAGCATGCATCATGGGTCTCAAAGCTTCTATCGACCTAAGAATCAAATTCTTGAGCGTCTTTGGGGATTCAACCTTGGTGATAAGTCAGATCAAAGGAGAGTGGGATACGAAGCATCCGAATCTCATCTTGTATAAAGAGCACGTGCTGACATTGCTCCCATATTTTGAGGAGGTAACCTTTGAATATTTCCCACGAGAGGAGAACCAATTAGCAAACGCGCTAGCCACCATGTCTTCTATGTTCAAAGTTAAGTAGGACAATGAAGCTCCCCAAATCACTATCGAGAGGTTGGAGAACCAGCGTACTGCTGTGAGATTGATACTAAAGAGGTAGCAGATAAACCACGAAGTAAAAAGGTATCTCGAGGCTCAAGAGTATCCCGACGGGAATTTGTCAATGATAAGAAGTTTCTGAGAAGGTTCTCCGCGAAATTCTTCCTCAATAATGGAATCCTCTACAAGCGCAACCATAACTGTACCTTACTGTGGTGTGTAGACAAGAGAGAAGTAGATAGGATTATGGCAGACTTACATGAAGGTACCTTCGGAACCCATTCAAGTGGACATACCATGGCTAAAAAGATCCTACGGGTAGGATACTATTGGTCCACTATGGAAGCAGACTGCTACCATCACTCCCGAACTTGTCATAAATTCCAGATCTATGCTCATAAGGTGCATGTACCTCAGGTTCCCTTGAATGTCTTGACGGATCCTTGGCCCTTTTCAACCTGGGGCATTGACATGATCAGAGAGATTAGACCTACCGCTTCCAATGGGAATCACTTTATCCTAGTGGCCATTGATTACTTCACGAAGTAGGTTGAAGCTTCCTCTTTTGCTACCGTTACCAAGAATGTTGTGGCGCAGTTTATCAAGCATAACCTGATCTATCGGTATGGTGTGCCAGAGAGAGTCATCATGGATAATGGTACGAATCTCAATAACAAGATGATCACCAAACTCTATAAGCAATTCAAGATATAACATCATAATTCTTCTCCCAACCTGCCGAAGATGAATGGCGTTGTTGAAGATGCTAACAAGAATATCAAAAAGATCCTACAGAATATGATGATGACATACAAAGACTGGCATGATATGTTACCATTTGCTCTTCATGGGTATCGTGCCTCAGCACGGACGTTAACAGGGGAAACACCCTACTCTCTGGTATATGGCATGGAGGTTGTTCTGCCTATTGAGGTCCAGATCCCTTATCTGAGGATTATGAAGGACGCGGGTTTGAACAAAGACGACTGGATCCAGACTCGACTTGATCAACTGAATCTGATCGATGAGAAGAGACTTAGTGTTGTCTGTCTTGGTCAAATGTATCAAAAACGGATGATCAAGGCTTTCAACAAAAAGTTCAGACGCCAAGTATTTTAAGTCGGGGATCTAGTGATCAAGCGCATCATACTTCCGCAAGGTAATCACAAGGGCAAATGGACTCCCAAATATGAAGGGCCGTTTGTGTTCAAAAACATTTTCTCGGGTGGAGCCATGATTCTGACCACCATGGACAGTGACGACCTTCCTCACCCTGTTAATGCAAACATAGTGAAAAGATACTACACATGATTAAAGACCCGCTAGGTTGACTGGCCTAGGCAAAAATAAGGGCTTCCGGACGAACCAAAAGGGTTCGGGCAAAAATAAGGGATGAAAATGAAAAAAATCTGTACACCTGACAAGTCGAAAACCTGAAAAGGCAGCTTGGGCAAAAAAGGGTATCCCGGTGGACTGAAAACCCGAATGGGCGGTCTTGGAAAAAGTTAGGGATGTAAAGCGTATCACTATGTCCCATTGGATCACCTTGCGACCAGACCTCAGTATCAATTATCAAGCTCGAACGACACCAATCAATCTAGTCAGCTTCGGACAAGCAGCAAAGTGATGAGACGCTCGAAGACATAGAGGCAATAGCGGAATAGAAACTCAAGGGGATTATTACACATAGTTGTTCTCTTATCTTTGTACATAATATTGTATAGCTTTCCTTTTCACGACGGTGTTCTCTTACTAGAGCATCAGCTTCCTTGTACAAAAATGCATGCTATAGGCCAACTTCAAGAAATTAATACAAATCATTTTAATAAAACCATTTGTTTTTCTTTTTCTGTTTTGTTTTGAAAAAACGTCCAATGATTTATTCTTGACATATGCATTAGAATATAATTTCTATTCACAAATATTTACATATGAAACAAAAAGACAGTTGCTCATGACTTAAGGAACGAGGCAAAGCCTAATCCTGATAGTTACTCTGTTCAGCATGGTACAGGGGCATGGCCAGTTTTGAAACAAGGTCACCATTACATGCGATCCCATGATGTCTACACTCCCTAAAGAGTAGAGGCAACCAAAGCTTTGATATCGACTTCCCCAAACAGGAGCTACTTTCCCAGCAAAGTTCCTTCAGAGAGTCGACATCTATATTCGCCAACCGATTTTTATAATAGAAAGTGGTTCATGAAGTTTTCTCCCAAGCAGAATTTATTTCCCTGAATACAGAAGCTCAATCCCCCAACAGATTTATTCCTCCAATACAGAAGTTCATCCCCCAACGGAGTTTATCTCTCCGGATCAGCAAAATCATCTAGCAAAGCATCTCCTCTCTCAAACAGAGTTATTCCCCCATAGAGTTGGTTCCCAAGCAGAGTCTCTCCCTGGAAGAATATTCAAAAACAAAAAGAGTAAATCCAGGCATAGTCGTCTCCGTTCACCATCCCAGGCAGAAGTAGAAGAACCACTTTTTTCTACAACAGTCAAGAATTCAATTTCCAATACTCTCCAGCAGCAGCCATGGATTTATTTTCCCAGACTCGGATATGTCACAATAGCATCTCATGTTCATACATCATGACATGCGCATACATATTGCATATAACATAATCTCAGTTATTTTGAGAACATCATCACACAATACATTTCATGCATCACATATAATTAACCCTCTACCTTTTCAGGAAAGATGGTTATCATCAACATTTCCAACAGTTCAAGGTTAAACCCATGAAGATTTCCATGTCATTATCTGCAGACAACTAATGGAAAATTAGTTCCTAAAACCAAACGGGTCAACTAATCTACGTGATCAAATGAAGTAGCCCTACTATCCAGGCTTTCATTTTGAAGTAACCCTACTACCCAGGTTCCTTCTCATATCCCTACTATCCATGCTTTCATTTCGAAGTAACCCCACTATCCAGGCTTTCATTTCGAAGTAACCCTACTATCCAGGTTCCTTCTCACAACCCTACTATCCAAGCTTTCATTTCGAAGTAACCCTACTATCCAGGTTCCTTCTCACAGCCCTACTATCCATACTTTCATTTTGAAGTAACCCTACTATCCAGGTTCCTTCTCATAGACCTAATATCCAGGCTTTCATTTCGAAGTAACCCTACTATCCAGGTTCCTTCTCACAGCCCTACTATCCAGGCTTTCATTTCGAAGTAACCCTACTATCCAAGTTCCTTCTCATAGCCCTACTATCCAGGCTTTCATTTCGAAGTAACCCTACTATCCAGGTTCCTTCTCATAACCCTACTATCCAAGCTTTCATTTTGAAGTAACCCTACTATCCAGGTTCCTTCTTATAGCCTTACTATCCAGGCTTTCATTTCGAAGTATCCCTACTATCCAGGTTCCTTCTCATAGCCCTACTATCCAGGCTTTCATTTCTAAGTAACCCTACTATCCAGGTTCCATCTCACAACCTTACTATCCAGGCCTTCATCTCGAAGTAACCCTATTATCCATGTTCCTTCTCTTTTATCTCCAGACAATAGTTTATAACACTGTAAAACCTAGACCCGACCAGATAAAATTGATTTAACTCTTCCCCAGTAAGTCTCCGTGTAGCCTAGACCCTAACCAGATAAGTAGTTTACTTCTGTCTCCTCAATCAAGAGTTAATTCCCCAGTAGAGTAATGGACAACCGAAGCTCCTAGACTCTATTTCCCAGGACATGAATCAACATTCCCCAGCGACGTCCTCCTCAACAGCAGGTACATGAATTCTCGCAAAGGAATCTCTTATGCGACTAATATCTTTTTCTAGATGGAATCTTTAAGCCCATCTCCGACGATTCTCCGTCATCTACTTTAAATTGCATCTGTAAGCCCATTCTCGATATTATCAATCGACATTCACTTCATACGAGTGCAAATTTCTGGGCACTCTAGTGTTCAATCATCTTCCACCTTCAGATCACGAAAGGCAGACCAACCAATCTACATCCTCAGGTTTAAGAATATTGAATAGGGGCAGCTGTTGTACCCCAACATTTCCCCTCCCATTTTCACACAAAACATACTCCTAGAGGTTCTCAATTGCTCAAGTTGACTAAGGATTGACCAGACAAATCCTCCTCCTAAGATAATGAGCCTCAAACCAGGGTTTCACTCCTCATCAAGATGTTTGAGTTACAAGGGCCCTAAATGGTTTCCATTTCCATAATATGCCCTCAAGATCATCCATGTCAAGTTTCATGCCTTGCACAAGAAGTTTGCTCAGTCAACTACTCAGATGCCTGAAAATCAACCATACTAGGTCAAAAGTCAACTGTGGCCCACATACAGTCAAAATTCAATATTTTTGGTCAACATCAATATTTTGAAGTAATATCCATCATTTGATCAAGGACTGATCATGATTCCTCATGGAATGCCCCAAATTCATCAAAACTCAAAAGTTGCTAAATTAGGGTTTTTGTAGGAAAAGTCAACCAAACATTGACCAGACATAACTTTCTCATACTTTATCAGAAATTTCTCATCCAAGGCTCATTTTGAAGAGAATTAAATTCCCTACAATTCATACTCAGCCCTCAAGTTCAAGAAATTTACTCATGAAAAGATATAAATTCAGACATTATAGGTCATTTCAAAAAGTCAACAAAAACACCTTTTGGGTCAAAGCTCCTTACATGAACATGAAAGGTCCAATTGGGATGAAACTAAAGAGTTTGTTTAGAGGACATCATAAGATTTCTAAAACGTCCAAGAACACCCTCTTAGGGTCAAAATTGAGAGAGATATGCATTGTCAAAGTTGGCCATTTTTGGGAAATTTGCACAAAGTCAACAATGCCCAAAATTGCATTTTTTCCACATGGGCCCATCCTTTCAAGATTGAATCTCAGTCCTAGCATGGTCCACGACCTATGGGACCCTCCATGCCTTTTTGTTTTTGTTTATTCAATTTATTTTAATTTTTATTCATTTAAAAATCAAATAAATTCAAATAAAATCAAATTAAATCAAATTTGTGGAATGAGATTTATTTTGCATTGAATTATAGATCTCATATGCTGTCAATGGCCAAAACAAATCGTGCAAGCTCCAAAACAAGGGAAAATCTCCAATTTTGGAAAAATTTGAATCAAACTTCAAGGCCATTACATCTTTGGATTTTTGCTAATTCTGTTGACCTAATCTGATTCACTACTTATAACAAAGCATTGTGAACCCTAAGGAGGAGAATTTGTGTGCAGCCTGCCTCCCTAAGAGCAAGAACAAAGTTCAACTTTTTGTGAAAAAAGTGCAGATCAGATTCATAGAAACTCACTGAAGCTGTTGCAAGCATTCATACGGCCTGAAACATCAAGAACCGTGTTCTCTCACATCCACGATTTGTGTTCTTTTCCAAAACTAGGTTACAATGATTTACCCATCATGAATCTGTTTTGTTCATGTATCCATGCTTGATATCATATTTTCAATGATTTTGATTAGTTTAATTGAAGTTTAAGCGCAGGAATAGCTTCTTGCCATGGCTAGGGTTCATAAGCTCGAATTTGGGGTTTGCTTCTCTAGGGAAAATTGGCCCAGATCATGAGTACCATAGCACTCAAGGGGTTATTTCCTGTTGATCCATGGCTTTGGATATAATTTATGTTGCTTGTATTGCATGTTTGACATTTGCAGGTTTGTAGCCACACACAAGAATCGTCAATATAGCGTATAGTGACGAGTTCGTCCGTAGGTAAAAACTCTTTCTAAAACAACAGTCCCTGGGGAAGAAGATGAGGGCGTGGCAGCATATCATTGGCTTGTTTAAAACCCGCGCATTTTTACTGGGCATAATGCTTTGTTTCACTTATGTTTTATTTGTTTGGTTATGTTAAAGAATGAGTCCTCCAACACAGATGGTCAAGGAATGGAAGTGTAAAGCAAATGTCCTGGGTTCGATCCCAGGCGTATGCTTTTGGTATTTTTCTTGATATTTCCTTGCAGATCCAATGTGTCTCCTAGCCAAGCGTCTACCGTGCGTCCTCAACATCTCATCCACTAGATCCATCATCAGTCCAGATCTAGTACACCACAGGCGTATCACATGGTGAACCCTCCAAAGGCTAATGACACTGGATCAGGCGCAGCCTTGGGCCAACTATTCTGGGCCTGGAAAATTCAACCATGCACCTCCCAGAATTACTTTCACACTAGGCCCATATTATTTCTTTTTTTTTTATTTCTTTTTAATTGTTGGTTTTTAATTATTTTACAAAATCATTGTTTTCTTTAATTAAATAAAAAAAATCATAAAAACACAAAAATTAGAATTAGGCTTTTTTATATAAAATATTTAATTGCATTAATTAATTAGATTAATTAGGATAATTTAAATTCCTTTTTTTTTTATAATTAAAATTAGTTAGAAGTTAGGTTAGTTTGCAAAAATTAATTATTTTCTCTCAAAAAAATCCAAAAAATATTTTTCTTTATTCACCAATTAAATATCTTTGAATTTAATTTTAATTCCATATTTAATTTCATTGCGCGTATTTATTTCATTATTTTTCCAATTAATGTAATTGCTCCGAGTTTGTAATAGTTTAACTTAGGTTTATTACTATATTCATTTACTGTTTTTTCCCCGGTTTTTGATTATGTAATCCCCCTCCCCAAGGCCTTGTAATAACTAGGTTTAAATTTCCCGCATTCTAATTTTCGTCATTATAAACTGTTAGATGATTGATAATAGGATTGTATGCAAAAGATCACAATTTAAAACAGTAGAAAACCCTAAATGTACAAAGATTAAATTAACTGGAAAAAAAAACAAACATTTGCACATGCTCACTCCTAGGGTTTGCCCCATCTCGGTCGCCTTCGGTAAAAAGTCATGTAGTATAGGGAGTTTTAGTGGTTGCCCTATAGTCCCAAAAGATAAAAAATGACCCATTCGAATGTTGCCTCGGAAAGATCTTTAGGACTCTAGGGTAACTACTAAGGTTTCCTAATCATTGCTTTAGTGATCGTAATTGTCCCTTTTGATTGTCCCTTAAACTCCAATGATGGAGCTACCTATTCCTTAATAGTAGGATAATATTGTCTAAAGGAAATAAGAAAATAAACAGACTTTTTTCGAGTAGGTAGAAACTCTTAAGTACTTGCTCAAAACAACAAATTTTTACACTTACACTTTCAAACAAAATTTTCAAACTAAAGTTTTCAAAAACACTTTATCACATCCTTTAGGACTGATACAAGGGTTACCATAAAGTGAAACGCTTCACTAAGGCAATTTCAAAACTTTTTCAAAACACACAAACACATAAAAGCAATTTAAGAATGAGCAAGTACCTAAGAGCCCATGGAAAACCATGGATAGAAAGGATGCTAACACCTTCCATTTCTATAATCTACCCCCATGTACTCAGAAACATCTCGAAAAAGGTTTTTTCTGTTCTTTTTCCCTTTTCCTTTGTTGGATGAAATTAAAGTCGGTGTCGACTCTTGCTTACCGCGACATTTGCGAACAAAAAACGCAAACCAGTAAAAATAGTCGGTTCTGCCACCGTATCACAATCCCCAAACATAATTTTATCATTGAGGGTTTAACACATAAATTAGAATTAGGTTATGATGAGTAATTATCCTTACCCACTCTTCATTATACAACTCATTAGATAGTTATAACCCCACTCTTACCTTGAATTTCCTAGCTTGAGTTCTCTTCCCTTCTAGAATGGAATATTCTCCAATCCCTAGCTTACTCTTCTCTCTTTAGTTCTCTTTTTCTCCAATTCCACGATCGTAACAAATGAAAACAAATTCTCTAGTTCTCCTTTTGTCACTCTTACCCCTTGAACCCTTTCTATGACATTCCACTTATACCCTCACTTAACCACTTAAGATTACCAAAAAACCCTCCTTATCTCCATATTACTATCATTTCTATTTCGATTATTATTAGTATTATTCCAACTAACTAAAATAAAATAAATTATTCATTAATATTATTATTACTAATATTATTTAATCTATTTAAATCTAATTTAAATAATACCAGTGACAATAATCTCTCGCCACCCCTATGTTTCTACAAAATTACTCACACACCCCGAACACCTTAATTTCAATATTTCCAAGGTAACTACCCCACATCAATGGCATCACAACACACCAAAAGTCCCACCAACGCATATAAATACACAAAATCACATAATTAATCAGGAAAAAAATTAAAATAAAATTGGGGCATTACATATTGTAGCATCTTTTTCCTCTTCCTTTATGTTGAAGAAGTGTTGCTAAATCATCTTCAATAATGCAGGTTGTTGTACCCAAAAATTTACCCTCTCATTTATCAAGTATTTTCTCACAAGATCTCCTTTGGTTCAAGACCGCACAAGGGTTGATCAGCTCAAGACACCTCCTTAAGCACTGATGACTGAAATTATGGTTTGAGATTGCACAACTATAATTGAACTTTTAGTGCCTCATATGAATTTCATGGATCATCATGGACCCTCAAGATTGTTCATGTCAACTTTCAAGTCTTGGATCACATTTTTGCTCAGTCAATTGATCAGTTGACCTAAAAATCAACTATATTGGGGAAAAAGTCAATTGTGGTCAATTTACAGTCAAAATTCATAATTTTTGATCCATATAGACATTATGAACTCATATATGTCATTTTATCAAGTTTGGACCATAATTCCTCAAGAAATTTGATCAGATCATCAAAAGGGCAAAATGGTCAAAATTAGGGTTTTGACTGAGAAAGGGCAATTTCTGATTTTTGGCCTAGCAAATGGTTAATTGGTTTGAGGCATGATCTCAAGGTTTAAAATGCATCATTTTGACATAATGGTATGACTCAAAAATTCCCTAAAGATCAATTGATTGATAGTTGATTTTCAGTCAACTGATCAAAAGTCAATTGTACACTGAAAAGTCAAACTTTGACTTTTTGGTCAAAATCAAGTGTCAAAGATTACAATTCATCAAAACATGTCAAAATATGAAACATTTTCATCAAGAAATCAAAAAGTCAATATTTCATTTTGAATAGTCAAAGTTTCCAAACTTAGAAATTTTTCTAAGTGTTGAAAACTTCATATTTTTTCACAAATTTGAGCCAATTTTTCACCATGATACAAGATGATTCAAAGGAAACTTTCAACATGAAAGTTGTAGATCTCAATGAGATATAAAACATTTATTTACACAAATTCTCCTAGAAATTCATGGATTTCAAGATATGATTTTGTGAATACATGTTCATGAAACTTGGAAACTTAGTGAAATTTTGCCCTAGTTTAGGTAGGATTTTGACCTAACTTCATGGCAATTTTTCACATAGTTCCAAGGGGAATTTTCAAAAGTGATTCAAATAGGGGTCTTAGAGCATATTACAAAATTTCTAAAATTTCCAATATCTCTTTGATATCATGTATGAGCAAGGAGAATCGAAGGCATAAAGATGGCATTTCATTCTTGAATTATAGGTCATTTCCATGATGAATAAGAATTCAAATCCATGCTAGGATGCACAATATTTGCTTTGCAAGCCTCAAAATTGCTTGGCACTCCATAATTAAATGTTTGCACAACTGTTAGAGGCTTTAATCTAAGCATTCAATCTATTGCCCATGCTTAATGCCATTTTGGCAAGAAAGTGCACATTACCATTTTGGAAAAGTAGCTTTTATGCACAAAATCAGTTCTTGAGCTTTGCACTTGTTTGCTTCTAATCCTACATAACCTATAACCCAAAATAAACTTGTCTCAAGCCTCTAACAACTCAGCCCATGTTTGTACTATGCCTTGAAACCATGTTTTCACATTTCTTCAAAATCAAGTAACATAGCCATAACTCTAGATCTTGCACTTATGACCCTCTCAAGTGCTAGAACCTTTTCCTTACTTATGCACAAGTTATTTGCATCAAAACACACGAATACACAAGCTCCAAAACTTCCCCAAACTCAGAACTGAATCACAAACTACCATTGTTGCATATTCTGACCAAGAACTTCAAACTTCCATTTCACTCGTGCGTTTCTTGGCCTTTTGCTTCCAAAAGCTTCCAAACATCATACATAGGCCATCCCTATCCTTGTTATACGACTGTAACACCATCTTCATCCATTTCCAAGTTCAAAAAAAGAGCATCACAATTAGACTTCTCCAGACCATTCCAGCCACCTTCAGCTCAAGCCAGCCATTGAATTAGCTTCCTAGAGGTCCAAGGAAGCTAACCTGATCATGACCATCACTTGAAACAAGCTCAAACTCATTTCACGATTTCCAGTTTTGAGGTATTTTTCTTGAACTTCTATCTCATTATTTAGGCATTGTTAGGCTTGCATTTGTGAAGATAGAATGTAGACATCATAGCCCTGAAACTAACCATGTCCTTAGATTTCATTTATGTTGCTTAAGCATGGAGAATTTTGAGTTTGAATTTGCTGGAACGTTTAGGTCAGAATTTGGTACTTTCATAAATTCATCCTTATCTTTGAATATTAGCTTAATTTAGTTACATGGTTGGATTCGTGTTAGAAAAATGCACAAGTTTCATGTTCACATTTTTGAAAATGATTGAGGAATGAGCAAGTTTGAAATCCTTTAGCTAGAGGTTGAAGATGAAGTACAGTCACGACAAAATATGTGTTATGTATTTATTGTTGTGCCAATGTTAACGGATGTATCACCACCCCAGTGGTTAAAGCGCGCGCCTGTCACACCTTGGACCTGGGTTCGAGCCCCAGCGTCCGTTTTGCTTCTTTTTTTCATATTTTTCTGTTTTCTTTTTTTGTTTGAACAGGTTTGGGGCCTCTAACATGGGCCTGTTTGTTTTTTTTCTTCTTTTACTAACCCCTGACTATGTTCAGCACCCCTGGCCAAATTTTTATTATTATTTTCTTTTTCTTATTTTATTTTATGTCTTATTATTATTATTATTATTAATAATATTATTTTTATTGTTATTAATAAAAATCCAAAAATATTTTATTTATCATTTTTACACTTATTTAGTTTATTTGTTTTATAAAACTAAAAGAACAAAAACATTTTCTTAATAAATTAATTTCTTTCTTAATAATTAATATTTAGGTTTAGGTTTAACTATTATATTATTTTCTTGCAATTAAAATTAATTTAGAACTTAGGTTTCCTTTAATTAATTAATATTCGTATTATTTTTATTAATTTAAAACCTTTTCATAAATAAAACCCTAAAAAATCTTTTTTAGCTAATTTCTTTTCCTATTTAGTTTAAGTTAATTTTATTTAATTTTCATTAATCATTTTTTCTTAATTAAGTTTAGGCTAAAACTTTTTCCATAAAAACCAAACAAAAATCATTTATTTTTTTGTTTTCATTTATATTCTTGCATTTTTATTCAAATCTTGTACAATATTCAATATGGTTGTAATAATTATTTAGATTCAATTTTCTTGCAATTTCCCCATTTGTAAATTTGTACACCCCCTACCCTAATGATGTAATAGCTTAGTATTTTTATTTTCCGCAATTTAATGCTTTATATATAAATGCTAGTAAATTAGGGTTTGTATGGAAAGATAAAATCAATGCTTAGAAAACCCTAATTCAAAGACAAAACAATGCATGTAAATCAATACACCTGCACACTTACACCCTTAGGGTAAATTAATTTGTTGCCTTGAGAAATAAATGGCCATGTTATGCATGTGGGGTATCTTAGCAAAAATAAATCAAAATACAAGATCATAGTCCCTCGATGACACTATCAAAGTTCCCTTTAAAAAATGATCTTAGTCCCTAAAGAAAATGCTAAGATATCTTACAACATTGCTAATCATGGCTATACAATGACCCATGCCCGTCCCTTTTACATCCAAAGATAGGGATTCTTACCAAATCAATGGTAAGATAACAATATCAAAGGAAAGTAAGAAATGAGCAAAGACTTTTGAGTAGGTAGATTGTTCCTAGTTGCTTGCTCACTTTCAAACCAAAACATCCTTGCTATTTTGAAAACAAACACCAACCCTTTCAAAACATATTACAAACTTGAAACATTTTCAAAAGACAAACACTTTGTACGCGTTCTTATAGAAACGAGAGTCATTGCAAAGAGGACACCTTTTCAAAATCACTTTCAAAAACACATTCCACAAACACCTCTTTGAACTATTTCTAAAACAACACTTTGTACGCGTTCTTATAGAAACGAGAACCATTACAAAGACATTTTCAAAATACTTTCGAAACCCACACCACAAGCACATTTTAAAACAAAAGCAAGTGATCTAGCAAGCAACTAAGAGCCCGTAGATAACTACGGATAAAAAGGGTGCTAATACCTTCCTTTTTCATAATCTACCCCTCGAACTCAAGAAAACATCTCAAAGGTCTTTCCTGTTCTTTTCAACCGTTCCTTTTGGATAAAAGAAAAGTCGGTGATGACTCTTGCTATCCGCAACATTTGCGATCAAACGCAAAACAACCAAGTCAGTTCTCCCACCGTGTTACTGAACTGGCGACTCTGCTGGGGATAATTTTAAAAGTGGGGGTACCTTAGGGCTAGATCACATTTACTTGCTTTCATTGTTTGATTTGTTTGCTTTACATTATGGTTCCTTGCTTGGGCTTACTTTGATCCTCCACCCGGATTTGGGACACCTTGTTAGGTAAGTAGCAATAGATTGTGGAAACTGTACGACATAGATTGATATAGTTGAAATGATGGATATGTTAGTGTGACGCATTTATGGGTATTGGTATCCCTTGTGTTGAATCGAGGAGAATACGGGCCACTGAGTGGCGTCATGAAGCACTAACTGACTTTAGAACCTTAATTGAACAAACTTAGCCAATTAGGACGTAGTGAGATAACCGGTTTCGGTGGAAATCTGAAAATTGGTTGATACTCGATACTACACTCATTGAGACTAGACTTTTGGGATATCCCGACCGCAAGAAAATATTGATTATGTTGGGACAATGCCTAAAAGAAAGGTCAGTGATATTGAGACCCCTTAGAACCCGATTACTATAAACTAGGACAGGTTTAAGCCAACTAAACTTCAAGAGGGTACTTACCTATAAACTCCATGCAAGCCTAAGCCAAAGGACTTGTTTTTGCCTTGTGTGTATATGCTTACTTGTACATAACATCATGAACATCATAACATCATATGCAATCTCACTAACCATTTCAAGGATTTAGGAATTTATCTTTGTTTTTATTTTGTAGGCCATGAACTTCGTCCGAAGAAACACCATCCGAATCAGCTTCGTGAAAGCACACCCTCAGCTCCAAGAGTTAGCATCAAGGGTGCTCGAAGATTCTCCTTTTACCAAGAAATATGGATGACTCATCAGTTTGGCTACCTTCAATTTCCAAGAAGAAATGATGTGTGTGCTCTTCCAATTCTTTGATCCCATACATCATTGCTTCACCTTTCCTGACTATCAATTAATACCTGCACTAGAAGAGTTCTCTCTACTATTAGGAGTGCCCGTGCTTGATCAGATACCGTTCACCGGTCTGGAAGGGATCCTGAAACCTGAGGTCATGGCCGAAGCTCTACATCTGAAGAGAGCCAACATCATAGCAAATTAGGAGACTATAATCATAGTCAAAGGGTTCCTAGCTGTTGTACCCCAAAATTTGCCCTCCCATATTCTTCAAGATTTGCCAAGATCAAGCTTCAAAATCCTTCAAGGGTTGCACAGTCCAATTGCCTCCTAACACAGTCAAAATTAGGGTTTTGGTTCTTGCAAAGAAATTGAGGTTTCCAAGGGTCCAATCAAGTCCCAAATGCCTATAAACATTGTCAAGCATCCATATGTCAAGTTTCAAGACTTACAGCATCAAGTTGCACAGTCAAAAAACCCTAAATGCTTCACAGTCAACTGCAGAGGCAAAATGGTCATTTGACAGTCAAAAGTCAAAATTTTTGGTCAACTTATTATTTTGAAGCCACAAACATCATTTGATCAATTCTTGATCATGATTCTCAAAGCATGGCTCAAAAAGTCTCAAGATGCAAAAGTTTCTATTTTTGGACAGCTGAAAAGTCAACTGCAATTTGACCAAGGCATAACTTCCTCATGGTTTATCATAAAAATCCCATACAATGCTCATTTTGAAGGGGATGACATTCCCTACAACTCATCTTCACACTCCAAGTCCAAGAAATGCTCTCACAAAAAGTTATCAATTTCAACATTATAGGTCATTTTCAAAAGTCAACAAAAAGGCACTTTAAGTCAAAGACCATAACTTGAGATTGGTAAATCAAAATGACATGGGACCAAAGGCATTAGTTAGAGGACTTCAAGACATTTCCAAAATGTCCAAGAACATGATCATAGCTTCAAAATTGAGCAAGATATGCATTGGAGAAGTTGGGAAATTTTTGGGAACTTTCAAAAGTCAACTTTTCCTAAAACACTTCAATTTTGCTAATGGGCCTCAAATTCTTCCTTGAATCATTACCCAA
The DNA here is from genome assembly GCA_948472305.1 of Vicia faba. Lineage (NCBI taxonomy): Eukaryota > Viridiplantae > Streptophyta > Magnoliopsida > Fabales > Fabaceae > Vicia > Vicia faba. Next base: position 892,821,915 of record OX451740.1, read on the forward strand.
AGCCTATGCACGACCCATTGAGCTCAAGATGATTTATTTTCTTATTTTTAATTAATTAATTGAATTTTTATTCTTATTAATTCATTTAATTAGTTTTAATTGTAGAAAAATATCAAATAATGGTTTTCAAATCTTTTTATGCAGCAAATATACTCCAAATATGCTAAAGATTTCGTGCATCATCGAAGGGGACAAGATCTTCCATAATTGGAAAAGTTTCATTGAAAAAAAGATTGAAATTTCATGATTGAAAATCAAATATTCAAATCATAAATTCATGGATTCACGAGCTTTGTTTTGACCTAATTTGCTTCACATACTTATGCATAACCTAACCCTATTCAGAGAGACACGAAAAACTGCTAAGAAGCCATAACCAATTTGCAACTTTTCAACCAAAACTTGAAAACTGAAATCACACTTGCAGGGTAATTCAAGGCCTCAAAATGTTTCCATTGCATTACTGACATTGCTAGGAAGCTATTGGCATCAAGAACATATCCTCACACTCCAAGAAACGGTAGAACAGAGTCACGTTTCTTCACAAATATTTCATAATCGAATTTTAATTTCCACGCATCATTCATGTGTTTTGATTATTGATTTATGCTACTAATATCTCCCTGAAGCTTTTGGTAACGTTTAATTGTGCTAAAACTGCTTGAAATGAAATTCAGCATGGATGAAACCTAGGGTTTCAGAAGCTTTAAAATAGGGCTTTCTTGTAGAGAAAAAATTGGACCTTGAGACCTATGCAATTGAATTCAGGAGCTCCATACGAATTGAATGGCGACCTCGCGCTCAATTTATATTAATGCATCTTCTATTCGCTATTTTTCGTGGCTATGCTTAGTGGGGGTTTAAAACCCCCGCTACTTGTTTCATATTTGCAGGAATAACAAGGAAGAAGATGAACGTGGCATTGCATGATTGGGGCGTTCAAACTTTGGCGCGGTTTTTTTTAATATTTCAACATAATGGGCATATTTTATATATTATATTTTCTATCCATTATGTATACAAACAAACGCAATAGCTCAGCTGGATGGAAACGTGTCCCTCAAGCATTGGGACCTGGGTTCGATTCCCAGGTCCCCCCATATACTCTTCATATTTTTTCCAATGCTTTCAGGTACATCACCCATCAAACGTCTCACCATACAGCCTCACGCATAGCTTGCCAGATGGCCTGGATGAATGATCTGAAGGCCACAGAATGAAGTCCATGGTAGGGCTCAGTCAATGAACGTACACACAAGCGTGGAAAGTCAAACAAGGCCTTGGCTAATGGGCCTGAATTACTTCCAAGCACCTCCATATGGGCCTGACACCCCCTTGGTTTGCATCTTTCTTTTATTTATTTTCTTTTCAATTCTAATTCTTTTTTTAATTGTTTTAATTGTTTTTTATCATAAAATAATTTTCCATAAAAAATCAGAAACCAAAAAAATAAAATATGTTTAATAATATTTAATTCCACCATTAAAATATTTTTGTAAATAAATTTCAAAAACTAACTTAGTTAAATTAGGTTTTAAACTTTAATCTTTTCTTAATAAATAAAATACATAGAATTAGGTTTTGACATTTTATCTTTTTCTTAATTAATTCTTCCTCATTATTTATTATTATTATTAACTATTATTTTTGTAAATAAACATGTAAATTAAATAATTTAGTTAATTAGCCTAATTTTGACCTTTTTCTTTAATAATTTAAAATAATTTAGAACTAGGGTTTTCTTTAATTCTTTTTCTTTATTTCATTAAACACCAAAAAACATAAAAAACATTTTCTTTAATTAAGTAATAATTAAGTCCTAATTCAATTTAATTTCAAGCAAAAAAGGGCCAAAACCCTCGGACGTTCAATTTTAATTTCTATTTCGCACATTTATTTTCTTTTATTGATTATTATGTAACTGCTTTCTGGATGTAATAGTAATTAGGAATTTATTTACTTTCCGCATTTTTATCAAAAACGGGTCTTTGTACTTTGGTGATGTATAGACCCGTGCCTTGTAATAGCGTAGCTTTTATATTTCTGTATTTTAATTTTCCGCACTATTAAATTCTAACTTTGTATGAAAGAATGTATGCTAATTTAAAAACAAGCGTAGCTCACAATGCCATGATCAAAGATAACTGTTAACATGAAAACAACACACAAATACACACACCACTTCTAGGGTACGCCTCACTTGTTGCCTTCGAAACGTGGTCGTCAAGTATAGGATGTTTTAGTAAGTCCTTATGTCCATGATCCAGTTGCCTCGAAACAGTTGCCTCGAAACAGTTTCCTCGAAACGGTTGCCTCGGATTAAAAAAGGATCAAGGACATAAGGGTAGCTTCTAAGGTGTCCTACTGTTGCTTCGGTGACCACACTGTCCCTACAATCGAATTGACCCGAACACCTCCAACGGTGGTGCTACCTACCTCTCAATGGTGGGATGGCACTACCTTAGGGACTTCTACACAGCTTAATACCTTAGGGTAGGTAGATGACTCATAGATACTTGCTCTCTTCTAAAAACGAAACAAAAACCTTTTCACACCGACACTTTCAAAAAGCTTTCAAAACAATTTTTCAAACACTCTTGAGGACTGATACAAGAGTTATTCAGAAATCTTTCAAAGAAACTTTTTCAAACCCACTCACACTTTGAAAAGCAAAGATTTTGAAAACATAAGAGCAAGTATCTAAGAGCCCATGGATAACCATGGATAGAAAGGGTGCTAACACCTTCCCTTTTTATAAATCTACCTCCCGAACCGAGAAACGTTCTCATAAGGAATTTTGCTGTGCTTTTGTCCTGTCCATGTTGGAGAAAATAAAAGACGGTGGCGACTCTTGCTTCCGCGACATTTCGCGAACCAGCGTTAAACAGTCAGTTCTATTTCCACCGATCACAGAACTGGCGACTCTGCTGGGGATAATTTAAAGTGAGGTGTACCTTAGGACTAAGATCACTTGTGTTTTCAATTGCTTTCTTTGCTTGATTTAAATATTGTGGGCCTGTTTCGGGAAGTTCTATAGATCCTAACCCGGATCTGGGGGATACCTTCTTAGAAAGTAGCAACAAGACTGTGAGGGCACTGTGCGGGGTATACCGACACGGTTGAAGCAGTCTGCTACGTTGATGTGGCACTTTGGTGAGTACCGGTAACCCTTGAGTCCAGTCAAGGAGAGTACGGGGCCGCCGCGTGGTGTCGTGAAGCATCAACTGACCTTAGGAACCTTAATTGAACCATCTTGGCCTCTTTAGGGTAGTGAGATAACTACTTTGGTGCAGTCCAAAGTTGGTTGATACTCGATGCTACACTCAGTTGAGGGTTGTTTTCTTGGGATATTTTGATCGCCAGTTCAGTGGCTAAATCGAAACGATGAACACAGAAAACAATCCAATGATATTGAGATCCTTATAACCCGGTTACTTTGATAGGACAGGTTTGAGCCCACCAACTTCAAGAGGGTAGTACCCCAAACTTCATGCTGGCCTAAACTCTAAGGGTTGTGGTGTGACTTGTGTGCCTTATCATGTTTGCTTTTGTGAATACTTGTGGTGTGTTTTATCATAACATCATAACATCATACAACATCATATGCATCCACTAACCATTTCAGGGGTTCGAATCTTCATCTTTGTTCTTGTTTTGTAGGACATGGAAACTATCCGCAGAAAGACAATTCAGATCAGCCTTGTAAGGATCCCTCCTCAGCTTAAGGAACTTATATCCAGGATTCCCGAGAGCTCTTCTTTCAGTGAAAGGCATGGAAGACTTATCAGTTTGGTCAACACCAACATTGAGGAAGATATGATAAAGGTCCTATTCCAGTTCTTTGACCCTCTGCATCACTGCTTTACTTTCCTGGATTATCAACTGGTGCCTACATTGGAAGAGTTCTCCCGGCTTCTGAAGATCCCTATCCTTAGTCAACTACCCTACAACGGTACGGAAAAGGAACCCAAACTTAAAGAGATTGCTAAAGCCTTACACCTACAACCATCTGACATCAAGGGACATTGGGAAGTTAGAAGTGGTATCAAAGGGTTCTTGGCCAAGTTTCTGTTTGAGAAGGCCCAAGAATGTTGGAATTCCCTTGACCTACAAGCCTTTGAAGAAGTTGTGGCTCTCCTTGTCTATGGGTTGGTGTTGTTCCCGAATCCCGATCAGCTTATAGATATCAATGCTGTCAAGATCTTCATGTCTAGGAATCCTATACCTACGTTGCTTGGGGACATCCTTCTTATCATGTTACACTCGAACCATGAGAAAAAGAGGTGTTCTTATGTGTTGCACTTCTCTCCTGGGAAGGTGGTTTATTTCGCACCTTCCACAATCAGTTTTGAAGAATGAGCGGGGTTTGAGATGGTCACAACGATTAATGACTCTTACGCATGCTGATATACATTGGTGTTCTCGGTCCAGAGAAGACGTCACTATCATTGATCGTTACGGAGAGTACCCTAATGTTCCTTTACTTGAAATCAGAGGAGGTATTACTTACAACCCCTGTCTGGCCTTGAGACAATTTGGATATGCTTGGAGGGGTGGCCCTCATGACATGGTAATTCCTGACATAGTTTTTGACTTCGACAACGATGCACAAGGACTTCGCCAGAGATTTATCAGAGCTTGGCGGATGCCCAACAAGGTAGACAGCAAGACACTGGGGCACAAGAACTCCATCCCGTTGGAGCCTTATCTCAAGTGGGTACGAGCCCGCTCCCAGAAGTTAGTGATGCCATATCCTCATGTTCTCCCTGTGATCAAAGAGCCAGTTCTGGAAGGAGAGGTGTCCTACACCATTCAACATCCTGACATGCCTACATCCTGGGAAGAAATGCAGAAGAGCTGGATCCAGCTTAAGGAAGAACGGAATTCTCTTGAGTCCAGTCTACATGCTAGTGAGAAGAAGGTCTTGGAGCTCACCCGCCTACTGCACGAGGAAAAGACCCTCAACACTTACATAGCTCCAAAGAGAATGCGCAGTGTCTTTTGAGATTAATTTGCTTTGTAATGTTTGCCCATGAGGCCTTTGATGTACTGAATAATTATTTCTTAATGATAACATGTGTTCCTTTTTGTCTACAACAAATTTGAACTTTCGAACCCTTGAATGCATTGCATAAACAACATATCATGCATCATGTGCATAACAGGTACTCTTTTTTACAGGTGGTTTAATCTTCTTCGCTGTTTATTTTAGCTCGCCATCATGAATCCTGAATCATCTACTGAGCAGTCCATCAAGGCCCTCCAGGCTCAGAACGCCCAGTTCCAAGAGCTGATCATGAGTTTAGCCCAAGGTCAAGAGGAATTGAAGGCTCTGCTGGTCAAGAAGAAGAAGAGGAGAATTGTACTATTCAGCACCGGCCGGAGGTTTGGTAACACACTGCAGAATGAGGTTGATCAAGCTGGTTCTTCTGTAGGGAAAGGCAGTCCCCAACGGGGAAGGGTTCCTAGTCCGGTGGTCTCTGACAACGAGACTTATTTCAATGAGGAGCAGTATCCTCCAGCTGAAGACAAGTACAAGCAGTTAGAGGATCGCCTGAATGCCATGGAAATTCAACAAGTGCCTGGTTTGGATTTCGGAGACCTGGGTTTATCTTCTGGTGTGGTAATCCCACATAAGTTCAAAGCACCATCTTTCGCAAAGTATGACGGGGCGTCCTGCCCTAAACTACATCTCAGATCCTATGTGCGGAAGATCCAACTGTATACTGTGGATAAGAACTTATGGATCCATTTCTTCCAGGAGAGTCTTTCAGGGACTCATCTCGAATGGTTCTATCAGCTGGATGGAACCAAGGTTCGTAACTGGGAGGATTTGGATACTGCTTTTTACAAGCAGTATCAGTATAATGCCGACCTCGCTCCTACACGTACCCAACTCCAGGGTATGTCGCTAGGATCGGGAGAAGGTTTTAAAGAGTATGCGCAGAAGTGGAGGGACCTGGCTGGCAGGGTGCAGCCACCGTTAACCGACCGTGAACTAGTGGACATGTTCTTGGGGACCCTATCCGGGCCGTTCTTCAATCATCTCATTGGCAATTCATCTGCAGGGTTCACAGATCTCATTCTGACTGGGGAAAGGATAGAAGCCGGTATGAAATCAGGGAAAATTCAGAAAAGTGCGTCCTCGAGTTCTGAGAAAAAGCCTTTCAAGAAGGAAGCCAGTGCTGTGTATGGGCCTATGAGGCAAAACAAACCAGAACGCCGCCAAGCTGTCAACGCGGTGGTAATTGCAAAGCCTGCTGCCGCTCCTCGACAACCTAACCAACCAAGGGGTGAGAGACCCAGAAGAGAATATACTCGGCTTAGTATGACCTTGTCGCAGATCTTGCTGCAGGTGCTATCGACCAACTTGGTAACCGTCAGAGAAGCTCCGAAGGTGGTAAATACAACCTCTCTGATGTATAATCCCAACGCCCGCTGTGCTTATCACTCCGATAGCCCGGTGCATTCTACTGATGATTATTGGGCCCTAAGAAATAAGGTTCAGGACCTTATTGATGCTAAGGAGGTTCAGTTCGAGGCACCCGAGAAGCCTAATGTGGTGACAGCTCCCCTACCTGACCATGGGGTGAATGCTATCAGGGATGGTGACGAAGTGGAAGAATCTGAGTTCAACAGCTGGATCTGCCCGACAACCAACGGCGGACTGAATAATTGGACTGCAAAAGACTACACACCTGTTACTTTTGTTACTCAGTAATGAATTCCTTTGTTTCTTAAATTTGTAACGAACAATAAATTGAAACTTTATGGCCCAGTGTCTTACCCGGGGCACCGTGGCTTCATTTGTGAGGGCTTATTACTTGTCATTTCCATATATCATGAATAAAGACATTGGACGTTTTTTGCATTTCAAATCTTGTGCTCCCTTTCCTTCTTTCTTTCTTTATATATTGCAAAACAACTATATTTACACACACTCACTCATACAGGTTTCAATCCACTCTGGATCTCACTGGTAACGACTCTGCTACTGCCAGTTATGACTTCGAAAATCCGATCAACTTAGCCGAAGACGAAGGTGAAGATGATTGCGAAGTGCCTGGTGAGCTTGCAAGACTGTTACTCCAGGAAGAGAGGGCCATTCAGCCACATGAAGAGCCAGTGGAAACAGTAAATCTGGGTACGGAGACAGACATAAAGGAAGTTAAGATTGGTGCCAATCTGGAGCTCAGTGTGAAACAACGGTTGATCTAGATGCTGCATGACTATGTGGAAATCTTTTCCTGGTCCTACGAAGACATGCCTGGGTTGGATACCGACATTGTGGTCCATCACTTGCCTACCAAAGAAGACTGCCCTCCGGTTAAACAAAAGGTCTGCCGTATGCGTCCAGAGATGTCCGAAAAGATCAAAGCTGAGGTTATGAAACAATTTGATGCCGGGTTTCTAGCAGTGACTTCTTACCCTCAGTGGGTTGCCAACGTGGTTCCGGTACCGAAGAAAGATGGTAAGGTCAGAATGTGTGTCGATTACAGGGATCTGAACAGGGCAAGCCCCAAGGATGACTTCCCCTACCTCACATTGATGTTCTGGTTGACAATACTGCCCATCATAAGGTGTTCTCCTTCATGGACGGCTTCTCAGGATATAATCAGATCAAAATGGCTCCTAAAGACATGGAAAAGACTACCTTCGTTACTCAGTGGGGCACCTTCTGCTACAAGGTCATGCCATTCGGGTTGAAAAATGCTGGGGCAACCTACCAACGTGCCATGGTTGCTTTATTTCATGACATGATCCACCATGAGATTGAAGTGTACGTCGATGATATGATTGCAAGGTCTCAAACTAAGGAGGAACACCTTGACCATTTACAGAAGCTGTTTGACCGTCTGAAGTTGTACAAGCTGAGGTTGAATCCAAACAAGTGCACCTTCGGGGTAAGATCAGGGAAGTTGCTAGGCTTCGTCGTGAGCGACAAAGGTATTCAAGTGGACCCTGCCAAGGTTAAAGCCATACAAGAGATGCCAGTTCCCAAGACAGAGAAAGAAGTCAGAGGCTTTCTAGGACGTCTGAATTACATTGCCGGATTCATCTCGCACCTAACTGCTACCTGTGAACCAATCTTCAAACTGCTGAAGAAAGATCAAGTAGTACGTTGGAATGATGAATGTCAGGCCGCTTTCGACAGAATCAAAGAGTATCTCCAAGAACCACCCATTCTTATGCCACCGGTCGCAGGGAGACCTCTAATACTATACTTGACAGTACTTGACAACTCAATGGGGTGTGTGCTGGGGCAGCATGACGAGTCTGGCCGAAAAGAGCACGCCATTTATTACCTTAGCAAAAAGTTTACCGACTGTGAGACCCGATACTCACTGCTCGAGAAAACTTGCTGTGCTTTGGTATGGGCTGCTCGCCGGCTGAGACAGTATATGCTGACTCACACTACTCTGTTGATTTCAAAGATGGATCCAATAAAGTACATATTCGAAAAGCCTGCTCTGTCCGGAAGAATATCAAGATGGCAAATGATCTTGACGGAATATGAAATCCAGTACACGACTCAAAAAGCTATCAAGGGAAGTGTATTGGCAGACCACTTGGCACACCAGGCAGTGGACGACTACCATTCAATGAACTTTGAGTTTCCAGACGAGAACATCATGGTAGTGACTGATTGTGAAGTACCTGGACCGGATGAAGGACCTGAGGAAGGATCCCAATGGTCTATGCACTTTGACGGAGCCTTGAACGCTTTGGGTAACGATATTGGTGCTGTGATCATATCCCCTAAAGGCACTCATACTCCACTCACTGCCCGGCTATTTTTCAACTGCACCAACAACATGGCGGAGTATGAGGCATGCATCATGGGTCTTCAAGCTGCAATTGACTTAAGGATCAAGTTTCTGAGTGTCTTCGGAGATTCCGCTCTCGTGATCAATCAGATCAAAGGCGAGTGGGATACGAAACACCCAAACCTTATTCCTTACAAAGAGTGTGTGTTGACATTGATCCCCCATTTCACAGAAATAACTTTTGAACACTTCCCAAGAGAGGAGAATCAGTTGGCGGACGCGCTGGCTACAATGTCTTCTATGTTCAAGGTCAAATGGGATAACGAGGCTCCCCGGATCATTATCTGGAAGTTGGACGAACCTGCATATTATTGTGATCTTGAAGCTGAGATGGTAACTGAAAAACCCTGGTATCATGAGGTGAAGAGGTATCTGGAAGCTCAAGAATACCCTGAAGGTGCATCCATCAATGACAAGAAGTTTCTGAGAAGGTTCGCCGCAAAGTTCTTCCTCAGCAACGACATTCTATACAAGCGAAACCATGATTCAACCTTACTGCGTTGTGTGGATAAGGCTGAAGCAGAAAGAATCATGGCAGAACTACATGAAGGTACCTTCGGAACGCATTCCAGTGGACACACCATGGCAAAGAAGATCCTTCGGGCAGGATATTTCTGGTCCACAATGGAAGCCGACTGTTACCAACATTCTCGGACATGTCATAAGTGCCAGATTTATGCTGATAAGGTGCACGTTCGTCCAGTCCCTCTGAATGTCTTGACAGCACCTTGGCCTTTTGCAATGTGGGGCATTGATATGATCGGCGAGATTAAACCTACGGCATCCAACGGGCATCGCTTCATCCTGGTGGCGATCGATTACTTTACAAAGTGGGTTGAAGCAGCTTCTTATGCCACTGTAACCAAGAACGTCGTGGCACGGTTCATTCGGCATAATCTGATCTGTCGATACGGCGTCCCGGAGAGGATCATTACGGACAATGGTACCAATCTTAATCACAAGATGATCACTGAGCTCTGCGAGCAATTCAAGATACAGCACCATAACTCTTCTCCTTACCGGCCAAAGATGAATGGGGCTGTAGAAGCAGCAAATAAGAATATCAAGAAGATTGTGCAGAAGATGACAGTGACCTATAAAGATTGGCACGAGATGTTACCGTTTTCTCTTCATGGATACCGCACCTCAGCAAGAACGTCAACTGGGGCAACTCCCTTTTCCTTGGTCTACGGCATGGAGGCAGTCTTGCCGATCGAAGTCCAGATACCCTCTCTCCGGATAATGAAGGACGCAGGCTTGAGCGAAGATGACTGGATCCAAACTCGACTTGACCAATTAAACCTAATTGACGAAAAGAGACTCACTGCTATTTGTCATGGTCAAACGTACCAAAAACGGATGATCAGGGCATTTAACAAGAAAGTCAGACCACAAGAGTATCAAGTTGGAGACCTGGTAATCAAGCGCATCATTCTTCCTCAAAGTGATCCCAGGGGCAAATGGACCCCTACGTACGAAGGGCCATTTGTGGTTAAACATGTCTTTTCAGGAGGAGCCATGATTCTAACCACCATGGATGGTGACGACCTTCCTCACCCCGCCAATGCAGACATAGTAAAAAGATACTACGCATGATAAAAGACCCGCTAGGTTGATATGCCTAGGCAAAAATTAGGGCTTCCCGGCGAACCAAAAGGGTTTGGGCAAAATGAGGGATGAAATGAAAAAAATCTGTACACCCGGCAAGTCGAAAACCTGAAAAGGCGGCTTGGGCAAAAATGGGTATCCCGGTGGACCGAAAACCCGAAAGGGCAGTCCAGGCAAAAGTTAGGGATTAAAGCGTAATACTATGTCTCATTGGATCACCTTGCATCCAGAATCCGGTGTCAACATCAAGTTCAGACGACATCGATCAGTCAGCTTCATCTTCAACTAAGCAGCCAAGTGATGAGACGCTCGAAGATATAAAGGCGATAGCAGAGTGGGAACCCAGTGGGATTATTCTTTTCACACAGCTGTTTTGTTTCCTTTTTCCCAAAATTGTATAAACTCTGTTGTTCGGCGGCGTTATCTTACTAGGACGTCAGCCTCTTGTACATAAACGCCTATTTACAGGCAAATTCAAAAAAATCAATACAAATTCACTTCTCAGACCAATTGCCAATTGTTTTTTCCTTTTTCTGTTTTGTTTTACGAAGAACGTCCAAAGTTCAATTGTGATATATGCATTTGACACTAATTGCTAACTCATAAATATTTGCATGCGAAACAAAGGATTAATTACAGGTAATATCAGAAACAGGGGCAATAATAAGTTGTCTAAGCAATCTAATTGCTCTGCCCATCAAGGTACCAAGGAAAGTTCGGCTGAAGAACGTAACCCAGATACCTTCACTCCCCGCCGAGTAAGACAAGAATAAACAATTCTCCCCGAGCAGAGTTGGTCTCCCATCAACCCTAACAAGGCACAGTATCCCAAGCAAGTCAGCAACGCTCTCCCCCAAGCAGAGCTAGACCACTGTCAGCCTTAAGGAAGTTGGATTATCCCCAGCAAATCTCAATATTCCCCAGCGGAGTATACAAACACTCCTAACAAGCATCCCCGACAGTCTTGATCTAAGATTGTTCCCCGGCGGAATACCGAACATCCAATGGAGCCACTCCCCCAGTCCAATCTCAAAAGTTTCCCCAGGAAAGTGGAATCCATATCCCCAGCAGGTCTTGAAGCTTATCCCCAGTAGATTCTGGAAGCTTGTCACCTGCATAGTATGAACGCTCTCCCCCGGCTTTATTCAAAGGTTATTTCCCCACCAGGATATAACTGGGTTATCCTCAGCCAATTGTCACGGAAAGATCGTCCCCGACGAAGTTCTTCCTATCCCCCAGCGGAGTTCATCAAACCTCAACGAAGCTTATCAACAATGGTATCCCCAGCGGAGTTATCATCAGCATCTCAGCAAAGTGCCTCTTTCCCCACAGAGTAATTCCCCGCAGAGCAATCTATTCGCCAAGTTTATTCCCCAACGGAGTCAGCTTCTCCTACCGATATTCTTGCAACCATCATCCCCAGCGGAAACAAAGAATTCTATTCCTCAAACATCAGCCCAGGATTTAACTTCCCGGTACCCGTCAAGGATTTACTTTCCTAGACAAAAATACATTCATGAACATCATATCTTCATACATTATAGCATGCATACACGCATCATGAACATACAATCTCATTTATTCTGAGAACATCACGCATGTCATACATCATAACATCGCATACAACTAACATTTTGTCTTTTCAGGACAAAGGTTAATACAAAGATGATTACTACCAACTGTCGTGATTCCAGATCCGATTCCTGTATCTTGCCAGGGTGTATCTGTGAGCGACTAATTCCAGACTCGATTCCTGTATCCTGCCAGGGCACGTCTGAAGAGTTTGAAGATCCGATTCCTGTATCTTGCCAGGGTGTATCTGTTGATGACTATGTTCTAGACTCGATTCCTGTATCCTGCCAGGGCACGTCTGAAGAGTTCGAAGATTCGATTCCTGTATCTTTCCAGGGTGTATCTATTGATGACTATGTTCCAGACTCGATTCCTGTATCCTGCCAGGGCACATCTGAAGAGTTTGAAGATCTGATTCCTGTATCTTGCCAGGGTGTATCTGTTGACGACTAATTCCAGACTCAATTCCTGTATCCTGCCAGGGCACGTCTGAAGAGTTTGAAGATCCGATTCCTGTATCTTGCCAGGGTGTATCTGTTGACGACTAATTCCAGACTCGATTCCTGTATCCTGCCAGGGCACGTCTGAAGAGTTCGAAGATCCGATTCCTGTATCTTGCCAGGGTGTATCTGTTGACGACTAATTCCAGACTCGATTCCTATATCTTTCCAGGGCACGTCTGAAGAGTTTGAAGATCCGATTCCTGTATCTTTCCAGGGTGTATCTGTTGATGACTATGTTCCAGACTCGATTCTTATATCCTGCCAGGGCACGTCTGAAGAGTTTGAAGATCCGATTCCTGTATCTTGCCAGGGTGTATCTGTTGACGACTAATTCCAGACTCGATTCCTGTATCCTGCCAGGGCACGTCTGAAGAGTTCGAAGATCCGATTCCTGTATCTTGCCAGGGTGTATCTGTTGACGACTAATTCCAGAATCGATTCCTGTATCCTGCCAGGGCACGTCTGAAGAGTTCGAAGATTCGATTCCTGTATCTTGCCAGGGTGTATCTGTTGACGACTAATTCCAGACTCGATTCCTGTATCCTGCCAGGGCACGTCTGAAAAGTTTAAAGATTCGATTCCTGTATCCAGCCAGGGCACATCTACATAAAGAGTTTAAAGATCAACCCCTGTAACAGGCCAGGTAATTATCTTTTTTCTCAGGTACGCAAGTTCTCGCTAAGGAATCTCTTACGCGATCGACAACCTCCAGATGGCATCTATAAGCCCATCCACATACCGACAGTCTCCAAATGGCATCTATAAGCCCATTCCCGACAAAGTTCTGTCATACTTCCAGATGGCATCTATAAGCCCATCCCTCCTATCCATCAGTCTCCAAATGGCATCTGTAAGCCCATTCCCACCATCACACTGCTAACATGTGAGCGCAAATTTCTGGGCACTCTAGTGTTCAATCATCTTCCACCTTCGGATTACGAAAGGCACGCCAGCCAATCTACATCCTCAGGTCTAAGAAGATTGAACAGGGGCAACTGTTGTACCCCAAAATTTTCCCTCCCATATTCTTCAAGATTTTCCAAGATCAAGCTTCAAAATCCTTCAAGGGTTGCACAGTCCAATTGCCTCATAACACAGTCAAAATTAGGGTTTTGGTTCTTGCAAAGAAATTGAGGTTTCCAAGGGTCCAATCAAGTCCCAAATGCCTATAAACATTGTCAAGCATCCATATGTCAAGTTTCAAGACTTACAGCATCAAGTTGCACAGTCAAAAAACCCTAAATGCTTCACAGTCAACTGCAGGGGCAAAATGGTCATTTGACAGTCAAAAGTCAAAATTTTTGGTCAACATCTTATTTTGAAGCCACAAACATCATTTGATCAATTCTTGATCATGATTCTCAAAGCATGGCTCAAAAAGTCTCAAGATGCAAAAGTTTCTATTTTTGGACAGCTGAAAAGTCAACTGCAATTTGACCAAGGCATAACTTCCTCATGGTTTATCATAAAAATCCCATCCAATGCTCATTTTGAAGGGGATGACATTCCCTACAACTCATCTTCACACTCCAAGTCCAAGAAATGCTCTCACAAAAAGTTATCAATTTCAACATTATAGGTCATTTTCAAAAGTCAACAAAAAGGAACTTTAAGTCAAAGACCATAACTTGAGATTGGTAAATCAAAATTACATTGGACAAAAGGCATTGGTTAGAGGACTTCAATACCTTTCCAAAATGTCCAAGAACATGATCATAGCTTCAAAATTGAGCAAGATATGCATTGGAGAAGTTGGGAAATTTTTGGGAACTTTCAAAAGTCAACTTTGCCTAAAACACTTCAAATTTGCTAATGGGCCTCAAATTCTTCCTTGAATCATTACCCAAAGCCTATGCACGACCCATTGAGCTCAAGATGATTTATTTTCTTATTTTTAATTAATTAATTGAATTTTTATTCTTATTAATTCATTTAATTAGTTTTAATTGTAGAAAAATATCAAATAATGGTTTTCAAATCTTTTTATGCAGCAAATATACTCCAAATATGCTAAAGATTTCGTGCATCATCCAAGGGGACAAGATCTTCCATAATTGGCAAAGTTTCATTGAAAAAAAGATTGAAATTTCATGATTGAAAATCAAATATTCAAATCATAAATTCATGGATTCATGGGCTTTGTTTTGACCTAATTTGCTTCACATACTTATGCATAACCTAACCCTATTCAGAGAGACATGAAAAAGCTGCTAAGAAGCCATAACCAATTTGCAACTTTTCAACCAAAACTTGAAAACTGAAATCACACTTGCAGGGTAATTCAAGGCCTCAAAACGTTTCCATTGCATTACTGACATTGCTAGGAAGCTATTGGCATCAAGAACAGATCCTCACACTCTAAGAAACGGTAGAACAGAGTCACGTTTCTTCACAAATATTTCATAATCGAATTTTAATTTCCATGCATCATTCATGTGTTTTGATTATTGATTTATGCTACTAACATCTCCCTGAAGCTTTTGGTAATGTTTAATTGTGCTAAAACTGCTTGAAATGAAATTCACCATGGATGAAACCTAGGGTTTCAGAAGCTTTAAAATAGGGCTTTCTTGTAGAGAAAAAATTGGACCTTGAGACCTATGCAGTTGAATTCAGGAGCTCCATACGAATTGAATGGCGACCTCGCGCTCAATTTATATTAATGCATCTTCTATTCGCTATTTTTCGTGGCTATGCTTAGTGGGGGTTTAAAACCCCCGCTACTTGTTTCATATTTGCAGGAATAACAAGGAAGAAGATGAACATGGCATTGCATGACTGGGGCGTTCAAACGTTGGCGCGTTTTTTTTTAATATTTCAACATAATGGGCATATTTTATATATTATATTTTCTATCCATTATGTATACAAACAAACGCAATAGCTCAGCTGGTTGGAAACGTGTCCCTCAAGCGTTGGGACCTGGGTTCGATTCCCAGGTCCCCCCATATACTCTTCATATTTTTTCCAATGCTTTCAGGTACATCACCCATCAAACGTCTCACCATACAGCCTCATGCATAGCTTGCCAGATGGCCTGGATGAATGATCTGAAGGCCACAAAATGAAGTCCATGGTAGGGCTCAGTCAATGAACGTACACACAAGCGTGGAAAGTCAAACAAGGCCTTGGCTAATGGGCCTGAATTACTTCCAAGCACCTCCATATGGGCCTGACACCCCCTTGGTTTGCATCTTTCTTTTATTTATTTTCTTTTCAATTCTAATTCTTTTTTAATTGTTTTAATTGTTTTTTATCATAAAATAATTTTCCATAAAAAATCAGAAACCAAAAAAATAAAATATGTTTAATTATATTTAATTCCACCATTAAAATATTTTTGTAAATAAATTTCAATAACTAACTTAGTTAAATTAGGTTTTAAACTTTAATCTTTTCTTAATAAATAAAATACATAGAATTAGGTTTTGACATTTTATCTTTTTCTTAATTAATTATTCCTCATTATTTATTATTATTATTAACTATTATTTTTGTAAATAAACATGTAAATTAAATAATTTAGTTAATTAGCCTAATTTTGACCTTTTTCTTTAATAATTTAAAATAATTTAGAACTAGGGTTTTCTTTAATTCTTTTTCTTTATTTCATTAAACACCAAAAAACATAAAAAAACATTTTCTTTAATTAAGTAATAATTAAGTCCTAATTCAATTTAATTTCAAGCAAAAAAGGGCCAAAACCCTCGGACGTTCAATTTTAATTTCTATTTCGCACATTTATTTTCTTTTATTGATTATTATGTAACTGCTTTCTGGATGTAATAGTAATTAGGAATTTATTTACTTTCCGCATTTTTATCAAAAACGGGTCTTTGTACTTTGGCGATGTATAGACCCGCGCCTTGTAATAGCGTAGCTTTTATATTTCTGTATTTTAATTTTCCGCACTATTAAATTCTAACTTTGTATGAAAGAATGTATGCTAATTTAAAAACAAGCGTAGCTCACAATGCCATGATCAAAGATAACTGTTAACATGAAAACAACACACAAATACACACACCACTTCTAGGGTACGCCTCACTTGTTGCCTTCGAAACGTGGTCGTCAAGTATAGGACGTTTTAGTAAGTCCTTATGTCCATGATCCAGTTGCCTCGAAACAGTTGCCTCGAAACAGTTGCCTCGAAACGGTTGCCTCGGATTAAAAAAGGATCAAGGACATAAGGGTAGCTTCTAAGGTGTCCTACTGTTGCTTCGGTGACCACACTGTCCCTACAATCGAATTGACCCGAACACCTCCAACGGTGGTGCTACCTACCTCTCAATGGTGGGATGGCACTACCTTAGGGACTTCTACACAGCTTAATACCTTAGGGTAGGTAGATGACTCATAGATACTTGCTCTCTTCTAAAAACGAAACAAAAACCTTTTCACACCGACACTTTCAAAAAGCTTTCAAAACAATTTTTCAAACACTCTTGAGGACTGATACAAGAGTTATTCAGAAATCTTTCAAAGAAACTTTTTCAAACCCACTCACACTTTGAAAAGCAAAGATTTTGAAAACATAAGAGCAAGTATCTAAGAGCCCATGGATAACCATGGATAGAAAGGGTGCTAACACCTTCCCTTTTTATAAATCTACCTCCCGAACCGAGAAGCGTTCTCATAATGAATTTTGCTGTGCTTTTGTCCTGTCCATGTTGGAGAAAATAAAAGACGGTGGCGACTCTTGCTTCCGCGACATTTCGCGAACCAGCGTTAAACAGTCAGTTCTATTTCCACCGATCACACTAGCCAAAATTCTATTAGAGAAAGCTCGTTCATTCTGGGAAGATATGGATTTTCAAGCCTTTGAAGACGTCCTGGCCCTTCTCATCAATGGTCTGGTTCTTTTCCCAAACTCGTACCAATTCATATATGTAAATGCCATCAAGGTCTTTCTCTCCCGTAATCCTATACCTACCTTGTTGGGAGATATCTTACATTGCATTCATACCCGCACCGTGAAGAAAAGTGGTACCCTTTTGTGTTGTATTCCCCTACTCTCCAAGTGGTTCATTTCACACTTACCTCGATCAACATTGAAGAACGAGCAAAGATTGACATGGTCTCAAAGGATGATGTCCCTGACCCACTCTGATATTCATTGATGTTTAAGATCCTTGGATGATACTTCCATCATTGACCATTGTGGGGAATTCCCTAATGTCCCTCTACTTTGTGTTAGAGGAGGTATCACTTACAACCCTTGCTTAGCTTTACGACAGTTTAGGTATGACCTAAGAGATGGTCCTCATGAGATACTCATACAAGGTTTGGTGTTCGACTACGAAAGCGACGAGTAAGGCTACCGTCAAAGGTTCATGCGAGCTTGGGGCATGGTACATAGAGTTGATAGCAAGACACTGGGGAACAAGAATTCCATCCCTCTTGAGCCTTTTCCAAATGGGTACGAGCCCGTGCTCAAAGTCTTGTGATGCCTTATCCTTCCATTCTCCCAGTTATCATAGAACCTGTGGTGGAAGGAGATATCCCATACACTATCCTTCATCCTAGCATGCCCACCTCTCTCGAAGACTTGCAAAGGGATTGGATACAACTTAAGGGGGAGTGGGACACTTTCGAGGCCCAATTATACGTCAGCAAGAAGAAGGTTCTTGGAACTCACCAAACATCTTCATGAGGAGCGGAGTCTGAATGCCTACATTGCACCAAAGAGGATGCGTTCAAATTTTTTATCTTAGAGTTTTGTATTCCTTTGTAAGCCCAAAAGAGGCATGATGTACTCAAACTTTGATTTATTAATATAACGTGAATTCCTTTTTGTCTAAAGCAAATCTAAATCTCTGATTTCCTTGAAATCATTTGCATATGCATCTTCATTCATCATAACACAAACAGGTTTCTTACAACAGGCCTCCTTATCTTCCTACTGTTTATTTCAGTAGAGATGGACCTAGAAAAAACCATCAAGGACATCCAGGTTCAAAACGCTCGACTTCAAGAGATGTTCTTGAACCTATCCAAGGGACAAGAAGAGGTGAAGGCGCTCCTCACAAAGGGCATGGTCATGGGAAATCTTGGGGACGACAGGGATGACCAGTTGGAGCGGTTACAAACCGAGATAGCCGTAATGAAATTCCAAATGATGGGACAACTGGTGGGCTAGATGGCTCTTATCGAAAATCTAGCTCAAGGACAAGAAGAGCTGAAAGTTCTTGTCAACTAGCTTCGTCAAGACAGTTACAACTGTATGGGGCAAACAACCAGAATTGGAGATCAAGTCACTGCTGAGCCTCCCATACGACACGAAGCCAGTTTAGTGGAGAGTAGACCATTCCAAATTTCTTCTACGTCTTGAGTCCAACCTCGCCAACAACAACAAAGGAATCAGCACAAGTAGGTTGCACCTAAGAGACAACTTACCAGGATTGGCATGTCGCTAGCTCAGGTGCTACAACACTTGTTGAAGGTAGAGCTAATTAAATTAAAGGCTCCTCCCAGGAATCCTAACACTGCTGCTCCTAGTTACCGTCCCAAAGAGAGGTGTGCTTACCATTCTAACGGTCCCGGGAACGACACGAACAATTGTTGGGCTCTGAAGAACAGGATTCAAGACCTAACTGACGAAGGAGTGTTGGAGTTTACACAAGACGATCAATTAGAACTCTTCTACCACTCCTCAAGGGCATCCACATGAAGCGACAATCGGGGCAAGGAAATTTTTTGTTCATTTGAATTTTCAAGTTGTAATCTCTTTGTTGATTAAACAATTATCTATTAATGTCAAACTTTGTTTCATTAATGCATTTCACATGTTTGTCTTGAATTCATCCATTCATTTTCACTATATTTAAACTATGCTTTTTGCTCTCTTTATGACATTCAACTCTTGCTAAAAGTTACAAGCCTTTAGATGGAGGATGACGAAAACAATGCCATAATCTCATACAGTATGCTTTTGAACAGACCTTACTGACGATGTACAGACGTTATTTCAAATCCTAAACACTGGAGTTATAAGGAAGATAATCTCTAGTCAACCCCTTTGAGCCAAAGAAGTAGAAGTTTTCTTTTTCACACAAATTAAAACCTTTAATCAAAACTCGAGGCAGGGTAGTAGTCTCTCAGTTAATTCAAATGCATGTTCAGTCGTAAACTTTCACTTTGTAATACAACGAATGACATCAAAAGCATTCCTCTTGAATCAAAAGACAATGATGGTTCTCTATCACATAGACAGTCATTGTCTCTCAAAAAAGAAAATCCCGCTAAGTCAAAACCTATGAAGGAGACTTAAGAAAAAAACTAGGGCATCCCACTGATTGTAATCTCAAAACAAGAACAGTCAGGCAAAAATTAGGGGTAATAAAAAATGAGGTCACTACAAATCCTCAACAACATGAAAAAATGTTGCAAAAAAATGACTGCCTTCCGATAAACTAAACTTATATGAACCATCACCAGAATGTCATTCCAAACTCAATTGAAGTTCAAACGTACAATTAGCTAAGTTTAGGACTGAAGAACATCACGAAGAGCGGGTGGGTACAAACACACTTTGAGACTTTATCCTTTGTTTCTTAAACCGTGAACCAAGCCACGTTACAACCCTTCAAAAGTCCTAATTGAAGCATGGGTTAGTTCGAAAGCATACTATTACAAAAAGGTATCCTGAATCCTGTAAGGCATTACTCTAAATCCTGAGTTGAATTTTTCTTACGAAATTTTTGTACTTGCTAAAACGCATTTTAAAAACTTCAGGATAAGCATAAACTTCGCATTATGTGAATATCACTGTTTGCATATGGCTATTTTTTTGACAACCGAGAAATTCACACAACAAATATCCGATGAACGAAAGCTCTCTTAGTGAACAAAATCACTTCAAGTGGGGTGAAACTTCCAATGACAAATCTCCTATCAATAAAGGGGCATGACATGTCACTATCCAGCACACCTGAGGCAGTCCAGTCAAGATTCCAAGAAATCTCTCAAGAAATGCTGAATTACCAGGAGCAAATCTCCATATGTATCACTCAAGGGGAAATGTCATGTTGATCAGGGGTTTAAACAATATCCACTATGAAGATTTCCGATACATCCAATTGTTTGTATGTACCAACAATATCAGATGGTGTCAGTATCAGATGGTGTCAGTATCATGTCTTCAGATCCTCCCATGACAGCTCTTAGAAAATTCTGAGACTTGACCAAAGATCTTGGGTACCACTAATTTGTTCGTTTGTGCCAGTAGTATCAGATGGTGTCAGTGCCAGGTCTTCGATTTCTTCCACAACAGTCTTAAAAAATATCTCTAGAAAGTTCAGGGCTATCGGAAATGTGATCAAAATCTCAAGTGTCAAGGTGCACCAGATTAACTCTGAGGGCAAACAGGATCCCACATAAAGGGTCATGTGCGACCAAGCAAACATTTTATGGCATTACTACAACACTTACTACTAGGGGAAGTGACAAATATTCCTAAGATCCTTCTCACAGGATGACTCCCAGCCAGAGTTTCATTCTCTGAAAAAACTTCTCACCAGCTGAGTCGATCTCAAGAATCCTCGAGGATTTTCACCAGTGAAGTCGCCATCTCTCCAATAGACCAACAACAGGGTATATTTCCCCAACAAACGGCAGGGTTCCCCAGCTTGAGGTGGCCTCTCTGACTACTACAAGTCAAAGAACCACAACTCCTCTTCCCCAGTGGACTACTCTACAATCCCCGACAAGTTACTGTGAAGCCTAGACCCGACCAGATATCAGTTCAACTTCGAATCCTCAGTATAGCAACGAACAACAGAGACTCCTGAACTCTTTTTCCCCAAGCAAGGATCAATGCTCTCCACAGAGTTTTCAACATTCCTCAGCAGAGCTCTCCTCAAACAACAAAATAGGAATCCTTGGTGGAAATATTCTAAGCAAAGTTTGAAGACTCGCCTACTCTTCAACAGCAGTCCGGGATTTATTGACTCCTTAGCATTTGTCAAGGATTTATTTTCCCAAACAAAAATACATTCATTAATATTTCACACATGATAAGTGCATACGACACAATATCATTTATTTTGAGAACATCATGACACCATGCATTTCAAACATCATGACATTGCATACAACAAACGTTTTACCTTTTTCAGGAAAAGGTAAATCAACAGATGGCTACCATCAACAATTTTCAAGTTCCAGATTAATACCTATAACAAGTCAGGGCATTTATCTCTACGACCGATTGAAGCCACCCTACACAGGTTCCTCCCATTTCCAAGATGAAGTTGTACACGGACTCATCATGAAGCAACCCTACACAGGTTCCTCCTATTTCCAAGATGAAGTTTTACACGGACTTATCATGAAGCAGCCCTACACAGGCCCATCATGAATTAAAGAATATCCAAGACCTCTACTGGTTCAGTTTAAATCTCTCAACGGTTTATTCTTATTCTTACTCGTAGACCTTTTTATCTAGTTCAGATAAATCGCTCCAAGATTTATTCTGATTCTTTCCCAGTTGAGGAAAATTCGAGACCTGTCTCTGGGCCAGTCAAATCAATACTAAGATTTCTATTTAAGGAAGCTATGAAGCCCGAAAACTGACCGAATAATAGTCAATAAAAAATTTAAGACACTGTGAAGCCTGGATTTCGACCAGATAACAATATAAGATGCTGCGAAGCCTGGAATCTGACCAGATAGTAGTTCATTTCTTCAAAAGTCATTGTGAAGCCTGAATTTCGACCAGATAATAGTATTAGATGCTGTGAAGCCTGGAATACGACCAAATAGTAGTTCATTTCTTCAAAATACATTGTGAAGCCTGGATATCGACCAGATAACAGTATAAGATGATGCGAAGCCTAGAATCTGACCAGATAGTAGTTCATTTCTTCAAAAGACACTGTGAATCCTGGATTTCGACCAGATAAAAATATAAGGTGCTGTGAAGCCTGGAATCCGACTAGATAGTAGTTCACTTCTTCAAAAACACTGCGAGCTTAGAATCCGACCATATATCAGTTTACTATGTCAGTTACTATGAAGCCTGGACTCGACCGGATAGTAGTACACCTAAGATTCAAGTTGAAGCCTAGATCCGACCAAATAATAACTTAATCACCGAAGCCCAGATATGATCCAGACACGGATGTCATTCTGACACTTATTCAATACATCTCGCAGATATCTTCTCTGGTTCAGATAAATCTCTCAATGATTTATTCTGATTCTTCTCCAGATCCCTGTCGGTTCAGCTTAGATCTCTCAACGGTTTATTGTGATTTCTTTCCTGCAGACGTCTTCTCTGGTCTAGTTAAATCTCTCAATGATTTATTCTGATTCTTTCCTAGTAGACACTTTCTCTGGTTTAGATAAATCACTCCAAATATTTATTCTGATTCGTTTTCAGTGAAATCAAGTTCAAACTTAATCCATTTCCTGTCAACAGTCACCTTTGGATGGTGTAACACAGTGGGAGAACTGACTTGGTTGTTTTGCATTTGACCGTAAATGTTTCGGTTAGCAAGAGTCGCCACCGACTTTTCTTTTATCCAAAAGGAAAGGCTGAAAAGAACAAGAAAGACCTTTGAGATATTTTCTTGAGTTCGGGGGGTATATTATGAAAAGGGAAAGTATTAGCACCCTTTCCATCCATGGTTTTCATTGGACTCTTAGTTACTTGCTAGATCACTTACTTTTGTTTGAAAATGTGCTTTGTGTGGTTTTTGAAAGTGTTTTGAAAAGGTGCCATCGTTTAGGAAAACTTTGTAATGATTCTCGTTCGTAAGAATGTATACAAAGTGTTGATCTTTTGAAAATGTTTTCAAGTTTGAAAGATGTTTTTGAAAGTGTTGGTGTTTGTTTTGAAAATAGTAAGGATGTTTAGTTTGAAATGAGAAAGCAATTAGGAACAATCTACCTACACAAAAGTCTTTCATGTTTATTTCCTCTTTCCTTTGACATTGTTACCTTACCATTGGTTTGGTAAGTAACCATATCTTTGGATGTAAAAGGGACGAGCGCGGGTCATCGTATAGCCATGATTAACAATGTTGTAAGATATCTTAGCACTTTCTTTAGGGACTAAGATCATTTTGAAAGGCAACATGGATAGCGTAATCAAGGGACTATGATCTTGTATTTTTTTTTGTTTTTGCTAAGATACCCCACATGCATAATATGGCTATTTTATAAGGCAACAAGTGGAGTTAACCCTAGAGGTGCAAGTGTGCAAGTGTTTATTTTTTCATGCATTGTTTGGTCTTGGATTAGTATTTTCTAAGATTGATTTTTATCTTTCCATACACACCCTAGTTACTAACATTTATATTTGAAAGCGTTAAATTGAGGAAAATAAAGTCTTATGCTATTACATTGTTTAGGGGATGGGGGTACAATTTACAAATTGGGATGAAATAGGAACTTAAATATTACAACCATATCGAATAACAATGAAGGAAATGTAAAAATAGTGTAAAAAGAAGGAAAATTTGCATTTTGAACTATTATGTGTCGACACAAGCTCCTATGCATCAACACATAACTTTCCTTGCCCCTGTATTTCCAAATCAACTCAGTATGAGTCGATACATAATGGCATGTGTCGACTCATACACAGCATGTGTCGACTCATACGGGCTTTGTGTCGAATCATACACTCTTTTTCCTTCTATTTTGGGCATGTATAGCAGTATGTATCGACTCATAAGGATATGTGTCGACTCATGATGTCATTTTTCACTTAGATGAGTTAACTCATATAGGTATGTGTCGACTCATGCTGTCATTTTTTACTTCAACATTGTTTTGCTGCTTAGATGTTTGGGCAGAACTTGCAAGATATGTAGAGTTCTAGGATTTGGATTTCAAAGCTCAAGAAATGGGAGCTTTATGGACTTTTATGGCTTTTGTGCATATGAGATTTTGATGGTTTATCAACAAAACTTCTGGATTTTCTCTCTATTTTTCTGAACCCTTTCTCTTACCAATGCTTCTTCTATTTATAGGCAAGAGGTTTGTGCATATGAGTTGATTAGGATTGCAATACATCATGTTATGGTTTAGTTAGATTACAAAGATCAAACTATGTCAAGTACTCCATAGTCCCAAGGTAAAGTACCAAAGTTTTTGGTATAGAGGAGCTACTTTCCATGATTTATGGTGGACTATAATCAGCAACACGCAATGTATGGGCTCAAGATAAACTTTGTACAAAAAGCTTTCTTTTCAAGAATAACAATGGTGCCTTTATGCCATAAATGGAAAGATCTTTTGGACAATGGTTTAAACACTTGGGTAATATCTCAAGAGTGGGTGTAAGCATTAAATTATGATGAGATTTGCAAGCAAGGAAACCTGCAACATAACATTATGCAGCAAATCATAAGGGTTTTGTTATGTGTTCTTCACTAAAATGACTTGCAATTCAATAATGGATGCTCAACTTCATGCCCTTGAATCTCCTAGATCAAATATGATAAATTCATGCTCTTGGATATTTTGGAAAGCTTGAAACAACCTCTACAACTTTCATATTGACCACTTTTGTTAAATCAAACTGGAACTTGATGAAAATTGGCCAAGAAGTTGGGATAAAAACCTGACCAAAACTGCTGAAAAATTCTCTAAGTGTTTTATTAAAAAATGCCATGACTTCATGAATTTATAACTTAAAGTCCAAGCATTTACAGAAAAAGTCTTTCTCTACATTGTTTTAGATCTCATTAAGATCTACAACTTTCAAGTTAGATGTTTTCCTTGAATCATCTTACATCATGGTGAAAAGATGGCTCAAAGTTGTGAAAAAAATATGAAGTTTCCAACACTTAGAAAAATTTCTAAGTTTGGAAACTTTGAATTTTCAAAATCAAATCTTGACTTTTTGATTTCTTGATGAACAAGTTTCATATTTTGACATGTTTTGATGAATTGTGATCTTTGACACTTGATTTTGACCAAAAAGTCAAAGTTTGACTTTTCAGTATGCAGTTGACTTTTGATCACTTGATTGAAAATCAACTATCAATCAATTGATCTTGAGGGATGTTTTGAGCCATGCCATTAGGTAAAAATGATGCATTTTCCAGGTCAAAAAATCAGAAATTGCCCTTTCTCAATCAAAACCCTAATTTTCACCATTTTTCCCTTTTGATGATCTGATCAAATTTCTTGAGGAATTGTGGTCCTAACTTGATCAAGTGATACATATGGGTTTATAATGTTGATATGGATAAAAAATTATGAAGTTTGATTGTATATTGGCCACAATTGACTTTTTCCCCAATACAACTGATTTTTAGGTCAACTGCTCAATTGAGCAAAAAATGTGATCCAAGACTTGAAACTTGACATGAGTAATATTGAGGGTCCATAATGATATATGAAAGTCATATGGGGCATTAAAATATCAATTATCCTTGTGCAATCTCAAACCCTAATTTCAGTTATCAGTGCTTAAGGAGGTGTCTTGAGCTGATCAACCCTTGTGCAGTCTTGAACCAAAGAAGATCTTGTAAGACAAATACTTGATGAATGAGAGGGAAAATTTTGGGGTACAAAATCTACCCCTGTTCAATCTTCTTAAACCTGAAGATTTAGATTGGCAGATCCGCCATTTGTGACTTGAAGGTTGAAGATGATTGGACACTAAAGTGCCCAGAAATTTGCACTCGAAGATGAAGTGGGAATGGGATTATAGATGCCATTTGGATGAATGATGGAGATTTTCCGGATATGGGCTTGTAGATGCCATCCAAAAGTGACTGTTGACAGAAAATGGAATAATTCTGAACTTGATTTTAACTGGAAAAGAATCAGAATAAATCTTTGGAGCGACTTATCTGAACCAGAAGAAGTCTTGTATGTTGATTGACTGAGAAGAATTAGAATAAATCTTGGAGCAATTTATCTGAACCAGAAGAAGTCTTGTATGTTGTTTGACTAGGAAGAATCAAAATAAATCTTGGAGAGATTTATCTGAACCAGAAGTTTTCCTTTGGAAAGTATCAGGATAAACCGTTGAGGGGTTTAAACTGAACCAAAAGAGATCTTGAATATTCTTTAACTGGAAAGAATCAGAGTAAATCTTTGAGTGATTTATCTGAACTAGAGAAAGCGTCTGCGGGAAAGAATCAGAATAAATCGTTGAGAGATTTATCTGAACCCAAAGTGTTCCTTTGGAAAGTATCAGGATAAACTGTTGAGGGGTTTAAACTTAACCAAAAGAGATCTTGAATATTCTTTAATTGGAAAGAATCAGAGTAAATCTTTGAGTGATTTATCTGAAGCAAAGAAAGCGTTTGCGAGAAAGAATCAAAATAAACCGTTGAGAGATTTAAACTGAACCAGCATGGATCTGGAGAAGAATCAGAACAAATCATTGAGAGATTTATCTGAACCAGAAATGTTTCTTTTGGAAAGTATCAGGATAAACCGTTGAGAGATTTAAACTGAACCAAAAGAGGTCTTGAATATTCTTTAACTGGAGAGAATCAGAATAAATCTTTGAGCGATTTATCTGAACAAGAGAAAGTTCCTACTGACCCAGCAGGGATCTGGAGAAGAATCAGAACAAATCATTAAGAGATTTATTTGAACCAGAGAAGACGTCTGCGGGAAAGAATCAGAATAAACCGTTGAGAGATTTAAACTGAACGAAAATAAGTCTTGAATGTAATATCTTTTATGTAGATGGTTGACCAGTCCTTTCTTGGGAATTCATTTGTAATTGAGTTGTTGAAAATTTGATGATAATTCTCTATTGATTGATCTTTCCTGAAAAAGATGAAAAGTTAGTTGCATGCAATGTCATGATGTATGAAATGCATGGCGCAATGATGTTCTCAAAATAAATGAGATTATGTCGTATGTATTGTGTTGTCAATGCTATGACGTATGGATGTAATGTGTGCACACATTAATTGTTATGCTGCATTGTTACTGGAGTTGGGGAAAATAAATCCCCGAGTGTTTCTGGGTATGAGGAGTGCAAGTCTCCATATTTCGAAGTTAAAGCGTTGATGAGATTCCATTTGTTAGAGAAATAAACTCTGTTGTGTAAGGGAAACACCATATATTGCTTGTAGACCTCGTTAAATCCTACTGGGGAATCCGAAGAAATTTGGAGACTTTCAATGAGGAATCTTAGGAGCGGTAACTGGAAGTTTTGTTCTGTCTGGGATGTGAGAGAGCGTGATATCATTAAGCTGCATACTGGAGATACGTTAACAATCCTGTAGTGGGATGTCTCGTTTTCCGCTCTTGCTGGAAAAGTATCTGCGGGGGACTTTATGGAATAGTCTAAAGATATTATCCTATTTCTTAAAGCCATTAATAATTGTCTTTCTATTTTATGTTCCTCTTTTTTATTCATTTGTAAATAGTAGTCATGTTCAAATGCATATGTTCAAAAATAAATCATTGGACTTTTTCGCAAACAAAATACACGGAAAAAAAACCAGATAGTTTTGCACTTTCAAAGGGATATCTTTGTATTAACTTGAATAAGTATTTTTGTACAATGAGATGAACATTCTAGTAAGAGAATATCGTCGTAGAAAAATGAAAAGTTGATACAAATAAAAGATAGCTATGTGAAATAATCCCATGTGGTTCCCATTCTTTTATAGCCTTCGTGTCTCTGAGCGTCTTGTCCACTTGTTGCCTTGTCCGAAGTTGATTCGATTAATTAGACCCGTTTGAGCTTGTTTGTTGATGCTAAAGGTTGTCTGTAAGGTGATCCAACGGGACATAGTCATACGCTTTAATTCACTAACTTTTTCCTAGACAACCCTTTTGGGTTTTCAGTCCACCGGAATACCCTTTTTTACCCAAGCCGCCCTTTCGAGTTTTCAGCTTTCGAGGTGTACAAATTTTTTTGTTTTATCCCTAAGTTTTGCCCGAACCTTTTTTGTTCGCCGAGACGCCCTAATTTTTGCCTAGGCCAGTTGACCTAGCAGGTCTTTATTCATGCGTAGTATCTTTTGACTATGTCCGTGTTTACAGGGTGTGGTAGGTCATCGCCATCCATAGTGGTTAAGATTATTGCTCCACCAGGGAATATGCTTTTGATCACAAATGGTCCCTCATATGTAGGAGTCCATTTTCCCGTGGGATCACCTTGTGGCAATATGATACGCTTGATTACCAAGTCATCAACTTGATATACATGACGTCTGACCTTTTTGTTAAAAGCTTTGATCATACGTTTTTGGTACATCTGGCTGTGACAGACAGCCGTAAGCCTCTTCTCATCAATTAGGTTCAACTGGTCAAGTCGAGTTTGGATCTAATCATCTTCATTAAGCCCTTCATCTTTTATGATTCTCAGAGAAGGTATTTGGACTTCAATTGGAAGAACAACTTCCATTCCGTATACCAAGGAGATGGGAGTTGCCCTTGTTGATGTGCGCGCCATGGTACAGTAACCATGGAGAGAAAATGGTAACATGTCATGCCATTCCTTGTAGGTTACTGTCATTTTTTGTATGATCTTCTTGATTTTTTTATTTGCGGCTTCGACATCTCCATTCATCTTTGGCCGGTAAGGAGAAGAATCATGGTGCTGGATCTTGAATTACATGCATAGTGCGGTGATCATAGTATTGTTGAGATTCGTACCATTGTCTGTGATGATTCTCTCTGGGATACTGTATCAACATATGAGATTCTGTTTGATGAATCGGGCTACAACATTATTGGTAACAGAAGCGAAAGAAGCTGCCTCAACCCACTTCGTGAAATAGTCAATGGCCGCCAAGATGAAGCGATGCCCATTAGAAGCTATGGGTTTGAATTCTCCAATCATATTGATGCCCCACATTGCGAATGGCCTGGGAGCAGTCTGGTCGTTCAGAGGAACTGGAGGCACATGTACTCTGTCAACGTAGATCTGACACTTGTGACAGGTTCGTGAATGCTGATAGCAATCTGCTTCCATGGTAGACTAGTAGTACCCCGCTCGTAGGATTTTTTAGCCATCGTATTCCCACTAGAATGGGTGCCAAAAGTCTCTTCATGTAGATCAGCCATGATCTTTTCTGCCTCAACCTTGTCTACGCAACGAAGCAAAACAGAGTCGTGGTTGCGCTTATAGAGAATGCCATTACAGAGGAAGAATTTAGCAGAGAATCTTCTCAAGAACTTCTTATCATTGACTGAAGCTCCCTCCAGATACTCTTGGGCCTCGAGATACCTCTTAACTTCATGGAACCAAGGCTAGTCCACTACTTCTTCAGTATTGATCTCGTGACAGTAAGCTAGTTCGTCCATCTGCTCAATGATGATCTGGGGAGCCTCGTTACCCCACTTGAGTTTAAACATGGATGACATAGTGGCTAGCAATTCCGTTAGTTGGTTTTCCTCTCGTGGAAAATGCTCAAAGGTAATTTCCTCGAAATGTGGGATTAATGTCAACACATGTTCTCTATATGGGATGAGATTAGGGTGCTTCATGTCCCATTCTCCTTTGATCTGACTGATGACTAAGGCTAAATCTCCAAATACACTTAAGGACTTGATTCCCAAATCTATGGCGGCTTTGAGACCAAAGATACACGCTTCGTATTCTGCCATATTATTGGTACAGTTGAAGCAAAGTCTTGCAGTGAAGGGAGTATGACATCCTTCAGGGGATATGATTACAGCACCTATGCCATTTCCGAGTGCGTTGGAGGCTCCGTCAAAAACCAGGGTCCATCGGGATCCTTGTTCAGGTCCGTCATATGGTCTGAATTCTTCAAAATTGCTTACCATCATGATGTCTTCATCTGGGAACTCGAATTTCATGGGCTGATAGTCATCCACAACTTGATGAGCAAGGTGATCGGCTAGTACACTACCCTTTATTTATTTCTGGGTAGTGTACTGAATGTCGTATTCAGTCAGGAACATCTTCCATCTTTCTATTCTCCCAGATAGGGTAGGCTTCTCGAATATGTATTTAATTGGATCCATCTTAGATATCAATAAGATAGTATGGGTCAGCATATACTGTCTTAGCCGACGAGTAGCCCATGCAAGAGCGCAACAAGTCTTCTTGAGCAGTGAATATCTTGTTTCACAGTTGGTAAACTTTTTGCTGAGGTAGTAAATAGCATGCTATTTTCGGCCAGACTCGTCATGCTGCCCCAACACACACCCCATTGAATTTTCTAAGACAATTAGATACATGATCAAAGGTCTTCCCTCGACTGGTGGCATCAAAATAGGAGGCTCTTGTAGGTACTCTTTGATCTTGTCGAAGGCATCTTGGAATTCATCATTCCATTTGACTACGTGATCTTTCTTCAGTAATTTTAAGATTGGTTCACAAGTAGCGGTTAGGTGAGAAATGAATATGGCGATGTAGTTTAGCCATCCTATGAATCCTCTGACTTCCTTCTCGGTGCGAGGAGCAGGCATTTATTATATTGTTTTCACCTTGGTATGGTCCACTTTGATACCTTTACTGCTGACGACGAAGCCTAGGCGTTTACCGAATCTCACCCCAAATGTGCATTTATTAAGGTTCAACCTTAGCTTGTTTTCTTTAGCCTTTCGAACAATTTCTGAAAATGGTCAAGATGTTCCTCTTCAGTTTGAGATCTGGCTATCATGTCGTCCACATAGACCTCTATTTCGTGATGGATTATGTCGTGAAATAGAGCTACCATGGCACGCTGATAGGTTGCCCCAGCGTTCTTCAACCCTAATGGCATAACCTTGTATCAGAAAGTGCCCCACTTTGTGACACAAGTTGTTTTCTCCATGTCCTGAGGTGCCATTTTGATTTGGTTGTATCCTGAGAAACCATCCATGAATGAGAACACTTTATGTTGTGTGGTATGGTCAACCAAAATATCTATATGGGGAAGTGGGAAGTCATCCTTGGGCTTGCCCTATTCAAGTCTCTGTAGTCCACACACATGCATACTTTGCTGTCCTTTTTAGGAACTAGAACAACATGGGTGACCCATTGTGGATAGGAGGTGACGGCTAAGAATCCGACATTGAACTGTTTCATGAATTCAGTCTTGATCTTCTCTGACGTGTCTGGCCGCATGCGACATACTTTCTGTTTTATCGAAGGGCAATCTTCTTTTACCGGTAGACGATGGACCACGATATCAGCATCAAGTCTTGGCATGTGTTCGTATGACCAAGCAAAGATCTCAACATAGTCATGTAGTAACTGAATTAAGCGCCTCTTGACACTATATTCTAGATTGGCTCCTACCTTGAATTCTTTCTTGTCCTCTTCGGTACCTAAGTTAACTATGTCCACTGGTTCTTTGTGGGGTTGTATGGTCCTTTCTTCCTATTGTAGTAAACTGGCTAGTTCCCCTGGCACTTCACAATCTTCCTCACCTTCGTCTTCGACTTGGTAGATTAGATTTTCAAAGTCACAAAAGGCCATAGAAGAATCGTTACCCATGGGATCCTGAGTGGATGTAGATCTACATTTTGATATGTGAGTGTGCGTAAGAGCATAGCTATTATTGAAAAAACTAATAAACATGTAGAAAAAGAAAAACAAAGAGTGTAAAGTTTGTATGCAAAAACGTCCATGATTCATTGATGACATATGAAAATGAAGTATCAACCCTTATAAATGGACCGTTGTGCCTCGGGTAAGCACAAGGTTTTAAAAGTCTGAATTGTTTAATTATTACAAGTCCGAAAAAAATTTAAAGACAATTAGTGTTAGATAAAAGTAATTGGGACAAATTCTTTGGCTTCCCAGTTGGTGAGTCTTCCGTTGATAGTTGGGAAAATCTATTCCTCCAGATCGCAGCCGTCATCACCATCCCCCATGACGTTGACTATGTGGTTGCTGATCTTCAAAGGTGGTCCCCCGACACGAGCATGAAGAACAACTTTCTGGGCTCCTGAAGAGAAACCCAAACCAAATTTGTCAGATTTTTAAGGGATATCCGGGAGTTGGCCTCAAATAGGAAACCCACCTTCTTCGACCATTGCCTTGGCATCTTTCAGCGAAGACATCTTTAGCGGAGGTCTTATAATCTTCGGGACTTGGGAAACTATCTTGGTAGCTGCCACTGTTTGTGGGACTTCCTCTAAATGCTGACATGGAGTTTCGATAAATTCACCATCCATTTCTACGTATATGAAGGAGTTCAAATGACTGACCGTATATTCCTCTTCTCCATGGATAGTGATGATTTTTCCCTTGGTTGGGTATTTCAGCATCTGATGTAATATAGATGTGATGGCACTAGCGTCGTGAATCTAAGGTCGGCCCAATAAACAGGAATATCAAGGGCGAATGTCCATCACGTAGAAAGTTGAATCAAAGGTTTGAGTTCCAACTTTTATGGGGATGTCCACCTCCGCATTCACCATTCTTTTTGAACCATCGAAGGCCCTTACCACTATGTTGTTGGGTTTTAAGGTCAAAGCTTCACAGAAGAGTCTATCCAAAGCTTTCTTAGGAAGCACATTCAAAGATGAACCAGTATCAACCAGGACATGGGCCAAAGTTATGCCCCTGGATTCGACATATACATGCAATGCCTCATTATGTTTCCTCCCACTAGGTGTTAGGTCAGCATCAGAAAAGCCTAAACCGTTGTCAGCTGTCAAACTGGCCACACAGTCTTAGAATTGATCAGCAGAGGTTTCCTGTGGCATGTGGGCAGTTTTAAGAAATTTCACCAAGGCCTTCGCATGAGCCTCGGAGCACAACAGTAAAGCTAGCATATAAATCTTTGATGGAGTTTGCCCTAGCTGTTCGACTACGTTGTAGTCGCTTCTCTTTATAATTTTCAGAATTTCCTCCATCTCCTTTTGGAAGGCCTCTGGGATAGATACTAATTGCGCCTTCATCTGGATAGGCTCAACCAAAATGCCTTTGCCCCGAGTCTCGGTCGACTCGGCGGTAGGGGTGATAGTAGGGGTAACCAAATAGACTGTAGTAGTAATGTTAACAGGAACAAAAGTTGGGATGATCACAGGACCAGTTACAGTTTTTGGCGGAGCAATCTTTGGGTAGAATACTCTTCCACTTCGGGTTATTTTGCTGGTTCCTGCAATGTTACCGATGTCGGGGTCAACCTTCTCAAAAATGGAGTCTTCATCAGCCAACCAATCCTGCTTGACGCCGTGATAGTAAACGCCACCCCCATAGTTCCATGGGACAACTTTATCTGAGGAGTACGGGATCAGCCCTGGCATAGTAATTATCAGTGGAGTCACCTTAGGAAGTGATGTAATCCTAACGGGTCTTTTGGTGGAGACCCTGGAAGGATTGGCGGAAATGGTTACTGTTGAAACATCCTTGTAATAAATAGTTGGAACGGGAGTCTTTTCAAACAAAATCTCTTTGTTATCCATTAGACGCTGGACACCTACTTTCAATAAATGACAGCCAGTTGGTAGGGATAAACAGAGGTGACAACCTTTGCCACAGCCCAGAAATAAACTGGCCTTCAACAGGTTCCTCTTGACTGTCAGGAGAGGAGTAACAAGTTCATCAATAACAGTAACAAACATATCATCTTCAACAACGTTAACATCACGACCATCCTTGGGCATAGGAGCGGTGATAACATTTGGGATCTCAGGAGCATCAAATGCAAATTCTTTTGCCTCAAGAAGGTCTTGCACCTTGTTTTTCAAAGCCCAGCAGTTGTTAGTATCATGGCCTGGACTTTCTGAATAGTAAGCACAACGAGCATTAGGGTGGTAATGAGGAGAGGCGGTGTTGGGATTCTTCGGGGCTTCCTTCAAAGTTACCAGATTAGATCTCAAAAAATGTGGCAAGACTTGAGACAACATCATGTTTATCCAGGTAAATTGTCTTACCGGTCTTTCTGTTCTAGGCTGGTTATTCCTTTGTTGAGTAGGTGCAGGCTTAGGGATCATGACGGCCCCTACCATTGGACGATGTTCAATTCTGTCTTGATTCCTTTGAGGGTACACACCACCAACTTCTTTCTTCCCAATAAATGGTTTTCTCACGGCACTGGAGGATGCATCCTTTTGGATCTTTCCACTCTTAATCCTAGCTTCCACTCTTTCCTATGTCAAGATTAATTCAGTGAAGTCGGCTGAGGAGCTTCCAATTAGATGATTAAAGAAAGGACCGGACATTGTACCTATAAACATGTCTACTAGTTCTCGGTCAGATAGGGGAGGCTGGACTCTTCCTGCTAAGTCCCTCCATTTCTGAGCGTAGACTTTGAAACCCTCTCTCAAACCCATAGCTAGACTTTGGAGTTGAGTATGGGTGGGAGCAAGGTCTGCGTTGTATTGATACTGTTTATAAAAAGCAGCGGCCAGGTCTTCCCAATTATGGATATTGGCCCTCTCGAGTTGATAGAACCAATCTAGTTGAGTTCCGGATAGACTATCCTGAAAGAAGTGGACCCATAAATCTCTGTCAGCAGTGTCAGGCTGTATCTTCCTTACATAAGATCGGAGATGCATCTTGGGACACGAAACCCCGTCGTACTTAGAAAACACAGGT
The DNA here is from genome assembly GCA_948472305.1 of Vicia faba. NCBI lineage: Eukaryota > Viridiplantae > Streptophyta > Magnoliopsida > Fabales > Fabaceae > Vicia > Vicia faba. The sequence continues at coordinate 892,856,864 of OX451740.1, forward strand.
GCTTGGAACTTTGGTGGAATAACAATCCCAGACACCAAACCCAGCTCTTCAAAGTCCAACCCGGGCACTTTCTGAATCTCCATTGCACTTAGACACTCTTCCAGATGTTTGTATTTCTCATCAGCCGGAGGATACTGCTCTTCAGCGTAATTATTGTCTTCTTCCTCTTCAGATTCTGGATGGGCAATCACTTCCTTTCCTTTCCCTTCTTGATTATCCTTTTCACCTGATGATGTTGCGAAGTCTAAGGTCCATTTGGCTGGCCCTGGGAACCTTCTTCCTAGATTCAGAACACCGGTTGATTTCTTTGCTTTCTTCTTCTTTTCTTCGACTAACAAAGTTTTCAAATCCTCTTGTCCTTTGGCCAAAGTCAAGAACATTTATGGAAACTGAGAATTCTGCACCTAGAGATCTTTTACTATCTTCACGAGATCCATATTACTGAAATAAACAGTAGAAAGATAAGGAGACCTATTGTAAGGAACCGGCTTATGTTATGATGAATTGAGATGCATATGCAATGATTTCAAGGAAATTAGAGACTTAAATTTGCTTTAGACCAAAAAGGAACACACATTATATTAATAAATCAAAGTTTGAGTACATCATGCCTCTTTGGGCTTACAAAGAAATACAAAAACTCTAAGATAAAAAATTTGTACGCATCCTCTTTGGTGCGACGTAGGCGTTTAGACACCGCTCCTTATGAAGCTGCTTGGTGAGTTCCAGAACCTTCTTCTCGCTGGCGTAGAATTGGGCCTCGAAAGTGTCTCACTCCCTCTTAAACTGTATCCAATCCCTTTGCACGTCTTCGAGAGAGATGGGCATGTCAGGATGAAGGATAGTGTATGGGACATCTCCTTCCACCACAGGCTCTATAATAACCAGGATAATGGAGGGGTAAGGCATCATAAGACTTTGAGCACGATCTCGTACCCATTTGAGATAAAGCTCAAGAGGGATGGAATTCTTATGCCCCAATGTCTTGCTATCTACCTTGTTCAACATCCTCCAAGCTCGGATAAACCTCTAGCGGTGACCTTGATCGTCATTCTCGTAGTCAAATACCAAACCTTGAATAAGCATCTCATGTGGGCCATCCCTTCTAGCGTAACCAAATTGTCTTAAGGCTAAGCAGGAGTTGTAGGTGATGCCTCTTCTAATTCCAAGTAAGGGGACATTAGAGAATTCTCCACAACGGTCAATGGTGGTAACATTCTCCAAAGATCGAGAACACCAATGAATGTCTGAATGTCTAAGCGTCATCAACCTATGTGACCACCTTGAACCTTGCTCGTTCTTCAATACAGATTGGGGAAGATGTGAAATAAACCATCTTGCCAAGAGAGGAGTACAACACATAAGAATACCTCTTTTCCTCATAGTGCGAGTGTGAAAAGAATGTAGGATGTCTCCTAACAAAGTAGGCACCGGGTTACGAGACATGAAGATTTTGACGGTGTTTACATCTATGAGTTGGTCAAGATTTGGAAACAATGCCATCCCATAGATGAGGAGAGCCACAATTTCCTTAAAATCTTGTAAGTCCAAGGAGTTCCAACAGTTTTGGGCTTTCTCAAACAAGAACTTGGCTAAGAAACCTTTGACACCACTCCTTGTTTCCCAATTAGTTGTGACATCAGATGGTTGCAAGTGTAAGGCTTGAGCAATCTGTTCTGGTTTTGGATCTCTTTCCTTACCGTTGAAGGGTAGTTGATTGAGAATGGGAATCCTCAAGAGTTGGGAGAATTCTTCCAAAGTTTGCATAAGTTAATAATCGGGAAATGTGAAGCAATGGTGTAGAGGATCAAAGAACTGGAAGAGCACCTTCATCATGTCCTCATCAGTGTTGGAGGTAACCAAGTTTAGGAGGCGACCATGTCTTTCGGTAAATGGAGAATTTTCGGGAACCCTTGATGCTAACTCTTTAAGTTTAGGAGGGATCCTCACAAGATTGACTTGAATGGTTTTCCTGCGAATAGAATCCATGTCCTACAAAACAGAACAAAGATAAATCCCAAAAGCCCTTTAAATAGTTAGTGGGTATGAGTATGATGTTATGATGTTTATGATGTTATGATGTTTATGATGTTATGTACAAGTAGATATATACAAACAAAACAAACAATTCCTTAGGTTTAGGCTTGCATGGAGTCTCATAGGTAAGTACCCTCTTGAAGTTTAGTTGGCTCAAACTTGTCCTAATAATAGTAACCGGGTTCTAAAGGAGCTCAATATCATTGGTTTGTTTTCTCGGGCATTGTTTCAGCACAAGCCTCTTTAATTGAGACCGAAATATCCTAAAAAACCAAACCTCAATGAGTTTAGTATCGAGTATCTACCAACTTCGGACTGCACCAAAGCCGGTCATCTCACTACGTCCTAATGGCTAAGTTGGTCAAGTAAAGGTTCTAGAAGTTAGTTAGTGCTTTATGACATCACTCAACGGCCCCGTATTCTCCTTGACTACTCAAGGGCTTGGTACCCACAAATATGTCACACTAACATAGCTATTGTTTAGACCATGTCGATATACCCTTCACAGTTTCCATAACATATTGCTACTTACCTATAAGGTATCCCAAATCTGGGTAGAGGATTCAAACCCAAACAAAGAACCAAAATGTAAAGCATACAAGTCAAACAATGAAATAAAGTAAATGTGATCTAGCCCTAAGGTAACCCCACTTTTAAGATAATCCCCAACAAATTCGCCAATTCTGTAAAGAGGTGAGAGAACTGACTTGGTTGTTTTGCGTTTGACCGCAAATGTTGCGGTTAGCAAGAGTCTCCACCGACTTTTCTTTTATCCAAAAGGAAAGGCTGAAAAAAACAGGAAAGACCTTTGAGATGATTTCTTGAGTTCGGGGGGTAGATTATGAAAAAGGAAGGTATTAGCACCCTTTCCATCCATGGTTTTCCATGGGATCTTAGTTACTTGCTAGATCACTTGCTTTTGTTTGAAAATATGCTTTGTGTGGGTTTTGAAAGTATTTTGAAAAGGCACCATCGTTTAGGCAAACTTTGTAATGATTCTCGTTCGTAAGAATGTATGCAAAGTGTTGATCTTTTGAAAATGTTTTCAAGTTTGAAAGATATTTTTGAAAGTGTTGTTGTTTGGTTTGAAAATAGCAAGGATGTTTAGTTTGAAATAAGCAAGCAACTAGGAACAATCTACCTACTCAAAAGTCTTTCATGTTTATTTCCTCTTTCCTTTGAGATTGTTACCTTACCATTGATTTGGTAAGTAACCCTATCTTTGGATGTAAAAGGGACGGGTGCAGGTCATCGTATAGCCATGTGTGATACGGTGGGAGAACTAACTTGGGTGTTTTGTGTTTGATCGCAAATGTTGCGGTTAGCAAGAGTCGCCACTGACTTTTCTTTTATCCAAAAGGAAAGGTGAAAAAGCACAGGAAAGACCTTTGATATTATTTCTTGAGTTCGGAGGGTAGATTATGAAATGGGAAGGTATTAGCACCCTTTTCATCCATGGTTTTCCACGGTATCTTAGATACTTGCTAGATCACTTGCTTTTGTTTGAAAATGTGCTTTGTGTGGTTTTTGAAAGTATTTTGAAAAGGTGCCATTGTTTAGGCAAACTTTGTAATGATTCTCGTTCGTAAGAATGTAAACAAAGATGTTGATCTTTTGAAAATGTTTTCAAGTCTTGTAAGATGTTTTATAGGTGTTTGTTTTGAAAATAGCAAGGATGTTTTGTTTTGAAAGTGAGCAAGTAACTAGGAGTCTTCTACCTACTCGAAAGTCTTTCATGTTCATTTCCTCTTTCCTTTGACATTGTTATCTTACCATTGATTTGGTAAGTAACCCTATCTTTGGATGTAAATGGGACGGGCGTGGGTCATCGTATAACCATGATTAACAATGTTGTAAGGCATCTTAGCATTCTCTTTTAGGGACTAAGATCATTTGAAAGGTAACATAGATAGCGTCATCGAGGGACTATGATCTTATATTTTGCTTGTTCTTGCTAAGATACCTCACATGCGTAATATGGCCATTTTGTAAGGCAACCAAGTGGATTTACCCAAAGGGTGTTTGTGTGCAAGTGTATTGATTTTCATGCTTGATTTGTCTCTGATTCGGGTTTTCTAATTGGTTAATTTTAGTCTTTCCATACAAACCCTAATTACTAGCATTTGTATATAAAGCGATAAATTGCGGAATTTAAAATCACTATGCTATTACAATACTTGTGGGAGGGGGTGTACAAATTACAAATTGAGATTGCAAGAAAATAAAGCCTAATTATGTATTACAACCATATTGAATTTGGATAAATAACGTACAAAAATGAATAAATATACAAGAATGTAAATATAAAGAAAATGGATGTTTTGTTTGGATTTTTTTTAGGAAAGGGTTTGATTTTAAACTAATTAACTAAAATAAAAATAATTAAGTAAATTAGTAAAAAGTAAAACCTAAATTTACTAGGAAACGAATTTAAATAAAATCCTAATCTATTGATTGATTAAAAAAAATTAAGTTTATAAGAAGAATATTTTTTGGTATTTTTGTCTTAAAAATAATTTATAGTATTATAAAATATTTTTAGTCTTTTTTTTTTGGTTTTAAAATAATATATTTTAAGAAAATGAAATATTTAAATTGTGTAAAAGAAAATAACTAAAACCCTAGTTTTTTTAATTAAATTTACAAATCAATTAATAAAATAAATAAAGTATGATTAAATAAAATAATTTTTTTTGTGTAAAAAATAAATAAACTATATCAAAATATAAATTTAATGTTTTTATATTTTTTCTGATTTTTTTCGTATTAGATAAAATATTTAAAAAACAAATAAATAAAAATGAGAAAAAAGAAAATAAAATGGGCCGGGGGTGTGAATAGCCAGCAAGGGGGTCAATAGTAAGAAAAAAAATACAAAGCCCATGGGGATGAGGCCCAGCGCTGCCAAAAAAGTCAGAATATGTGAAAAATATGAAAAAAAATCCAAAAGTGTACCATTAGGGCTAGAACCCAGGTCCCTATAGTCACAAGCGCGCACTTCTACCACTAGGGTGGATATACATCCGTTTATATAATCAAAACAAAAAATATATGATATAAATCAAGTCCATGGCCTGAACTTCATCGTCAACCTCACGCCTAGCCAGAGTACCTGCATCTTGCTCATCTCTCATCCATTTGCAAAAATGTATACATGAATCTTGTAGCAAATTTCCTCACAATTTCAAAAATGCAAAGCAATAAAATTATAGATTAAAGACAAGCATGAATTTTATTGGCCCTAATCTGAACCCTAAAAATTTCAGAAACTTCAATCTTAAAATTCTCTAAGCTCAAGCAATATAAATGAAACTATGGACATGGTTAGCTTCAGGGCAATGATATATATATTTTTCATTCACAAATAAACCATTAATGATGCTTGTATGAAAAGTTCAAAGTTGAGATAACTTACCTTGCAAGAGGGTATCGTGTTTTGAGTTTGAGTAGATTTTAGTGAGTTCAATGATTGTATTAGCTTCCTCAAGTTCCCAGGAAGCTAATGTGATGCTTAACTTGAGCTGAAAGTGCCTGAGGAGTTCTGGAGAAGTCAAGGTGCAAGGTGTTGTTTTTGAAAATGGTGGATGATGATGGAGGTGTTACAGTGGTGTTGCAAGTGTTGGGATTGTTTGTGTATATTATTTAGAAGCTTTTGAAAGTAAAAGGCCAAGAAATGCACGAGCAAATTTGGAGATTGGATTCAAAACTCAGAAATGGAAATTTTTGAGGTGTTTTTGGTGATTCTGTGTTCTTGGTGTTTTCAGGGCTCAAGCATGCGTGGGATTTATGGAAAATAACTTGTGTATGTATAAGAAAAAGGTATTGAGTGCTTTTGAGAGTCAGAAGTACAAGTTACAAGCTAATTGCTATGTTACTTGATTTTCAAGAAAAGGGGGAAAACAAGTTTCAAGAGGAAGTACAAGCATGGGTTGAGTGATTGTAAGTGTCTAGACAAGCTTCTCTTGAGTTATAAGACATGTATGATCATAAAAGAACAAGTGCAAGGCTCAAGAAAAAAGTTTTATGCAAAAAGCCACTTTATCAAAATGGCATTGTGCACTTTCTTCCCAAAATGAATATAAAGCATGACCTTGCATTGAATGCTTGAATTGAGACCTCTAACAGTTATGCAAGCAATTAATTATGGAGTGCCTAACAAGTTTGAGGCCTGTAAAGTAGAGGTTATGCATCATAAGTTTGAATTTTGAATCTTGTTCATCACAAAATGACTTGTAATTCAAGTGTGAAAATCCTAACTTCATCTCTTCGATTCTCCCTACTAAAAAATGTTCTCAAGGAGTTATTGGACATTTTGGAAAGCTTGTGATGTTCTCTACAATCCCTCTTTGAATCACATTTGAAAATTCCCCTTGGAGCTATATGAAAAGTGCCATGAAGTTAGGTCAAAATCCTGACCAAATTAGGGCAAAATTTCACTAAGTATTTTGTTTCATGACCATGTGTTCTTAAAATTATAACTTGAGATCCAGGCACTTTTTGGAGGAGTTGTGTAAAGAAATGTTATAGATTTAATGGATATATACAACTTTCATGTTGAAAGTTTCTTTTTGAATCATCTTGCATCATGGTGAAAATTTTGCTCAAAGTTGTGAAAAAAATAAGAAATTTTCAACACTTAGAAAAATTTCTAAGTTTAGAAATTTTAACTTTTCAAAATGAAATCTTGAATTTTTGATTTCTTGATGAATAAGTTTCATATTTTGACATGCTTTGATGAATTGTGATTTTTGACATTTGATGACCAAAAAGTCAAAGTTTGACTTTTCAGTATACAATTGACTTTTGATCAGTTGACTGAAAATTCATCTGTCAATCCATTGGACTTGAACGATGTTTTGAGCCATGTCATTAGGTCAAAATGATGCAATTGGAATCTTGAGATCATGCCTTAAACCAATTGATCATTTGCTAGGTCAAAAATCAGAAATTGTCCTTTCCCAATCAAAACCCTAATTTTGACCATTTTGCCCTTTTGAAGATTTGATAAATTTCTTGAGGAATTGTGGTCCAAACTTGATCAAATGATACATATGAGTTTAAAATGTTGATGTGGATAAAAAATTATGAAGTTTGACTTTAAATTGGCTACACTTGACTTTTCCCCCAAAACAACTGATATTTAGGTCAACTACTCAATTGACTGAGCAAAAGTGTGATCCAAAGCTTGAAACTTGACATGAGTAATCTTGAAGGTCCATAATTATCTATGAAAGTCACATGGGCATTGGAAGTTCTAATATCCTTGTGCAATCTCAAACCCTAATTTTGGTCATCAGTGCTTAAGGAGGTGTCTTGAGTTGATCAACCCTAATGCAGTCTTGAGCCAAAGGAGATCTTATGGGCAAATTCTTGATAAGTGAGAGGGAAAATTTTGGGGTACAACAACTTCCCCTATTCAATCTTCTTAAGCCTGAAGAGTTATATTGGCGAGTTTTTCCATTCGTGACTCGAAGGTGGAAGATGATTGGACATTAGAGTGCCCAGAAATTTGCACTCGGTGATGTGATGGTTGATGCTATAGGGAATGGGCTTAAAGATGCCATTTGGAGGGATGATGGAAAGTTGTTGGAGATGGGCTTGTAGATGCCACCCATAAATGATTGTTGAACCGTATCTATAAGCTGAAACTGAATGAGTATCAGAATGGCGTCCGTGTCTGGAGCATATGTGAACTATATCTGAAAGTTGAAACTGAATGAGTATCAGGATGGTATCCATGTATGGAGCATATCTGAACTGTATCTGAAGAGCTGAAACTGAATGAGTATCAGGATGGCATCTGTGTCTAGAGCGTATCTGAACTGTATCTGAAAAATCTGAAACTGAATGAGTATCAAGATGGCATCCGTGTTTGGAGCGTATCTGAACTGTATATAAAGAGCTAAAACTGAATGAGTATCAGGATGGCATCCGTGTCTGGAGCGTATCTGAAAAGTTGAAACTGAATGAGTATCAGGATGGCATCCGTGTTTGGAGCATATCTGAACTGTATTTGAAGAGCTGATACTGAATGAATATCAGAATAGCGTCTGTGTCTGGAGCGTATCTGAACTGTATCTGAAAGTTGAATCTGAATGAGTATTAGGATGGAATCCATGTCTGGATCGTATCTGAACTGTATCTGAAAGTTGAATCTGAATGAGTATCAGAATGACGTCTGTATCTGGAGCGTATCTGAATTGCATCTGAAAAGCCTTTGAACATTGTTAATGGTAGCTGTTGATTAACCTTATCCTGAAAAGGGGTAAAATGTTAGCTAATATGCAATGTCGTATTGTATGAAATGCATGGTATAATGAGATACATGCACTCGTGTTATCGATGTTTATGATATATGAATGTGATGTATGCATATATGAGTTAATCTGTTGTATTGTTTGCTGGATTGGGGGAAATAAATCCCCGACTGCTGCTGAGGATACATAGTGCAAGTCTTCATGTTTTGAAGTTTTGACAAATTTCCACTTAGAGAAATAAACTTTTTTGTAAGGGGAATGTCATGTACTGCTTGTAAAATTCTGTTGGGAAATCCTGAGGAATTTGGCGACTTCTACCGGGAGTGATAACTGGAAGTTTTGTTCCGCTGGGGATTAAACTGCACACTGCGGGGGATTTTATGGAAATAGCTTAGACAGATTTCCCTATTTCTTAAAGCCATTAGTGATTGTCTTTCTATTTTGTTCATTTGTAAATGGTAGTTACGTTCAAATGCATATGTTCAAAAATAAATCAATGGACGTTTTCGTAAACAAAACACAAGAGTAAAGAAAAACAGATAGTTTGGCACTTTCAAAGGGATATTTTTGTATTGACTTTGAGTAAGTATTTTTATACAATGAGACAAACATTCTAGTAAGAGAATGCCGTCGTAAAAAATGAAAGTTTTATACAAAGAAAAGATAACTATGTGAAATAATCCCATGGGGGTTCCCATTCTGCTATAGCCTTTGTGTCGCTGAGCATCTTATCTATTTGTTTCCTTGTCTAAAGCTGATTGAATTGATCAGAATCACTGAGTTTTTCAATTGAAGCCAAAGGTTGTCCGTAAGGTGATCCAACAGGACATAGTCATACGCTTTAATTCCATAACTTTTGCCTGGACCTCCCTTTCGGGTTTTCAGTCCACCGGATACCCTTTTTTTCCCAAGTCGCCCTTTCGAGTTTTCAGCTTGCCGGGTGTACATATTTTTTTGTTTTATCCCTAATTTTTGCCTGAAACTTTTTGGTTCACCGGGATGCCCTTGTTTTGCCTAGGTGTGTCAACCTAGAGGGTCTCTTATGCGTAGTATCTTTTGACTATGTTCGCGTTCACAGGGTGCGGCAGGTCGTCGCCATCCATGGTAGCCAAGATCATTGCTCCACCCGAGAATATGCTTTTGATTACAAATGTTCCTTCATATATAGGAGTCAATTTTCCCCTGGGATCACCCTGCGGTAGTATGATACGTTTGATCACCAAATCCCTGACTTGATATACTTGGCGTCTGACCTTTTTGTTGAAAGCCTTGATCATCCATTTTTGATACATTTGACCATGACAGGCAGCAGTAAGCCTTTTCTCATCAATCAAGTTCAGTTGACCAAGTCGAGTTTGGATCCAATCTTCTTCACTCAGCCCTGCATCCTTCATAATTCTCAGAGAGGGGAATTGGACCTCAATAGGCAAGACAACCTCCATGCTGTATACCAGAGAGTAGGGTGTTGCCCCGGTTGATGTGCACGATGTAGTGCGATATCCGTGGAGAGCGAATTGTAGCATCTCATGCCAGTCTTTGTATGTGACTGCCATTTTCTGTATGATCTTTTTGATGTTCTTATTTGCGGCTTCAACAACACCATTCATCTTTGGTCGGTAAGGGGAAGAATTGTGATGCTGGATCTTGAATTGCTCGCACAGGGCGATGATCATAGTATTGTTTAGATTCGTACCATTGTCTGTGATGATCCTCTATGTGGCATCTACCTCCACTCCCAATCCTATCAAGAAAACTTTTACTGCAAAGAAGGAAGTCAATTCTATGTACGGGGCAAGGGCCCATACCAAGAAGAATGATCACCCGTTTGTCAATGTTGTCCGAATCTCCAATCCAACTCCTACTCCAAGACCATCTGCAAATCATCAACATTTTGAAACTCCAAGAAGACAATTTACGAGGTTAGGCATGTCACTATCTCAAGCCCTTCAACATTTTCTAAAGGCTAATTTAGTGACATTGCGCGATCCTCCTGCCAACCCTGATACCTCTTCACCAAAGTATAATCCGAACGCTAAGTGTGCTTACCATTCGAGCAGCCCCGGGCACGAGACTGACCAGTGCTGGGCCTTGAAAAACAAAATCCAGGATTTGATTGATAACAAAACTATTGAATTTCATCCTCCTCCAACGCCAAATGTAATCTCTGCTTCAATGCCGAAGCATGACAAAGGTGTTAATGTTGTCGAAGCTGCAATTTTTGTCGCCTCTATTGAAGAATTGACTACTCTGCTGAATATAATAAAAAACAATTTTTTGAAAGCTAGGATCTTCCCTGGCTATGTAAAAGACTGCGTGTGTTGTACAAAACAACTCAATGGATGTGAAGGGCTGAAGAAAGGCATACAATGCCTGATGGATAGCCACGAAATTCAATTCGAGAAGACCCCATTTGCCAAGAGTTTGATTAAAAAATGTGAAGACCTCTCTATTATTACCATCTCAAACAAACCTCTTAGGATCACCTCCAAAGGTCCAATTAGGATTTCAAATGAACCCACTGTTGCTCCCTTAATAATTACCAATCCCAGGCCGATTCCTTATTCTTCAAATAAGGAAGTACCATGGAATTATGGTGATGAGGTGTTCTATCATGGGATTAAACAAGATTCCTGGATCGAAGAAGAAAAAGATGACAATGTTGGAAACATAGCTGGCTCAAGCAAGGTAACTAGAACTGAGAGAATATTTTCACTCAATATCTCACCACTAGTGGTTACAAGGACGTCCATCCGTATTACTGCTTCCAAGCCAAGCACTGATACAAGAGGGTAGGAGAAGGTTGTTGAGCCTGGTGTGATTGAAGTACCCTCCAAGGACGTAGCTGATGAAGAACCCTCCGCTCATGAGATGTACGAGATTTTTAAGATCATAAAAAGAAGCGACTTCAAGATTGTAGAACAGTTGGGGCAAACCCCTTCTAAGATTTTAATGTTGTCACTGCTGCTTTGCTCCGATGCCCATGCTCGAACATTAATCAAGTTCCTGAAAAAGGCTTATGTCCCCCATGAGACAACAACAGACCAATTTAAGAATTGCGTGGCTAGCCTGACAACTGATAATGCCTTGGGATTTTCAGATGCTGACTTAACACCTCTCGGGAAGAATCACAATAAATTTTTACATGTTTCTATCGAGTGAAAAGGGACTACCTTAGCACATGTGCTAGTCGACATTGGTTCTTCTCTGAATGTATTACCCAAGGGGGCGTTAGACCGTCTAGACTATGAAGGTTTAGTCTTGAAGCCAAGTGATATCGTTGTAAGGGCATTTGATGGATCAAAGAGGACTGTTCACGGGGAAGTAGATCTTCCAATCAAAGTGGGCTTCCAAATCTTCAAATCCACCTTCTATATTATGGATATTTGTCCTACCTATTCTTGTATGTTAGGTCACCTGTGGATCCATAAAGCTGGGGCAGTAACCTCAAACCTCCACCAGAAACTCAAATATCCAGTCAAGGGCAGAATAGTCACCGTCTATGGAGAAGAAAAGTTTATGATGAGCCACCTTAACTCTTTCAAGTACGTAGAGATGGATGGAGAATTCATTAAGACCCCGTGTCAAGCCTTTGAGGTTTTACCACCGATGATTGCTGCTACCAAATGTTCTTCTGATGATTCTAAAGCTATTAAGGCCATGCCAAAGATGGTTTCGGTCAAAGACGCCCGTACAACAATTGAAGGAGGAAACTGTGATACTTGGGGATAACTCCTCGATATCCCATTTAAAGCGGATTAGTTTGGTTTGGGATTCACCTTCAAAGCTCAGAAAGATGTGAGGCGTGATCATGCTGGAAAGCCACCTCTCCGCATTGGAAGCCATGAAGTCAACGCCATGGGTGATTCTGATGAAGAAACTGCATTTGAAGATTGGGTGTATCCAACAACAACAAAGCTGAAGAATTGGCATGCAAAGGACTTTGTTCCCATCTCCTTCATTGAGGAGTAATCTACTTGTTATTGATTTTCCTTCAATTCAAGAACATGTTGTCTATAATATTTTAACAATGACTTTTCAACCATTTGCCTGGCCCGGGGAACTTTGGTCCATTTGTCAAGGGTTTTATTTATGTTCATCTAATGATATGATCATTCAGTACATTGGACTCTTTTGCATTCAAATATTTGTGTTCATTGTCTTTCCTTTCTTGTAAATACATTTTTCAAAAAAAAAATAGCCATGTATCTTACATGCACACACACACACACACACACACACACACACACACACACACATACACACACTCTCTTGCAGGTCCACATCCACTCTGGATCTTATTGCCAATGACTCTACTATTGCCGACTATGACTTTGAATGTCCTATCAACCAAGCTGAAGACAAGGGTGAGGAAGATTGTGACATACCGGGAGAACTAGCCAGACTTCTAATACAAGAGGAAAAAGCTATTCAACCGCACAAAGAGTCAGTTGAAGTCATCAATCTGGGTACTGAGGCAGATAAGAAGGAAATCAAGATCGGCGCTAACTTGGAAAGCAGTGTCAAGAACAGGTTGGTTCAGATGTTGCATGATTATATGGAAGTATTTGCTTGGTCTTATGAAGATATGCATGGGTTGGATACCGACATCGTAGTTCACCGTTTGACGACAAGAGAAGACTGCCCTCCTATTAAACAAAAGGTTCGTCACATGAGGCCTGATATGTATGAAAAGATCAAAGCTGAAGTGATGAAACAATTTGATGCAGGGTTCCTAGCTATGACATCCTATCCTCAATGGGTTGCCAATGTAGTACCAATACCGAAGAAAGACGGGAAGGTTCGCATGTGCGTAGACTATAGGGATCTGAATAGGGAAAGTCCCAAGGATGACTTCCCTCTACCATACATTGACGTCTTTGTTGATAATACTTCTCAGCATAAAGTCTTCTCTTTCATGGATGGCTTCTCAGGCTATAATCTAATAAGGATGGCTCTCGAAGACATGGAGAAGACTACTTTCATCATGCAATGGGGCACCTTCTGCTACAAGGTCATGCCGTTCGAATTAGAGAATGCAAGGGAAACATATCAAAGGGCTATGGTAGCTTTATTTCATGACATGATTCATCATGAGATAGAGGTATATGTGGATGATATGATTGCCAGATAACAAACCAAAGAAGAACATCTCGATCATCTGAACAAATTATTCAAGAGGCTGAAGAAGTACAAGCTAAGGTTAAACCCTAACAAGTGCACGTTTGGAGTACGATCTGGAAAGCTTCTAGGTTTTGTCGTCAGCAATAAAGGCATTAAAGTTGATCCTGCCAAGGTAGAGGCCATCCAAGAAATGCCAGTCCCTCATTCTAAAAAAGAAGTTAGAGTATTCTTAGGTCGTCTCAATTACATTACCCATTTCATATCTCACTTGACTGCTACTTATGAGCCAATCTTCAAACTCTTGAAGAAAGATTAGGTAGTCAGATGGAACGATGAATGCCAAGCTGCCTTTGACAAAATCAAAGAATGCCTACAAGAACCTCCTATTCTCATGCCTCCAGTTGAAGGAAGACCCTTGATCATGTACTTGACAGTACTAGAGAACTCTATGGGGTGTGTTTTGGGCCAACATGACGAGTCGTGCCGAAAAGAGCATGATATTTATTACCTGAGCAAAAAGTTTACCAACTGAGAAACCAGATATTCACTGCTCGATAAAACTTGTTGCGCTCTGGCATGGGCTGCTCGCCGGCTAAGACAGTATATGTTGACTCATACCACTCTGTTGATTTCTAAGATGGAACCAATCAAGTACATCTTCGAGAAACCTGCCCTTTCTGGACGGATAGCCAGATGGCAAATGATCTTGACTGAGTACGGCATTCAATAGACGACTCAATAGGCCATCAAAAGAAGTGTACTAGAAGATCATTTGGCCCATCAAGCCGTGGATGATTATCAGTCAATGAACTTAGACTTCCCTGATGAGAACATCATGCTGGTAACCGACTGTGCAAAACCTGGACCATATGACGGACCTGAAAAAGGATCCCGATGGACTATGGTATTCAATGGGGCTTCCAACGCCTTAGGTAATGGAATTGGTGCTTTGATCATCTCTCCTGAAGGTTTCCACACTCCATTTACTGCCAGACTATGCTTAGATTGCACTAACAATATGGCCGAGTATGAAGCATGCATCTTAGGTCTGAAAGCTGCTATTGACTTAAGGATCAAGCATTTGGATGTGTTCGGGGATTCCGCCCTAGTGGTCAGCCAAGTAAAAGGAGATTGGGACACTAAACACCCTAATCTTATGCCTTACAAGGAACTTATGCTATCCCTAATTCCTTACTTCGAAGAGATCACTTTTGAGCACTTCCCTAGGGAAGAAAACCAGTTGGCTGACGCTTTGGCAACCATGTCTTCAATGTTCAAGGTCAGATGGGACAACGAAGCCCCTATGATAACAATTGAAAGATTCGATGAACATGCACATTTCTATGAGCTTGACACCGATGCGGAAAAGCCATGGTACCATGAGGTGATGAGATACCTTGAAGCACAAGAGTACCCAGAGGGGGCATCTATCAAGGATAGAAAGTTCTTGCAAAGATTTGCAGCCAAATTCTTCCTAAGTAACGGGATATTGTACAAGCGCAACCATGATTCAACTCTACTCTGATGTGTGGACAAGAAGGAGGCGGAGGAGATCATGGAAGACATGCACGATGGTCTCTTCGGTACTCACTCAAGTGGACATACGATGGCTAAGAAAATCTTAAAAGCCGGTTACTATTGGTCAACGATGGAGACTGATTACCATCAACATTCAAGAACTTGTCACAAATGCCAAATCTATGCTGACAAGGTCCATGTGCCTCCTATCCCTATGAATGTATTGACCGCTCCGTGGCCATTTGCAATGTGGGGCATTGACATGATTGGAGAGATCAAGCCCACCACTTCCAACAGGCATCGCTTCCTCAGTCACCAAGAATGTGGTAGCCAGATTCATCAGACACAACCTCATATGTCGTTATGGTATCCCCGAAAGGATCATCACCGACAATGGGACTAACCTCAAAAATGCTATGATCACTGAGCTTTGCACTCAGTTTAAGATCAAGAATCACAATTCTTCTCCTATAGACTGAAAATGAATGGCGCAGTCGAAGCGGCCAACAAAAATATCAAGAAGATTGTGCATAAAATTGTAGTAACCTATAAGGATTGGCATGAGATGTTGTCGTTTGCTCTACATGGCTACCGTACTTCAGCTAGAACATCACCTGGGGTAAATCCTTTTTCTATAGTCTATGGCATGGAAGTTGGGTTTCCAGTGGAAGTTCAGATTCCCTCGCTGAGAATTATGAATGAGGCAGACCTAGGCGAAGAAGAGTGGATTCAAACGAGATTGGATCAGCTGAACTTGATTGACGAAAAATGGTTAGCTGCTATTTTCCATGGTCAGACGTACCAAAAATAGATTATCAAGGATTTTAACAAAAAGATCAAGCCTCGAGTATATCAAGTTGGTGACTTGGTGATAAAACATATCATTCTACCACAAGGCGACCCCATAGGCAAATGGACTCCCACCTATGAAGGGCCATTTGTTGTCAAGAGAGTTTTCTCTGGTGGTGCCATGATGCTGACTACCATGGATGGTGAAGATTTCCCACATCCTATAAACGCGGACATAGTTAAAAATACTACGCATAAGAGACCCGCTAGGTTGACACACCTAGGAAAAATAAGGGCATCCCGACAAACCAAAAGGTTTGGGCAAAAATTAGGGATATATGCAAAATATTGTACACCCGGCAAGTTGAAAACCCAAAAGGGCGACTTGGGCAAAAAAGGGTATCCTGGTGGGCTGAAAACCTGAAAGGGCGGTCCAGGAAAAGATTCAGGATTAAAAGCGTATGACTATGTCCCGTGGAATCAACACAGTCAATTTTATCACCAAGGTCCAAGTTCAAACGGTCCAAGATCAATCCAATCAACTTTTGTCAACGGCAAGGGACATTCGAAGTCATTGGGGCAATAGTAGAGTTGGAAGGAAATAAGATCATTTCACATGGATATTTGTTTTCATTCTAAATTTTGTTTTCCGTTCAACGATTTCCTCTTACTAGGATCTCCGTCTCTCTGTACAAAAACGCCTATTCATGGGTAAAATATCAATACAAATATACTTTGAAGTGCAAAATTTATGTCTTTGTTTTGAAGGCAGATTTGTCCAATAACTAAAATTGAACGAGCATATGCATATGAACATAATTAAAACTATCTGGCGCATGTGTCCTTCTAAGCAGCAGCAAGCATCTCTTTAATGTATATGAAATATCCCCACAGAGTTATCTCATTATCATTATCCCCACAAGGAAGGCTACAATAAACCTTCCCCCAACGGAATTGCCCATAAAGTCTCTTTGCATAGGATAATCCCCGACCAGAGTCTCAATCTCTTGGCAATTCTCTCTCCAGCTAAGTCGATTTTTACAAGTTGAAGCCTCGTGGATCTCTTCCTAAAAGAAACTCATTTCCTCAACAAGGTTTATGTCCCCAACAGGGTTTATTTCCAAAACAGGTTTTATTTCCCCAACAACAATCAAGGAACCACAAAATTCCTCAGTTGTGTATATCCTCCCCAGCTGAGCCCGTTATTCCCCAGTTGTGTATATCCTCCCCAGTTGAGTGTATCCTCTCCAAGCTGAGTTTGTCCTACCCAATGAGTCTACACTCTCCAATTTGAATTTTCCTTTCAGATTATTACAAATCATAGGGCCATAACCCTTGATCCCTAGTAAAGTCGTCAACAAAGCCTTTACTATTTCCAAAAAGATACTATGAAGCTTGGACCCGACCAGATATTAGCACAATTTTCAAGTTATTACTGAATCCTGGACCCGACCAGATAGAAGTTTAATTGCTATAAAATCATTAGCAAAACTCCTCTTCTCCAGTAGAGTTTTCCACTATCCCTAGTAAATTACTGAAACCTGGACCCGACCAGATAACAGTTGATCTCAATTTCAAGATACTATGAAACCTGGACCCGACCAGATAATAGTCTAACTCTTAAAAGATATAGAAGAACCTGGACTCAACCCGACCAAGTTTTAACTTCTTTTCCCCAGCAGAGTTTGCCTCTGCCCTAACAAATTACTGTGAAACCTGGATCCGACCAGATATCAGTTTTCAATTTCATCGTTTCAAGCAAGTTGTTGTGAAGCCTGGATCCGACCAAATATCAATTACCCTCAGAGATTCGTTGTGATACTTGGACCCGACCAGATAACAATTGACCTCATCAACCTCAGAAATCTGCAAAGCCTGGACCTGACCAGATAACAATTTTTCAAACAGTTTATTGTGAAACCTAGAGCCCGACCAGATAATAACTAACTATGATCCCCAGAGAGACACTATGAAGCCTGGACTCGACAAGATAATAGTACAACTTTCCAAAAACCATGAAACCTGGACCCAACCAGATAGTAGTCACCACTTCAAGTTACTGTGAAGCCTGGATCCGACCAGATAACAGATAACTTCCATATCCCCAACAAGTTGTTGTGAAGCCTGGATCCGACTAGATAACTATTTAATTTCAAGAAAATTTTCTGCAAAGCCTGGAATCCGACCAAACAACAGTTAATTAATCTCTTCCCTCAGTAAGTTTCCATGAAGCCTGGATCCGACCAGATAGCAGTTGACTACTTCATCCTCAGCAAATTGTGAAGCCTGGATCCGACCAGATAACAACTGACATTCAAGATATATTCTCCAACGAAAGCATCCTTTCAATAAAGTTTGAAGATATGCATATTCGTCATCCCCAACGGCAATCAGGGATTCAACCCCCCAGAATTTCCTCAGCAGCAGTCAGGGATTTATTTTCCTGGACAAAAACATACATCTCACATTCATACATCATAGAATGTACATACCATACGCATTTAACATAATACCACATCTGGTGAACATCATGCAGGCATCTGTATTTTACTAACTCTTTTTCTCACAGGTAAAACATCAAGTTTTAGTATAAATCAACAAGAGATTTGTGATGATACTTCTTCCAGTGTTTACCAACATTCCTCCAAATGGAATCTATAATCCCATTCACCATCCATCTTCGAATGCAAATTTTTGGGCACTTTAGTGTTCAATCATCTTTCACCTTCAAGTCACGAATGGCGGATCCGCCAATCTAACTCTTCAGGTTTAAGAAGATTGAATAGGGGCAGCTATTGTACCCCAAAACTTTCCCTCTCATTTATCAAGTAATCTCTCACAAGATCTCCTTCAGTTCAACACTGCATTAGGTTTGATCAGCTCAAGACACCTCCTTAAGCACTGATGACCAAAATTAGGGTTTGAGATTGCACAAGGACAATTTAACTTTCAATGCTTCATATGACTTTAATGGATCATTATGGACCCACAATATTACTCATGTCAACTTTCAAGCCTCGGATCACACTTTTTCTTAGTCAATTGAGCAATTGACCTAAAAATCAGCTGTATTTGGAAAAAAGTCAACTATGGCCATTTTACAGTCAAACTTCATAATTTTTTATCCAAATCAACATTATAAAGTCATATGTATCATTTTATCAAGTTTAGACCATAATTCCTCAAGAAATTTGATCAAATCACCAAAAGGGAAAAATGGTCAAAATTAGGGCTTTGACTAAGAAAGGGTAATTTCTGATTTTTGACCTAGCAAATGGTCAATTGGTTTGAAGCATGATCTCAAGAGTTAAATTGCATCTTTTTGACCTAATGGTGTGACCTAAAACATTGCTCAAGATCAATTGGATTGATAGTGAATTTTCAGTCAACTGATCAAAAGTCAATTGTACAGTGAAAAGTCAAACTTTGACTTTTATGTCAAAATCCAATGTCAAAGATCACAATTTATCAAAACATGTCAAAATATGAAACTTATTCATCAAGAAATCAAAAAAGTCAAGATTTCATTTTGAAAAGTCAAAGTTTTCTAACTTAGAAATTTTTCTAAGTGTTTAAAACTTCATGTTTTTTCATAACTTTGAGCCAATTTTTCACCATGATGCAAGATGATTCAGAAGAAACCTTCAACATGAAATTTGTAGATCTCCATGATATCTACAACATTACTTTACACAACTTCTCCTAAAAATGCTTGGATCTCAAGTTATTAATTCATAAAGTCATGATCTTGAAATTGAACACTTAGTGAAATTTTGCCCTAGTTTTGGTCAGGATTTTGACCTAACTTCATGGCACTTTTTCATATAGTTCCAAAGGGAATTTTCAAAAGTTATTCAAATAGGGTTTGTAGAACACATTACAAGATTTCCAAAATGTCCAAGAACTCCTCGAGATCATTCTTGAGCAAGGAGAATCGAAGAGAGGAAGTTAGGGTTTTCAAACTTGAATTACAAGTCATTTCATGATGAACAAGAATTCAAATCCAAGCCTATGCTGCATAATATTCACTTTGTAGGCCTCAAACTTGTTTGTCACTCCATAATTAAATTTTTACACAACATATGGAGCCATTTTCAAGCATTTGAATCATTATCCAGGTTGCATTTCCATTTTTGGAAGAAACTAACCATTCCATTCTTGTAAAGAAGCTTTAATCACAAAGTCAACTTGTATGGAGCTTTGCACTTATTCTTTCTGCACAAGCATGCTCTATAAACTCAGAACAAACATGTTTAAAGTTTCTAGCCACCCTACAAGACATGTACCTTACATTGAAACCATGTTTGTCAAGGTAACTTCAAAAACAAGTCAAAAACTCATAACATGTGATTCTTTGTTTCTGACCATTTCAAACCTCAAAACCTTTCCTCTATAAATAGAGATACTATTTGCAAGAGAACACACGAATAGACAGACTCCCAAACTCCCAAAAAAACTCAGATTGCACAAAACCTCCATTTTTGTGTCATTTCTGACTTTGAACTTCAATCTTCAAAACCACTCGTGCATTTCTTGGCATTTTAGTTTCAAAAGCTTCCTCATATCAAATACAAACCATCCATGTCTCTGTTTGCAGACTGTAACATCATCTTCATCAACTTCCATAGCCAATAATAGATCATTGCAATTGGACTTCTCCAGGCCATTCCAGCCACCCTCAACTCAAGCCAGCCATTGCATTAGCTTCCTAGAGGTCCAAGGAAGCTAACCTGATCATCAACACTGCCTGAAACAAGCTCAAATCCATTTCACGATTTCCAGTTTTGAGGTATTTTTCTTGAACTTCTATCTTCATAGGCATTGTTAGGCTTGCATTTATGAAGATAAAATGTAGATATCATTGCCACAAAGCTGTATATATCCATAGTTTGCATTTATGTGGCCTGAGCTTAGAGAATTTTAGAGTTGAAGTTTTCTGAAATTTTTAGGTTTTAAATTAGGGCCAGAAAAATTCTCATTCATCTTTGACTGTTAGCTTAAGTTATTTACATGGTTGGATTCGTGGGAAGAAATGCCACAACTTTCATGTTTGGACTTTTCATTTTTGTTGAGAGATGAAGAAGATACATGTCCTTTGGATGGAGGTTGAAGATGAAGTGTAATCAGGGCGCGTTTTATATTATATATTTATCGTTTCAGTTATATTAACGGATGTATAGCCACCCCAGTGGTAAGGCAGCGCGCTGGTAACCTCAAGGTCACGGGGCCTAATATTTTTTGCTTATTTTGCTCCATGTTTCATTTTCTAACCCCCCTGACTTTTCTTTATATTTTTATTTTTATTTTTATTTATTATTATTATTATTATTATTATTATTATTATTATTATTATTATTATTATTATTATTATTATTATTATTATTAATAATAATATTATTAATATTATTATTACTACTATTATTTTCATAGAATCATAAAAAAAAATCCAAATTTATTTATATTTATTATCCATACTTATATATATATATATATATATATATATATATATATATATATATATATATATATATATATATATATATATATATATATATATATATATATATATATATATATATATATATATATATATATATATATATATATATATATATATTCTCTATAAAACAAAAAGACTAAAAAATATTTTCTTAAAACAAATTAATTTCTTTATTTTCTTAAATAATAAATTTTTAGACTTAGGATAAATTAATACATTATTTTATTTTCTTAGTTAAAATTAATTTAGAACTTAGGTTATTTTAATTAATTAATCTTCATTTTTATTCTCATTAATTTAAAACCTTTTCATAAAAAAAAACCTAAAAATATTTTTCAAATTAATTTCTTTTCTTAATTAGTTTAAGTTAATTTTATTTAATTTTAATTAATCATTTCCTTTATTTAGGTCAAGACAAAACCCTTTCATAAAAAACAACATAAATCATTTCTTTTTCCATTTATATTCTTGCATTTTATTTTCAATTTTGTACAATATTCAATATGGTTGTAATAGATAATTAGGTTTATTTTCTTGCAATCCCCATTTGTAAATTTATACACCCGCTCCCTTAATGATGTAATAGCATAGTAATTTTACTTTTCGCAATTTATCGCTTTATATAAATGCTAGTAATTAGGGTTTGTATGAGAAGATAAAATCAACAAGTAGCAAACTCTAATCAAAGACTAAACAAAGCATGAAAATCAATACACTTGCACACAAGCACCCCTAGGATAAAATCCACTTGGTTGCCCTTATAAAAATGGACATATTATGCATGTGAGGTATTTAGAAAAGACAAGCAAAAATACAAGAGCATAGTCCCTCGATGATGCTATCTATGTTGCCTTTTCAAAATGATCTTAGTCCCTAAAGAAATATGCTAAGATACCTTGCAACATTGCTAATCATGGTTATACGATGACCCATGCCCATCCCATTTACATCCAAAGATAGGGTTACTTACCAAATCAATGGTAAGATGACAATGTCAAAGGAAAGAGGAAATAAACAAGAAAGACTATTGAGTAGGTAGATTGTTCAAGTTGCTTGCTCAATTTAAAAACCAAAAACATCCTTTCTATTTTCAAAACAAACATCAACATTTTCAAAAACATCTTTCAAACTTGAAAACATTTTCAAAAGATCAACACTTTGTATACATTCTTACAAACGAGAATCATTACAAAGTTTTCCTAAATGATGGCGCCATTTTAAAATACTTTCAAAAACCACACAAAGCACATTTTTCAAACAAAAGTAAGTTATCTAGCAAGTAACTAAGAGCCCATGGAAAACCATGGATGAAAAGGGTGCTAATATCTTCTCTTTTCATAATCTACCCCCCGAACTCAAGAAACAATCTCAAAGGTCTTTCCTGTGCTTTTTCACCTTTCCTTTTGGATAAAAGAAAATTCGGTGGTGACTCTTTCTAACCTCAACATTTGCAATAAAATGCAAAACAACCAAGTCAGTTCTCCCACCGTGTCACAGTTGCCCCATCGTTCTTCAACCCGAATGGCATAACCTTGTAACATAAAGTTCCCAACTGTGTGATGAAGGTCGTTTTCTCCATGTCCTCAGGTGCCATTTTGATTTGGTTGTAGCCTGAGAAACCATCCATGAATGATAACACTTTATGTTGTGCGATATTGTCAACCAAAATATCGATATGGGGGAAGTGGGAAGTCATCCTTGCGGCTTTCCCTATTCATGTCTCTGTAGTTCACACACATGCATACGTTGTCGTCCTTTTTAGGCACTGGAACAACATTGGTGGCCCACGTGGATAAGAGGTTATGGCTAAGACTCTGGTGTTGAATTGTTTCATGACTTCAGTCTTGATCTTCTCTGACATGTCTGGCCGCATGCGACGAACTTTCTATTTTACCGGAGGGCAATCTTCTTTTGTCGGTAGACGATGGACCACGATATCAGCATCAATTCTTGGCATGTCTTTGTATGACCAAGCAAAGATCTCATCATAGTCATGTAGTAATTGAATTAAGCGCCTATTGACACTAGATTCCAGATTGGCTCCTACACTGACTTCTTTCTTGTCCTTTTTGGTACCTAAGTTAACTGTGTCCATTGGTTCTTCATGGGGATGTATGGTCCTTTCTTCTTGTTGTAGTAACCTGGCTAGTTTCCCCGGCACTTCACAATCTTCCTCACCTTCGTCTCCGGCTTGGTAGATTAGGTTTTCAAAGTCACAAAAGGCCATAGAAGAATCGTTACCCATGGGATCCTGAGTGGGTGTAGATCTGCATTTTGATATGTGAGTGTGTGTAAGAGCATAGCTATTATTGAAAAAAAAATAAACATGTAGAAAAAGAAAAACAAAGAGCGTAAAGTTTGTATGCAAAAACGTCCATGATTCATTGATGACATATGAAAATGAAGTAACAACCCTTATAAATGGACCGTTGTGCCTCGGGTAAGACACAAGGTTTTAAAAGTCTGAATTATTTAATTATTACAAGTCCAATAAAAATTTAAAGACAATTACTGTTGGATAAAAGTAATTAGGACAAATTCTTTGGCTTCCCAGTTGGTGAGTCCTCTGTTGATAGTTGGGAAAATTCATTCCTCCAGGTCGCAGCCGTCATCACTATCCCCCACGGTGTTGACTCAGTGATTGTTGATCTTCAAAGGTGGTACCCCGGCACGAGCACGAAGAACAACTTTCTGGGCTGCTGAAGTGAAACCCAAACCAAATTTGTCACATTTGTAAGGGATATCCGTGAGTTGGCCCCAAATAGTACACCCACCTTCTTCGACCACTGCCTTGGCATCTTTCAGCGAAGACATCTTTAACGGAGGTTATGTAATCTTCGGGACTTTGGAAACAATCTTGGTAGCTGCCACTGTTTGTGGGACTTCCTCGAAATGCTGACATGGAGTTTCGATGAATTCACCATCCATTTCTACGTATCTGAAGGAGTTCAAATGACTGACCATATATTCCTCTTCTCCAAGAATAGTGATGATTTTTCCCTTGGTTGGGTATTTCAGCATCTGATGTAATGTAGAGGTGACGCTACCAGCGTCGTGAATCCAAGGTCGGCCCAATAAATTGGAATAGGAAGGGCGAATGTCCATCACGTAGAAAGTTGAATCAAAGGTTTGAGTTCTAACTTTTATGGGGATGTCCACCTCCCCATGCACTATTATTTTTGAACCGTCGAAGGCCCTTACCACTATGTTGCTGGGTTTTAAGGTCAAACCTTCACAGACAAGTCTATCCAAAGCTTTCTTAGGTAGCACATTAAAAGATGAACCAGTATCAACCAGAACATGGGCCAAAGTTGTGCCCCTACATTCGACAGAGACATGCACTGCCTCGTTATGTTTCCTCCCTCTAGGTGTCAGGTTAGCATCAGAAAATCCTAAACTGTTGTCAGTTGTGAAACTGGCCATACAGTCTTAGAATTGATCAGCAAAGGTTTCCTGTGGCACGTGGGAAGTTTTAAGTAATTTCACCAAGGCCTTCGCATGAGCCTCGGAGCACAATAGTAAAGCTAGCATAAAAATCTTTGACGAAGTTTTCCCTAGTTGTTCGACTATGTTGTAGTAACTTCTCTTTATAATTTTCAGAATTTCCTCCATCTCCTTTTGGGAGGCCTCTGGGATAGATACTGATTGCGCCTTCATCCAGACAGGATAAACCAGAATGCCTTTGCCCTGAGTCTCGGTCGACTCGGCGGTAGGGTGTCAGTAGGGGTAACCAAAGGGATTGTAGTAGTAGTGTTAACATGAACAAAAGCATGGATGATCACAGGACCGATAACAGTTTTCAGCGGAGCAATCTCTGGGGAGAATACTTTTCCACTTCGGGTTATTTTGCTGGTTCCCGCAATGTTGCCGATGTTGGGGTCAGCCTTCTCAAAAATTGAGTCTTCATCAGCCAACCAATCCTGCTTGACACCGTGATAGTAAATGTCACCCTCATAGTTCCATGGGACAGTTTTATCTGAGGAGTACGGGATTGGCCCTAGCATAGTAATTATCAGTGGAGTCACCTTAGGAATTAATGTAATCCTAACGGGTCTTTTGGTGGAGACCCTGGAAGGATTGGCGGAAATGGTTACTATTGAAACATCCTTGTAAGAAATGGTTGGAACGAGAGTCTTTTTAAACAACATCTCTTTGTCATCCATTAGGCGCTGGACACCTCCTTTCAATAAATGATAGCCAGTTGGTAGGGATAAACAGAGGTGACAGCCTTCACCACAGCCTGAAAATAAATTGGCCTTCAACAGGTTCCTCTTGACAGTCAGAAGAGGAGTAACAAGTTCATCAACGACAGTAACAAACATATCATCTTCAACAACGTTAACATCACGACCATGCTTGGGCATATGAGAGGTGATAACATTTGGGATCTCAGGAGCATCAAATTCAATTTCTTTTGCCTCAAGAAGGTCTTGCACCTTATTTTTCAAAGCCCATCAGTTGTTGGTATCATGGCCTGGACTTTCTGAATGGTAAGCACAATGAGCATTAGGGTGGTAATGAGGAGAGGTGGTGTTGGGATTCTTCGGGGCTTCCTTCAAAGTTACCAGATTAGATCTCAACAAATGTGGAAAGACTTGAGACAGCGTCATGTTTATCCAGGTAAATTATCTTACCGATCTTTCTGTTCTAGGCTGGTTATTCCTTTGTTGAGTAGGTGCATGCTTAGGGATCATGAAGACCGCTACCATTGGACGACATTCAATTCTGTCTTGATTCCTTTGAGGGTACACAACACCAACTTATTTCTTCCCAATAAATGGTTTTCTCACGGCACTGGAGGATGCATCCTTTTGGATCTTCCCACTCTTAATCCCAGCTTCCGCTCTTTCCCCGGTCAAGATTAGTTCAGCGAAGCCGGCTGAGGAGCTTCCAATTAGATGATTAAAGAAAGGACCGGACAGGGTACCCAGAAACATGTTTACTAGTTCTCGGTCAGACAGGGGAGGCTGGACTCTTCCTGCTAAGTCCCTCCATTTCTGAGCGTAGTCTTTTAAACCCTCGCTCGAACCCATAGCCAGACTTTGGATTTGAGTACGGGTGGGAGAATGGTATGCGTTGTATTGATACTATTCATAAAAAGCAGTGGCTAGTTCTTTCCAATTATGGATATTGGCCCTCTCGAGTTGATAGAACCAATCTAGCTGAGTTCCAGATAGACTATCCTGAAAGAAGTGGACCCACAAATCTCTGTCAGCAGTGTGAGGCTGTATCTTCCTTACATAAGATCGGATATGCATCTTGGGACACGAAACCCTGTCGTACTTAGCAAACACTGGTGCTTTGAACTTTGGTGGAATAAAAATCCTAGACACCAAACCCAACTCTTCAAAGTCCATCCCGAGCACTTTTTAAATCTCCATTGCACTTAGACGCTCAACCAGATGTTTATATTTCTCATCAGCCAGAGGATACCGCTCTTCAACGTAATCATTGTCTTCTTCCTCTTCAGATTCTGGATGGGCAATCACTTCCTTGCCTTTCCATTCTTGATTATTCTTTTCACCAGATGATGTTGCGATGTCTAAGGTCCATCTGACTGGCCCTGGGAACCTTCTTCCTAGATTCATAAAACCGGTTGATTTCTTTTCTTTCTTCTTCTTTTCTTCGATCAGCAAAGTTTTCAAACCCTCTTCTCCTTTGGCCAAAGTCAAGAACATTTGTTGAAACTGAGCATTCTGCTCCTGGAGATCTTTTACTGTCTGCTCGAGATCCATCTTACTGAAATAAACAGTAGAAAGATAAGGAGACCTATTGCAAGGAACATGCTTATGTTATGATGAATGGAGATGCATATGCAATGATTTCAAGGAAATTAGAGACTTAAATTTTCTTTAGACCAAAAAGGAACACACATTATATTAATAAATCAAAGTTTGAGTACATCATGCCTCTTTGGGCTTACAAAGAAATACAAAAACTCTAAGATAAAAAATTTGTACGCATCCTCTTTTGTATGATGTAGGCATTTAGACTCCGCTCCTCATAAAGCTGCTTGGTGAGTTCCAGAACCTTCTTCTCGCTAGCATAGAATTGGTCCTCGAAAGTGTCTCGCTCCCCCTTAAACTGTACCCAATCCCTTTGCAAGTCTTCGAGAGAGGTGGGCATGTCAGGATGAAGGATAGTGTATGGGACATCTCCTTCCACAACAAACTCTATGATAACCAGGAGAATAGAGGGGTAAGGCATCATAAGACTTTGAGCACGAGCTCGTACCCATTTGAGATAAGGCTCAAGAGTGATGGAATTATTATGCCCCAATGTCTTGTTATCTACCTAGTTCAACATCCTCCAAGCTCGGATAAACCTCTGGTGGTGACCTTGATCGTCATTCTCGTAGTCAAATACCAAACCTTTAATAAGCATCTCATGTGGGCCATCCCTTCGGGCGTAACCAAACTGTCTTAAGGCTAAGCAGGGGTTGTAGGTGATGCCTCCTCTAATTCCAAGTAAGGGGACATTAGAGAATTCACCTTAATGGTCGACGATGGTAACATTCTCCAAAGATCGGGAACACCAATGAATGTATGAATGTTTGAGCGTCATCAACCTATGTGACCACATTGAACCTTGCTCGTTCTTCAATACAGATTAGGGAAGATGCGAAATAAACCATCTTGCCAAGAGAGGAGTACAACACATAAGAATACCTCTTTTCCTCATAGTGCGAGTATGAAAAGAATGTGGGATGTCTCCTAACAAAGTAGGCACCGGGTTACGAGACATGAAGATTTTGACGGCGTTTACATTTATGAGTTGGTCAAGATTTGAAAAAAATTACATCCCATAGATGAGGAGAGCCACAATTTCCTCAAAAGCTTGAAAGTCCAAGGAGTTCCGATAGTTTTGGGCTTTCTCAAACAAGAACTTGGCTAATAAACCTTTGACACCACTCCTTGTTTCCCAATTAGTTTTGACATCAAATGGTTGCAAGTGTAGGGCTTGAGCAATCTCTTCTGGTTTTGGATCTCTTTCCGTACCGTTGAAGGGTAGTATATTGAGAATGGTAATCCTCAAGAGTTGGGAGAATTCTTCGAAATTTGGCACAAGTTGATAATCGAGAAATGTGAAGTAATGGTGTAGAGGATCAAAGAACTGGAAGAGCACCTTCATCATGTCCTCATTAGTGTTGGAGGTAACCAAGTTTAGGAGGCGACCATGTCTTTCGGTAAATGGAGAATTTTCGGGAACCCTTAATGATAACTCTTTAAGTTGAGGAGGGATACTTACAAGATTGACTTGAATGGTTTTCCTGCGATTAGAATCCATGTCCTGCAAAACAGAACAAAGATAAATCCCAAAAATCCTTGAAATGGTTAGTGGGTAAGAGTATGATGTTATGATGTTTATGATGTTATGTACAAGTAGATTAATACAAACAAAACAAGCAAGCCCTTAGGTTTAGTCTTGCATGGAGTCTCATAGGTAAGTACCCTCTTGAAGTTTAGTTAGCTCAAACCTGTCCTAGTAATAGTAACCGGGTTCTAAAGGAGCTCAATATCACTGGTTTGTTTTCTCGGTCATTGTTTGAGTGCAAGCCTCTTTAATGGAGACCGAAATATCCCAAAAAACCATACCTCAATGAGTGTAGTATCGAGTATCTACCAACTTCGGACTGCACCAAAGCCGGTCATCTCACTACGTCCTAATGGCCAAGTTGGTCAAGTAAAGGTTCTAGAAGTTAGTTAGTGCTTCATGACATCACTCAGCGGCCCCGTATTCTCCTTGACTACTCAAGGGCTACCGGTACCCACAAATATGTCACACTAACATAAATATTGTTTAGACCATGTCGGTATACCCCACACATTTTCCACAACATATTTCTACTTACCTATAAGGTATCCCAAATCCGGGTAGAGGATTCAAACCCAAACAAAGAACCAAAATGTAAAGCATACAAGTCAAACAAAGAAAGCAAGTAAATGTGATCTAGCCCTAAGGTAACCCCACTTTTAATATAATCCTCAGCAGATTCGCCAATTCTGTAACGCGGTGGGAGAACTGACTTGGTTGTTTTGCGTTTGACCGCAAATGTTACGGTTAGCAAGAGTCGCCACCGACTTTTCTTTTATCCAAAAGGAAAGGATGAAAAGAACAGGAAATACCTTTGAGATGTTTTCTTGAGTTCGGGGGATAGATTGTGAAAAGGGAAGGTATTAGCACCCTTTCCATCCATGGTTTTCCATGGCCTCTTAGTTACTTTCTAGATCACTTGCTTTTGTTTGAAAATGTGCTTTTTGTGGTTTTTGAAAGTATTTTGAAAAGGAGCCATCGTTTAGGCAAACTTTGTAATGATTCTTGTTCGTAAGAATGTATACAAAGTGTTGATATTTTGAAAATGTTTTCAAGTTTGAAAGATGTTTTTGAAAGTGTTGGTGTTTGTTTTGAAAATAGCAAGGATGTTTAGTTTGAAATGAGCAAGAAACTAGGAACAATCTACCTACTCAAAAGTCTTTCATGTTTATTTCCTCTTTACTTTGACATTTTTACCTTACCATTGATTTGGTAAGTAACCCTATCTTTGGATGTAAAAGGGACGGGCGCGGGTCATCGTATAGCCATGATTAGCAATGTTGTAAGATATCTTAGCACTTTCTTTAGGGACTAAGATCATTTTGGAAGTCAACATGGATAGCGTCATCGAGGGACTATCATCTTGTATTTTTGCTTGTTTTTCTAAGATACCCCACATGCATAATATGGCTATTTTATAAGGCAACAAGTGGAGTTAACCCTAGAGGTGCAAGTGTGCAAGTGTTTATTTTTTCATGCATTGTTTGGTCTTGGATTAGGTTTTTCTAAGATTGATTTTTATCTTTCCATACACACCCTAGTTACTAAAATTTGTATTTGAAAGCGTTAAATTGGGGAAAATAAAGTCTTATGCTATTACATCATTTAGGGGATGGGGGTATAATTTACAAATTGGGATGAAATAGGAACTTAAATATTACAACCATATCGAATAACAATGAAGGAAATGTAAAAACAGTGTAAAAAGAAGGAAAATTTCCATTTTGAATTATTATGTGTCGACACAAGCTCCTATGCATTGACACATAACTTTCCTTGTCGTTGTATTGCCAAATCAACTCAGTATGAATCGATACATAATGGTATGTGTCGACTCATACACTGCATGTGTCGACTCATACGTGCTTTGTGTCGACTCATACACTCTTTTTTCCTTCTGTTTTGGGCCTGTATAGCAGTATGTATCGACTCATAAGGCTATGTGTCGACTCATACTGTCATTTTTCACTAAGATGAGTCGACTCATATATGTATGTGTCGACTCATGCTGTAATTTTTTACTTCAACATTGTTTTGCTGCATACATGGGTTAGTTCTCAACACATAAATGAAAAGGATGGAAGATAAACAAAAGGTTAGCTTCAAGGCCAATGGTTACTACATTTTGTCTTCAAAAAATGAATCACTAATGATGCTTGAAATGAAGAATTAAAGTCAAGAAAGTTACCTTGGAGCTGGAGTTTATACTCTGAGCTTGAGTTGTTGTCTTGACTGTTCTTGAACTTGAAAAAAAATCAGAGTTGTTATAGAAGCTTGTTCTTGAGTTTGAACAACTTCTAGGTGATGTATGTGAGGTGCTTAGATGTTTGGGCATAACTTGCAAGATATGTAGAGTTCTAGGATTTGGATTTCAAAGCTCAAGAAATGGGAGCTTTATGGACTTTCATGGCTTTTGTGAATATGAGATTTTGAGGGTTTATCAACAAAACTTATGGATTTTCTCTATATTTTTTTGACCCATTTCTCTTACCAATGCTTCTTCTATTTATAGGCAAGAGGTTTATGCATATGAGTTTATTAGGTTTGCAAGACATCATGTTATGGTTTGGTTGGATTACAAAGATCAAACTATGTCAAGTACTTCATAGTCCCAACGTGAAGTACCAAAGTTGTTGGTATAGAGGAGCTACTTCCCATGATTTATGGTTGAGTATAATCAGCAACAAGCAAGGTATGGGCTCAAGACAAACTTTGTACAAAAAGCTTGCTTTTCAAGAATAGTAATGGTGCCTTTATGCCATAAATGGAAAGATCTTTTGGACAATGGTTTAAACACTTGGGTAATAGCTCAAGAGTGGGTATAAGCATTAAATTATTATGAGATTTTCAAGAAAGGAGGCCTGCAACATAAGATTATGCAGTAAATTATAACGGTTTTGTTATGTGTTCTTCACTAAAATGACTTGCAATTCAATAATGGATGCTCAACTTCAGGCCCTTGAATCTCCTAGCTCAAATATGATAAATTCATGCTCTTGGATGTTTTGGAAAGCTTGAAACACCCTCTACAACTTTCATGTTGACCACTTTTTTTAAATCAAACTGGAACTTGATGAAAATTGGCCAAGAAGTTAGGATAAAAACCTGACCAAAACTGCTGAAAATTTCTCTAAGTGTTTTATTCAAAAATGCCATGACTTCATGAATTTATAACTTAAAATACAAACATTTCTAGAAAAAGTCCTTCTCTACATTGTTTTACAACTTTCAAGTTGGAAGTTTTCCTTGAATCATCTTGCATCATGGTGAAAAAATGGCTCAAAGTTGTGCAAAAAATATGAAGTTTCCAACACTTAGAAAAATTTCTAAGTTTGGAAACTTTGACCTTTCAAAATGAAATCTTGACTTTTTGATTTCTTGATGAACAAGTTTCATATATTGACATGTTTTGATGAATTGTGATCTTTGACACTTGATTTTGACCAAAAAGTCAAAGTTTGACTTTTCAGTGTGTGAAACCACCCGGCCGAAACCTGTCATCTGGATGTAATGAAACATCAGTGAAGTCGCCACTGAACGTCTTTTATCCCGCCGAAAGGGAAAGGTAAACATCGAGAAAACCTGAAAAGGAAGAAATCACGGTCTTTCGACCGAGAGATCGGGTAAGGGAGTCTGTAACGTGAGGGGAAGGTATTAGCACCCCACACGCCTGTAGTACTCTACGGTATCCACTCTTGTTGTCTAATCTAATGGGTGTGGTCAAAACCTATGTCTATGGCTTAAGACTGAAAAGGGGATGCATGCGAAAAATAGAAAACAATGTAGGGAAAATAAAATTTGTGCTCGGTTGGGCCCTACCCCAATGCCTACATATCCCTTTTAAGGAATCAGAGCAGCCGTAGTCCGGCTTACATATTTTGGTTGGTTTGTGTTTTTTAGTTAAGACAACAAAAACAATCAAGTTGGCAAAACATCAAATGAAACAACAAACAAATGAGATGGTAAAACATCGACTAAATAATAACATAGTAACATGTCATAGATTACGAAACATCAAATGATAAAACATTACACCTGACAATGACATTGAGAGTCAAAGTAGGATAACAAGCATGTGCGATGGCGAAACATCGGCTTCAAACAAATATGCGATGGCGAAACATCGGCTAAAAGATAACAAGATATCATGGCGAATATGGCAAAACATCGATAGACCGGATGGCAAAACATCACACCTAACAATGATATTGATAATCAAAGTAGGATAACTAACATGTGAGATGGCGAAACATCGGCTTCAAACAAATATGCGATGGCAAAACATTGGCTAAAAAGATAACAAGATATCATGGCAAAGATGGAGAAACATCGATAAACCGGATGACAAAACATCACACCTAACAATGATATTAATAATCAAAGTAGGATAACAAACTTGTGCGATGGCGAAACATCGGCTTCAAACAAATGTGCGATGGTGAAACATCGGCTAAAAGGTAGTAAAAACACAAAGCCAAGAGGCACACAAACAAATAAGATTGATTTGTATCTTTTACCTTGAAGTAAGGTCGGAGTTTATTAGAGGTGTTTTATGATTTTCCAAGAAAACAATTTTTGTTTTAAGATGCAAAATGCAAAGAGAGGAAAAACAACTAAAGGAAACTAGCCTAGCACTGTCCCTAGTGTTATCGAACAATGGTTGACCCTAAGGTTGAGGATAAAGGAAATTCCTATCTTATGTTAGCATACATGGATTCCTACCTTAATTAACATGTTAAAGGAAGCTTAGCAAAACTATACTATAGGGAACATGCAATGAGAGCGAAGTCGTGATGTTAATTTCTAAATTGAGTGACTCATCGATCAACAATTAAAGAAGAAAAACAATAAACATACTATAGGGAACATGCATTGAGAGCGAAGTCGTGATCTCAATTTATAAATTGAGTGGCTCATAGATCAACGAATGAAGAAAAACAATAAACATCCTATGGGGAACATGCACTGAGAGCGAAGTCGTGATCTCAATTTCTAAATTGAGTGACTCATCGATCAATAAATGAAGAAACAATCACAACACATGTATCAAACAAAAACAGAGGGCCTCCTGACATATATCAGCAACAGAGGTCCCATCATGCAAAATTGAACTATACAAAATGAAAATAGAAGAAAGTAAATAGTGCAATACCGAATGGATAACTACCTGTAGCAACTGAACAAGAATAAAAGAAACCCAGAGAACTTCAAGCCAGGCATCAGTAGACAAATCAAGTCAGAAATTACACCATCAGGATGTAAGTATTGAGATTTTCAGATATGAACAGATCCCATGGGAAATGTATGGCATTCATAATCACATATACATATGTCCTGCATAAACTATCAAACATGCCAAGCACAAGAGCAGTGCCAATATAATAAATTGTGTTCCACAAATAAAGTGAAACACAGTAGCCTCAAGCCAAAAATGGAAACTTTCCTCAAAGTACCTCGCACATTCAACAACCAAGTTAGTATTCCCATAAATAGAATGATGATTCACATAAGGGATGGATGATGACACCATGATGAAATGAGAAAACATGATAGCAACTAACAAACATTAGTCATGATAGACAGAAGGAAACAGGCATATGCACAATTTGGTCAAAAGAATTAGAGCAATGTTGCTCCTTTCTATCACCATGTTGAGTTGACAAATGAATATAAATCAAGGATCATGGGAGCTTGAGAAGAATACAATGAAATACCATGAAGGTCAGGAGCAAACACAATTCAATCATGCACTAATTCATCACAGCTTACAAGCATAATAGGAGAGGAATCCCACACAATGCATCAAAAGATTTAATCATTCAAACATGGGGCATTAAGTGAAATGAATTGAGTTTATGTGGATAAACACATCCAACATGATCATTAGGTGCCCAATCATAGGCCTAACTTAAGTTCATTGGCCATCAAACAAATTGCAACAAGATATGCAACATTAATTGAGTACCTTCACTTCAAAAATACATCAAAAATAGAAACAAGGATCAATAATTCAAACCAAAAATCTCTTAGAATCTTTGAAGTGTGTGAAAGTCAGAAAGCAAGTCTTGGGTTCATGAATGGTTGAGGAGGGGATCAAATGAGGCCCAAAGTTCAAAACTAGTTGGCCAAACTCACAAAACTAGACAAGTTTTCAAAATAATTCATGTAAAAATATCAAACCAAGTCAAATAATTCAAGAAAAATGGTTTTCAGATCCTCAATACATTCATGAACCCTAATAAAGACTTAAATTCCATCGAAAATCCAGGGCATAATGGTTTTAAACATGAAACTTGCAATGTAAGCAACAAAACCCTAATTATTTGACTTTTAATCTTAAATATGAATTAGATAAGATCAAAATTCAAACAATTCAAACCAAAATCATGCAAACCACAAGGAAACCCTAAATGTCAGAATACATATTTTTTCACATTTTTTGAATTAAAGAAAAGTCAAAAATAAAATCAAATCCAACAATTAATCAATTAAACAAATAATCACATCTCAAAATACAATTCTAATAAAAAATCAGAAAAAACATCCAACCAAAATTATCTTCAAATATTAGAATTAAAAACACACATCCCAAATTTTTTTGGTGGAATTTTTGAATTAGAGAAAATATTAAAATAAATATCAAATAAACAAATAACAATTAAACTATTATTTAAAGGCAAAAATTCAAACCCTAGCCAAAAGTCACAAAAAGGTCAAAATAAAATTATATTCAGATTCTATGATTAAAAACAAGCTTGCATGATTTTTTTTGAGGATTTTTGAATTAAAGGAAATATTAAAACCAAAATCATGAAACAAATATTTCAAATAAACCTCTCAAATTAAATTTCTAATCAAAACTAGAAAAATAGTTAAAAAAATTTGAGAATAAATAATTTTAAGAGTTCAAAATATTTTTTGTGGAATTTTTAGATCAAAAGAACTATTAAAATAAAAATAATCTTTAAACAAACAAATATTTATACTTATGAATTTTTAAACCAATCAAAACATTTTTAAAAATTCCAATTAAATTACATAAGATAGTATAAATTATTTTGGACTTGTGATAATTTTTTCAGAATTTTTTAAATTGTTTTGATCAAGAAATAAAAATTAGAAAATCAATTAAAATCAAATAATATGAAATGCATGATAATTTGAATCAAGCCAATCACAGTGCGCCACCTCACTTCATCTTCAACCTCCAGCATAGGGCAAAATGCATGCAATACAACAGTTCATGTGCCTATGTTCAAATCCATCAATCATGCTCGTTTCTCAACCAAAATCCATGAAATCAAGTGCAAATTAAAGCTAGCATATCATACTATATTATGCAATTTGAATCAACCTCAAAGATCAAGCATGGATCAAGAAATAAAGTCTCAAAAACTGAAAAAACTCACTGCAAACATCAAAGTCATGAACACGATTTCAACAATTCTGCTTGAATCAAAGCTCAAATATACATCAATCCTAGTGATTGGCCAGCTAGCAACTCAATGAACATGATTTGCATCATCAATTCAAGTTGAAACACATAAATCAAAGTTCAAGAAACTCACATGGATGTGAAATCTGGAAACACGGTTCCTTCACTCCAGAAGTGATCCAATGGTGCATGCTTGATCTCCTTACTTTACTGAAGCTGAATCACCAAGAATTTTGAAGAATGATCCAAGGAGAAGAGAGATTCGAAGCAATTTGCAGAGATGCTTCCAAAATGTTCAGATTTTCAATGTAGCAATTATGAGCCTCCTCTTTCACAAATGAGCCTTGATTCTTGTTATATAGAACGAGGGTAAGAGGATAGAAGTGGTATTTGGCACTCAAAACTGATGGAGGGTAAGTTTGGAAGTTTTGGCCAAAAATGAGGATGCACATGGAATATGCGTTTCACTCGTGCATTTACTTGCCTTTTGTGTGTTTTGTGAGCTAAATGAAGTCAGAATTACATGCCCAAAGTGCCATCTCATGATTGTTTGAAATGAAGAAGTGTTGGTGATTTTGCAAAATTGAGCATGTTTTTGTATTTTTTTCATCCAAGCAAGTTCATGAAGCATATGGACATGAAATGATGAGTGTAATGGGCCTTAGCATGTCACAAATTGCTCATGGTCTTGATTAGAAGCAAAATGAATGGCTAAAACTTGAGTTTGCAAGAAATGGCCATTTTGCATATTTGTCAAAATTCAATAAAATGCCTCAAAATTCACAAATCCATAACTTGCTCATATTTTTGAATTTGGACACAAATGAGTACAATTTAGAAAGGTATTGAAAAGATCTACAATCCCTTAGTTTTTAGTTTTTGCAATTGAATCCATTAAGGTCCTCAAAATTTGACATGAAATTCACTAATTTTGGAAAATGACCTATAATTTTGTGACTTCCAAGCTTTATAACTTTTGCCTCTTTGCCAATTTGGACATGAAACAAAAAGGAGATGAAATATCATCCTCTTATATTTCCAAGCATATTTCATTTGCATTTTTTTTATCAAAGGTGAATAAAATGTGAAAATTTGAAATTAAGTCCTTATTTCCCAAAATTAGAAACTTTTAGGGTTTCTTCATGAACAAGTTTCAACCCAAACCTCAATCTCTTTGATCCAATGATCACAATGGGCTTGAAATATGAAAAGTACACCCTTGAATTGATGGTTGGAAAAAAAATCACTTGGTCAACCTTGACTTTGACTGATTTTGACCAAAATGACCATTTTGCCCCTCTAAATCAATTGATCCACTTCCCTTCAAAATTGATGATCAAAACATCAAACATATGATATTCCAAATATATAGAGGCTATGTGCAAAGTTTCACTTAAAAATTATCAAGAAAACCTGATGAAATCCCAAACCCTAGTTTTGGTTAACACCTTAGGAGACTGATGAATCATCTTCAAAACTCCAAATCCTCTAGGCATCTTGACCAATTTCTTGTATAAAGACTTTTTAAATACCAATGAGATGTTGTAACTTCCAAATCAAGACTTGTACATTGATCAATAGCCTTGATCAAACAAAACCCTAATTTGACTGGTGAATCAAAAGAGTGATTCTTCTTATAATCACACACAAACTTCAATCCTCTGATGATCCAAAGAGATGGATAAAATATCTTGAGATATGCAATAACTTTTGAGCTTGAAAGATCCAGAGGTTTAGATGATAAGGTTCTACTTGAGCAACTTGTCAATGCAATCAACCTTCAAAGCTTGAGGAAGACTTGATAACCAAAGTACTTTGATCCCATCACAATGTATGAATGCAATGCAATATGATATTCATGATGAAACATAAGCCTAAATCAAGAGGGCAAATTTTGGGGTGCAACAGCTGCCCCTATTCAAATATCTTCAACATGATAAGTGAGAAAAGTGACAACTTTTGAGCGTTCAGAGTTGAAGATGATTGAATACAAAAGAACCCGAAAATTTACACTCTTGAAGAAAAAAGAAAAAGAAACAGAAAAAACCCCCAAGGCATGCGTCAGAATGAAGCTATAACGCAGGTTGAAACATAACAAAAACAAAGAAGAGTAGACGAAACTAAACTTCCAGACAAAAGTGCTAGGGCAAAATTGGGCTTCAAAAAGGGTGAGATAAAACTCAAACCACAGAGTATAGGCGAAACTAAGCTCTGGAAAAGAAAACGTATGCGGGTGAGGAGGCGAAACTCTTAGCTCGGCCCAAAGCAAAAGTGGCTAGAGTGCGTGATTCTAGGAGCACTTGCTAATCTCAACTAAGATAGACAGTATGAAGGAACTGAAAGAATCCTACAAAAGAGGAACAAAAGCGAGACGAAACTCGACTCAATAACCAGTTAGGTGAAACTAAACTAGATGAGTACCAGGACGAAACTGGATTTCACATACGGGTAACGAGGAGAAACTCGACCCAAAGCAAAGCAATGAGAGTGCACGTTTCTCAGAGCACCTGTTGGTCTCAGATCAATGGATAGACAGTGACGAAAACTGATAGAAGAATCCAAGAAACAAAAGAGACTGATTTCAAACCAGGGCCGCAGTACGAACACTGCACTCGGTAAACGAACATTGTCAAAGGGCCCAAGGTATGAAAGAAAAAACGAGACGAAACTCGACTCAATAACTAGTTAGGCGAAACTAAACTAGTTGGGTACCAGGACGAAACTGGATTTCATGCACAGGCAACAAGGCGAAACTTGACCCAAAGCGAGAGTGGTGAGAGTGCAGGTTTCTCAGAGCACCTGCTGGTCTCAAGTCCATGGATAAACAGTGACGAAAACTGATAGAGGAATCCAAGGAACAAAGGAGACAGATTTCAAACCAGGGACACAGTACGAACACTGCACTCGGTAAACGAACACCGTCAAAGGGTCCAGGGTATGAAAGCAAAAACGAGACAAAACTAGACTGAATAACTAGTTAGGCGAAACTAAACTAGATGAGTACTAGGACGAAACTGGATTTCATGCGCAAGGTGAGGAGACGAAACTCTGAGCTCAACCCAAAGCAAGGAGATTAGGGCATACACCTAAAAACCTGCTGAAAGCGAATATCAGGACGAAACTGGTATTTGAAAGGTGCATCAATAGACATTGGAATGAACCGGAGAGGGTAGTGAAGACTAAACCCGAGAAGACCGCGCCAGGGAGAAACTGAACTATAGTCAAGATTAGGCACTCAAACAAACAAATGATTGACACCAAAAGGATATTGGTATGGGGAGAAACTGAGATAATTGGGACGAAGACCTCGCTGGGAATTTAATAAGCATTAGCCAATTCACTAGGGACAACAGAAACAATAATGGCTTATATTCTGATGCATGTTTGAATTCTTTTTATATAGCGCAATGCTCCATAAAATGGAAATGCTACGCGTTTTGGTAGATGCAATGTAATGATGTATGTTTAAAAGTTCCACTGGGGAATGGCCAATTGAGAAGCCAATAACCAAGAAGTCAGAATCTGACATGACTTGCAAAAATAAATTGTAAAATCCAAAGGAGAGGAGAAAATACGGGGAACCGCTAGAGAGGGAACCTCAAAGAGATGAAGCTTTGCGGGGAATAACAATCGAGCAACCAGTAGAAACGGGCCACAAACATTGAGCGAAGCTGCAAATATAAATTGCAATCTCTAGAGAAGATCAGATCGTCACTGTAGCTTCTGGAGAGGGACACCATCTGAAGGTCATACATCGAGGGAGATGATCATGGCAAGACTGTAATCTCTGGAAAGGACAGCGCGCGGCTGTGTTGAGGATGATACCAAGAAAACAAACCCGACGTGAGGGGTGAAAACCTTTGCTGGGGGAATAAAGCTCTACTGAGGAGACGGGACTTCACCGGGGATACAGAACTATGGTTGAAGATTCTTGTTGGAGAGATATTTTTCTTGGAATGCAACCATTGGACGGATCATGCAGATAGTCAAAATATCGATCTTATTGGGGATAAGGAAAGATCTTAACATAAGGATGCCCTAGTCAGTAGATCGGCTGGGAGATGAGAAGTCATGGTGAGGGATCTCTGTTGGTAATTCTGTTGGGGATATGCGACATCCTCAAATCCGGAATCTCAGAATGAAGCTTTTAAAAGAAGATTCCTGAGGCAACAAAACTTCGTTGCAGAAACGAAACTTCACTGGGGATAGGTAAAGTCCTATTCATACATGGGCTTTGTCCAAAAGAAGAAAACCAAATTTCCCTTCCTGACAAGTATTAAGCTCTTTACAGGTGTTCAATGTGTAAACTGTTTTTTGATGTCAAACAAATGTTTTGCATGCAGAAAGATGTTTATTTTGGGAATGACAGTCCTGATGTGATGATTATTTAAGCCTTAAAGTCGAAAACCTTAACAAAGTGTCGCATCTCTGTTGTGAATGAATCACTGGCTAGAGTGCAAAAATTTCAAAACTTTTCTCCCTCCCCTTTTGTTTAAGAAAAATGAGTCAAAATGCGGGTGATAAGATATCAATC
Organism: Vicia faba; assembly: GCA_948472305.1. Classification (NCBI taxonomy): domain Eukaryota; kingdom Viridiplantae; phylum Streptophyta; class Magnoliopsida; order Fabales; family Fabaceae; genus Vicia; species Vicia faba. Next base: position 892,897,369 of record OX451740.1, read on the forward strand.
ATGGATACGCAACACATATTTGGGAGTTTAAGAAAAGCTATCCTGTTCTAGTATGCTTTCGAGTTAAACCCTTGTTTCAGTTAGGACTTTTAAAGGTTGTAACGTGGCCTGGTTCGAGGTTTTTTAGAAAAAGTTTTTCAAGGCTCAAGTTATTTGGTGCCCACCCCCTTCGTGATATTCTCGTGTCCTAAGTTCAGCTGACTTATCACAAGCATTGATCTTTCAAAAGGATCTATAATGGTAGGGTGATCACGACAAATTCTCCAACATGATTGTCACTTAACTTTTGCTGCTTTTGTTTTTGATATTATTGTTCCTCTTCTTTTGATGAAAATTTTATTGAATAATCTTTTTCGGCCTTTTAGGCTCTTCTTTTCCCTAACTTTTTCCTGGACAAAATCTTCTGAATTTCAATTTTGGGAGTCCAGCGGGATGCCCTAACTTTTGCCTAAGCGACTTGTTTTCAAGTTTCGACTTAGCGGGGCTTTTTGTTTCTTTCTTATCTATACTTTCCACTTCGAACAAGTCAACATGACTTTAGGTATTTGAACTTTTTCTTTCTTTCTCTTTTTTTTTAAGAAAACAAATGCCTCATTCCTTGGTCGACGAGGGATAGCCATTATTGTATCGATTCGATCTCGACCTCAGGACCTTGTGAGGAAATGAACATCATGATTTAGACATTTTTCCTGATCTCATGATGCAAAAGATAAAATGTGGTAATCCTCAGATAGGACATTCCTTCTGAAATTTGAATGCTTGGTCAAATTAACTGAACATCTACCCTGACCTGGGTTAAAAAAAGGTTTTTTTTAACGGAAAAGAAACTCCTACTTCAAAGGCTCAGAGGGGTTAACGAGGGTCTAACTCCCTTATATCTCTGGTGTTTAGGGATTGAAACAATGCCTGTACATCATCAACAGGGTTCTACTCAAAAGCATACCACTACAATCATCGTTTTCAGCTAAACTCCTTCCTCCAAACTCTTGGCTAAGCAAAAGAATTGGCACAGTTGCTATCAAAATGCCCGAAAAATCGATTTAAAGAGTGATACTGGATGGATTAAGTAAAATGAATCAAAAATTCAAAGCAAAAATATTCAACGCATCAAGATTGACATTTGGCTATAAACAAAATCCTATATGCAGACAATTCTAAAACAATCAATCAAGATAACACATGAAAGTGCGGCAAAGAAACGTAATAAAAGCCATTATGGGGAAGAAATGTTCCCGACTAGGTTCGTCGATCTCGCTGACCTGCCGTAATCTTGATATTACCCCGACCCAATGACTTTTATCAACAACACGAAGCTGTGAAACAAAATGGCAAGGCATCTGCCAGTAAAGTGAATGATAATCTCATCAAACATAGAACCAAACATTCCCCTTGCACAGGTAGCAACTGTGTTTGTTATCCGTATTTCAAGCGATCAACTAACCATGACTTAGATTACCATTTCCGTGTAAGGCCCACGAAGTTTACATGCACATGCTTATAAAAAATATTGGACGTTTTTTGCAAACAAAATTGGAAAAAGGAAAAAAAAAACGTATACACTTGAAAGAAGATATTTTATTGATTTTGAGAAATCATCCTGTGAAAAAGGCATTTACATTTGGAAGCAAGTAATTACAAAATCAAAACAAACAAGTGTTTAAAAATGGCAATGTAAATGTGAATATCCATCAAGTCCCGACTCTGCTATGACTCTTATGACTCTTACGCTTCTATCTTCCTGCTTTCAGACAGATCATTCTTGGATTATCTTAGAGCTTATGCCAGGTGACAGAATGAAGGAAAGAAACAAAGGATCTCATGCTGAGCATAGTCATTTGCTTTAAGTCCTTAAATTTTTCCTGAATCGCCCTTTCGGGTTTTCGATTCACCAGGACACCCTCTTTTTGCCTAAACCGCCCTTTCGGGATTTCAGTTTAGCAGGTTTTTTTTATGCAAAGTATTTTTTAACTACGTCAGCATTCACAGGGAGAGGGAAGTACTCTCCATCCATAGTTGTGAGCATCATCGCTCCTCCAAAGAAAACTTTTATGACCACGAAAGGACCTTCATAATTCGGAACCCACTTTCCCCTGGGATCTCCCTGGGGAAGAATTATCCTTTTTAGCACAAGGTCACCTGGCTTATAACACTGAGGTCGTACCTTCTTATCAAAAGCTTTCCTCATCCTTTGCTGATATACTTGACCATGACATACAACCGTCAACCTCTTATCGTCAATGAGATCCAACTGATCCAACTGATTCTGTACCCATTGACTTTCATCCAACTCAACATCCCTCATGATCCTAAGAGAAGGAATCTCGACTTCTACTGGCAATACTACTTCCATGCCATAAACCAATGAAAATGGGGTTACCCTAGTCGAAGTACGCACAGTGGTGCGATAACCATGCAAAGCAAAAGGCAGCATCTCATGCCAATCTTTATAGGTTACCACCATCTTCTGCATGATTTTCTTGATATTCTTATTGGCCGCTTCGACATCACCGTTCATCTTTGGTCGGTATGGGGAAGAGTCATGATGCTTGAATTTGAAGGACTCACAAAGCTCCTTCATCATCTTGTTGTTCAAATTAGACCCATTATCGATAATGATCTTTTTAGGCACTCTGTAGCGATAGATAATATTGTGCTTAATGAACCGAGTTACCACCTGCTTGGTGACATTGGCATAGGATGCAGCTTCAACCCATTTTGTAAAATAATTGATGGCAACCAGAATGAAACGGTGCTCGTTGGACGCAGTTGGTTCAATTTTGCCGATCATATCAATTCCCCACATCGCAAACAGCCAAGGGGAAGTCAAGACATTCAAAGGTACTGGCGGCACATGCACTTTATCAGCATAAACTTGACATTTGTGGCAAACCCGTGCATGATTGTAACAGTCAGTCTCCATGGTGGACCAATAATACCCTGCTCGCAAGATCTTTTTAGCCATGGTATGCCCATTGGAATGGGTCCCGAAATCACCTTCATGTATCTCCTCGATGATTCTAGTTGCTTCTTTCTTGTCAACACATCTGAGCAGTAAACCGTCATGATGCCTTCTATACAACACACCACCACTGAGAAAGAACTTAGCTGAAAATATTCTCAAGAACTTCTTATCTGTGATGGATTCCTCTTTAGGGTACTCTTGTGTTTCAAGATATATTTTAACATCATAAAACCAAGGATTACCATCTGTTTCCAAACTGGACTCAAAACAGAAAGTTGGCTCACTCAAACTTCTGATGGTAATGGAAGGTGCCTCATTAGCCCACTTAACCTTGAACATGGAGGACAAAGTTGCCAGTGCATCAACTAAATTGTTTTCTTCTCTAGGAATTTGCTCAAACGTGATCTCTTTGAAGTACAAAATCAACTTCATAACATGCTCACGATACGAAATTAGGTTCTGATGGTGAGTCTCCCAATCTCCATTAATCTGGCTGATAACAAGATTGGAATCCCCGTAGACTTTCAAAAATTTGATGCGCAGGTCGATCGCCACTTCAATGCCATAAATGCAAGCCTCATATTCGGCCATGTTGTTAGTGAAATCGAAACAAATATGAGCCGTGAAAGGAATGTGGTATCCCTCAGGAGAAGTGATAATAGCTTCGACACCGTTGCCCATGGCATTGGAGGCACCATCAAAAACAAGCGTCCAACGTGATCCTGGTTCGGGTCCTTCGTCTAGGTCAGGCATATTACAATCCCGAATATACACAATTTCCTCATCTGGAAAATCAAACTTCATCGGTTCATAATCGTCCATGGGCTGGTGAGTAAGATGGTCGGCCAATACACTACCCTTAATTGGTTTTTGAGTAGTGTATTGGATATCATATTCGGTGAGTATCATCTGCCAATGGGTTACCCTGCCTGTAAGAGCTGGCTTCTCGAAAATATACTTGATTGGATCCATTTTGGATATCAAGTAGGTGGTGTGAGTTAACATGTACTGCCTCAAACGCTTGGCGGCCCATGCAAGTGCACAACAAGTCTTTTCTAGCAATGAGTACCTCGACTCGCATTCCCTAAACTTCTTACTCAAGTAGTAAATAGCCTGCTCTTTCTTCCCTGTCTCATCGTGCTGACCGAGGACACAACCCATTGAGCTCTCCAACACAGTTAGATACATGATTAATGGACTTCCTTCCACTAGCGGCATGAGTATCGGAGGTTCCTGCAAATACTCCTTTATTTTTTCAAAGGCCTTCTGACAATCCTCATTCCATTTCACTGTCTGACTTTTCTTCAACAACTTGAACAAAGGTTCACAAGTGGCTGTGAGATAAGAAATAAATCTAGACATGTAGTTTAACCTTCCCAAGAAACCACATACTTCCTTCTCTGTCCTTGGTTCAAGCATTTCCTGTATCGCTTTTACCTTGGCCAGTCCACCTCGATACCTTTTTCACTTACAATAAAACCCAACAGCTTACCGGATCTCACCCCGAAGGTGCACTTATTCGGATTCAACCTTAGCAAGAACTGCCTCAGTCTTTCGAACAACTTTTCCAGATGAACAAGATGTTCCTCTTCCGTGTCAGACTTAGCAATCATATCGTCCACATAAACCTCAATCTCTTTGTGAATCAAATCATGAAATAGAGTGACCATGGCACGCTGATATGTTGCCCCGATATTTTTCAAACCAAACGACATCACTTTATAACAGAAAGTTCCCCAAGGCGGGATAAATGTTGTCTTCTCCTTATCCTCCAGAGCCATCTTAATTTGATTGTAACCCGAGAAACCATCCAAGAACGAAAACACCATGGAATGAGCAGTATTATCGACCAACACATCAATATGCAGAAGAGGGAAATCATCTTTAGGGATAACCCTGTTCAAATCCCTATAATCCATGCACATCCTGACCTTACCATCCTTCTTGGGCACAGGCACAATATTTGCAATCCACGGCGGATAATTGATGACCTTTAAGAAATTCGCGTCCAACTGCTTCTGGACCTCCTCTTTGATCTTCTTGGACATCTCAGGATGAGTTCTTCGGAGATTTTGCTTGACAGGGGAACAACCTTCTTTGAGCGGTAGTCGATGTACCACTATGTCTGTATCCAACCCAGGCATATCCTCATAAGACCAAGCGAAGATATCAGAATACTCACAGAGTAGCTCAATCAATCTGACCTTTACATTTTCTTCGAGATCTGCCCCTATCTTGACTTCTCTTCTTACCTCTTCTGTGCCAATATTCACCACCTCAATCGAATCTTGATTCGGCTGGATAACCTTTTCCTCTTGTTTTAACAATCTTGCTAATTCCTCAGGAAGATCACAATCCTCATATGCTTCTTCTTCAGCTTGATAAATAGGAGTATCAAAGTCATAATGAGCCATAGTAGAGTCGTTATCAATATGATCGGTGGTGGAAGTGCATCTGCATGAATGACATTTTGGCGTTTTTTAGTGACAGTGTGAGAAAAGAGAAACATTGCCATAAAAAGGAAATAAGTGGAGCAAAATTTTCAATGCAAAAACATCCTTTATTTCATGATAAACTTTTGAAAATAAACATGGTGGCCCTACACAAATGATTCACCACGCCTTGGGCAGAGCGTAGGAATTATGATATGATAATAAAAGAAAACAAGAAAATTACTCCTCAACGCTTGAAACTTGGATAACATCCACAGAAGTCCAATTGTTGAGTGTCTGGCCTGGAATACTCGGGCGAATCCAATCCTCAATATTGTAGCCATCAACCCTATCATTGCCAACTGCATTGACGCGTCCTTCTTGAGTAGCACAAGGATGGGAAAACTTCACAGGAGTAGATAAACTAGATGCTCTGGGAGTTGCACTCTGCTGAACTGGGCTAAAACCAAGACCAAATTTATCAAATTTTGGGGTAACGTCTAGACCTGACCCCAACCTTCAGAGTTACCATTTTCCACCACCGCTCTCGCATCCTTGAGAGAAGACATAACAGTTCCAGGTTTCCTTTTCTGCTATGGAGGAGGAAAGTTAACAGTGTGAACTGTCTCAAACACTTGAAACAGAGTCTCATGTATCTCGCCTTCGAATTCAACATAGCGGAATGACGTCAAATGACTCACGATGTACTCTTCCTCGCCGCACACATTTATCACCTTTCCCTCTGCAGGATACTTGAGTTTCTGATGAAGAGTATAAGTGATTGCCCCTGCTCTATGAATCCATGGCCGCCCCAACAAACAACAATACGCTGGCTGTATATCCATCACAAAAATGTAGCCGTGAAGGTGTGAGGACCGACCTTGATTGGTAACTCCAACTCCCCAAACACTAACTTTCGAGACCCATCAAACGCCTTCACCATCAAATCACTAGGGCGCAACTCCAGTCCAGAATAATCAATCTTCATCAATGCTGACTTGGGCAATACATTCAAAGATGACCCTGTGTCCACCAAAACCTGGGATAAAGTAGTGCCCCTGCACTCCATTGAAATATGCAATGCTTTCTTATGGTCTCTCCCTTCCGGAGGAAGATCAAAATCTGTGAAGCCCAGACCATTCCCGACAGATATGTTAGCACAAACATTCTCAAACTGATTGACTGTTATCTCATGTGGCACGAACACATTCTTTAACAACTTCATCAAAGCATTTATGTGAGGTTCTGAATAAATCAACAGAGACAAGATATACATCTTAGAAGGAGTATGGCTCAGATGATCAATTATGCTATAATCACTCTTTTTGATAATTCGCATTAACTCTTCAACCTCATCGGGAACTGAAGAAGGTTCTGGTATCAGAATTGGTTGAGTCACATTGGCTGGCGTAACCCTTGGATTACCAATTATCTCCTGCTTTTTTCCTTTTTCTCTTGCAGAAGCATCTACCGCATCTTGCACATTGGAAGGACCAAATACTCTCCCGCTTCTAGTCATTCGACCCACACCAGAAAAGTTATGAACTTCCTCTTCATTATCTTAAGCATGTTCTTCCCTAGAAAAATGGGTACTTACCTCCTATTGCACCCCAAAATTTTCCCTCTCATATTTCTCAAAACATTGCAAGAAAAATCTCCAAGTTGCTCAAGATTGCTCAAGAGTTGGACAGTCAAACTATCTCCTAAGGCAGTCAACCTCAAATTAGGGTTTTGTGTTGCATCAAGGTCCTTGCATCCAAATGACCTCAAGTTCTCTCCAACGTCCTAATATGTTCTCAAGTTCATCCATGTCAAAATTCACGCCTTGCAAAGGAAGTTTGCTCAGTCAATTGCTCAAAGGGTCCAAAAGTCGACTATGCTAGGGAAAAAGTCAACTGTGACCCAAATATTGTCAAACTTCAAGATTTTTTGTCAACATTCTCATTTTTAAGGATATTTCATCATTTTATCAAGGTTTGATCATGATTCATCAAGGATTTCTCAAAATTCATCAAGACTCAAAAGTTGCTAAATTAGGGTTTTGTTGGAAAAGTCAACTCAACTTTGACCAAGCATAACTTTCTCATACTTTATGATAAATGACCCATACAAAGCTCATTTTGAAGAGGATGAAATTTACTACAATCAATATTCATACCCCAAGATCATAAAATGCACTCACAAGAAGTTATAAATTTGGATATTATAGGTCATTTTTGAAAGTCAACAAAAACACGTTTTTTGCCAAAACTTATAACTTGAGCATGGAATATCAAAATGATATGAGACAAAAAGGGTTGGTTAGAGGACATCTCAAGGTTTCTAAAAAGCCCAAGAACACTTCCAAAAGTTCAAAATTGAAGAAGTTATGTATTGTTGAAGTTGGGCGTTTTTGCAAAATTGCCAAAAGTCAACTATCCCCAAAACTTCAAATTTTGTGAAATGGGCCCATTCTTTTCCACTTGATTTGATCTTGTCACACTACACACGTGTCCTAGCTTCAGCCTTGTGACCATTTATCAATTTTATTATTTAATTTGATTTTTTAATGAATTATTTCATTTTTAATCAATTTAAATCAAATAAAATCCAAACATTGATTATTTGATCTCTTTTTGGCTATTTCAGGATTGAATCATCATCATCAAGTGGATCAAATTCGTATCAACTATTCCATGTGCAAAAAGATTGGATTTTTGGCAAAATTGGAAAGCTTTCAATGGAGGATCAAATCCAATCTCAAGGCATTGATTTGGAAGGATTCATCCCACATTTGTTGACCTAATGCATTGCACAGTACTTATACAAGCCATAGCACATGAGATCAGGGGCTAGAGGCTGCAGAATCGTCAAAAGCAAAACTTGTAAAAGGTGAAAAAGTGTGAAACTGAAATCGTTCTTAAAGGCAAATTTAAAGGCAAAGCTCAACACTAATCCATTGCTGGACAATCACTGAACCCCCTGCAATCAAAAGCAAGCTCTCACACCCTCTCAATCACACTGTAAGTATCTCAAAATATCGCCCTGTATTCAAACTCGTAACTCCATATTCTTGCATTTTTCTGGCAAATCGTTGACATATTCATGATGCTTGTGAAATTTCTAGACTGTTGGCATTATTTGATTGCATTGATATGGACTCTAACCCCTTAACCGTATGGCTAGGGTTTTGCATTAGATTTTAGGGTTTTCTTTTTCAGGGGAAATCAAGGTCCAAGAATGGTATAGGTTTGTTCAGGAAACCTAGACGAGCATAACCATAGTCTTGGATTTGATTTTCATGGCCTAGAATGGATTTTAGGACGCACATACGAATTTAGCTGCGGACATAAATCCGCAGGTAAATATCCAGGGTTGAACGAAGAAGACGAAGAAGTGTCCCCCTCTTAGTGGCTGGTTCAAATATTCGTGCTTTATTTTTTATTTCTGGCATATTATTGTTTTTTCCCATATTATTATTAGTGTCCAGTATTATAACAACTAAATCGCGTTGGTTGAGTGGTAGTGGAGCATATGCAATGACTCACAGGACCTGGGTTCGAATCCCAGGTCCCCATATTCCTTGTTATTTTTTCTATTCATGTGATCTAGTGCAGATTCAGGTTAAGGGCATACCATACACCATCAGATATCAAGCGCCAGATGGCCTAAGGCCAAATCTGGAAATCCAGGGATGATGGCCTATGGTGGGATCAAGTCAACGTGCCACAGGGAATCAAGGAAGGTCAGCACAGGCTTGCACAAATGGGCCACAAAATTGCCATTCTCACCCTCCCTTCAGGCCCAAAACCCCCCTAAGTCTTTCTACTTCTTATTTATTTATTTTATTTATTTATTTGATTAATTATTTTTATTTAACTAACCAATCAAAACTTTTTTCCTCATAAAATTAAAAAACCAAGAATATTTTGTTTATTAAAATTAATTTTCAGTATTTTATTTTTGTTAATAAATATTAATTTAATTGATTTAGTTTTAATTAGGAATAACTTTAATAATTTTTGCAATAATTAAAATTAACTTAGACAAATAGGTTTTATTAACATTGATCAAATTTATTTTTATTTCTTTAAATATAAAAAATCCAAAAATATCATTTTATTAATTAATTAATTAATTAATTTATTAATTTAATAATTAAATTAGATCTAATTTCTTTTTAACTCAAAATAACTAAAAAAATCTTTCTTTAATAATCAAAGGGTCAAAACCCTAAAACTTGTGCCCAATTTAATTTTCCCGCAAGCAATCCGTATTTATTCAATATTGTATCTGTTTCCTGGAATGTAATAGTTTAATAGGACTTTAAATATTTTTACCGCTTTATTTATTTTCCGCATTTTAATTTCAAGGGTTGCTTTTGGCGATGTAAATACCCGACGCCTTGTAATAGTTAGTTTAAATTCGACAATTTAATTTCCGCAACTCATAAACTCTTAGATGTTTGATAATAGGGAATGCATGACAAGATTGAACGTTTAAACCTAAAATCAACATAGATAACCACTAACATGAACAAAGCTAAAATAAACTGAAAACAACACACTCGCACATGCGCACTCTTAGGGTACACCTCACATGGTTGCCTTCATAACGTGGTCATTGAGTATAGGAAGTTTTAGAGGTCGCCCTCTTGTCCAAAGATCATAGTTTCCTCGAAACGGTTGCCTCGGAAAAATGATCTAAGACATTAGGGTTACCGCTAAGGCGTCCTAACATTGCTTTAGTGACCGCACGTCCCTTAATCAAATTGACCCTTAAACTCCAACGACGGTGCTACCTACTCACTAATAGTGGGATAGCATTGTCTAAAGGACATTAGCACAAATTGATTCTCTTTTCGAGTAGGTAGATGGTTCTTAAGTACTTTCTCTTTCCAAAACAAAAATAAACTTTTCGCACTTACACCTTTCAAACAAAAATTTCTTTCAAACCCACAAACACAAAGAAAAGAAAATTTTGAAAACACTTTGAGCAAGTACCTAAGAGCCCATGGATAACCACGGATAGAAAGGGTGCTAACACCTTCCCATCCTATAATCTACCCCCCGAACCCGAGAAACATCTCGAAAAAGGAATTTTTATGTGCTTTTTTCCTTTCCTTGTTGGATAAAATAAAAGACGGTGGCGACTCTTGCTTACCGCGACATTTTGCGAAAACAAACGCAAAACGCGAACCAGCATATCCAAAAACAGTCAGTTCTCTCCCACCGTATCACAAAACTGGCGACTCTGTTGGGGAAGCTTATAAGTGAGGTGTACCTTAGGAATAGTTCATAATGTTTTCAATTGCTTGACTTGTATGCTTTATATTTGTGGGCTTGTATCAGAGTTACTATAGATACTAACCCGGATCTGGGGGACACCCTTTAGGTAAGTAGCAATAAACTATGAGGGAACTGTACGACGTAGACCGATACGGTTGAAGCAGTAGCTACGTTGGTGTGGCACTTTAGTTTGTACTGATATCCCTTTGTGTTGGAACGAGGAGAATATGGGTCATCTAAGGGGTCATTAAGCACCAACTGACCTTAGAACCTTTAAATTGACCAACTTGGCCATAGAACAATAGCAGTATGCTACACTCATTGAGACTAAACTCTCATGATGATTCCAGCTGCAAGAAAAGGTTGCTAAATTGGAATTATGACCGATTGAGGGTAGTCAGTGATATTGAGATCCTCTAGAACCCGATTACTATTTTTAGGACAGGTTTAAACCACTTGAACTGAAAGAGGGTAGTACCTAAGCTCCTTGCCAGCCTGAAATCTAAGGGCTCTCTGTGTGACTTGTGTGCCTTTACCATGTTTGCTATTTGTGGATACTTGTGATGTGCTTTCTATCATGACATCATGACATCATAACATTGCATACATCTTGCATTGGACTAACCTATTTCAAAGACAGGAGGGATTCATCTTTGCTCTGTTTAGTAGGTCATGATGCATATGCGTAGGAATACCATCCGGATCAACTTTGTCCAGGTTCCCACCATGCTTAAAGAATTGGTTGCAAAGATTCCTGATACTACCTCCTTCATCAGAAGACATGGGTATCTTCTCAGTTTGGTCACCTCCAAATTGGACGAGCAGATGATGAGTGTTTTGGTCCAATTATATGATCCACTGTACCATTGCTTTAATTTTCAGGACTACCAGTTGGTTCCCACCTTAGAAGAGTTCTCTGATCTGCTCGGTATCTCTATTCTGGAGCAGACCCCGTTTACTGGTTGGGAGAAGATCCTTAGGCCAGAAGAGATTGCTTCAGCCCTTCATATGACCAAGGATAAGGTAATGGCTAATTGGGAGACTAGAAGTGGAGCAAAGGGCTTTCTGACTAAGTTCTTGGTTGGTAAGGCTAATTATTTCTGGGATAGTCTAGACTTCAAGGCATTCAAAGATATTCCGGATCTTCTGATATATGGCTTGGTATTGTTTCTGAATCCTGACTCTTTTGTTGATGTGAATGCGGTGAAAATCTTCATTTCTCCTAATCCTGTACCCACGCTCTTGGGTGACATTCTTCATCGGCTTTATGCTCGTACTGCCCGAAAGCGGGGAACCTTGATGTGCTGTGCTTCGTTATTGGCGAGGTGGTTTATTTCGCACCACCCCAGATCAGTGTTGAAGAACAAAGAAGGCATGGGCTGGGCTTATAGGGTTATGTCTCTCTCTCATAATGACATCATCTGGACTATCAAGGGTATGGACAAGGTGGCTATTATTGATCGATGTGGGGAGTACCCCAATGTTCCATTGATAGGAACCCATGGAGGAATTTCTTACAATCCATGCTTGGCCTTACGTCAGTTTGGGAGAGCCAGAAGGGAAGGTCCTCATGAATTGCTAATGCCTAGTATCATTTTTTATTTTCAAGGGGATAGCGATGAGCAACGCCGCAGATTCATAAGGGCTTGGGATAGAGTTCACAGATCTGATCCACATGAGCTGGGTCCAAAGACTTCCCTTCCAATGGAGCCATATCTCAGATGGGTTCGTATCCATGCCCAAAAGCTGGGTATGCCGTATGAAGCCGTCTTACCTATCATTGTTGAAGTTGCTAATGAAGATGGGGTTCTTCCTACCATCCTCCATCCTTACATGCCCACTGACATTGGGGCACTGAAAAGGTCTTGGATGCAGCTGAGAGAAGAGCGGGATGCTTACCGAGAAAAGTTTAACGAGCAAGAGCAGAAGATCCAAAAGTTGACTAGGCAGCTGGAGAACAAGCGGATTCTCAATGACTATGTCCGCACCGATAAGAAGAGACCATGGGAGCACTGATTGTCCTTTGATTATTTCCTTTCCAGTTTTTATTTACTTTTTAGTATTTCCTTTCTTGTAACGTCTTAAGGGCAATTTGTTGAGCAATTTGAATTTTAAAGTTTATCTAATAAAAGTGTGTTTCATTTCCTGTTTACAAATTTGAATCTCTCGATGTCTTTGAAATCATATCATATGCATTTCATCCCATGCACTTCATAACAGGTACCCATTACAGGTCTCTTATCTTCTTCGCTGTTTATTTCAGCACTCATCATGTCTGCTGAACCATCAACTGAGCAAGCAATCAAGGCCCTACAGGCTCAAAATGCCCAATTACAAGAGCTGTTCAAGAATCTAACTAAAGGTCAGCAAGATATGAAGACCCTGATTCTGAAAGAGAAAAAGAAGAAGAAGAAGAGGACAGTCTTGTTTAACACATGTCACAGGTTTGGAAACAGGCTACGGGATGAAGTTGATTTGACCACCTCATCTAGAGGGAAAGACAATCAAGAGGAAAGAAGGGCTCCTAGCCCTGTGGTCTCAGACAACGAGACGAATTTCGACAAAGACCAGTATCCTCCTACTGAGGATAGATACAAGCAATTGGAAGACCGGTTGAGTGCGATGGAAGTTCAAAAAGTTCCTGGTCTGGACTTTGGTGATCTGGGTCTATCATCTGGGGTGGTAATTCCCCACAAATTCAAAGCACCAGCCTTTGCTAAGTATGACGGAGTTTCTTGTCCGAAGTTGCACCTCCGGTCATATGTAAGGAAGATTCAGCCGTACACCGCTGATAAGAACCTATGGATCCACTTCTTTCAAGACAGTCTCTCAGGGAGTCAGCTTGAATGGTTTTACCAATTGGACGAAGCCAGTATCCGCAGTTGGGAAGATTTGGCTACTGCTTTCTACAGGCAGTACCAATACAATTCCAACCTTGCTCCCACGCGTACCCAACTCCAGGGTATGTCAATGGGAATGGGTGAAGGTTTCAAAGATTATGCTTAGAAGTGGAGGGACCTCGCCGGAAGAGTACAACCACCCTTGGCTGATCGGGAGCTTGTGGACATGTTTCTGGGGACCTTGTCTGGTCCATTTTTCAACCATCTGATTGGAAGCTCCTCGTTTGGGTTTACAGAGCTAATTATGACCGGTGAGAGGATTGAGGCTGGTATTAAGGCTGGTAAGATACAAAAGGGTGCTTCATCAAGCACCGAGAAAAAGCCTTTTAAGAAAGAGTCGAGTGTTGTTTACAGTTCGAAAAGCCAGAATAGACCTGAACGCCGCCAAGCTGTTAACGCGGTTGTTATTTCAAGACCTGCTGGTGCTCCTCGGCATAACAATCAACAAAAGGCCGAGAGACCTCGAAGGCAATTCACCCATCTCAACATGACTTTATCTCAGATTCTGCCACAGTTATTGAAAACCAATCTAGTGATTCCAAGGGAAGCCCCGAAGAATCCAAATACAACATCACCGAAGTACAACCCTAATGCCCGCTGTGCTTTTCACTCTGATAGCCCGGGGCATAATACAGATGATTGTTGGTCTTTGAAGAACAAGGTACAAGACTTGATCGATGCGAAGGAGATTGAGTTTAGAGCACCAGAAAAGCCTAAACAAGATGCAGGGGTGAATGCTATTGGGGACGACGATGATGAAGAGTTTGACATTGACAGTTGGATCTATCCTACTACCGATGGTGGACTAAGCAACTGGACAGAAAGGATTCTATGCCTGTTTCTGTTATCACTCAGTAATGAAACTTTTTGTTTTGAATTTGTAACAGACAATGTTTTAAACTCTATGGCCCGGTGTCTTACCCGGGGCACCGTGGCTTCATTTGTGAGGGCTTTATGTGTGTCATTTTCATATATCATTAATAAAAGCATTGGACGTTTCTTGCATTTCAAATCTTGCGCTCCTTGTTTTTCTTTTATTATATATTGCAAAACAACTATTTTACACACACTCACATATACAGGTCTACGTCCACTCTGGATCTCACTGGTAACGACTCTGCTACTGCCAGTTATGACTTCGAAAGTACGATCAACTTAGCCGAAGACGAAGGTGAAAATGATTGAGAAGTGCCTGGTGAACTTGCTAGACTGATACTTCAGGGGGAGAGGGTTATTCAGCCGCACGAAGAGCCGGTGGAATCAGTGAATCTGGGTACAGAGGTAAACAAGAAAGAAGTTAAGATCGGTGCAAATCTGGAGCTTAGTGTGAAGCAACGGTTGATTCAGATGCTGCGTGACTATGTTGAGATCTTTGCCTGGTCTTATGAAGATATGCCTGGGTTGGATGCCGATATTGTGGTTCACCGATTGCCTACCAAGGAAGACTGTCCTCCAGTGAAACAGAAAGTCCGTCGAATGCGCCCAGAGATGTTTGAGAAAATCAAGGCTGAAGTTATGAAACAGCTTGTCGTCGGTTTTCTAGCAGTTACTTCTTACCCACAATGGGTGGCCAACGTGGTTCCGGTACCGAAGAAGGATGGTAAGGTTCAAATGTGTGTTGACTATAGGGATTTGAACAGGGCAAGCCCCAAGGATGATTTCCCTCTGCCTCACATCGACGTTCTGGTTGACAACACCGCTCAGCACAAGGTATTCTCCTTTATGGATGGTTTCTCCGGTTATAATCAGATTAAAATGGCTCCCGAAGACATGGAGAAGACAACTTTTGTTACTCAGTGGGGTACTTTTTGCTACAAGGTCATGCCTTTTGGACTGAAGAATGCAGGGGCAACGTATCAGCGTGCCATGGTTGCTTTGTTTCATGACATGATCCATCATGAGATTGAGGTATATGTCGACGACATGATTGCAAGGTCCCAAACTAAGGAGGAACACCTTGACCATCTGCAGAAGTTGTTTGACAGGCTGAAGTTGTACAAGCTGAGGTTAAACCCGAACAAGTGCACCTTCGGGGTGAGATCTGGAAAGCTGCTGGGTTTCATCGTAAGTGACAAAGGTATTCAAGTGGATCCTGCAAAGGTGAAGGCCATACAAGAGATGTCCGCTCCCTAAATAGAGAAAGAAGTCAGAGGCTTTTTGGGACGACTAAACTATATTGCCCAATTCATCTCACACCTGACTGCTACTTGTGAACCAATCTTCAAGTTACTGAAGAAAGATCGAGTAGTACGTTGGAATGATGAATGTCAAGCCGCTTTCGAAAGGATCAAAGAGTATCTCCAAGAGCCACCTATTCTGATGCCACTAGTTAAAGGAAGACCTTTGATCTTATACTTGACAGTACTCGATAATTCAATGGGGTGTGTGCTGGGGCAGCATGATGAGTCTGGCCGAAAAGAGCATGCTATTTATTACCTCAGCAAAAGGTTTACCGACTGCGAGACCCGATACTCGTGGCTCGAGAAAACTTGCTGCGCTTTGGCATGGGCTGCTCACCGGCTAAGACAGTATATGCTGACTCACACTACTCTGTTGATATCAAAGATGGATCCAATCAAGTATATCTTCGAGAAGCCTGCCTTGTCCGGAAGAATAGCAAGATGGCAGATGATCTTGACTGAGTATGACATCCGATATATGACCCAAAAGGCAATCAAGGGAAGTGTGTTGGCAGACCATTTGGCACATCAGGCAGTGGATGGTTACCAGTCTATGAACTTTGAATTCCCGGACGAGAATATCATGTTGGTAACTGATTGTGAGACACCTGGACCGGATGAAGGACCTGAGGAAGGATCCCGATGGTCTATGTACTTTGATGGAGCTTCAAACTCTTTGGGCAATGGCATTGGCGCCATGATCATATCTCCTAAAGGCTCTCATACTCCATTCACCGCCCGACTATGTTTCAACTGCACCAACAACATGGCGGAGTACGAAGCGTGCATCATGGGTCTTCGAGCAGCAATTGACGTAAGGATTAAGTTTCTAAGTGTCTTCGGAGATTCCGCTCTCGTGATCAGTCAGATCAAAGGCGAGTGGGATACGAAACACCCAAATCTTATTCCTTACAAGGAGTATGTATTGACATTGCTTCCCCATTTCGAGGAGATAACCTTTGAGAACTTCCCTAGAGAGGAGAATCAGTTGGCGGACGCGCTAGCTACGATGTCTTCTATGTTCAAGGTCAATTGGGACAACGAAGCTCCCCGGATCATCATTGAAAAACTAGACGAACCTACACATTGATGTGATATTGAGACTGAAGAGGTAGAAGATAAACCCTGGTTTCATGAAGTAAAGAGGTACCTTGAGGCTCAGGAATACCCCGAGGGTGCATCTGTTAATGACAAAAGGTTTCTGAGGAGGTTCGCAGCAAAGTTCTTCATCAGCAATGACATCCTTTACAAGCGTAACCATGATTCAACCTTACTGTGTTGTGTGGATAAGAACGAAGCAGAAAGTATCATGGCAGATTTACATGAAGGTTCTTTTGGGACTCATTCCAGTGGACACACTATGGCAAAGAAAATCCTTCGGGCAGGATATTATTGGTCCACTATGGAAGCCGACTGTTATCAGCATTCTCGGACATGTCACAAGTGCCAAGTCTACGCTGATAAGGTGCACATACCTCCAGTTCCTGTGAATGTCTTGACGGAACCTTGGCCTTTTGCAATGTGGGGCATTGATATGATCGGCGAGATCAGACCTACGGCATCCAACGGGCATCATTTCATCCTGGTAGCAATCGATTATTTTACGAAGTGGTTTGAAGCAGCTTCCTTCGCCACCGTAACCAAGAACGTCGTGGAACGGTTCATTTGGCATAATTTGATCTGTCGATATGGTGTACCAGAGAGGATCATTACGGATAATGGTACCAATCTCAACAACAAGATGATCACCGAGCTCTGCGAGCAATTCAAGATACAGCATCATAACTCATCTCCCTACCGGCCGAAGATGAATGGGGCTGTCGAAGTGGCTAATAAGAACATTAAGAAGATTGTGTAGAAGATGACAGCGATATACAAAGACTGGCACAAGATGTTACCGTTTGCCCTTCATGGGTACCGTACTTCATCATAGACGTCAACAGGGGCAACATCCTTTTCCTTGGTATATGGCATGGAGGCAGTCTTGCCCATTGAAGTTAAGATACCCTCTCTTCGGATCATGAAGGATGCAGGTTTAAGTGAAGACGACTGGATTCAGACCCGGCTTGATCAGCTGAACCTAATCGACGAAAAGAGACTTACCGCTATTTGTCATGGTCAGACGTATCAAAAACGGATGATCAAGGCATTTAACAAGAAATTTAGACGACAAGAGTATCAAGTTGGGGATCTGGTAATCAAGCGCATTATTCTACCTCAAAGTGATCCCAGGGGCAAATGGACCCCTACATACGAAGGGCCATTTGTGGTTAAGAACATTTTCTCACGAGGAGCTATGATTCTAACCACCATGGATGGTGACGACCTTCCTCACCCCGTCAATACAGACATAGTGAAAAGATACTACGCATAATCAAAGACCCGCTAGGTTGACTGGCCTAAGCAAAAATAAGGGCTTCCCGTGGAACCAAAAGGGTTCGGGCAAAAATAAGGGATGAAAATAAAAAAATCTGTACACCTGGCAAGTCGAAAACCTGAAAAGGCGGCTTGGGAAAAAAAGGGTATCCCGGTGGACTGAAAACCCGAAAGGGCGGTCCAGGCAAAAATTAGGGATCAAAGCGTAACACTATGTCTCATTGGATCACCTTGCATCCAGACTTCGGTATCAACTATTAAGCTCGGACGGCACTAACCAATCTGATCTACCTTCAACCAATAGCAAAGTGATTAGATGCTCGAGGATATAAAGGCAATAGCAGAGTTGGAACCCAGTGGGATTATTCACATAGCTGTTTTGTTTAGTTTTTTAAAAATTGTATAAATTCTATTTGCTCGACAACGTTTTCTTACTAGGACGTCAGCCTCTTGTACAAAAACGCCTATTTACAGGCCACACTTCAAAATCAATACAATTCATTTTCAAAGAAGTTTCAAACTGTTTTTCTTTATCTATTTTGTTTTGTAAAGAACGTCCAATGTTCATTTTTGATATATGCACTTGACATTAATCACTGCTCATAAATATTTACATGCAAAACGAAAGACGATTACGGGTAATATCAGAAACAGGGGAAATAAAAATTGTCCAAACTGTATAGTTGCTCTGTCCATCAGGTACGACGGTAAATTCAGCTGAAGAATATGGCTAAGATACCTTCACTCCCCGCAGAGTAAGACAGTAATGATAACTTTCCCCAACTGAGACTTGCAACTATGAACGAATCAGCAATGCTTTCCCCGAGTAGAGTTTATCTACCATCAATACTAGAAAGGCTTGATATCCCCGTCAGTCTTGATATTCCCTGGCAGAGTATAAGAATGTTCCCCGGCAGAATACAAGGTATCCCCAGTGGAGGTAAAATTTTCCCAGCGCAGTCTGAAAAAGCTTCCCCAACGGAGTTGAAGAATCATCCATAGTAGACTCTGGAAGTTTATCCCCAGCGGAGTATAAAATAAATCTCCCCAGCCGAATTCAAAGGATTATCCCCACAAAAGTCTAACAGGTTATCCCCAGTAACGTCGCCACTGAAAGATCATCCCCAACGAAGTTCTTTCCTTTCACAGACAGGAATTCAGTTCCCCAACAGGATTCAATATCACCAGCAACGATAATTCATCCCGACGGAATTTATAAGCGGAATCCTCAGTAGAGCATCTCTTCCCCACAGATTAATCTCCTCATCAGTTTATTCCTCAACGGAGTTATCCTCTCTTGTAGGTCTATTCTCACAATCATCTTCGTTTGCCATCCCCAGCGGAAATGAAGAATCCAACTCTATTCTTCAGTAGCTATCCGGGATTTATCTTCCCCAGCTAAAACATTACATTTCCATACATCATGATACATGCATATACGCATCATACCATACAATCTCACTTATTTTGAGAACATCATTGCTTGATCCATATCATGCATTGCATATGACTGACCTTTACCTTTCAGGAAAGATGCAGTAAGTTCTCAGCTATATCCAAGACCTCCTCTGGTTCAGTCAGATCGACGCGAAGATCTCTCTGATTCATATTCTAGTTGAAGTTATTCCAAGACTTTCGTCTGGTTCAGTTAAATCGATTCGAAGATTTTTCTGATTCGTATCCAGTCAAAGTTAATCCAAGACCTCCTTTGGTTCAGTTAGATCGATGCGAAGATTTCCCTGATTCATATTCCAGTTGAAGTTATTCCAAGACTTTCGTCTGGTTCAGTTAAATCGATTCGAAGATTTTTCTGATTCATATCCAGTCAAAGTTAATCCAAGACCTCCTCTGGTTCAGTCAGATCAACGCGAAGATCTCTCTGATTCATATTCCAGTTGAAGTTATTCCAAGATTTTCGTCTGGTTCAGTTAAATTGATTCGAAGATTTTTCTAATTCGTATCCAGTCAAAGTTAATCCAAGACCTCCTCTGGTTCAGTTAGATCGATGCGAATATCTCCCTGATTCGTATTCTAGTTGAAGTTATTCCAAGACTTTTTTCTGGTTCAGTTAAATCGATTCGAAGATTTTTCTGATTCTTATCCAGTCAAAGTTAATCCAAGACCTCCTCTGGTTCAGTTAGATCGATGCGAAGATCTCCCTGATTCATATTCCAGTTGAAGTTATTCCAAGACTTTCGTCTAGTTCTGTTAAATCGATTCGAAGATTTTTCTGATTCTTATCCAGTCAAAGTTAATCCAAGACTTTCCCTGGTTTAGTCAGATCGACGATAAGATCTCCCTGATTCATATTCCAGTCGAAGTTCAGACCACCTATCAACAGTCTCCAAAGGGAATCTGTAAGCCCATTCCCGACATCACCAGGCTGATACTACTTCATGCGAGTGCAAATTTCCGGGCACTCTAGTGTTCAATCATCTTCCACCTTCGGATCACGAAAGGCCCGAAAGCCAATCTATATCCTCAGGTTTAAGAAAATTGAACAGGGGAAGCTATTGCACACCAAAATTTTCCCTCTCATATTTCTAAAAACATTGCAAGAAAAATCTCCAAGTTGCTCAAGATTGCTCAAGAGTTGGACAATCAAACTATCTCCTAAGGCAGTCAACCTCAAATTATGGCTTTGTGTTGCATCAAGGTCCTTGCATCCAAATGACCTCAATTTCTCTCCAATGTCCTAATATGTTCTCAAGTTCATCCATGTCAAAATTCAAGCCTTGCAGAGGAAGTTTGCTCAGTCAATTGCTCAAAGGGTCCAAAAGTCGATTGTGCTAGGGCAAAAGTCAACTGTGACCCATATACAGTCAAACTTCAATATTTTTTGTCAACATTCTCATTTTGAAGGATATTTCATCATTTGATCAAGGGTTGATCATGATTCATCAAGGATTGCTCAAAATTCATCAAGACTCAAAAGTTGCTAAATTAGGGTTTTGCAGGAAAAGTAAACTCAACTTTGACCAAGCATAACTTTCTCATACTTTATGAGAAATGACCCATAAAAATCTCATTTTGAAAAAGATGCAATTTCCTACAATCCATATTCATACCCCAAGATCAGAAAATGCACTCACAAGAAGTTATAAATTTGGACATTATAGGTCATTTTTGAAAGTCAACAAAAACACTTTTTTTTCCAAAGCTTATAACTTGAGCATGGAATATCAAAATGAGATGATACCAAAAGGGTTGGTTATATGACATCTCAAGCTTTCTAAAAAGCCCAATAACACTTCCAAAAGTTCAAAATTGAAGAAGTTATGCATTGTTGAAGTTGGCAATTTTTGCAAAATTGCCAAAAGTCAACTATCCCCAAAACTTCAAATTTTGTCAAATGGGATCATTCTTTTCCACTTGATTTGATCTTGTCACACTACACACGTGTACTAGCTTCAGCCTTGTGACCATTTATCAATTTTATTATTTAATTTGATTTTTTAATGAATTATTTCATTTTTAATCAATTTAAATCAAATAAAATCCAAACATTTATTATTTGATCTCTTTTTGGCTATTTCAGGATTGAATCATCATCATCAAGTGGATCAAGTTCGTATCAACTATTCCATGTGCAAAAAGATTGAATTTTTGGCAAAATTGGAAAACTTTCAATGGAGGATCAAATCCAATCTCAAGGAATTGATTTGGAAGGATTCAGCCCACATTTGTTGACCTAATGCATTGCACATTACTTATACAAGCCAAAGCACACGAGATCAGGGGCTAGAGGCTGCAGAATCATCAAAAGCAAAACTTGAAAAAAGGTGAAAAAGTGTGAAACTGAAATCGTTCTTAGAGGCAAATTCAAAGGCAAAGCTCAACACTAATCCATTGCTGGACAATCACTGAACCTCCTGCAATCAAAAGCAAGCTCTCACACCCTCTCAATCGCACTGTAAGTATCTCAAAATACCACCCTGTATTCAAACTCATAACTCCATATTCTTGCATTTTTCTGGCAAATCGTTGACATATTCATGATGCTTGTGAAATTTCTGGACTGTTGGCATTATTTGATTGCATTGATATGGACTCTAACCCCTTAACCGTATGGCTAGGGTTTTGCATTAGATTTTAGGGTTTTCTTTTTCAGGGGAAATCAAGGTCCAAGAATGGTATAGGTTTGTTCAGGAAACCTAGACGAGCATAACCATAGTCTTGGATTTGATTTTCATGGCCTAGAATGGATTTTAGGATGCACATACGAATTTAGCTGCGGACATAAATTCGAAGGTAAATATCCAGAGTTGAACGAAGAAGACGAAGACGTGTCCCCCTCTTAGTGGCTAGTTCAAATATTCGCGCTTTATTTTTTATTTCTGGCATATTATTGTTTTTTCCCATATTATTATTAGTGTCCAGTATTATAACAACTAAAGCGCGTTGGTCGAGTGGTAGTGGAGCATATGAAATGACTCACAGGACCTGGGTTCGAATCCCAGGTCCCCATATTCCTTGTTATTTTTTCTATTCATGTGATACAGTGTAGATTCAGGTTAAGAGCATACCATACACCATCAGATATCAAGCGCCAGATGGCCCAAGGCCAAATCTGGAAATCCAGGGATGATGGCCTATGGTGGGATCAAGTCAACGTGCCACAGGGAATCAGGGAAGGTCAGCACAGACTTTCACAAATGGGCCACAAAATTGCCATTCTCACCCTCCCTTCAGGCCCAAAACCCCCCATAAGTCTTTCTACTTCTTTTTATTTATTTTATTTATTTATTTATTTGATTAATTATTTTTATTTAACTAACCAATCAAAACTTTTTTCCTCATAAAATTAAAAAACCAAGAATATTTTGTTTATTAAAATTAATTTTCAGTATTTTATTTTTGTTAATAAATATTAATTTAATTGATTTAGTTTTAATTAGGAATAACTTTAATATTTTTTGCAATAATTAAAATTAACTTAGACAAATAGGTTTTATTTACATTGATCAAATTTATTTTTATTTCTTTAAATATAGAAAATCCAAAAAATATCATTTAATTAATTTATTAATTTAATAATTAACTTAGATCTAATTTCTTTTTAACTCAAAATAACTAAAAAAATCTTTCTTTAATAATCAAAGGGTCAAAACCCTAAAACTTACGCCCAATGTTGATTGTATCTGTTTCTCGGAATGTAATAGTTTAATAGGACTTTAAATATTTTTACCGCTTTATTTATTTTCTGCATTTTAATTTCAAGGGTTGCTTTTGGCGATGTAAATACCTGACGCCTTGTAATAGTTAGTTTAAATTCCGCAATTTAATTTCCGCAACTCATAAACTGTTAGATGTTTGATAATAGGGAATGCATGACAAGATTAAACGTTTAAACCTAAAATCAACTTAGATAACCACTAACATGTACAAAGATAAAATAAACTGAAAACAACACACTCGCACATGCGCACTCTTAGGGTACACCTCACTTGGTTGCCTTCGTAACGTGGTCATTGAGTATAGGAAGTTTTAGAGGTCGCCCTCTTGTCCAAAGATCATAGTTGCCTCGAAACGGTTGCCTCGGAAAAATGATCTAAGACATTAGGGTTACCGCTAAGGCGTCCTAACATTGCTTTAGTGACCGCACGTCCCTTAATTGAATTGACCCTTAAACTCCAACGACGGTGCTACCTACTCACTAATAGTGGGATAGCATTGTCTAAAGGACATTAGCACAGATTGATTCTCTTTTCGAGTAGGTAGATGGTTCTTAAGTACTTGCTCATTCCAAAACAAAAATAAACTTTTCGCACTTACACCTTTCAAACAAAAAATTCTTTCAAACCCACAAACACAAAGAAAAGCAAATTTTGAAAACACTTTGAGCAAGTACCTAAGAGCCCGTGGATAACCACAGATAGAAAGGGTGCTAACACCTTCCCTTTCTATAATCTACCCCCCGAACCCGAGAAACATCTCGAAAAAGGAATTTTTCTGTGCTTTTTTCCTTTCCTTGTTGGATAAAATAAAAGACGGTGGCGACTCTTGCTTACCGCGACATTTTGCGAAAACAAACGCAAAATGCGAACCAGCATATCCAAAAACAGTCAGTTCTCTCCCACCGTATTACACCTCCTGCTTCACCCCATGGTAATAAACATCGGCACCGTAATGCCATGGGATGGCCTTCTCACTGGTATACAGCATGGGACCAGATACCTTAATCATCAAAGGAGGTGCCCTAGATGTAGTAGGAATGCGTACAAGGGTGTAAGGAATAGATACCACATCAACATCTTCTTCGGTAACCTTACGGTAGCTCGGTTTTCTATCGAACTGCAGGGAACCTTCCTTTATCATCAACTGTATACCGGCTTTTAAATCATCACAACTCTTCAGTTGCTCTCTACACTTGGCACACTCTGAAGTACAACCCGGGAAAATAGAATTGTCAAGCAAATACCTCTTAACATACCACAACGGAGTAGTTACTTGTTCCACATTCATGATTAAATTCAACATTTCACCATTATCATCAATCATATTAACAACACCCCCTCCATGCCTAGGCATTAGGTTCTAAGTAACATTCGGACCAGTCACTGGAGTAAAATCAATTGCCTTAGCATCCAACAAGTCTTGTACTTTGCACTTCAACGTAAAGCAATTGTCAGTAGAATGACCAACTCCGCCTGAATGGAATTCACATCTTGCGTTAGCATCATAGTTAGGAGGAAGTCTTGCGGGGGGGGGGGGGGGTGGCACATTTCTCAAACCGATCAACTTCAAATTGAGAAAATGGTGGAGTGCTTCAGTAAGAGATATCGGCAAGGGATCAAATTTTCTCGGTTAACTCTGCTGTTGATTATTATACTGACGGGGAGCATCTTGCTGTCTTTGTTATTGAGGCATTATATTCGGTCTCTGCTGCGGAGGAGCATTAACAGGAATAGAAACAACATTGATTTGTTGGTGCTGACGATCCTCTCTTCTTCCTCTATGAGAGTAAACCGTACTTGCGTCGCCTTCCCTTTTCTTAGGGTAAGTGTTGAATGGTTTCTTACTGCCCCCTGATGAGCCACTAGAACTTCCAATCTGAATTTTCCCCAATTTCAAACCTACTTCAATTCTTTCACCAGCCATAACCAAGTCTGCAAATCCTGCTAAAGTACTTCCTATCATTTGCTCATAGAATGGCCCTTGCAGGGTACTCATAAACATATCAATGAGTTCTCTCTCCATGAGTGGAGGTTGAACCCTCGCATCCAACTTACGCCACTTCTGAGTGTATTCATTGAAAGATTCTCTTGGTCCCTGTGACAAATTCTGTAACTGAGTGCAATTAGGCACCATATCCACATTGTACTGATAATGTTTGACAAAAGCCCGAGCAAGATCATTCCAGCAACGAATATGGGTTTTCTCCAACTTCATGTACCACTCCAGGGATGCCCCAGATAGGCTATCTTGGAAAAAGTGAATCAAAAGCCCCTGATCCTCAGTATGCACCGACATCTTTCGGGAATAAGCAGTTGCATGAGTAATAGGGCATGATGTTCCGTTGTACTTTTCAAATACAGGAGGCTTGAACTTTGGAGGAACTTTCACCCCATACACCAACCCGAGATCATTAGTATCCATACCAAGGACTCCTTGCCCTTCCACAACCTTCAAACGTTCTTCCAACAACCGATACTTCCTATCTTCAACCTAAACTTCCTACTCCGAACGCTGAACAGAAAACTGATCTTCATCCTGGTCAAAGTCATAATCCTGCTCCTGATAGTTCCTTACATCGCCCTAATTATCTCTTATGTTCCCCACAAGATGAGGTCCAGGAGACAGGGGAAATTGCCCTACATTGCGCACAAAAGGGTTTCCGGGCATCCCGTGAAAATTTCCAGCAGGCTGATCTTGCACATCCCTCAATCCTACAAAAATGTCCTGATATAGCCCTTGATTTCCACCATCCCCTGGATAGCGGCGCTGGTTGTTGACAATGGCAGCCAATTCCTCCTGTCGGCGATTCACATTGGTGATGACCTCCATGAACTGGGTCATCTGAGTATCCATCTGGGCCCTCATTTTAGCGAGTTTAGCTTGAACTTGTTCCATTTGTCTTGGCAAATTGTTTCTGGTGGAATACCGATGAGTAGTCGTCTTGAATTCTGAATAAGAAAAGCAGAAGAATAAGAATATTGTCTTAAGATAACCTGTAATGTTATGAAATACATGATGTGCATGATATGTTTGTCATTTCCCGGTATTCAAGAGTCCTTTTATTCATCAATTACAGCGCGTAACCAAAGATCAAACATACAATCAAAGGAAAAAAAGGACAATAAGACAAACACTTCAATTATTTACAAACAAAAGAGACGATGTTCAAGTGACTTTGGACATTTAAGAGTGTAGCGATAAACAACAAAATACATGTTTCAAAGTAAACTTAACAAAAACACTGAATAATAAAAACAAACAAATGGTCCCTTCCAACAATCCTGGGGGTGACCAAATACACCAAAAGTAAGTAACGAAAACTAAATCTCCGGAACAAGACACACTTCAAGGTGTTGACAATACTCTTCGAGCTTGACTTTCTCCTTCAAAAGTTATGATGCTACTACCTTACTTTCTTGAAACCGATCCTCTGTGACACGCCTCTGGGATACTTCCTTCTTAAGCTGAGCATCTTTGTCTTTGAGCTGTTTCTCCAAGTTTTGAATCTTTTTCCTGTAGCTATTCTCAGATGCCTGAAGCTTCTGGCACTCTTGTTGGGTTTTACTCAACTCTTCTTCCATTTCAGCGTGAGGCCTCTTCCTAAAACTGGTTGCATCAGAAGTTTCTCCTCGAGCTTCTTTGAGTTTGAGAGCTAAGTCGACCCTTTCTTGATCTACCCAAAAAAGTTTCATCCCTGCCTCACGGTCTTTTGCACGAAGTTGAATGTTCTCAACATGAACCTGGGTGAACACCTCGGTAGGCACCGTGTTACTCAGAATAGTAGGAGGTTTCTCACATATAGGAGCCAACCTTGCAAATGGTAACCGTAAAATCTTAACTCTGACTCTAATCCATTCCAAGTAAGGAACCCTAGAAATAGGAACCTTCTTGCCCAAAGTAGTTCTATCCTTCTTGTGAATTCCCTTCCAAGAACTTGTCACTCTTTTTAACATCACATGATCACTTCCTCTAACAAAATACACTGACTCAGACGCCTCCTCAACCTTTGGCGGTCCATCCGTTGCATATCCCAATTGATGATAAGCCAGCACAGGATTATAGTTGATACATCCCTTAGTTCCTATGAGGGGAACATTAGGTAAATCTCTGCAGCTGGTGATAATACTTTGTACCTCCCCCATGTCATAATCCCACTGGATATCAAATGAAGTAAGGTTGACAAGTCTGGATGACCATCGGAGAGAATGTCTAGTATCCATGAAAGGGCCACTTACCGGTAGGTGCAACTTAAACCATTGATACAACATTGAATGACATAAACTTACATTACCTCCTTTTCCATGCCTGAAATGAATGGTGTAAAGAGTATCTTCCAAGAGTGTCGGTACCAGGTTCTTATTTCTAAAAACACAAACAGCCGTCAAATCCACAAAATTTCTCTTGCGAGGGAAGAGGACGATCCCGCATATCATGAGAGCAAACAGAGATTTGAAGTCACTCCAATTCCCTTTCTTTGCCCAGTCTTCATATTTCTTCACTAAGAAATCCAAATAAAACCCTGTAGTATCCTCACTCGATTTCCAATTGTCTTTCACCTCTTTCCAACTCAAACGAAGAATTTCCGCAATAACTTCGAACTTCGACTTTTCTGGCACTTGGACAAAAGGAACTTCATCGGACAACTTGATATTAAGTAGGTACGCGTACTCTTCTAGTGTGGGAACCAGTTGATAATCTTGAAAAGTAAAACACCGTAACTCCTTGTCATAGAACTGGAAGAGAGTGATCAAAGCCATTTGGTCAACTGGAGTGTTAAGGATTAATAACAAATTGCCATAATTTTTGTTGAAATTATTCAGAACATAACCCTTCAAATAAGAACTCAACCTCTTCAATTCAGACACATCAATAGTTAGAATCTGATAAGCTAATGTATTCCTGGTGGGCTCTTTAACACGAACTGAATCAAACTCATCTGACAGGAGGGCAGCCATTCTGATGAAAAGAAGACTCTTGAATGTCCCTGGAAGATGACATGCACATGCTAGTTATTTTTTATACATCATTTTTTAGAAATAAATATGCTATAATGCAACATGACAGGATCAAAGTTTCACACTGGATCAAGGCTTGACCATTACAGAACAGCACCACTTAAGATCAAAAGAAAATCCCAAAGCTTCGAAACTATCATGGGAACCCGAGTCACCTTCGTAACACAAAGTCACCAACAACACCTGTACCTGTAAGAAAAGTTTTCTCGCCCTTCTCACGGGTGTAGTCTAGGTCAAGGTAGGTTAAAAGCCAAATCAGAGTACGAGAGTTTGACTGTCGGTATCATCATACAATAACACTTATCCGAACTACCTCTGAAGTCATGGGTCTCATGGTCAGGTCTACAAAGCATCCGCCTCATAGCAGCCATGGCCACTCTATTCCTAGTTCCTATGGAATTCACTCATAGCCTGGGTATGAGGCCTTTTACCTCATGGAATAACCCACCCACCAAGAAATCCAGAATCCAAACAGTCCAGCCAAATCCAGTATGCAGGAAGTAAAGCGCACATAGGATGAAATGCAAACAGATAAATATGCAAAGCAGTAAAATAAACACCCAAAAAGAAAACAAACAAGAGCTAGGATCGACTCTGAGATGGACCAGCAAAAGGTGAATATGTCCCTAGTGAAGTCGCCAGTTGAAACCACCCGACTAGAACCTGTCATCTGGATGTAATGAAACATCAGTGAAGTCGCCACCGAACGTCTTTTATCTCGCCGAAAGGGAAAGGTAAACATCGAGAAAACCTGAAAAGGGAGAAATCACGGTCTTTCGACCGAGAGATCAAGTAAGGGATTTTGTTACGCGAGGGGAAGGTATTAGCACCCCACACGCCCGTAGTACTCCACGGTATCCACTCTTGTTGTCTAATCTAATGGGTGTGGTCAAAACCTATGTCTATGGCTTAAGACTGAAAAGGGGATGCATGTGAAAAAAAGAAAACAATGTAGGGAAAATAAAAGTTGTGCTCGGTTGGGCCCTACCCCAATTCCTACGTATCCCTTTAAAGGAATCAGAGCAGCCGTAGTTCGGCTTACATATTTTGGTTGGTTTGTGTTTTTTAGTTAAGACAACAAAAACAATCAAGCTGGAAAAACATCAAATGAAACAACAAACAAATGAGATGGTAAAACATCGACTAAATAATAACATAGTAACATGTCGCGGATGAAAAAACATCAAATGATAAAACATTACACCTGACAATGATATTGAGAGTCAAAGTAGGATAACAAGCATGTGCGATGGAGAAACATCGACTTCAAACAAATATGCGATGGTGAAACATCGGATAAAAGATAACAAGGTATCATGGCAAAGATGGCGAAACATCGATAGACCGGATGGCAAAACATCACACCTAACAATGATATTGAGAATCAAAGTAGGATAACAAACATGTGCGATGGCAAAACATCGGCTTCAAACAAATATGCGATGGTGAAACATCGGCTAAAAAGATAACAAGATATCATGGCAAAGATGGCAAAACATCGATAAACCGGATGGCAAAACATCATACCTAACAATGATATTAAGAATCAAAGTAGGATAACAAACTTGTGCGATGGCGAAACATCGGCTTCAAACAAATGTGCGATGGCGAAACATCGGCTAAAAAGTAGTAAAAACACAAATCCAAGAGGCGCACAAACAAATAACATTGATTTGTATCTTTTACCTTGAAGAAGGGTCAGATTTTATTAGAGGTGTTTTATGATTTTCCAAGAAAATAATTTTTGTTTTAAGATGCAAAATGCAAAGAGAGGAAAAACAACTAAAGGAAACTAGCCTAGCACTGTCCCTATTGTTATCGTACAATGGTTGACCCTAAGGTTGAGGATAAAGGAAATTCCTATCCTATGTTAGCATACATGGATTCCTACCTTAATTAACATGTTAAAGGAAGCTTAGCAAAACTATCCTATAGGGAACATGCAATGAGAGCGAAGTCGTGATCTCAATTTCTAAATTAAGTGACTCATCGATCAACAATTAAAGAAGAAAAACAATAAACATCCTATAGGGAACATGCATTGAGAGTGAAGTCGTGATTTCAATTTCTAAATTGAGTGACTCATCGATCAACAAATGAAGAAAAACAATAAACATCCTATGGGAAACATGCACTGTGAACGAAGTCGTGATCTCAATTTCTAAATTGAGTGACTCATCGATCAACAAATGAAGAAACAATCACAACACATGTATCAAACAAAAACAGAGGGCCTCGTGGCATATATCAGCAACAGAGGTCCCATCATGCAATATTGAACTATACAAAATGAAAATAGAAGAAAGGAAATAGTGCAATACCAAACGGATAACTACCCGTAGAAACTGAACAAGAATAAAAGAAACCCAGAGAATTTCAAGCCAGCTGGCATTAGTAGACAAATCAAGTCAGAAATTACGCCACCAGGATGTAAGTATTGAGATTTTCAGATATGAACAGATCCCACGGGAAATGTATGGCATTCATAATCACATATACATATGTCCTGCATAAACTATCAAACACGCCAAGCACAAGAGTAATGCCAATATAATAAATTGTGTTCCACAAATAAAGTGAAACACAGTAGCCTCAAGCCAAAAATGGAAACTTTCCTTAAAGTACCTCGCACATTCAACAACCAAGTTAGTATTCCCATAAATAGAATGATGATTTACATAAGGGATGGATGATGACACCATGATGAAATGAGAAAACATGATAGCAACTAACAAACATTAGTCATGATAGACAGAAGGAAATAGGCATATGCACAATTTGGTCAAAAGAATTAGAGGAATGTTGCTCCTTTCTATCACCATGTTGAGTTGACAATTGAATATCAATCAAGGATCATGGGAGCTTGATAAGAATACAATCAAATACCATGAAGGTCAGTAGCAAACACAATTCAATCATGCACAATTAATTCATCACAGCTCACAAGCATAATAGGAGAGAAATTCCACACAATGCATCAAAAGGTTTAATCATTCAAACACGGGGCATTAAGTGAAATGACTTGAGTTTATGTGGATAAACACATCCAACATGATCATTAGGTTCCCAATCATAGGCCTCACTCAAGTTCATTGGCCATCAAACAAATTGCAACAAGATATGCAACATTAATTGAGTACCTTCACTTCAAAAATACATCAAAAATAGAAACAAGGATCAATAATTCAAACCAAAAATCTCTTAGCATCTTTGAAGAGTGTAGAAGTCAGAAAGCAAGTCTTAGGTTCATGAATGGTTGAGGAGGGGATCAAATGAGGCCCAAAGTTCAAAACTAGTTGGCCAAACTATCAAAACTAGACAAGTTTTCAAAATAATTCATGTAAAAATATCAAACCAAGTCAAATAATTCAAGAAAAATTGTTTTTAGATCCTCAATACATTCATGAACCCTAATCAAGACTTAAATTCCATCAAAAATCTAGGGCATAATGGTTTTGAACATGAAACTTGAAATGTAAGCAACAAAACCCTAATTATTTGACTTTTAATCTTAAATATGAATTAGATAAGATCAAAATTCAAACAATTCAAACCAAAATCATGCAAACCACAAGGAAACCCTAAATGTAAGATTACATATTTTTTCACTTTTTTTGAATTAAAGAAAAGTCAAAAATAAAATCAAATTCAACAATTAATCAATTAAACAAATAATCACATCTCAAAATAAAATTCTAATAAAAAATCAGAAAAAACATCCAACCAAAATTATATTCAAATATTAGAATTAAAAACACACATCACTGATTTTTTTGGTGGAATTTTTGAATTAGAGAAAATATCAAAATAAAAATCAAATAAACAATTAACAATTAAACTATTATTTAAAGGCAAAAATGCAAACCCTAGCCAAAAGTCACAAAAAGATCGAAATAAAATTATATTCAGATTCTATGATTAAAAACAAGCTTGCATGATTTTTTTTGAGGATTTTTGAATTAAAGGAAATATTAAAACCGAAATTGAGAAACAAATATTTCAAATAAACCTCTCAAATTAAAGTTGTAATCAAAATTAGAAAAAAAGTTTAAAAAAGTTTAGAATCAAATTCTAAATAATTTTAAGAGTTCAAAATATTTTTTTGTGGAATTTTTAGATCAAAAGAACTATTATAATAAAAATAATCTTTAAACAAACAAATATTTATACTTATGAATTTTTAAACCAATCAAAACATTTTTAGAAATTCCAATTAAATTACACAAGATAGTAGAAATTATTTTGGACTTGTGATAATTTTTTAAGAATTTTTTAAATTGTTTTGATCAAGAAATAAAAATCAGGAAATCAATTAAAATCAAATAATATGAAATGCATGATAATTTGAATCAAGCCAATCACAGCGCGCCACCTCACTTCATCTTCAACCTCCAGCATAATGCAAAATGCATGCAATACAACAGTTCATGTGCCTATGCTCAGATCCATCAATCATGCTCGTTTCTCAACCAAAATCCATGAAATCAAGTGCAAATTAAAGCTAGCATATCATACTACATTATGCAATTTGAATCAACCTCAAAGATCAAGCATGGATCAAGAAATAAAGTCTCAAAAACTGAAATAACTCACTGTAAACATCAAAGTTATGAACACGATTTCAACAATTCTTCTTGAATCAAAGCTCAAATATACATCAATCCTAGTGGTTTTCCAGCTAGCAACTCAATGAACATGATTTGCATCATCAATTCAAGCTGAAACACATAAATTAAAGTTCAACAAACTCACATGGATGTGAAATCTGCAAACACGATTCCTTCACTCCAGAAGTAATCCAATGGTGCAGGCTTGATCTCCTTACTTCACTGAAGCTGAATCACCAAGAATTTTGAAGAATGATCCAAGGAGAAGAGAGATTCGAAGCAATTTGCAGAGATGCTTCCAAAATTTTTAGATTTGCAATGTAGCGATTATGAGCCTCCTCTTTCACAAATGAGCCTTGATTCTTGTTATATAGCACGAGGGTAAGAGGATAGAAGTGGTATTTGGCACTCAAAACTGATGGAGGGTAAGTTTGGAAGTTTTGGCCAAAAATGAGGATGCACGTGGAATCTGCAATTCACTCGTGCATTTGCTTGCCTTTTGTGCATTTTGTGAGCCAAATGATGTCAGAATTACATGCCCAAAGTGCCAGCTCATGATTGTTTGAAATGAAGAAGTGTTGGTGATTTTGCAAAATTGAGCATGTTTTTGTATTTTTTCATCCAAGCAAGTTCATGAAGCATATGGGCACGAAATGATGAGTGTAATGGGCCTCATCATGTCACAAATTGCTCATGGGATTGATTAGAAGCAAAAGAAATGGCTAAAACTTGAGTTTGCAAGAAATGGCCATTTTGCATATTTGTCAAAATTCAATAAAATGCCTCAAAATTCCCAAATCCGTAACTTGCTCATATTTTTGAATTTGGACACAAATGAGTACAATTTGGAAAGGTATTGAAAAGATCAACAATCCCTTAGTTTTTAGTTTTTTCAATTGAATCCATTAAGGTCCTCAAAATTTGACATGGAATTCACTAATTTTGGAAAATGACCTATAATTTTGTGACTTCCAAGCTTTATAACTCTGACCTCTTTGCCAATTTGGACATGAAATAAAAAGGAGATGAAAGATCATCCTCTTATCTTTCCAAGCATATTTCATTTGCATTTTTTTGATTAAAAGTGAATAAAATGTGAATTTTTGAAATTAAGTCCTTATTTTCCAAAATTAGAAACTTTTAGGGTTTCTTCATGAACAAGTTTCAACCCAAACCTCAATATCTTTGATCCAATGATCACAATGGGCTTTAAATATGAAAAGTACACCCTTGAATTGATGGTTGGCCAAAAATTCACTTGGTCAACCTTGACTTTGATTGATTTTGACCAAAATGACCATTTTGCCCCTCTAAATCAATTGATTCACTTCCCTTCAAAATTGATGATCAAAACTTCAAACATATGATCTTCCAAATATATAGAGGCTATGTGCAAAGTTTCACTTCAAAATTATCAAGAAAACCTGATGAAATCCCAAACCCTAGTTTTGGTCAACACCTTAGGAGACTGATGAATCATCTTCAAAACTTCAAATCCTCTGGGCATCTTGACCAATTTCTTGTATAAAGACTTTTTAAATACCAATGAGATATTGTAACTTCCAAATTAAGACTTTGACATTGATCAATAGGCTTGATCAAACAAAACCCTAATTTGACTGGTGAATCAAAAGAGTGATTCTTCTTATAATCACACACAAACTTCAATCCTCTGATGATCCAAAGAGATGGATAAAATATCTTGAGATATGCAATAACTTTTGAGCTTGAAAGATCAAGAGGTTTAGATGATAAGGTTCTACTTGAGAAACTTGTCAATGCAATCAACCTTCAAAGCTTGAGGAAGACTTGATAACCAAAGTACTTTGATCCCATCAGAATGTATGAATGCAATGCAATATGATATTCATGATGAAACATAAGCCTAAATCAAGAGGGTAAATTTTGGGGTGCAACAGTGTGCAGTTGACTTTTGATCACTTGACTGAAAATCAACTATCAATCAACTGATCTTGAGGGATGTTTTGAGTCATGACATTAGGTAAAAATGATGCAATTGAAACCTTGAGATCATGTCTCAAACCAATTAACCATTTTCCAGGTCAAAACCTAGGTGAGGCATGATTTCAATGTTTCAAA
Source organism: Vicia faba (assembly GCA_948472305.1). Taxonomy (NCBI): domain Eukaryota; kingdom Viridiplantae; phylum Streptophyta; class Magnoliopsida; order Fabales; family Fabaceae; genus Vicia; species Vicia faba. Next base: position 892,932,386 of record OX451740.1, read on the forward strand.
TTCATCATTTTAACCTAATGGTATGACTCAAAACTTCCCTCAAGATCAATTGATTGATAGTTGATTTTCAGTCAACTGATCAAAAGTCAACTGTACACTAAAAAGTCAAACTTTGACTTTTTGGTCAAAATCAAGTGTCAAAGATCACAATTCATCAAAACATGTCAAAATATGAAAATTGTTCATAAAGAAATCAAAAAGTCAAGATTTCATTTTGAAAAGTCAAAGTTTCCAAACTTAGAAATTTTTCTAAGTGTTGAAAACTTCATATTTTTTCACAACTTTGAGCCAATTTTTCACCATGATGCAAGATGATTCAAAGGAAACTTTCAACATGAAAGTTGTAGATCTAAATGATATATAAAACACTGATTTACACAACTTCTCCTAGAAATGCATGTATTTCAAGTTATGATTTTGTGAATACATGTTCATGAAACTTGGAACCTTAGTGAAATTTTGCCCTAGTTTAGGAAGGATTTTGACCTAACTTCATGGTAATTTTTCACATAGTTCCAAGGGGAATTTTCAAAAGTGATTCAAAGAGGGGTCGTAGAGAATATTACAAGCTTTCTAAAATATCTAAGAACTCCTTGAGATCATGTTTGAGCAAGGAGAATCGAAGGCATGAAGTTGGCATTTTATTCTTGAATTATAGATCATTTCCATGATGAACAAGAATTTAAATCCATGCTAGGCTGCACAATATTTGCTTTGCAAGCCTCAAACTTGCTTGGAACTCCATAATTAAGTGTTTGCACAACTGTTAGAGGCTTTAATCTAAGCATTCAATGCATTGCCCATGCTTAATGCCATTTTGGGAAGAAAGTGCACATTGCCATTTTGGAAAAGTAAATTTTATGCACAAAATCAGTTCTTGAGCTTTGCACTTGTTTGCTTCTGATCACACACAACCTATAACCCAAAATAAACTTGTCTCAAGCCTCTAACTACTCAGCCTATGCTTGTACTATACCTTGAAACCATGTCTTCACTTTTCTTAAAAATCAAGTAACATAGCCATAACTCTAGATCTTGCACTTCTGACCCTCTCAAGTGCTAGAACTTTTTCCTTACTTATGCACAAGTTATTTGCATCAAAACATATGAATACACAAGCTCCAAAACTTCCTCAAACTCAGAACTGAATTGCAAACCACCATTGTTGCATATTCTAACCAAGAACTTCAAACTTCCATTTCACTCGTGCGTTTCTTGGCCTTTTGCTTCCAAAAGATTCCAAACATCATACATAAGCCATCCCTATCCCTGTTATACGACTGTAACAACATCTTTATCCATTTCCAAGTTCAAAAATAGAGCATCACAGTTGGACTTCTCCAGACCATTCCAGCCACCTTCAACTCAAGCCAGCCATTGCATTAGCTTCCTAGAGGTCCAAGGAAGCTAACCTGAACATCACCATCACTTGAAACAAGCTCAAACTCATTTCACGATTTCCAGTTTTGAGGTATTTTTGTTGAACTTCTATCTCATTATTTAGGCATTGTTAGGTTTGCATTTGTGAAGATAAAATGTAGACATCATAGCCCTGAAACTAACCATGTCCTTAGATTTCATTTATGTTGCTTAAGCATGGAGAATTTTAAGTTTGAATTTGCTGGAACGTTTAGGTCAGAAATTGGTACTTTTATAAATTCATCCTTATCTTTGAATTTAGCTTAATTTAGTTACATGGTTGGATTCGTGTTGGAAAAATGCACAAGTTTCATGTTCACATTTTTAAAAATGGTTGAGGAATGAGAAAGTTTGAAATCCTTTGGCTGGAGGTTAAATATGAAGTATAGTCACGGCAAAATATGTGTTATGTATTTATTGTTGTGCCAATGTTAACGGATGTATCACCACTCCAGTGGTTAAAGCGCGCGCCTGTCACCCCTTGGACCTGGGTTCGAGCCCCATCGTCCGTTTTGCTTCTTTTTTTCATATTTTTCTGTTTTCTTTTTTTGTTTGAATAGGTTTGGGGCCTCCAACATGGGCCTGTTTGTTTTTTTTCTTCTTTTACTAACCCCTGACTATGTTCAACACCTCCTGGCCTAATTTTCATTATTATTTTCTTTTTCTTATTTTATTTTATGTCTTTTATTATTATTATTATTATTATTATTAATATTATTTTTATTGTTATTAATAAAAATCCAAAAATATTTTATTTATCATTTTTACACTTATTTAGTTTATTTGTTTTATAAAACTAAAAGAACAAAAACATTTTCTTAATAAATTAATTTCTTTCTTAATAATTAATATTTAGGTTTAGGTTTAACTATTATATTATTTTCTTTCAATTAAAATTAATTTAGAACTTAGGTTTCCTTTAATTAATTCATATTCATATTATTTTTATTAATTAAAAACCTTTTCATAAATAAAACCCTAAAAAATCTTTTTTAGCTAATTTCTTTTCTTATTTAGTTTAAGTTAATTTTATTTAATTTTCATTAATCATTTTTTCTTAATTAGGTTTAGGCTAAAACTTTTTCCATAAAAACCAAACAAAAATCATTTCTTTTTTTGTTTTCATTTATATTCTTGCATTTTTATTCAAATCTTGTACAATATTCAACATGATTGTAATAATTATTTAGATTCAATTTTATTGCAATTTCCCCATTTGTAAATTTGTACACCCCCTCCCCTAATGACGTAATAGCTTAGTATTTTTATTTTCCGCAATTTAATGCTTTATATATAAATGCTAGTAAATTATGGTTTGTATGTGTTGTACCCCAAAATTTGCCCTCGCATTTTTCCACAAGAAATCACAGCTTCAGGCTTTTCCTGATTTTTCAGACTGGCTCAAGAATCGGTCAAACAGACTTTTCTCGTCAGTCAGACAAAATTAGGGTTTTCATTAATTTTCATGGCTCGGGAACAATTCAAACAGTTTGTTTAGGGTTTGGTTGATTTTGGTAATTTTGATCAGGCGAACGCTTCTTTAGCATTTGATCAGGAATTAGGGTTTTTGTGCGCGCGTTCTCAGAAAGAAAGATTTAAGTTCTACAGTGCTTTTCAAGTTATGCTGAGAGGTGGATTGAAACATTTGGATTGAGTTCGCATTGTGTGATTAAATCAGTGAAAGGATACATTCAGATTGAATTTGCAGTGTTTGGTAAAAATCAGTAAAAAGGGGAAAAGCGTCTGGGCAATTGCTGTGATTGACTGTTGTTTTGCTTTGGATGTTGGAAGCGCCAAGTTTAATTGATCAAATGCTGAAGCATTGTTTATTAAATTGTTTATATTCTAAGATTAAATAGTTGGAATTTATTTTCAATTATTTAATTTAAAGAATTATAGATAGTAAAGTAAACAAGTAAAAAGAGGAAAAGAATTAATTGGATAAAAAAAACTTTTTATTTATTTTTAAATTATTTGTACAATTGTTTTGTTTACAAATTGTTTACAACAATGATTTTACAGTAATTTAAACCTAAATAAGACTATCCTATTTTTTCCTAAATCTTCAATTCTTCATCTTTTGCTATTCCGCTCCATTCAATTTTTTATCTGCAAAAGAAAGGAAGAAAAGTTAGAAGCAGATAAATAAATAAAAGACAGACAGATAAAAGGTTCATCATTAAGGGCAACTGACTGGGATCAGTTAGCCCTCTCTGCAAATCACGGGATTTCTCCCGGTTCACAAAGAGGGATGAATATTTGTTTGCTAATCATGAATGCACAAAGTTGAAATTCACAAGTCAAAATTGTCAAACTGCATAGTTCAAGTCTCAAATAGCATGATGCAAAGTCCAAGTCCAAATCAAACTACAGAGTCCAAAGGCAAACAGAATGGCCTAACTAAAGTCACAAATTATCCAAAAAGTTGCCAAAGATATCAAAGATACAAAAGTACAAGATACTGTCACAAGGAAGCAAAGCTGTCAAAAGAAGATATGAAAGGATATGCAGAGAAAGATTAATATGCAAGCAAGCTTTTCATTTTCATCATTTCTCAGTGCTGCCCTTTCAGCTTTAAGTACACATAAAACATTGTTTATTATTTTAATGGTACTGGAGAGAGAAGAGAGAAAAGAGTTTAGGCTTACAGGTTTGGCTTTAGGCATAAAGATAAGATATAATAAACAGCTAACAGCTATCAAAAGGGAGCAGAAAGTATCAAAGGAGAGGAGAGAAGCAGAACTGAGATAATAATCACAAAACCTGCCTATCATCAAAACACATAACCTGCAATCAAACTCAAACAACCAGCATAAGCCTGAAACACCACAAGCCTAAACTGGTATCAAGCCTTAAACCAGCAGAAACCTGCATTAACTGAAGCCAAAACATTAAAACACCAAACTTACACTGTCTAAAAGCCAAAAAGCCTCACAACCTGTCAAACAAAGCTCATAACCAGCAATACATAACCTGCACCAACAACCATTCAAGGCAAAAACCTGTCAAGTTTAAACCAAGCCAAGGCCGTAACCTGCACAAACCTGTTGCCCAGCAAAAGCCTAAACTGATAAACCAAAACCGGTACCTATCATCATGCCTAAAAAACCTGTAGCATAAGCCTAACCATTTAAGGCCAAACCTTGTCAACTAAAACCTGCAGCCTTAACCAGTAGAACATGTACCAGAGAAAACCTGATACTACACAAACAGGTCCATACAAGCCTAAACCACTAAGCTTCACCTGTCATAAACCCGCCCAAAGCCAAAAACCAGAATACCACAAACAACACAAACTTATCAAACCAATGTCCAAACCCATCAGGCCTCAGAAATACTTCATCATAGGCCAATATACAAAAAAAAGCAACAGAAGCGAGGAAAAGTATTCAAGGAAACATAATTCCTCAGTTTGAAACCATCATAGGATACAAGCATACAAAGCATTTCATAGCAAAAATACTCATCTCAGGCAAACATCTTTGAAAGCAAGCATTTCATAACAAGCGTGTAAAGGCAACCAGAAAGGAAGAGGAAAGTATACTCAAAGGTTCAGTTCATCATCATCACCAAACAAAAGAAGTAAGACACAAATACCAGAGTACCAAGGCATCAAGCGAAGCAAGCAAGCTCAACCTCACACCGTCCCTCCGCCCGTCAAACCTCCAAACGCCTCCTAATCTCCTCCTCTGTCTCCAAAAGGTAGATTTTCTTTTCATCCCTTTTCAAAATCTCGTATAAACCAAGACACCAGAGTCAATAAACGAAAAATGAAAACATGCAAGGTATAAAAACCTAACGAGACTGAGGAGATTTTCCTTACCTAACGTGAACCGCCGTTGAATGACCCATGGAAGAGAGTAGACTGAGGAAGAGATGGCGTGGTGGCGCTAGGCGGAGGGTTGCGTCTCAGCAACCTTCACATTGAGGAAGACGAAGATGAACAGAAGTGAAAAGAGAATGGCGCCGTTTTCTGTAACCCTAACTTCTCCCCAACTGAACACAATAACAATTAACCCTAAAAATTTTGTTTCACATAAACTGGGCCTAACCCGTTTCTACGCCTAAGCCCGTTTCAGAACTCGTACCCCCTTTTTCTCATTCCAATCAGCATGTTTTACTTGGGCCATTGAATCTCCCTTGGCCCATTTTCTCTTGTTTTACACTTAAGCTAACATGCTAATCCTTACCTCAATTTTAATCAAACATACTTTATTTTCTTTTGTTAATAAATTAATATAACTCTTTTTTACAACATATTTCTAATTTTTGAACACAATATATTTTTCCTCAAACTTAAAACATTTTCTTCCAATTAAAAAAAAAACTTTTGTACATTAATACAAGAATACACAATATAATTAAAATGTAAAACATTTTTCTTTCTTTTAAGTAAAATACTTTTTTGTACATAATAAATGAAAATACATCTTTTTTTACATAATACAATTAAAATTGAAAAACATTCTTTCTTTCTTTTAATTAAAATACCTCTTTTGTATATGTTAAACAAAAATATGAAGATACAAATTTTATATCAAATGTAAGTAACAATTTTCAAACTTAGAACATTTTCTTTTTCTTAAATTTTCTTTTTGTACATATTAAAGAAATATACAAGATTACAAATTAAATAAAGAAAGCATTTGATTTTCTTCATTAGGTTAACAATACTTAATAATACATTTAAAATCACATCTCGTACCTGTAAATAACATACGTACACGTACACTTACACAATACATTTGACATTTGACAATATACATTTGCTATTCCTATACATTGATATACATTACATTTACACTTTTATCGCAATTCGATTTCATTGTAAATTATTGGACACTACATTCCTAAAGTCTCATCCCCATTTGTGAATTTGTACCCCCACTCCCGGATACTATTTGTAATAGCGTAGACTTTAAATTCTTGCAATTTATCGCTTTCCAATTATACCATGGTTAGACCTAGGGTTTGTATGTACATAAAACCAAACGCTAGATAACCTAATACAAGACAAATACATGAAATCAATACACAATCACACTTGCACCCCCTAGGGTAATCCAACATGTTGCCTTCCAAAATGGGCCATGCTTGCACGTTGAGTATCTTTGGCAAAACAAATTCAAATGATCATAAGTCCCTCGATGACGCTTTCGAAAGTTGCCTAAAACGGAATGATCATAGTCCCTTCAAGCAAATTGCCAAAGACACTTGGCACCATTGCATTCATGGTCCATACGATGACCCGCGCCCGTCCCGTTAAACGTCCTAAACGCAAGATTGTCCACCAAATTCAATGGTGGAACAAAATTGTTAAAAAAGGGTTGAAAACATAGAGAAAACCTTTGAGTACAATAGGGGTAGACAAAACTCTTAGTTACTTGAGATCAACTTGCAAAAAACACTTGCCTCCTTTTCAAACCACACTCCATAAACACTTTCAAAACAAACTCTCAAAAACATTTGAAACATCTTTTCGAAAAGATACACACCTTTGTAAAACATTCGAGTAAAGAATTGTTACAAGGGTTGCCTAAGACAAGGCATATTCTTCAAACCATTTTCAAGCAATCGAAAATCAAGGCAAGTGATCTAAAAACCAAGTAACTAAGAGCCCATGGATAACCATGGATGAAAAGGGTGCTAATACCTTCCCTTTTCATAATCTACCCCCCGAACCCATGAAATATCTCAAAAGGTTTTTGCTGTGCTTTTTTAACCTTTCCTTTAGGATAAAATAAAAAGTCGGTGGCGACTCTTGCTCAACCGCACAAGTGCGAATACAAACGCAAAACCTCAAGTCAGTTCTCCCATCGTATCACAGAACTGGCGACTCTGCTGGGGACATACTTAACAGTGGGGTTACCTTAGGGTTTAGATCACCTCTACTTTCATGCTTTGATTGACTTGATTGCTTTATCTTTTGGGTTCTCGTTTGGGTTTGTTGTAAATCCTACACCCGGATTTGGGGCACCTTCTTAGGTAAATAGCAAAAAAACTGTGAGGGAACTGTGCGGGGTATACCGACATGGTTGAAGCAGTAAGCTATGTTAGTGTGACATATTTGTGAGTACCGGTAACCATTGAGTTCAGTCAAGGAGAGTACGGGGCCGCTGAGTGATGTCGTGAAGCACTAACGAACTCTTAGAACCTTAATTGACCATCTTAGCCTTTTTAGGGGTAGTGAGATGACCGACTTTGGTACAGTCCGAAGTTGGTAGATACTCGATACTACACTCATTTGAGGGTTGTTTTCTTGGAATATTTTGGTCGCCAGTTAAGTGGCTAAACCGAAACGATGAACACAGAAAACAATCCAATGATATTGAGCTCCTTAGAACCCGGTTTCTGTTTTAGGACAGGATGAGCCAACTAACTTCAAGAGGGTACTTACCTACAACCCCATGCAAGCCTAAACCTAGGGACTTGTTTGCTTTGTGTGAATATGATTACCTGTATATACACTTACTTGCTTTCACATACATGTACATAACATCATGACATCATACCATAGCATTTTCAAATAACCATCTCAAGGATCTCGAGGGTTCTTTTGATGCAGGGTTACGTTGAACCAGACGTCTACCAAGGGGCAAGGGGTTTCTCCTCTAAACAAATGCCATCAAAGTTCAAGTGCAACAACTTGAATCAGTGGCGATGACCCACTTGACATGGTGAGCTTGATTCTCGTGGAAAGACATCCACCGATACAAAGTTCTCCAAACAAAGATCAAGTACAACAACTTGAATCAGTGGCTATGACCCACTCGACACGGTGAGCTTGATTCTCGTGGAAAGACATCCACCAGTGCGCAGTTCTCCAATCAAAGTTCAAGTGCAACAACTTGAATCAGTGGCTATGACCCACTGGACATGGTGAGCTTGATTCTCGTGGAAAGACATCCACCGGTGCAAAGTTTCTCCAGTCCAAGAGCAAAGTTCAACCTCTAACATTCTCCTGTGTTTACCCCAAGAGATCCTTGAAAGCATGCATCCATATATCATGCATTGCATCTTAACAATCTTTCCTTTTTCAGGTTTCCTTACTCTCCTGCTGTTTATTTCAGTAAGAGATGGCTCTAGAAAGAACTGTCAAAGACATCCAAGACCAGACTGCTCAGCTGCAGGAAATGTTCCTGAACTTGTCTCTGGGGCAAGAAGAAATGAAAGCTCTCCTCACAAAGGGCTTGGAGAATTCCAACAATGCCAAGAGTGATCAGCTTGCGGAGCTGCAGTTTGATTTGACAACCTTGAGGATCCAAGTGATGGGACAGTTGGTGGGCCAGATGGCTCTCATCCAAGACCTATCTCAAAGATAAGAGGAACTCAGAGTTCTCGTCCGCCAACTGCTTCAAAACAACCAACCGGGGAAAACATCTGAGGTTGAAGAGCAAGTCACCGCTCAGCCTCCACCCACTCAAGAAGACAAGGGGAAGGCTCCTTCGCTTGCTTCAGGGTCACAAGCACATCAACAACCTCGCCAGCGTCAACGGGGTAATCGGTGTAAGCAAGAAACGTCGGGAAGACAGTTCACGAAGACTGAAATACCATCATTCTTCATACTGAAGCGCCTGTTGGAGGTCAACCTGCTTACCTTAAGGGATCCTCCTCAGAAGCTCAATACCTTCTCTCCTAACTATCGTCCCGATTCATTTTGTGTTTACCACTCCTACAGCCCGGTACACGACACCAACGACTGTTGGGCCTTGAAGAACAAGATTCAAGATCTGATCGACATTGGAGTGCTGGAATTCATGCCAGACGGCGAGATGAAAATCTTCCGTTAAGGGGTTCTCCACCTGAAGTGACGAAGCTCAAGCTGAAAGACTTTTGCTTCATTTTGAATTTTCAAAGTTGTAATTTCTTTTGTTGTCAAACAATTATCTGTGATGTTAAACTCTGTTTTCATTAATGCATTGCATATGTTTGTCTTGAATTCATCCATTCGTTTTCACTACTCTTGTGCTTTCTTTATGATATTTAACTCTTGATAAAAAGCTGCAAGCCTTTAGGTGGAGGATGACGAAACAATACCATAATCTCATACAGTATACTTTTGAACAGACATTGCTGATGATGTACAGGCATTTCTTTCAATTCCCAAACACTGGAGTTATAATGAAGTTAATCCCTAGTCAACCCCTTCGAGCCAAAGAAGTAGGAGTTTTCTGTTCTGAACGATCAAAACCTTTGATATAAACCTGGGGCAGGGTAGTCTCTCAGTTAATTCAAAAAAAAAAAGAAGAAGTGCGCATTGAAGTCGCAAACTCTCAGTTCGTAACACAACGAACGACGTCAAAAAAAAAGCATTCCTTTGGAATAAAAAGACAAGGGTGGTTCCCTATCACATAGGCAGTCAATCTCTCAAAAGAGAAAAGCCCACCAAGCCAAAACCTATAAAGGAGGCTTAAGAAAGCTGGGGCATCCCGCTGACTGTAATCTCAAAAAACGGGAACAATCAGGAAAAAGTTAGGGATAACAAATCAAAATCAAAATAGTGAGGTCATTACAAATCCTCAACAACATGAAAAATGATGAAAAAGAAAAAGGAGATGATGTCTGTCTCCCCAAATTCAACTGGGGAACCATCGCCCAAAAGTCGTTCCAAACTCAAAACAGAGTGTGACGCACAATTAACTGAGCTTAGGTATGAAGAATATCACGAAGAGCGGGTGGGTACAAATATACTTTGAGCCTATATCCTTTGTTTCTTAAACCGTGAACCAGGCCACGTTACAACCCTTCAAAAGTCCTAATTGAAGCATGGGTTAGTTCGAGAGCATACTGTTACAAAAGGTATCCTGACTCCTATAAGGCTTTGCTCTAAATCTTGTGTTGACTTGTCTTATGAAAAGTTTTCTGCTAAAAAACGCATTTTTCAAAACTTCGAGACAAACATAAACTTTGCATTGTTTGAATATCACTGTTTGCATTTGACTATTTGTTTGATAGAGAAGAAATTCATACAGCGAATGTTCGGAAGAACGAAAACTCTCTCAGTGAACAAAATCACTTCAAAAGGATGACACTTCCAATGACAAATCTCCTATTAACAAGGGGCATGACATGTCACCATCCAATTAACCTGGGGCAGTCCAGTCAGGTTTCAACAAATCTTTCAAAATTCAGTTAACCTGGGGCAGTCCAGTCAAGATTTCAAGAAATCTCTCAATTCGCAGAATAATCTGATTCAAGACTCATCATCACTTGAGGCATTCGAATGTCAAAAGTGTTCAGTCATTCCATCACCACCTGCTGGAAATTACAACCGCCAACAGATCAACTATCACAATTCCAGATTCGATTCCTGTATCTATCCAGGGCACGTCTGAAGAGTTTGAAGATTCGATTCCTGTATCCAGCCAGGGAATATCTGTTGACGACTATTTCTAGACTCGATTCCTGTATCTAGCCAGGGCACGTCTGAAGAGTTTGAAGATTCGATTCCTGTATCCAGCCAGGGCATATCTGTTGACGACTATTTCCAGACTCGATTCCTGTATCTAGCCAGGGCACGTCTGAAGAGTTTGAAGATTCGATTCCTGTATCCAGCCAGGGCATATCTGTTGACGACTATTTCCAGACTCGATTCCTGTATCTAGCCAGGGCACGTCTGAAGAGTTTGAAGATTCGATTCCTGTATCCATCCAGGGCATATCTGTTGACGACTATTTCCAGACTCGATTCCTGTATCTAGCCAGGGCACGTCTGAAGAGTTTGAAGATTCGATTCCTGTATCCAGCCAGGGCATATCTGTTGACGACTATTTCCAGACTCGATTCCTGTATCTAGCCAGGGCACGTCTGAAGAGTTTGAAGATTCGATTCCTGTATCCAGCCAGGGCATATCTGTTGACGACTATTTCCAGACTCGATTCCTGTATCTAGCCAGGGCACGTCTGAAGAGTTTGAAGATTCGATTCCTGTAACAAGCCAGGACAATATCTCCTTGACCAACTTTTCTTAAGTTCCAGATCAACACCTGTATCTAGCCAGGAAAACATCTGTGGACGACTGATTGTGGATCAACACCTTTAACAAGCCAGGAAATTATCTACATCACCAGTTGGGGCATTCGAATGTCAAAAGTGTTCAAAAACCCGATGCAGTTTTACACGAACTCATCGTCAGGAAACCCTATACCGGTTCCCTTTCAACCCCCGATGTAGTTTTACACGGACTCATCATCAGGAAATCCTACACAGATCTCCTCAAAACAGGAAGTCCCCAGTAGTTTGGCATACAACCCAAGCTTCTGATTCCCCCAACAGCGGTCCCAAGACTTCTCATTTTTCAACAGTCAAGAGATTCTTGCCCTCCACAGCAGCAGCCAAAGAATTATCTTCCCCGACAGCAGTCAAGATTCTTTTATCTTCAGCCATCCAGGATTCATTTATCCTCAGCAAGATAGCTCATCAGCTTACATGCGCATTCATCACATTCATGTCATAAACATTGATGTCACATACATTGCATCATGCATCATAACATTGCATACAACTAACCCTTTACCTTTTCAGGTAAGATCAGTCGACAAACAAAGATCATCTTCCGAGATTCATCCAGAAATAGTTCAGATGTGACCCGGGCACGACGACATTCTGATACTTATTCCAGATTCACTCAGATGCAGTTTTACACGGACGCATCCTCGGGAAACCCTACACCGGTTCCTCTTCCACTCCAAGACTTCTGAAAACAGTTCACGGGTTCTCCAGTAACGGATGTTAATCTATCGCTTGTTCAAATGCAACTTTTGAAAACAGTTTACGGACGCTTCCCAACAACGGATGTTGCTCTATTGCTTATTCAACTTCAAGACTTCTGAAAATAGTTTACGGATTCTTCCCAACAACGGATGTTAATATATCGCTTGTTCAGATGCAACTTTTGAAAACAGTTTACGGATGCTTCCCAACAACGGATGCTGCTCTATTGCTTATTCAACTTCAAGACTTCTGAAAACAGTTTACGGATTCTTCCCAACAACGAATGTTAATCTATCGCTTGTTCAGATGCAACTTCTGAAAACAGTTCACGGATTCTCCAAACATGGATGTCAATCTATTGCTTGTTCAGGCTCCCAATTTAGAGATGTTCCAAAACATGGATACCTTTCTGATATTCGTCCACTCACCATTGACATACAGTTCAACATTTCCAAATGGCATCTTTAAGCCCATTCTCAGATGGCATCTATAAGCCCATCCTCCTACCAGCAGTCACCAAATGGCATCCTTAAGCCCATTCTCAGATGGCATCTCTAAGCCCATCCCCCGACAAGATTCTATCGCATCCCTAGATGGCATCTTTAAGCCCATCACCAAATGGCATCTGTAAGCCCATTCACCCTTACCATCACGTCGCCGAGTGCAAATTTTCTGGGAACATTAGTGTCCAATCTCCTTTTACCTTCGAGTCGCGAAAGGCAAACTTGCCAATCTAACTCTTCAGGTTCAAGAAGATTGAACAGGGGCAACTGTTGTACCCCAAAATTTGCCCTCTCATTTTTCCACAAGAAATCACAGCTTCAGGCTTTTCCTGATTTTTTAGACTGGCTCAAGAATCGGTCAAACAGACTTTTCTCGTCAGTCAGACAAAATTAGGGTTTTCATTGATTTTCATGGCTCGGGAACAATTCAAACAGTTTGTTTAGGGTTTGGTTGATTTTGGCAATTTTGATCAGGCGAACGCTTCTTTAGCATTTGATCAGGAATTAGGGTTTTTGTGCGCGCGTTCTCAGAAAGAAAGATTTAAGTTCTACAGTGCTTTTCAAGTTATGCTGAGAGGTGGATTGAAACATTTGGATTGAGTTCACATTGTGTGATTAAATCAATGAAAGGATACATTCAGATTGAATTTGCAGTGTTTGGTAAAAATCAGTAAAAAGGGGAAAAGCGTCTGGGCAATTGCTGTGATTGACTGTTGTTTTGCTTTGGATGTTGGAAGCGCCAAGTTTAATTGATCAAATGCTGAAGCATTGTTTATTTAATTGTTTATATTCTAAGATTAAATAGTTGGAATTTATTCTCAATTATTTAATTTAAAGAATTATAGATAGTAAAGTAAACAAGTAAAAAGAGGAAAAGAATTAATTGGATAAAAAAAACTTTTTATTTATTTTTAAATTATTTGTACAATTGTTTTGTTTACAAATTGTTTACAACAATGATTTTACAGTAATTTAAACCTAAATAAGACTATCCTAATTTTTCTTAAATCTTCAATTCTTCATCTTTTGCTATTCCTCTCCATTCAATTTTTTATCTGCAAAAGAAAGAAAGAAAAGTTAGAAGCAGATAAATAAATAAAAGACAGACAGATAAAAGGTTCATCATTAAGGGCAACTGACTGGGATCAGTTAGCCCTCTCTGCAAATCACGGGATTTCTCCCGGTTCACAAAGAGGGATGAATATTTGTTTGCTAATCATGAATGCACAAAGTTGAAATTCACAAGTCAAAATTGTCAAACTGCATAGTTCAAGTCTCAAATAGCATGATGCAAAGTCCAAGTCCAAATCAAACTACAGAGTCCAAAGGAAAACAGAATGGCCTAACTAAAGTCACAAATTATCCAAAAAGCTGCCAAAGATATCAAAGATACAAAAGTACAAGATACTGTCACAAGGAAGCAAAGCTGTCAAAAGAAGATATGAAAGGATATACAGAGAAAGATTAATATGCAAGCAAGCTTTTCATTTTCATCATTTCCCAGTGCTGCCCTTTCAGCTTTAAGTACACATAAAACATTGTTTATTATTTTAATGGTACTGGAGAGAGAAGAGAGAAAAGAGTTTAGGCTTACAGGTTTGGCTTTAGGCATAAAGATAAGATATAATAAACAGCTAACAACTATCAAAAGGGAGCAGAAAGTATCAAAGGAGAGGAGAGATGCAGAACTGAGATAATAATCACAAAACCTGCCTATCATCAAAACACATAACCTGCAATCAAACTCAAACAACCAGCATAAGCCTGAAACACCACAAGCCTAAACTGGTATCAAGCCTTAAACCAACAGAAACCTGCATTAACTGAAGCCAAAACATTAAAACACCAAACTTACACTGTCTAAAAGCCAAAAAGCCTCACAACCTGTCAAACAAAGCTCATAACCAGCAATACATAACCTGCACCAACAACCATTCAAGGCAAAAACCTGTCAAGTTTAAACCAAGCCAAGGCCGTAACCTGCACAAACCTGTTGCCCAGCAAAAGCCTAAACTGATAAACCAAAACCGGTACCTATCATCATGCCTCAAAAACCTGTAGCATAAGCCTAACCATTCAAGGCCAAACCCTGTCAACTAAAACCTGCAGCCTTAACCAGTAGAACCTGTACCAGAGCAAACCTGATACTACACAAACAGGTCCATACAAGCCTAAACCACTAAGCTTCACCTGTCATAAACCCGCCCTAAGCCAAAAACCAGAATACCACAAACAACACAAACTTATCAAACCAATGTCCAAACCCATCAGGCCTCAGAAATACTTCATCATAGGCCAATATACAAAAAAAAGCAACAGAAGCGAGGCCAAAAGAAGAGAGGAAAAGTATTCAAGGCAACATAATTCCTCAGTTTGAAACCATCATAGGATACAAGCATACAAAGCATTTCATAGCAAAAATACTCATCTCAGGCAAACATCTTTGAAAGCAAGCATTTCATAACAAGCGTGTAAAGGCAACCAGAAAGGAAGAGGAAAGTATACTCAAAGGTTCAGTTCATCATCATCACCAAACAAAAGAAGTAAGACACAAATACTAGAGTACCAAGGCATCAAGTGAAGCAAGCAAGCTCAACCTCACACCGTCCCTCCGCCCGTCAAACCTCCAAACGCCTCCTAATCTCCTCCTCTGTCTCCAAAAGGTAGATTTTCTTTTCATCCCTTTTCAAAATCTCGTATAAACCAAGACACCAGAGTCAATAAACGAAAAATGAAAACATGCAAGGTATAAAAACCTAATGAGACTGAGGCGATTTTCCTTACCTAACGTGAACCGCCGTTGAATGACCCATGGAAGAGAGTAGACGGAGGAAGAGGTGGCGTGGTGGAGCTAGGCGGAGGGTTGCGTCTCAGCAACCTTCACATTGAGGAAGACGAAGATGAACATAAGTGAAAAGAGAATGGCGCCGTTTTCTGTAACCCTAACTTCTCCCCAACTGAACACAATAACAATTAACCCTAAAAATTTTGTTTCACATAAACTGGGCCTAACCCGTTTCTACGCCTAAGCCCGTTTCAGAACTCGTACCCCCCTTTTTCTCATTCCAATCAGCATGTTTTACTTGGGCCATTGAATCTCCCTTGGCCCATTTTCTCTTGTTTTACACTTAAGCTAACATGCTAATCCTTACCTCAATTTTAATCAAACATACTTTATTTTCTTTTGTTAATAAATTAATATAACTCTTTTTTACAACATATTTCTAATTTTTGAACACAATATATTTTTCCTCAAACTTAAAACATTTTCTTCCAATTAAAAAAAAAACTTTTGTACAGTAATACAAGAATACACAATATAATTAAAATGTAAAACATTTTTCTTTCTTTTAAGTAAAATACTTTTTTGTACATAATAAATGAAAATACATCTTTTTTTACATAATACAATTAAAATTGAAAAACATTCTTTCTTTCTTTTAATTAAAATACCTCTTTTGTATATGTTAAACAAAAATATGAAGATACAAATTTTATATCAAATGTAAGTAACAATTTTCAAACTTAGAACATTTTCTTTTTCTTAAATTTTCTTTTTGTACATATTAAAGAAATATACAAGATTACAAATTAAATAAAGAAAGCATTTAATTTTCTTCATTAGGTTAACAATACTTAATAATACATTTAAAATCACATCTCGTACCTGTAAATAACATACGTACACGTACACTTACACAATACATTTGACATTTGACAATATACATTTGCTATTCCTATACATTGATATACATTACATTTATACTTTTATCGCAATTCGATTTGGTTGTAAATTATTGGACACTAAATTCCTAAAGTCTCATCCCCATTTGTGAATTTGTACCCCCACTCCCGGATACTATTTGTAATAGCGTAGACTTTAAATTCTTGCAATTTATCGCTTTCCAATTATACCATGGTTAGACCTAGGGTTTGTATGTACATAAAACCAAACGCTAGATAACCTAATACAAGACAAATACATGAAATCAATACACAATCACACTTGCACCCCCTAGGGTAATCCAACATGTTGCCTTCCAAAATGGGCCATGCTTGCACGTTGAGTATATTTGGCAAAACAAATTCAAATGATCATAAGTCCCTCGATGACGCTTTCGAAAGTTGCCTAAAACGGAATGATCATAGTACCTTCAAGCAAATTGCCAAAGACACTTGGCACCATTGCATTCATGGTCCATACGATGACCCGCGCCCGTCCCGTTAAACGTCCTAAACGCAAGATTGTCCACCAAATTCAATGGTGGAACAAAATTGTTAAAAAAGGATTGAAAACATAGAGAAAACCTTTGAGTACAATAGGGGTAGACAAAACTCTTAGTTACTTGAGATCAACTTGCCAAAAACACTTGCCTCCTTTTCAAACCACACTCCATAAACACTTTCAAAACAAACTCTCAAAAACATTTGAAACATCTTTTCGAAAAGATACACACCTTTGTAAAACATTCGAGTAAAGAATTGTTACAAGGGTTGCCTAAGACAAGGCATCTTCTTCAAAAACATTTTCAAAAATACACACACACACACACACACCATTTTCAAGCAATCGAAAATCAAGGCAAGTGATCTATAAACCAAGTAACTAAGAGCCCATGGATAACCATGGATGAAAAGGGTGCTAATACCTTCCCTTTTCATAATCCACCCCCCGAACCCATGAAATATCTCAAAAGGTTTTTGCTGTGCTTTTTTACCCCTTCCTTTAGGATAAAATAAAAAGTCGGTGGCGACTCTTGCTCAACCGCACAAGTGTGAATACAAACGCAAAACCTCAAGTCAGTTCTCCCACCGTATCACAGTATGGAAAGATAAAATCAATGCTTAGAAAACCCTAATTCAAAGATAAAACAATGCATGTAAATCAATACACTTGCATAGTTACACCCTTAGAGTAAATCCACTTGTTTCCTTGAGAAATAAATGGCCATGTTATGCATGTGTGGTATCTTAGCAAAAACAAATCAAAATACAAGATCATAGTCCCTCGATGACGCTATCAAAGTTGCCTTTCAAAAATGATCTTAGTCCCTAAAGAAAATGCTAAGATATCTTACAACATTGCTAATCATGGCTATACGATGACCCATGCCCGCCCCTTTTACATCCAAAGATAGGGCTTCTTACCAAATAAATGGTAAGATAACAATATCAAAGGAAAGGAAGAAATGAACAAAAACTTTTGAGTAGGTAGATTGTTCCTAGTTGCTTGCTCACTTTCAAACCAAAACATCCTTGTTATTTTCAAAACAAACACCAACACTTTCAAAACATCTTACAAACTTGAAACATTTTCAAAAGACAAACACTTTGTACACGTTCTTATAGAAACGAGAGCCATTATAAAGAAGACACCTTTTCAAAATCACTTTCAAAAACACATTCCACAAACACCTCTTTGAACTATTTTCAAAATAACACTTTGTACGCGTTCTTATAGAAACGAGAACCATTACAAAGACATTTTCAAAATACTTTCAAAACCCACACCACAAGCACATTTTCAAACAAAAGCAAGTGATCTAGAAAGCAACTAAGAGCCCGTAGATAACTACAAATGAAAAGGGTGCTAATACCTTACCTTTTCATAATTTACCCCCCGAACTCAAGAAAACATCTCAAAGGTCTTTCCTGTTCTTTTCAACCTTTCCTTTTGGATAAAAGAAAAGTCGGTGGCGACTCTTGCTATCCGCAACATTTGAAACCAAACCCAAAACAACCAAGTCATTTCTCCCACCGTGTTACACAGGTGTCTTTTCCTGTAACCTTTGATAATATGTGACCATTTGAGGATACATGAGTGTGTATCCAAAAATCCTTGACCAATTCAGGATAAACTGGTCCTTTCAAGCGATTGAAGTAGGTATAATAACCTTGAGTCTTCAATTCAGTAGAAAAATCAAACCCATTGGATTTGAGATTCTCAAAATCTAGTATCAATTCACAGAGAACCTTTAACTTATTGACAGACGTAGATAAATGAAGATCAGGATCTTGTTGAAGTTGTTGAGGAGATGAAGAATCTTGAACATGTTACTAAATAGTTGAATCTTGTTGTTGACCAGATGAAGCATGTTGTTGTTGTTGAGCCATTGCAAAGAACACAAACAAAAGGGTTTTGGGTTTCATAGAAATAGGGCTTGAGAGAGAGAAAATGTGGGATAACAGTTGTGAAAGTGTGTGAAGTGAGAGTGAGAGGGTTTAAATAATTTTATTTTTGCATTGATTAAAAAGATTTTAAATAGTGCAAAAATTATGACAAGAGGTAAAGTGAAAATATTTTACCTAATCGCAATATGAATCACTTATTGCAATGTGTCTATTGTATCCCAAAATTTGCCCTCCCTTTTCTTCAAGACATTTCTCACAAAGGTTCTCCAATGCTCAAGGATTCTCAAGAGTTGATCAGACAAGCTCGTCTCCTAAGAACTAAGTCCATAATTAGGGTTTTTGTTTTCTGAAAGAAAATTGGACTTATTGAAATTATGGTATCAGATATGTGATGTCGAATGAGATGTCACGACACAAATATCTGTTTGCAAGTAAGGTGCGGTAAAATAAAAAGCAGTAAAAACACAAGAGATTGTTCACCCAGTTCAGTGTACAACAACACCTAGTCTAGGGGCTACCAAGCCAGGGACAAGTTCACTAAATAGTATAAATTCATAGACCCTCAGTAAACAACCAGTTTACGATCTAATGACTTAATCACTACCCAAGCTAAACTTCTACCTAAGACTCACCTAGGTATGAAGCCATCCTCAAATCCCTTCAATCACTTAAAGTGAAGAACTTAACAAAATTAATAAGTTTGAAATACTTCAATCATTCAATGCTTAAAAGCTTATGAATGATACACAATTAACAACCCAAATAACAACTCAAGTATTTAAACTGATACTTAGAGTTTATTACAAATAAAAAGCCTGGACTTCTAATCAGAAAGAAGGTATTCTTCTTCAAAAGTTGCTTATCTTTGAATAAGGAAGCAAGTCCTTATATATGTGAAGCTTTGGGCTTGGGCTTAAAAACAAATACTCAAATCTTTTGAATATTTCCATAAAAATGGGACAAGATAAAATTATGCAATTTGAAAAATATTCCTCCATATTTTTCGCAGCCTGTAGATCACAAATCCTGAATTATAGAATGTTGGAAATCACGAAACAAAAGACATAACTGATTTTAGCCTGAGATCAGTTCAGTAGGTAGATGTCAAGACATCTACTTTGACATCATTTAAAACATTTTTGCTCTAAATGTTAATACATTTAGCAAGACATTAATAAGTCATTGTTTTACCAAAATTGCTGCCAACAAACACTTACAAACTCCCCCCTTTGGCAAATTTTGGCTAAAACATTATTAGAGCATATTATCATAGTAACAACATAATTATCAAAGCATTATCAGGGAAATAACATAAGAAAAGTAATCAAAACATACATTTATTTAGTAGTTAGCTGTTAGCACAAGAAGATGTTAAAACATATTCTGAGACATGAGGCTCCCCCTCAAGTATTGAGCTCTCTCTCAATCAATGGTCAGTGGTCAGTCAGTGGTTAGTTGTTAGTCAGTCACTCACTTTATCTCCCCCTTTTTAGTCACAATATGTCAAATAAAGGATGCATTCAAGATAATGCCAGTATTAGGGTACAAACCATATAATTCAAATGTCAAGCACATGCAAGTGCCAAAGAAGAAACAAAGAGTTCAGAGAAACATCAAGTAGTCTAACTGTCACCAGGACCAGTTGACTTGGTTGAACCAGAACTTCTTTTCACACTGGAGTCTTCACCTTCAGAGCTCACTGTATTATCAAGGTTGCTGTCCTTTTGCAGGTCCTTGATCATTTTTTCAAAAATTAGCTTTCTAGCCGAGCTCACTCTGATCACACCATCTAATTCTTTGCAGGCTTCCCTTAATTTATTGATCATTTCAACCTTGGAGGAGGTCTTTTCAGCAGGAGCAGATGTTAAAACAATGTCTGGGACATGTTTTCTTGAACAGAGTTTAAAATGGAGGGTCAAATCAGACTCCCTCTTGCATATAATATCATTTCCACTTAGGATTCCAGGATGTTAATTTAGGATAATTCCACAAAGGATGGAAGGAAAAGCAATTGGCATCTTAATGGCATAAGTTCCTGCATTATTGATGGTCTGATCAAAGATATAAGTCCCATAATCAAAAAGTTTTTGGTTTCCAATAGCATAAATGAACTTTCCTAAACTAATGGAGATGGTTGAAGTGTGATTAGTGGGAACCCAATTTGCAGCTCCAATCCTATGTAAAATTGCATATTTCACACTCAATTTGCTGACAGGAAGTTTGTTTTTCATTGGCCACTCACTTACTTGATTAGCAGTAATGGCTTTATACACTTGATTGTCTGTTACTTTCAGCTTACAGTATATATCTTCAGACCTATCTATAAAAAATTTTATAATGGAAGGAGAAAATTCTACACACTTTCCTCTAATAAAAACCTTTCTATACTCCTTACCCTTATGGTCAGCATAATCAACAGGAATATTAACAATAAACTCCTTAACAAGAGTTTCATAGAAATTTGCAAACCTGGTAACTGTTTTCATTAGTCCAACATAGGAGATCAACTCCATGATTTCCATACATTCCAAAGCACCAGCTTCTAGTTCTCTCTCCAGGGAAATCCTTCTTTGATACACATACTTCCACTTTTCAGCATTCCCGACAGAGTGAAAGGAGATGTTGTCAAGTGGGGCATCAGGAGAGATGTCCTGGACATCTTGATTGACATTATACTCAGATTTCGTCTCTTCAACTAGAACAACTTTCTTCTTACTCTTGGACCTTTTTACATCATCCTCGTCATCATCAACAGAGGTAACAGGTCTAGCTTTTCTTTTGCTAGAAGGAGGGACCACTTTACTTCCTGCTTTTAGGGGTCCATACATGGTTTTCTTCTAGATTGTCTTGGGAGGGGGTGTGATACTTACATCTTTCACTTTCCCGGACTTTAGCCTTCTAGAAATACCAAGTAAAACATTGGGATGAGCTCATTGTCAGAAAACTCTTCTACATTGACTATATTGTCAGCCTTTTGACCTTCTCCATCCTTGGAGGCAGCAGCATCTTCTTTAGAAGGAGAGTTTTCTTCCATATTTTGTTCAACATTTTCCTTAACATCTTGATAAACATTTTCTTCTTCCACTTCTTTTAGGGCAGAGGTAGCAAGCTTCTCAAGTTTTCTATCAACAGCATCATTCTCGGATGATTCAGTAGCATTATTTTTAGGATTACTTCCTTTGTCAGCAGGAAGAGGCATGCGAGCAAGGGGAGTAGAAATCCCAGGCACAACAAACCCTTCATTTAATACTCTGTCCACAAGCCTTCTGATGCTTCTATCAACATTAACAATTTCTTCTTCAGTTCTATTGTCAGTAGCAGTAGAAGAGTTACCTTTGTCATCTTTAGATTTCTTAGTTGGTGATGATCTAGGTTTCTTGACCTTTTTCTCAAGCGGAGGGATCGTTGATAGAGGAGTAACATCTAGTACTCTGTCAAGAGAAAGATTTTCATTTGCATATTTTGAGGAAGATGATGTGTGATGTTGAGACATGTTTGAGAATTTTTGAGCAAGGTGATGAAGAATGGCAAGGGTCCTTTTTCTGTGGAGGAGAATGGGGAGTTTGTAAAAGTAGAGAGAAGAAATTTTGTAGCGTGTGGGAAACAAATTGAGTCAGTCTTGTGATGATTGCTTTCTAACTTTTATTTGTTGGAAACACAAATAATGCAATATCACTTTAATGATATTCCCACACACTTTTAATTGCTACAAAAACCCTCATATAAACATATCTGTAATTTTCCTCTTAAATTCTCAAATTCATTAGCAACCAAAGCTTTTGTGAAGATGTCAGCCAGTTGCAACTCAGTGTCTACATGTTCTAAAGCAACAATCTTTTCTTCAACAAGCTCTCTTATAAAGTGATGACAAATGTCAATATGCTTGGTCTTGCTGTGTTGAATGGGATTCTTTGAAATATTTATGGCGCTTAAATTGTCACAGAATAATGTCATGACATCTTGTTTGACATTGTATTCTGATAACATTTGTTTCATCCAAATCAATTGAGAACAATTGCTTCCTGCAACAATGTACTCAGCCTCATCAGTGGATAGAGACACACAATTTTGCTTCTTGCTGAACCAAGATATGAGATTATTTCCTAGAAAGAAGCATCCCTATGATGTACTCTTTCTATCATTAGCACTTCCTGCCCAATCAGCATCATAAAAACCAGTTAAGGCAGAATTTGATCCATGAGCGTACAACATACCATAGTCACTTGTCCCATTAACATATTTAAGAATCCTCTTCACATGGTTGGCATGGCTAATTTTAGGATTAACTTAATATCTTTCACACACCCCTACAGCAAAGTCAATGTCTAGTCTGCTAGCTGTGAGATATAGAAGACTTCCTATCATGCTTCTATAGAGACTTTGATCTACACTTACTCCTTTTTCATCTTTAGTCAACTTTAGATGTGTGGGAGCAGAGGTTTTTTTGTGACTGGAATTCTCCATCCAAAAATTCTTCACTAGATTCTTGGCATACTTGCCCTGGGATAAAAATATGGAGTCTTCCATTTGTTTAACTTGCAGACCAAGAAAATAGGTTAATTCACCAACAAGACTCATTTCAAATTCAGACTGCATTTTCTTGACAAAATGTTCCACCATCTCATTTGACATCCCACCAGATACAATATCATCAACATAGATTTGAGCAATCATAATCTTCCATTCTTCTTCTTTGACAAAGAGGGCTTTGTCTATGCCATCTTTCCTATATCCATTCTCCACAAGGAATTATGTCAATCTCTCATACCAAGCTCTTGGAGCTTGTTTCAATCCATACATAGCTTTCTTCAGTTTATAAACATGTTTAGGAAAACTTGGATCAACAAATCCTTTTGGTTGTTCAATAGAAACTTCTTCATTTAGGTATCCATTCAAGAATGTACTCTTTACATCCATTTGAAACAATTTAAATTTCAAAATGCATGCAACTCCCAACAGTAGTCTGATTGATTCAAGTCTAGCCACATGAGCAAAGGTTTCATCAAAATCCACTCCTTCAATTTGAGTGTATCCTTGTGCAACTAACCTTACCTTATTTATAGTGACTGATCGATAAAATAGCAAGTGTACTATTTTAACCAATGTAGTAATCAAAGAAAGTTATCCCGTGTATCGATCTCGAGGACTGCGTTAGAATTAACAGTGTTGAAAGTGATTCAATTAGACAAAAAGGGCATTGGTGCGGTTTGAAGAAAGGTAATAAAATCTTCTATGTGAATCTTAAAACAAAAAGTAAAGAGTGATAACACAAAATGATGAAGCATGCTAGGGATAAGATGTATGAATTGCTCCGTAATGAACTGAACCTCCATTTATACTATCTATGCTTATGTAATCCAATATCGATTCTCAAGAGTTACTTCCCCTAATTCCTTAGCCAGAAGTCATTGACATAAAATTTTAAATTCTAATTCCTTAGTTATTCAAACATATGTAAAGAACTTGTAATAAAATCAAGAATTTACGGTAATCACTATTAGATTCTTATCCCTAAGAGAAATTAGCGATGATATTATACAATTAGCGATAAAGTGATCGATCAAACCTACTTTACCCATAGATCAATACCCTATTTTCCAAAAGGATAAGCAGTGAGAAATTGTATAATACAATGAATACATAAAAACATAGATATTAAAAAGTATAGCAATTCGGTTCATCACAAAAGCAATTCAGGGACACCCCTCTAGCATTGGGGGGTTTAACTTCTCATAATATTCAAAGAAAATACTAAATCAAAGTTAAACATTACAAATAATGGAATTGCTCTGATCTTCAATTGCTTCCGCTCTTGTTAATCTTCGTTATCCAAACCCTTGATCGTTCTCCTTCTCTTTTTTCCTCCCTCCAAAAAAATCCTCTTGTACTCTCAAAAACTAGGTCTAAATAGTGTCAGATCACTCCACAGCTAAGCAGAAAGTCTGAAATATCCTCCAAGAATTCAAATAAAGTGATTTCAAAAAATCACTTTTCTGTCCCGCACCTGCCAACACGGGCCGTGTCAGGTGACACGGGCACCCGTGTTGGGTACTGAACTTCTCATACACAATCAGCTTACCAGGCATTTTGACACGGTCAGTGTCAGCTACTGTAGTCCTCCTCTATTCTCGTATGTGCTAGCATTTTCTGACACGGGACGTGTCAGGTGACACGGGCGCCCGTGTCAGCTACTGTAGTCCTCCTCTATTCTATTCAGTGCTAGCATTTTCTGACACGGGTCATGTCAGGTGACACGGACGCCCGCGTCAGCTACTGTATTTTTGGAGGAATTGCTTCGAAACTTGTCAGCTTCACCTCTATTCTTGTGCAATTTCATCCAGACCTGAAAATACAAAAACCGACATACCAAGACTTCAAAAGTACCTTATTTAAACAAGATTTGAACTAACTTAATGCAAATAAACAAAAATGTGAAAAATTAAAATACGTGACAAAAACAGTAGAAAAACTAAGCAAGGTGTTACCAAAGATGCAGTTTCTTGCCGGATAATTGATATACAACCAGATAGAAATGTGACCGATCAGTGACCACCCCTTTTTCATCAGATTTATTCTTGTATACCCATGTAGTGCCAATCACATTTGTTCCTTCAAGTCTTAGAACCATATCCCAAACTTCATTCCTACTGAATTGTTCCAGCTCCTCTTGCATATCATTAATCCATAACTCATCAGTTAGGGCCTCTTTGACATTCTTAGGCTCAATTTTTATACAAAGAAAGAGTTTGAAATCCCTTCTCTTGATCTGGTAGTAACTCCTTTGTTTGGATCTCCTATGAAAAGCTCCTTAGGGTGATCTTTCTGAGTTCTAATTGAAGGTCCTTTATTGAGGTGAGTGGGTTGGGGATCTTCTTGAGGAGGATCAATACTAGTGTCATTTGATTCAGTTGGACTATCAGGAAAAGATGTTCCAACATATTCTGAGACATCTTCTTCAACATTCCATCCTCTATCATCAATAGTAACATTTATTGACTCCATCATAACTTTGGTTCTGGAGTTAAAAACTCTGAATGCTCTACTGTTTGTAGAGTAGCCCTGGAATATTCCTTCATCACTCTCGGGATCCATCTTCCTACTTTGTTCACAATTAGCTAAGATGTAACATTTACTTCCAAAAACATGAAAGTATTTAACAGTTGGTTTTCTTCCCCTCCACATTTCATACAAAGTAGCTGAAGTGCCTTCCCTTAGAGTGACTCTGTTATGGATATAGCATGCAATATTCATTGCTTCATCCCAAAAATGATAGGGTAGCTTCTTAGCGTGAATCATGGCTCTGGCAGATTCTTGGAGAGTTCTATTCTTGCATTCTACAATCCCATTCTATTTAGGAGTAATGGGAGAAGAGAATTCATGGTTAAGTCCTTCAGAGGAGCAAAACTCAGCAAATTTTTTATTCTCAAATTCCTTTCCATGATCACTTCTTATTATTATGACATGGCTTTCCTTTTCCCTTTGAAGTTTTTGACAAAGATCTTTGAACACTTCAAAAGTTTCTGATTTTTCTCTAATAAAGTTTATCCATGTGTGTCTAGAAAAGTCATCTACAACAACATAGGCATACTTCTTACCACCAAGAATTTCAACCTGCATAGGTCCCATCAAGTCCATGTGGAGAAGTTCTAAAACTTTTGATGTAGTAAGATATTGAATCTTCTGATGTGACAGCTTAGTCTGCTTTCCAATTTGACAATCACCACATACTCTTCCTTCTTCTATCTTGAGCTTAGGAATCCCTCTCACTACTTCTTCAGATATAGTTCTCTTCATACCTTTCAGATGCAAGTGCCCCAATTTTTGGTACCATAATTTAACTTCATTCTATTTGGCAAACACATGTTAAGGAGAGGTTTAACTCTTGTAGAACCCATAAATAACATTTGTCTATAGATCTGATTCCTTTCATGATAACTTCATTCTTTTCATTGCACATAAGACATTCTTCCTTGGAGAACTTAACTTTGAATCCTTGATAACATAGTTGGCTTATGCTTATCAGGTTAGCTGTTAACCCTTTTACAAGTAACACATTATCAAGCTTAGGAACTCCTGAACAGTCAAGCTTGCCAACACCTTTGATTTCTCCTTTTGCTTCATCACCAAAACTCACATAACTGGTTGAATGAGATTTGACATCCACCAACTGGTTCTTGACACTTGTCATGTGTCTAGAATAACCACTGTCAAAGTACCAGTCATATTTGGTTGATACTCTGAGAGAGGTGTGAGAAATGAAACTACCAACCTTGGACTTGGGAACCCATTGTTTCTCCTTTTTGCTATTTTGGGGAATCTTATCAGTTTTGGGAAGAGGAGAATTTTTAGGGTATCCATACAACTTGAAACAGAAGCGCCTTATAATGTTCAAGCCTTCCATAGTGATGACATCTCCAGGGATGGGGATTCTCCCTGGTGTGATTAAGCTTTTTCTTCCCACGATGTTTTCCATGATGTCCTTTCTTCACATGAGGTTTACCAAGATGTCATTTCTTATCATGATGTTGAGACATTTGATTCGACATCTTTTGCTTAGGCTTGACATGTGTGGAAACAGATGAAGGCTCTTCTGAGTTAGGTTCACTTTTCTCATTGAAACCTAAACCACTCTTGTCTCCTGTCATTCTTCAGCATTTAGTGTGTCAGACCCATTATTCAGCATCTTGAGAGATTTGACCATTCTATCAAGATTTGAATTTAGAGAATAACTTCACTTTCCAAATCAAAAATAGTTTTAAGATGCTCTTCCCTTTCCTCTTTTAGCTGAGTTATAAGGGCTTTCTGTTTCTCCCCTTCAAGACATACTTCTTCACTTCTGAGACATAATTCTTTGTATGAAGCAACTAACTCATCAAAGGTTATTTCCCCATCACTAGACTATTCATCTGATATATATTTGCATGTCAATGCTTTAACATATTTGGCAGATTCTTCAAGATCACTCTCTGAGTCCTCTTCAGACCAAGTAACAGATAGATTCTTCTTCTGTTTCTTTAAATATGTAGGACATTCAGCTCTAATGTGACCAAAGCCTTCACATTCATGACATTGTATTCCTTTCCCTTGAGAAGATTTTTCTTCAGCCTTTTTTCTTCCCACCTCATTTGACTTATAGATGTCAGATGGGATGTTCTTGACATTTGATCTTTGGTTCCTGTCCATTATTTTTATCACTTTATTAAGTTGTCTTCCAAGCATAGCTAAAGAATTTGATATTCCTCCATTTGTATCCAGATCACAGTCATCTTCTTCATCTTCAGTATTAGATACAAAGGCTATACTTTTGTTTTTCTTCTCAGATCTTTCATTTATGCTTAATTCAAATGTTAGAAGGGATCCAACAAGTTCATCCAATTTCATTTTGTCAATGTCTTGGGCTTCTTCTATAGCAGTTACTTTCATATCCAATCTCTTTGGAAGAGTCCTGAGCATCTTTCTCACCAATTTGTATTCAGGTATTTTCTCTCCTAAAGCACTAGAGGAATTAGCAATTTCAAGAATGTTCATATGGAAATCATTTATAATTTCATCATCTTTCATCCTCAAACTCTCAAATTTTGTGGTGAGTAACTGAAGTCTTAACATCTTAACTTTGGATGTGCCTTCATGAGTAGATTGAAGAATCACCCATGCATCCTTAGCAACTTCATAAGTATTCACTAACTTGAAAATGTTCTTGTTAATTCCATTGAATATAGAATTCAAGGCTTTAGAGTTTCCAAGAGAAATTTTATCTTCTTCCTTAGACCAATCTTCTTCAGGTTTTAATTCAGAAGTAGGTTCTCCATTTTCTCGCAATTTGACAGGGTGTTTCCATCCTTTTAAAACAGATTTCCAAGCCCTGCTATCTAGGGATTTTAAAAAGGCAACCATGCATGGTTTCCAGTAGTCATAATTGCTTCCATCCAGAATGGGTGGTCTATTCACAAATCCTCCTTCCTTGTCCATAGTACCAGAAAGTATATTTCTTGGATCTTGTAACACCCCTTCTAAATAACCCGCAAATATATTAATTAAATCAGAGTAACATGGAAAACAGGGATGTCACAATTCAGGATAAATATAAAAACCTCAAATCTACAGTTGTCATGCTTTACTGAAGGAATTATTAAAATAATTATTTGAATCAACATCATGTTCTACACAGCGGAAATATCTCAAAACCGGAATAACTTCACTTCATAAGTATTCCCAACATAAATTAAACAATAGAGTATAAAACGAAACTCGTCATTCAAACGTTTCCCCCAGTGTTACAACCTATCATAGCACGACACTGACACGCGGACTTAAAATAACATAGCTCTAGAGCCATCCTCACCAACTCCTGAGCTGCTAACTTTAATCTGAAATCATTAAAGTAAGGGTGAGATTTCTCATAATTAACATGCATTATAAGTTTCTCAATCAACATTATATCACAAGCATATTATTTCACCCATTTTAGCATAAACTCAGATTCAACACACAGTTCCAATCATACAAGTCATTATACACAAATCAATAACCAACCAAAGAATTGTAACACTGGAAGACATCCTAACATGTTACAATTCCATGCAAACAAAAATGCAGACACAATGCATGTGGTACCAATCACGTGACCAAGTCACCCATCACTGATCCATCATAAATCAGATACAGCAACCATCGATTCGTCCATAACACTCGGACATGAATCCAGCCGAAGCAATCATCGATTCGTTCATAACACTCAGACACGAATCCAGCCTAACCACCCATCATCTCTCAGGTATCGGTTAACGGCAATACAAGTCAAATTCCATACAATGGGAATTAACTTCACCAAAATAATGCACATGCATGTACATCACCAACATGCAACATCAATCAATGGAGTATGATCACAACATAATTCCAAATAACGCCAAAACCAATATATCACATGATCACATCTCAATCATAATGGATAGCAGGCACAACACATAAGTACCCGTTCTCATTCACCAAATCAGAACAATTCACAAACAATTCTACATCATTCTCAAAATATCAAAGTTTACAAAAATTGGGAATTCGACTCTTTTTAAAATAATTTTCATAAAATAATATTTTTATTATCTTATAAAATAGAGTATTTAATTTAAGAAATAACGTCCAAAACGGCACTCAAAACGGACTTACGGTTTGAAAGTTATGAATTTTCAAAGTTTAGTATTTTTCAAAAAGTTACAGCAGAACCCGATTCCTACATATACAGGAACCGGTTCCTGCGAAGTTCAGAAAACACCCATTCTGGAAAATGTACTGGAACCCGGTTTCTACCCATACAGGAACCGGTTCCTACGTTGAAAAAGTCAGTTTCTTCACAAATTTACACTGGGAACTCGGTTCCTCCCCACTGGGAACCGGTTCCTGCGACCTGAAAAGTCAAAAATTGCTATTTTGACAACACTTATTCATTCCAATCCCATCCAATTCGTACCCATACGAATCCAACTCACAGCAATGTCAAAACAAGTTATAGTTCATGATTCCAATGAGATTATAACACACCATAACATCATATAATTCCCTCATAACATCAAATTGAATCAAAACATAAAATTCATGGGATTGGTGTTTGAATTTCATAAATCCTAAATTGGGATTCCTAACATGCTTAATCAATTCTATTGATCCCAAAATCTATAAGGCATATTAAATAATCGAAATCACCCCTTACCTCGTGATGATCCTTCGAATTCACGGCGTTTGGCTTTTTCCTCTCTTCTCTTCTCTTCTCCAATTTCACGTACAATGAGTTTTTCCAAAACCTTCTTTTCCTTTTTCCTTTTTATCCTTCTTTTTCTTTTCCTTTTATTATTTGTCAAATAATAATAATAAATTAGTAATTATTTTAGTAGAGCTTTTTACTTCACACACCTCTAATTTAACCTTACACCCCCGGTCTTCCTTTTTAATTCCATAATTAATTCATCCATTTAATCCAAAATATTATTAATTAAGCCTTTAATTAATTTAATAATTAAATTCCTAATTATTTAACAATTGAATTAATTTGGGGTGTCACAGATCTCACCCAGATAAAGAGCAGGATGCATGCTCTGATACCAATTAAAATTCTGATATCATATATGTGATGTCGAATGAGATGTCACGACAAGAATTTATGTTTTCAAGTAAGGTGTAGTAAAATCAAAAGCAGTAAAAACACAAGAGATTGTTCACCCAGTTCAGTGTACAACAACACCTACTCTGAGGGCTACCAAGCTAGGGACAAGTTCACTAAATAGTATCAATTCATAGACCCTCACTAAACAACCAGTTTACGACTTAATCACTATCCAAGCTGAACTTCTAACTAAGACTCACCTAGGTATGAGGCCATCCTAAAATCCATTCAATCACTTATAGTGAAAAACTTAACAAAATTAATAAGTTTGAAACACTTCAATCATTCAATGCTTAAAATCTTATGAATGATACACAATTAACAACCCAAATAACAACTCAAGTATTTAAACGAATACTTAGAGTGTATTACAAATAAAAAGCCTAGACTTCTAATCAGAAAGAAGGTATTCTTCTTCAAAAGTTGCTTATCTTTGAATAAGTAAGCAAGTCCTTATATATTCTAAGCTTTGGGCTTGGGATTAAAAACAAATATTCAAATATTTTGAATATTTCGATAAAAACAGGCCAACATAAAATTATGCAATTTGAAAAATATTCCTCCATATTTTTCGTAGCCTGTAGATCACAAATCCTGAAATATAGAATGCTGGAAATCAGGAAACAAAAGACTTAACTGATTTTGGGTTGAGATCAGTTCAGTAGGAAGATGTCAAGACATCTTCTTTGACATCTTTTAAAACAGTTTTACTCCAAATGTTAAGACACTTAGCAAGACATTAACAAGTCATTGTTTTATCAAAATTGCTGCCAACAAACACTTACACTTATAATGCCCCAAGTGACTTTCATGGTTCATTATAGGCCTCCAAGAATTCTCATACCAAGTTTCAAGTCTTGTATCACAAATTTGCTCAGTCAATTACTCAGATGACTGAAAATCAGTTGTATTGGGTAAAAAAGTTAATTGTGTCCAGAGTACAGTCAAACTTCAATATTTTTGGTTCACATCAACATTTTGAAGTCATATTAATCAATTGATTAAGGGTTGATCATAATTACTCAAGAAAATCACTCAAAACATCAAAGGGGTAAAATTTTCAAAATCAAGGTTTTAATTGAGAATGACTGATTGTTGACTTTTGACCTAGTACATGAACTAATGTCTTGAAGCATGATTTTAAAATGTAACCTAAATAACATTTAAAATGTATCCCATGATCTTGTATTTGAATTTTTGCTACTGTTGTACCCCAAAATTTTCCCTCTCATATTTCTCAAACACATGGCAAGTGAGGTCCCCAAATTGCTCAAGGAAGTCCAAGAGTTGACCAGACAAACTCTCTCCTAAGGCAGTATACCTCAAATTAGGGTTTCATTTTTCATCAAGATGCTTGAGTCCAAAGGATCCCAAATGCCTTCCAAGGTCCTAAAATGTTCTCAAGATCATCCATGTCAAGTTTCAGGCCTTGCAGAGGAAGTTTGCTCAGTTAATTGCTGAAATACCTGAAAATCAACTATGATAGGTCAAAAGTCAATTGTGGCCCACATACAGTCAAACTTCAAGATTTTTGGTCAACATCCTCATTTTGAATTATTATTCATCATTTTATCAAGGGTTGATCATGATTCCTCAAGGATTGCTCACAATTCATCAAAACCCAAAAGTTGCTAAATTAGGGTTTTATAGGAAAAGTCAACTTAACTTTGACCAAGCATAACTTTCTCATACTTTATCAGAAATGACCCATCCAAATCTCATTTTTAAGAGAATGCAATTCCGTACAATTCATCTTCAATTCCCAAGTTCAAAATATGCACTCACAAAATGATATGAATTTTGACATTATAGGTCATTTTGAAAAGTTAATAAAAACACCTTTTGGGTCAAAGCTTCATACATGAACATGGAAGACTCAATTGAGATGATACCAAAAGGGTTGCTTAGAGGACATCCTAAGATTTCTAAAAAGTCAAAGAACACCTCTCTAGCATCAAAATTGAGAGAGTTATGCATTGGCCAAGTTGACCATTTTTGCAAAATTGCCAAAAGTCAAATGTGCTCAAATTTGCATTTTTTGCTAAATGGGCCCAACTTTTTATGCTTGCACCTCACTTATAATATGATCCACGACCCAAATATCCAACCTCATGTTATTTGCTTCCCTTTTCAATCTATTTTGATTTTTTGTTAATTAAAATTTAAATTAAATTAAATAATTGATGAATAATGAAAAAGATATGTTGTGATATGATTTTTGGACATGTTCTCAATCAAATAATGCAAGGATATCATGATCAATTCGAATCAAGGCTGATTGGGACAAGAAAGGCATAGTTTGACTCAATATAGCAAGTTTACATATTCCATTAAAATTAAATCAAATCTTGAAAACTTCCAAAGATGTGATCAGTTTTTACAACCCTAATGCACTCTATGATATATATTAAACGTATCCAAGGCAAGAACAAGGGTTAGAGCTCGTGCATAGCCAAGAACAAAACTGAAAAAATTCAAGAAAAAGTGGGAATCGGTTTTCACTCTACAAGGAGTTTCAAAGCATTTCAAGAGCACCAATCCCTTCCCAGACATCCCAGGAAGCTATTCCAATCACTTCCAGGTCTTAAAGCGCCCAGTATCGTGCTCTACGCCTCCCACGGTTTGCCCAAAAACATGATTCTGATTTCACTAATTCACGCATCTTTAGCACTTTTGATTGTTACACTCATATTTATCATCATGTTTGCAAGCTAATCATTCCATTTAATTGCATTTTTTATGCTTGTACGTGATATTGCCATGGTTAGGGTTTTGTGTTCTTGTTTAGGGGTTTTAATGCAGGAAAAATTGGGTGTTGATTCTGGTACCATGATGCTCGTGAGGATGAGACGAGTTGATTGGTACCAGCCATTGTCATTTATCTTGAGCATATGTAATTTTGGAGATGGACAAGGTTATACCTACAACAAACGTCTGTAGGTAAAAGTCTGATTTGCTAAAGAGACAGGGAGAGGAAGAAGATGAGGCGTGGCAACGTGTGATTTGTCCATTTGAATTTTCGTGCATTTTTGAAAACAATGATTGATTTTCTTATATTATGCATTACTATTATTATATGTACAAACAAACAAAGCAGCTCAGTTGGCAGCATGATATTGGGAGCGAGCCTAAGGGCTTGGGTTCAATCCCCAGGTCCCAACCTTTCTTTGCATTATTTTGTTTCATGTGATTAGGTACACTGCAGCCTCAAGCGTCCACCATAGGCCATCCAAATTCCACCATCAGATCCATCAGCAAGCTGGATCCAACGCTTAGGTAGCAAGAGGCTTACCATGCTTCTCAAGTCAACAACCATACCGAATCAGGCAAAGTCAAACGGGCTAAGATTGGTTTGGGCCCAAAATTTCAACAGCATACCCCCAGAATTGCTAAATGATATCAGGCCTATCTCTAACTTTTTTTATTTCTTTTCTTTAATTCTTTTAATTTTTCTTGTAATCATTTTAATTAACAAATTAATTATTTTTTATTATAAAATCATAAAATCAAGAATTCACAAAAAAATTAGAATTAGATTTTTTTTATCAAAATTAATTTTGTTAATTTAATTTAATTTAGTTTAACTTAGGGTTACTTTAACTTGTTTTCTATAATTAAAACTAATTAACAAATTAGGTTTAAACTCTTGATTTAATTTTATTTTCTCTTTTCTCAAATAAATAAAATACAAAAATAGGTTTTTAGAGTGAATTAATTTATTTTTCTTAATTCAAAATTAATTAGAATTTAGGATTTTTCTTTAATTTAATGAGTTCATTATTTTCTTAAAACAACAAAACATGACAAAAACATTTTTTCAATCAATCGTCAATAGGTTTAGTCAAGGGTCAAAACCCTAATTGTCTCGTATATGATTCATCGCGCGCGTGTTAATTATTTTTGCCAATATTTCTGTAACTGCTCACTGGTTTGTAATAGTTAATTTAGGGCTTTTACTTATCGCTTTTTCCCCGGTTTTTGATTATGTAATTAATCCCCCTCCCCGAAGCCTTGTAATAGCGTAGATTTATTTTCTTTCATTTTTAATTCCCGCAAATATTTAACTGTCTAGATGTATGCTAATAGAATTGTATGACAAGAATGCATGACAAATTAATACGGTTAGAAAACCCTAATATGCAAAGATAAATAACTGAAAAAAATCACTCGCACATATCACTCTTAGGGTATGCCCTCACATCGGTTGCCTTCGGTAAACGATCATTAAGCATAGGATGTCTTAGTGGTTGCCCTCATATCTAAAAAAGATCAAATGTCCCATTCGAATGTTGCCTCGAAAATGTTGCCTCAAAAATGTTGCCTCAAATATGATCTTAAGACTCTAGGGTTATTACTAAGGTGTCCTAATATTGCTTTGGTGATCGTACGTCCCTTTCGAATTGACCCTTTCAAACTCCAACGACGGTACTACCTATTTCTCAATAGTAGGATAACACTGTCTAAAGGAAATAAGAATAGAAACAATCTGTTTTCGAGTAAGTAGATGCTAGTAGGTACTTGCTCAAATCAAAACTTTTCACACTTATACCTTTCAAAACAATTTTAAAAAAACAACTTCGTCACACCCTTGAGGACTGATACAAGGGTTATCACGAAGTAAAACATTTTCAAAAACAAAACACATACACAAGCAATTTTAAAAATATGAGCAAGTACTTAAGAGCCCACGGAAAACCATGGATAGAAAGGGTGCTAACACCTTCCCTTTCTATAATCTACCCCCCGTACTCAGAAATATCTCGAAAAATGATTTTTTCTGTACTTTTTTCCTTTTCGGTTGGATGAAATAAAAGTAGGTGGCGACTCTTGCTTACCGCGACATTTTGCAAACACAAAATGAAAAACGCAAACCAGTATTAACAGTCGGTTCTGCCACCGTATCACAACTACTTGCTGATTTTATGCCTTGCCATACAAACTCTAATTACTAGCATTTATATTTAAAGCGACAAATTGTAAAAATGTAAAATTCTATGATATTACATCATTTGGGGATGGGGGTACAAATTTGTAAATGGGGGAGCAAGTAAACAAAAACCTAATTTACTATTACAACCATATTAAACTTGAATAAATAATGTACAAGAATGTGAGATAATGTGCAAGGAGAGAAGAAATTAGTTTGCTTAAGTTTTTGTTATGAAAAGGTTTTTATCCTAAATAAACTAAGAAGAAAATTAATTAATTTGGTTTAAGAAAGCTAAACCTAATTTAATTAAGAAAATAAATTGAATTTGATTAAGAAGACAAGTTTTTTAGGGTTTTATAAAAGGTTTTAATCTTAATTAAACTAGTATGAAAAATTAATTAATTAAAAGTCCTAAATTCTAAATTAATTTTAAGCAAAAAAAAGTGAATAAACCTAAGTCTAATATTAATTTATTTAAGAAAAAGAATTTGTTAAAGAAGTATTTTTGGTCTTTTTAAAAGAAATAAAATAAAAGTATATAAAATATTTTTTGGGGTTTTTATTAATAAAAATAAATAATAATAATAATAATAATAATAATAATAATAATAATAATAATAAATAAAACAGAAAAAAATAAAATGTCAGGGGGGTCTGAAATTGAATTTGGGAGTTTAGAAGTAAAAACAGTTTATTTTTGGGGCCCAATGTGATTTTTGTTTAGAATCAGAAAAAAGAAAATAAAAATAATGGGTTGTGTTGTAGCTAATAGACAATGGGGTGATGATCAGAAAAATAGACTAAGCCCAAAGACTTAGGGCCCAACGCGCTTGTTTGTAACAAAAAAAGAAGAAAATAATGAAAAAGTTGGGAAAAAGGGCAGCGCTGGGGCTTGAACCCAGGCCCTTGGCAATAACGCGCACGCTCTCTACCACTGGGGTGGCTATACATCTGTTTGTTAAAATGAAACTAACATATTATATTTTAAATCAAGTCCTAGGCCTGCATATTCTTCTTCCTCGTGCCAGGACATCAACCTCCATTTTTTAATCCTGTAACTTTCTCATTTCTCAACAAAAATCAAAACTATAAACATGAAAGTTGCTCCATTTTTCATCACGGTTCTAGAAATTCAAATAACTAAAACTATAAATCAAAGATGAGCACGAATTTCAAATGGTACCAAATCTAACCTAATTTTTTCAGAAAGTTCAAACTTAAAATTCTCACTACTCAAGCAATTTAAATGAATTCTAAGGACATGGTCAGCTTCAAGGCAATGATGTCTACATTTTGTCTTTGAAAATGGAAAGCTAACAATGCCTATATGAAGAGATTGAAAATAAAAAAACTTGCCTCAAAACTGGAAAACATGTTTTGAGTTAGAGCTCACTTCAAGGTGTTTTAATGATCTGGTTAGCTTCCTTGAACCTCCAGGAAGCTATTCCAGTAGTTACTTTGAGTTGAGAGTGCTTGAACTATTCTAGAGAAGTCCAAGTGCAAACCTCTACTTTTGAAAGTAGAAGATGATGATGGAGGTGTTACAGAAGTGTAACAGGTTTTTGGATGGCTTATATTTTAGGTAAGGAAGCTTTTGAAATGGTTTGGCCAAGAAACGCACAAGTGTATTTGAAGATGGAAGTTTTTGGCAAGATTCTACACAACAATGGTAGTTTGCATGTAATCTGAGTTTGTGAGAGATTTAGGATTCTCGAGGGCATGTATATTCGTGTCTTAGCTCACAAATAGTGTCTCTATTTATAAGCAAGATGTTTGGAGTGCTCAAGTTGATCATATTTCAATTTCACATGTTTAAGCTCAACATATGATTTTTTTGACAAAACAAGTTTCAATGCCTTGTACTTCATGATCAAGAGTTATTGATCACTTTAAACACGTTGTTTCTAACTTTGTGGATGGAGTGTAATCATAGCAAACAAGTTAGGAGCTCAATGCATTGACTTTATGCATAAAGCTTGCTTTACTAGAATGGAAATGGTAGCTTTCTCCCTAAAATGGAAAATTGGTTTGAATAATGCTTGAGTCACTTGGATAAGGGATCAATAAATTGTGTAAACCATTAAGTGAAACACAAGTTTGAAACCTGCAACATGAGATTTATACAACATGCCTTGAGATTTGGTCCATTGTTCATCACAAAATTGCCTTGTAATTCAAGTTTGAAACCCTAACTTCATATCTTCGATTCTCCTAGCCCAAGAATGATCTCATTGAGTTATTTTACATTTTAGAAAGCTTGGAACATCCTATAAAACCTTTATGTTTTTAATTTTTGAATAATCCAATTGGAACTATGTGAAAAATTTCCATGAAGTTGGTACTAAAAATTTACCTAACTAGGTCAAATTTTCACTAAGTGTTTTTATACAAAGTGCATGACTTTGTGAATCTTTAACTCAAGATCAAAGTATTTCTAGGATTTGATAAGTAAAGAAAATTTTTAGATCTCATCAAGATTTATAAATTTCATGTTGAAAATTTCCTTTGAATCATCTTGCATCTTGGTGAAAAGTTGGCATGAAGTCATGAAAAAATAAGACTTAAAAACACTTAGAAAAATTCCAAGTCTTGAAAAGTTTGACTTCTCAAGATAAATTGATTGATAGTAGAAATCCAGTCAACTGATGAAAAGTCAACTGATACACCAAAAGTTAAACTTTGACTTTTTGATCAAATTTGAGTTTCAAAGATCACATTTCATAAATACATTCAAAAATATGAATGTATTAGGTTAAAAACTCTTGATCAGTCAAATACAGTCAAAACCCTAATTTTGAAAATTTGGCCCTTTTAGTGATTTGAACAATTTTCTTGGGAAATTATGATCCAAACTTGATCAATTGACGCATATGACTTCAAAATGTTGATATTGGTCCAAAATCTTGAATTTTGACTGTAGGTTAACCACCGTTGACTTTTTACCCAATATAGCTGATTTTAGGTCATCTGATCAATTGACTGAGCAATTTTGTGATTCAAGACTTGAAACTTGACATGAGCAATCTTTAAGGTCCATGATTATCCATGAAAGTCATTTGAAGCATTATAAGACCAATTGTCCTTGTGCAAACTCAAACCCTAATTTGAGGTATTAGTGTGGAGGAGATGGCTGGACCTAGTGAATACTTGTGCAAGCTTGAGCTTTTGAAGATCTTTGTGAGAAATGTATTGAGAAAAGAGAGGGAAAATTTTGGGGTACAACATATAGCAAAGCTCTAATTCAAGATAAAATACTTGAATCAAACACACTTTGAACATATTCACCTCTAGGGTAACCTCACTTGTTTCCTCGAATTAAAACAATCATGTCCCTCAAATGTGGGATGTTTTAGCAAAGACCCTTGATTAAAAGATTGTAGTCCCTAGATGACCCTTCGATGTTGCCTTCACTGAACGATATTAGTCCCTTACAACAATTTCTAAAGCATTTTACAAGTTTCCTTCTATGACTGTATGATGACACATGCCCATCCCTCACATCCAATGATATGGCTCCTTACCAACCAATGATAAAATAGCACTATCTAAAGGAGGAGAAAAAGAACAAAGACTTTTTGAGTAGGTAGATTGCTCGTAATTTCTTTCTCATAAACCAAACAATGTTTACACCTCACACTTTCAAAACACTTTTCAAAACAAACATTTTGTATCCATTCTCAACGATACGAGAATCCTTACAAAATTGCCTTACATTGACATTTTCAAAATATCTTTCCAAACACTCTCTTTCAAAAAATATTTTCAAAATAAACACTTTGTATGCGTTCTCAATGATATGAGGATCATTACAAAGTTTGCCGCACTTAGGCATTTTCAAAATATTTTTAAACTTACATAAACACAAAGCATTTCAAAGTGAGCTAGCAATTAAGATCCCGTAGATAACTACAGATTAAAAGGGTGTTAACACCTTTCCTTTATTGGATAAAAGAAAAGTCCGTGACGATTCTTGTTATCCGCAACATTTGCGATAAAACGCAAAACAACAAGTCAATTATCCCTTCGTATTACAGAACTGGCGACTCTGTTGGGGATTTTGAATTCTAAAAATGTGGGTTTACCTTAATAGTTAGATCACCTTTATTTTCTTTACTTGTTTGATTTACATTTTTGGGTTATGCTTAGGTTTATTTCTTGTATAGATCCTATACCTGGATATGGGGCATTTTAGGTAAGTAACAATAGATCGTGGAAACTGTACGGCATAGACCGATATGGTTGAAGCGATGGCTACGTTAGTGTCACACATTTATTGGTACCGGTGTCCCTTGAGTTGAATTAAGGAGAATACGGGGCCGCTGTGTGGTGTCATAAAGAACTAACTGACTATATAACCTTAGTTGAACAACTTGGCTATTAGAAAGTAGTGAGATAGATGGCTTTGGTGCAGACTAAAGTTAGTTGATACTCGATACTACACTCATTGAGATCGTATTTTCGAGATATTTCGGTCGCAGTTTGATGATTGTATTGAAAGAATGCCCGATGAAGAAAGATTAATGATATTGAGATTCCTTAGAACCCGAATACTTCTTTTAGGACAGGTTGAACCGACTAAAACTTTAAGAGGGTACTTACCTATAAATCCCATGCAAGCCTAAAACTAAGATGTTGTGTGTTTTGTTTGTGATAATTTGAACATGACATCATGCCATATCATTTTTACTAACCATTTCAAGGACCTAAGGATTTAGCTTTGTTTTATTTTGTAGGTTATGGCTTTCGCTCGCAGAAATACCATCTGAATCAGCTTTGTAAAGGTGCCTCCTCAACTCAAAGAGTTAGTATCAAGGGTTCCTGAAAATTCTCCATTAACCAAAATATATGGTCAACTTCCCAATCTAGTTACCTCAAGCTTTGAAGAAGACATGATGTGTGTGCTCTTTCAGTTCTTTGACCCTATACATCATTGTTTCACCTTTCCCGATATCGGTTGGTGCCCACATTGTAAGAGTTCTCTCAACTATTAGGATTACCCGTTCTTGATCAAATTCCCTTCACTGGTTTTGAGAAAGATCCACAACCTGAAGAGATTGCATCATCCTTACATTTGAAGCGGTCCGACATTGTAGCTAATTGGGAAACAAGGAGTGGAGTCAAGGATTTTTTTAGCTAAGTTTCTGTTAGAGAAGGCTCGACTATTCTTAGATGCTTTGGATTTGCAAGCTTTTGAAGAAGTCTTGGCTCTTCTAATCTATGGTTTGATGTTGTTCCCTAATACGGATCAACTCATAAATGTGAATGCTGTCAAAATCTTCCTTTCTCGTAACCCTGTGCCTACTTTGCTCGGAGACATTTTGCATTCTCTTCACACTCGTCCTATGAGGAAGAGAGGGGCTCTTATGTTTTTCATACCGTTGCTATCTAGGTGGTTTATTACGCACCTTCCCCGATCAGTATTGAAGAATGAATAAGGTATAAGGTGATCTCAAAGGATGATGTCGCTTTCTTATTCAGATATTTATTGGTGTTCCCGATCTCTAGAGGATGTTACTATCATTAACCACTGTGGGGAATTCCCTAATGTTCCACTCCTTGGCATTAGGAGAGGATTTTCTTACAACCCTTCTCTGGATCTATGAAAATTTGGTTATGCTCGAAGAAATGGTCCTCATGACGCGTTTATCCAGGGTATTGTATTTGACTACGAGAATGATGTTCAAAGTTATCGTCAAAAGTTTGTACGAGCTTGGGGCATGATAAACAAGGTTGATAGCAAGACTTTGGGACACAAGAGTTCTATCCCTTTTGAGCCTTATCTAAAATGGGTGCGAGCTCGTGCTCAAAACCTCATGATGCCGTATCTAACTATCCTACCAGTGATTATGGAGCCCATTGCCGAAGGGGATATTCCTTATACTATTATCCATCCTGACATGCCTACTGACCTCAAAGAATTGCAGAAGTCATAGATTCAACTCAAGGGAGAACGAGACACCTTTGAAACTAGATTCTATGCAAGCGAGAAGAAAGTGTTGGAGTTTACAAAGCAACTTCACGAGGAGAAAAACCTGAATGCATACAATGACACAAAGAGTAAGCGTCCGTGGGTGACTTGAGTCTTAGATCTTAGGAGTTTTTATTTTTTTGTCTCTTTGAGACCTTTTAGCTTTTTCATTGTAAGCCCAAGGGGAAATTGTAAATACTTGAACTTATTAATGCAATTATTTTTTTTTGTTTCCTTTTTGGCTAGAAAATTTAAATCTCCTGAGGTCCTTGAAAACATTGCATCCTCATATCAAACATCATGTCATAGGCATGTTTTCTGATACAGGTTTCCTCATTTATTTACTGTTTATTTCAGTATAAGATGGCTCTTGAGAAAACCGTCAAAGATTTGTAAACTCAACACGCATAGTTCCAAGAGACTCTCCTCAACCTAGCCAAAGGTCAGAAAGAAATGATGGAACTACTTGTCACCAAGAAGAAGACTAAGAAGAGGGTTGTCATCCTTAACATGGGAAGAAGGTTCAAGGGGCCTGCCTGACTATCTCAAATAGAAGAGGCTTCTTCTGAGGAAGAAGACAATCAAGAAGAGGAAGCTAGAAGCACTAGATATAGGGGTGGAAATAACCAAGCTACTGAGGATGAAGACTATTCTGAGGAGAAATACCCACTGACGGATGATAAGTACAAACAACTCGAAGACCGACGTAAGGCTATAGAGATCCAAACAGTGCCCGGTCTAGACTTTGGAGATTTAGGCTTGATCCCTGAGGTGGTCATTCCCCACAAATTCAAAGTCCCCGTCTTCGTGAAATATGATGGGGTCTCCTGTCCAAAAGTGCATCTGAGGTCTTATGTCTGCAAGATCCAACCACATACCGCCGATAGGTAGTTATGTGTGCATTTCTTCCAAGAAAGCTTATTTGGGACATAATTATAATGGTTCTATCAACTTGAGGAGACTAATATCTACACCTGGGAGGATTTAGTTGCTATCTTCTACAAGAAATACCAATACAACGCTGATCTCGCACCAACTCGCGTGCAGTTGCAGAATATGACTATGTGTAACACCCCAATTCTACCCCAAGAAAATTATGCAAAATAAATCAGAGTTATAAAATTTCATTCATACAAACGAATCGGGACGTCACAAATTCTTCTAACAAATTCATTGCATTCGTCATGGATATATAACACTTTAAAACATCGGATGAACCATCATCATAACATCTTTAATAAAATAATTCAACATCTACGCAGCGGAATTCTCCAATAACATCTCTAAATAAAACAGCAACTTCGAAACATTTCATATTAATAATAATAATTTCAAAACTCAACAACTGAAAATCAACAATCAAAAATCAGCAAGCGTTCATCCCCACGAGTGTTACATATCAGAGCAATGACACCGACTCGAACTATTGAAGGTATACAACCTTCACTCTCGATTACCTGCACGTTACCAACATAAAGGCAACATTCAAACAGAAGGGGTGAGATATCTAACAATATAATAAAGCGCATGATAATTAATATATTAAATTAGATCACCAATATCACCATTTCTCATCTCATAATCAACAATAATTACGACATATATACTCATTCATCAACTTCGAATACACTTCACTATTCAATCATAAAATGTGACTCAAAACTATGCAAATGCATGTGGTACCATTGGAGCAGAACTCCCATCTCAAAAATCTTCCAATTAATAGAGGCATCAATAAGGCATATCCTTCATCTCAAAATTTTCCAATCCTGGCCATCTCAACGAGCATAAGCTCCATCTCAAAAATGAAATGTATGCGACTCATCATGAATGTAATGTCAACACTCAATCAACCACATCTCGATTATCTCAAAACAACAACATCTCATAAACATCTCAGAACAACAACATCTCATAAACATCTCAGGACAACACCATCTCATAAACATCTCAAAACAACAACATCTCAATCATCTCAAAACATCTCAATTACAGCATCTCATAAACATCTCAAAATAATATATTAAACATCATTTATTTATCAAACGTCATTGGTTCATTATAATTACCAAACACAACTTTAATAACCACATCTCACTAATAACTCAGTTGTATATCAATAGTACAATAATCCATACTGTTGTTCTGAACTTTTACAGTTTTACTATCACTAATCCTACTGTCATAATCCTAACAACAACCTCTAAACATCTCATGTTCATCATTCTGTCCAAAACATCAGCACAATGACCAATCACGGGAATTAATCCTAAATTCTAGATTAGTTAATAGGATTACACTTATTATTCATCATTTTAATCCTCTAGAATAAATCTCATCGCGTTAGCTAATCAACGCTTCGAACGACATATCAAACAACATCCTAAAACTCAAGTTACAGCAATTTAAAACTGATTCAGTCAAAAATCAGACATTAGTGGTCGACACAAAACCCTATGGATCGACTCATCCTGCTTCTCCTTTACAACATGGGTCGACGCAAAACCCTTGGGGTCGACGCGTAATGCTTCTCCTGCACAGCATGAGTCGACACATCCTCCTCATGGATCGACTCATCCTGGTCCTAATCATAACATGTATCGACACATGCACCTTACCGGTCGACTCATCCTGAGTCTTGCAACTAACATGTATCGATGCAAGCCCTGCATGCATCGACTCATCTTCAGTTAATCAGCCTTCATGTATCGACACATCCAATTTGGGGTCGACACATCCTGCTACAGTCTGCCTAATTGCTGCGTTTTCTACTGTAATTTTGGCACGGGAATTATGTTACAGTCCTATAAACCTTATTATAACCATGATAATTCATCAC
This sequence comes from Vicia faba, assembly GCA_948472305.1. Taxonomy (NCBI): domain Eukaryota; kingdom Viridiplantae; phylum Streptophyta; class Magnoliopsida; order Fabales; family Fabaceae; genus Vicia; species Vicia faba. Next base: position 892,977,045 of record OX451740.1, read on the forward strand.
TTAACATTATACTCTATTACTCCATTGGTCAAACAAAATAATAACATTCTTATTCATCAAATATTCATCAAATCTTCATCATACATCATTCATAATGCATTCAATTCAAGAACAAACAGCAATCACCTCTAACCCCATATATCAAACATCATGAACCCAATTATAACGTCAGAACCCCACCCTTACCTTGGATTGAAGGTCGCTCTATAATTTCCGGGTTGAATCTTCGTTCTTGCCTTCTTTCCACTTTTTCCAGCAGCTTCACGTTCTCTTCCTAATCCTTATTTTTTTCTTACTTCTTCTTTCTTCTATTCTAACAACAAATAATAAAATAACCTAATATCCTATTATTCCTTAGTGGGATACAAACTTACACCCCCTTATTACATCTACTATCTCAAATTAAGCCCACCTTATTAATATTACACTTCTAATATTATTTCACCACATAATAATATTATACCTCTAATATTTTTATTTCTCCACTTAATAAACTAAATATAATTTAATTATAACACCACCTTACAAATATTCCAAAAATAGTTTAATTAATAATTAATTAAATTACGGGCGTTACAACTCTCCCCCACTTAGAATATTTTCGTCCTCGAAAATTTACCTCAATCAAACAATTCAGGATAGGAGTCTCGCATCTTGCTCTCCAACTCCCAAGTCATGCTTTCTCCTGCAGCTCCTAACCAAACCACTTTAACCAAGGCAATCTCTTTGCCCCTCAGAGTCTTCATTTCATGATCTGCTATCCGTATAGGCATCGTCTCCACCGTAAGATTATCCCGTACTTGCACATTATCCATATGAATTTCATGAGATGGATCTGAAATATACTTCCGAAGTTGCGACACATGAAACACATCATGCAAATTTAAAAGATTAGGCGGTAAATTCACTCTATAGGCAACATTTCCCACTCTCTCCGAAATCTGATATGGTCCAATAAAACAAGAAGTGAGCTTCTTAGACTACAATGCTCGCCCAACACCGTCACAGGTGTAACTCTCAAAAGCACATGATCACCAGCTTGAAATTCTAAATCTTTCCTTCGCTTGTCATGATAACTCTTCTGTCTACTTTGTGAAGCTTTCATCTTTTCTCAAATCAACTTTACCTTCTCAGTAGTCTCACGAACAAGTTCAGGTCCAAGCACTACACTCTCACCATATTCATGCTAACATAACGGAGTTCTACATCTTCGACCATACAACGCTTCAAAAGGTGCCATCCCAATACTGGAATGATAATTGTTATTATACGTGAACTCTATCAACAGAAGATAAATATCCCATGAACCTCCCTGCTCAAGAACTCATGCCCTCAACAAGTCTTCCAACGATTGAATCGTCCGTTCAGTCTGACCTTCTGTCTGAGGATGATACGCTGAACTCAACCTCAACTTAGAACCCAACGCTTCTTGCAAACTCTTCCAAAAATCAGAAGTAAATCTTGGACCTCTATCTGACACAATGCATAAAAGAACACCATGCAGCTTCACAATCACACTAGTATAAATCTCATCCAACTTTGGCACTGGAAAACTGATGTTAATAGGAATAAAATGAGCTGACTTCGTAAGCCTATCAACAATCACCCAAATGAGTCATGTCCTCTTAAAGTACTAGGCAACCCCGTCACAAAGTCCATTGAAATGCTATCCCATTTCCATTCTGGAACTTCCAACGGTTGCAACAATCTTGCAGGCTTCTGATGTTCAACTTTCGACTTCTGACAAGTCAAACATGCATACACAAACCGAGCCACATCACTCTTCATCCCAGGCCACCAAAACAAACCTTTCAAATCTTGATACATCTTTGTATCTCCTAGATGAATACTCAACTTACTTCTATAACTCTCTTCAAGTATCACTTTCTTCATCTCAACATCATCAGGAATACAAATCCGATTACGAAATCTCAACACACCTTGCGCATCTAGCTTAAAATCACTATTCTCAGATTGATCAGTCCCAACCATCAAATCTACCAGTTTCACATCCAACTTCTGAGCTTGTCTGATACTGTCTAGAAATTCATTATTAATCTTCAACATACCCAACATAACACTCTGCAGAGTAACCTCGCAAACTAAGCTCATATCTCTGAATTGCTCAATCAATTCCAACTCCTTAATCATCATGGCTGACATATGTAAAGTCTTTCGACTCAACGCATCAGCTACCACATTCGCTTTTCCTGGATGATAATTCAAACCAAAATCATAATCCTTTAACAATTCCAACCATCTTCGTTGCCTCATATTCAACTCCTTCTGATCAAATAAATACTTTAAGCTCTTATGGTCACTAAACACTTCAAATATAGAACCATAAAGATAATGCCTCCAAATCTTCAACACAAAAACAATTGCAGCCAACTCTAAATCATGCGTAGGGTAGTTCTTCTCATGAGTCCTTAACAGCCTTGATGCATAAGCACACCTCCTAAACCCATCTTAGAAGCATCACAATAAACCACAAAAGGCTCTCTTGGATTAGGCAACGTCAAAATCGGAGCCGACGTCAACCTCTTCTTCAATCCTATAAAACTTTCTTCGCACTGAACATCCCAAACAAAAGCTCTACCTTTACAAGTCAACTTAGTCAACGGAAGTGACAACTTAGAAAACCCTTCAATAAACCTTATGTAATAACCATCTAATCCTAAGAAGCTTATAATCTCAGTAGCTGACTTTGGAGTTTCCCATTGCAACACAGCATCAACCTTCGATGGATCTACAACAATGCCACTACCTGAAATCACATGAACAAGAAAACTAACCTCTTTTAACCAAAATTCACACTTGGATAACTTTGCATACAACTTCTTCTCTTTCAAAACTTGCAATACTACTCTTAAGTGTTCAACATGCTCTTCTTCTGACTTAGAGTAAATCAAAATATCATCAATGAACACTACTATGAACCGATCCAAATAAGTATGAAAAATACGATTCATATATTCCATGAATACTCCTGGCGCATTAGTAACACCGAAAGGCATCGCCGAATACTCGTAATGTCCATAACGCGTTATGAAAGCCGTCTTCTGAATATCTTCATCCTTTACTTTAACCTGATGGTAACCCGACCTCAAATCAATCTTACTAAACACACGGGCATCCACCAATTGGTCCATCAAGTCATCTATTCTTGGAAGCGGATACTTGTTCTTAATTGTCACCTTGTTCAACTGTCTATAATCAACACAAAGCCTCATACTTCCATATTTCTTCTTCACTAACAACACTGGAGCTCCCCACGGCGATACGCTTGGTCTTACAAGCCTCTTCTCAAGTAACTCTTCCAATTGCTTCTTTAACTCTAACAATTCAGACGCAGACATCTTGTATGGTGCCATAGACACAGGTCTGGTACCAGGAACAAGATCAATTGCAAATTCAACTTCCCTCTCAGGCGGTACCTCAGGAATCTCATCAGGGAAAACCTCAGGAAATTCACACACCACCTGCAATTCCTTAATTACAGCTTGAGTCTCTACAGATAGCGACGCCATCAACGAAAACATATGTGCTTCCTCTTGCATCAACTTCCTCAACTGTCTAGCAGACAACAAACCATCTTCCTCTTCTTCAGGAGTAGTAAACTTCACAGACTTGTCATAACAGTTAATATGAACACAGTTATGCTCTAACCAGTTCATACCCAGAATCACATCCAAACCTCTTAACGGAAAACAAATCAAATCAACAACAAAGTATCTGTCGAAGATCGACAAGGGACACTTAGCACACACAAAAGAAGTAGTCACCAATCCCTTGGCTGGAGTATCGACGACCATTTCTCCATTCAAAGAAGACAACACAAGACCCAATCTCTCAACACAATCAGCAACAATAAAACAATGCGTAGCACCAGTATCAATAATATTGATTAAAGGAGTACTATTAATGAAACATGTACCTCTAATAAGTCCGTCCTCAGCAGCTGTCTGATCCTCAACCAAGGCAAACACTTTACCACTAGACTGAGCCCTCTTCAGTTTCAGACACTGACTACCAATGTGCCCTTCTTCTTTATAGTTGAAACAAACAACATTCTTGTGCTCACACTCAGCTACAACATGTCCTTTCTTGCCACAACGGAAACACCTCTTCACTTCAGTAGTGCACACATTGCTCTTGTGTCCAGGTTTCCCACACTTAAAGAAAATCACACCAGCAGGAGCATCTCCCAAACTAGTCCTCTGACCATGAACAACTCCCTGCTTACCCTTACCAGCTGAGGCATCATAAGGTTTACCACGATTCTGTGGGTGCTTACCCCTCTTCTCACTGATAATCTTGTAATGAGCATTATTATCTTCCTCAAAAATCCTGCAGCTATCAACCAAATCAGCGAAGACACGAATTTTCTGATATCCAACTGCTTTCTTAATCTCCGGGCGCAACCCGTTCTAAAACTTAATACACTTTGAAAACTCGGCATTTTCCTCAGCGTAATGCAGATAAGACTTGCCCAACTCAGCAAACTTGGAAACATACTCAACAACAGACATACTTCCTTGCTTCAGCTCAAGGAACTCAATTTCCTTCTTACCACAGACATCTTCAGGAAAATACTTTCTCAAAAACTCCCTACGGAACACAGCCCAAGTGACATTCTCACCTGCAGCTTCTAACTTATGGAAAGTCTCTAGCCACCAGTCATCAGCTTCGACTGCTAGCATATGAGTCCCATAACGAACCTTCTGCGCTGGAGTGCAGTCCATCACACGAAAGATTCTCTCAATCTCTTTCAACCATTCCAATGCTCCGTCAAGATCTTATTTTCCCTTGAACGTAGGGGGATTCTCTCTCTGGAAAGTCGCCAAGCTACGAGATCCAGCATTCTTGTCAACATTCGGCTGATTTTCCATCGCATGAGTCATTGCTTCTAGAGCAGCAGCAAGAGCAGCATCGTTCCTTCTAGCCATCTCAACTTCTCACTTCAACATAAACAATGGTTAGAACATCAAAATAACAATACTCGATTGTTAGACAACTACGACTCGACGACAAGGTCGGACCAACCTTTTGCTCTGATACCAACTTTGTAACACCCCAATTCTACCCCAAGCAAATTATGCAAAATAAATCAGAGTTATAAAATTTAATTCATACAAACGAATCGGGACGTCACAAATTCTTCTAAAAAATTCATTGCATTCATCATGGATATATAACACTTTAAAACATCGGATGAACCATCTTCATAACATCTTTAATAAAATAATTCAACATCTACGCAGCGGAATTCTCCAATAACATCTCTAAATAAAATAGCAACTTCGAAACATTTCATATTAATAATAATCATTTAAAACCTCAACAACTGAAAATCAACAATCAAAAATCAGCAAGCGTTCATCCCCCCGAGTGTTACATATAAGAGCAATGACACCGACTCGAACTATTGAAGGTATACAACCTTCACTCTCGATTACCTACACGTTACCAACATAAGGGCAACATTCAAACAGAAGGGTTGAGATATCTAACAATATAATAAAGCGCATGATAATTAATATATTAAATTAGATCACCAATATCACCATTTCTCATCTCATAATCAACAATAATTACAACATATATACTCATTCATCAACATCGAATACACTTCATTATTCAATCATAAAATGCGACTCAAAACTATGCAAATGCATGTGGTACCATTGGAGCATAACTCCCATCTCAAAAATCTGCCAATTAATAAAGGCATCAACAAGGCATAGCCTTCATCTCAAAATTTGCCAATCTAGGCCATCTCAACGAGCATAAGCTCCATCTCAAAAATGCAATGTATGCGACTCATCATGAATGTAATGTCAACACTCAATCAACCACATCTCAATTATCTCAAAACAACAACATCTCATAAACATCTCAGAACAACAACATCTCATAAACATCTCAGGACAACAACATCTCATAAACATCTCAAAACAACAATATCTCAATCATCTCAAAACATCTCAATTACAACGTCTCATAAACATCTCAAAATAATTTATTAAACATCATTTATTTATCAAACGTCATTGGTTCATCATAATTACCAAACACAACTTTAATAACCACATCTCACTAATAACTCAGTTGTATATCAATAGTATAGTAATCCATACCGTTGTTCTGAACTTTTACAGTTTTACTATCACTAATCCTACTGTCATAATCCTAACAGCAACCTCTAAACATCTTATGTTTATCATTCTGTCCAAAACATCAGCACAACGACCAATCACGGGAATTAATCCTAAATTCTAGATTAGTTACTAGGATTAAACTTCTTATTCATCATTTTAATCCTCTAGAATAAAGCCCATCACGTTAGCTAATTAACGCTTTGAACGACATATCAAACAGCATCCTAAAACTCAAGTTACACAATTTAAAACTGATTCTGTCAAAAATCAGACATTAGGGGTCGACACAAAACCCTATGGATCGATTCATCCTGCTTCTCCTTTACAACATGGGTCGACGCAAAACCCTTGGGGTCGACGCGTAAGGCTTCTCCTGCACAACATGAGTCGACACATCCTCCTCATGGATCGACTCATCCTGGTCCTAATCACAACATGTATCGACACATGCACCTTACCGGTCGACTCATCCTGAGTCTTGCAACTAACATGTATCGGTGCAAGCCCTGCATGCATCGACTCATCTTCAGTCAATCAACCTTCATGTATCGACACATCCAATTTTGGGTCGACACATCCTGCTACAGTCTGCCTAATTTCTGCGTTTTCTACTGTAATTTCGGTACGGGAATTATGTTACAGTCCTACAAACCTCATTATAACCATGATAATTCATCACTTATCATTATACTCTATTACTCCATTGATCAAACAACATAATAACATTCTTATTCATCAAAAATTCATCAAATCTTCATCATACATCATTCATAATGCATTCAATTCAAGAACAAACAGCAATCACCTCTAACCCCATATATCAAACATCATGAACCCAATTATAATGTCAGAACCCCACCCTTACCTTGGATTGAAGGTCGCTCTACAATTTCTGGGTTGAATCTTCGTTCTTGCCGTCTTTCCACTTTTTCCAGCAGCTTCACGTTTTCTTCCTAATCCTTATTTTCTTGTTACTTCTTCTTTCTTCTATTCTAACAATAAATAATAAAATAACATAATATCCTATTATTCCTTAGTGGGCTCCAAACTTACACCCCCTTATTACATCTACTATCTCAAATTAAGCCCACCTTAATAATATTACACTTCTAATATTATTTCACCACATAATAATATTATACCTCTAATATTATTATTTCTCCACTTAATAAAATAAATCCAATTTAATTATAACACCACCTCACAAATATTCCAAAAATAGTTTAATTAATAATTAATTAAATTACGGGCGTTACACTAGGGATTCAAATGAAGGCTTCAAAGAGTATGCTCAAAAGTGGAGGGACCTGGCTGGAAGGGTGCAACCCCCATTGTCTGACAGAGAATTAGTGGACATGTTTATGGGTACCTTGACTGGACTACTCTTTAATTTACTGATTGGGATTTCTTCGTCAGGGTTTACTGAGTTGATTATGACTGGTGAACGAGTTGAAAGTAGAATCAAAAGCGGAAAGATCCCCATGGCCTCAACCTCAACTACTGTAAAGAAGTCCTTTGTTGGTAAGAAGGAAGCTAATGTTGTGTATGTACAAAGGAACCATATCAAGAATGATTTTCATTAGTCAATAGGAGTTGTATTGATTTCAAACCTAACGCCCATTCAACGACCACAACAACCAAACAATCAACAAAGGCCTGATGCCCCAAGGAGGAAATTTACTAAAATAAACATGTCACTATCTCAAGCTTTACAACATCTATTAAAGGCATAATTGGTGACACTAAGGAATCCTCCTATAAACCCCAATACTTCATCTCGAAAATACAACCCAAATAGAAAATGTGCCTATCATTCCAATAGTTATGGGCACGATACTAATGATTGTTGGACCTTAAAGAGAAAGATCCAAGATTTGATTGATAACAAGGTGATTGAGTTTGACCCTCCACAAGCCCCTAATGTCATTACTGCTCCCATTCCCAGTCATGGAAAATGTGTCAATGCTATTGACGATGCCTCCTTTGTCTCCACCATCAATGATTTCACTACTCCCTTATTGACTGGTAAGAAGAATTTGCTGAGAGCTGGTTTATTTTATGGCTGCCTTGAAAATTGTTACCATTGTGCTTCCCAAACCAATGGTTGTATGTGGCTGAAGAAAGATATCCAACGCCTGATTGATAGCCATGAAATTCTATTTGAGAAAACTCCGTCCATGAAAAGTTTACCTCAAGATGTTTCTGTAATCACAATATCCAACACTCCTATTAGGATCACATCTAAAGGCCCTATGAGGATCCCTGCTGAGCCAAGAATGGCTCCCCTAATTATCAATACACCGGGGCCAGTCCCCTATTCCTCCGATAAAGTTGTGCCCTGGAACTATGGGAAAAAATTTATTATCATGGTGTCAAGAAAGAGCCATGGATTATTGAAAATGAAGAGCCTGAAATTACAAACATTGTTGGAACTAGTAAGGTCACTAGGACATGAAGGGTCTTCTCTCCGGAGATCTCTCCTCCAAAAACTACTACAACACATGTCCATATTCCTGCTGCTAGACCAACTGTTGACAACCAAGGTAAAGAGAAAGTAATCGAGCCTTCCCTGGAGGAGGCACCACCAAAAGAAATTACAATTGAAGAACCATCTATACAAGAGAGGGAAGAAATTGTGAAGATCATCCGAAAAAGTGACTACAAAATAGTGGAACAACTGGGCAGACGCCCTCAAAAATATCCATGTTATTCTTGTTGTTATGCTCCGAAGCACATGCCCAAGCCTTGTTGAAATTCCTGAAGAATGCCCATGTACCACAAGAGACCACTGCTGATCAATTTGAGAATTGTGTTGTAAGCCTAACTGCTGATAATGGCTTGGGATTTTATGATGCTGATTTAACTCCAGCGGGGAAGAACCATAACAAAGCTCTGCACATTTCTATTGAATGCAAAGGAACCACTCTGGCACATGTGTTAGTAGATACTAGGTCCTGCCTCAATGTTTTACCCAAAGGTGCTTTGGAAAGATTAGACTGTGAAGGGTTGGTGCTGAAACCTAGAGATATTATGGTGAGAGCCTTCGATGGTTCGAAAATAATGGTCGACAGAGAGGTTGATCTACCGACCAAAGTGGGATCTCAAGTTTTCAATTCAACTTTTTATGTAATGGATATCCGCCCGGTCTATTCTTGCTTGCTCGGACGATGGATTCATGGTGCAGGTGCGGTTACCTCTACATTATGCAGCGATAGAAATGTTGAGACTAAGCCATTAGATTGACTTTACTTGCACAGATCAAAATAAGAATCGCCACTGTGCTTTATTGTTTCCAAAAGAATGGGAAAAGAGAGAATAACTCAAAAGAGAGGGAGAGAATCTAAGTTCGGGGGTTGGTTATGAAAAGGGAAGGTGTTAGCACCCTAAACATGTACGGTACTCCATAGGAACCTCTTTAAAAGTCTGTGTATTTTGGATATAAATGTTGTATATAAAAATAGATTGTGGGGATGAGAAAAGAAGTATTTTTATGATTTTTGCACCCGCCGCAGTTGCGAACCATTAGTGCCTATGTACCACCTTCCGTGCAATAGGGGATTAGGGTACTCGTAGTTCACCTTTAGAAAATTTTAAAACAAAAGTGTGTTGGTTAATTTTAAGAGATGAGACATCATCGTCTTATGCGAGTGGAAGAACACACTTACTACCCACGATTATGAGAAAGGAGAATTTATGTCATCTCAAAGTAGAGGATAAGGCTTGGACTTTAAAATCAACAAAGCCTCGCTCAACACCCAAGTTGAAAATGTCTCACTTTACTACATATCATAGAAGTATAGTAGCTCACATCACTACAAGGATTGACAAGAGTATAATCTTTTGAGAAAATTTTAAAGTAAAAAGCCAAAGTCGTAAAATGGTTTGAATAAGATTAATTGACTTTTAGTCTTCTCACAAAAATGTAAAAGTATTATTAAATTGATTAAGGTTTGATTAAGAAAATGTTTTTGAAAATGCATGGACCTAAGTCCAAGTTTATTAGGAAAGTTATTCAAGTTTAAAAACAAGAAGAGTTTTCAAAAGGTGGGAGAAGATTTTTGAAATTAAAGAAGATGGGAGGAGATGAAGGGACTATCCTAAAGCATAAGGTAAAAGCTAGGGAAAAGAATCGTCTAACCAACAAGAAGCCAACACTTGATACAATGAGTCAATGTAGAATTCCCATCCTTTGGATTTGAAACCAAAACAAGCAAAGATATTAAACCTCTTAAGAAAACAAAGCTTCAATTGAATTAAGTCTTCACAAAAATTGGGCAGAGTAACGGCTGTATATAGATGAATTCCTGATCACGGACAAAGCATTTAATCATAAAAACCTACATACAAAGCAAACAACCTAATGTATTGGGGTAAACCCCAAGAACTCCAGACAAAATTATAGTTGAGGTCACAAGGTCTCAAAGTGGATCAAGCTTCTAATCCTAAGTCCAAGAAGATCATCACTCCATAATGCCAAGGATAGTAACCAAGTAGTCCATGTAACATTAAAGTTTTTATGGTTCAAGTTGATTATTAATCATCTTCAAAAATAAATGAAAAGCTCAAGTGAGCAAGAATAAAAATGACATGAAATATAAATTCTCAAATGAGCAAAGAGGAAAATAGCATGAAATGTAAATGCTAAAATAAATGTGCTTAAAGTAAAGTGCATGAGGTAAAAGCACAAAATAAAGTCAATTGTTAAGAATTATAGGTTAGTTGAATGACCATATTGAAACTTGCATTTGAAACTAATTAGAGGTTTGATAAAACCAAAGCCTCTCAACAACAAGTTTCATTTGCTTTTTGTCAAATATATCATTCATTTAAAATTATCAAGGCAACAATAAATGATCAATGATGTTTAAGTGATTCACTTTGACCAAAGCTTATGAAGATTTATTAGAGGATTGTTAAGATCAAAGCCTCCTAACAATGAATATCAAGGTTATTGAATCAAAGGAGTCAAATTAACATACTTGGGCTTACAAACATGAGTTTGGTCTACGAACGATCATTTCTCGAATCGGGACAAAATTTAGAGCTATGTTAAGCAATCGTAAGTGCTTATAAGAAGTCACATCTATTTTGAGGTCGATCAATAGAAATCTATGTACCATATGTTTAGAGAAATTATATGTAAATTATTCTCTAATAACATTTAGTACAAGTAAGAATGGGATAATATGAAAAGGGAAGGGAGGTATTAGATGAAATTTAGTTTCAAATATCATCAACATCATTCATCCTTCTTGATGGATTTGGTTTTATCAACACCCAAGATCCAATGATGTTGATGAATTTGTCCTAAAATAAGCTTTAAGTCTGTATCCTATACCATTCCAAGTATTAAAAAAGAATTATATACAAGGGTTCTTAATTAAAAGCCTTAATCAAAAGTAAAACCCTAAATGCAAACTTAAGTCAGAAATTTGTTTTAAAAATATGAAAATAACTTGTAAAGTTATTAAATTAAAATTCTAACTTCCTAAAGTTCTACGAAAGTCAGAAATAAAATTTAGAGTTCCTGGATTGTGGTAGAAATTTTATTTAGAAATACAGACTTTGAAACTAGCAAGCAAAAGGCTTAAACTAGATTGTTTTGGAAAACAATTTGTGAAAAATATGAAATCATATTTTAAAATCCAGAAAAATGATTTTTATGACCTCAACTTATTCAAGCACTCTAAACAACTTCATCTCTGATTTTATAGGCATGGGAAAGTAGAGATTCTAATAAATTAGTGTGAATGATCAAACAAAAATCCTAAAAAAGGAAATTAAGTTCAAAACTAATCAATTTGATCTAAAGTTCAAATAAATTTGATGTAAGATAACCTAAATGTCAAGAGAATTCTAAGGATCAGAAAGTATATTTAATTTTATCCCAAAAGAAAAATTTAAATGAAAATTATTTGCATAATTCATTAAAAAAGACAAAGAAAAGATGATATTTTCAACAAATGATTTAATTTGTAATTCACGTATTTTATAAAATTGGATAAAAATTATTTTCAAGAAGTAAACTCTGAGAAATGCTAGAAAAATATTTTTTTTTTATAATTTTTGATTTAGTAGAAGTAGAAAATTAAAATTTCTAAACTTAAAAGAATATTAAAATCCTAATTATCTACATGAATTTATTTAATCAAGAAAAATGATTAAAAAATAAAATAAAAATAAAAATATGAAAATATATGAAAAATAGAGTTTAAAATATTTTTATGATAATTTTTGAAGTGAGGAAAATATTAAAAGAAAATTTGAGAAAAACAAAGAAAATTTAAAAATTCAAAGGCTTATTACACATGCCTTTATCCAAATGCGCTGTAAAAAAATCAAGAACATGTTCAATAGAAATCAGCCACGTAATCATCCTTGCCAAATAGAACCCTTTCTATTTTATTCCAGTTTTGAAACCAAATGTTCAGATCACAATAACTCACGCATTTCTTGATGAAAATAAAAAATTCAAACATCAAAGTTCAAGATGAAGATTAGTAGAACACGATATAATCAAAAACTTCATGAAATGATGCATTGATGATTTAAAAAACGCGCACGAATATTGATGCATGAACACGGTTTTGATTTGGATAACTCATCAAACAGATTTCAAACTCACATATCTCCTTCAATTCTACACCAAATTAAACGATCCAAAAACGAAAATTCATCACAAAAATGCATGGAAAATGAATATGCTCTTGGATTTTTCAAAAGGTTTAAGGATTTAAACAAAACGCAAGGTACAGTCAAGAGTGAGAAATTATGGATTATCTACCTTGAAGTGAATTTGTTGATGCTTGAGATCAACTAAAGAGCAAGCACTTCAGGGAAGCTTGCTTTGAAGATTCAGGGATGATGAGTAGAGAGAGATATGAAGGAAGCTTTGAAAATGGGGGAAGCTTTGACAAAAATGGATGCAACTTTCTTGAGATTCAAAGAAAGAGAGATGTAGTTTTGACCTTTGCAAAGATGGAGAGGTGTCATGTGTGAGAGAGAGAGAGAGAGAGAGAGAGAGAGAGAGAGAGAGATAGCTTGCTTATAATTTTCTGTCCAACCTTTCAGTTGAAACAAGATTGGCTTTTATAGAATGAGAAAATGAACAAAAGGGTAGAAATGAAAAAAATTGAAAATAAGAGTGAGGTGGTGAGATGTGTTGCGCGTTTTATGTTCAAAAAGTGATACAAGGATTGCGTTTTGGGGTAAATGCACAAAGCATGTACATGTTGAGCTGGAATTTTGCTGTGGCTTGAAAACACCATCGTTCCATCCCATGCATTTTCATGCATGTTTTCAAAAATCATGATCCTATCTTTAACTCCTTATATTTCTCTCCACAATGCATGAAACATGACAAAGTTTGAATAAAAAATGGAGAGGGCATTACATACTCCAACTTTCATGTTTAAAATTTTTTAAAACGAAGCTTGAATCAATGAGATAAATAGCCATGAGTGTATGCACATCAAGTGTTTGCTGGAATGACTAGCTTTGCGCGCACATGACATGCCTTATGCTGGGCAGAAATTCAGTTTGCATGGTACCTTCTTCCCATGATTATATCTCAAAATATAGGGATTATTTTGAGAAAATTTCTGAAGCAAAGTTATTCCTCACATTTAGGGCTTGATCTTTGATGTTGGAAATTTTTTAAAATAATGAAAATTTCAAGGAGAAAAATAATGGTGAAGGCATGCCTACAAACAGTTTGATAAAATGCTTGGCTTCGCGCGCGTGACTGGGCAAAATGCCATCTCCAGGCCCCAAATCGTAAGCAATATATCTCTCTCCACACTTTACAATTTGAGATGCTTCTTGAACCAAAAATGAAGAGTACACTTCATACTTCAACTTTCATGTTGCCAAATTTTTTATTTGAGCTCAAATTGACATTCAAAATTAAATATGAAGGAGTCAAATTTTTGTGCATATTTCAGAAATTTCACTAAGTGTCAAAAACTTCCAAGCTCCATAACTTTTTATCCTTTCATTTTTTGGACTTGAGGCCTCTAATACAAAGTTGAAGGATTTTGTTTCCTCTTTCCAGGCATGTAAAGTTTGTATATTTTCAATAAAAATTGAGAAAGTTATGACCAATCAAAACTCAGTACTATAAACACTTAGAAAAATTCAAAACTCCAAATAACTTCATTGACAAGTTATCTACAATTCACACTTCAAACTTGATTTTATCCCACAATTGAACATGAAATATGAAAATAGGGACATTGAATTGGTAGTTTACCAAATGTCCCCTTGGTCAATAGTTGGCTTTGGTTGACTTTTGATAAAATGATCAATTTACCCCCTTCTATCAATTGAGCCATTTCAAACCCATATTGATGATAAAATTTCCAATCATAGATGCTCATGAACATGTAGAGAGAAATGGAATCCAGTATTGCCAAAAAAATCAAAGACTCCCTGATTAAATTCCAAACCCTAGTTTTGATCCTCTGTGCTAGGAGATGGTAAGGTACATGCAATTGTGCCATCACCTACAAGATGAAAATCAAAGAAACATATATATATATATATATATATATATATATATATATATATATATATATATATATATATATATATATATATATATATAGTTTTGATGTTAGTCAAAAGGATATATGTACGCGATACACAATTCAAGGTGCTTGATGATCCCTCATGGACAAACCTAAAGATAGGATGAAGTAGGAGAAGTAGCCAAAACCCTAATGTGTAATCTTGTTATATTGTGATGGTATAAGATGATAGAGAAATCTAAGGGGCAAAAATTGGAGTACAACAACTTCCCTTATTTAAGTGTCTTCTATCCAGAGACGCGAAGGTTAAAATGTTCGCGTCAACGCGATTGAAGATACTTAAACATAAAACAAGCCCTATTTTTGGCCCTAAGATGCCATGCAATGCTTATGATTATGAGTGAAAAATGAATAAATCTAAAAAGGATGCAAGACCCCACTGGGGATGAAGTAAATAAAAAACAGGGATCAAAAGAAAAACCCGACCAGGAAAATAAATCACTGGTGAGCAAGAGGCCCAACTCTATTGGGGTAAAGCCCAAAGAGGAGATAAAGCGTCATCAACTCAAAGATTGAGGAGAGAAGGTAAAGGATGAAAGTGATCGACATATGACTGCGAACTATCCACTCACTAAGGAGATAGCAAAAAAGTAACGTCGACCCACTGGGGAAAGAAGTGGTAAGATAATATCGGTAGATTCCAATATTAGGGTGGTAGCAATGATTGTAACACCCAAATTATACCCGACAATATAAATAAAATCAGAGTTACAAAAATTCTAAAACTGAATCAGGATGACACAAATTCAACTTAAACAACGACATTCATTACCGATACATAACACATTAAACTTGGATGAACCAACAACAAACATAATTCTATCTTTAAAAGAAACAACAACTTTCATAACTACGCAGCGGAGTCATAATATTCAACTTAAAAGAATATAACATCTTTGTCCAACTAAGGCAACTTCAAATATCAATCATTTAATGAACAATAGCTTAAAGTTCAATCAACTGAAATAATAAAAACAAATAAATAACAAGCGTTCATCCCCCCGAGTGTTACGTATCAGAGCAATGACACTGACCCGAACTACTGAAGGTAAACCACCTTCTCTCTGGATTACGTGCATGTTACCAACATCGGAGTAACATTCAAACAGAAGGGGTAAGATATCGAACATTATAATAGAATGCATGATAAGTAAAACATGAGAATCAATTCATACATATTCACCACTTCTAGGATCTTTAGCAACATAAACGCAATTAAAATCAAACACACAACAACTCGGAATGCAACTCATCTTTATGCAAATGCTTGTGGTACCAATGGAGTAGAACTCCCATCATAAAAATCTGCCAATAAATAGAGGCATCAACAAGGCATAAGCCTTCTTCGCAATTTTCCAATCCAGACCATCACAAATTATGCAAATGTATACGAATGCACTATCACATACTCACAACAATCATCATCAATCGCAAGGCATAAGCCCACATCACCATTATTACCAGTAAATGAAAGAAATTCACCATCATTTAAAACTCCCTGCAACTTCATATTATCAACAAGAATTCATAACAACAATCACAACAACACAACAACACAACCTAAAATGACATTGGCCATAAGCCTATCACATCAATCAACGATTCAATCATTAAAATAATCAAACAACAACTTAACCATAACCCGCATAACGCGATTAATAACAAAAACATAACATGTACGGGAAAAAAGGGATAGGGAACTACGTGCCCCTCGACATGCATAACAACTAGGAAAGCCTAACAACTAATTCACACTCCTCGACACACACATGGGAAAACAGGATAACGATCCACTTACGCTCCTCGACATGTCCTGCAACCTAGTACTGCTCGACAATCCAACACATACCCTGCGACATGCCTCACAGCCTAATATGTCGCTCGATATCTAACACCATCAGCATCCTCCTCGACCATTAGTTCGGCCAACAACACAGACACACTACTACATCTTAACGACCATACCACTACCATTCATAACTTCCGGCCAACTGCTCAGAATAACACAACAACGGGCAACTATATTTCCTATAACATGTTCATCAAACATACAAGACAATCACGCTGAAACCTCCCTAAAACGACCACTTCAACAACTTACTACTTTTCCTACCAACCGCTCGGAATAACCTAACGACCATCACGACCAATAATCACTATCCTAACCTATCCATCAATTAAACCGGCAGTCACACAAATACACAAAATGTCCACAACACACAACCGGGCAACTTCATATAACATGTTCATTAAATAGTCATACAGTACTGCCCAACGGCCACAACATGAATAAACGGGCAACTTCACTAGCAGATCAGAAATATCAATGCACAATAATCATAAAACGACCAATTCCCATGTAATAAACATAATAAGTCACATTATAAGGTCATAACCCCACCCTTACCCGGATTGAAGGTCGCTCAACCAAAGCTCCATCCAAAATCCTTGCTTTGCTCTGCTCGACACCGGGCAGCTTGCTCCTCTTCTGTGCGGCTCTTCCGCTCAACGTACAAAGCTTCTTAAACCCCAACTAAAACAATTCCTTGTGTCATCTTAGCCTTATATATCAATTCTATTAGGCCTAACCTCCACACCTCCACTTTACTACTTGCAACCAATACCATAAGTCCAACATTATATAAATATTCCCTTAATTCCAATATTATGATTATTATTAATCAACTAATTAATTAATTAATAATAATCCAACAACCCATACCCATAATTCTTAACATCTCGCAACTTCACAAATAATCCAAAAATAATTTAATTAAATAAATAATTAAATTAAATTACGGGCGTTACAACTCTCCCCCACTTAGAATATTTTTGTCCTCGAAAATTTACCTCATTCGAACAACTCAGGGTAGGAGCCCCGTATCTTGATTCCTAACTCCCAAGTCATGCTCTCCCCGGCAGCTCCTAGCCAAACTAATTTCACCAAAGCAATCTCCTTGGCTCTTAGAGTCTTCATTTCATGATCCGCGATTTGTACAGGCATCGTCTCCACAGTACGATTATCTCGTACTTGCACATCATCCATATGAATCACATGAGATAGATCTGAAATATACTTCCGGAGTTGTGACACATGAAACACATCATGTAAATTCGAAAGATTAGGCGGTAAAGCCACTCTATAAGAAACATCCCTAACTCTTTTTGAAATCTGATATAAACCACTAAAATGAGAAGTGAGCTTCTTAGACTTTAATGCTCGCCCAACACCAGTTACAGGTGTAACTCTCAAAAACACATGGTCACCTGCTTGAAATTCTAAGTCTTTCCTTCGCTTATCGTGATAGCTCTTCTATCTACTTTGGGACACTTTCATCTTTTCTCGAATCAACTTCACCTTCTCTGTAGTCTCACGAACAAGTTCAAGTCCCCGCACTACACTTTCTCCAGATTCATGCCAACATAAAGGAGTCCTACATCTCCGACCATACAACGCCTCAAAAGGTGCCATCCCAATACTAGAATGGTAAATGTTATTATAAGTGAACTCTATTAACAGAAGATAAGTATCTCATGAACCTCTATGCTCAATAACACATGCTCTCAACAAATCCTCCAACGATTGAATAGTCCTTTCTGTCTGACCATCTGAACTCAACCTCAACTTAGAACCCAACGCTTCTTGCAAACTCTTCCAAAAATCAGAAGTAAACCTCAGATCTCTATCGTACACAATGCACAAAGGAACACCATGCAACTTCACGATTACACTAGTGTAAATCTATGCCAACTTTGATACTGGAAAATTGATGTTAATAGGAATAAAATGAGCCGACTTCGTAAGCCTATCAACAATCACCCAAATTGAATCATATCCTCTTAAAGTATTAGGTAACCCCGTAACAAAGTCCATCGAAATTCTATCCCATTTCCATTCCGGAACTTCTAATGGTTGCATCAACCCTGCAGGCTTCTGATGTTCAACTTTCGACTTCTAACAAGTTTAACATGCATATAAAAACTGAGCCACATCATTCTTCATCCCAGGCCACCAAAACAAATTCTTCAAATCCTAATACATATTTATAGCTCCTGGATGAATACTCAACTTTCTTTTATGACTCTCTTCAAGAATCACTTTCTTCATCTCTGCATCATCAGGAATATAAATCCGATTATGAAATCTCAACGCACCTTGTGCATCTAACTTAAAATCACTATTCTCAGACTGATCGATCCCAACCATCGAATCTACCAATTTCACATCTAACTTCTGAGCTTCTCTGGTACTACCCATAAATTCATTGTTAATCTTCAACATTCCCAACATAACACTCTGCGGTGTCACGTCGCAAACTAAGCTCATATCTCTGAACTGTTCAATCAATTCCAACTCTTTAACCATCATTGCTGGCATATGTAAAGTCTTTCGACTCAACGCATCGGCTACCACATTCTCCTTTCCTGGATGATAATTCAAATCAAAATCATAATCCTTTAATAACTCCAACCATCTTCATTGTCTCATATTCAATTCCTTTTGATCGAATAGATACTTTAAGCTCTTATGGTCACTAAACACTTCAAATCTAGAACCATAAAGATAATGCCTCCAAATTTTCACCACAAAAACAATTGCAGTAAGCTCTAAATCACGCGTAGGATAGTTCTTTTCATGAGTCCTCAACTGCCTTGACGCATAAGCAACTACCTTATCATTCTGCATAAGCACACCTCCTAAACCTATCTTAAAAGCATCACAATATACCACAAAAGTTTCTCCTAGATTAGGCAATGTCAAAATTGGAGCCGATGTTAATCTCTTCTTTAATTCTGTAAAACTCTTCGCACTGAACATCCCATACAAAATATCTACCTTTACAAGTCAATTTAGTCAACAGAAGTGCCAACTTAGTAAAACCTCCGATAAACCTCCTATAATAACCAGCTAATTCCAAAAAGCTTCTAATCTCGGTAGTCGACTTCGGAGTTTCCCATTGCAACACAGTGTCCACATTAAATGGATCTACAGTAATGCCACTACCTGAGATCACATGACCAAGAAAACTAACCTCCTTTAACCAAAATTCACACTTAGACAGCTTTGCAATAACTTATTCTCTTTCAAAACTTGCAATACTACTCTTAAGTGTTATGCATGCTCTCCTTCCGACTTAGAGTAAATCAAAATGTCATCTATGAACACCACTACAAACCAATCCAAATAAGTATGAAATATGCGATTCATGTACTCCATGAATACGCCCGATGCGTTAGTAACACCGAAAGGTATCACCGAATACTCATAATGTCCATAACGCGTTCTGAAAGCCGTCTTCTGGATATCTTTATCCTTCACTTTAATCTGATGATATCCTGACATCAAATCAATCATACTAAATACACGAGCACCAACCAATTGATCCATCAAGTCATCTATTCTTGGAAGCGGATATTTGTTCTTAATTATCACTTAATTCAATTGCCTATAATCCAAGAAAAGCCTCATACTTCCATCTTTCTTCTTTACTAACAACACTAGAGCTCCCCATGGTGATACACCTGGCCTCACAAACCTCTTCACAAGTAACTCTTCCAATTGCTTCTTTAATTCCGACAATTCAGATGCAGACATCCTGTATGGTGACATAGAAACAGGTCTGGTACCTGGTACAAGATCAATAGCAAATTCATACTCGCTCTCTGGTGGTACATTAGGAATTTCATCAGGGAAAACTTCGGGAAATTCATGCACCACCTGCAATTCCTCAATTATAGATTGATTCTCGACAGATAGCGATGCCATCAACGAGAACATCTGAGCTTCTTCTTGTATCAACAGCCGCAACTGTCTAGCATACAAAAGACTATCTTCCTCCTCTCCAGGAGTAGAAAAACTCAAAGACTTGTTATAACAGTTAATATGAACAAAGTTATGCTCTAACTAGTTCATACCCAGAATCACATCCATCCCTCTCAAAGGCAAACAAACAAAATCACCAACAAAGTCTTTATCGAAAATCGACAAAGGACACTTTAAACACACAAAAGAAGTAGTCACCAACCCCTTAGCTAGAGTATCGACAACCATCTCTTCATTCAAAGAAGACAACATAAGACCCAATCTTTCAACATAATCAGTATCAATAAAGCAATGAGTAGCACCAGTATCAATAATTGTAATTAAAGGAGTACTATTAATGAAACATATACCTCTGATGAGTCTGTCCTCAGTAGCTGCCTGATCCTTAACCAAAACGAACACTTTACCACTGGTTTACACCTTCTTTGGTTTTTGACACTGACTACCAATGTGTCCTTCTTCACCATAATTGAAACAAATCACCTCCTTATGCTTGCACTCATATATAACATGTCCAGTCTTACCATAACAGAAACACCTTTTCACCTCACTAGTACACACATTACTCTTATGCGCAGGTTTTCCACATTTGAAACAAACCACACCAGCAGGAGCATCTCCCCCACTAGTCCTCAGACCCTGAGCGACTTCCTGTTTACCTTTACCAGCTGGGGCATCATAAGGCTTACCATGATTCTGTTGGTGCTTACCCCTCTTCTCACTGATAATCTTATAGTGAGCATTATTATCCTCTTCATAAATTCTGCAACTATCAATCAAATCAACAAAGACACAAATCTTATGGTATCTAACTTCCTTCTTGATCTCCGGGTGCAACCTGTTCTCAAACTTGATGCACTTTGAAAACTCAGCATTAGCCTCACTATAATGCGGATAAAACTTAGTCAACTCAATAAACTTTGCAGCATACTCAACAACCGCCATACTCCTTTGCTTCAGCACAAGGAACTCAATTTCCTTCTTACCACAAACATCTTCATAGAAATACTTCCTCAGAAATTCCCTACGAAACACAGCCCAAGTAACATTTTCACCTGCAGCTTCCAACCTCTAACACGTCTCTAGCCACCAGTCATCAGCCTCAACTACTAGCATATGAGTACCATATCAAACCTTTTGCGCTGGAGTGCAGTCCATAACACGGAAGATCCTCTCAATCTTTTTCAACCAATCCAATGATCCATTAGGATCATACTTACCCTTGAACGTAGGCGGATTCTCCCTCTGGAAAGTTGCCAAACTACGAGATCCAGCATTCCAATCAGTGTTCAACTGATTCTCCATATGATGCGCCATTTATTCTAAAGCAGTAACAAGTGCAGCATCATTCCTTCTAGCCATCTCAACTTATCACTACAACATAAACAACAGTTAGAACTCAAATTAACAATACTCGATTGGTAAACAAACTGCGACTCGACAACTTGGCGGGACAGACCGACTTGCTCTGATACCAACTTTGTAACACCCCAATTCTACCCGACAACATAAATATAAATCAGAGTTATGAAAATTCTACAACTGAATCAGGATGCCATAAATTCAACTTAAAACAACGACATTCATTACTGATATATAACACATTAAACTTGGATCAACCAACAACAAACATAAATCTATCTTAAAAAGAAACAACAACTTTCATAACTACGCAACAGAGTCATAATATTCAACTTAAAGGAATATAACATCTTTGTCCAACTAAGAGAACTTCAAATAGAAATCATTTAATGAACAACAGCTTAAAGTTCAATCAACTAAAACAATAACAACAAATAAATAGCAAGCGTTCATTCCCCCGAGTGTTACGTACCAGAGCAATGACACCGACTCGAACTATTGAAGTTCAACTGCCTTCACTCTGGAATACCTGCACGTTACCAACATCGGGGTAACATTCAAACAGAAGGGGTGAGATATCGAACATTATAATAGAACGCATGATAAGTAAAA
Organism: Vicia faba; assembly: GCA_948472305.1. Classification (NCBI taxonomy): domain Eukaryota; kingdom Viridiplantae; phylum Streptophyta; class Magnoliopsida; order Fabales; family Fabaceae; genus Vicia; species Vicia faba. The sequence continues at coordinate 892,999,592 of OX451740.1, forward strand.
CATGAGAATCAATTCATACATATTCACCACATCTTAGATATTTAGCAACATAAACACAATTAAAATCAATCACACAATAACTTGGAATGCAATGCAGAATGCAACTCATCTTTATTCAAATGCATGTTATACCAATGGAGCAGAACTCCCATCATTAAAATCTGCCAATAAATAGAGGCATCAACAAGGCATAAGCCTTCTTCGCAATTTGCCAATCTAGGCCATCATAGAGTATGCAAATGTATATGAATGCACTATGACATACTCACAATAATCATCATCCATTGCAAGGCATAAGCCCACATCACCATTATTACCAGTAAATAGAGGTAATACATCATCATTTAAAACTCCCTGTAACTTCGCATTATCAACAAGGATTCACAATAACAATCACAACAACACAACAACTCCACCTAAAACAACATTGGCCATAGGCCTATCACATCAATCAACAATTCAATCATTAACATAATCAAACAGCAACTTAACCATAACTCAGACAACGCGGTTAACGACTAAAACCTAGCATGTACGGGAAAAAAGGGATAGGGAACTACGTACCCCTCGACATGCATAGCAACTAGGACAACCTAACAACTAATCCATACTCCTCGACATACACAGGGGAAAACAGGATAACGACCCACTTATGCTCCTCGACATGTCCTGCAACCTAGTACTGCTCGACAATCCAATACATACCCCACGACTACGTCTTAACGACCACACAACTACCATTCATAACTTCCAGCTAACCATTCGGAATAACACAGCAACAAGCAACTATATTTCCTATAACATGTTCATAAAAAATACAAGAAAATCACGCTGAAACCTCCCTAAAACTACCACTTCAACAACTTACTACTTTTCCTACCAACCGCTCGGAATAACCTAAGGTCCTAACGACCATCATGACCAATAATCACTATCCTAACCTATCCATCGATTAAACTATCAGTCACACGGATACACAAAACATCCACAACATACAACCAGGAAAATTCATATAACATGTTCATTAAACGGTCATACAGTACTCCCCAACAACCACAACATGAATAAACGGGAAACTTCACTAGAAGATCAGAAACATCAACGCACTATAATCATAAAACAACCAATTCCCACGTAATACACATCATAAGTCATTATAAGGTCAGAACCCCACTCTTACCTAGATTGAAGGTCACTCAACCAAAGCTCCAACCGGAAACATTGCTTTGCTCTACTCGACATCGGGCAGCTTGCTCCTCTTCCGCGCGACTCTTCCGGTTAACGTACAGAGCTTCTTAAACACCAACTAAAACAATTCCTTATGTTAGCTTATCCTTATATATCAGTCATGTTGGGCCTAACCTACACACCCCCACTTTACTACTTGTAACCAATAACATAAGTCTAACATTATATAAGTATTCCCTTAATTCCAACATTATAATTATTATTAATCAACTAATTAATTAATTAATAATAATCCAACAACCCATACCCATAATTCTTAACATCTTGCAACTTCACAAATAATCCAAAAATAATTTGATTAAATAAATAATTAAATTAAATCACGGGTGTTACAATGATCATCACCAGTACTCGCGAATGGAAAAAAATGAACTTCTTCAGAGTAATGCGAATTTCAACGATGAACTATCTCCCATAATGGCGAGACTACCATTCATCGGAAAAAGATCTCAACAACGAACTACCTTCCATAATGACAAGGCTACCATTCGTTGGAGTAACAAATCTCAACAACAAACTACCTTCCATAATGACAAGGCTATCATTCATTGAAGTAACAAATCTCAACAACAAACTACCTTGCCTAATGACAAGGCTACCATTCATTGGAGTAACAAATCTCAACAACAAACTACCTTCCATAATGATAAGGCTACCATTCATTGGAGTAACAAATTTCAACAACAAATTACCTTCCATAATGACAAGGCTCCATTCATTGGAGTAACAAATCTCAACAATAAACTACCTTCCATGATAACAAGGCTACCGTTCATTGGAGTAACAAATCTTAACAACAAACTACCTTCCATAATGACAAGGCTACCATTCATTGGAGTAACAAATCTCAACAACTAACTACCTTCCATAATGACAAGGCTACCATGCATTGGAGTAACAAATCTCAATAATAAACTACCTTCTATAATGGCAAGGCTACCATTCATTGGAGTAACAAATATGAATCTTCTCTGGGAACTATTAGACATATTGGGGAAGTACAGGTTACTCAAATAAAGAGACCCGCCACTTGTTGTTATGAGAAAGAATTGCAAATAACGATTTCCTGGGGAAAGTAATAGGACTTATTGGGGAAATACCAATATATTCCTGTTGAGGCGATAAAATATTCACGTGCAAAATAAATGTTCTCAAACTAGGGCTCAAAGCTTGCCGAAATCAAAATAATAATATTGTTGGGGACCATAGATTCAAACCAGAAATAAACCAGAATGAATCAGTAAACCAAAATAGCATCTCATGAGAAATAAACTCAAGAGGCAAACACGCTTTATCCAGACAAAGAGCTGAAAGGAAGGCTTAAAGAAAAAATATTCCACGAGGGATAACTCAGTGGGGAAATTGAAAGAATATACACTTTCTGCTTAAGGTTGGAACTCTATTGGAGAGAGAATAACATAACTCTGCAAAACAGGGTAATATGCCAACAAGATATTAATGAATTCAAATGAGCAATGAATTGTTAAATTCAACTATGCATGACGTATGTATGAATGTATCAATGTTGTCATGTATATTCTAACAAAACCGACATATAACACTGGATAACAAGACGAAACCAACTTGGGTAAAGTCAATACTCGGCTAAATCACATCAAGTATGAAAACTTCATAAGAAAGTAAGCACCAACTAAGGAAACAAATTCCTATTTCGCAGCTTAACTTCACTGGGAAAGACCATAATCCGAAAATAATCAAATCGTAATAGTAAATCAATACAGATATAGGGATATAACATCCTCCTCTAGGCTTCACTGGGGAATATCACACAGACTTCAATGTGGAACAAAAATGTTTCAAGGTTTGTACTTATATTGGGGATTGCATTGCTGATCTCAATGGGGAAAAAAACCACATTATTAAGACACCAGTTGAGGATCTCATATTGACTTTATTGGGGAGGACAACACCACATAATCGAGGGGAAACCAAGATACATTCTTCAATATTGAGAGTGAGGATTGCACCAACTTCTCTGGGGAGAAAGTATGAAGCCTCATGGGGATAGAAATTTTTAGAGAGATACTTTATCTCATCTTCACTTGGGGATTCAAGAAGTCAAACATTATAGCAAGAAATAAATCTTATGGGGATTTTAAATCAAACCCAGCACTTGGCTGGAAAAAACCCAAAAAGTTGACAACTGCTTCAACACTTCTTAGAAAAGATGTTACCCTTGTCTGGTTTCCTAGGAAAAAAATAACAACCATAATTATAGCACTACAAAGGGGGATATTTTGCAAATGATTCCAACTCAATACTCAAAATGGGTAGAGACTTTTGTCATGTGAACAAAGACTTAACTGGGAAAAATGGGATAGAGACTTCATACCATGCAAACCGGAAATCAAAATGAACCAAGACCTTACTGGGGAAAACGGGATAGAGACTTCATACCATGCACACCCAAAATAAAAATGAATCAAGACTTGACTTGGAAAGATGGGATCACAAACCCAACACTGCACCATACATCAATTGGTATCATCTTCAATTATCTGAGAAGCACAAGAAGATCATACTTATAACAGCAAAAGTGACATGGGAGGGCCTTCCTGGGGAATCCATAATTCCAAAATTTTAGGGTTCGTCCATCCTTGGAGTCACTATTTTTGTTCTCCTTGAGTCACAAGATCTAAAGCAAGAAGTAATTTGTAAATTCTTTTCAAAAAAACAATTTTGTTATTTAATTTGTTTTCTTTGAAAATTACTATCAATAACAAATGAAGTATTTGTAAGTATAATAACATAAGAATTGCAAAGATTTGGATAAAAGCTCAAAATTTATCAATAGAATGGTAGCTTGCGAATGGCGAGACTCCATAGATGATTACAATGTTTGGAAAATGGTAATATATTAGAAAAGATACATTGAAATACAATGACCACTATTCTCCCTAAGAACTTTGAATTCCTGAGTAGTGACTTCAGTTGAAGAGTGGTGAGGATCCAAGAAGATTGTTGTTTCAATGATCAAGTCTTGTCTGATGTAGTTACATTCCAAGAAATCCCTAACTTTTGCCTAGGTTTCCTTTTCAGGTTTTCAACCTAGCGGGAAAATTTATTCAATTTATGTCTCTAATTTTTTCCTAGACCTCCCTTTCAGGTTTTCAGCCTACCGAGGCGCTCTTTTTTTCCGAAGCCGCCCTTTTGGGTTTTCAACTTAGCGAGCCGTACTATTATTTCTTTATGTGAAGTATTTCTTTACTGCATAAGCATTCACGAGACGTGGTAACTTCTCGCCATCCATAATTTCAAGAATCAATGCACCGCCAGAGAAGGCTTTCTTGACAACATGTGGGCCTTCAAAATTGGGAGTCCACTTTCCCCTAGAGCACGAGGTCGCCTTCTCTGAATTTACGAGGTTTGACCTTCTTATCAAAATATTTCTTCATTCTCTTCTGGTATAGCTGACCATGACACAGGGCTGTCATTCTGTTCTCTTCAATCAAATTCAACTGGTCAAACTTGTTCTGGACCCATTCAGCCTCTGACAACTTGGTTTCCATCATCACGCGTAAACAGGGAATCTGGACCTCAACAGGGAGCAATTCTTCCATTCCATACACAAGAGAGAATGGGGTTTCCCCTGTTGAAGTGAAGATAGATGTTCGATACCCATGTAGAGCAAAAGGGAGCATCTCGTGCCAACCTTTATAAGTAACAACCATTTTCTGGATGATCTTTTTGATGTTCTTATTAGCAGCTTCAACAACCCCATTCATCTTTCGCCTATAGGGAGATGAATTGTGGTGGACAATATTGAATTCTTCACAAAGTTCCGTCATCATTTTATTATTCAGATTTGAGCCATTGTTGGTGATAATCCTACTTGGCACACCATACCAACATATGAGATTGTTCTTGATAAAGCGCACTACCACCTGCTTAGTAACATTAGCATATGAAGCTGCTTCCACCCATTTGGTGAAGTAGTCAATTTCCACCAAGATAAAACGATGTCCATTTGACGCCTTGAGTTCAATCATTCCAATCATGTCAATACCCCACATAGAGAAAGGTTGTGGGGAAGAAATAAAATTGAGAAGTGTCAGAGGCACATGAATTTTGTCAACATAAATCTGGCATTTATGGCACTTCTTTGCAAATTTGTAATAATCAGATTCCATTGACACCCAATAGTAAGCTGCCCTAAGCATCTTCTTTGCCACTGAATTTCCATTGGAGTGGGTACCAAAGGAACCTTCATGGATTTCATGCATCAACATGTCTTCTTTGTGTCTATCCACACATTTGAGCAAGACCATGTCATAATTTCTCTTGTATAACACATCCTCATTGAGGAAGAAGCTACCTGCCAACCTTCTCAATGTCTTTTTATCTTTATTTGATGCACCAGCCAGGTATTCCTGAGTCTGGAGAAAATGTTTGATATCATAATACCAAGGTTTCTCATATGATATCTCTTCTGCTACAAACACATGAGCTGGTCTATCCAAATGTTGCATTGTGATACGAGGCACATTGTTCCAAGTATTCACTTGGTACATAGAAGCCACAGTTGCCAAAGCATCCACCATCTGATTTTCATCTCTGTGAATATGATGGAATTCAACTTTATTAAAGAAGGGTAATAATCTTCTATCATAGTCTTTGTAAGGGATCAAGCCAGGGTGACGAGTATCCCATTCTCCTTTAATCTTATCTACTACCAAAGCTGAATCGCCATATACATTTAAAACTTTGATTCTGAGATCAATGGCCTCCTCGAGACCCATGATACAAGCCTCATACTATGCCATATTATTGGTACAATCAAATGTCCTCCTTGAAGTAAAAGGAATGTGTGATCCATGAGGAGTAATAATCACATCACCAATTCCTTTCCCATAAGCATTCACAACTCCATCAAATATCATACCCCACCGGGATTCAGGATTAGGACCTTCCCCAGGCAAAGGTTCATCACAATCTTTTACTTTCAGAAACATAATATCCCCATCAGGGAAATCATACTTAAGAGACTGATAATCATTAACCGGTTGGTGAGCAAGATAATCCGCTAGCATACTACTTTTTATAGCCTTCTGAGTACCATATTCAATATCATATTCAGTTAACAAGATCTGCCAACGGGAAATTCTCCCAGTAAGAGCAGGCTTTTCAAAGATATACTTAATTTGATCCATTTTGGGAATCAACCAAGTAGTATGATTCAACATATATTTCCGCAACCGCTTTGCCGCCCAGGCCAGAGCACAACATGTTTTTTCTAGCATAGAATACCATGACTCAAAGTCAGTAAAATTATTACTGAGATGATAAATGGCATATTCCTTCTTTCCAGTTTCATCTTGTTGTCCCTAAATACAGCCCATAGAATTATCTAACACTTTCAGATACATGATCAATGGTCTTCCTTCAACAGGAAGAAGCAAGATAGGAGGAGCAACCATATGCTCTTTAATACTTTCAAATTCCCTTTGGAAATCATCTGTCCACACACAACCTTGATCTTTCTTTAACAACTTAAAGATCAGTTCACATGTTGCAGTCATATGGGAAATGAATTTATAAATGAAATTCAAGAACCCAAGGAAACCTCTAACTTTCTTTTCAGTTCTTGGCACAGGAATTTCCTGAATTGATTTGACTTTATCAGGGTCAACTTCAATCCCTTTTTGGCTGACGATGAAACCTAACAACTTCCCTGATCGGACACTGAAGGTGCATTTATTTGGATTTAAACGGAGACGATACTTCCTCAAATGCTAAAATAATTTCAACAAATCTTCTATATGCCCTTCTTTAGTATGGGATTTGGAAATCATATCATTAACATATACCTTAATTTCCTTGTGCATCAGATCATGGAGTAGGGTTGTCATAGCCCTCTGGTACGTTGCACCAGCATTCTTCAACCCAAAGGGAATCACTCTGTAACAGAATGTTCCCCAGGGTGTGATAAACATTGTTTTTTCCATGTCCTCAGGAGTCATTCTGATTTGATTATATCCGTAAAATCCGTCCATGAACGATAATACTTTGAATTTTGATGTACTATCAACCAACATATCAATATGTGGCAATGGAAAATCATCTTTTGGACTAGCTTTATTTAAATCTCTATAATCAACACACATGCGAACTTTTCCGTCTTTCTTTTGTTACTGGGACAATATTGGCAATCCACTGAGGGTACACTAATGTCACAAGAAAACCGGCATTAATCTGCTTTAAGACTTCTTATTTAATTTTCACTGCCATATCAGGGCAAGTTCTTCACAACTTCTGCTTGACTGGCGGGCACTCTGTCTTTAGCGGCAAATGATATTCCACAATATCAGTATCTAAACCAGGCATGTCTTGGTATGACCAAGAAAATATGTCCACATACTCTTTCAACAATTCAACCGACCTGCTCTTCACATCGGGATACATCAATGCTCCAATCTTGACTTCCTTTGGATCTTCCTCTGAACCCAAATTGATTGTCTCCAACGGCTCTTTATACAGCTGAATGGAATTTTCCTCACGCTCGAGCAACCGTGAATCCTCTTCTAGAATTTCATCATATTCTTCTTCTTCGGCCACATACATAGGATAATCAAAGTTGGGAGAGGGTGCATGGTCATTGTATTCAACATGTTTTTTAATTAATCTGCACATATGATTTATGATTTCTTTTAGAAACTGACACATATATATCAAGTGATTATGTAGATTTATTAACAGTTATTATTGATTCCAAAAGGGTTTTTTCTGATTACCATTTTTCCAAGAAAAAACAGAAAATAAAAACACAATTTTAGAATCAAAGACAACTTTTATTAATTATTTTAATGATCAAAGCAAATAGATAAGCCCATACAATATCAACTTTCACCTTGGGAAGAGTGAAAGCTTTTTGCAAAGATTAACAAAAACAAATTACTTTGAGACATGGATGCAAGATGGAACATCAATAGTGACCCAGTTCTGGACTCTGACTCCAGGCGTCACATAATTCAACATCTCCTTCTCTTCTTCATCCTCCATGATAGAATTGATCCTAGAAACAGTTGGATGAAGGTAACCTCCACTATGGAAAATATCCTAATATTTGCCCAGAGTCGTTTCGGCTTCAAGTTCTCACCTTTATCATTCTTCACAGAGAATCCCAAACCAAACCTGTTCTTGTTCACGGGTGGATCAAGAGATTTATCCCCATACTTTGCTAGAGCCATTGCGCACAACCTGTTGAGCATCTCTGAATGAATCCATAGAATTCTCATTCTCCCTTACGTTATAAACAAACAAAGCTTAGAACTGAGTTCCAACAACAGCTTCATCTGCTTCTACAACACTAAAAGAGGATAAATGAGAAATTAACAATGCTTTCTCTCCATTTATAATAACAAATTTTCCTTCACGCACAAACTTTAGCTTTTGGTTCAAAGTTTAAGTGACAGCCCCTTCCCCATGTATCCATGGCCGTCCCAGTAAACAATTGTATGCGGGCACAATATCCATGACTTGGAAAGTAATCTGAAAAAGGTGTGGGGCTATGTGAATAGGAAGATCCACTTCCCCAATAACAGACTTCCTTGATCCATCAAAAGCTTTTACAATTATGCCTCTTGGGCGAATGAGAGCTCCTTGGTACTTCAGTTTCATAAGTGTGCTTCTCGGTATGACATTTAAAGCAGACCCATTATCAATCAGCACATTCAACAATGAATCGCTCTTACAATTCATGGGTATATGGAGAGCCAAATTGTGATTCTTTCCTTCGTCGGGAAATTCGTCATCACAGAAACTTAGGTTATTACAGGATGTAATTTTCCCTACCACACTACTGAATTGGTCCAATGACATATCACTCTCCACGAAGGGTTGATCCAACACCCTCATTAAAGATTCTCTATGGGCAGAAGAATTCATCAACAAAGCCAAAATAGATATTTTTGAAGGAGTGTGCAACAACTGATCTACTATCCTGTAGTCGCTCATCTTAATAATCTTCAATATATCATCCACATATTTTTCCAGAGTAGCACCACTAGACTCCCCTACTGCTTTCTTAGTTTCAACACTTTCAACAACCTTCTTATCGACACTAGCATTCCCTCGAATAACAGGTGCAAACACACGACCACTACGGGTCACTCTACTGGCCTCAAAAATATTCTCGACCTTGGACAAAGGCTGCATGGGTACTTCCACACCATCCTCTAGAATTGTAGCATTGTACTTGTATGGTACAACTTTGTCTGATTCGTAAGGAACAAGACCCTCCAAGAAAATAACTATTAGAGCAACAACTGGCTTGCTACAGTATACAATCTTAACAGGGGGGAATCATTGAAACAAGGCACAATTACGTTCACCCCTTCTTCAGAATATTTGGTCATCGAAGAATCATCACGGGAGAACATATCTTCTTCTGAGGAAAATAATTCATCCGCAGAAGCATATTCATCATCCGAATCAGTCTCAGCCAAGCAATCTTCAATCACATTAACCTCGTGGTAATCATCTCTTTGGCCTGAAACCTTGATAGTACCATTATCCAATAACAACTTAATACTTCTTTTCACAACTGAACAACCTCGAGAATCTTTGCAGCAAACCCGGAAAGATCCATAGTGGTGTTCTACCCGACCTTCCATGTGACATAAGGTAGCATACAATTGCACCAAGTCATCATTCATATGGTTCACATCAAAGATCCTAAACTCTCCAAGACACCCAAAGACCATGTTCACTTCTTCCTTGTACTCTGCCATAGGCCTGATTATTTGAATGAGGCCTTCATCCATCATTTCCTGCAAATCAACCTTTATCTTATCACACCCTTGTATATCATTATTGCAGATACCACAACTAGCATGGTCATGCGTATAGTAACTAAACTCGCAAAGCTCGGCATGCATCTTTACCAAGTCTCCTCTGACCAAGTTGATATCAAAAATCTGGAAGTCCCATGGATAACAAGCAACCATGTTGACAACATTTGCTCCTCCATGCTTTAGAAGAGGATTATATTTTACATTAGGGCTGACATCCTTAAAGGACAAAAGTCCAGATCTCACCATTTTTTGTACCTCCGATTTCTGGGGATAACAATTTTCCATATTGTGCCCTGGAGCACCCTGATGAAAAGCGCACGTCTGATCTGCCTTATAATACCAAGGCAAAGGTGATGTTATAGCGGGAGGTGGCCTGGTCTGGACAAACTTTTTCTGAATCAATGTTGGGAGTAACTCTGTATAACTCATGGGGATAGAGTCAAAAGCCTCTCTCCTCTAAGTTTTCCCTTGATTTCCTTGAGGGGCTGGTATTTGATAAGCAATTATGGTTAGAGCCGTATTGACAACTGGGGTTACCAAAGCAACCTGTTGGTGACAATGATGATTTATTCTAGAAGGATTAACCCTTCTCTCTTGAATAATAACATTTGTCTCTCCTTATTTCTTTTTAGCAAACACGTATGATGGTTTCTTCATATTTCCAGAATTTTTACTTCTTGTCAAGTGACCTTCTCTTACAGCTTCTTCCAAACAGACGCCCATGCCCACCATCTCAGTAAAACCACTGGGTGCACTCGCCACCATTCTTTCATAATAGAATGCACCTAAATTCTTCAGAAAAATCGGTGTCATCTCTTTAATTCCATTGGAGGAATCACCTGGGAAGCTACTTCACGCCATCTCTGTGCATATTCCTTAAATGAATCCTTGTCCTTCTGGACAATTGCCCTGAGTTGATCATGGTCATGTTCCATGTCCACATTTTATTTGTTCTGTCTAATAAACGCTTCACCCAAATCGTTGAAAGTATGAACATTTTCACTATCCAGGCTCATGTACCATTTCAACGCTGCACCAGTCAAACTGTCTTGTAAGAAATGAATTAGCAGGCGTTGATCAACGGTATGAGTAGACATACTTGTCACATACATCACTAAGTGAGAACGAGGACAAGTATTGCCCTTGTACTTCTTGAATTCTGGTACTTTGAACTTTGCTGGTATTTTAACATTTGGAACCAAACACAGATCATTCACATTCTTCCCAAACAATTATTTTCCCATGATGGCCTTCAACTCTTTCTACATCTTATCAAACTGATCCTGAAAATCGTCCATTCGATCATAGACACCCAAGATTTCACTTGGTGTAGGAATAGGGCGAGAAACTTCATCATTAGCAAATGGTATAACATTCACCGAAGGAGGTGCGACATAGTGAATCTCATTTCTAGCAGCAGGAGTAATATGCACCACAGGAGGTGCAGGAGTAGCAGTAGCTTGCACAACTGGAGCAGCTTGAGTGTCAAGATTATAACCTTCTGGCATGAAGTTCTCTGGCATTCCGCACGTATAATCCTGAGGCATAGGATTCTGAACAACAGTAATTGGAGTAATAGAAATAGGAACTGTCGGGGCTTCGGGAGTAACCGTTGTCTGTTGAGGTTGAGCAAGTGGTGGCTGATTCTGGGCATCCACCAACGATTCCATCAAAGCAGTGAGATTGGCCATACTGGCCTTCAGAGCAGAAACTTCTTTGTGCAGCTCGCGATTCTCTGGTTCTAGATTATCCATCTTCTTTCTGAAATTGGCCTGAGTATTGTACCAGTGAGATAACTTGCTGAATGAAGTAAAGAAGCTCGGCAAGACACCTAGATATGAACATAAATGCAAGAAGTATATACAATATGATGCATGATATGCAATGCACATGATTTATTTTATGATTAATATTTCAAGGAACTCAAAGATTTATAGACAATTTGTAAATATTAAAGTACTAACACATTTGAAATACTGGAAATCTCATTACAACTTTTTTAGTACAAGTTTCAATAATCCCAAGTACAAGATAAGATAAAATCTAAGATCCTAAGAAAGAAAATATGATGAAGATCACTCCACATACTGACGTTTCCATGTGAATCTTGCAATCTGAGCCTTCAACTGCTTATTCTCTTCTGCATACATATTGGTGACCTGTTTCCAATCACCAGAGTTGGGAAGTGAGCAACTAGGTCCTGACTGAGCTCTATAGGAAAATAAATCCTATTGCTTATCCATCATCTCTGTAACACGACTCTCGATAATCTCAATCAGATCATCTTTCTCCTTTTAGTCTGCTCGGTAGGATACCTCTAAAGTCTGGCACTTATTCTTCCAAGCTTCTTTTTCCTGCTGCATCCTGACTAGAGCAATTTAAAGCTCTTCCACATCGTCTAATAGGGGAGGAGTGGTCTTCACAAACATATCAGGCATGGGTGCTTCACGGGAATACAACATCTTCAACTGGATGGCTCTTTCTTGTACCAACTAAAGATAAGTCTCCAAAGAAACAGCCCATCTAGGTCCCAAGTCCTTCCTGCTTTTCCTGTGAATGTGATGCTAAGCCTTCGCAATATCCTCTTTAGCTTACTTATGAAACTCTCCCTCTTTAAGGAAGAAGCCACTCAAATGAATACTATTTGGCTTATCCCTCATCAGATATCCAAGTTATCACCGTGCAAGAACATGATTGTAGTTAATTCCTCCCTTTGTACCAAGAAGAGGTACATTGGTGAAACTACCATAACTATCGACAATCTCCTCATCATAGTAAGCCTGATGATACCAAATGATATCTGAATAAGTGAGGGCGATAACCTTTGGAGCCTAACGAGGTTCCTTCCTGACATCCTGAAAGCATCAGACCTAGGTAAATGAGAAATAAACCACTGATACAACAAAGGCGTGCGACAAATGATCATCCCTCCTTGGTAAGAATCTCAAAGATGAATAGAATAATAAGCATCACCCAATAATGTAGGGATTGGGTTCCCAATCATAAAGATCCTGATGGCATTGATATCCACAAATTTGTCGACATTGGGGAATAAGAACAATCCATAAGCAAGTAGAGCAAAGATGGCCTCAAAAGCAACCGTACTCTTCATCCTAGCAAAGTAGAGAGATTTCTCTAACAAGAACTGAGCGGGCAAACCTCTAATCCCTCCTTTGGTAGTCATGTGGGCTTTAACCTCAGACTTCCCTAAATAGATCAAAGCAGCAATCTCATGGGATTTTGACTCCCCCTCCAAACCAGTAAAAGGAACAGGATCGGTAATAGGTAAACCCAGCAGATAAGAATACTCTTCCAATGTAGGCATCAACTGATAATCGGGGAAAGTAAAGCATCGATACATCGGATCATAGAACTGGACTAAAGTCGAGAGAATACCCTCCTTCATCCTGAGCTTTATAAGAGAATGATGGACCCATACTTCCTCCAAAAATTTGTAGAACTCTCGATCTCGGGAATCAGATTTATCAACTCATCTATCTTGGGATCTTTGAAATTGTACTTCTTAGTCTTTCTTTTTCCAGAATCCATGGTCAAAAAGTACCTGAGATATTCACAAAGAGACAACTTTTAAGTCCCTTGAAACAAAATGTTTTTCAGAAGATGCTCATGGGTGCATGAATGTATGATGCAACAATCACAGACAAGATCACAAACATAGGGTTCATAGGTTCAACGTCACGAGCATGAGGTCGAAGGTACTACCCATAAGGTATGATCTAAAAGTTTATCACTTGACTAACAAGGTTCTAAGAGGTAATAAGAGGTTCCCAGAGTCTACATCCTTCCTTCAGATATTACTAACGTCCCGGTTGACTCGGTAATTAGCAATATTCTCAAGAAAAACTCGTCCGAGCGTATTATCGCATGACAACCATTTCCAGATTACTCCATCATAGCTTCCGCACTACACATAAAAGGCCAATATGGATTAAAGGTTCTATGGTCCTCAGTTTCAGTAGGCTCCCAGGTCGAAAGCCGTACGTCTTCCCAATTACTCAGTAAATGACACTACAGTCAAAGGGGCCTCCACTGAGTGGGGGATCTCATGTCTCCTTTTTTGGGATTACTCCCTCAAAGTTAACATGACTATACCACCCGTCCTATCTTAGGTTTGCCAAATTCCGGGTATAGGACTTATGAGAAATCATCAAGCACCCTGAAAACTAGAAAAGTCTAGACAAGCATATATACAACACATAATATACAACAAACAATAACATATATACATATAAGCAAAGATAGGCTCAACCCACTTAGGGATGGACCAGCAATAAGTCGATCTTTCCCCAGTGAAGTCACCATTTTTCTGTAGCAGTAAAAATGTTGAGACTAAGCCATTGGATTGACTTGACTCGCACATATCAAAATAAGAATCGCCACCGTGCTTTATTGTTTCCAAAGGAATGGGAAAAGAGAGAATAACCCAAAAGGGTGTGAGAGAATATAAGTTCGGGGGTTGGTTATGCAAAGGGAAGGTATTAGCACCCTAAATATCTATGGTACTCCACAGGAACCTCTTTGAAAATATGTGTATTTGGGCTATAAATTTTGTATATAAAAATAGATTGTGGGGATTAGAAAAGAATTATTTTTATAATTTTTTCACCCACCTCAGTTGCGAACCTTTAGTGCCTACGTACCACCTTCTGATCAATAGGGGATCAGGGTACTCGTAGTTCACCTTTAAAAAATTTTAAAACACAAGTGTGTTGGTTAATTTTAATAGATGGGACATTTTAGAAAGCTTAGGATTTCCTCTAAACAACCCTTTTGGTTTCATCTCAATTGGATCTTCCATGTTCATGTAAGGAGCTTTGACCCAAAAGGTGTTTTTGTTGACTTTTGAAGAGCACCTATAATGTCTGAATTTATATCTTTTCATGAGTTAATTTCTTGAACTTGAGGGTTGATGATGAGTTGTAGGGAATCGAATCCTCTTCAAAATGAGCCTTTGATGGGAAATTTATGATAAAGTATGAGAAAGTTATGCCTGGTCAAAGTTTGGTTGACTTTTCCTATAGAAACCCTAATTTAGCAACTTTTGAGTTGTGATGAATTAGGAGCATTCCTTGAGGAATCATGATCATCCCTTGATCAAATGATGGATATCAATTCAAAATATTGATGTTGACAAAAAATCTTGAAGTTTGACTGTATGTGGGTCACAGTTGACTTTTGACCTAGTATAGTTGATTTTCAAGCATTTGAGTAGTTGACTGTGAAAACTTCTTGTACAAGGAATGAAACTTGGCATGGATGATCTTGAGAACATATTAGGGCTATGGAAACCATTTAGGACCCTTGGAACTCAAACATCTTGATGAGGAATGAAACCCTAATTTGAGGCTCATTGTCTTAGGAGGAGGACTTGTCTGGTCAATCCTTAGGCATCCTTGGGCAAGTTGAGGACCTCTAGGAGTATGTTTTGAATAAAATGAGAGGGAAAAATTTGGGGTACAACAACTGCCACTATTCAATCTTCTTAAACCTGAGGATGTAGATTGGTTGGTCTGCCTATCGTGATCTGTAGGTGGAAGATGATTGAACACTAGAGTGTCCAGAAATTTGCACTCGCATAAATAATTATGATTGGTGATATTGGGAATGGGCTTACAGATGCCATTTGGAAGTCAACAGAGAATCGTTGGAGATGGGCTTAAAGATGCAATCCAGAAAAGATATCGGTTGCATAAGAGATTCCTTTGCAAGAGTTCATGTACCTACCGATGAGAAGGACTTCGCCGGGGAATGTTGATTTATGTCTTTTGAAATAGAGTCTAAGAGCTTCGGTTGTCCATTACTATATTAGGGAATTAACTCTTAATTGAGGAGGTGGAAGTAAACTGTATGTCTGGTTAGGGTCCAGGCTGCACAGCGATTTACTGGGGAAATGTGAAACCATACGTATCTTGTCAGGTCTAGGTCTTATAGTGTTGTAAACTGTTGTCTGGAGATAAGAGAGAAGGTACCTGGATAGTAGGGTTACTTCGAAATGAAAGCCTGGATAGTAGGGATATGAGATGGAACCTGGGACATTGGGTTACTTCGAAATGAAAGCCTGGATAGTAGGGTTGTGAGAAGGAACCTGGATAGTAGGGTTACTTCAAGACGGGAGCCTGGATAGTAGGGCTTATGGGAAGGAACCTGGATAGTAGGGTTACTTCAAGATGAAAGCCTAGATAGTAAGGCTTATGGTAAGGAACCTGGATAGTAGGGTTACTTCAAGATGAAAGCCTGGATAGTAGGGCTTATGGGAAGGAACTTGGATAGTAGGGTTACTTCAATATGAAAGCCTCGATAGTAGGTCTTATGGGAAGGAATCTAGACAGTAGGGTAACTTCAAGATGAAAGCCTGGATAGTAGGGCTTATGGGAAAGAACTTGGATAGTAGGGCTACTTCAAGATGAAAGTCTGGATAGTAGGGCTTTTGGGAAGGAACCTGGATAGTAGGGTTACTTCAAGATGAAAGCCTGGATAGTAGGGATTATGGGAAGGAACCTAGATAGTAGGGTTACTTCAAGATGATAGCCTGGATAGTAGGGCTTATGGGAAGGAACCTGGATAGTAGGGTTACTTCAAAATTAAAGCCTGGATAGTAGGGCTTATGGGAAGGAACCTGGATAGTAGGGTTACTTCAATATGAAAGTCTGGATATTAGGGCTTATGGGAAGGAACCTGGATATTAGGGTTACTTCAAGATAAAAGCCTGGATAGTAAGGCTGCTTCATTTGATCGTGTAGATTAGTTGACCCGTTTGGTTTTGGGAACTGATTTTCCATAAGTTGTTTGCAGATGTGACATGTATAACAACTGGGATTATTGATGACAATTGTCTTTCCTGAAAAGATAATAGGGTTAATTACATGCGATGCATGAAATGCATTATGGGATGATGTTCAAAAAATAAATGAGATTATGCTGTATGTGATATGTATGCGCATGTAATGACGCGTGAACACAAGATGCTACTATGACATATCCGAGTCTGGGAAAATAAATCCCTGACTGCTGCTGGAGAGTATTGGAGATAGAATTCTTGACTGTTGTAGAAAACCGTGGTTCTTCTACTTCCGCTGGGGACGGTGAACGGAGATGACTATGCTGGAGATTTGCTCCTTGTCCACGGATATTCTGCCGGGGTAAGACTCCGCTTGAGAATAACTCTACGGGGAATTAGCTTTGTTGGGGGATTGAGCTTCTTTATTAAGAGAAATAAACTTTGTTCGGGAGAAAACTTTATGACCTGCTTGCGATTATGAAATTCGACTAGGGAATATAGATGTAAGTTTTCTGAAGGAACCTGGATGGGGAGAGTACTTCCTGATTTGGGGAAGCTGATGTCAATGCTCTGATTACCTCTACTCTGTGGGGAGTACATATGTCACGGGGTTGTATGCACTGATGACTTTGTTTCAAAGTTGTCTCTGCCCTGATACCTGCTGGACAGAGTAACTGTCGGGTTTGACATTTTTTAGGTTTGCCCCTGTTTCTTAAGTTACGAGCAATTGTCTTTCTGTTTCCTATACCAACATTTATTAAACACAATCATATTGAAATGCATATGTCAAGAACAAATCACTGGACGTTTTTGCAAAACAAAACATAAAGAGAAAAACAAATGGTTTTTTAAAAAATGACTTACATTAATTTTTGAAGTTGGCCTATAACAGGCATTTTTGTACAAGGAAGCTAACGCTCTAGTAAGAGAATGCCGCCGTAAAAATTGGATCTATACAATATTGTGTACAACAAAAGGAAAACAACTATGTGCAATAATCCCATTGAGTTTAAATTCTGCTATTGTCGCTATGTCTTCGAGCGTCTCATCAGTTTGCTGCTTGTCTGAAGCTGATTAGACTGTTTGGTTCCCTTCGAGCTTGATAGTTGATACTGAGGTCTGGTTGCAAGGTGATCCAATGGGACATAGTGATACGCTTCACATCCCTAACTTTTTCCTGGACTTCTCTTTCGGGTTTTAAGTCCACCGGGATATCGTTTTTTGCCCAAGCCGCCTTTTCAGGTTTTCGACTTGCCAGGTGTACAATTTTTTTTCATTTTCATCCCTTATTTTTGCTCGAACCCTTTTGGTTCACCGGGAAGCCCTTATTTTTTCCTAGGCCAGTCAACCTAGCGGGTCTTTTATCATGCATATTATCTTTTCACTATGTTCGTATTGACAGGGTGAGGAAGGTCGTCACCGTCCATGGTGGTAAGAATCATGGCTCCACCCGAAAAAATGTTTTTAATCACAAATGGCCCTTCGTATGTGGGAGTACATTTTCCCCTGGGATCACCTTGCGGCAGTATGATGCGCTTGATTACTAGATCCCCGACTTGATACTCTTGGCGTCTGACTTTTTTGTTAAAAGCCTTGATCATTTGTTTTTGATACATTTGACCATGACAGGCAGTAGTAAGTCTCTTCTCATCGATCAGATTCAGTTGGTCAAGTTGAGTCTGGATCCAGTCGTCTTCATTCAAACTCGCATCTTTCATAATCCTTAAAAAAGGGATCTAGACCTCAATGGGTAGGACTACCTCCATGCCATATACCAGAGAGTAGGGTGTTTCCCCTATTGACGTTCGTGCGGAGGTGCGGTACCCATGAAGAGAAAATGGTAACATCTCGTGCCAGTCTTTGTATGTCACCGTCATCTTTTGTATAATCTTCTTGATGTTCTTGTTAGTCGCTTCAATAGTGCCATTCATCTTCGGCCTGTAGGGAGAAGAGTTATGGTGATGTATCTTGAATTGCTTATATAGTTTGGTGATTATCGTGTTGTTGAGATTTGTACCATTGTCAGTGATAATTCTCTCTGGAACACCATACCGACAGATCAGGTTATGCCTGATAAACCGCGCCATAACATTCTTGGTAACAGTAGCAAAGGAGGCAGCCTCAACCCATTTTGTGAAGTAATCAATGGCCACCAGGATGAAGCGATGCCCATTGGAAGCGGTAGGTCTGATTTCCCCGATCATGTTGATGCCCCACATTGCAAAGGGCCAAGGAGTCGTCAAGACATTCAAAGGAACCGAAGGCAATGCACCTTGTCAGCATAGATCTAGTTTTGATCCAAACATACATATCAACTTGTTTTGATCTCGTGAGTATGATGGTATCCATCTTTTGCCCTGATTTTACCTGTATTAAAAAGCCCTAAAACACAACCTTAAACCCTAATAATGGCAGTTGTCCATACATACGTCAAAACTCATAATTAATCATACAAATACATTCTAAATGATGATACAAACATGAAGGTATGCTTAGAAATTTTTAATCATGCGCGTATAGTCAGAATCAAATTCAAGAACAAGGGAAAACCGTGATGCTGTGAGATAAGGATTCCTGGAGCTTTTATGCATGCAAACGATATTGTTAGCTTCAGGAGGTTCCCAGGAGTGGATTTGTGGCTTTGAAACCCCTTGAATCGCCCTCTAAATCAAAAATTTATCACCACTTTTTTGTCAAAAATTGGAGTTTTTTCTGGACTTGTGGAGGCAGCCTTTTCGTCTCCTCTAGGTCTGGCAATATTGTGTATATTTATTAGAAGGCATTAGGTCAACAAAAACAGATGCAATCTTGGAAAATCATGGAGAAAAGATTTGATTTGTTCCTTGCATTATTTATATCTAAAACAAACCCAATCATGCCACTCTTATTCCAATCAGCCTTTGCACGATTTGATCTTTGTTTGACAGCATATATCATCTTCATTCAATGCCAAAATCATCCCAAAAGTAACTTATATGATTTATTTTGATTTTATTTGAATTTTAAATGAATAAAATCACAATAAATTAAATAAATATGTGAATGAGGCATGGAGTGGTTCATGGGTCGTAGACCATGTTAGGAACAAGCTCCAAACTTGAAAAGATAGGCCCATGTGGAGAGAATGCAATTTTGGGCATTGTTGACTTTGTGCAAATTTCCAAAAATGGCCAACTTTGACAATGCATATCTTCCTCAATTTTGATCCTAGGAGGGTGTTCTTGGACTTTTTAGAAAGCTTAGGATGTCCTCTAAACAACCCTTTTGGTTTAATCTCAATTGGGTCTTCCATGTTCACGTGAGGAGCTTTTACCCAAAAAGTGTTTTTGGTGACTTTTAAAAAGCACCTATAATGTCTGAATTTATATCTTTTCATGAGTGCATTTCTTGAACTTAAGGGCTGAAGATGAGTTGTAGGGAATTGAGTCTTCTTCAAAATGAGCCTTGTATGGGAAATTACTGATAAAGTATGAGAAATTTATGCCTGGTCAAAGTTTGGTTGACTTTTCCTGTAGAAACCCTAATTTAGCAACTTTTGAGTTTTGATGAATTAGGAGCATTCCTTGATGAATCATGATCAACCCTTGATCAAATGGTGGATATCACTTCAAAATGTTGATGACAAAAAATCTTGAAGTTTGACTATATATGAGTCACAGTTGACTTTTGACCTAGTACAGTTGATGTTCAGGCATTTGATCAGTTGACTGTGCAAACTTCTTGTGCAAGGCATGAAACTTGGCATGGATGATATTGAGAAGATAATAGGGCTATGGAAACCATTTAGGACCCTTAGAACTCAAACATCTTGATAAGGAATGAAACCCTAATTTGAGGCTCATTGTCTTAGGAGGAGGACTTGTCTGGTCAATCCTTAGGCATCCTTGGGCAAGTTGGGGACCTCTAGGAGAATGTTTTTAATAAAATGAGAGGGGAAATTTTGGGGTACAACAGCTGCCCCTGTTTAATCTTATTAAACCTGAGGAAGTTGATTGGCTGGTCTGCCTTTGGTGATCTGAAGGTGGAAGATGATTGAACACTAGAGTGCCCAGAAATTTGCACGCGCATAAAATAATACTGATTGGTGATATTGGGAATGGGCTTACATATGGCATTTGGAAGTCGACAGAGAATCGTTGGATATGGGCTTAAATATGCCATCCAGAAAAGATATCAGTTGCATAAGAGATTCCTTTGCAAGAGTTCATGTACCTGCCGTTGAGAAGGACTTCGTCGGGGAATGTTGATTTATGTCCTGGGAAATAGAGTCTAAGAGCTTCGATTGTCCATTACTCTACTGGGGATTTAACTCTTAATTGAGGAGGTGGAAGTAAACTGCATGTCTGGTCAGGGTCCAGGTTGCACAGCGATTTATTATGGAAATCTGAAACCATCCATGTCTGGTCGGGTCTAGGTCTTACAATGCTGTAAACTGTTGTCTGGAGATAAGAGAGAAGGAACCTGGATAGTAGGGTTGCTTCGAAATGAAAGTCTGGATAGTAGCACTATGAGAAGGAACCTAGTTCGTAGGGTTACTTCGAAATAAAATCCTAGATAGTAGGGCTATGAGATGGAACTTGGGTCGTAGGGTTACATGGAAAAGAAAGCCTGGATAGTAGGGCTATGAGAAGGAACCTGAGTCGTAGGTTTACTTCGGCATGAAAGCCTGGATAGTAGGGCTATGAGAAGGAACCTGGGTCGTAGGGTTACTTCGGAATGAAAGCCTGGATAGTAGGGTTACTTCAAGATGAAAGCATGGATAGTAGGGTTGCTTCGAAATGAAAGCCTGGATAGTAAGGCTATGAGAAGGAACCTGGGTCGCAGGGTTACTTCAAAATGAAAGCCTGGATAGTATGGCTATGAGAAGGAACTTGGGTCGTAGGGTTACTTCGAAATGAAAGCCTGGATAGTAGGGCTATGAGAAGGAACCTGGATAGTAGGGTTACTTCAAGATGAAAGCCTGGATAATAGGGCTTATGGGAAGGAACCTGGATAGTAGGGTTACTTCAAAATGAAAGCCTGGATAGTAGGGCTTATGGGAAGGAACCTGGATAGTAGGGTTACTTTAAGATGAAAGCCTGGATAGTAGGGCTTATGGGAAGGAACCTGGATATTATGGTTACTTTAAGATGAAATCCTAGATAGTAGGGTTTATGGGAAGGAACCTGGATAGTAGGGTTACTTCAAGATGAAAGCCTAGATAGTAGGGCTTATGGGAAGGAACCATGATAGTAGGATTAATTCAAGATGAAAGCCTGGATAGTAGGACTTATGGGAAGTAACCTGGATATTAGGGTTACTTCAAGATGAAAGCCTGGATAGTAGGGCTTATGGAAGGAACCTGGATAGTAGGGTTACTTCAAGATGAAATCTTAGATAGTAGGGCTTATGGGAAGGAACCTGGATAGTAGGGTTACTTCAAAATGAAATCCTGGATAGTAGGGCTTATTGGAACGAACCTTGATAGTAGGGTTACTTGAAGATGAAATCATGGATAGTAGGGCTTATGGCAAGGAACCTGGATAGTAGGGTTACTTCAAGATGAAAGCCTGGATAGTAAGGCTGCTTTATTTGATCGTGTAGATTAGTTGACCCGTTTGGTTTCGGGAACTGATTTTCCATAAGTTGTGTGCAAATGTACATGTATGATTGCTGGGATTATTTATGACGATTGCCTTTCCTGAAAAGATAACAGGGTTAATTATATGCGATACATGAAATACATTATGGGATGATGTTCACAAAATAAATGAAATTATGCTGTATGCGATATGTATGCGCATGTAATGACGCGTGAACACGAGATACTAGTATGACATATCCGAGTCTGGGAAAATAAATCCCTGACTGCTGTTGTACCCCAATTTTCCCCCTAAGATTCCTCATCACACTTTGTACATTTCACATATAGCATTGGTCTCATGGTTATAAGATCGAAGCGCCTTGGCATTAGGGTTTCTCTCTCTGAATGGAGGCTGTCGTCTTGCTCAAAATTGATTCAATTGGTGCTTTAATTATTCTTGGTATGAGATTAGGGTTTTGGATCTCAAGCAACATAGATGTCTTCACTAGCAGGATTTCTCGAGATATAAGGTTGTCTTCATCATAATTTCTTCGGGAAGAGTGCTTTAGAGTTTACCGTGTGTTCAAAATTTCATCATGTATTCATTGAGAATATTCTGAAGTCAGAGTTTTGTTCATCTCACTATCTTAAGCCTTCTTCATTAGTGTACACTCAGAGCAATATCATTTAGGGTTCTTCCTATCTTACTCAGAGCTCGGTATTAGATCCTCAACGGAAGTTCATCGTGCTAGGTTTTCTCCTTAAGGCTACACGAGTCGCCATCTATTCTTTATCATGTAGATCCTCCTTTTTGTTAATTTATCTGTGATTCATTTCTTCTCAAGAAGTCTAGAAGATTGAACCATGTTTCTCTTCTTATGGTGAGACTTGCCGAATGATTAAGTGTGGCTCTGGATTTTCAGCTAATATTTTATTGATTAAAGATCAACTATATGGCGTGTTAATTCAAAAGAGTTTAGGCTCACTCATGTGAGTTATTTGGAACTCAAGACTCATCAATCAAGTACAAGAATCTCAAAGTCTAAATGATTCAGGCGTTCATGTTTCTTGGAATTTAAGGTCTTATCCAAAGTTAAACTTCTACCAAAATTGTTCAAGATCTATATGTACTTCAAGAGGTAATTCAAGATTGATTTTTTATCCAATTCCTTGTGGATATATTCTTGTGGCGTTTTCGAACATCAAGCATGGAATACAAGCTAGTTAATCCACAAGAGCTTAAATAAAAATAAGAGGGATTCAAGTCCAATGTCATTTCTATGATGCAAGGCATTATAAAGGCCATTAAAGCTACAACCAAAGGAAAAGACTTGGAATTTTCAAATGAAAATGGAGTGAAACAATGGAGAGGCGCCTTTCTTTATTTGTCGTGTTTCAAATCGCCCCATTACAAAACTAAATACTCGCTACACTTTCAAAATCATTACATCATCACAAGTCCTTTACACCATACCAAGAAATACATCAATTTTGTTCAAGAATAATCCTAATGTCCTAAAAAAATGTACTTCCTTCGATCTACATTTTATGCAAGCTATCTTTATAAGACTTCACTTGATTTCCTCCAAAACCATGATATTACACCTTCACAAACTATCAAAACAGTTCCAGGCCTGCACCAAACATGAATCCAAATCGTGGCAGCCCTGCTGTATTCACAAACACAATAAATAGCTCAGTTCAACAGTCCACAAGTTCAATCAGAAAAATAGTTTAGCAGCCTGCTATACATTTAACATTCATCCAGAAAATCAGTTAAGGGTCATCATCATCAGTGCATACCAATTTGAGTCAAAGCAGAAAAATACAATGCAATTTATTTTCACACTCAGACTCGATTTACATTTGGCATCATGTCCAATAAATCAGAGCAATATATCATAGTTCAGCTACAAAATTAAAACCTATCAAAAACCTGCACCATTGCAAAGTAGCCAAAAATAATTCAAACAGCCACGAGTCGTCGTGTATCCCTTAACTGAAACATTTCATCACCAATTTAACAGCTTAAAACATACAGCCTGCAAAACAGATGCAAATTCAACAATGAAATTCATAAATTTCAGACTGAGAGCTAACATTTGAAATCGTAATGCACAACGACTCGCCCCTGTCCAATTAATATTCTATTACTAACCTTCAAATTCCTACTGTTCACCAAGTAACTCTCATCAATTTCCATCCAGCATTTTTTTTAACTAGTCAGCATAAAGTTATCCTACTAACACTTGACAACCCCTAACTGATATAACCATAACATACATATTAACTCAATTTTCATAACCAAGATCCAAAACCTCTCAACTTACTTTGGTCCCAGCCTTATCCACCTAAGCTAATTCCAAAACCTCTAACTGATAAAAATCCCTAACTTCCTTTCCCAAAAACTAACTCTCTAACTGTTTCCTAACCACCTCTAACCATGTGGTAACCTCTAACAGAATTCCCAACTAATTGTCAACAACATAATAAAAAGGGTAGGAGGAAGGTTGGAAAAGAGGACGGCAAATTCAAAACAGAATAAAGAGAATCCAACAACCTTTAACAGAAATCTCTAACAGCTCCAAACTTGGTAACAAACTTCTAACAGATTCCTAACCAACTTTCTATCCTCTAACTCACCCTCTAACAAACTTCCAAGAGATATAACAGAAAGGGAGAGAGGGGGATTCAGGGACGAAAAAAACTCACCAAAGAAAGAGGTAACAAACTTCTCTTAAGATTTTCCAATCTCTCTGCACAGGCTTCATCTGGATTTTCTCTGTAACAAACAACTCTATTCTCTGCAAGATCTTCATCACCATTCTCTAAATCTAAAAACCACAGAACCTTCATCAATATCTATATTCACCTCCATCTTCTTGCAACCTCTACACTCTTCATCAGTCTGCAACCTACGATCTTCATCAAATATCATCAACATCGCGATTTGCAACAAAGCCTCTATGCATCTGCAACAGCCTCACCAACGTAACCACATCAACAACGTTGCAACATTGTCACTCTCCATCATCCATAAATCCAAAGAAACGAGATGAAGAGGAAGTGAAGTAAAAGAAGCAAACGAAAAATACCTAGAGATTTCTCCTTCGTCCGCATCGAATTTGAAGAAGCATTGAACTTGTATTCTGGTAGGTAAGTCTTGCTTTACTCACTTCTTTAGCATAAATTCCATTTTGTTGTTGAGACGAACCGAAAGATTGGAGCAGAGCATGATCGTGAGGCGATAATGAGGCGAAATCTGAGATGAGATTGCGTCTGAAGCACGAGAGAGAACGAAGAGAGTTGAGGTGAAGAGATATGATACGGTTGTGCATGGTGATGTGGTGAATCGGAAAAGGTGAGTTGGAGGTGGAGACGGCGGCGTGGTTGAGAAAGAAGAGAGGAGAATCATCTTCACGAAAAAGCTGTACAACCAGAACCTCTTTAACCCTATCCTTTCTAAACCTACATTGTTTCTCCATGTTCATTTTTAATTTCGTTAATTTCTTGTTTTGTTTATTAATAAATAGAATAATAAATATGAAAAAATGGAATAAAGAAGTGAATTAGTTTTTGGACTAAGCTTGTTTTTATCTTTTAGCTGGGCCAAACCACATGCTCCCCCTAAGCCCAATAGCTTTTTTTTTTGGTATAACAAAGAATAATTGGAACAAAAACTGATTGTGGACCTAGCAGTTTGGGCTTAATGCCAATATTTCCTACACACCTGTTTCTAGGCCTTGCACCTCCTGTTGCATTCATGTGCTATTTTCTTGTTAATTCATTTTTTTAATTTTTAATTTTTGCAATTGTTTGTGTGATTTCTTCATGATTTTGACTATTTTTCCATATGATAAAACAATAAAAAATACGTAGAATTTAGGAATTCCTCTTAATTTTTTTTTAGATAATAAACCACAAAATCAATAAAAAAATTTAGGCTTTTTATTTGATTTTAGGAAATTAATTCATAATCTTTTGATTACTTGAAAATTTAGATTCACCTTTGTTTGTTGAGCTGAGTCTTATGCAGGTTCATTATTTTATATGCAGATGTGTTTTGGATTCCGATTGTGATTTATTTTCATATCGACGAAGTTTCGACACCTATTCCAAATATTCAATCTTTGACTGTTTGTTTGTTGATGCCAGCTCGCGCGAAGTATCTCAGATTTCTTTACTTTGGTTGCGCTTTTTGCGGAAGTCATTGTTCGTTTGGTATTATACTGTTTCCAAGTTATATTTCCGCGTTTATCTCTTTTCTAGATATCATGAGAAGTAGGAAATAAAGAGTGTGCACTCAAAGTCGCTGTTTAAAGACCTGTAGCAGGCATTCCGCACTTCATTTCTTATATGTGTTGTGCATGTGTTTGTTCCCTCTCTTGTTGATCAATGAGTCACTCAATTTAGAAATTGAGATCACGACTTCGCTCTCAGTGCATGCTCCCTATAGGATTTTATCGCTTTCCTTTATTTCTTGTTGATCGATGAGTCACTCAATTTAGAAATTGAGATCACGACTTCGCTCTCAGTGCATGTTCCCTATAGGATAGTATGTTAGACTTTCTTTGACATGCTAATTTAGATAGGATCCCTCATTGTATGAAAACATTAGGTTAGAGATAGGTTAGTCTCCTTTAGATGTTTTCTTCCCGTTTTTGCATAATTGCATTTAAAAATAAAACTTATTTTTTCTTGGCAAATATATAAGAAATGCTAATCATACAAAAATTCTTTTCTTGATAAAAAATACCAACCATGATGCGGTGGGAAAAACTGACTGTTTTTGGAATGTTGGTTTGTGTTTTGCGTTTTGTGTTTGCAAAATGCCGCGGTAAGCAAGAGTCGCCACCAACTTTTATTTTATCCAACAAGGAAAGGAAAAAAGCACAGAAAAATTCCCTTTTCGAGATTATCTCTGAGTACGGGGGGTAGATTATAGAAAGGGAAGGTGTTAGCACCCTTTCTATCCGTGGTTATCCACGGGCTCTTAGGTACTTGCTCAATTGTTTTCAAACTTGTTTTCTTTGTGCTTGTGGGTTTGAAAAAGTTTTTGTTTTAAAACTTTGATATAACTCTTGCTTCTGTCCTCAAGAGTGTAATGAAGTGTTTTGAAAACTTTGTTCGAAAAGGAGTGTAAGTGTGAAAAAGTTTTGTTTTTGAAAGAGCAAGTATCTAAGAACCATCTACCTACTCGAAAAAAGAATCGTTCAATGCTAATTTCCTTTAGACAATGCTATCCCACTATTAGTGAGTAGGTAGCACCGTCATTGGAGTTTAAGGGTCAATTCGAATGAGGGACATACGGTCACTAAAGCAATGTTAGGACGCCTTAGCGGTAACCCTAATGTCTTAGATCATTTGTTTGAGGCAACAATATCCGAGGCAACCATTTCAAGGCGACTATGATCTTTTAGACAAGAGGACGACTTCTAAAACGACCTATACTCAATAAACATGTACGAAGGCAACCAAGTGGGGTGTACCCTAAGAGTGCGCATGTGAGAGTGTGTCATTTTCAGTTATTTCTATCTTTGTACATGTTAAGGGTGATCTAATTTGATTTTAAGATTAAGCATTCAGTCTTGTCATGCATACCCTATTAACAAACATTTAGCAGTTATAATTTGCGGAATTAAAATGCAGAATTTAAATTACAAGGCGTCGGGTATTTATATCGCCAAACACAACCCTTGAAAAACAAAATAAAGCGGTAAAAATAATTAAATGTCCTATTTAACTATTACAATCCGTAATCAGATACATAATTGGATAACAATAAATAAAGCGCGCGGGAAATCAAATCGAGTGCGAAATTTAGGGTTTTGACCCTTTTGAAAGAAAATTGTTTTTTTGTTGTTTTGTTTTAAGAAAAGTAATTAACTCCTAAATTAAATAACTAATTTAATTAATGAAAAAAATTATTTATGACATATTTTTTTTGTTATTTTAAGAAAGAAAATAAAATAATTGAATTAGTAGTTAAAACCTAATTAAGTCTAATTAATTAATTAATTTATTTACAAAATAGGTTAAAGTTTGCTAGAATTGAAAACCTAATTAATTAATTAGTGTTTATTAATAAAAATGAATTCTAAAATGTTATTAGATAAAAATATTTTTTTTGATGATTTTTGATAAAAGGAAAAAAATGATTGTTTAGTAATTAACTAAAATAAAATAAAATAACTAAATAAATAAAATAGAAAATATGATAAAAGGGAAGAAATGGGCCTTTTTGGAGATGCAAGGAGCATTTTTGCAGGTTCGTTAGAAGCTGGCTCGTTTGACTTTTTGGATATGGTACACACGCGTTGATTGGCTCTTTGGTGGACCTCCAATCACTAGCCATTAGATCGGGCCATTGGCCATCTGGCGCTTGGATTGATGAAGGAGCATGGTATGGATCAAGCCTGAGCATGCATGCAATTACCTGAAAAATATGAAGAAAACACAAATTGCTGGAGGCTTGGATCAAACCTCTGACCTCCAGCACTTGGAACCTTTATGGCTTAGGTGGCAACCACTGAAGCACGTTGTTGTTTTGTTATTAATAATACAAATAATATATATTATATAAAAAACAAAACAATTGCCAGAAAGTCAAAAAACGCGCGCAATTATTTGAATTGGCTAATGGACGGACGACACGTCTTCATCCCTGTCCTCCCAACGCTGTAACATTACCTGCGGATTTTTATCCGCAGCAAAGGACGCAGCTTCATCTTAAAATCGTCCTCAGGCAATGTAAACAACTTCCAAGAACATGGTTGAATTCGTCATGATCTCCTGATCTCAACCATGTCCTTCATATGGACCAATTGCACCTGTAGCAGAAAACCCTAAAAACGAACAAAGAACCCTAGCTATGGTGATTCTTCATACAGAGCACATAAATGAAATTGGCTATTACCAATAGTTTGCAAATGATGTGAGGGTTAAGGATATGCAATTATTTCATGAAAACGATGTCTAATTCCAGAGATACGAAATCAAACACAGGGAGGATTTGCGTGAGACTTACAGTGCATACAAGGGCCTGATAATGCTTGGTTTGGATCCAGTTAGCTTGTGTGTGTTGCCAGGAATCGATTGGTACCAATATCCAACTTTAAAAACGCCTCTAGCTTTGACTTTGATCTCCAACTTTTTTATGATTTTTTGCAAAGTTGTCCTGCCTCCATAAGTGTTCTCTAACCCTGATTTTCGTGTGCTTTTCTGGCTTATGTATGGTACATTGGATTAGGGTAGTATTTGTGGTTCAAATCTTGCACTATCAATGATTGCATATTTGATTTGATTCCCCATGAAAACATTTCCAAATTTGATCTAAATCATATATTCTTGTAAACAATTCCTTTGATACGAATTTGATTCACATAATAGCTGTATTTGGAGCCTGAAATAGCCAAAAAATCATGTGTTATAAATGCTTTAGATTTTATATGATTTTATTTGATTTAAAATGAATTAATTCAAACAAAAATCAAATTAAATAATAAAAATGTGATATGGACACATGGCTGGAGCTAGGGAATGTGGTAAATGATGCAAACTCAAATCAAGTGAAAAATAATGGGCCCATTTGGCAAAATTTGATGTTTTGGGGATAGTTGACTTTTGGCAATTTTGCAAAAAAAGTCCAACTTCAACAATGCATAACTTCTTCAATTTTGAACTTTTGGAGGTGTTCTTGGACTTTTTAGAAAGCTTGAGATGTCCTATAATAAACCCTTTTGGTCTCATATCATTTTGATGTTCCATGCTCATGTTATAAGCTTTGACAAAAAAGGTGTTTTTGTTGACTTTAAAAAATGACCTATAATGTCCAAATTCATAACTTCTTGTGAGTGCATATTTTTAACTTGGGGTGTGAATATGGATTGTAGGGAATTACATACTCTTCAAAACGAGATTTGAATGGGTCATTTATCATAAAGTATGAGAAAGTTATGCTTGTCAAAGTTGGGTTGACTTTTCCTGCAAAACCCTAATTTAGAAACTTTTGAATCTTGATGAATTTTGAGCAATCCTTGATGAATCATGATCAACCCTTAATAAAATGATGAAATATCCTTCAAAATGAGAATGTTGACAAAAAATCTTGAGGTTTGACTGTATTTGGATCACAATTGACTTTTGCCCTAGCACAGTCGATTTTTGGACCTTTGAGCAATTGAATGAGCAAAATTCCTATGCAAGGCTTGAAACTTGTCATGAATGATCTTGAGAACATATTAGGGAATTGGGGAACACTTGTTGTCATTTGGACTGAAGGATCTTGATGCAACACAAAACCCTAATTTGGGGTAGACTGCCTTAAGAGAGAGCTTGTCTGACCAACTCTTGAGCTACCTTGAGCCACTTGGAGATTTTTCTTGCAATGCTTTGAGAAATATGGGAGGGAAAATTTTGGGGTACAACAGCTGCCCCTGTTCAATCTTATTAAACCTGAGGATGTAGATTGGCTTTGGAGCCTTTCGTGATCTGAAGGTGGAAGATGATTGAACACTAGAGTGCCAAGAAATTTGCACTCGCATGAAGTGGTATCAGCCTTGTGATGTCGGGAATGGGATTACAGATGCCATTTGGAGATTGCTGACAGGAGGATGGGCTTAAAGATGCCATCTGGAGGAGTGTCGATCGCATAAGAGATTCCTTAGCGAGAGCTTGTATACTTGTTGTCGTGGAAGATTCCGCTAGGGAAGTCTAATTTTGTTGAGATTTAGGAACTTGCCTGTACTTCAGCTGAGAGAACATCTCTGACGAGTTTTAAGAACTTGCCCATAATTCAACTGAGTGGGAAACATCTTCATCGAGATTTAAGAACTTTCCAATAATTCAACTGAGAAAACTCTGCTGAGATTTAGGAACCTGTCTGTAATTCGACGGAGGAACTTTGTCGAGATTTAGGACCTTGTCTGTAATTCAACTGAGGATAATTCTGTTGAGATTTAAGAACTGGTCAGTAATTCGACTTTGGGAAACATCTTCATCAAGATTTAAGAACTTGCACGTAATTCAACTGAGAAAACTCTGCTGAGATTTAGGAACTTGTCTGTAATTCGACAGAGGAACTTTGTCGAGATTTAGGACCTTATCTGTAATTCAACTGAGGATAATTCGGTTGAGATTTAAGAACTGGTCAGTAATTGGAATGAGGGAAACATCTTCATCGAGATTTAAGAACTTGCCCGTAATTCAACTGAGAAAACTCTACTGAGATTTAGGAACTTGTCTGTAATTCGATGGAGGAACTTTGTCGAGATTTAGGACTTTGTCTGTAATTCAACCGAGGATAAATATGTTGAGATTTAAGAACTTGTCAGTAATTCGACTTGGAAAAGCTTCATAGCTTTGAATTTTATGAGATTTTGACCGCATCCTTCCTGAAATGTAAAGATTAGTCGTATGTAATGCATGATATACATCAAGAAATGATGTTCTAAAAATAAATGAGATTGTGTTGTAAGATGCGTATATGCATGTGTCATGATGTATGTAATGTTTTTAGCTGGGGAAATAAATCCCAGATAGCTGCTGGAGAACAGAGTTGAATTCTTCGTTTCTGCTGGAGATAATGGATGAAGATGATTGTGAGAATGAACCTGCAGGAGAGGATAAATCTGTTGGGGAATAAACTGATGAGGAGACTACTCTGTGTGGAAGAGATGCTCTGCTGAGGATTCCACTGATAACTTCCGCTGGGGATGAATTACCGTTGCTGGTGATATTGGATCTTGTTGGGGGATTGAATCCCTGTTTGTGAAAGGAATGAACTCCGCTGGGGAGGATCTTCAGCTGCGACTTTACTGAGGATAACCTTTTAGACTCTAATGGGGGATAATCCTTTGAGCTCTGCTGGGGACAACCTTCCAAAGTCTACTGGGGATGATTCTCCGAACTCCACTGGGGAAACTTTTTCAGACTGTGCTGGGAAAAAATTTCAAATACCACTGGGGATATTTTGTATTTTGCCGGGGAATAGTCTCATACTCCGCTGGGGAATTTTAAGACCTTTCAGTGTTGATGGTAAATAAACTCTGCTTGGGGAGAATATTACCGATTCATTTACAGTTGCAAGTCTTAGCTGGGGAGAGCTATCATTACAGTCTTTTATTACTCTGCGGGGAGTGAATGCACCATGGCCATATTCTTCCACTGAATCTACCTTTGTACCTGGTGGATAGAGTAACTGTAAAGCTTGGGAAAATCTTATATGCCCCTGTTTCTGATATTACAAGTAATAGTCTTTTGTTTCGCATGTAAATATTTATGAGCAGCAATTAATGTCAAATGCATATATCAAAAATGAACATTAGACGTTCTTTGCAAAACAAAACAGAAAAGGAAAAACAGTTTGAAGTTTTCTATGAAAATGACTTGTATTAATTTTGAAGTTTGGCCTATAAATAGGCGTTTTTGTACAAGAGGCTGACGTCCTAGTAAGAGAACACCGCCGAACAAATAGAATTTATACAATTTGTGAAAAACTAAACAAAAACAACTATGTGAATAATCCCACTGGGTTCCAACTCTGCTATTTGCTTTATGCCCTCGAGCATCTCATCACTTTTCTACTTGGTTGAAGGTAGATCAAATTGATTAATGTCGTCCGAGCTTGATAGTCGATACCTAAGTCTGGTTGCAAGGTGATCTAATGAGACATAGTGTTACGCTTTGATCCCTAATTTTTGCCTGGACCGCCCTTTCGGGTTTTCA
Source organism: Vicia faba (assembly GCA_948472305.1). Lineage (NCBI taxonomy): Eukaryota > Viridiplantae > Streptophyta > Magnoliopsida > Fabales > Fabaceae > Vicia > Vicia faba. The sequence continues at coordinate 893,032,740 of OX451740.1, forward strand.
GTCCACCGGGATACCCTTTTTTGCCCAAGCCACCTTTTCAGGTTTTCGACTTGCCGAGTGTACAGCTTTTTTCATTTTCATCCCTTATTTTTGCCTAAACCCTTTTGGTTTGCCGGGAAGCCCTTATTTTTGCCTAGGCCAGTCGACCTAGCGGGTCTTTGATTATGTGTAGTATCTTTTCACTATGTCTGCATTGACGGGGTGAGGAAGGTCGTCACCATCCATGGTGGTTAGAATCATAGCTCCTCCTGAGAAAATGTTCTTAACCACAAACGACCCTTCATAAGTAGGGGTCCATTTTCCCCTGGGATCACCTTGAGGTAGTATGATGCGCTTGATAACCAGGTCCCCAACTTGATACTCTTGTCGTCTGACTTTCTTGTTAATTTCCTTGGTCACCCGTCTTTGATACGTCTGACCATGAAAAATAGCAGTGAGTCTTTTCTCGTCGATTAAGTTCAGCTGATCAAGCCGGGTCTGAATCCAGTCATCTTCACTCAAACCTGCATCCTTCATAATCCGAAGAGAGGGTATCTGAACTTCAATAGGCAAGACTTATTCCATGCCATATACCAAGGAATAGGGTGTTGCCCCTGTTGACGTCCATGCTGAGCTACGGTACCCATGAAGAGAAAATGGTAACATCTCGTGCCAGTCTTTGTATGTCACCATCATCTTCTGCATAATCTTCTTGATATTCTTATTAGCCGCTTCTACAGCCCCATTCATCTTTGGCCGGTAAGGAGAAGAGTTGTGATGCTGTATCTTGAACTGCTTGCAGAGCTTGGTGATCATTTTGTTGTTGAGATTTGTACCATTGTCCGTAATGATCCTCTCTGGTACACCATATCGACAGATCAGATTGTGTCGAATGAACCGTGCCACGACGTTCTTTGTTACTGTAGCAAAGGAAGCTGCTTCAACCCACTTCGTAAAGTAATCAATAGCTACCAGGATGAAACGATGCCCGTTGGATGCCGTAGGTCTGATCTCACCAATCATGTTGATGCCCCGCATTGCAAAAGGCCAAGGAGCTGTCAAGACGTTTAGAGGAACTGGAGGTATGTGCACCTTATCAGCATAGACTTGGCACTTGTGACAGGTCTGAGAATGCTGATAATAGTGGCTTCCATAGTGGACCAATAATATCCTGCCCGTATGATTTTCTTTGTCATGGTATGTCCACTGGAATGAGTTCCGAAAGTACCTTCATGTAACTCTACCATAATCCTTTCTGCTTCGTTCTTATCCACACATCGCAGTAAGGTTGAATCATGGTTACGCTTGTAAAGAATGTCATTGTTGATGAAGAACTTCGCCGCGGACCTCCTCAAGAACTTCTTATCATTAACAGATGCACCCTCGGGGTACTCCTGAGCTTCAAGATACCTCTTCACCTCGTGAAACCAAGGTTTATCCGTTACCTCTTCAGTCTCAATATCATAGCAATGTGCAGGTTCGTCCAACCTTTCAATGGTAATCCGAGGAGCTTCATTGTCCCATCTGACCTTAAACATAGAAGACATTGTAGCTAGCGCGTCTGCCAACTGATTCTCCTCTCTAGGGAAGTGTTCAAAGGTTATCTCCTCGAAGTGGGGAAGTAACGTCAAAACATACTCCTTGTAAGGAATAAGATTAGGGTGTTTCATATCCCACTCGCCTCTTATCTGACTAATCACGAGAGAGGAATCTACGAAAACACTTAAGAACTTAATCCTTAGGTCAATTTCTGCTCGAAGACCCATGATGAACGCTTCATACTCCGCCATATTGTTGGTGCAGTTGAAACATAGTCAGGCGGTGAATGGAGTATGAGAGCCTTCAGGAGATATGATCACGACGCCAATGCCATTACCCAAAGCGTTTGAAGCTCCGTCAAAGTACATATACCATCGGGATCCTTCCTCAGGTCCTTCATCCGGTCCAGATTCCTCACAGTCAGTCACTATCATGATATTCTCATCCGGAAATTCAAAGTTCATAGACTGGTAATCATCCACTGCCTTATGTGCCAAATGATCTGCCAACACACTTCCCTTAATTGCCTTTTGGGTCGTATATTGAATGTCATACTCAGTCAAGATCATCTGCCATCTTGCTATTCTTTCGGATAGGACAGGCTTCTCGAAGATATACTTGATTGGATCCATCTTTGATATCAATAGAGTAGTGTGAGTCAGCATATACTGTCTCAACCGGCGAGCAGCTCATGCCAAAGCGCATCAAGTTTTCTTGAGCAACGAGTATCGGGTCTCGCAGTCGGTAAACTTTTTGCTAAGGTAATAAATAGTGTGCTCTTTTCGTCCAGACTCGTCATGCTGCCCCAACACACACCCCATCGAATTGTCGAGTACTATCAAGTATAAGATCAGAGGTCTCCCTTCAACTGGAGGCATCAGAATAGGTGGCTCTTGGAGATATTCTTTGATTCTTTCGAAAGTGGCCTGACATTCATCGTTCCACTTTACCACTTGATCTTTCTTCAGTAGCTTGAAGATTGGCTCACAATTAGCAGTCAAGTGCGAGATGAATCGGGCAATGTAGTTCAGTCGTCCCAGAAAGCCTCTGACTTCTTTTTCTGTTCGGGGAGCTGGCATTTCCTGTATAGCCTTCACCTTTGCAGGATCCACTTGAATACCTTTATCGCTTACGACGAAACCTAGCAGCTTACCAGATCTCACTCCGAAGGTGCACTTGTTCGGGTTTAACCTCAGCTTGTACAACTTCAATCTGTCAAATAGCTTCTGAAGGTGGTCAAGATATTCTTCCTCAGTCTGGGATCTTGCAATCATGTCGTCAACGTATACCTCAATCTCATGATGGATCATGTCATGGAATAAAGCGACCATGGCGCGCTGATACGTTGCCCCAGCATTCTTCAATCCAAAAGGCATGACCTTGTAGCAAAAGGTACCCCATTGAGTAACAAAGATTGTCTTCTCCATATCTTCGGGAGCCATTTTAATCTGATTATAACCGGAGAAACCATCCATAAAGGAGAAGACCTTATGCTGTACAGTGTTGTCAACCAGAACGTCGATATGAGGTAGAGGGAAATCATCCTTGGGGCTTGCCCTGTTCAGATCCCTATAGTCAACACACATTCAAACTTTACCATCCTTCTTCGGCACAGGAACCACGTTGGCAACCCACTACGGGTAAGAAGTAACTGCTAGAAATCCGACGTCAAATTGTTTCATAACTTCAGCCTTGATTTTCTCAGACATCTTCGGGCGCATTCGGTGGACTTTCTATTTCACGGGAGAAAAGTCTTCCTTGGTAGGTAGGCGGTGAACCACAATATCGGTATCCAACCCAGGCATATCTTCATAAGACCAGGCAAAGATCTCAACATAGTCTCGCAACATCTGAATCAACCGTTGCTTAACACTGGACTCCAGATTTGCACCGATCTTAACCTCTTTCTTGTCTATCTCTGTACCCAAATTCACTTTTTCCACCGGCTCTTCATGCGGCTGAATGGCCCTCTCTTCCTGAAGTAACAGTCTAGCAAGTTCACCAGGCACTTTGCAATCATCTTCACCTTCGTCTTCGGCTAAGTTGATCGGACTTTCAAAGTCATAACTGGCAGTAGCAGAGTCGTTACCAGTAGGATCCAGAGTGGATGTAGACCTGTATATGTGAGTGTGTGTAAAATAGCTGTTTTGCAAGATAGAAAAAGAAAAACAAGGAGCGCAAAATTTGAAATGCAAGAAACGTCCAATGCTTTTATTAATGATATATGTAGATGACACATAAAGCCCTCACAAACAAAGCCACGGTGTCTCGGGTAAGACACCGGGCCGTAAAGTTTAAAAATTGTCTGTTACAAACTCAAAACAAAAGTCTCATTACTGGGTAATAAAATAAATTGGGACGAAGTTCTTTGCCGTCTAATTTCTTAGTCCACCATCAGCAGTCGGGTATATCCAGCTGTCAATATCAAACTCTTCTTCATCATCCCCAATAGCATTCACTCATGCGTCATGATTTGGCATAAGTGTCGTTATGACATTAGGCTTCCCTGGTGCTTCGAACTGAATTTCCTTAGCATCAATTAAATCCTGCACCTTATTCTTCAAAACCCAGCAGTCATTCGTATTGTGCCCCGGGCTATCAGAATGAAAAGCACAGTGGGCGTTAGGATTGTACATGGGTGATGTTGTACTGGGATTCTTCGGGGCCTCCTTCGGAATCACCAAGTTGGTCTTCAATAACTGCGGAAGAATCTGAGACAGGGTCATATTGAGCTCAGTGAATTATCTTCGCGGCCTCTCGGCTCTTGGCTGATTGTTGTGCTGAGGAGCAACAGTAGGTCTTGATATAACAACCGCATTGACCGCTTGGCAGCGTTCAGGTCGATTCTGGCTTTTTGAACTATAAATTGCACTGGACTCCTTCTTAAAAGGCTTCTTCTCGATACCTGACGAAGCACCCTTCTGTATCTTGCCAGATTTGATACCGGCCTCAATTCTTTCCCCGGTCATAATCAGCTATGTAAACCTAGACGAAGAACTTCCAATCAGATGGTTGAAATATGGACCAGACAAGGTCCCCAAAAACATATCCACTAGCTTCCTATCAGCCAAGGGAGGTTGCACTCTTCCAGCAAGGTCCCTCCACTTCTGAGCGTAGTCTTTGAAACCTTCGCCTGCACCCATAGACATACCCTGAAGTTGGGTATGCGTGGGAGCGAGGTCGGCATTTAATTGGTACTTCTTGTAGAAAGCAACGGCCAAGTCCTCCCAATTACGGATACTAGCTCCTTCCAGCTGGTAAAACCATTCAAGTTGAGTCCTTGAGAAACTATCTTGAAAGAAGTGGATCCAGAGGTTCTTATCAGTGGTGTATGGCTGGATCTTTCTAGCATACGAGCGGAGGTGCAGCTTTGGGCAGGAGACCCCGTCGTATTTAGCAAAGGATGATGCTTTAAACTTGTGGGGGATCACCACCCCAGATGACAAATCCAAATCACCAAAGTCCAATCCAGGTACCTTCTGGATCTCTATCGCGCTCAACCGGTCTTCGAGTTGTTTATATCTATCCTTAGCCGGAGGATACTGGTCTTCGTCAAAGTCAGTCTCGCTGTCGGAAACCACAGGGCTAGGAGCCCTCCTTTCTTCGTGATTATCTCCCCCTCCAGATGAGTGAGTCAAATCAACCTCTTCTCGCAAATTGTTTCCAAATCTGCGACCCATATTCAGTAGAACCGTCTTCTTCTTCTTCTTCTTCTTCTACTTATCTTTCAGGATAAGGGTCTTCAGATCTTGCTGACCCTTGGCTAAACTCATGAACAATTCCTGGAACTGGGTGTTTTGAGCTTGCAGAGCCTTGATTGCTTGATCAGTTGATGTTTCAGAAGACATGATGCTGAAATAAACAGCGGAGAAGATGAGAAACCTGTGAGGGGTACCTGTGATGAGGTGCATGGAATGAAATGCGTATGATATGATTTCAAAGACTTTAGAGATTCAAATTCGTAAACCAAAATGAAACACACTTTTATTAGATAAACTTGAAACAATGTTTGACAAATGCCTTTAAGGCATTACAAGAAAGAAAAACTGAAAAGTAAATCAAAATTAGAAATAATCAAAAGACATCAGCGCTCCCATGGTCGTTTCCCTTTGGTGGTGACATAGTCGTTGAGGATCTGCTTGTTCTCCAATTGCCTTGTCAACTTCAGGATCTTCCGCTCTTGCTCGTGATACTTCTCTCTGTAAGTATCCCGTTCCTCTCTTAGCTGCATCCAAGACCTTATTAATGCCCCAATGTCAGTAGGCATGTATGGGTGGAGGATAGTAGGTGGAACCCCGTCTTCATCAACAACCTCAACAATCAAAGGCAGGACAGCTTCGTACGGCATTCCCAGCTTTTTGGGCATGGATTCGAACCCATCAAAGATATGGTTCCATCGGAAGAGAGGTCTTCATCCCTAACTCGTGCGGATCAGATTTGTGTACCCTATCCCAAGCTCGTATGAACCTGCGGCGATGCTCGTCACTATCCCCTTGGAAGTTAAAGACAATGCTCGGCATTAGAAAATCATGAGGTCCGTCCCTCCTAGCTCGCCCAAACTGATGTAAGGCCAGACAAGGATTATAGGTAATCCCTCCTCTAACTCCAAGTAGTTGAGCATTGGGGTATTCCCCACAACGATCAATAATAGCCACTTCTTCCATGTCCTTAGTACTCCAGATGATGTCATTATGAGAGAGAGAGACATAATCCTGTAGGCCAAACCCATGCCTTCCTTGTTCTTCAAAACTGATTTGGGGAGGTGAGAAATAAACCACCTTGCCAGCAATGGTGCTAAACACATAAGGGTTCCCCATTTCCGAGCAGTACGGGCATAAAGGGAGTGCAAAATGTCACCCAAGGGAGTGGGTACCGGATTACAGGAAATGAAGATCTTCACCGCATTCACGTCTACGAAGGAATCTGAGTTAGGAAACAACACCAAACCATATATGAGAAGAGCCAGAATGTCTTCAAATGCCTGAAAGTCTAGACTGTCCCAGAACTGATTAGCCCGATCAACCAAGAATTTAGCCAAGAAGCCTTTTGTCCCGCTTCGAGTTTCCCAATTAGACATTACCTCAGCCTTTTTCAGATGGAGGGCTGAAGCAATCTCTTCCAGCCTAAGAACTTTATCCCAACCTATAAACGGGGTCTACTCTAGAATGGAGATACCAAGTAGATCAGAGAACTCTTCCAAGGCAGGGACCAATTGGTAGTCCGGAAAAGTAAAGCAGTGGTACATTGGATCAAAGAACTGGCACAAAACACTCATCATCTGTTCATCTAATCTGGAAGTGACCAAACCCAGGAGGTGACCATGTCTTCTGATAAAGGAGGAAGTATCTGGAACCTTTGCAACCAATTCCTTAAGCTAAGTGGGAATCTGGACAAAGTTGATCCGAATAGTGTTTCTACGCATGGGTGCCATGACCTACAAAACAGAACAAAGATGAATCCCCTCTGTCTTTGAAATGGGTTAGTCCAATGCAAGATGCATGCAATGTCATGATGCATGATGTTATAATAGAAAACACACCACAAGTATCCATAAATAGAAAACATGGTAAGGGCACACAAGTCACACATATAGCCCTTAGATTTCAGGCTGGCAAGGAGTTTAGGTATTACCCTCTTTCAGTTTAGTTGGTTCAAACCTGTCCTAAAAATAGTAACCGGGTTCTAGTGGATCTCAATATCACTGACCACCCTCGATCGGTCATAATTCCAGTTTGGAAACCTTTTCTTGCAGCTGGAATCATCGCGAGAGTTTGGTCTCAATGAGTGTAGCATACTTCTACTGTTCTATGGCCAAGTTGGTCGATTATAGGTTCTAAGGTAAGTTGGTGCTTAATGACCCCTTAGAAGACCCATATTCTCCTCGTTGCGCCACAAGGGATATCGGTACAAACTAAAGTGCCACACCAACGTAGCTACTGCTTCAACCGTATCGGTCTACACCGTACAGTTCCCTCACAGTTTATTTCTACTTACCAAAAGGGTGTCCCCCAGATCCGGGTTAGGATCTATAGTAACTCCAATTCAAACCCACAAAGATAAATCATACAAATCAAGCAATTGAAAACATTATGATGAACTATTCCTAAGGTACACCCCACTTTTATAATAGTCCCCAGCAGAGTCACCAGTCCTGTGATGCGGTGGGAAGAACTGACTGTTTTTGGAATGCTGGTTTGCGTTTTGCGTTTTGTGTTCACAAAATGTCGCGGTAAGTAAGAGTCACCACCAACTTTTATTTTATCCAACAAGGAAAGGAAAAAAGCACAGAAAAATTCCTTTTTCGAGATTATCTCTGATTACGGGGAGTAGATTATAGAAAGGAAAGGTGTTAGCACCCTTTCTATACGTGGTTATCCACGGGCTCTTAGGTACTTGCTCAATTGTTTTCAAACTTGTTTTCTTTGTGCTTGTGGGTTTGAAAAAGTTTTTGTTTTAAAACTTCGATATAACTCTTGCTTCTTTCCTCAAGAGTGTAATGAAGTGTTTTGAAAACATTGTTCGAAAAGGAGTGTAAGTGTGAAAAAGTTTTGTTTTTGAAAGAGCAAGTATCTAAGAACCATCTACCTACTCGAAAAAAGAATCGTTCTATGCTAATTTCCTTTAGACAATGTTATCCCACTATTAGTGAGTAGGTAGCACTGTCATTGGAGTTTAAGGGTCAATTCGAATGAGGGACATACGGTCACTAAATCAATGTTAGGACGCCTTAGCGGTAACCCTAATGTCTTAGATAATTTATTTGAGGCAACAATATTCGAGGCAACCATTTCGAGGCGACTATGATCTTTTAGACAAAAGGACGACTTCTAAAATGACATATACTCAATGACCGTGTACAAAGGCAACCAAGTGTGGTGTACCCTAGGAGTGCGCATGTGCGAGTGTGTCATTTTCAGTTATTTCTATCTTTGTACATGTTAAGGTTGATCTAATTTTATTTTAAGATTAAGCATTCAGTCTTGTCATGCATACCCTATTAACAAACATCTAGCAGTTATAATTTGCGGAATTAAAATGCGGAATTTAAATTACAAGGCGTTCGGGTATTTACATCGCCAAAGACAACCCTTGAAAAATAAAATAAAGCGGTAAAAATAATTAAATGTCCTATTTAACTATTACAATCTGTAAGCAGATACATAATTGGATAAAAATAAATAAAGCGCGCGGGAAATTAAATCGAGTGCGGAATTTAGGGTTTTGACCCTTTTAAAAGAAAATTGTTTTTTTGTTGTTTTGTTTTAAGAAAAGTAATTAACTCCTAAATTAAATAACTAAATTTAATTAATGAAAAAAATAATTTATGACATGTTTTTTTGAGAAAGAAAATAAAATAATTAAATTAGTAATTAAAACCTAATTAAGTCTAATTAATTTATTTATTTACAAAATAGGTTAAAGTTTGCTAGAATTGAAAACCTAATTAATTAATTAGTGTTTATTAATAAAAATGAGCCTAAATAGGTTAATGATTGGTTATTAAGTAATTAAAATAAAATAAAATAACTAAATAAATAAATAAAATAGAAAATATGATAAAAGGGAAGAAATGGGCCTTTTTGGAGATGCAAGGAGCATTTTTGCAGGCCCATTAGAAGCTAGCTCGTTTGACTTTTTGGATCTGGTACACACGCGTTGACTGGCTCTTTGGTGGACCTCCAATCACTGGCCATAAGATCGGGCCATTGGCCATATGGCGCTTGGATTGATGAAGGAGCATGGTATGGATCAAGCCCGAGCATGCATGCAATTACCTGAAAAATATGAAGAAAACACAAATTGTTGGAGGCAGGGATCGAACCCCTGACCTCCAGCGCTTGGAACCTTTATGGCTTAGGTGGCAACCACTGAAGCACGTTGTTGTTTTGTTATTAATAATACAAATAATATATATTATATAAAAAACAAAACAATTTCCAGAAAGTCAAAAAACGCGCGCAATTATTTGAATTGGCTAATGGACGGACGAAACATCTTCATCCCTATCCTCTCAATGCTGTAACATTACCTACGGATTTTTATCCGCAGCAAAGGATGCAGCTTCATCTTAAAATCGTCCTCAGGTAATGTAAACAACTTCCAAGAACATGGTTGAATTCGTCATGATCTCCTGATATCAACCATGTCCTTCATATGGACTAATTGCACCTGAAACAAAAAACCCTAATAACGAACAAAGAACCCTAGCTATGGTGATTCTTCATACAGAGCACATAAATGAAATTGACTATTACCAATAGTTTGCAAATGATGTGAGGGTTAAGGATATGCAATTATTTCATGAAAACAATGTCTAATTCCAGAGATACGAAATCAAACACAGGGAGGATTCGCGTGAGACTTATAGTGCGTACAAGGGCCTGATAATGCTTGGTTTGGATCCAGTTAGCTTGTGTGTGTTGCCAGGAATCGATTGGGACCAATATCCAACTCTGAAAACGCCTCTAGCTTTGACTTCGATCTCCAACTTTTTTGTGATTTTTTGCAAAGTTGTTCTGCCTCCACAAGTGTTCTCTAACCCTGATTTTCATGTGCTTTTCTTGCTTATGTATGGTACATTGGATTAGGGTAGCATTTTTGGTTCAAATCTTGCACTATCAATGATTGCATATTTGATTTGATTCTCCATGAAAACCTTTCCAAATTTGATCCAAATCATATATTCTTGTAACCAATGCCTTTGATACGAATTTGATTCACATAATAGCTGTATTTGGAGCCTGAAATAGCCAAAAAATCATGTGTTATAAATGCTTTAGATTTTATATGATTTTATTTGATTTAAAATGAATTAATTCAAAAAAAAATCAAATTAAATAATAAAAATGTGATATGGACACATGGATGGAGCTAGGGCACTTGGGAAATGATGCAAACTCAAATCAAGTGAAAAAGAATGGGCCCATTTGGAAAAATTTGAAGTTTTGGGGTTAGTTGACTTTTGGCAATTTTGCAAAATAGTACAACTTCAACAATGCATAACTTCTTCAATTTTGAACTTTTGGAGGTGTTCTTTGACTTTTTAGAAATCTTGAGATGTCCTATAATCAACCCTTTTGGTCTCATATCATTTTGATGTTCCATGCTCAATTTATAAGCTTTGACAAAAAAGGTGTTTTTGTTGACTTTCAAAAATGACCTATAATGTCCAAATTCATAACTTCTTGTGAGTGCATATTTTGAACTTGGGGTATGAAGATGGATTGTAGGGAATTACATACTCTTCAAAACGAGCTTTGGATGGGTCATTTGTCATAAAGTATGAGAAAGTTATGCTTGTCAAAGTTCGGTTGACTTTTCCTGCAAAACCCTAATTTAGCAACTTTTGAATCTTGATGAATTTTGAGCAATCCTTGATGAATCATGATCAACCCTTAATAAAATGATGAAATATCCTTCAAAATGAGAATGTTGACAAAAAATCTTGAAGTTTGACTGTATTTGGATCACAGTTGACTTTTGCCCTAGCATAGTCGATTTTTGGACCTTTGAGCAATTGAATGAGCAAAATTCCTATGCAAGGCTTGAAACATCTCATGAATGATCTTGAGAACATATTAGGGCATTGGGGAGCACTTGAGGTCATTTGGACTCAAGGATCTTGATGCAACACAAAACCCTAATTTGAGGTAGATTGCCTTAGGAGAGAGCTTGTCTGACCAACTCTTGAGCTACCTTGAGCCACTTGGAGATTTTTCTTGCAATGCTTTGAGAAATATGGGAGGGAAAATTTTGGGGTACACCACCAACCAATCCATATCTTTTCACTATTCGGCTTTTCTCTTCTAAGAGCATGTTAGCTCCTTTCCACTACAGGTCATAAGTCTCCAAAGGTCGAGCAGCGGTGGAATGACTGAATGCAACATTGTTCATTTAAAAAATACAAACAGCCAAAATATATGAGCCAAAGTACGGCGCTCTGATTCCTTAAAAGGGATACGTAGGCATCTATCTGGTCACGGGGCTCAGCAGAGCAAAACTTTGTAAATATTTCTTTCTTTTCCCCGTGTTTTTCTTTGCATGCATTCCCTCTTAGTTTATAACTCTTAAGCATTAGATTGAACACACCCTTTGATTAGAATAACGAGAGTGGATCCCGTAGAGTACTATGGACGTTTAGGGTGTTAATACCTTCCCCTCGCGTAATCGACTCCCTTACCCAATCTCTCGGTCGCAAGACCTTGATTTCCCCCTTTAGGTTTTTCTTTGATAATTTTCCTTTCCCTTTCATATGGGATAAATAAATACTCGGTGGTGACTTTATTGATTTTACCGCTACAACTGTTGCTGGAGAGTATTGGAAATAGCATTCCCGACTGTTATAGAAACTCGTGGTTCTTCTACTTCTGTTGGCGACGGTGAACGGAGATGACTGTGCTGGAGATTTGCTCCTTGTCCACGGATATTCTATCGGGGAGAGACTCTGCTTGAGAATAACTTTATGGGGAATTAGCTGCGTTGGGGGATTGAGCTTCTGTATTCAGAGAAATAAACTCTGTTCAGGAGAAAACTTTATGACCCGCTTGCTATTATGAAATTTGGCTGGGGAATATAGATGTCAGTTTTCTGAAGGAACCTGGCTGGGGAGATTACTTCCTGTTTTGGGGAAGCTGATATCAATGCTCTGATTACCTCTACTTTGTGGGGAGTGCAGATATCACGGGGTCGTATGCACTGATGACTTTGTTTCAAAGTTGTCTCTGCCCCGGTACCTGCTGGGCAAAGTAACTGTTGGGTTTGACATTTTTTAGTTTTTGCCCCTGTTTCTTAAGTTACGAGCAATTGTCTTTCTGTTTCCTATACCAATATTTATGAACAACAATAATATTCAAATGCATATGTCAATAATAAATCACTGGACGTTTTTGCAAAACAAAACAGAAATAGAAAAACAAATGGTTTTGTAAAAAATGACTTGCATTAATTTTCGAAGTTGGCCTATAACAGGAATTTTTGTATAAGGAAGTTGACGCTCTAGTAAGAGAATGCCGCCATAAAAATGGAAGCTATAAAAATTGTGTACAACAAAAGGAAAACAACTATGTGCAATAATCCCATTGAGTTTAAATTCTTCTATTGTCGTTATGTCTTTGAGCGTCTCATCACTTTGCTGCTTGTCCGAAGCTGATTACACTGATTGGTGATGTTCGAGCTTGATAGTTGATACTGAGGTCTGGTCGCATGGTGATCCAATGGGACATAGTGATACGCTTCACATCCCTAACTTTTGTATGGACTGCCCTTTCGGGTTTTTAGTCTACCGGGATACCCTTTTTTGCCAAAGCCGCCTTTTCAGGTTTTCGACTTGCTAGGTGTACAGATTTTTTCATTTTCTTCCCTTATTTTTTCCCGAACCCTTTTGGTTCGCCGGGAAGCCCTTATTTTTGCCTAGTCCAGTTAACCTAGCGGGTCTTTTATCATGCGTAGTATCTTTTCACTATGTCCTTATTGACAAGGTGAGGAAGGTCGTCATTGTCAATGGTGGTCAGAATCATGGCTCCACCTGAGAAAATGTTTTTAATCACAAATGGCCCTTCGTATGTGGGAGTCCATTTCCCCTGGGATCACCTTGCGGCAATATGATGCGCTTGATTACTAGATCCCCGACCTGATACTCTTGGCGTCTGACTTTTTTGTTGAAAGCCTTGATCATCCGTTTTTGATACATTTGACCATGACAGACAGCAGTAAGTCTCTTCTCATCGATCAGATTCGGTTGGTCAAGTCGAGTCTGGATCCAGTCTTCTTTATTCAAACCTGAATCTTTCATAATGCTTAAAGAAGGGATCTGGACCTCAATGGGTAGGACTGCCTCCATGCCATATACCAGAGAGTAAGGTGTTGCCTCTATTGACGTCCGTGCAGAGGTGCGGTACCCATGAAGAGAAAATGGTAACATCTCATGCCAGTCTTTGTATGTCACCGTCATCTTCTGTATAATCTTCTTGATGTTCTTGTTAGCCGCTTCAACAACTCCATTCATCTACGGCCGGTAGGGAGAAGAGTTATGGTGATGTATCTTGAATTGCTTATAGAGTTCGGTGATCATCGTGTTTTTGAGATTCGTACCATTGTCAGTGATAATTCTTTCTGGCACACCATACCGACAGATCAGGTTATGCCTGATAAACTGCGCCACAACATTCTTGGTAACTGTAGCAAAGGAGGCAACTTCAACCCATTTTGTGAAGTAATCGATGGCCACCAGGATGAAGCGATGCCCATTAGAAGTGGTAGGTATGATTTCCCCGATCATGTCGATGCCCCACATTGCAAAGGGGCAAGGATCTTTCAAGACATTCAAAGGAACCGGAGGCACATGCACCTTGTCAGCATAGATCTGGCATTTATGAGAAGTTCGGGAGTGCTGATAATAATCTGCTTCCATAGTTAACCAGTAGTATCCTTCCCGTACGATCTTCTTAGACATGGTATGTCCACTGGAATGGGTTCCGAAGGTACCTTCATGTAAATCTGTCATAATCCTCTCTGCTTCGCTTTTGTCTACACACCGCAGCAAGGTAGAGTCATGGTTGCGCTTGTAGAGGGTTCCATTACTGAGGAACAATTTCACGACGAACCTTCTCGGAAACTTCTTATCATTGACAGATGCCCCTTCGGGATACTCTTAAGTCTTGAGATACCTTTTCACTTCGTGAAACCAAGGTTTATCTGCTACCTCTTTAGTATCAATCTCACAGCAGTGCGTTGGTTCATCCAACCTCTCAATAGTGATTCAGGGAGCTTAATTGTCCCACCTGACTTTGAACATAGAAGACATGGTAGCTAGCACGTCCTCTAACTGATTCTCCTCTCGTGGAAAATGTTTAAAGGTTACCTCTTCAAAATGCGGGAGCAATGTCAACACGTGTTCTTTGTACGGGGTGAGATTCTGAGGCTTCGTATCACACTAGATCTAGGACAAAGAAATTAGAAAATATGAAAACAGGAGATTCTGGGATCAAACCCAGAACCTTTTAGTTCACCTCCTGCGCCTTTTTGCCATATGTGCTGGGATGGTTAGTTATATACATAACAAACAAAATAACACATAAATGAAAAAACGCAATATGCCCAGAAAATGCGCCAACATTCAAACTGGCCAGTGGGACATTGCCACATCATTGTCTTCTTCCTCAGACTAACGTTTTAGGTGACAACCTTTTACCTACGGATAAGCGATGTAGCTGTAACCCTGTAAATCTCAAAAGTATCAAACAAGAAAGATAAATTAAATCTAAACATACAGATCAACTAGTTTTGATCTTGTGAGTTCGATGGTATCCATCTTTTGCCCTGATTTTACCGATATCAAAAAGCCCTAAAACGCAACCTTAAACCCTAACAATGGCAGTTGTCCATACATGTGTCAAAACTCATAATTAATCATACAAATATATTCTAAATGATGATACAAACATGAAGGTATGCTTAGAAATTGTTAATCATGCGCGTATAGTCAGAATCAAATTCAAGAATAAGGGCAAACCGTGATGCTGTGAGGTGATGATTCCTGGAGCTTTTATGCATGAAACAATGTTGTTAGCTTCGGGAGGTTCCCAGGATTGGATTGGTGGTCTTTAAACCCCTTGAATCGCCCTCTAAATCAGAATTCTATCACCATTTTTTTGTCAAAAATTGGAGTTTTTTCTGGACTTGTGGAGGCAACCTTTTCGTCTCCTCTAGGTCTGACAATATAGTGTATATGTATTAGAAGGCATTAGGTCAACAAAAACAGATGCAATCTTGGAAAATCATGGAGAAAAGATTTGATTTGTTCCTTGCATTATTTGTTTCTAAAACAAGCTAAAGCATGCCATTCTTATTCCAATCAGCCTTTGCACGATTTTATCTTTGTTTGATAGCATATATCATCTTCATTCAATGCCAAAATCATCCCAAAAGCAACTTATATGATTTATTTTTATTTGATTTGATTTTATTTGAATTTTAAATGAATAAAATCACAATAAATTAAATTAATAAGTGAATGAGGCATGGAGTGGTTCATGGGTCGTGTACCATGTTAGGAACAAGCTCCAAACTTTAAAAGATAGGTCGACGTGGAGAAAATGCAATTTTGGGCATTGTTGACTTTGTGCAAATTTCCAAAAATGGCCAACTTTGACAATGCATATCTTCCTTAATTTTGACCCTAGGAGGGCGTTATTGAACTTTTTAGAAATCTTAGTATGTCTTATAAGCAACCCTTTTGGTTTCATCTCAATTGGATCTTCCATGTTCATGTAAGGAGCTTTGACCCAAAAGGTGTTTTTGTTGACTTTTGAAGAGGACCTATAATGTCTGAATTTATATCTTTTCATGAGTGCATTTATTAAACTTGAGGGCTGAATATTAGTTGTAGGGAATTGAATCCTATTCAAAATGAGCCTTGGATTGGAAATTTCTGATAAAGTATGAGAAAGTTATGCCTGGTCAAAGTTTTTTGACTTTTCCTATAAAAACCATAATTTGGCAACTTTTGAGTTTTGATGAATTGGGAGCATTCTTGAGGAATCATGATCAACCCTTGATAAAATGATGTATATCAATTTAAAATGTTTATGTTGACCAAAAATCTTGAAGTTTGACTGTATGTGGGTCACAGTTGACTTTTGACCTAGTATAGTTGATTTTCAGGCATGTAAGCAGTTGACTAAGGAAACTTCTTGTGCAAGGAATGAAATTTGGCATCGATTATTTTGAGAACATATTAGTGATATGTAAACCATTTAGGACCATTGGAACTCAAACATCTTGATGAGGAATGAAACCCTAATTTGAGGCTCATTTTATTAGGATGAGGACTTGTCTGGTCAATCCTTAGGCATCCTTGGGCAAGTTGAGGACCTATAGGAGTATGTTTTGAATAAAATGAGAGGGAAGATTTTGGGATACAACACCGGTCAACAGCAATCTATGTACCATATGTTTAGAGAAATTATGTGTATATCATTATCTAATAACAATTAGTACAAGTAAGTGTGGGATAAGATAAAGAGGGAAGGGAGGTATTAGATGAAATTTAGTTTCAAATATCATCAACATGATTCATCCTTCTTGGTATATTTGGTTTTTCAACCTATCAACACCCAAGATCCAATGATGTTCAGGAATATTTCCTAAAATAAACTTCAAGTCAGTATCGTATGCCATTCCAATAATTAAACAAGAATTATATACAAGGGTTCTTAATCACAAGCCTTAATCAAAAGTAAAACCCTAAATGCAAACTTAAGTCAGAAAATTGTTTTAAAAATATGAAAATAACTTTTAAAATTATGAAATTAAAATCCTAACTTCTTAAAGTTCTACAAAAGTTAGAAATAAAATTTAGAGTGCCTGGATTGAGGTGGAAACTTGATTTAGAAATGCAAACTTTGAAACTAGCAAGAAAAAGGCTTAAACTAGATTGTTTTGGAAAACAATTTATGAAAAATATGAAATCATATTTTAAAATTCCAGAAAAATGATTTTTATGACCTCAA
Organism: Vicia faba; assembly: GCA_948472305.1. Taxonomy (NCBI): domain Eukaryota; kingdom Viridiplantae; phylum Streptophyta; class Magnoliopsida; order Fabales; family Fabaceae; genus Vicia; species Vicia faba. The sequence goes on from OX451740.1 coordinate 893,049,767, forward strand.
CTTGTTTAAGAACTCTAAACAACTTCATCTCTGATTTTATAGGCATGGGAAGTTAGAAATTCTAACCAATTAGTGTGAATGATTAAACAAAAACCCTAAAAAAGAAAATTAAGTTCAAAACTAATCAATTTGATCTAAAGTTCAAATAAATTTGATGTAAGATAACCTAAGTGTTAAGAAATTTCTAAGGATCAGAAAGTATATTTTTCTTGAATTTTATCCCAAAAGAAAAAATTAAATGAAAATTATTTACATAATTCATTAAAAAAGACAAAGAAAAGATGATATTTCCAACAAATGATTTAATTTGTAATTCACTAATTTTATAACATTGGATAAAAATTATTTTCAAAAGTTAAACTCAGAGTGATGCTATAAAATATTTTTTTTATAATTTATGATTTAGTAGAAGTAGAAAAATAAAATTTCTAAACTTAAAAGAATATTAAAATCCTAATTATCTACATGAATTTTTTTAATCAAGAAAAATAATTAAAAAAAATGAAATAGAAATAAAAATATGAAAATATATGAAAAATAGAGTTTAAAATATTTTTATGATAATTTTTGAAGTGAGGAAAATATTAAAAGAAAATTTGAGAAAAACAAAGAAAAATTAAAAATTCAAAGGCTTATTACACCTATCTTTATCCAAATGTACTGTAAAAAAATCAAGAACATGTTCAATATAAATCAGCCATGTAATCATCCCTGCCAAATAGAACCCTTTCTATTTTTTTCCAGTTTTGAAACCAAATGTTCAGATCACAATAACTGACACGTTTCTTGATGAAAATAAAAAATTCAAACATCAAAGTTCAAGATGGAAATTAGTAGAACATGATAGAATAAAAAACTTCATGAAATGATGCATTGATGATTGAAAAACACGCGCACGAATATTGATGCATGAAACACAGTTTTGATTTGGACAATTCATCAAACAGATTTCAAACTCACATATCTCCTTCAGTTCTCCACCAAATTAAATGATCCAAAAACGAAAATTCATCAAAAAAATGCAAGGGAAATGAATATGCTCTTGGATTTTTCAAAAGGTTTATGGATTTAAACAAAACGCAAGTTGCAGTCAAGAGTGAGAAATTATGGATTATCTACCTTGAAGCGAATTTGTTGATGATTGAGCTCAAATAAAGAGCAAGCACTTCAGAGAAGCTTGCTTTGAAGATTCAGGGATGATGAGTAGAGAGAGATACAAAGGAAGTTTTGAAAATGAAGGAAGCTTTGACAAAAATGGATGCAACTTTCTTGAGATTCAGAGAGAGAGAGAGAGAGATGTAACTCTGAACTTTGCAAAGATGGAGAGGCTTCGTGTGAGAGAGAGAGAGATTGCTTATGATTTTCTGTCCAACCTTTCAATTGAAACAAGCTTGGATTTTATAGAATGAGAAAATGAACAAAAGGGTAGAAATGAGAAAAATGAAAATGAGAGTCAGGTGGTGAGCTGTGTTGTGCGTTTTTTGTTCAAAAAATGATACAAGGCTTGCGTTTTGGGGTAAATGCACAAAGCATGTGCATGCTGAGCTGGAATTTTGTTGTGGCTTGAAAACATCATCGTGTCATCCCATGCATTTTCATGCAAGTTTGCAAAAATCCTGATCCTATATTTAACTCCTTATATCTCTCTTCACAATGCATAAAACATGACAAAGTTTGAATCAAAAATGGAGAGGGCATTACATACTCCAACTTTCATGTTCAAAATTTTTAAAACAAAGCTTGAGTCAATGAGATAAATAGCCATGAGTGTATGCACATAAAGTGTTTGCTGGAATGTCTGGCTTCACGCGCGTGTGACATGCCTTATGTTGGGTAGAAATTCAGTTTGCATGGTACCTTCTTCCCATGATTATATCTCAAAATATAGGGATTATTTTGAGAAAATTTTTGAAGCAAAGTTGTTCCTCACATTTAGGGCTTGATCTTTGATGTTGGACATTTTTCAAAATAATAAAAATTTCAAGGAGAAAAATAATGGTGAAGGCATGCCCACAAATTGATTGATAAAATGCTTGGTTTAGCGCACGCGTGACTGGGAAAAATGCCATCTCCAGGCCTCAAATCCTAATCAATATCTCTCTCTCCACGCTTGACCATTTGAGATGCTTCTTGAACCAAAAATGAAGATTATACTTCATACTTCAACTTTCATGTTGCTAACTTTTTGATTTGAGCTCAAATGGACATTCAAAATTAAATATGAAGGAATCAAATTTTTGTGCATATTTGAGAAATTTCACTGTGACAAAAACTTCCAAGCTCCATAAGTTTTTCTCTTTTCATTTTTTGGACTTTGGCCTATAATACAAAGTTGAAGGATTTTGTTTCCTATTTCCAGGCATGTAAAGTTTGTACGTTTTCAATAAAAATTGAGAAAGTTATGACCAATCAAAATTCAGTACTATGAACACTTAGAAAAATTCAAAACTCCAAATAACTTCATTGACAAGTTATCTCCAATTCACACTTCAAATTTGATTTTATCCCACAATTGACCATGAAATATTAAAATAGGGACATTGAATTGGTAGTTGACCAAAAGTCCCCTTGGTTAACAGTTGACTTTGGTTGACTTCTGACAAAATGACTAATTTACCCCCCCTTCTGTCAATTGAGCCATTTCAAACCCAAATTGATGATCAAATTTCCAATCATAGATGATCATGAACATGTAGAGAGACATGGAATCCAGTATTTCCCAAAAAATCAAAGACTCCCTGATTATATTCCAAACCCTAGTTTTGATCCTCTGTGCTAGGAGATGGTAAGGTACATGCAATTATGCCATCACCTACAAGATGGAAATCAAAGAAACATATATATATATATATATATATATATATATATATATATATATAGTTTTGATGTTAGTCAAAAGGATATATGTACAAGATACACAGTTCAAGGCGCTTGATGATCCCTCATGGACAAACCTAAAGATAGGATGAGGTAGGAGAAGTACCCAAATCCATAATGTGTGATCTTGTTGTATTGTGATGGTATAAGATGATAGAGAAATATTAGGGGCAAAAATTGGGGTATAACACATTACATCAAATGCTGAAATACCAAGTGAAAGGCAAGGTTGTCACTGTCTGTAGAGAGGAAGAATATATGGTAAGTCATTTGAATTCCTTCAAATATGTTGAAATGAATGGCTAATTCATTGAAACCCTATACCAAGCATTTGAGGTAATCCCTCCCGCGATTGTTGTTGCTAATGATACTCCTTCTTCTCCCAAGACTATCAAGGACACACCAAGAATGGCCTCTCTAAAGGATTCTAGGGTTGTTGTATAAGATGTAGGTTGCACTATCTGGGGACAAATTCCTGCCATCTCCTATAAATCTGACAAATTTGGGTTGGGTTTTACTTCAAAGGCTCAAAAAGAGGTTCGACGTGCTCGTGTTGGTAGACCACCTCCCCGTATTAGCAACAATGAAGTCAATGCTCTGGAGGACACTGATAATGATGGTGACTTGGACGAATGGATATTCCCAACTACTGAAGGCAGACAAAACAACAGGAGGGCCAAAGACTTTATCTCAATCTCCTTCATCCAGGAGTAATTCCTATTTCCTGTTTTTATTGCTTTATGAAATTTGTCTGTATAATTTCCTTCAAAACAATGACTTTAAACCATGTGCCTTTCCCGGGGCACAATGGTCCATTTGTTAAGGGTTTGTCATTTCATACATCATATGCTCATTTAATGAAAACATTGGATGATTTTTCATTAAAATCTTGCGCTCTTTGTCTTTCTTTTACTTTACTACATTTTCAAATAGCCATGTGACCTTACATGCACACACACACACACACACATTTGCAGATCCACATCCACTCCGGATCTCATTGACAACAACTCTACTATTTCCATCTATGACTTTGAAAACCCAATCTATCAAGCCTAAGACGAAGGTGAAGAAGATTGTGAGATACCTGAAGAGCTCGCCAGACTCCTGCTACAAGAGAAAAAGGTTATCCAACCACACGAAGAATCGGTCGAAGTGATAAACTTGGGAACTGAAGCAGATAAGAAATAAGTCAAGATCGACGACAACTCAGAAGACAGTTTCAAGAGTAGATTGGTTCAGTGTAGTTACAAGACGTCGCTTTCAAATTCTGAAATTCATCTTTTTTCTATTTTTAATGAATATTTTATTGTTTTCATAGAGTCGGAAAAAATTGAAAAAATTCTCAAAATTATTATTTTGCCTAATTAGATTAAATATGGTGTTATTTTATTTTTCTGAATTTTATTTAACCGATTTCCTTCTTTGTGTATTTTTTAGGGACATTGTTGGCATTTTGAATATTGTTGATGCATTGTTGTATTAGTCCTGGCTACTAGGTCTTGCTATTCTGAAGGGGTAAATTTGTACCTCTTTGCAAACATCATCAGGTGCCTAGTGAATCACTCTTGCAAGTTTTTCCCTCCATCATCTGGGGTTAAACAAACTAGTCTAGTCCCTTCAACAGTCCTGTTCTGGATTTTAGGGTCAGATTCATCAATTGGGTTTGTATTCGAAAGGGAAGATTCGAAGGTGGCATTGAGCCACAATTGAAGTAGCCAATACGGACCAGCCAGTAAAATGTTGGTTTTTGGTTCAAAGTTTGCTCAAGCAAACATCTCGACCAGCATGGAGTTGGTTGGCGAGGGTCAAAAATCTTCTAGAGACTTGCAGAGATTTGCAGCAGAAGACACATCGAGAAAGCCATAAAGAAAGAAAAGTTATATGTTCCTGATCACTAACTCCGTCTGTCAATCCCAAGTAGTGATCAATGTAATTGTTGTAAGTGGGAGAAGCATTACTGAAGTCGATGGAGTCATCAATGTCCAAGGTAGGGTCGAAAGTCTCTCCTGTGGGTCGAAGGCCCGTGATTACAGCAACATCGAAGAGCATTGGAGTTAACATTTCGCAGGGTAGGTGAAAGGTGTTATAAGTACTATCCCAGAAGTACAGGGAAGCTGTTAGCATTAGCTGACAGTATTAAGGGCCAACTTTGACAGATGAATCAAGTCAAAGATTCCCAGGTTTTTCCATGTTTTCGATTTTGATTTCTCTATCCTAGATAACCATCCAAGGTACTTAATGTCCTCTTTCGATGGAACTGACCTAAAAGGTCTCAAAACTTCTATGACGAAGTCTATCTTAATGGAAGGTTCATTTTGTTCTTTACCCTCTTGAGGAGTATTTTCCTGGGGAATTATTTCGTCTTCTACCCTAGTGTTTTCAGCAGATTTCTTATTAACCCTAGGTTTACTAGCTATGGGTCTAGTCAATTGGTAAGCAGGAAAAAATCTATTGAGTTTTGATATATCTGATACATTGAGTATAAGACCCATATATCCTAAGGTATCAAAAGCAAGAGTGAAGGAAATCATTACCTGGGAAGCGTAGATGGCAATTTATTCATTCCTCAGAGATGGTGTGAGAACAAGTTCTTTATTTCCAATCATGATGGGTGTTTCTACTTTGAGTAAAGGGTTGGAAGCAGCAGCGTCTTTGTTTTGTTTACTCTTTCCAAACTTTGATTTCTTCTGGGACGCCATTGATTGTGTTTTGAAGAAGAAGAAGAAGTTGCAGAAAAGTTTGTTGAACTTTGGAAGAAGAAGGGGGAGCTATTGATTTGAAAAAGTGCAGAAAACAGAAAAATAAAATGAATGGTGTTAATTTATATGAAGGGAAATTGAACCGTTTTTTATGAAAAGAGGGAAGTTCAACTTTTTGAGTGGTCGGACACGTGTAAGGTGATCCTTTGCTTAATGAACGGTTTTTGTAAGTTCCAAAGTTAAGACTATTCATCATAGCTAATGATGAGATTTATAGATACCCATACTTCTATTAGACATTTGGGAATCAAAATTCATTATGATAATGATGTTAGAATAGTTGAAACGGTTGATGAGTTGTTCAAAAGGTTGAAATTTGAGGAGATTACAAAAAATATGCATTTCCGGTTTCGAAATGAATATTTCTTGGGGGAAATTTGTTGGTTGGAAATTTCGACTAAGGAGAAATTGAGCTGAGTCAATGGTCTGAATATACTTAGAGAATTGTTTGTCTATTTTATTTGTTAAAAATCATGAAGATTCGAATTCGAAATTCATTAGGAGATTGATGGATAGTTTATAATTCGAATTGTGAAATAAAGCTATTATTCGAAACATGGTTTAAGACTTTATACTTCGACCGTTATAAGATTTTATTGGTTTTGACGCTCAAGACGGATAGCGAAGGGTTTGAATTCGAATGTTCATTCTTATCCAGAAGGACGCGTGGAATCTCTTGGATTATCAAAGACATGCCAGCGGAAACGTGGCTTTAGTTTGTTAGGAGACCGTTAGGGTCGAAGTTCTATAAATTGTATCTTTTGTGTTTCGATTTAGTGTGTTCACATCTTTGTACAAAATACTCAAAATACTCAAAGTACCAGTGTTCGAGAAAAGAGTTAACGAGAATGTACGTATGATGAACCATATTTTATATTCAATTCCATTTACATTCAATGAAGTTTCTTTACGTTATTTATGTTCTTTACAATTCCCAGTCTAAACTAGTTTATATATCATCACTTTTATAAAGAAGTTTCACTTCGACGTGCGAAGTGATTCCTTTTGTTTAAAGAGATTATCATCAAAACATGCTTTCTAAATAATTGAACACAATAGTCCTGAGGTCAATCTGATCGATCTCGTGAGTAACTGAATTTGTTAAAGGATTTAGAGGATCAACGGTTGTTTACCAAATTCCAGAGTAAACATTTGCTCAGTAATTGGTTCAAATGCTTGAAAATCAACTGTATTGGTCAAAAAGTCAATTATGGTCAATATACAGCCAAACTTCAATATTTTTGGTTAACATCAACATTTTGAAATGATATTAATCATTTTATCAAGGGTTGATCATGATTCCTCAAGGAAAGTCCTCAGATCATCAAAAGTCAAGAATGGCCAAATTAGGGTTTCCTTAGGAAAAGTCAATTGAACTTTGACCAGGCATAACTTTCACATGCTTCGTCAACTTTTCCCCAACCAAAGCCCATTTTGAAGAAAATTCAATTCCCTACAACTTTTTTATCATACTCAATCCAAAAAATTATTCATTTGGAAGATATGATCTCATACATTATAGGTCATTTTCAAAAAGTCAACAAACGACACTTTTTGTCAAGGTAACTTACATCAAGATGATATCTCCAAATGCAAGAATGATTAAAAGAGAACATGTAGAGGACATCTTGGGATTTCCAAAAAGTCCAAGATCATCTCTAAAAGATGCAAATTGAGCAAGTTATGAATTGTACAAGTTGGGGAATTTTGAGGAATTTCAAGAAGTACAAATTGAGCAAAATTGTACTTTTAGACCAATGAGCCTAGTTTTTGGACTTCAAACATGTCCATAATGTCTTAGAAGACCTCTAAGTCTACTTCAGCATGGCCTTGATTTTACTTGTATTTATTTTGATTTTATTTAGTTTAAAATTAAATAAATAAAGATAAAAATGCAAGAAATAGTGGGCCATGGGATTTGGGCTTGGTTTAAATCATTGAGAAGCCCATATTTTTGTGCAAAATACATAGAAGAGGACTAGGTTCATTGCATGTCAAGAATGGAAAGGATTTCACAAGTTTGGAAACATTTTAATATGTTTGATATTGATTTGAAAAGGGGCCTTAATGCTTTGATTCTTGCCATGTTTGTGTACCTCTACATTCCTCTATAAATACAAGACAAGATGGAAAGTAAAAGACAAGAAAAACTACTGCCTGAAAAGCTCCATAATTCTCAAAATTTTCAAAGTTATGAAAATTCAAAACCAAGGTCCTAGCCTTTCTCCATCCAAAATAGTGTTGTATTTGGATTCCCGAGGCTCCCAGGATTCATCCCAGACCTCCTGAACGCGTGAAACGCCCTAGAATCCGTGAATCATATCACTCTAGTAAGGTACAAAATTTTAATCTTAAATCTTCAATTTTTTATGTCACAAACTGTTTAAAAGCATTCATTCATAATATACTAATGCTAGGGACGATTTAAGACCTTTTCTTTTGAGTTTCAACGCAGGAAGCATAAGATGTCATTGTTAGGGCACTATCTAGAAATGGTGTTTGGACTGTGTGATACAGGGACTGTTTGCCAATTTTAAGCCCAGATTCGAACTCAGGATGATTTTTTAAGGGGGTTAGAATCATTTTGGATCTTGGGTTTTGTTTGTTTTATAAGTTTAGGTTTGAGCCCACCAGAGAAGACAATCAGAAAGTTGACTATGATGGGCTGACTCCGGTGGCCCAAGCGTCATTGTCCCATTGGTCCATTCGAATTCGTTCTGGCGCGCGTTTGGAAATTTGAAGATTTGACTGTTTTCTTATTATATTATTATTGTTTCATTATATTAACGATTGAGTTGAATGTCCCAACGGTAATATGCATGCATATAATGTTACTCCCTCTTAAGGTCCTGGGTTCGATCCCAGGATTTTGCGTTTTTACTTTTCTAAAGAATTCATTTCAGATCCAGTACATATGAAGGTTAACAAGCGCATGGTATGCCTCACATCTGGGCTATCCAATCTCAAAATTCTAAATCCAGCGCTCCAAGTTGTTGGAGACCATGGTGCACCCCAGGGCTCACTCCCCACCAGATCACACAAGTTCTTGGGCTCAGCCCCTTTTTGGGCCTAACATTTTTTAAGATCTCACCCCCCAGTTTGCTTGTTGCGAGCCCATTTTTTCTTTATTTTTTTTTAATGTCTCATTCAAATTATTTTTTTTAATTAATCTTTTTCCATTTTACTAAAAAAAATTCAAAATTAAATAAATATTAGATTTAGGATTTAATTAATTAAATTTTATTTTTACAATAAAATCAATTAATTTAATCATTTTGTGTTTATTTTGTGAATTAAAATTCAATTAGAATTAGGTTTATAATTCGATTATATTTATAAAAACAAGAAAAAATATTTCTTTCTTTTGTCACTTAGATATTTTTGGAGCTTTCTCTTCTCCGCGTAGTAATTTAATTTATTCACATTTTATTTTGAATTATGTAACTACATAAAGGATGTAATAGTTTCAATTAGGACCTTTACTTTTGTTTCCTCCGTTTTTGGTTTGTAAATCCCCCACCCCGAAGCCTTGTAAAAGTGTAGCTTAAATTCTCACACATTTATTTTTTGTACATATACTTAACTGTTAGATGAATGCTAATAGGCTTGTATGAAAAGATGTGAAAACAACCGGTAGAAAAACCTAAATGTTTAAAGATAAATAACTGAAACACAACACACTCGCACACGCGCACCTCTAAGGTACCTCTACTTGTTGCCTTCAGATAAATAAACAGTCACGACTCTCGAACATAAGAGATTTTAGTGGCGACCCTTGGGTTTAAAGATCATAAGTCCCTCGATGAACCTTTCAACGTTGCCACAGTATACGATCTTAAAACCTTAGAGTAATTACTAAAGTATCTTATGAGTTGCTTTCATGACTATACGATGACCCTTGCCTGTCCCTCAAAACATCCAACGATAAGGCTACCTACTCACTAATAGTAGGATAGCACTGTCTAAAGAAAAAGAGGAAAAGAACAAATCTTTCAAGTAGGTAGATAGCTCATAGTTTCTTGCTCATAAAAACAAACAAAACAATTTCTCACACATACACAAACTCTTTTCTAAATATTTTCAAAAGCAAAAAACACTTTGTATACGTTCTCACCGAAACGAGGAACATTACCAAGTTCGTCGCACTAAGGCGTATTTTCAAAATATCTTCAAAACACACTTACGCAAAAAGAATTTTTGAAATGAGCTAGAAACTAAGAGCCCGTAGATAACTATGGATGGAAAGGGTGCTAACACCTTCCCTTTCCATAACCTACCCCCCTTACTCAGAAAAATATCGAAAGGTATTTCCTGTTCTTGTGACCCTTTCCTTTATTGGATTAAAGAAAAGTCGGTGGCAACTGTTGCTAACCGCACTATTTGAGATGAAACGCAAAACCAGTAAAGTCAGTTCTCCCACCGTATTACACTGTAGATGACTATTAGTATATGCACTTTGAATTCCTGGATGAGAATACTATGCTGATTACAGATTGTGAAAATCCTGGACCTGAGCTAGGATCCCGATGGACTATGGTTTTTGATGGAGTTTCCAACACACTTGGTAACTGAATTAGTGTTGTAATCATTTCTCCCGAAGGTTTCCATATGCCTTTCACTGCTAGACTTTGCTTTGACTGTACCAATAACATGGCTGAGTACGAAGCGTGCATCTTGGATCTTAAAGCTGTTATCGACTTGAGAATTAAATTCTCGAGCATATATGAGGATTCAGCCTTGGTAATTAGTCTAGACAAGGGAGAATGGAATAAAAAATATGTAAATCTTATCCCTTACCGAGAACTTGTGCTAACCTTGATCCCGTACTTCGAAGAGATTAGCTTTGAGCATATTCCGGGGGAAGAAAATCATTTGGAAGATGCCTTAGTGTGATACGGTGGCAGAACTGACAGTTTTTTTGTTACTACTAGTTTTGCGTTTTTTTTTGTTCGCAAATGTACGGTAAGAAAGAGTCGCCACCATCTTTTATTTTATCCAACAAAGGAAAAGGGAAAAAGAACAGAAAAAACCTTTTTCGAGATGTTTCTGAGTACGGGGGTAGATTATAGAAAGGGAAGGTATTAGCACCCTTTCTATCCATGGTTTTCCATGGGCTCTTAGGTACTTGCTCATTTTTAAATTGCTTTTGTGTGTTTGTGTGCTTTTAAAAAAAGTTTTGAAATTGCCTTAGTGCGGCGTTTCACTTTATGGTAACCCTTGTATCAGTCCTTAAGGGTGTGACAAAGTGTTTTTGAAAACTTTGTTTGAAAAGTTTGTTTGAAAGTGTTGGTGTAAAAGATTTATTTTGAGCAGATACTTAAGAGTTTCTACCTACTCGAAAAAGATTGTTCATTTTTCTTATTTCCTTTAGACAGCGCTATCCTACTATTAAGGAGTAGGTAGCTCCATCGTTGGAGTTTGAGGGATAATTGAAAGGGACGATTACGATCACTTAAGGCAACAGGGCAAGATCTCTTAATAACTATCCTAAAACTCTAAGATCACTTCTTTACCGAGGCAACATTGAAAGGGTCATCGAGGGACTTGTGATCTTTCGAATTAGAGGATAGCCACTAAAAATTCTCATGTTTCAAGAATAGTGACTGTTTTTCGAAGGAAACCGAAGTGGGGAAAAACCCTAGGAGTGAGTATGTGCGAGTGTTTGATTTCAGTTTATTTAATCTTTGCACATTTAGGGTTTTCTACTGTTTTAAATTATTGATTTATCTTTTGCATACAATACTATTATCAATCATCTAACAGTTTATAATGACGGAAAGTAAAAGTGCGAGAAGTTTAAATCTAGCTATTACAAGGCTTTGGGGAGGGGGATTACATAATCAAAAACATGGGGAAAACAGTAAATGAAAATAGTAATAAACCTAAATTAAAAGCTATTACAAAATCGGAGCAATTACATTAATTGAAAAAATGAATAAATAAATGTGCGTGAGAATAAATTAAACGAGGAATTAAAGTTAAATTCAAAGACATTTAATTAGTGAATAAATAAAAAATATTTTTTTGGATTTTTTGAGAAAGTAATTAATTTTGCAAATTAACCTAATTTCTAATTAATTTTAATTATGAAAATTAAATTTAAGTTATCCTAATTAACCCAATTAATTAATGGAATTAAATATTTTATGAAAAAAACTAATTCTAATTTTGTGTTTTTATGATTTTAAGATTTAAAAAAAAGATTTTTAAAACAATTAAAAATAAATAAAACAATAAAAAAAGTTAAAGAAATTAAAATGGGCCTGATGCTGGAAGTGATTCTGGGGGTGTGATTTGGAATTTTCCAGGCCCAGAATAGTTGCCCCATCTGCCTGGTGCGTGATCCAGTGAGGATCACCTTTGGAGGGTTCACCATGGGGATTGGTTGATTGGACGCTGGATCTGGAGGCGCATGATGGATGCCTGGTTGTGAGATGCGCTGGATCAGCAAAGAAATTGTAGGAAAAATAATATGCATACGTCTGGGATCAAACCCAGGACGTTTGCCTTACGGGTTTGTTCCTTAACCATCTGCGCTAGAAGGCTTAGTTGTTAATATAATAAACAAATAAAAACATAAGCCAAACAAAGTAGCATGCCCAGAAAAATGCGCGTGGATTTAAATCTCCCAATGGGAGTCTGCCACCTAATTGTCTTCTCCTTGGAACTGTCGCCTTAGGGATCAGGCTTTTACCTACAGACATATTCGTCACTATAGGCTATAGTGACAATTCTTGTGTGTGTCTACAAACATGTAAAAATTAAAAACGCAGCACAAGCAAAATAAATCCCAATCAAGGGCATGGATCAATTGGAAATAATCCTCTGAGCACGAATAAACCCTTATTTTGGCCTAATTTTGCCTCTAACTAGGGTTCCCCAAATTGGAGCTCTGGAACCCTAGCCATGGCAGATGCCTATACCTGCACTCAAACTCCAATCAAAGTATTCCAGCACGTTATAAACATGATAACAATCATAGATATATAATCAAAATATGTTTATGATGCCAGAATCGAAGAAATCAAAATTGAGAGGATGTGCAAACCGTGACTGTTCTTACGCTTGATTGTTGATGCTTTGAGGATTGGGAACAAGTGGGATAGCTTCAGTGAAGGTCCAGGAGTGTTGTTGTATCCTTGAAATTGCTTGAAACGGCCTATGGAGGGATACATGATCAACATTTTTTGACAAAAATTTTGAACTTTGTTCTTGCTTTGTGGGAGGCAGGCTGGGCATAAAAACTCCTCCTTAGGGTTGCAAATTCCTTGTTATATGTAGTAAATCAGATTAGGGCAATATAATTGGAAAGAATCAAAAGATGTTATGGCCTTGAATTTTGATTCCAATCTTTCCAAATTTGAAGATTTCTTCCCATTCTCAAGCTTGCACGATTTGTTTGGCTATTTGACAGCTCATGAGATATTCAATCAATGCCAAAACAAATCTCATTCGATTTATTTTATTTAATTTGATTTTATTTGATTTTATTTAAATTTTAAATAACTAAAATCAAAATAAAATAAATAAATAACTGAATAAGGCATGGAGGGTCCCATAGGTCGTGGACCATGCTAGGACTGAGATTCAATCTTGAAAAGACGGGCCCATGTGGAAAAAATGCAATTTTGGGCATTGTTGACTTTGTGCAAATTTCTAAAAATTGCCAACTTTGAAAATTCATATCTCTCTGAATTGTGACCCTAAGAGGGTGTTCTTGGACTTTTTAGAAAGATTAGGATGTCCTCTAAGCAACCTCTTTGGTTTCATCTCAATTGGATCTTCCATGTTTATTTAAGAAGCTTTGACCCAAAAGGTGTTTTTTGTTGATTTTTGAAAAGGACCTATAATGTCTGAATTTATATCTTTTCATGAGTTCATTTATTGAACTTGAGGGATGAAGATGAATTGTAAGGAATTGGATTCTCTTCAAAATGAGCCTTCGATGAGGAATTTATGATAAAGTATGAGAAAGTTATGCCTGGTCAAAGTTTGGTTGACTTTTTCTATAGAAACCCTAATTTAGCAACTTTTGAGTTTTGATGAATTAGGAGCATTCCTTGAGGAATCATGATCACCCCTTGATCAAATGATGTATATTACTTCAAAATTTTAATGTTGACCAAAAATCTTGAAGTTTGACTGTATGTGGGTCACAATTGACTTTTAACCTAGTACAATTGACTTTCAGGCATTTAGGCAGTTGATTGAGAAAACTTCTTGTGCAAGGCATGAAACTTGGCATGGATGATCTTGAAGACATATTAGGGCAATAGAAACCATTTAGGACCCTTGGAGCTCAAACATCTTGATGATGAGTGAAACCCTAGTTTGAGGCTCATTGTCTTAGGAGGAGGATTTGTCTGGTCAATCCTTAGTCAACTTGAGCAATTGAGGACCTCTAGGAGTATGTTTTGTGTGAAAATGGGAGAGAAAATTTCGGGGTACAACAGCTGCCCCTGTTCAATTTTCTTAAACTTGAGGATGTAGATTGACTAGTGTGCCTTTCGTGATCTGAAGGTGGAAGATGATTGAACACTAGAGTGCCCAGAAATTTGCACTCGAATGAAGTGAATGTTGATCGGTAATATCGGGAATGGGCTTACAAATTCCATTTGGAAGGCGATAGAGAATCGTCGGAGATGGGCTTAAAGATGCCATCCAAAAAAGATATCGGTTGCATAAGAGATTCCTTTACGAGAATTCCTGTACCTGCCGTTGGGGACGACTTTGCCGAAGAATGCTGATTTATGTCCTGGGAAATAGAGTCTAGGATCTTCGGTTGTCCATTAATCTAATGGGGAATTAAATCTTGATTGATGAGACAAAAGTGAGTTTTTATCTGGTCAATTCCAGGCTTCACAGTGACTGGTTGAGGATGATAAAGTTGACTGCTATCTGGTCGTATTCCAGGCTTCATAGCGACTTATTGGGGAATATGAGATCGACCGTATCTGGTTGGGTCCAGGTTTTACAGTGTTGTAAACTGTTGTCTGGAGATAAAAGGGAAGGAACCTGGGTAGTAGGGTTACTTCGAAATGAACGCCTGGATAGTAGGGCTATGAGAAGGAACCTGGGTAGTAGGGTTACTTTGAAATAAAAGCCTGGATAGTAGGGCTATGAGAAGGAACTTGGGTAGTAGGGTTACTTCGAAATAAAAGCCTGGATAGTAGGTCTATGAGAAGGAACCTAGATAGTAGGGTTACTTAGAAATGAAAGCCTGGAGAGTAGGATTATGAGAAGGAACCTGGATAGTAGGGTTACTTCGAAATGAAAGCCTGGATAGTAGGGCTGCAAGAAGGAACCGGGATAGTAGGGTTATGAGAAGGAACCTGGGTAGTAGGGTTCCTTCAAAATAAAATCCTGGATAGTAGGGATATGAGTAGGAACCTGGGTAGTAGGGTTACTTCGAAATAAAAGCCTGGATAGTAGGGCTATAAGAAGGAACCTGGATAGCAGGGTTACTTCGAAATGAAAGCCTGGATAGTAGGGCTGTGAGAAGGAACCTGGATAGTAGGGTTACTTCGAAATAAAAGTCTGGATAGTAGGGCTATGAGAAGGAACCTGGATTGTATGGTTACTTCGAAATGAAAGCCTGGATAGTAGGGTTGTGAGAAGGAACCTTGATTAGAGGGTTACTTCGAAATGAAATCCTGGATAGTAGGGCTGCAAGAAGGAACCTGGATAGTAGGGTTACTTCGAAATGAAAGCCTGGATAGTAGGGCTGCTGAGAAGGAACCTGGGTAGTTGGGTTACCTCGAAATAAAAGCCTGGGTAGTAGGGCTGCCTCATTTGATCACATGGATTAGTTGACCCGTTTTGGTTTCGGGAACTGATTTTCCATTAGTTGTCTGCAGATATGACATGTATAGCTTCAAGGATTTAACCTTGAACTGTTGGAATTGTTGATGATAACCATCTTTCCTGAAAAGGTACAAGATTAATTATATGATGCATGAAATGCATCATGCGATGATGTTCTCAAAATAAATGAGATTATGTTGTATGCAATATGTATGCGCACGTCATGATGTATGAACTTGAAATGCTATTGTGACATATCTGAGTCTCGGAAAAAAAATCCCTGACTGCTGCTGGAGAGTACCGAAAATTGAATTCCTAACTATTGTAGAAAAAAGTGGTTCTTCTACTTCTGCTGGGGATGGTGAACAGAGATTACTATGCCGTGGATTGACTCCTTTCTGCTTGTGAATATTCTTCCGGGGAGAGACTCTGCTTGAGGATAACTTTGCGGAGGAATAACTCTGTTTGAGAGAGCAGATGCTTTGCTGGAAGATTTTGCCGATTCATAGAAATAACCTCCGTTGGGGGATGAACTTCCGTAGCTGGAGGAATAAACTTTGTTGGGGATACAACTTCATGAACCACTTGCGATTATAAAATTCGGCTGGGGACATAGATGTCGGCTCTCTGAAGGAACTTTGCTGGGGAAAGTAACTCCTGTTTGGGGGAAGCCGATGTCAAAACTTTGGTTGCCTCTACTCTGTGGGAAGTCGCAGGGTTGCATGTAATGGTGACTTCGTTTCAAAGTTGTCCCTGCCCCTGTACCTGCTGGAAGGAGTAACTGTTGGGCTCGACATGTTTTTTAATTTTTTCCCCGATTTCTTAAGTTATAAGAAACTGTCTTTCCGTTTCTTATGCGAATATTTGTGAATAGAAATTATATTCAAATGCATATGTCAAGAATAAATCATTGGACGATTTTGAAAAACAAAACAGAAAAAGAAAACGAATGGTTTTGTAAAAATGACTTGTATTAATTTCTAAAGTTGGCCTATAACAGGTGTTTTTGTACAAGGAAGCTGACGCTCTTGTAAGAGAACGCCGTCGTGGAAATGAAAGCTATACAATATTGTGTACAAAGAGAAGAAAACAACTATATGTAATAATCTCATTGGGTTTCAATTCTGCTATTGTTGCTATGTCTTCGAGCGTCTCATCACTTTGCTACTTGTCCGAAGCTGACTGGATTGATTGGTGTCGTTCGAGCTTGATAGTTGATACTGAGGTCTGGTCGCAAGGTGATCCAATGGGACATAGTGATTCTCTTTAAATCCCTAACTTTTTTCCTGGACCGCCCTTTCGGGTTTTCAGTCCACCGGGGTACCCTTTTTTTCCTAACTCGCCTTTTCAGGTTTTCGACTTGTCGGGTGTACATATTTTTTTGTTTTCATCCCTAATTTTTGCCCGAACCATTTTGGTTTGCCGGGAAGCCCTTAGTTTTTCCTAGGCCAGTCAACCTAGCGGGTCTTTAATCATGCGTAGTATTTTTTTCATTATGTCCGCATTGACAGGGTGAGGAAGGTCGTCACCGTCCATGGTGGTCAGAATCATGGCTCCACCTGAGAAAATGTTTTTGATCACAAATGGCCTTTCATATGTGGGAGTCCATTTGCCCCTGGGATCACCTTGCGGCAATATGATGCGCTTGATCACTAGATCTGCAACTTGGTATTCTTGGCGTCTGACTTTTTTGTTGAAAGCCTTGATCATTCATTTTTGATACATTTGACCATGACAGACAACAATAAGTCTCTTCTCATCGATCAGATTCAGTTGATCAAGTCGAGTCTGGATCCAGTCGTCTTTGTTCAAACCCGCATCTTTCATAATCCTCAGAGAAGGGATCTGGACCTCAATAGGCAGGACAACCTCCATGCCATATACCAGAGAGTAAGGTGTTGCCCCCGTTGACGTACGTGATGACGTGCGATAACCATGAATAGTAAATGGTAACATCTCGTTCCAGTCTTTGTATGTCACCGTCATCTTCTGTATAATCTTCTTGATGTTCTTATTAGCAGCTTCGACAACACCATTCATCTTCGGCCAGTAGGGAGAAGAGTTATCGTGTTGTATCTTGAATTGCTTACAGAGTTTGATGATCATCGCGTTATTGAGATTTGTACCATTGTCAGTGATGATTCTCTCTGGCACACCATACTGACAGATCAGGTTATGCTTGATAAACCGTGCCACAACGTT
Source organism: Vicia faba (assembly GCA_948472305.1). Taxonomy (NCBI): domain Eukaryota; kingdom Viridiplantae; phylum Streptophyta; class Magnoliopsida; order Fabales; family Fabaceae; genus Vicia; species Vicia faba. Next base: position 893,067,412 of record OX451740.1, read on the forward strand.
CTTGGTAACAGTGGCAAAAGAGGCAGCTTCAACCCACTTTGTGAAGTAATCAATGGCCACCAGGATGAAGCGATGCCCATTGGACGTGGTAGGTCTAATATCTTCGATCATGTCAATGTCCCACATTGCAAAGGGCCAGGGAGACGTCAAGACGTTCAAGGGAACCTGAGGTACATGTACTTTATCAGCATAGATCTGGCATTTATGACATGTTCGAGAGTGCTGATAACAATCTGCTTCCATAGTTTACCAATAGTATCTTTCTCGTAGGATCTTCTTAACCATGGTATGTCCACTTAAATGGGTTCTGAAGGTACCTTCGTGTAGATCTGTCATAATCCTCTCCGCTTCGATCTTGTCTACACACCGCAGTAAGGTATAATCATGGTTGCGCTTGTAGAGGATTCCATTACTGAGGAATAATTTCGTGGCGAACCTTCTCAGAAACTTCTTGTCATTGACAGATACCCCCTCAGGGTATTCTTGAGCCTCGAGATACCTTTTTACTTCGTGAAACCAAGGTTTATCTGCTACCTCTTCAGTATCAATCTCATAGCAGTATGTTGGTTCATCCAACCTCTCAATAGTGATTTGAGGAGCTTCATTGTCCCACTTGACCTTGAACATAGAAGACATGGTAGCTAACGCGTCCGCTAACTGATTCTCCTCTCGTGGGAAATTTTCAAAGTTTACCTCCTCAAAGGGTGGGAGCAATGTCAGCACGTGCTATTTGTACGGGATGAGATTCAGGTGCTTCGTATCCCATTCTCCTTTGATCTGACTTATTACCAAGGATGAATCCCCGAAAATGCTCAAGAAATTGATCCTTAGGTAGATAGCAGCTTTGAGACCCATGATGCATGCTTCATACTCCGCTATGTTGTTGGTACAGTTGAAACATAGTCGGGGGTAAAAGGAGTATGGCATCCCTCGGGGGATATGATTACAGCACCAATGCCATTACCGAGTGTGTTCGAAGCTCCATCAAAAACCAAAGTCCATTGAGATCCTTCTTCAGGTCCTTCATTTGGTCCAGGTTCTTCATAGTCAGTCACTAGCATAATATTCTCGTCTGAGAACTCAAAATTCATGGACTGGTAGTCATCCACGGCCTGATGAGCCAAATGATTAGCTAATACACTTCCCTTGATTTCTTTCTGGGTTCTATATTGGATATCGTATTCGGTTAAGATCACCTGCCATCTTACTATTCTTCCGGAGAGAGCGGGCTTCTCGGAGATGTACTTGATTGGATCCATATTAGATATCAACAAAGTAGTGTGGGTCAACATATATTGTCTCAGTCGGCGAGGAGCCCATGCCAAAGTGTAGCAATTTTTCTCAAGCAGTGAGTATCTTGTCTCACAGTCAGTAAATTTTTTGCTAAGGTAGTATATTGCATGCTCTTTTCGACCAGATTCGTCATGCTGCCCCAGCACACACCCCATTGAATTATCTAGCACTGTTAAGTACATTATCAATGGTTTTCCTTCAATCGGAGGCATTAGAATGGGAGGCTCTTAGAGGTATTCCTTGATTCATTTTACTACTTGATCTTTCTTCAAGAGTTTGAAGATCGGCTCACAAGTAGCAGTCAGATGTAAAATGAACCTGGCGATATAGTTTAGGCATCCCAAGAAACCTCTAACTTCCTTCTCAGTACGGGGAGCTGGCATCTCTTGTATGGCCTTCACCTTTGCAGGGTCTACCTGAATACCTTCGTCACTGACAATGAACCCCAGAAGTTTACTAGACCTTACCCCGAAGGTGCACTTATTTGGATTCAACCTCAGCTTATATGTCTTCAACCTGTCAAACAACTTTTGTAGATGATCAAGGTGTTCTTCCTCGATTTGAGACCTGGATATCATGTCATCAACATAAACCTCTATCTCGTGGTGAATCATATCATGGAATAAAGCGACCATGGCTCGCTAATAAGTTACCCCAATATTATTCAACCCAAAAGGCATCACCTTGTAACAGAAAGTGCCCCACTATGTGACGAAGGTTGTCTTATCCATGTCTTCGGGTGCCATCTTGATCTGGTTGTAGCTAGAGAAACCATCCATGAAGGAAAAGATTTTATATTGTGCGGTGTTGTCAACCAGAACATCAATGTGGGGGAGCGGAAAGTCATCTTTGGGGCTTGCCCTGTTTAGGTCTCTGTATTCCACACACATTCGTACTTTACTATCTTTCTTAGATATTGGGACCACGTTAGCAACCCACTAGGGATAGGAGGTGACAGCTAAGAACCCAGCGTTGAACTGTTTCATAACCTCTGCTTTGATCTTCTCTGACATTTCAAGGCGCATACGATGGACCTTTTGCTTTACCGAAGGGCAATCATCTTTAGTCGGCAGACGATGAACCACTATATCTGTGTCTAAACTAGGCATGTCTTCATATGACCAAGCGAAGATCTCAACATAATCGTGCAACATCTGTTCCAACCGCTGTTTGACACTAAGCTATAGATTTGCGCCAATCTTGACTTCTTTTCTGTCTAACTCCGTGCCCAATTTTATCGTCTCAACTGGCTCTTCATGAGGCTGTATAGCCCTCTCTTATTGCTGTAACAGTCTAGCAAGTTCTCCAGGTACCTGACAATCTTCCTCACCTTCGTCCTTGGCTTGGTTGATCGGATTTTCAAAGTTATAACTGGTAATAGCAGAACTGTTATCAATGGGATCCAGAGTGGATATGGATCTGCAGTTTGATATGTGAGTGTGTGTAAGAGAATAGCTGTATTAATAAAGTGAAAAGTAGAAAATAAAAATAGAGAGCACAAAATTTGTATTCAAGAACGTCCCATGTTTTATTGATGACATATGATAATGACATATAATAACCCTCACAAACAAACTGTTTTGCCTCGGGTAAGACACAAGGCCATAGAGTTTATATTGTTTATTACAAATCCAAAAAACAAGACAATTACTGCTGAACAAAAGTAATCGACACAAAATCTTTGGTCGTCCAGTTACTAGGTCCACTGTTGGTAGTAGGGTAATCCAACTGTCAATATCAGAATCCTCATCATCAGAATCTTCCATGGTGGAGATAACCTCAATAACATTGATTCCTGAACCATGCTTGGGCATGGGTGCAGTTATGACGTTGAGAGTCTCAGGGGGATCGAATTCAATCTCCTTTTCCTCGATCAGATCCTGCACTTTGTTCTTCAAAGCCCATCAGTTGTTGGTATCGTGGCCTGGACTCTCAGAATGATAAGCACACCGAGTGTTCGGATTGTAACAAGGAGATATGGTATTGGGGTTCTTGGGAGCCTCCCTCAGGGTTACCAGATTGGTCTTCAATAACCGTGGCAAGATTTGAGACAGAGTCATGTGTATCCGGGTAAACTATATTATCGGCCTTTCTGTCCTTGGCTAATTGTTTCGTTGTTGAGTATCCACGGGCCTAGGTATTATCACATCCCCTACCGTTAGATGGAGCTCGGTTCTGCTCTGAACTTTTGGATTGTAAATAGCATTGACCTCCTTCTTACCCATGAATGACTTCTTCACTGTACTTGAAGAGGTGTCTTTCTGGATCTTGCCACTTCGGATCCTAGCTTCTACCCTTTCTCCAGTCAATATCAGCCCAGTAAAACTAGCTGAGGAGCTACCAATCAAGTGATTAAAGAACGAACCAGATAGTGTACCAAGAAACATGTCCACCAACTCCCTATCAGACAAAGGTGGTTGGACTCTCCCTGCCAAATCTCTCCACTTCTGAGCATAGTCCGTAAAACCTTCATTCTCACCCATAGACATACTCTGGAGTTGAGTACAGGTAGGAGCAAGGTCAACATTATATTGATACTGCTTATAAAAAGTAGCGGCCAGATCTTCCCAGTTGCGGACATTAATTCCCTCCAGCTGATAGAACCACTCAAGCTGAGTCCCAGATAGACTGTCTTGAAAGAAATTGACCCACAAGTTCCTATAAGCAGTGTGAGGCTAGATCTTCCTCACATAGGAACGGAGATGAAGCTTGGGACACGAAACCCCATCATACTTTGCAAATATCGGAGCCTTGAACTTCTGTGGGATGACAACCCCAGATACCAAACTCAGCTCTTCAAAATCTGGCCCTGGTACTCTTTGGATCTCTATTGAATTCAGACGATCCTCTAACTGTTTGTATCTATCCTCAGCGGGAGGATACTGTTCATCATTGTAATTAGATTCATCCTCAAAAACTCTTGGGCTAGGTTCTTCCTCCATTGTCTCACCCTCTTGATTCTCCCCTTCTTTGGATGAAGAGGTCAGATCAATCGGTTTCTTCAATGGTTCCCTGAATCTTCTACTCAGATTCAGGACACAAGCGGTCTTCTTTGCCTTCTTCTTTCTATCTTTCAGAATAAGGGCCTTCAGATCTTCCTGCCCTTTAGCCAAAGCTACGAACATTTGCTGAAATTGGGAATTTTGTGCTTGGAGATCCTTGATACTTTGTTCAGAAGTCATTATTGCTGAAATAAACAGCGAAGAAGATGAGAAACCTGTTATGAAACCTGTTTATGCAATGTCATGGATGATATGCGTATGCAATGATTTCAAGGATTCTTAAAGGCTCAAATTTTCCTAACCAAAAATAGACACACGTTAATTGTATTAATAAGTTCGAATTTGAAGAGAATGATCTTGGACGAAAGTCATAGAAGCAATTTGAGTATTCATCCCGGAGAGACCAAAATGTATCAAGCGTTAAAGAAACTATTTTGGTGGTCGAACATGAAGAGAGAGGTGGCTCAGTTTGTTTATGCTTGTTTGACTTGTCAGAAGTCTAAAGTGGAGCATTGTGATCGGTGGATCTGGAACTGACTGTTTAACGCTGGTTCGCGAAATGTCGGGTAAGCAAGAGTCGCCACCGTCTTTTATTTTCTCCAAATGGAAAGGACAAAAGCACAGAAAAATTCCTTATAGAGATTGCTCTCGGTTCGGGAGGTAGATTATAGAAAGGGAAGGTGTTAGCACCCTTTCTATCCATGGTTATCCATGGGCTCTTAGATACTTGCTCACTTGTGTTTTCAAAAATGGTTTGTTTGCTTTTCAACTGTGGGTTTTAAAAAAAGTTTCTTTGAAAATTCCAGTTCGACTCTTGTATCGGTCCTCAAGAGTGTTTGAAAAATCGCTTTCGAAAGCTTTTTGAAAATGTGTTGGTTTGAAAAGTATTTTTGAATTTTTGTTTGAAATTAGAGCAAGTATCTAGAGTCGTCTACCTACCCTAAGGAATTCGTCTGTGTAAATGTCCTTTAAAGTAGTGCCATCCCACCATTGAGAGGTAGGTAGCACCACCGTTGGAGGTATTCGGGTCAATTCGAGTTTGTAGGGACATTGTGGTCACCGAGCAAAGGTAAGACACCTTAGAAGCTACCCTTATGCCATTGATCTTTTATTCCGAGGCAACTATTCCGAGGCAGCTTGTTTTGAGGCAACCAGATCAATGGGACATAAGGACTCACTAAGACGTCCTATAGTCGACGGCTACGTTTCGAGGGACAAGGCAACAGTGTGATCACCGGAGTAATGGGAAGACACCTTAGAAGCTACCCTCATGCCAGGTTCCCGGATCATGAGGACTTACCAAGACATCCTCTACTCGACGATCACCTTTCGAGGCAAGGCAACAGTGAGGCGTACCCTAGGGGTGATGTGTGCGATTCGTGTGTCGTTTTCATTTATTTTTGTCTTTTGTCATGTTATTGGTGTTCTACGCTTGTTTTTACTTTGTCCATACATTCTTTCATGCCTTTATTTAATAGTTAAAAATTGCGAGAAAGTAAAAGATTCTAAGCTATTACAAAAGGCGCGGGTCCACATCGCCAAAATTAAACCAGGACCCGATTTGACAGAAAATAAATAAATAAAGCAAAGAGAATAAAAAGTGTGAGAAATAAAGATTACATGGCTTCGGGAGAGATACATAAATATTATAAAGAAATAAAATAAATATGCGAATTAATAATTAAATCGAAACGAGGGCGTTGGACCCTTTTTTGCAAAATTAAAATTACGTGGAATTAATTAATAAAGAAAAAAGAAAAAGGAGATGTTTTTGGCATTTTTTAGTATTTTAGGATTTAATATGAAAAAGAATTAACTAAAATAAATACTAACCCTAATTCTAGTGGCTTTTAATTTATTAAGAAAACATTGAATTTTAACCTAAATTAACCCTAATTTTTATATGCAAATTTAATTATAAAAATAAATATTTAATTATTTAATTATTATGGAAGAAAAAATAAAAAAAAAAGATAAAAATTAATCAAACCCTAGTTCTATGTTTTTTAGATTTTTTTATTAAAAGAATTAGAATTAAAACCTAATTTAACTAGTTAATTTATATGCAAATTTATTTAAAATATACATACTAAAATAAAATATTTATTATTTTTTTCTCTTTTTTCTGATTTTTATGTTTTTGGTTTTTTATGAAAATAATTAATTAAATAAACAAAACAATAATTAAAAGAAAAATAGAAAATAAAGAGAAAAAAGTAAGTAGAAGGAAATTTGCAAACCAAGGGGGTTCAGGCCCCAAATATGGAGGTAAAGATCCAATAATGCTGGCCCATTTGGAGGCCTTGTTGACCTTTCCATGACGCGTGTACACGCGTTGACTAGGGTGTATCGTGTTCTCCAATCCATAGCCTTCTGATTGATCTTGAGATGGACGTGGCAAGCTTGATTTGGAAGTGTATGGTGCGCTTCAGCATAGGCACTACATGTGAATGTTAATTGAAAAAAAACAAATGGAAAGGGTGAAGACCTGGGATCGAACCCAGGTCATTAACATTACCAGTCAACACGTGCGCCACTGAGCCACTTCAAACGCGTTTAATATAGAATAACGAATAAATATTATAAAAGAAGACAAAAGCGTTAGTGGACCTTGCGCGCGAATCTTCAAACCAGCCAATCGTTGGCAGCCACGATATCATCTTCTTCGTTGGATTTCGTTTTCCTGAAAATTCAAAAGAAACAGGCAACGGTTTTCATGGTGTTCTCTTAGGCCGGTTTTGGGAAAATAGCGACTAGCCCTGTGACGCTCATAAATTGAGCGCGAGGGTGCCGTCTTCTTCGTCCAAACGCGCTTGTGTCAATGGTGGTACTCAGGGGTTCTAATTTTTCCCCATTCAAAAACCCCTAATTCCAAGTCCTGTAAACCCTAGAAAACGATAATGGCATAATCGCGTACACAGCTCAAAAACATAATTGAGTTACATGGTTAGCATTAGAACAAGTCAATTAGTGTGGATGCATAAAAAAAAAGCAATGAAAATGCCTTAAATATGAAACACGATTATGTATTTTTTTTGAAACAGTTTGAATCCATGGTACCAATTCTGGGTGTATGAAGGTTGGAGAGTGATCCAGTTAGCTTCAGGGGGACACGAGGAAGCTTTTGCAATTGGTCTTGTGCCTTGAATCAACCTAAAACCTGATTTTTAGTTTTGAGTTTTTAAACAAAATTTCAAGTTTTGTTTTCCAGGTTTCTGAGCAGCTGTGTGGTCTTGATGATTAGGTTTGTATTCAGGCTTATGTAATGAACCAATTAGGTTAAGAATTCTGATCAAAATCTCTTGCATTCATGGCTTTTGAGATTTGATTTTCAAGATCTTTTTTCAAATATTTTCCATGTGTTTTTGTACCAATCATGATCCAATCAATCCAAATCTTTCCCTATTTGAATATGCACGAATTATTGAGTAGATTTCATGCAAAAAAGGATTGTAAAACTTAGGTTAAATATTTTCCATGTATTTAATTTGATTTAAATGAATTATTATAAATAAAAATTCAAATAAATAAATAAAAAATGAAGAAATACTTCCCTTTGGGCCAAGTGGTCGTGCACATGTCATGGATGATGAATTGTGGAAGAAAAATGGGCCCATTAGCAATTTTAGGTCATTTGAACCAATGTTGACTTTTCAAAATATCCAAAAATTTCCCAACTTCCACAAGGCATAACTTGCTCAATTTTTAAGATTTGCTCATATTCTTGGACATTTTGGAAAGGTCTTTGAGTCCTCTAACCAATTCCTTTGGTCCCATGTCATTTTGATTTACCAATCTCAAGTTATGGCCTTTTACTTAAAGTCCCTTTTTGTTGACTTTTGAAAATGACCTATAATGTTGAAATTGATAACTTTTTGTGAGAGCATTTCTTGGACTTGAAGTATGAAGATGAGTTGTAGGAAATGTCTTTCTATTCAAAATGAGCATTGGATGGAATTTTTCTGATAATCCATGTGAAAGTTATGCCCTGGTCAATTTACAGTTGACTTTTTCAGCTGTCCAAATAAGGAAACTTTTGCATCTTGATGTTTTTTGAGCCAAGCTTTGAGAATCATGATCAAGCATTGATCAAATGATGTTTATGGCTTCAAAATGATATGTTGACCAAAAATTTGAACTTTTGACTGTCAAATGACCATTTTACCCCTATAGTTGACTGTAGTGCAATTAGGGTTTTGACTGTGCAATTTTGTGCTGAAAGTCTTGAAACTTGATATGAGGATGCTTGACCATATTTGTAGGCATGTGAGACTTGATTGGACCTTTGGAAACTTCATTTTCTTGATCAGAACACAAACCCTAATTTTGACTGTTCATGAGGCTCTTACACTGTGCAACCCTTGGGGAGATTTTTGAAGCTTGACTTGGCAAATCTTTGAAGAATATGGGAGGGAAAATTTTAGGGTACAACAGTTTCCCCTGTTCAATCTTCTTAGACCTTAGGATGCCGATTGGCTGACGCGCCTTTCGTAATCCGAGGGTAGAAGATGATTGAACACTAGAGTGCCCAGAAATTTGCGCTCACATAGTAGCAGTGTGATGATGGGAATGGGCTTATAGATGCCATTTGGAGATTGATGGATAGGATGATGGACTTATAGATGCCATCTGGATGTTGATCGCGTAAGAGATTCCTTAGCGAGAACTTGCGTACCTACAAAAGAAAAATGAGTACCTGCCACGTTGCAGGAGCTGGTTTTCAGATGCTTGGTATAGATATGTCCTGACTGGTTACAGGAGTTGGAGTCTGGAGCTTCAAACGATGATGAATGAACCAGTGGGGTTACTACCTCAGCATGAACAGTGAGAGAACCTTGGGTGACTTTAACTTCAACAACGCTCGTTGAGAAAATCTTGGTGGGAATTACCATCTTCGCAGTATCGGGAAGAGAACCATCGGCAATTATAACCTGAAATGGAATTATATCTCACGCACCGTCGGGGAGAGAACCATAGGAAAATATAACCTGAAATGGAATTATATCTCACGCACCGTCGGGGAGAGAACCATAGGAAAATATAACCTAAAATGGAATTATATCTCACGCACCGTCGGGGAGAGAACCATAGGAAAATATAACCTAAAATGGAATTATATCTCACGTACCGTCGGGGAGAGAACCATAGGAAAATATAACCTAAAATGGAATTATATCTCACGCACCGTCGGGGAGAGAACCATAGGAAAATATAACCTAAAATGGAATTATATCTCACGCACCGTCGGGGAGAGAACCATAGGAAAATATAACCTAAAATGGAATTATATCTCACGCACCGTCGGGGAGAGAACCATAGGAAAATATAACCTAAAATGGAATTATATCTCACGCACCGTCGGGGAGAGAACCATAGGAAAATATAACCTAAAATGGAATTATATCTCACGCACCGTCGGGGAGAGAACCATAGGAAAATATAACCTAAAATGGAATTATATCTCACGCACCGTCGGGGAGAGAACCATAGGAAAATATAACCTAAAATGGAATTATATCTCACGCACCGTAGGGGAGAGAACCATAGGAAAATATAACCTAAAATGGAATTATATCTCACGCACCGTCGGGGAGAGAACCATAGGAAAATATAACCTAAAATGGAATTATATCTCACGCACCGTCGGGGAGAGAACCATAGGAAAATATAACCTAAAATGGAATTATATCTCACGCACCGTCGGGGAGAGAACCATAGGAAAATATAACCTAAAATGGAATTATATCTCACGCACCGTCGGGGAGAGAACCATAGGAAAATATAACCTAAAATGGAATTATATCTCACGCACCGTCGGGGAGAGAACCATAGGAAAATATAACCTAAAATGGAATTATATCTCACGCACCGTCGGGGAGAGAACCATAGGAAAATATAACCTAAAATGGAATTATATCTCACGCACCGTCGGAGAGAGAACCATAGGAAAATATAACCTAAAATGGAATTATATCTCACGCACCGTCGGGGAGAGAACCATAGGAAATTATAACCTGAAATGGAATTATCACCTCACGCACCGTCGGGGAGGGAACCAATAGGAAATTATAACCTGATAACTTCTACTGAGTCTTCATCAGAAAAATCTGCTTGGGGTCGATTTAGCTGGACTAGAGAAGGCCTTGGACTGGATAATAACCAGAGAAATCTTTGGAGTCGATCTAACTGAACCAAATAAGGTCTTAGAGTCTTGAAATATGATTGAGAATTTAACTGAATCTTTCCTGAAAGGTAGAGGTCAGTCATAGGCAATGCATGATATGGATCAAGCAATGATGTTCTCAACATAAATGAGATTTGTATGATATGATGCGTCTATGCATGCTATAATGATGTATGTGATGTTTTATGAATGTGTTTTTGTCTAGGAGAGTAAATCCTTGACGGGTGCCGGGAAGTCACTCCTGGGCTGATGTTGAAAGAATAGACTTTGCTTCCGCTGGGGATGATAGCTGCAAGAATACCGGTAGGAGAAGATGACTCCGTTGAGGAATAAACTTGGCAAATGGAATATTCTGCGGGGAGAAAAGTACTCTGACGATCTTGCTGGGGAGCGATACTCTGTGGGGAGAGAGATACTTCGTTGAGTTGTTGATAATAATTTGCTGGGGATATCCTTGTTGTATTGGAAATGCTGATAGACTTCGCTGGGATAAGAGAACTTCGTCGGGGACGCTCTTTCCATAGATTTTGGCTGAGGATAACCCAGTTATATCCTGTTAAGTAAATAACTCTTTAAATAAAGCTGGACGACGCGTTCGTGCTTTGCGGGGATAAGCTTCCAGAATCTACTGGGGATAAGCTTACTGCTTGGGGAGATGGATTCCAACTTTCCTGGGGAAACTGGATTGGACTTTCCTGGGGAGGTTTTGAATTGCGGGGAAAGTGATTCTTTTGAATGTTGATGTACCGCCGGGGAACAATCTTTAGACCAAGACTGCCGGGGATGCTTGTTATGAGTATGCATGCTGCTGGGGAATATTGAGATCTGCCGGAGAATACCCAACTTCCTTAAGTTTGATAACTTTGCTTGGAGAGAGTGTACTGACTGCTTACTCTCTGGGGAATTGAGATATGCTGGTTATGTTCTTTAGCTGAACCTACCTTGGTACCTTGGAGGATAGAACAATTAGATTGCTTAGACAACTCTTTTATTGCCTCTGTTTCTAGTGTCACCTGTAATTAATCCTTTGTTTCGTATGCAAATATTTATGAGTTAGCAAATTATTATCAATGCATATATCACAAATTGAACCTTGGACGTTCTTCGCAAAACAAAACAGAAAAAGAAAAACAATTGGCACTTTTTAACTGAAAAATATCTTTGTATTGATTTTTGAATGGCCTGAAAATAGGTGTTTTGTGTACAAGAGGCTGACGTCCTAGTAAGAGAACGCCGCCGAACAAAAGAGTTTATACAAATTGTGTACAAAAGAAAATAAAACAGCTGTGTGAAATATGAATGATCCACTGGGTTTCAACTCTGCTATTGCCTTTATAATTCCGAGCGTCTCATCACTTGATGACCTTGGTTGAAGGTGAAGCTGACTGATCGATGCCGTCTGAACTTGATACAGATACCGGATTCTGGATGCGAAGTGATCAATGAGACATAGTATTACGCTTTATCCCTAATTTTTGCCTGGACCGCCCTTTCGGGTTTTCAGTCCACCGGGATACCCATTTTTGCCCAAGCCGCCTTTTCAGGTTTTCGACTTGCCGGGTGTACAGATTTTTTTATTTTCATCCCTTCATTTTGCCCGAACCCTTTTGGTTCGACGGGAAGCCCTAATTTTTGCCTAGGCATGTCAGCCTAGCGGGTCTTTTTTATGCGTAGTATCTTTTTACTATGTCTGCATTGGTGGGGTGAGGAAGGTCGTCACCATCCATATTGGTTAGAATCATTGCTCCTCCTGAGAACACATGTTTAACCACAAATGGCCCTTCGTATGTAGGGGTCCATTTGCCCCTTGGATCACTCTGAGGAAGGATGATTCGCTTGATTACTAGATCCCCAACTTGATATTCCGGTGGTCTGACCTTTTTGTTAAATGCCCTGATCATCCGTTTCTGATACGTCTGACCATGACAGATAGCAGCAAGTCTCTTTTCATCAATAAGGTTGAGTTGATCAAGTCGTGTCTGGATCCAATCATCTTCGTTTAGATTTGCATCCTTCATTATCTGGAGAGAGGGTATTTGCACTTCGATCGGTAAGACTGCCTCCATACCATAAACCAGAGAGAAGGGAGTTGCCCCGGTTGACGTCCTAGCTGAGGTACGGTACCCATGTAGAGCGAACGGTAACATCTCGTGCTAATCTTTATAAGTTACTGTCATTTTCTGCACGATTTTCTTAATGTTCTTATTTGCTGCTTCTACAGCCCCATTCATCTTTGGTCTGTAAGGAGAAGAATTGTGGTGCTGTATCTTGAACTGCCCGCAGAGCTCAGCGATCATCTTGTTATTCAGACTGGTACCATTGTCTGTAATAATTCTCTCTGGAACGCCGTACCGGCAGATCAGATTATGCCGAATGAACCGTGCCACAACAGTCTTGGTTACCGTAGCGTAGGATGCTGCTTCGACCCACTTCGTGAAGTAATCAATTGCCACTAGGATGAAGCGATGCCCATTAGATGCCGTAGGTTTAATCTCACCAATCATGTCTATGCCCCACATTGCAAACGGCCAAGGCGCAGTCAGAACATTCAGGGGAACCGGAGGAACATGCACCTTGTCTGCATAAATCTGACACTTATGGCATGTCCTGGAATGTTGATAGCAGTCAGCTTCCATTGTGGACCAGTAATATCCTGCCCGTAGGATTTTCTTAGCCATAGTATGCCCACTGGAATGCGTACCAAAGGTCCCTTCATGTAGCTCCTCCATGACCCTTTCTGATTCAGTCTTATCCACACAACGCAGTAAGGTTGAATCTTGGTTTCGCTTGTACAAGATGCCGTTGCTAAGGAAGAACTTTGCTGCGAATCTTCTCAAGAACTTCTTATCATTGACAGATGCACCTTCAGGGTATTCCTGAGCTTCCAGATATCTCTTCACCTCATGGTACCAAGGCTTCTCGGTCACCAATTCAGTCTCGAGATCACAACAGTACGCCGGTTCGTCCAGTTTCCAGATGATGATCCGGGGAGCCTCATTATCCCATTTGACCTTGAACATAGAAGACATTGTAGCTAACGCGTCCGCCAACTGATTCTCTTCTCTTGGAAAGTGCTCAAAGGTTATCTCTGTAAAGTGGGGGATCAAAGTCAACACACATTCTCTGTAAGGAATCAGGTTTGGATGTTTCGTATCCCACTCTCCTTTGATCTGATTGATCACAAGAGCGGAATCTCCGAAGACACTCAGAAACTTGATCCTTAGATCGATCGCAGCTTGAAGACCCATGATGCACGCCTCATACTCTGCCATGTTGTTGGTACAGTTGAAACATAGTCGGGCAGTGAGCGGAGTATGAGTTCCTTGTGGTGATATGATTATGGCGCCGATACCATTTCCCAAAGCATTAGAGGCTCCGCCAAAGTGCATAGACCATCGGGATCCTGGCTCAGGTCCTTCATCCGGTCCAGGTACTTCACAATCTGTCACAATCATGATGCTTTCATCCGGAAACTCAAAGTTCATTGACTGATAGTCATCTACGGCCTGATGTGCCAAGTGGTCTGCCAATACACTTCCCTTGATGGCTTTCTGGGTTGTATACTGAATGTCGTATTCCGTCAAGATCATTTGCCATCTTGCAATTCTCCCGGACAGAGCAGGCTTTTCGAATATGTACTTTATAGGATCCATCTTTGAGATCAACAAGGTAGTGTGAGTCAGCATATACTGTCTCAGCCGGCGAGCAGCCCATACCAAAGCGCAGCAAGTTTTCTCAAGCAGTGAGTATCGGGTCTCACAGTCGGTAAACTTTTTGCTAAGGTAATAAATGGCATGCTCTTTTCGGCCAGACTCGTCATGCTGCCCCAGCACACACCCCATTGAGTTGTCGAGCACTGTCAGGTATAATATCAGAGGTCTCCCTTCAACTGGTGGCATAAGAATGGGTGGTTCTTGGAGATACTCTTTGATTCTGTCAAAAGCAGCCTGACATTCATCGTTCCAACGTACTACCTGATATTTCTTCAGCAGCTTGAAGATTGGCTCACAGGTAGCAGTCAGATGTGAGATGAATCGAGCAATGTAATTCAGGGGTCCTAAAAAGCCTCTGACTTCCTTCTCTGTCTTAGGAACTGGCATCTCTTGAATAGCTTTGACCTTGGCAGGATCCACTTGAATACCCTTATCACTTACAACGAAGCCTAGCAGCTTTCCGGATCTTACCCCGAAGGTGCACTTGTTCGGGTTCAATCTCAGCTTATACAGTTTCAACCGGTCAAACAACTTCTGCAGATGATCTAGGTGCTCTTCCTCAGTCTGGGACCTTGCGATCATGTCGTCAACATACACTTCTATCTCATGATGGATCATATCATGAAATAAAGCAACCATGGCACGTTGGTAGGTTGCCCCAGCGTTCTTCAACCCGAATGGCATGACCTTGTAACAGAAGGTGCCCCACTGAGTAACAAATGTAGTTTTTTCCATGTCTTCAGGTGCAATCTTGATCTGATTGTAACCTGAAAAGCCATCCATGAAAGAGAACACCTTATGTTGAGCAGTATTGTCAACAAGGACATCAATGTGAGGTAGGGGGAAGTCATCTTTGGGGCTGGCCCTGTTTAGATCCCTGTAGTCGACACACATTCTGACTTTACCGTCTTTCTTTGGTACCGGCACCACATTAGCAACCCACTGAGGGTAAGAAGTCACTGCAAGGAACCCAGCATCAAACTGCTTCATAACCTCGGCTTTAATCTTTTCAGACATCTCTGGACGCATCCGGCGGACCTTTTGCTTAACTGGAGGGCAGTCTTCCTTAGTTGGCAAGTGATGGACCACAATATCGGTATCCAACCCGGGCATGTCTTCGTAGGACCAGGCAAAGATCTCCATATAATCATGCAGCATTTGTGTCAACCGTTGCTTCACGCTGAGCTCTAGGTTGGCACCAATCTTTACCTCCTTCCTGTCTTCTTCAGTACCCAAGTTTATTGTTTCCACTGGCTCTTCATGGGGTTGAATTGCCCTCTCTTCCTGAAGCAACAGTCTTGCAAGCTCGCCAGGCACTTCGCAATCATCTTCACCTTCGTCTTCGGCTAAGTTGATCAGATTTTCGAAGTCATAACCGACAGTAGCAGAGTCGTTACCAGTGAGATCCAGAGTGGATTGAAACCTTTATGAGTGAGTGTGTGTGTAAATACAGCTGTTTTGAAATATATGTAAAGGAAAGAAAGACAGGAAAGGAGCATAAGATTTGCAATGCGAGAAAACGTCCAAGATTTTCATTTATGATATATGAAATGACAATTTATATGCCCTCACAAATGAAACCACGGTGCCTCGGGTAAGACACCGGGCCATAGAGTTTAATTTATTGTTTATTACAAATAACAAAAACATAGGAATTCATTACTCAGTAACAAGAGAAACAGATAGATTGTCCTTTGCACTCCAATTGTTAAGCCCACTGTCGGTTGCCGGATAGATCCAGCTATCAAACTCAGCTTCATCCACTTCATCTTCGTCCTCTATAGCATTCACTCCATGAGCAGGCAGGGGAGCTGTTACTACATTAGGCTTCTCAGATGCCTCAAACTGTACCTCCTTGGCATCAATAAGATCCTGCAGCTTGCTCCTTAATGCCCAACAGTCATCAGTAGAATGCCCCGGGCTATCAGAATGGTAAGCACAACGAGCATTCGGGTTGTACTTAGGAGATGCAGTATTTGGGAACTTTGGTGCCTCTCTGACAGTCACTAAGTTGGTTGAGAGCAACTGTGGCAAGATCTGCGACAAGGTCATACTCAAGCGGGTGAACTCTCTCCGGGGTCTTTCGGCCCTTTGAGGATTGGTTGGCCGAGGAGCGGCAGCAGGCTTAGCAATCATTACCGCACTGACAGATTGGCGGCGCTCAGGTCTCTCTGATCTCCTGGAACCATATACGGCACTAGCCTCCTTCTTGAAGGGTTTCTTCTCAGAACTAGACGATGCACCTTTCGGAATCTTACCAGACTTTAACCCAGCCTCAATTCTTTCTCCAGTCAGAATCAGATCAGTGAACCCTGCAGACGAATTCCCAATGAGATGGTTGAAAAATGGCCCAGATAGGGTCCCCAAGAACATGTCTACCAATTCCCGATCAGTCAACGGAGGCTGCACCCTGCCAGCCAGGTCTCTCCACTTCTGAGCGTACTCCTTAAAACCTTCACTTGAACCTAACGACATACCCTGGAGTTGGGTACGTGTAGGGGCAAGGTCGGCATTATATTGATACTGCTTATAGAAAGCAGTAGCCAACTCCTCCCAGTTACGAACCTT
This sequence comes from Vicia faba, assembly GCA_948472305.1. Taxonomy (NCBI): domain Eukaryota; kingdom Viridiplantae; phylum Streptophyta; class Magnoliopsida; order Fabales; family Fabaceae; genus Vicia; species Vicia faba. The sequence continues at coordinate 893,084,172 of OX451740.1, forward strand.
GGTCCCATCCAGCTGATAGAACCATTCGAGATGAGTCCCTGAAAGACTCTCCTGGAAGAAGTGGATCCACAAATTCTTATCCGCCGAGTACGGTTGAATCTTTCGAACATAGGACCTGAGATGTAGCTTGGGACAAGATGCCCCGTCCTACTTAGTGAAAGATGGTGCTTTGAACTTCCGAGGAATGATCACACCAGTAGACAAACCCAAATCTCCAAAATCCAGCCCAGGTACCTGTTGTATTTCCATAGCATTCAACCTATCCTCCAGTTGCTTGTAACGGTCTTCTGCCGGAGGGTACTGCTCTTCATCAAAATCAGTCTCGTTGTCGGAGACTACCGGACTAGGACCTTTTTCTGCCTGAGGAGCACTCTTGCCAATGGAAGAACCAACCTCTTCATTCTGCAGAGTATTACCAAACCTTCGGCCCGAGCTGAACAGAACAGTCCTTCTCTTCTTCTTCTTTTCCTTCTTCAGGAGCAGAGCCTTCAGCTCTTCTTGGCCTTGAGCCAGACCCATGATTAACTCCTGAAATTGCGCATTCTGCGCCTGAAGAGCCTTGATGGTCGTCTCAGTTGCGGACGAGTCAGGATTCATGATGCTGAAATAAACAGCGAAGAACTGTAAGCAACCTGAAAAAAAAGAAACCTGCTATGCACATGATGAATGATATGTGTTTATGCAATGCATTCAAGGGTTCGAAAGTTCAAATTTGTTATAGACAAAAAGGAACACACGTTATCATTAAGGAAATAATGGTTCAGTACATCAAAGCCTCATGGGCAAAAATAATACAAAAGCAAATCAATCCCAAAATACACTGCGCATCCTCTTTGGAGCTATGTAAGTGTTGAGATTCCTCTCCTCATGCAACAGGCGGATGAGCTCCAAGACTTTCTTTTCACTAGCATGTAGACTGGTCTCAAGAGAATTCCGTTCTTCCTTAAGCTGGATCCAGCTCTTCTGCATCTCTTCCCAGGATGTGGGCATATCAGGGTGCTGAATAGTGTAGGACACTTCTCCTTCCAAGACTGGTTCTTTGATTACCGGGAGCATATGAGGATAAGGCATCACTAACTTCTGGGAGCGGGCGCGTACCCACTTGAGATAAGGTTCCAACGGGATGGAATTCCTGTGCCCCAGTGTCTTACTGTCTATCCTATTTGGCATCTTCCAGGCTCTGATAAATCTTTGGCGAAGTCCTTGAGTATCGTTGTCGAAGTCAAAAACTATGTCAGGAATTAACATGTCATGAGGACCATCCCTCCGAGCATAACCAAATTGTCTCCAAGCCAGGCATGGGTTGTAAGTAATACCTCCTCTGATTCCAAGTAAAGGAACATTAGGGTACTCTCTGCAACGATCAATGATAGTGACATCTTCTCTGGACCTAGGGCACCAATGTATATCCGCATGTGTAAGAGTCATCAACCGTTGTGACCATCTCAAACCCCGTTCATTCTTCAAGACTGATTGTGGAAGGTGCGAAATAAACCACCTTCCTAGGAGAGGAGTGCAACACATAAGGACACCTCTTTTTCTCATGGTTCGAGTGTAACATGAGTGAAGGATGTCCCCCAGCAACGTAGGTATAGGATTCCTGGACATAAAGATCTGGACAGCACTGATATCAATAAGTTGATCTGGGTTAGGGAACAACACCAAACCATAGACAAGGAGGGCTACCACTTCTTCAAAAGCCTGTAAGTCAAGGGAGTTCCAACATTCATGGGCCTTTTCAAACAGAAACCTGGCTAAGAACCCTTTGATACCACTTCTAACTTCCCAATGTCCCTTGAGGTCAGATGACTGTAGGTGCAAGGCTTTAGCAATCTCTTCAAGCTTAGGTTCCCTTTCTGTACCGTTGAAGGGTAGCTGGTCAAGGATAGGGATCTTCAGGAGCCGGGAGAACTCCTCCAATGTAGGTACCAGCTGATAGTCCAAGAAGGTGAAACAGTGATGCAGAGGGTCAAAGAATTGGAACAGGACCTTGATCATATCTTCCTCAATGCTGGTATTAACCAAGCTGATGAGACTTCCATGTCTTTCACTGAATGAAGAGTTCTCGGGAATCCTGGATATAAGCTCCTTAAGCTGAGGAGGGACCCTTACAAGGCTGATTTGAATTGTCTTTCTACGAACAGTTTCCATGTCCTACAAAACAAAGAACAAAGATGAAGATTCGAACCCCTGAAATGGTTAGTCAATGCATATGATGCTGGATGATGTCATGATGCTATGATTAAACACACCACAGATATTTACAAAGACAAACATGTAAGGCACACAAGGCACACAAAACAAGCCCTTAGGGTTTAAGGCCAGCATGGGGTCTGGGTAGTACCCTCTTGAAGTTGGTGGGTTCAACCTGTCCTATCATGAGTAACCGGGTTCTAAGGATCCCAATATCACGGGATTGCTTTCATTGTTCATCGTTTCGATTTAGCCACTGAACTGGCGACCGAAATATTCCAGGAAAGCAACCCTCAATTGAGTGTAGTATCGAGTATCAACCAACCTCGGACTGCACCAAAGTCAGTTATCTCACTACCCTAAAGAGGCCAAGATAGTTCAATTAAGGTTCCTAAGGTCTGTTGATGCTTCACGACACCACGCGGAGGCCCCGTACTCTCCTTGACTGAACTCAAGGGTTACCGGTACACACCAAAGTGCCACATCAACGTAGCAGACTGTTTCAACCATGTCGGTATACCCCGCACAGTTCCCTCACAGCCTTGTTGCTACTTTCTAAGAAGGTATCCCCCAGATCCGGGTTAGGATCTATAGAACTCCCAAGCATCCCACAATTTAAAGCACACAAAGAAAACAATTGAAAACACAGTTATGAACTATCCCTAAGGTACACCTCACTTTAAGTTTAATTTCCCCTGCAGAGTCGCCAGTTCTGTGATCGATGGATCTGGAACTGACTGTTTAACGCTGGTTCGCGAAATGTCGCGGTAAGCAAGAGTCGCCACCGTCTTTTATTTTCTCCAAATGGAAAGGACAAAAGCACAGAAAAATTCCTTATAGAGATTGCTCTCGGTTCGGGAGGTAGATTATAGAAAGGGAAGGTGTTAGCACCCTTTCTATCCATGGTTATCCATGGGCTCTTAGATACTTGCTCACTTGTGTTTTCAAAAATGGTTTGTTTGCTTTTCAACTGTGGGTTTTAAAAAAAGTTTCTTTGAAAATTCCAGTTCGACTCTTGTATCGGTCCTCAAGAGTGTTTGAAAAATCGCTTTCGAAAGCTTTTTGAAAATGTGTTGGTGTGAAAAGTATTTTTGAATTTTTGTTTGAAATTAGAGCAAGTATCTAGAGTCGTCTACCTACCCTAAGGAATTCGTCTGTGTAAATGTCCTTTAAAGTAGTGCCATCCCACCATTGAGAGGTAGGTAGCACCACCGTTGGAGGTATTCGGGTCAATTCGAGTTTGTAGGGACATTGTGGTCACCGAGCAAAGGTAAGACACCTTAGAAGCTACCCTTATGCCATTGATCTTTTATTCCGAGGCAACTATTCCGAGGCAGCTTGTTTTGAGGCAACCAGATCAATGGGACATAAGGACTCACTAAGACGTCCTATAGTCGACGGCTACGTTTCGAGGGACAAGGCAACAGTGTGATCACCGGAGTAATGGGAAGACACCTTAGAAGCTACCCTCATGCCAGGTTCCCGGATCATGAGGACTTACTAAGACATCCTCTACTCGACGATCACCTTTCGAGGCAAGGCAACAGTGAGGCGTACCCTAGGGGTGATGTGTGCGATTCGTGTGTCGTTTTCATTTATTTTTGTCTTTTGTCATGTTATTGGTGTTCTACGCTTGTTTTTACTTTGTCCATACATTCTTTCATGCCTTTATTTAACAGTTAAAAATTGCGAGAAAGTAAAAGATTCTAAGCTATTACAAAAGGCGCGGGTCCACATCGCCAAAATTAAACCAGGACCCGATTTGACAGAAAATAAATAAATAAAGCAAAGAGAATAAAAAGTGTGAGAAATAAAGATTACATGGCTTCGGGAGAGATACATAAATATTATAAAGAAATAAAATAAATATGCGAATTAATAATTAAATCGAAACGAGGGCGTTGGACCCTTTTTTGCAAAATTAAAATTACGTGGAATTAATTAATAAAGAAAAAAAGAAAAAGGAGATGTTTTTGGCATTTTTTAGTATTTTAGGATTTAATATGAAAAAGAATTAACTAAAATAAATACTAACCCTAATTCTAGTGGCTTTTAATTTATTAAGAAAACATTGAATTTTAACCTAAATTAACCCTAATTTTTATATGCAAATTTAATTATAAAAATAAATATTTAATTATTTAATTATTATGGAAGAAAAAATAAATAAAAAGATAAAAATTAATCAAACCCTAGTTCTATGTTTTTTAGATTTTTTTATTAAAAGAATTAGAATTAAAACCTAATTTAACTAGTTAATTTATATGCAAATTTATTTAAAATATACATACTAAAATAAAATATTTATTATTTTTCTCTTTTTTCTGATTTTTATGTTTTTGGTTTTTTATGAAAATAATTAATTAAATAAACAAAACAATAATTAAAAGAAAAATAGAAAATAAAGAGAAAAAAGTAAGTAGAAGGAAATTTGCAAACCAAGGGGGTTCAGGCCCCAAATATGGAGGTAAAGATCCAATAATGCTGGCCCATTTGGAGGCCTTGTTGACCTTTCCATGACGCGTGTACACGCGTTGACTAGGGTGTATCGTGTTCTCCAATCCATAGCCTTCTGATTGATCTTGAGATGGACGTGGCAAGCTTGATTTGGAAGTGTATGGTGCGCTTCAGCATAGGCACTACATGTGAACGTTAATTGAAAAAAAACAAATGGAAAGGGTGAAGACCTGGGATCGAACCCAGGTCATTAACATTACCAGTCAACACGTGCGCCACTGAGCCACTTCAAACGCGTTTAATATAGAATAACGAATAAATATTATAAAAGAAGACAAAAGCGTTAGTGGACCTTGCGCGCGAATCTTCAAACCAGCCAATCGTTGGCAGCCACGATATCATCTTCTTCGTTGGATTTCGTTTTCCTGAAAATTCAAAAGAAACAGGCAACGGTTTTCATGGTGTTCTCTTAGGTCGGTTTTGGGAAAATAGCGACTAGCCCTGTGACGCTCATAAATTGAGCGCGAGGGTGCCGTCTTCTTCGTCCAAACGCGCTTGTGTCAATGGTGGTACTCAGGGGTTCTAATTTTCCCCATTCAAAAACCCCTAATTCCAAGTCCTGTAAACTCTAGAAAACGATAATGGCATAATCGCGTACACAGCTCAAAAACATAATTGAGTTACATGGTTAGCATTAGAACAAGTCAATTAGTGTGGATGCATCAAAAAAAAGTAATGAAAATGCCTTAAATATGAAACACGATTATGTATTTTTTTTGAAACAGTTTGAATCCATGGTACCAATTCTGGGTGTATGAAGGTTGGAGAGTGATCCAGTTAGCTTCAGGGGGACACGAGGAAGCTTTTGCAATTGGTCTTGTGCCTTGAATCAACCTAAAACCTGATTTTCAGTTTTGAGTTTTTTAACAAAATTTCAAGTTTTGTTTTCCAGGTTTCTGAGCAGCTGCGTGGTCTTGATGATTAGGTTTGTATTCAGGCTTATGTAATGAACCAATTAGGTCAAGAATTCTGATCAAAATCTCTTGCATTCATGGCTTTTGAGATTTGATTTTCAAGATCTTTTTTCAAATATTTTCCATGTGTTTTTGTACCAATCATGATCCAATCAATCCAAATCTTTCCCTATTTGAATATGCACGAATTATTGAGTAGATTTCATGCAAAAAAGGATTGTAAAACTTAGGTTAAATATTTTCCATGTATTTAATTTGATTTAAATGAATTATTATAAATAAAAATTCAAATAAATAAATAAAAAATGAAGAAATACTTCCCTTTGGGCCAAGTGGTCGTGCACATGTCATGGATGATGAATTGTGGAAGAAAAATGGGCCCATTAGCAATTTTAGGTCATTTGAACCAATGTTGACTTTTCAAAATATCCAAAATTTTCCCAACTTCCACAAGGCATAACTTGCTCCATTATTAAGCTTTGCTCATGTTCTTGGACATTTTGGAAAGGTATTTGAGTCCTCTAACCAATGCCTTTGGTCCCATGTCATTTTGATTTACCAATCTCAAGTTATGGCCTTTGACTTAAAGTCCCTTTTTGTTGACTTTTGAAAATGACCTATAATGTTGAAATTGATAACTTTTTGTGAGAGAATTTCTTGGACTTGAAGTATGAAGATGAGTTGTAGGAAATGTATTTATCTTCAAAATGAGCATTGGATGGAATTTTTCTGATAATCCATGTGAAAGTTATGCCCTGGTCAATTTACAGTTGACTTTTTCAGCTGTCCAAATAAGGAAACTTTTGCATCTTGATGTTTTTTGAGCCAAGCTTTGAGAATCATGATCAAGCATTGATCAAATTATGTTTATGGCTTCAAAATGATATGTTGACCAAAAATTTGAACTTTTGACTGTCAAATGACCATTTTACCCCTACAGTTGACTGTAGTGCAATTAAGGTTTTGACTGTGCAATTTTGTGCTGAAAGTCTTGAAACTTGATATGAGGATGCTTGACCATATTTGTAGGCATGTGAGACTTGATTGGACCTTTGGAAACTTCATTTTCTTGATCAGAACACAAACCCTAATTTTGACTGTTCATGAGGCTCTTACACTGTGCAACCCTTGGGGAGATTTTTGAAGCTTGACTTGGCAAATCTTTGAAGAATATGGGAGGGCAAATTTTGGGGTACAACAAGCATCATAAACCTCTATAGTTGATGCAACCGTTAGAGATTGCAAAATGGAAATGGGATAGAATTTTTATGGATTTCTTAACGGGGTTACCGAATACACCAAGAGGACACGATGCGATTTGGGTGATTGTTGATAGGCTTACAAAGTCGACTCAATTTATTCCTATTAACATCACTTATCCCGTATCGAAGTTGGCGGTAATTTATACGCATGTGATTGTGAGATTACATGGTATTACTTTGTGTATTGTTTCGGATAGAGATCCGAGGTTTACTTCTGAATTTTGGAAAAGCTTGCAAGAGGCTCTGGGTTCAAAGTAGAGGTTGAGTTCGGCTTATCATCCTCAAACCGATGGTCAGACGGAAATGACGATTCAATCGTTGGAAGACTTGTTACGAGCTTGTATTCTTGAACATGGTGGTTCATGGGATACATATCTTCCTTTGATTGAGTTTACTTATAACAATAGTTTTCATGCTAGTATTGGAATGGCACCGTTCGAGGCTTTGTATGGTCGGAGGTGTAGAACTCCTTTGTGTTGGCATGAGTCGCGCGAAAGTGTGGTGCTTGGACCAGAATTGGTTAGAGAGACTACTGAGACGGTGAAGATGATTAGAGAAAAGATGAGAATTTCTCAAAGTCGACAAAAGAGTTATCATGATAAAAGGAGAAAAGACTTGGAATTTCAAGATGGTGATCATGTATTTTTGCGAGTTACTCCTACAACCGGCGTTGGGCGAGCATTGAAGTCGAAGAAGCTAACTCCTTGCTTTATTGGTCCTTACTAAATTACTAGTAAAGTGGGAAAAGTGGCTTATAGAGTGGCGTTACCGCCAAATCTTTTGAACTTGCATGATGTGTTCCATGTGTCGCAACTTCGGAAGTATGTTCCGGATCCTTCACATGTGATTGAGATGGATGATATTCAAGTGCGAGACAATCTTACGATGGAGACGATGCCATTAAGGATCGAATATCGTGAGATGAAGTCTCTTCGTGGCAAAGAGATCTCCTTGGTTAAGGTTGTTTGGATAGGAGCAGTTGGTGAAAGTGCGACGTGGGAGTTAGAAAGCAAGATGCGGGATTCCTATCCCGAGCTTTTCGAGTCAGGTAATTTCGAGGACGAAAGTTTTTTTAAGTGGGGGAGAGTTGTAACACCCCGTCTTATTTAATATTATATTATATTAATATTTTTGAGTTACCGTTTGACGTTTATTTTTGCGACGAGAATATTTAAATTAACTGTTATATATGTTAATATATTCAGCGACGTTTTATTCGGACCGGTAATTATTTTATTCGGTCTGATATTTATTTTGGGGGACTGGTAATTATTTTATTCGGTCCGGTATTTGTTTTGAGGGACCGGTAATTATTTTATTCGGTTCGGTATTTATTTTGAGGGACCGGTAATTATTTTATTCGGTCCGGTATTTGTTTTGAGGACCGGTAATTATTTTATTCGGTCCGGTATTTTTTTTGAGGGACCGGTAATTATTTTATTCGGTCCGGTATTTATTTTGAGGGACTGATAATTATTTTGTTCGGTCTGGTTTTTATTCCGTTCGGTTCGGTAAAATATTATTCAGACCGATATTTAATTTTTTGGAGTTATTTTAATTATTTGGGTTAATAGTATTATTTGATATTATTTAGTGTTAATCAGTGGTGATATATCAAGAAGGGCTTTTTGGGTATTTACTTGTGTCTTGCTACTAGAACCAACCAAATACTCCTTATTTTGTGTCATAACACAAAAACACACTTAGAGACATAGAGAGCTTAAGAGAGTCTTGGAGAAGTAGAACAAGAAGAGGAGCAATAACAAAGCTTGGGTTTTGGGTTGGTTGAAATCATCAAGAATTATTTCAAGTATCTAAGGTAAGGAGTTGATTTTCCAATGCTTATAGTTAGGGTTTGATTTGGTATATTTTGGATTTGGGGAAAATTTGATGTTAGGGTTCTTGAGTTTTGTTGAGATAGAAATTAGAAGAGTTAATTAGGTGTTGTTGTTGTTGTTGAATTAGTATTAGGTTAATTGAAATTGGAATGAAACAAAAACTAGCATTATATTAAGTATTAGTAATATGCATAATTTAAATGAAGTTTAGAAACTAGAAGAACTAGTAGCATATGCATAATTTAAATGAAGTTTAGAAACTAGAAGAATTAGTAGAATATGCATTTAAATGAAGTTTAAAAACTTTAAAAAAAAAAAAACTAGCAGGATATTTACGTTTACTAACTAGCAGTATGTGCTAGCATTATAGAAATTGATTTTTATGCTTATAAACTAAAACATGTGTAATTGAGATGAAGTTTTGAAACAAAAATAAAATTATGCAGTATAGTTAAAACAAAGAAAAGAAGTAGCAGTATAGTTTTGAAACTAAAATTAAAATTATGCAGTATAGTTAAAAACAAAGAAAAGGAATAGCAGTATAGTTTTGATAAAACTGAAACATTAACTGGCAGTAGGCATAATGGAAAAGTAAGTTTAGAAAAATTAATTAATTAATTTATGTGTTGTTTTTATTTTCTTAATTTAATATATTAAATATTTATATTAAATAAATATAAATATGACATAAGTTAGCCGATTTAATTTGGAATCCGATTATGTTCCGATTTCCCGATTTCGGCAATTTCGGCGACGGAGCAAGTTGCTCCGAATTTAACAAAAATTGACGTGCTAGCTAATTTTGACACGTAGAACATCGCGGTGAGGTTAGTTTTTTCTAGATTTCGAGTTTTTATGAAGCGACCCGAAATAGGCCAATTTACGCTTAAGTTGAACCGGGTTGCGTTTTAGTCAGTTTAAGTCGCGTATGGATAATCCGATTGCGACGTTAATGATTATGATTGGTGCCGATTATTATGAATGACTTTCGCGATGATTATTTATGTTTGACTATTTTTCCGTGTTTGAAATTTAGTGAATTATTTGATAATGAAGTGGTGTGATTAAATAAGATGTTTGCGACAGTTTATTTATAATGAATACTTGATCATATGAGATGCGATGATATGTTTATCTTGATGTGGATAAATATGGCGACGTGGATTTTATACCAAATTTTGATGTGCGATGATGATGTTTTGTTGTGTCGTGTTTGTGATGTCGTGTTGTCGAGTCACATACATTGCATTAGCGACGAGGACTTTTATGCCAAGCGACGAGGGCTTTTATGCCAAAGCGACGATGGGCTTTTATGCCGAATGTCCCTAATTATGGACAATGTGACGGGTACCACATGCATAACATAGTCGTGTCTCATGGAGTCAGTTATGTTTATTTTTGAGTCTTTTGGGGTTGAGTTTTATTTGATGGCTTATAATGAATTGCAATGCTATATGATACCTTGTTTTGTGATGATTTTTATGTTGAACATAAAGTGATTATGATGTGGTAATTTTATGAAAATTATGCGATGGATATAACATGACGGTAAAGCGATGATATGAGTTTATGGCGATGAAGTTTATGTCTTGGTTTGACATGATTATGGTGATTATGTGATGATATTAAAGTGTTGATCTTATACACTAAATGATGATTTTAAAGTATGTGAGATTTGATATTTGTTGACATATTCTTATTAACCTATATCATTTATGATTCCAAAACTATTTATATATTTTATCATGCCTTTAATTATATGTTTTGGAGTATCTCACCCTTTACTTGTTTCGTCGTTGCCTTTATATTGGTAACGTGCAGGTGATTCGCGAGGATGATGAGGATTAGCTCGAGTATCTTTATTTAGAGTCGCTCTGCTCTGATAGTAGTAACACTCGGGATTTGGGCGACGTTATTATTTTGATAGGATAGTTTATGTATACTATCTTATGACTTTATGTATTGATGATAACATGATGATACGTACATTTTGTGAACACATACGATGTGTTGTGATTAGTCATATGTTTATATGACGATTTATGTTATGAATCAGTATATCCGACTTTTGATTTTGTGATGTGCATTATAATGCAAAGTGATGAGAAATACGAATATGTGATACCTCAATTTATGTTTGGATGAAATTTTGAAACTCTGATTTTATTATTAATTACGAGGGGTAGAATTGGGGTGTTACAGCATCCTCTTTGGTGCAATGTAGGCATTTATGTTCCTCTCTTCATGAAGTATCCTAGTGAGTTCCAGGACTCTTTTCTCACTGGCGTAAAATTTAGCTTCAAACGTATCCCGCTCCTCTTTAAGTTGAACCCAGGATTTTTGTAACTCCTCATGGTCAGTTGGCATGTCAGGATGGAGAATAAGATAAGGAGTGTCTCCTTCAGCAACTGGTTCCATAATCATGGGTAAGATGGTGGGGTAAGGCATCATAATACTTTGGGCACGGGCTCATACCCATTTGAGATAAGGCTCAAGAGGGATGGAATTCTTATGCCCCAGTGTCTTGCTATCAACTATATGTACCATGCCCCAAGCTTGCATGAACCTTTTAAGGTAAACCTGGGCATCATTTTCATAGTCGAAGGTGATTCCTTGGATAAGTGTATCATGAGGACCATCCCTTCTCACATATCCAAACTGTCACAGTGCCAAACAAGGATTGTAAGTGATTCCTCCCCTAATGCCTAAGAGAGGAACATTAGGGAAATCTCTGCATTGATCAATGATGGTAACTGTTAGAACATAATTTAGTTCTACAGCCCAGCAAGAGTTTTGATGATAACAAACACATAATATAAAGAACAAATATGCTTGCTAATAATAAGTATCTTTACGTGCAGAAGTTCTGATGTGAAAAGATGTTCTAATGCAACCGGAAGATCTGCCAAAACATCATCAGAAGTTCTGATTACGCAAGCACAGAAGCTGAATGGACTATGAAAGATTCAGCAGCATCAAATATGCATAACACGCTTATGAAGAAGTTCTGTTTGAACTTCTGAATACATCAGCGCAACAAAACAGAATATCTGATACTGTCTCTCAAGCGTTACAACTCCATCAATGCAAGATCTCATGCAACGGCTATAATCAGACAAGTATCTCCTATTTTGGAAAGCTCATTAAATGCGTGATTATGGACATACCAAAAGTATCTTCTTATGTCTCTATTGCAAAGCCTATATAAAGAAGACTAGAAGAAGATTTCAGATAAGATGAACAACAACGCACAAAGCCAGAAAAGCTACAAACATTCTTCATCTTCATCAACCCAATATTAATCTGTGTAATACATCACAAGTTTGTGATACTGTTTATTTAGAAACATCTCTGTACACCTTTATATACAATTATCTGTTTAGTGAATTTCTTTGAGGAAACAGGGTTGTGGTTTCGGACTCAAGAAGGCTTTAGCAGTTGCTAAAGCAGTTGTAATATTCAGTTGAATATAGTGAATTAAGTCCTCGTTGGAGAGAGGCGAAATCACCTTGGCGGGTGGACTGGAGTAGTTTGAGGTCAAACGAACCAGGATAAAAATATCGTGTTAAAGTCTGTAGATTTCAGTTTGTCAATTCAACCCCCCCTTCTTGTGTTTTTCACCCCCTTCAATTGGCATCAGAGCGCCTGGTTCTGAGCTAAAACACTTAACCGTGTCAGTACAAGATCCAGCGTAAGAAAAACACTATGGTGGGAACGAGTCAGAACATCAGCATCAGTCCTCCAATATTTGACGGTGAAAATTTTGACTACTGGAAGGATATGATCAGAAGTTTCTTCCTAGCCTATGATTCTGACCTCTGGGATGTGGTAACTGATGGATACATACATCCTGCTGCTGAAAACGGTCAGAAGATTGACAGGAAAGCAATGTCTGATCAGCAAAAGCGTGATTTCAAAGATCATCACAAGGCCAGAACGATTCTCCTGAGTGCCATCTCATATTCAGAGTATGAGAAGATCACAAACAGAGAAACAGCTAAAGACATGTTTGATTCTCTAAGAATGACGCATGAAGGCAACTTGCAAGTAAAAGAAACCAAAGCCCTTGCGCTCATTCAGAAGTACGAAGCCTTCAGAATGGAAGAAGACGAAGACATTGAAACAATGTTCTCTAGATTCCAAACTCTGGTGGCAGGGCTAGAGGTGCTGGACAAAAGGTACTCAACTGCTGATCATGTAAAGAAGATCATCAGAAGTTTACCAAAACAGTGGAGGCCAATGGTCACAGCGCTGAAGCTTGCTAAAGATCTCAACAAAATCACTCTGGAGGAACTTATCAGCTCCCTTAGAAGTCACGAGATAGAGCTCGAAGATGATGAGCCTCAGAAGCAATGTAAGTCTCTCGCTCTGAAATCTAACAAATATAAAACCAAAATTTTGCAGGCAGAAGCAGAAGCAGAAAACTTCAGAGAATCCTCATCAGAAGAAGAAGAATTATCTTCTCTATCTAGAAGAGTCAATAATCTATGGAAGCACAGGCAGAAGAAGAAAAGCCTCATGGCAACATGGGACGACTCAGACACCTCTGAAGCTGACTCAGAGTCAGATAATGAAAGAGAAAACATAGCGCTCATGGCAAACATATCAGAGGACACTGAAGCCTCTGGTTCAGACCCAGAATCACACACTGAAAAGGTATCCCTTAACTCTGCTGTTAACTTTTCTAAAACTGATCTTGCAGAAAGTCTGAGCGAGATTCTGGAACGATATCAGCAGCTCAGAGTCAAATGCAAGAACCTGAAAAAGGATATTGCTTCTGACTCTGAAGAAACTGAAAATCTGAGATTAGAAAACTCTAAGTTAAAAGAAAATATTTCAAAACTAGAAAATGATTTACAAAACTCTCAGAAGGAAATAATCTCAGAGGATCCCATTAGTGCTGATAAGATCATAAAAGAACATGATCAAAGCTTTCAGAAGTTTATGACTAACAACATAGATAGAAGCAAAATGGCTTCAATGATCTATGGAGTCAGCAAGAATTTCAGAACAGGTATAGGATACAAAGGAAAAGAATCCCAACCTAAGAAAGTTAAGGATTTGGTTATCAAACGCACTTTTCTCTATTCTCACTTCACCACTGAACAAACACATAATATAAAACATGTTGGTAAGGCGTTTTATACTAAACCAAAATTCAAACAGAATTTTGGAAACTCTAACAGTCATGGACCCAGAAAGATATGGGTACCAAAAGACAAAATCATCTATGTTGCAGGTAATTTTAACAGTAAGGTTGAAACTCCAGTATTAACACCTGGACTCTGGATGCTGTCTACACATAGAGGAAAGAAAGCTTATGTTCCAAGGCCTGGAATTTAAAAGATTCGCAGGTTTCAGAGGCAATCAGAAACAGAAGATTACTAGCTCTGAAACTATTTACAGGAATGGAAATACAACATCAGAAGCTCTCTATAGAATCTCATAAGTATCCAGAAGAGGATGTCACACAGTTTAAAGCACTTCTGTCAGAGCAAGCCAATAAGAGTCTTTACCACTTTTTGATTCCTGACAAAAAGGGGGAGAAAGGAGAATATTTTGTGTTGACTCATAATCAGAAGATCGTCAGGGAAGTATTTTATTTTATTTTCTTCATAGCTGAGTACTCTACTCAGGGGGAGACTTCCTTTTAATTTTTTTTGTTCTTTATTTTCCATCAAAATATACTAGTTTTTGTCATCATCAAAAAGGGGGAGATTGTTAGAACATAATTTAGTTCTACAGCCCAGCAAGAGTTTTGATGATAACAAACACATAATATAAAGAACAAATATGCTTGCTAATAATAAGTATCTTTACGTGCAGAAGTTCTGATGTGAAAAGATGTTCTAATGCAACCGGAAGATCTGCCAAAACATCATCAGAAGTTCTGATTACGCAAGCACAGAAGCTGAATGGACTATGAAAGATTCAGCAGCATCAAATATGCATAACACGCTTATGAAGAAGTTCTGTTTGAACTTCTGAATACATCAGCGCAACAAAACAGAATATCTGATACTGTCTCTCAAGCGTTACAACTCCATCAATGCAAGATCTCATGCAACGGCTATAATCAGACAAGTATCTCCTGTTTTGGAAAGCTCATTAAATGCGTGATTATGGACATACCAAAAGTATCTTCTTATGTCTCTATTGCAAAGCCTATATAAAGAAGACTAGAAGAAGATTTCAGATAAGATGAACAACAACTCACAAAGCCAGAAAAGCTACAAACATTCTTCATCTTCATCAACCCAATATTAATCTGTGTAATACATCACAAGTTTGTGATACTGTTTATTTAGAAACATCTCTGTACACTTTTATATACAATTATCTGTTTAGTGAATTTCTTTGAGGAAACCGGGTTGTGGTTTCGGACTCAAGAAGGCTTTAGCAGTTGCTAAAGCAGTTGTAATATTCAGTTGAATATAGTGAATTAAGTCCTCGTTGGAGAGAGGCGAAATCACCTTGGCGGGTGGACTGGAGTAGTTTGAGGTCAAACGAACCAGGATAAAAATATCGTGTTAAAGTCTGTAGATTTCAGTTTGTCAATTCAACCCCCCCTTCTTGTGTTTTTCACCCCCTTCAGTAACATTCTCCAAGGATCGAGGACACCAATGAATACCTGAATGTGTAAGAGTCATTAGCCTATGAGACCATCTCAAATCGTGTTCATTCTTCAAGACGGATGGGGGTAGGTGCGAAATAAACCACCTAGCCAAAAGAGGAGTGCAACACAGAAGGGTCCCTCTTTTATTTCTAGTGTGAGTATGTAGAGAATGTAGATATCTCCAAGCAGAGTAGGTACCAGATTACGTGACAGGAAAACCTTAACTGCATTCACGTCTATGAGCTGGTTCGGATTAGGAAATAGTATCAACCCATAGATGAGAAGGGATGACACCTCTTCAAAAGCTTGTAAGTTCAGGGTATCCCAAAAATTATGAGTTTTGTTAAACATGAACTTAGACAAAAAACCCTTGACACCTCTCTTGGTTTCTCAATTTGCTACTACGTTAGACTGTTGTAAGGATAGAGCTTTAGCAATGTCTTCAGGTTTAGGGTCTCTTTCTATACCATTGAAAGGTACCTTGTTAAGGATAGGAATCCCCAGTAACAGAGAAAACTCCTCCATAGTAGACACTAACTGTTAATCCGGAAAAGTGAAGCAGTGATGTAGAGGGTCAAAGAATTGAAAAGGCACCTTTATAATTTCTTCATCAGGGTTTGAGGTGACCAAGCTGAGAAGTCGGCCATGCCTTTCAGTGAAGGGAGAGCTTTCAGGAACCCTTGATACCAACTCCTTAAGCTGAGGAGGTACCTTTACCAGACTGACTTGGATAGTGAATCTGTGGGCGAGGGCCATGTCCTACAAAACAAGACAAAAATAAGCCCTAAGGATCCTTGAAATGGTTAGTATGATATGCCATTTTATGATGTCATGATTATGCTCAGATATATCAGATATAGAAAACACGAGCAAATCACACAAAGACCTTAGGTTTAAGGCTTGCTTGGATTTTATGGTAATACCCTCTTGAAGTTGGGTTGGTTCAACCTGTCCTAAATATAGTAACCGGGTTCTAAGGGATCTAAATATCACCAATCTTTCCCCCAAATTTCGTTACGATAGACAATTGACTTGCCACCAAACAAAACTCAAGAGTCAAACCTCAATGGGTGTAGCATCGAGTATCAATCGACTTTGGGTTTACACCAAAGATGGCTATCTCACTACGTCCTAAAAGCCAAGTTGGTCAATTAAGGTGCTAAGGTCAGTTGATGCTTTATGATACCATGCAGTGGCCCCGTATCCTCCTTGATTACTCAAAGGCTACTCGTACACACCAAAGTATCACATCAATGTAACTACTGTTTCAACCGTGTCAATATACTCCACAGAGCTCCCTCACCGTTTATTGCTACTTACCTAAAAGGAATTCCCCGATCCGGGTTTAGGATCCAAACAACCCAAAATAGATACCCATAAAAGTAAATCAAACAAGACAAGCCAAAGAAGCAATTAAGAATAACCTAGATCCTAAGGTAAATCCAACTTTATATGATCCCCAGCAGAGTCGCCAATTCTGTTATACGGTGGCAGAATTGACTATTTTTTGTTACTACTGGTTTTGGGTTTTTTTGTTTGCAAATGTATGGTAAGCAAGAGTCGCCACCGTCTTTTATTTTAACCAAAAAAGAAAAAGGGGAAAAGAACAGAAAAAACCTTTTCCGAGATGTTTCTGAGTACGGGGGTAGATTATAGAAAGGGAATGTATTAGCACCCTTTCTATCCATGGTTTTCCCTGGGCTCTTAGGTACTTGCTCATTTTTAAATTGCTTTTATGTGTTTGTGTGCTTTTAAAAAAAGTTTTGAAATTGTCTTAGTGCGGCGTTTCACTTTATGGTAACCCTTGTATTAGTCCTCAAGGGTGTGATAAAGTGTTTTTGAAAACTTTGTTTGAAAATTTTGTTTGAAAGTGTATGGTGTAAAAGATTTGTTTTGAGCAAGTACTTAAGAGTTTCTACCTACTCGAGAAAGACTGTTCATTTTTCTTATTTCCTTTAGACAGTGCTATCCTACTATTAAGGAGTAGTTAGCTCCATCATTGGAGTTTGAGGGACAATCGAAAGGGACGATCACTGTCACTTAAGGCAACGAGGCAAGATCTCTTAGTAACTATCCTAAAACTCTAAGATCACTTTTTTACCGAGGCAACATCGAAAGGGTCATCGAGGGACTAGTGATCTTTCGAATTAGAGGACAGGCACTAAAAATTCTCACGTTTCGAGAATAGTGACTATTTTCCGAAGGCAACCGGAGTGGGGAAAAACCCTAGGAGTGAGCATGTGCGAGTGTTTGATTTCAGTTTATTTAATCTTTGCACATTTAGGGTTTTCTGCTGTTTTAAATTATTGATTTATCTTTCGCATACAATCATATTATCAATCATCTAACGGTTTATAATGACAGAAAGTAAAAGTGCGAGAAGTTTAAATCTAACTTTTACAAGGCTTTGGGGAGGTGGATTACATAATCAAAAACTTGGGGAAAACAGTAAATGCAAATAGTAATAAACCTAAATTGAAAGTTATTACAAACTCGAAACAATTACATTAATTTAAAAAATGAATAAATAAATGCGCGCGAAAATAAATTAAACAAGGAATTAAAGTTAAGTTCAAAGATATTTAATTAGTGAATAAAGAAAAAATATTTTTTTGGATTTTTTGAGAAAATAATTAATTTTTCAAATTAACCTAATTTCTAATTAATTTTAATTATGAAAAAGAAATTTAAGTTATCCTAATTAACCCAATTAATTAATGGAATTAAATATTTTATGAAAAAAACTAATTCTAATTCTTTGTGTTTTTATGATTTTAAGATTAAAAAAAAATATTTTTAAAATAATTAAAAATAAATAAAACAATAAAAAAAGTTAAAGAAATTAAAATGGGCCTGATGCTGGAAGTGATTCTGGGGGTGTGAATTGAAATTTTCAAGGCCCAGAATAGCTGGCCAATCTGCCTTGTGCATGATCCAGTGAGGATCACCTTTGGAGGGTTCACCATGGGGATTGGTTGATTGGGCGCTGGATCTGATCTTGGGAAGATCCAATGGCTGGATCTTGAGGCGCATGATGAATGCCTGGTTGTGAGATGCGCTAGATCTACAAAGAAATTGTAGGAAAAATAATATGCATACGCCTGGGATCTAACCCAGGACGTTTGCCTCACGCGTTCGTTCCTTGACCATCTGCGCTGGAAGGCTTAGTTGTTAATATAATAAACAAATAAAAACATAAGCCAAACAAAGTAGCATGCCCAGAAAAATGCTTGTGGATTCGAATCTCCCTATGGGAGTCTGCCACCTAATTGTCTTCTCCCTGGAACTGTCGCCTTAGGGATTGGGCTTTTACCTAAAGACGTATTCGTCACTATAGGCTATAGTGATAGTTCTTGTGCGTGGCTACAAACCTGTAAAAATAAAAAACGTAGCATAAGCAAAATAAATCCCAACCAAGGGCATGGATCGATGGGAAATAATCCCCTGAGCACGAATAAACCCTTAATTTTGCCTAATTTTGCCTCTAACTAGGGTTCCCCAAATTGGAGCTCTAGAACCCTAGCCAATGGTGATGCTTGTACCTGCACTCAAACTCCAATCAATGTATTCCAGCACGTTGTAAACATGATAACAAGCATAAATATATAATCAAAATATGTTTATGATGCCAGAATCGAAGAAATTGAAATTGAGAGGATGTGCAAACCGTGACTGTTATTACGCTTGACTCTTGATGCTTTGAGGCTTGGGAACGAGTGGGATAACTTCAGTGAAGGTCCAGGAGTGTTGTTGTGTCCTTGAAATTTCTTGAAATGGCTTATGGAGGGATATGTGATCAACACTTTTTGACAAAAAGTTTGAACTTTGTTCTTGCTTTGTAGGAGGCATGCTGGGCATAAAAACTCCTCTTTAGGGTTGCAAATGCCTTGTTATATGTAGTAAATCAGATTAGGGCAATATAATTGGAAAGAATCAAAAGTTGTTATGGCCTTGAATTTTGATTCCAATCTTTCCAAATTTGAAGATTTCTTCCCATTCTCAAGCTTGCATGATTTGTTTGGCTATTTGACATCTCATGAGATATTCAATCAATGCCAAAACAAATCTCATTCCATTGATTTTATTTATTTTGATTTAATTTGATTTTATTTGAATTTAAATAAATAAAATCAAAATAAATTAAATAAATAAGTGAATAAGGCATGTAGGGTCCCATAGGTCGTGGACCATACTAGGACTGAGATTCAATCTTGAAAAGATGGACCCATGTGAAAAAAATGCAATTTTGGGTATTGTTGACTTTGTGCAAATTTCCAAAAATGGCCAACTTTAACAATGCATATCTCTCTCAATTGTGACCCTAAGAGGGTGTTCTTGGACTTTTTAGAAAGCTTAGGATATTCTCTAAGCAATCTATTTGGTTTCATCTCAATTGTATCTTCCATGTTTATGTAAGGAGCTTTGACCCAAAAGGTGGTTTTTGTTGATTTTTGAAAAGGACCTATAATGTTTGAATTTATATCTTTTCATGAGTGAATTTCTTGAACTTGAGGCATGAAGATGAATTGTAGGGAATTGGATTCTCTTAAAAATGAGCCTTGGATGAGGAATTTCTGATAAAGTGTGAGAAAGTTATGCCTGGTCAAAGTTTAGTTAACTTTTCCTATAGAAACCCTAATTTAGCAACTTATGAGTTTTGATGAATTAGGAGCATTCCTCGAGGAATCATGATCAATCCTTGATCAAATGATGGATCTTACTTCAAAATGTTGATGTTGACCAAAAATCTTGAAGTTTGACTGTATGTGGGTCATAGTTGACTTTTGACCTAGTATAATTGACTCAGGCATTTGGGCAGTTGACTGAGCAAACTTCTTGTGCAAGGCATGAAACTTGGCATGGATGATCTTGAGGACATATTATGGAAATAAAAACCATTTAGGACCCTTGGATCTCAAACATCTTGATGATGAGTGTAACCCTAGTTTGAGGCTCATTGTCTTAGGAGGAGGATTTGTCTGGTCAATCCTTAGTCAACTTGAGCAATTGAGGACCTCTAGGAGTATGTTTTGTGTGAAAATGGGAGGGAAAATTTTGGGGTACAACACTTATCTACTATGTCATCTATGTTCAAGGTTAAGTGGGACAACGAAGCTCCCATAATTACTGTTGAAAGATTTGACGAACTGACACACTGCTTTGAGATTGACACTGATGGAGTAAAGGAGAAGCCTTGGTTTCATGAAGTGAAAAGGTACCTTAAAGCGCAAGAATACCCTGAGGGAGCTTCAATCAATGAAAAGAAACTCCTATGGACTTTCTCTGCTAAGTTCGTCCTGAGCAATGGAATTCTGTACAAACGCAACCATGATACAACCCTGCTTCGTTGTGTGGACAAGAAGGAAGCACAAAAAATTATGGAAGATATGCACGAAGGTATTTTTGGTACTCATTATAATGAACATACTATGGCCAAGAAGATTCTAAGGGCTGATTACTATTGGTCGACTATGAAAAATGATTGTCACCATCACTCGAGGACTTGCCATAAGTGCCGGATCTATGCTGATAAAGTTCAAGTGCCTCCAGTTCCTTTGAATGTAATAACTCCTCCTTGGCCATTTGCAATGTGGGACATTGATATGATAAGAGAAATCAAGCATACTACTTCTAATGGACATCGCTTCATTCTTGTTGCTATTGACTACTACACGAAATGGGTTGAAGCAGCTTCAGTTTCTTCAGTTACCAAGAACGACATGGCCTGGTTCATCAAGCATAACCTCATCTGTCGATATGGCATCCCCGAGAGAATCATCACTAACAATGGTACCAACCTCAACAATGCCATGATCACTGAACTCTGCATGCAGTTCAAGATCAAGCATCACAAATCTTCTCTGTATCGTCCAAAGATGAATGGCACAGTGGAAGCTGCCAACAAGAATATAAAGAATATTGTGCAAAAGTTGGTGGTGACCTACAAAGACTGGCATGAGATGTTACCATTTTCTCTTCATGGCTATCGTACTGCAGCGCGAACATTAACTAGGGAAACCCCATTCTCTCTAGTCTATGGTATGGAAGATGTCATGCCTGTCAAAGTTCAAATCCATTCTCTAAGGATTACGAAAGAAGCAGACTTAGATAAAGACGAGTGGATTCAGACTAGGTTGGATCAGTTGAATTTGATTGACGAAAAGAGGCTGGCGACTGTCTGTCATGGTCAGATGTATCAAAAACGTATGATCAAGGAATTCAATAAGAAGATCAAGCATTGGGTATACCAGGCTGGTGACTTGGTAAAAAAGTGCATCATTCTACCACAAGGAGATCCCAGGGGAAAATGGACTCCCACCTACGAAGGGCCATTTGTTATCAACGGGCGGTGCTATGATGCTAACCACTATGGATGGCAAAGATTTCCTGCACCCTGTGAACACGAACATAGTCAAAAAATACTATGCATAAGAATGACCCGCTAGGTTGACATACCTAGGAAAAATAAGGGCATCCCGGCGAACTAAAAGGGTTCGGGAAAAAATTAGGGATATATACAAAAGATTGTACACCTGGAAAGTCAAAAACCTGAAAAGGAGGCTTGGGAAAAAAGGGTATCCTGGTGGACTGAAAACCTAAAAGGGAATTCCAAGCAAAAATTAGGGATTAAAAGCGTACAGCTATGTCCAGTTGGATCACTTACATGCAAGCTTTATTACCAAAGTCGAAAGTTCAAATGGTTCAATCAACTTCTTCCAATGGCAAGGGACGAGGTGTTCGAAGACATATGGGAAATAATAGAGTTTGGAACCCAATGAGATCACTTCCACAAGGCTATACATTTTTTTTTCAATTTGTACTCTTTTTATTTCACGACGACTTCCTCTTACTAGGATTTCCGTCTCTTTGTACAAAATCGTCTGTTTATACGCAAATTATCAATACAAATACATCTTAAAGTTCAAACTCTTGTTTTTTTCTGTTTTTTTTTTCAAAAACGTCCAATGACTAAATTGAATGAACACATGCATATGAACATGATTAACTGTTAACAAATATACGCATAAGAACATGAATAAGTATTTACTCAAGATTCTAGGAGCTGGAATAACACTCAAGTTGTCCATAAATCCCCACAGAGCTACTTCTATGAGATTATCCCCACAGAATAATCTTCACCCCCAATAAGTATACATTCCCCATAATTTCCTTACGGAGTTTCAATCAGTACACTTCATGAAAATTATCTTCCCCAATTGAGTTTAAAAACTGTAAAACCCCTGCAGATTTCTTCTCTCTAGCAAGATTAAATTCCCCCAAGAGAGTTTGTTTCCTCAACAAAGTATTCTAACAGGGTTTATTTCCCCAACAGACTACAATTTCCCTAGCCCGAGTCTATTCCTCATATTACTACGAATCACTAGCAAAATTCCTCTTCCTAATTGAAGATACCACTATCCCAAGAAAATTGTTGTAAAACCTGGAATCAGACCAAATATTAGTTAACTTTATCCTCCCCAGATGAGTCAAAAGTTTATCCATCTTTTTTATCTTCAGTCAGGGTGTACAAAAATTATCCTCCCCAGATGAGTCAGAAGATTATCCATGTCTTTTATCCACAGTCAGGATATATAAGAATTAAATTCCCCAGTAGAGCAATGAACAACTGATGTTCCTAAAGTCTTCTCCTTAAAGCAGAAATCAACATCCCCAACGGAGTTTCCTCAAAAAAGTAAGCAGGAATCCCCTACGGAAGCATTCTAGACAAGATTGAAAATACACATACTCTTCATCCCCAACAATAGTCAATGATTTATTTTCCCAGACAAAGATACTGCGCGGGTTTACAAATACACTTCAACAACATTTCACATTCATACGTCATAGCATATGCATACGAAACACATATAGCACAATCTCATTTATTTTGAGAACATCATCACGCGATGTATTTCATACATCATGACAAAGCATAAAACTAACTCTTTACCGTTTCAAGAAAGATCAATCAACAAACGAATATCACTAACAATTCATAAATAGGTCCAAGATTAATTCCCGAAACAAGACAGAGCAACTATCTATGAGACCAGGTTAGAGATTAATTCCCGAAACAAGACGGGGCAACTATCTCAACAGCCAACAAAAAGTAGGTTCCAGATGAATTCCCGAAACAAGACAGGGAAACTATCTGAATGACCAGCCACAGGTTAACTCCTGAAATAAAGACAGGGCAACTATATGTGACAAACTGATTGTAGATCAATTCCCGAAATAGAACGAGCGATTATCTACATGAATAGATTAAAGATTAACTCCTAAAATAGGATGGGGAAACTATCTTTCTTTCTTTCTAGTCATATAAAGATCAATTCCCGAAACAGGACGGGGTGACTATCTTTATCACCAATGATATGAACTCCCGAAACAAAACGAATTTACAACCAAAATGATTATAGATCAATTCCCGAAACATAACAGGGTGACTATCTATATGATAAGTAGCTACTCAAACACCTTTCTCAGAGATTCATTATTTAAAGTACTCTTCAGATACATTCGAGCGTAGACTCATTCTAATACTTCTATCAACAATTACCTTTGGATGGCATCTATAAGCCCATCTATGATGACTCTCCGTCAACTCTCTGAATGGAATCTTTAAGCCCATTCCTGATATAATCAACCGACAACATTACTTCATGCACAAGCGTGTGCAAATATTTGGGCACTTAAGTGTTCAATCATCTTCTACCTTTAAGTCACGAATGGAGAACGAGCCAATCTAACTCTTCGGGTTAAATAAGATTGAACAGGGGCGGCTGTTGTACCCCAAAGTTTTCCCTCCCTTTTATTCAAGACATTTCTCACAAAGGTTCTCCAATGCTCAAGGATGCTCAAGAGTTGATCAGACAAGCTCACCTCCTAAGCACTAAGTCCACAATCAGGGTTTTAGTTTTCTCAAATAAAATTGGACTTCTAATGCCCCAAGTGACTTTAGTGGTTCATTATAGGTCTCCAAGAATTCTCATACCAAGTTTCAAGTCTTGCATCACAAATTTGCTCAGTCAATTGCTCATATGATTGAAAATCAACTGTATTAAGTAAAAAAGTCAATTGTGGCCAGAGTACAGTCAAACTTCAATATTTTTGGTCCACGTCTACTTTTTGAAATCATATTCATCAATTGATTAAGTGTTGATCATAATTCCTCAAGAAAAGCACTCAAATCATCAAAGGGGTAAAATTGTCAAAATTAGGGTTTTGACTGAGAATGACTGATTGTTGACTTTTGACCTAGTCATGACCTAATGGATTAAAGCATGATCTTAAGGATTCAAACACAATATCTTGACATAATTTCATTGCTCAAATCATTTCAAAGATCAAGTGATAGACAGTTGAAAATTTGAATCAACTGATAAAAAGTCAACTAACACACAAAAGGTCAAACTTTAACTTTTTGGTCAACATTGAATTTCAAAGATCAAGATTCATCAAGACATTCAAAAATATCAAAATTGATCATCAAGAATCAAGAAATTCAAGAAAAGTAAAGGTTTCCAAGACTTAGAAAAATTCTAAGTGATTTTATCCTTATTAAACTCACTACTTCATGACCATTTTTCACCAAGATGCAAGATGATTCAAAGAAAACATTCAACATGAAAGTTGTAGAGCATGATGAATTCTACAACTTTGTTCTTGAGGGTTGATGTCCAAAAATGCTTGGATTAGGAGATATAGGCCCATGAAGTTATGACATTTTTAACAAAACACTTGGTGAAATTTTTAACAAGTTTGGTCAGATTTTTGTCCCAACTTCTTGGAAAATTTTCACCAAGTTCCAAGTTGATTTAGCCAAAGTGGTCAACATGAAGGTTGTATACAATGTTTCAAGCTTTCCAAAATGTCCAACAACTTGAAGAGATCACGCTTGAGCTAAGATATTCGAAGAGATGAAGTTGGACATCCATTCTTGAATTATAGGTCATTTTCATGAAGAACACATGAACCAATCTCAGGCCATGCTGCATAAATTTTGCTTTGCAGACTTTTAACTTGCAAATAACTCCATAATTAAATGTTTACACAACTAATTGAGCCATTATCCAAGTGATTAAGCCTTTATCCGAACCATTTTTTCCATTAATGGAACAAAGTTCACACTTCCATTTTGGAAAAGTGACTTTAATCACAAAGTCCACTCTCTTGAGCCTTGCAATTGTTTCTTCTGAACACACATAATGTCAAAACTAGAAGAAACTTATCTAGAGCCTCTAACCACTCAGACCATGCTTGTACTTCACATTGAAACCATGAATTTCAAAGCTTGCTTCATGTATAATCCAACTTAGCCATAACATGTGAATTTGTAAACCAAGCCCTCTCATTCTTCAAAACCTTTCCTCTATAAGTAGAGAAGTTATTTGCAAGATAACACATGAATTGACAAGCCTCCTAACCCTCTCAAACTCCCTGAAATCATAATTGGCATTCAAATCCTCCATTGTTGCAAGTTATGACCTTAAACTCCAAACACTTAATACACTTGTGTGTTTTCACTCTAAATCATTCACAAAGCTTCTATAACTCATATAAAGGTTATCCAAACACTTGCTACACAACTGTAACACTATCTTTATCATCCTCCATTTCCAAAAATAGCAACCTGCAACTTGACTTCTCCAAAAGAATCCAACCACTTTCAATCCAAACTAAGCATTGCAATAGCTCCCTGGCAGTTAAGTGAAGCTATCCAAATCATCACAACACCTCCAGGAGTTCTCCAACTTCAAACACGACTTCCAGTTTTAAGGTAATTTTTCTCAACTTTGAACTTCCTATACAAGCATCATTAATGGTTACTTTGTGAATGAAAAATATAGACATCATTGCCCTTAAGCTAATCATGCATTTAGTCTTCATTTATATTGCCTGAGTGATGCAAATTTTGAAGTTGAACTTTTTGAAAAATTAGGGTTTATTTTGGTACCCATAGAAATTCATGTTTATCTTTGAGATTTAGCTTAAGTTGTTTACATGGTTGGATTCGTGGTGAAAAAACAAGCAAGTTTCATGTTTACACTTTTGAAAATGGTTGAGAAATGAACAGGTTTTAAAATTCAAAAATGTTGATGAAGCTTTGGCATGGGCTGCTCTCCGATTAAGACAGTACATGCTGACTCACACTACTATGTTGATATCTAAGATGGATCCAATCAAGTACATCTTCGAGAAGCCCGCTCTCTCCAGAAGAATAGCGAGATGGGAGATGATCTTAACTGAATACGATATACAATATACAACCCAGAAAGCAATCAAGGGAAGTGTATTGGCTGATTATTGGCTCATCAGGCCGTGGATGACTACCAGTCCATGAATTTCGAGTTCCCGGACGAGAATATTATGCTGGTGACTGACTAAGAAGAACCTGGACCGGATGAAGGACCTGAAGAAGGATCCTGATGGACTATGGTTTTTGATGGAGCTTCGAACGCACTCGGTAATGGCATTGGCGCCGTAATCATATCTCCTGAGGGTTGTCATACTCCTTTCACTTCCCAATTATGTTTCAACTGCACTAACAACATGGTAGAGTATAAAGCCTGCATTATGGGTCTCAAAGCTGCTATTGACCTTAGGATCAAGTTCTTAAATGTCTTCGGGGATTCAGCCTTGGTGATAAGTCAGATCAAAGGCGAATGGGATACGAAGCATCCAAATCTCATCCCTTACAAAGAGCACGTACTGACATTGCTCCCACACTTTGTGGAGGTAACCTTTGAACATTTCACACGAGAGGAGAATCAGTTAGAGGATGCGCTAGCTAGCATTTCTTTTGTTCAAAGTCAGGTGGGACAACGAAGCTCCCTAAATCACCATTGAAAGGTTGGATGAGCCAGCGCACTGCTGTGAGATTGATATCGAAGAGGTGGCAAACAAACCCTGGTTTCATGAAGTAAAAAGGTACCTCAAGACTTAAGATTATCCCGAAGGGGCATCTGTCAATGATAAGAAGTTTCTTAGAAAGTTCGCTGCAAAATTCTTCCTCAGTAATGGAATCCTCTACAAGCACAACCATGACTCTACCTTACTGCAGTGTGTAGACAAGAGCGAAGCAGAGAGGATTATGACAGATCTATATGAAGGTACCTTCGGAACCCATTCCAGTGGACATACCATGGCTAAGAAGATCCTACGGGCAGGATACTACGGGTCCACTATAGAAGCAGATTGTTATCAGCACTCTCGAACTTTTCATAAGTGCCAAATTTATGCTGATAAGGTGCATGTACCTCCGGTTCCTTTGAATGTATTGACATCTCCGTGGCCCTTTGCAATGTGGGGCATTGACATGATCAAAGAAATCAGGCCTACCGCTTCTAATGGGCATCAGTTCATCCTAGTGGCCATCAATTACTTCATGAAATAGGTTGAGGCAGCCTCCTTTGCTATCGTTACCAAGAATGTTATGGCGCGGTTTATCAAGCATAACTTGATCGGTCGATATGGTGTGCCAGAGAGAATTATCACCGGCAACGGTACGAATCTCAACAGCGCGATGATCACCGAGCTCTGTAAACAATTCGAGATACAACATCATAACTCTTCTCCCTACCGGACGAAGATGAATGGCGTTGTTGAAGTGGCTAACAAAAACATCAAAAAGATCATACAGAAGATGACAGTGACATACAAAGACTGGCATGAGATGTTACCATTCGCTCTTCATGGGTACCGTACCTCAGCACGGACGTCGACAGGGGAAACACCATACTCTCTTGTATATGGCATGGAGGCAGTCCTACCCATCGAGGTCCAGATTCCTTCTTTAAGGATTATGAAAGATGTGGGTTTAAACAAAGACGATTGGATCCAGACTCGACTTGATCAACTAAATCTGATTGACAAAAAGAGACTTACTGCTGTCTGTCACAGTCAGACGTATCAAAAGCGGATGATCAAGTCATTTAATAAAAAAGTCAGACGTCAGGAATATCAAGTTAGGGATATGGTAATCAAGCGCATCATACTGCCGCAAGGTGATCCCAAGGGCAAATGGACTCCCATATACGGAGGGCCATTTATGATTAAAAACATTTTCTTGGGTGGAGCCATGATTCTGACCATCATGGACGGTGACGACCTCCCTCACCCTGTCAATGCAGACATAGTGAAAAGATACTACGCATGATAAAAGACCCACTAGGTTGACTCGCCTAGGAAAAAATAAGGGCTTCCCGGTGAACCAAAAAGGGCTCGGGAAAAAATAAGGGATGAAAATAAAAAACCCTGTACACCTGGCAAGCCGAAAACCTAAAAAGGCGACTTGGGCAAAAAAGGGTATCCCGGTGGACTGAAAATCCGAAAGGGAAGTCCAGACAAAAGTTAAGGATGAAAAGTGTATCACTATGTCCCATTGGATCACCCTGCGATCAGACCTCAGTATCAACTATCAAGCTCGAAAGGCATCGATCAACCTAATCAACTTCGGACAAGCAGCAAAGTGATGAGACGCTCGAAGTCATAGGTGCAATAGCAGAGTTGGAACCCAATAGGATTGTTGCACATAGATGTTTTCTTTTTACACAATATTGTATAGCTTCTATTTTTACGGCGTTGTTCTCTTACTAGAGCGTCAGTCTCCTTGTACAAAAACGCCTATTACAGGCCAACTTCGAAAAATCAATACAAATCAGTTTTACAAAAAAAACTGAGTTTTTTCCTTTCTGTTTTGTTTTGCAAGAACATCCAATGATTTATTCTTGACATATACATTTGAATATGATTGCTGCTCATAAATATTTACATAAGACAATTGCTCGTAACTTAAGAAACTGGGGCAAAAAACCAGAAATGTCAAACCCAACAATTACTCTATCCAGCCGGTACCGGGGCAGAGACAACTTTGAAGCACAATCATCAGTGCATACGACCTTGTAACATCTGTACTCCCCATAGATTAAAAGGTAATCAAAGCATTGATATCAGTTCTCTCCAAACAGGAAGTAATCTCCCTAGCCAGGGTCGTCTAGAAACCTGACATCTATATCCCCCAGCCGAATTTCATAATCGCGAGTGGGTCATAAAGTTTATCTCCCAAGCAGAATTTATTTCTCTAAATACAGAAGCTCAATCCCCAATGGAGCTTATTACTTCAGCTACAGAAGTCCACCTTCCAACAGAGTCATTCCCCCATAGAGCTATTCTCATACACAGTCTCTCACTGGCAGAATATTCACAAACAACAAAGAGCAAATCTCCAGCACAGACATTTCGGTTCACCATCCCCAACGGAAGTAGAAGAATCACAGTTCTCTACAACAGTCATGAATGCTATACTCTCTAGCAGCAGTCAGGGATTTATTTTCCCAGACTTTGACATGTCACAATGGCATTTCATGTTCATACATCATGACATGCGCATAAATATCACATACAGCATAATCTCATTTATTTTGAGAATACCATCTCCCAACGCATTGCATGCATCTCATATAATTAACCCTGGTATCTTTTCAAGAAAGACAATTATCTCCAACGATTCCAGTAGTTATACATGTCATATCTGTAGACAGCTATTGGAAACTCAGTTCCCGAAACCCAACGTGTCAACTAATCTACATGACCAAACGAAGTAACCCTACTATCCAGGTTCCTTCCCATAAGCCCTATTATCCATACTTTCATCTCGAAGTAACCCTATTATCCAGGTTCCTTCCCATAAGCCCTACTATCCAGGCTCTCACCCCGAAGCAACCCTACTATCCAGGTTTCTTCTCATAGCCCTACTATCCAGGCTCTCATCCCGAAGTAACCCTACTATCCAGGTTCCTTCTCATAGCCTTACTATCAAGGCTTTCATTTCGAAGTAACCATACTATCCAGGTTCCTTCCCATAAGCCCTACTATCCAGGCTTTCATGTCGAAGTAACCCTACTATCCTGGTTTCTTCCCATAAGCCCTACTATCCAGACTTTAATCTCGAAGTAACCCAATTATCCAGGTTCCTTCTTATAGCCCTACTATCCAGGATCTCATCCCGAAGTAACCCTACTATCCAGGTTCCTTCTCATAGCCCTATTATCCAGGCTCTCATCCCGAAGTAACCCTACTATCCAGGTTCCTTCTCATAGCCCTACTATCCAGGATTTCATTTCGAAGTAACCCTACTATCCAGGTTCCTTCTCATAGCCCTACTATCCAGGATTTCATTTCGAAGTAACCCTACTATCCAGGTTCCTTCTCATAGCCCTACTATCCAAGCTCTCATCCCGAAGTAACCCTACTATCCAGGTTCCTTCTCATAGCCTTACTATCCAGGCTCTCATCCCGAAGTAACCCTACTATCCTGGTTCCTTCTCATAGCCCTACTACCCAGGCTTTCATCTCGAAGCAACCCTACTACCTAGGTTCCTTCTCTCTTATCTCCAGACAACAATTTACAACACTGTAAGACCTGGACCCTACCAGATATGGTCGATTAAAAATTCCCCCGGTAAGTCGCTGTGCATCCTGGATCCTAACCATGATATGCAGTGTACTCCCACCCCTTAAACCAGGAGTTAATTCCCCTAGTAGAGTAATGGACAACCGAAGTTCCTATACTATATTTTCCCAGACGTAGATCAAAATTCTCCAGCGAAGTCCTCCTCAGTGGCAGGTACAGGAATTCTCGAAAAGGAATCTCTTATACAACCAATACCTTTTTTGGATGGCATCTTTAAGCCCATCCCCAATATCATTGATCAGTATTACTTCACGCGAGTGCAAATTTCTAGGCATTCTAGTGTTCAATCATCTTCCACCTTCAGAACACGAAAGGCAAACCAACCAATCTACATCCTCAGGCTTAAGACGATTGAACAGGGGAAGCTGTTGTACCCCAAAATTTTCCCTCCCATTTTACTCAACACATTTTCATTGAGATCCTCAACTTGCTCAAGGATGCCCAAGAGTTGACCAGACAAACTATCTCCTAAAGCAATGAACCTCCAGCTAGGGTTTCCATTTTCATCAAGATGGGAGAACCCCAAAGGCCTTATATACTCTCCATAGTCCTAATATGTTCTCAAGACCATCCATGTCAAGTTTCATGCCTTACACAAGGGGTTTACCCAGTCAACTGCTCAAATGCTTGAAAATCAACTCTATTAGGTCAAAAGTCAATTGTGACCCACATACAGTCAAACTTCAAGATTTTTGGTCAACAACAACATTTTGAAGTGATATTCATCATTTGATAAAGGTTTGACCATGATTCCCCAAGGAATGCTCCTAATTCATCAAAACTCAAAAATTGCTAAATTAGGGTTTCTCAGGAAAAGTCAACCAAACTTTGATCAAGCATAACTTTCTCATACTTTATCAAAAATTTCTCATCCAAGGATCATTTTGAAGAGAATCCAATTCCCTACAACTCATCTTCAGCCCTCAAGTTCAAGAAATGCACCCATGAAAAGATATAAATTCAGACATTATAGGTCATTCCAAAAAGTCAATAAAAACACCTTTTGGGTCAAAGCTTCTTACATGAGCATGGAAGATCCAATTGAAATGAAACCAAAATGGTTGTTTAGGGGACATCCTGAGCTTTCTAAAAAGTTCAAGAACACCCTCTTAGGGTCAAAATTGAAGGAGATATGCATTGTCAAAGTTGGCCATTTTTGGAGAATTGTCAAAAGTCAACAATGCCCAAAATTGCATTTTTTGGCAAATGGGCCTAACCTTTTATGCTTGCATCTTACTTTTAACAATGTCCATGACCCAAACACTCTAACAAATTTTATTTACTTTATTTATTTAATTTATTTTGATTTTAATCATTTAAAAATCAAATTAAATCAAATAAATGATGTAAAATATGGAAGATTTGTTTTTGATATGATTTTGAATGAAATGCAATCCATTTATGCTGCCAAAACAGAATCAAATCGTGCCAAGGTTGGTTGGAGTGAGAATGGAATGATTTAGCTTGATTTGGAAATAAATAATGCAAGGTTGGAATGAAACTAAATCTTAATAATTGGCAAGGATTTGAAGCCTTTTTGTTAACCTAATTCAAAGAGGTACATATACACAACAAATCCAAGGCACAAGGAAGAGGCTTGATCGTGTGAAACAGCAAGAACAAGTTGCATTTTTTTGTCAAAAATCTCAGATTGAATTCCATACTACATCCATCCTCAAGGAGATTTAAGGGTTGCAACACGTTCCTGGCAATATCCTGAAGCTAACTGAACCTTTTGCACGCACCAAAACACCTTGAATCGTAAAATTCGCAACACTATTATCCAACTATTTTTGATTTTTGATTACGTGCATACATGCTTTTTTGATGAAATTCAATCATACATTCTTGTTTATTACAAAGTCTCGATGCTTTCTGAATCGTTTAATTGAGTTTTAAGTGTAGGAATCATGGTTTTCCATTCTTAGGGTTTCTGAGCTCGTTTTAGGGCTTCCTTCTATAGGAAAAATTAGGGCTAGGCGTGGACACCATGATGTTCAGGGCTTCAAGCCCAGTTGATTCATGGTCTTCAATGTAATTTATATTGCTTGTGCTAGATTTTTGAATAACGCAAGGTTGTAGTTACAGGCATGGGACCGTAGGTAAAAGTCTAAACCTAAAACGTCGGTGCTGAGGAAGAAGAAGGTTAGGTGGCAAGCTCCCATTGGGCCATTTGAATATTGGCGCGTTTGCTGGACATCGCGTAATTGTTTTTCTTATATTATTTTTATTTGGTTATATTAACAATTGAACATGCAGCGCAGTTGGTCAGAGGAAGGAAGTATGAAGCTCATGTCCTGGGTTCGATCCCAGGCGTGAGCTTTTGGCATTTTCTCCATTATTTTCACCAGATCCAACACATCTCACCTTCTGAGGATCATCACGCGCCCTCTGATTTCATCCTCTGGATCATCACCATCATAGATCCAACGCCAAGCCTATGCAGGTCCACCATGAATCCTCAGAAGATGGTCTCATTGGATCATGCGCCAGACTCTGGGCCATCATTCTGGGCCCGTTACAAATTTGGCAATGCACCCCATGGAATGCTAACTGCATCAGGCCCATTTATTTTTCTTTCTATTATTTTTTATTTATTTTTTTAATTTGTTATTTTAATTATTTTCACAATAAAAATCATTTTTTAATTAAATCAGAAAATCATTAAAAAATTAGATTTAGTTTTTTTTCTCCATAAAATATTTAATTGCTATTAATTAATTAGTTTAATTAGATTAATTCAAATTCCTTTTTTGGTAATTAAAATTCAATAGAAAATTAGGTTAATTTAAAACTTTTTTTACATAATTAAAAACAAATAGAAATTAGGTTAATTTGCAAGATTAATTGCTTTTTCTCAAAAAAAATCCAAAAAATATCTTTTCCTCATTCCCATCTCAATTCTTCGCGCGCGTTTTTATTTATTTTCATATTATTGTAACTGTTCTGAGTTTGTAATAAATTAATTAGGATTTTAAATTTCTGCATCTTTATTTTTCAGTCAAATATTGGTGTATCTGTCCAAAATCCTTGTAATAGCGTAGATTTTTCTTTTCCGCTTTTAATTTCCGCAACTATTAAAATGCTAGATGTATGGATAATAGGATTGAATGGTAAGACAAATAACTTTAAAATGGTAGATAACCCTAATTGTGCAAAGATAATTAATTGAAAAAAACACACTTGCACATGCTCACTCCTAGAGTTTGCCCCACTTGGTTGCCTCAGAAATAATGGTTGTGTCCCTCGAATGTAGGGATACCTTAGCAATGACCCGCGATTCAAAATCATCATAAAGATCATAGTCCCTACTTGTCCCCCGAGTTTCCTACGAATTGATCTTATGACGATAGTCCCTTCGAAATGCTAAGGTATCCTTACTTGTTTCCTTCATAGACCATTTTGTCCCTTCGAACGTCCCTTTAAAATTTCAACGACAGAGCTACCTACTCCTTAATAGTAGGATAGCACTGTCTAAAGGAAACGAAAATGAACAGACTTTTTTTGCGTAGGTAGAAAACTCTTAAGTACTTGCTCAAAACAAAACTTTTCACGCAAACACTTTTCAAAAATAGTTTTCAAAACAACTTCGTCACACTCTTGAGGATCGATACAAGGGTTATCACGAAGTAAACAAAAACTATTTCAAAAACAAGCACACACAAGCAATTTAAAAAAAAAAGAGCAAGTACCTAAGAGCCCGTGGAAAACCACAGATAGAAAGGGTGCTAACACCTTACCTTTCTATAATCTACCCCCGGTACTCAGAAACATCTCGAAAAAGGTTTTTTCTATTCTTTTTCCCTTTCCTTTGTTGGATGAAATAAAATTCGGTGGCGACTCTTGCTTACCACAACATTTGCAAATACAAAATGCAAACCAGTATAACAGTCAGTTCTGCCACCGTATCATAATATAACTCTCTCATTTCTTAATATTTGGAAGTGGTTATTGTTTCTATGGGATCTTATTATAATCCACAACAACTTATATTCACATGGAAATAGTTATTGAGCAAAGAAGTTTGTCAAAATTGAAAGGGTTTTCCAAGTTATTTTGGTGCTCTAGGAGCTAGGGTTTTAAACTTCCAAGGGTTATATCTCGCTCATATTTTGGTACTTTTAAGTGATTCCAAATACATTCTTCTCTTTAAAGAGTTATCAACCAATCACTTCAAAAGTTTAAAGAAAATTGTATGTGGAATGTTCCTAATGATGAATAAATATTACAAGTCCCCTAGATAGGCCATCAAATTCCCTTATGTGACTTCAAAAAGTCATAACTTGATCAATTTTTATCTCCTTATGCCCATTATTTTTCCATAATGATCTTAAGGATATGAAATTCAACTCTTCTTTTAAGTGAAAAGCTTGAAAATGGATGGAAGACGCCCTAAGAATGCAAAAGGTTATAGGTCATTTCATGGATTTACACCAACTTCACAAAGTCATAAATTTCTCAATTCTTGGAGTTTTTAAATGGTCCAAATCTCAAAATGTCATTTAATATATCTACTCCACGCCATATTTTTTGGTCAAAATCAAATTTTGGGTGGAAGGCCATGGTTGGATGCAAAACATTATAGGTCACTTTTGAAGAAAAACTTAGAATTTTTATAAGTACAAAAGGTCAGCATCTTTTTCTCAACTTTGACTCATCACAACTTTTGGCTCAAGTATCTATTTAATTCCATTCTTTTCACATTGTAAAGATTGTAACCTTATCTTTCAAATGCTTCAAGAATCATGCCCTAAGACCCCCTTGAGCTATGAACACCATGGATTCAAAGTTTGTACCTTGAAATTGACTTTTTCCTCCAAGTTAGAATTTGAAATGCACAATTCAGCTTCTAATCACTAAATTTATGTGTGTTTTTACTTCTAAACATGTTTAAGAATCTTCCAGAAGTGATTAGCACCTTGAAATGCAAGTTTTGGTTAAGTTTTGAGCAAGATAGAAGTCACACTTTTCATGCTTGCAACTTCACACAATTTCCCTCCAAACTTCATCATTCCACACGCTTGAGCATCCCATTTGCTTCCCTATAAATAGAGGGTTATATCTCACTCATATTCTCAAGCTTAGACAACCAGAATCACCCTTCCCAACTCTTTCCTTAACCCATATTTCTGCAACTTCGAATTTGGTTTTACAGCCTTCCTCAATCAATTTTCTTTGTCAATTCTTCATCCTTAAATTTCACTGAAGCTAACAGAAGAAGGACCAAGCCCTAAAGCATCCTAAATCGTGCTAGCCAAGTCAAGTTTCAGAGCTCTGAATTTGAACTTCAATAGGCAGACTCATTCATCAATTCTCTCAAAATTTATTACCACAATGAAGCTCTTATCATTCTGATACTAGTCGCAACATTTGTTTTCAACTGGAATTAAGTTTTGATCATGAATTTCCAAATCCCTATTCAAGTTTTTTCTTCTGGTTTTCTTCAAATCGACTGAGCTACAACTTATATAAATTTTTCGCGAGGGTACAATTTTCTTTGTCTTGATGAGACAAAGCGGATGACATAGGTCTGAGCTCGTGATTTTACAGTTTGAGACCTACAATTCGCGTGGCTGGAGGTTGAAGATGACCAACGTGTCATCTCTCAACCAATGACAAAGCGCCACTTGTTTTTTTTCAAAAATCAGATTTAATATTTGATCCAGTGGTTTATTCACTAATGTCCATGATATGCACAACATGCCAGATCCCTTGGATTTGATTACTAACGCGTTTTAACATTGATCCAATGATCTACATCTTTTTGGTTTTATTTTTTATTTTCTGATTTTATATTTTAATTGATTTAAACTACGAAAATTCATAAAAAAATTATTTCTAACTCAATCTGAAAAAATTCTTAAAAATATTTTGGATTTTTCTCTTTCTGTTTTTTATTTTTTCACAATTTTATTTCATGATTTGATATTTTTTATTAATTGTTCACTTTATTTAACTTTTTTTAATTGATAAAAAATGCTTTTCTTAATTTTTAAATTCTGAAAAAATTATTGAAAGGTCCTTTGGCCTTTTGGCAATTTTTGATAACATTGTTTTATTTTTATTTCTGATTTTACTATATTTTACCATTTTTGGTTTGTTTTACTTATTTCTTTTATTTTTAAAATTAGTTTCTGACTTTAAAAAATTCTGAATTTTTTTGTCAACATCTATTAAGTCATGTTTAACCTCTGATTAATTTTTAGGATTTTTGTTTGGTATTTTAATATACTTTGTGTATTTTACCAATTATTTTCCTTTTATTAACCATTTTAATTTTGTTTTGTTAAATATTTTTTTACTATCTTCTTTATTTGGTTCTGACTTGGACTCCATTTGGTGAAAAATTCCTCAACCTCATTGGATCTTGTGTGTTGATAGGTTGAGAAACCAAATCCACCAAAATGGATGAATGATGTTGATGATATTTGAAACCCTAATTTCATACATTGCATCCCCTCCCTTTTATCTTATCCCTTTCTCATTGTGTTACATGTTGTTAGAGGATGATCTACATATCATCTCTCCAAATATATGACACATAGATTGCTATTGATCGGCCTCAAAATAGGTGTGACTTCTATATAAGTCCACTTACGATTGCTTAACATATCGCTAAATTTTGTCCCGATTCGAGAAATGATCAATCGTGGCCCAAACTTATGTTTGCAATCCCAAGTATGTTTAATTTGAAACCTTTGATCTAATAACTTTGAGCTTCATTTTTAGGAGGCTTTGATTTTATCAATACTCTAATGAATCATCACAAATTTTGGACTAAGTAAATCATTTAAACATCATTGATCATTTGTTGTTGCCTTGAAATTTTGAAATGAATGATATACTTGACAAAAAGCAAATGAAAATTGTTGTTGAGAGGCTTTGATTTTATCAATCTTCTAATGAGTTTTCAAATACAAGATTCAAGATGGTCATTAAACTAACCTCTAATTTCTAACTCATTAACAATTGACTTTTATTTTATGCTTTTACTTTATGCTTTTTATTTTGAGCATATTTATATTAGCATTTACATTTCATGTCATTTTTATCTTTGCTCATTTGAGCATTTATCTTTATGTCATTTTTATTTTTCTCACTTGACCTTTTCATTTCTTTTTGAAGATACATAATAATCAACTTGAACCATAAAAAACTTTAATTTTACTTGGACTATCTTGTTACTATCCTTGACATTTTGGAGTTATGGACTTCTTAGACTTAGGATTAGAAACCTTGACCTACCTTGAGACATTATGACTTCTAATGCAATATTGTCTGGAGTTCTTGGGGTTTACCCCAAGACATTGGGTTGTTTGTTTTCTTTGTGTGCATGTTATTCTGATTATATGCTTTGTTTGTGATTGAGAATTCATCTGTATACAGTTGTTACTCTGCCCAGTTTTTGTGAAGACTTAATGCCTTTGAAG
This sequence comes from Vicia faba, assembly GCA_948472305.1. Classification (NCBI taxonomy): domain Eukaryota; kingdom Viridiplantae; phylum Streptophyta; class Magnoliopsida; order Fabales; family Fabaceae; genus Vicia; species Vicia faba. The sequence goes on from OX451740.1 coordinate 893,122,417, forward strand.
CTTGGTTTTCTTAAGAGGTTTTGTTATCCTTTCTTGTTTGGTTTCAAATCCAAAGGATGGGACTTCTACATTGACTCATTATGTCAAGTGTTTCCTTCTTGTTGGTTAGACGATTCTTTTCCCTAGCTTTTACCTTATGCTTTAGGATAGTCCCTTCATCTCCTCCCATCTTCTTTAATTTCAAAAATATTCTCCTTCTTTTTCAAAACTCTTCTTGTTTTCAAACTCGAACCGCTTTCACAATAAACTTGGACTTAGGTCCATGCATTTTCAGAAATATTTTCTTGATCAAATTTTAACCAACTTAATAATACCTTGATATTTTTGTGATAAGACTAAAAGTCAATCAATCTCATTCAAACTATTTTTCCACTTTGGCTTTTTATCTTAAAATTTTCACAAAAAAAGATTATACTCTTATCAATCTTTGTAGTGATGCGAGTTACTATACTTCTATGATATGTAGTGAAGTGAGACATTTTCCACTTGGGTGTTGAGTGAGGCTTTGTTGATTTTAAAATCTAAGCTATATCATCCACTTTGAGATGACACAAATTCTCCCTTCTCATAATCGTGGGTAGTAAGTATGTTTTCCACTTGGATAAGATGATGATGTCTCGTATCTTAAAGTTAACCAACACACTTGTGTTTTAAAAATTTTAAAAGTGAACTACGAGTACCCTGATCCCTTATTGCACGGAAGGTGGTACGTAGGAACTAAAGGTTCAAAACCGCGACAGATGCAAAAAAATTGTAAAAAATATTTCTCTTCTCAACTCCACCATCTATTTTTTTACAACTTTTATAGCCAAAATACGCAGATTTTCAAATAGGTTCCTACAGAGTACTGTGGATGTTTAGGGTGCTAATACCTTCATTTTGCATAAACAACCCCCGAACTTAGATTCTATCCCCTTTTTTAGGTTATTCACTCTTTTCCCATTCCTCTAGAAACAATAAAGCGCAGTGGTGATTTTTATTTGATCTGTGCGAGTTAATTGAACCCAATGCTTAGTCTCAACATTTCTACCGCTACAAATAAATGTCGACTTCACTGGGGAAAGATTAACCAAATGATGGTCCATCCCTAAGTGGGTTGAGCCTATCTTTATTTATTTGTGTATGTGATATTGTTGTTTATATGTTATATGTTTGTTTGGATTTTCTTGGTTTTCATGGTGCTTGGTGATTTCTCATAAGTCCTCTACCCAGACTTGGGCAAACTTAAGATAGGACGGGCGGTATAGTCATGTTAACTTTGAGGGAGTAATCCCAAAAAAGGAGGCATGAGATCCCCACTCAGTGGAGGCCCCTTTGATTGTAGTGTTGTTTACCGAGTAATCGGGAAGACGTGCTGCTTTCGACCTGGGAGCCTATTGAAACAGAGGACCGTATAACCCTTAACCCATCTTGAACTTTTAGGTGTAGTGCGGAAACTATGACGAAGTAATCTGGAAATGGTTGTCACGCGATACTACACTCAGACGAGTTTTTCCTGAGAATATTACTAATTACCAAGTCAATCAGAATGTTGGTAATATCCGAAGGAAGGATGTAGACTCTTGGAACCTCTTAAAACCTTGTTCAGCAGATGATAAATTGTTAGATCATACCTTGTGGGTAGTAACTTTGACCTCATGCTCGTGACGTCAAACCTATGAAACCCCCCCCCCATGTTTGTGATCTTGTGTGTGATTGTTGCATCATGCATTCATGCACCGATGAGCATCCTTTAAAACATTTTGGTTCAAGGGACTTAAAGTTGAATTTTTGCGAATATCTCAGGTACTTTTGACCATGGATTCTGGAAAAAGAAAGACTCGGAAGTACAGTTTCAAGAATCCTAAGATAGATGAATTAGTGAGTATAACTCCCGAGATTGAGAGTTCTACAGATTTTTCGAAGAAGTATGGATCCATCGTGTCTCTTATGAAGCTTAGGATGAAGGAGGGTATTCTCTCAACTTTGGTCCAGTTCTGTGATCTGATGTATCGATGTTTTACTTTCCCTGATTATCAGTTGATGCCTACATTGGAGGAGTATTCTTATCTACTGGGTTTACCTATTACTGATCGTGTTCCTTTCACCGATTTGGAGGGGAGCCAAAATCTCATGAGATTGCTGTTATGGTTCATTTGGGGAAGTCTGAGATTGAGGCCCACATGACTACCAAAGGAGGAATTAGTGGATTACCAGCTCAATTTTTATTAGAGAAATCTCTCTTTTTTGCTAGGATGAAGAGTACATTTGCTTTTGAGGCCATCTTTGCTCTGCATGCTTATGAGTTTTACTTATTTTCGAATGTCAAAAACTTTGTGGATATCAATGCCATCAGGATCTTTTTTATAGGGAATCCAGTCCCTACATTATTAGGAGATGCTTATTACTCCATTCATCTTCTGGATTCTTATCATGGAGGGATGATTATTTGTTGCACGCCTTTGTTGTATCAGTTATTTATTTCTCACTTACCTCAGGCCGATGCTTTATGGGTTATCAAGAAGGAACATTGTTGGGCTCCAAAGATTATGGTTCTCACTCATTATGATATTGTTTGGTATCATCAGGCTTACCATGATGTGGAGATTGTCGATAGTTATGGTAGTTTCCCAAATGTACCCCTTCTCGGTACAATGGGTGGAATTAACTACAATCTTGTTCTTGCACGACGACAACTTGGATATCCGATGAGAGATAAGCCAAATAGTATTCATCTTAGTGGTTTCTTTCTAGAATAGGGAGGGGATCATGAGAAATATAAGGAGGAGATTGCAAAGGCTTGGCGCCATGCTCACAGGAAGAGTAGAAAAGACTTGGGACCTAGAGGAGTTATTTCTTCAGAACCTTATCTCTAGTGGGTCAGGCAAGGGCAATCCAGTTGAAGATTCTGTATTCCCGTGAAGCACCTATGAATGATATGTTTATGAAGACCACTCCTCCCCTTTTAGATGATATGGAAGAGCTTCAACTTTCCCTAGTCAGGATGCAGCAGGAGAAGTAGGTTTGGAAGAATACGTGTCAGACTTTAGAGATGTCCTACCGAGCAGACTTGAAGGAGAATGATGAATTAATTGAGATTATTGAGAGTAGTGTTGTAGAGATGATGGAGAAGCAAGAGGATTTATTTTCCTCTAGAGCTCAGTCAGGTCTTAGTCATTCACTTCTGTAATACGGTGGGAGAACTGACTTGGGTGTTTTGTGTTTTATCACAAATGTTGCGGATAGTAAGAGTAACCACCGACTTTTCTTTTGTATAATAAAGTAAAGGGTGAAAAGAATAGGAAATACCTTTTGAGAATTTTCTTGAGTTTGCGGGGTAGGTTATGAAAAGGGAAGGTGTTAGCACCCTTTTCATCCGTAGTTATCTACGGGCTCTTAATTGCTAGCTCATTTTGAAATGCTTTGTGTTTTGTGTAAGTTGGAAAATGTTTTGAAGATGTTTTGAAAATGGTAATTTTGCAATTATTCTTGAATCGTTGAGAATGTATACAAAATGTTTATTTTGGAAATATTTTAAAAACGCCTTAGTGCGGAAATTTTGCAATGATTCTCGTATCGTTGAGAATGTATACTGAATGTTTGTTTTGAAAATATTTGTTAAAAAGGGAGTGTTTGGAAAGATGTTTGTTTTTTGAAAGTGTTTTGAAGGTGTGAGGTGTGAAGAATAATTTTAATTTGTGAGAAATAAATTACAAGCAATCTACCTACTCATAAATTCTTTATTCTTTTCCTCCTCCTTTAGATAGTGTTATCCTACCATTGGTTGGTAGGAAACCATATCATTGGATGTGAGGGATGAGTGTGGATTATCGTACAATCATAGAAGGCAACATGTAATATACTTTAGAAATTTGTCGTGACGGACTAAGATCTTTTATCAAAGGCAACATCAAAGGGTCATCGAGGAACTACGATCTTTTAGTTAAGGGTCTTTGCTAAAACATCTTACGTTCGAGAGACATGACTGTTTTTTATCTGAGACAACAAGTGTGGGTTACCCTAGAGGTGCATATCTGCAAAGTATTTTTTTTCCATGTATTTTATCTTGAATTAGGATTGTCTAATGTTTGATTTTAAGTCTTGGCATGCAAACCCTAATTACTAGGAATAATAAGGAAAGCGATAAATTGTGGAATTTAAATGTCCTACGCTATTACAATGCTTTGGGAATGGGGGGTACAATTTTGTAAATGAGGGGTAGAAAACAATAAACTCTAATTATCTATTACAAACCATTGAACATGAATAATAATAAAATGCACAAAATGTAAAGATGAAGAAGAAAATTGTTTTTGTGGTTTTTGATGGAAAAGGTTTTATAATTAACCTAATCAAACTAATTAGTTTTAATTACAAGAGAAGTTAATTAATTATTTATCTAAACCTAAAATCTATGTTAATTAAAATTAAGAAAAATGAAAACTAAGTCTAATGATTTCTTTAGAAAATAATTTGAATGTTAATGTTAATTTGGAAAGGAAATGCTTTTATAATGTAAAAAAAGAGTAATAAAATCTAATTTAATTAAAAAAATAAAATAAAGTTTTTAAGTTAAATTATTTTCAACTAAATTATATTTTTAAGTAAGAAAATATACTTTTGTATTTTGTTAAATAAAAATAAATAAATAGATAAAATTAAAGAATATATAAAAAAATTGGGCTCGGGGTGCTATAAAAGTAAAATAGGGGTTCAGAAGAAAAATAAAAAAAATGTTAGGCCCAACATGTTTTTGTTAAAATCATGAATGAAAATAAAAAAGAAGAAATGGGCCTGTGTTAAAAAAGTAACTAGGGGGTAAGAAAATAAAAAAAATAAAAATAAAAGGCCCAAACACGAGGGAGCTCGGACGTTGTTTTGGGATTCCATGTGGCTAGCTTTTGAGAGAGCATCGTGGTCTTGCTCATATGGAGCACTGGATATGACCTTGTGATGATCAAATGCTGATGGAAAGAGGCACATTGTACACACGCTAGGCTGGCATGCACAAGATCAAAGACAAGAAAATATGAAATAAACAAAAGGGTACTGTTGGGGCTCGAACCCATGTCCCTATACACAAATGTCTTAGCGCACGCTTATCTGCCACTGGGGTGGTGTTTCATCCGTTTATAATACAACTTCAACTAAATATAAAATAAACTCATTTATGAATTTTGAACTTCATCTTCTTCCTCCTTCACGCGCTAACAGTAACAACAACACCATTTTTGATTTTTTTGGAACTTCCTCATTTCTCAACTAAATCAGAAAATGTAAACATGAAACTTGCTTAAAATTTAACCATGAATCCAACCATATAAATTTCATAAGCTATAAATCAAAGATGGATGAGAATTTTGTTGGTACCAAATTAAAATCTAATTTTTTCAAAAACTTCATTTCCATAATTCTCCACGTACAATTAACATAAATGAAAACTAAAGGTATGGTTAGCTTCATGGAAATGTTGTCTACATTTTATCTTCACAATGTAACCATTAATGATGCTTGTAGAAGGAGTTAAAAGTTGAGAAAACTTACCTCAAAACTGGAAATCGTGTTTGAAACTGGAACACTCCTGGAGATGCTTTGATAATCTGGATAGCTTCACTGAACTCCTAGGAAGTTATTGCAATGCTTACTTTATGCTGAAAGTGCCTGAACTGGAGAAGTCAAGTTGCAGGTGTCTATTTTTGGAAATGGAGGATGGTGTAAATGGTGTTACAGTTGTGTAGCAAGGGTTTGCATAGCCTCTATATGAGTTCTAGAGGCTTTGTGATTGATTAAAATTTAAAACACATGAGTGGATTGTGTATTTGGAATTCAAGGTCAGAATATGCAACAATGGAGGTTTTGGATACCGATTCTGATTTCAGAGAGTTTGAGGGAGTTAGAGGGATCTTTAACTCATGTTAAGGCTTTCAAAGAACCTATCTATTTATAGAGAAAAGGTTTTAGAGGCTCCATTAATCTGAAATCAAAGATCACATGTTCTGGTTATGTGACTTGATTTTGAAGCAAACTTGAAATACATAGTTTCAATGCATAGTACAAGGGCTTGTAGGGTGGTTAACAGGTTATAGATGGTTGCTTCTTGGCTTTGATATTGTGTATGCTCAGAAGAAACAAGTGAAAGGCTCAAGGAGAGTGGACTTTGTGATTAAAGCCACTTTTCCAAAATGGAAGTCTTGGCTTTCTTCCCTAAATGGAAAATCAACTTGGACAAAGCTTGAATCACTTGCACAAAGTATCAATAAGTTATGTAAACATTAAAGCATTGAGTGATTGGTAAGTTAGAAGACCTGCAAATCAAGATTATGCAGGATGCTTGAAGATTGGATCATAAGGTTCATCACAAAATGACCTAAAATTCAAGTTTGTGATGCCATCTTCATCTCTTCGAAACTCATGGCTAAAAAATGATCTCTTCAAGTTCTTGGACATTTTGGAAAGCTTGAAACATTATATACAAGCTTCATGTTGACGATTTTGGTTAAATAAACTTGGAACTTGGTGAATAATTGCCAAGAAGTTGGGACAAAAATCAGACCAAACTTGTTAAAAATTTCACTAAAGTGTTTTTGTTAAAAATGTCTTGACTTCATGGGCCTATATCTCCAAATCTAAGCATTTTTTGGACATCAACCCTCAAGTACAAAGTTGTAGAATTCATCAATATCTACAACTTTCATGTTGAAAGTTTTCCTTGAATCATCTTGCATCTTGGTGAAGAATTGTCATGAAGTAGTGAAATTATCAAGGTCAAAAACACTTAGAATTTTTCTAAGTATTGAAAATGTTGACTTTTCTTTACTTTATTGATTCTTGATGATCAATTTTGATTTTTTTTAATGTCTTGATGAATCTTGATCTTTGAAATTCAATGTTGACAAAAAGTCAAAGTTTGACTTTTGTGTGTCAGTTGACTTTTCATCAGTTGATCAAAATTTTAACTGTCAATCACTTGATCTTTGAGGATGTTTTAAACCATGCGTTTAGGTTAGGATATTGTGTTTAAGTCCTTAAGATCATGCTTCAAGTCATTAGGTCATGCACTAGGTCAAAAGTCAATGATTAGTTATTCTCAGTCAAAACCCTAATTTTGATGATTTTTCCCCTTTGATGATTTGAATGCTTTTCTTGAGGAATTGTGATCAACCCTTGATAAATTGATGAATATGACTTCAAAATGTTAATGTTGGCCAAAAATCATGATTTTTTATTGTATGTTGACCACAATTGACTTTTTACCCAATACAACTGATTTTCAATCACCTGAGCAATTGACTGAGTAAATTTGTGATGCAAGACTTGAAACATGGTGTGAGTATCCTTGGAGACCTATAATGAACCATTAAAATCAATTGAGGCATTAGAAGTCCAATTTTCCTTGAGAAAACCAAAACCCTATTTTGTGGACCCATTTCTTAAGAGGTGAGCTTGTCTGATAAACTCTTGAGACTTCTTGAGCATTTGAGATCTTTTGTGAGAAATGTCTTGAAGAAGAGGGAGGGAAAATTTTAGGATACAAAAACTTCCCCTGTTCAATCTTCTTAAACCTGAAGAGTTAGATTGGCATGTTCGCCATTCACGGCTTGAAGGTGGAAGATGATTGAACACTTAAGTTCCAGGAAATTTGCACTCGCCTTTGCATGAAGTAAAAATGTTTGTTGATTATGCCGGGAATGGGATTAAAGATGCCATTTGGAGAGGCAATGAAGAGTTGTCGGAGATGTGCTTATAGATGCCATCCAAAGTAACTGTTGATAGAGAAATTAGACTAAGTCAAGGCTCGACTTTAACTGGGAGAAGTATCAGAATAAATCTTTGGTCGATTTAATGTGAGCCAGAAAATGTTTACTGGAAGGAATATCAGAATAAATCTTTGGTCGACTTAACCTGAGCCAGAAAATGTCTACTGGAAGAAGTATCAGAATAAATCTTTGGTCGATTTAATCTGAGCTAGAAGATATCTACGTCCGTCTTTAATTGGGAGAAGTGTTAGAATAAAACTTTGGTCGATTTAATCTGAGCTAAAAAAGGTCTACTAAGAGAAGTATCAGAATAAATCTTTGGTCAATTTAATCTGAGCCAATAGAGGTCTTTAAATCTTTAACTGGAAGAAGTATCAGAATGAATCTTTGGTCGATTTAATATGAGCCAGAAAGGTCTACTGAGAGAAGTATCAGAATAAATCTTTGGTCGATTTAATCTGAGCCAGTAGTGGTCTTTAAATCTTTAACTGGGAGAAGTATCATAATAAATCTTTGGTTGATTTAATCTGAGCCAAAAAAGGTCTACTAAGAGAAGTATCAGAATAAATCATTGGTCTATTTAATTTGAGCCAGAAAAGGTCTATTGAGAGAAGTATTAGAATAAATCTTTGGTCGATTTAATCTAAGCCAGCAGATGTATGAAGGGAGTATCCATCATGTAGATATTTGACATATCTTATTTCAGGGAATGACCTACAATCTGTTTTGATGATTTGTCGATGATTCTTCCCGAAAAGGTAAACATTTAACTGTATGCAATGTCATTATGTATGAAATGTATTGCGTAATGATGTTCTCAAAATAAATGAGACTGTGCTACATGCGTTTCGTATGCATATGTTATGACATATGAATGTGTTGCTAAGTGTATTTGTAGACCCATGCAATATCTTTTTCTGGGAAAATAAATCCTTGACTATTGCTGGGGATGAAGAGTATGTGTATCTTCAATCTTGTCTAGAATGCTTCTGCTGGGGATTCCTACTTACTTGTTTTAGGAAATTCCGCTGGGGATGTTGATTTCTTATTTAGGGAGAAGAGTTTAGGAACATGGTTGTTCATTTCTCTACTGAGGAATTTAATTCTTATATACCATGACTGGGGATAAAAGAGATGGATAATCTTCTGACTCGTCTAGGGAGAATAATTTTTGTACACCCTGACTGGGGATTGTGGTGCCTTCATTGGGGAGGAAAAAGTTAACTAGTATTTGGTCAGTGGAAATTTCACTGGGAAGAGGAATTTTGCTGGTGATTCGTAGTAATCTGAGGAATATACTCGAGCTGGGGAAATTGTATTCTATTGGGGAAATAAAACCCATTGATAGAGAAATATTCTACTAAGGAAACAAACTCTCCTGGGGAAATTGAATTTGCTAAAGAGAAGAACTCTGTAGGGGTTTTACAGTTTTCAAACTCAGCTGGGGAAGAGAATTTCCATAAAGTATACTGATTGGAACTCCGTAGGGAAATTGTGGGGAGTGTATCCTATGAAGATTATTTTTTAGGGATAATCTCATGGAAGTAACTCTGTGGGGATTTATGGACAGCTTGAGTGTCATTCTAGCTCCTAGAACCTCGAGTAAATGCTTATTCCTATTCTTATGTGTATATTTATTAACAGATAATCATGTTCATATGCATATGTTCATTCAATTTTAGTCATTGGACATTTTTGCAAGCAAAACAGAAAAAGAAAATTTTTGAACTTTAAGGTGTATTTGTATTGATACTTTGCCTATAAACGGGCGATTTTGTACAAAGAGATGGAAATCCTAGTAAGAGGAAGTCGTCGTGAAATGAAAAGAGTACAAAGTGAAGAAAAAAATGTATAACCATGTGAAAGTGATCTCATTAGGTTCCAAACTCTGCTATTGTCCCTATTTATTCGAACATCTCGTCTGTTGCCATTGGAAGAAGTTGATTGAACCATTTGAACTTTCGACTTTGGTAATAAATATTGCATGTAAGTGATCCAACGGGACATAGTCGTCCTCTTTTAATCCTAATTTTTTCCTGGACCACCCTTTTAGGTTTTCAATCCACCACGATACCCTTTTTTTCCCAATCCGCCTTTTCATATTTTCGACTTTCCAGGTGTACAATCTTTTGTATATGTCCTTAATTTTTTCCCGAACCCTTTTGGTTCGCTGGGATGCCCTTATTTTTGCCTAGGTATGTCAACCTAGCGGGTCATTCTTATGCGTAGTATTTTTTGACTATGTCCGTGTTCACAGGGTGCGGGAAATATTCGCCGTCCATAATGGTTAGCATCATAGCACCTCCCGAGTATACTTTCTTGACAACAAATGGCCCCTTGTAGGTGGGAGTCCATTTTCCCCTGGGATTGCCTTGTGGTAGAATGATGTGCTTTACCAAGTCACCAGCCTGGTATACCCGATGCTTGATCTTCTTGTCGAATTCCTTGATCATACATTTTGGGTACATCTGACCATGACAGACAGCCGTCAGCCTCTTTTCATCAATCAAATTCAACTGATCCAACCTAGTCTGAATCCATTCGTCTTCGTCTAAGTCATCTTCTTTCATAATCCTTAGAGAAGGGATTTGCACTTTGATAGGAAGGACATGAAGAGCAAATGGTAACATCTCATTCTAGTCTTTGTAGGTCACCACCATTTTTTGCATAATCTTCTTTATGTTCTTGTTGGCGGCTTCCATGATCTTGAACTACATGCAGAGTTCAGTGATCATGGCATTTTTAAGGTTGGTACCATTGTCAGTGATTATCCTTTCAGGGATGCCATACTGACGCATGAGGTTATGCTTGATGAACTGGGCCACAATGTTCTTTGTAGCTTAGGCAAATGAAGTTGCTTCAACCCACTTGGTAAAGTAGTCAATGGAGACAAGAATGAAAGATTTCCATTAAAGGCAGTAGGTTTGATTTCTCCGATCATATCAATACCTCATATTGCAAATGTCCAAGGAGCAGTCATGGCATTCAAAGGAACTGGATGCACATGAACTTTATCAGCATAAACCTGCCTTTAATGGAAAGTCCTCGAGTGGTGGTGACAATCAGTTTCCATAGTCGACCAATAGTAACCAGCTCAGAATCTTCTTGGCCATAGTATGTCCACTAGAGTGAGTACCAAAGACACCTTTATGTAAATCCTCCATAATTTTCTCTGCTTCCTTCTTGTCCATACAACGAAGCAGGGTTGAATCATGGTTGTGCTTGTACAAAATCCCATTGCTCAGGAAGAACTTGGTAGAGAACCTCCGTAGGAATTTCTTGTTGTTGATTGACGCCCCTTCGGGATATTCTTGAGCTTCAAGATATCTTTTCACTTCGTGAAACCAAGGCTTCTCCTCCACTCCATCAGTGTCAATCTCATAACAGTGCATCGGTTCGTCAAATCTTTGACAGTAATTTTGGGAGCTTTATTGTCCCATTTGACCTTGAACATGGATGACATGGTAGCTAAAGCATATTCCAACTTGTTTTCTTCCCTTGGGATATGTTCAAAGGTGATCTGTTCAAAGTACGGGATTAATGTTAGCACAAGTTCTTTGTAAGGGATAAGATTTGGATGTTTTGTATCCCACTCTCCTTTAACTTGACTAATTACCAAAGTTGAGTCTCTATATGCACTTAAGAATTTTATTCTTAGGTCAATAGCAGCTTTAAGACCTAAGATGCACGCTTTGTACTCAGCTATATTGTTGGTACAATCAAAGCAAAGTCTGTCAGTGAAACACGTATGGCAATTGTAATACGGTAGGAGAACTACCTTTACTGGTTTTGTGTTTTATAGCAAATGTTGCAGTTAGCCAGAGTCGCCATCGAATTTTATTTTATCGAATAAAGGAAAGGGTGAAAATAACAGGAAAGACCTTTCGAGAATTTTTCTGAGTAAGGGGGTAGGTTATGGAAAGGGAAGGTGTTAGCACACTTTCCATCTGTAGTTATCTACGGGCTCTTAGTTGCTAGCTCACTTTTGAAAATGCTTTGTGTTTGTGTGTTTTGAAAATATTTTGAAAAGATGCCTTAGTGCGTCAAACTTTGTAATAATTCTCGTATCTTTGAGAACGCATACAAAGTGTTTTTTATCTTTGAAAATATTTAGAAAAGAGAGTGTATGTGTGAGAAATTTGTTTTCTTTTGTGAGCAAGCAACTACAAGCTATCTACCTACTCAAAAGATATTTGTTATTTTCCTCTTTTCCTTTAGATAGTGCTATCCTACCATTAGTTGGTGGGTAGCCCTATCATTGGATGTTTGAGGGACAGGTGCGGGTCATTGTACAGTCCCAAAGGCAACTCGTAGGATACTTTAGTAATTACCCTAAGGTACTAAAATCATTTACCGAGGCAGCATCGAAGGGTCATCGAGGGACTATGATCTTTTTACCAAAGAGTCTTTGCTAAAATTTCTTACGTTCGAGAGACGTGACTGCTTTAAATCCGAGGCAACGAGTGAGGGTCACCCTTGAGGTGCGCATGTGCAAAGTGAGTTATGTTTCAGTTATTAGTTCTGAGATTAGGTTATCTAACGCTTGTTTTTTAATGTCTTGCCATGCACACCTAATTAATCTAACAGTGAAATATATATATACAAGTGCGGGAAAGTAAAAATGCAGAAAGTAACCTACGCTATTACATCGCTTCGGGGATGGGGAAGTACAAACCATAAAATGGGGATAAAAATGTAAAAGGGTCCTAATTAGCTATTACACACTTTGGACAGTTACAATATTCAAAAAAATGCGAAAAAGTAAATAAACGCGCAGAGATTGAAGAGGGAAAGATATCTACAAAATTCTAAGTGTAAAAAAGATTTTTGGTGTTTTTATTTAGAAAAATAATTGAATGATAATTAAATCCTAATTACAATTATATTTTAATTAATAAAATAAACTTAAAGTGATTAAATTAATTAATTTATATTATGAAAATAAAGTTAATTAATTAAAATCTATATCAATTTTTTTAATGATTTTATTAAAAAAAGTGATTAAAAAAAGAAAAGAAATAGATTAAATAATAATAAAAAAAGGACTACGGGCATGCTTTGTGAAAAGAAGATGGGGGGTGCAAGGGGAGAAGGTTGCTTGCAATGTCCGGTTTGATGATCAATGGCTTCGGTGCCCTAACAATGGTAAAACACCATTTATGCGTCAAACTTTACATGTAATGCACCTATCATGTTCTAATTATGCATAGGAGGAGATCAAACATGTTAGTAATGATTAGAAATGCAAGAAAACATAGTTTTGATTTTTACCAATTTCAAAAACCGGCGTGATGCACAGATCGTGTTCTGGTGCTCGAGGAGTACATATATGGATCTTGATCAACTCCTTTGATCTTCAGGAGGTGAATGCTAGCCTTAGTTCAGATTGGAACTTGCTGGAAATGTGAGATATAATTTTCACAACTTCTTTGAATTTTGGAGAATTTTTGAAGAGATTTTGTGCAAATGATTTCGTGTTTATTCTTCTGCCTTTGTTGGCCTTTATATAGAGAATGAAATAGGAGCCAACAAGTATGGAAAGGGAAAAGGTATTCTTACCCATGAAATCAATATTCCAACACATTGAAATCTTGCCTTATTTGCATGATTCTTGTCTCTTAGATGCCTTGCACGAATCTGAACATGTTGTTGGCTTGCATTTAGGCTGAAAAATATGGCATGGAATGAACTCATGAAGCCATGGCTTGTATTTTGGAAAGGTTGTAATGAGTTTTCATGAGTTTTCTTGGGCCTTTGGATGATTGAAACAAAAATCCCAAGCTTTTATACCATTGTTTCATATTTGATTTGATTTTATTTGCATTTAAATGAATAGAAATTCAAATAAAAGAAATAAAAATCATAAAAAACATGTGAATAGATTTAGAGGTCCTATAACACCTTATGAACATGTTTGAACATCAAAAGTTAGGCCCACTTGTTCAAAACATCAAGTTTGCTCACTTTGAATTTCATGCATTTCCTCAAAATTTCCTAACTTGTGCAACTCATAACTTGCTAAATTTTCATCTTTTTAAGGTAATTTTTGACTTTTTGGAAATCTCAAGATGTCCTCTACAATTTCTATTTTTAATATTTTTACATTTGGAGATTTATCTTGATGTAAGTTGCCTTGATAAAAAGTGTCTTTTGTTGATTTTTGAAAATGACCTATAATGTTTTAGCTCATATCTTTCAAATGAAGTATTTTTTGGACTTGAGCATAAAAAAGAAGTTGCAGGGAATTGAATTTTCTTCAAAATGAGCTTTGGTTTGGTAAAAGTTGATGAAGTATGTGAAAGTTATGCTTGGTGAAAGATCAATTGACTTCTTCTAAGGAAACCCTAATTTGACAATTCTTGACTTTTGATGATTTGAGAGCTTTCCTTGGGGAATCATGATCAACCCTTGATCAAATGATGAATATCACTTCAAAATTTTGATATTGACCAAAAGTCTTAAAGTTTGACTGTATGTTGACCATAGTTGACTTTTTGACCAATACAGTTGATTTTCAATCATCTGAGTCATTGACTGAGCAAACTTATGAAGTAGGACTTGAAACTTGACATGAACCTTATTGAGGACCTATGGAGAACGATGAAAGCCACTTAAGACATTTGCAACTCAAAATTCTTTGAGTAACTCAAAACCCTAGTTGTAGATCCCTTGCTTAGGAGGAGGTTTGACTGGTCAACCCTTGAGTATCTTGAGAACCTTTGAAAGCATGTCTTGAAAAAATTGGGAGGGAAAATTTTGAGGTACAATAGCTTCCCCTGTTCAATCTTCTTAAACTGAACTAGAATAAATCTTCGGGCAATTAAAACTGAACCAGAAAAAGTGTCTACTGGAAAAGAATCAGGATAAATCATTGGTCGATTTAAACTTAACTAGCAGATGTTTGTACTTAACTTTAACTATATCAGAATAAATCATTGGTCGATTTAAACTGAACAAGCAGATATCTATAATTGTCTTTAACTAGATAAGAATCAGAATAAATCTTTGGGGGATTTAATTTGAACCAAAGAAAGGTGCCTACTGGAAAAGCATCGGGATAAATCATTGGTCAATTTAAACTGAACCTGCAGAGGCCTATAATTATCTTTAACTGGATAAGAATAAAAATAAATCTTTGAGCGATTAAAGCTGAACCAGAGAAAGGTCTTGATTGTCTTCAACTGGATAAGAATCAGAATAAATCTTTGGTTGATTTAAATTGAACCAGAGAAATGTCTACTGGAATAGCATCGGGATAAATCATTGGTCGATTTAAACTGAACCAGCAGATGTCTGTACTTAACTTTAACTGGATAAGAATCAAAATAAATCTTTGAGCGATTTAAAACTGAACCTGAGAAAGGTCTTGATTGTCTTTAACTGAAAAAGAATTAAAATAAACCTTCGAGCGATTTAAACTGAACCAGAAAAGTGTCTACTGGAAAAGAATCAGGATAAATCACTGGTCGATTTAAACTAAACTAGCAGATGTTTATACTTCACTTTAACTGGATCAAAACAAATTATTGGTCGATTTAAACTGAACTAGAATATGTCTATAATTGTCTTTAACTGGATAAGAATTAGAATAAATCTTTGGGAGATTTAAATTGAACCAGAAAAAGGTGTACTAGAAAAGAATCATGATAAATTATTAGTTGATTTAAATTTAACCATCAAATGTCTCTTTGAGAATGACCTTCTGAGGAAAATGCTGAAATAGCCCTTTTACAGATGTAGCCTTTGAGAAGAATGTCGGGTCATATAAGTAGTTGACGATGTTTGTCTGTTGGTCTTTCCTGAAAGGGTAAAGAGTTAACTGTATGCAATGTCATGACTTATGAAATACGTTGCGTAATGATGTTCTCAAAATAAATGAGATTGTGCTATTTGTGTTTCTTATGTATATGCTATGATATTGGTAAATGATGTATGAATGTGAAATTTTATTGAAGTGCATTTGTAAACTCGAGCAGTATCTTTGTCTGGGGAAAATAAATCCCTGATTGTCGCTGGGGATGAAGAATATGTGTATCTTCGATTTTTTGGAGATTGTTTCCGATGGGGACTCCTGCTTTCTTATTTGAGGAAAATTCACTGGGGAACATTGATTTCTTCTTTTTGCTTGAGGAAACTCTGTCGGAGAATGTTAATTCCTTCTTGGGGAGAAAAGTTCAAGAACATTGGTTGTTCGTTGCTCTACTGGGGAGTTTACCCTGATTGGGGATAGAAGAGATGGATAACCTTTTGGCTTGTCTGGGGAGGATAAAGTTGACTTATATATGGCCCAATTTTAGATTCAGTAGCAATTCTCTGGGCATAGTGGAAACTTTACTGGGGAGAGGAATTTTGCCTGCGACTCGTGGCCATCTGAGTAACAGACTCAAGTTGGGGAGACGATAAGTTGCTGGGGAAATAAACCTTGTTGATGGAGCAATAATTTGCTGAGGAAACACCTTTGTTGAGGAAATAAACTATGTTAGAGAGTAGAGACCTTCAAGGGGTTTTGCAATCTATGAGTAATAAACTCAGTTGGGGAAGAGAACTTCCATGAACTATATTGTTCGGAACTCCATAGGTTGGTGACGTTGTCGGGAAGATGGTCATATTCCTTTATCTACCAGAGTGATCTACCAAGGAAATTGTCGGATATGTATGAACTTGTGAAGATTACTCTGTGGGGATAATCTCAAGGAAGTTGTGGGGATTCGTGGTCGGCTTGGATGTTATCCCAACTCCCGGAGTCTTGAGTA
This sequence comes from Vicia faba, assembly GCA_948472305.1. Lineage (NCBI taxonomy): Eukaryota > Viridiplantae > Streptophyta > Magnoliopsida > Fabales > Fabaceae > Vicia > Vicia faba. Next base: position 893,138,906 of record OX451740.1, read on the forward strand.
AATGTTGATTTTCGTGTTCACAGGGTGCGAAGAATTGTCACTATCCATAGTACTAAGTGTTACAGCACTGCCATAAAATGTTTGCTTGATCGTACGTGGCCCTTTGCTGAAATTCATGTTCAATGCCACAAGTGATTCAGATAGAGATCTTCCCCTGGCTATTAAGCACTTTTTGAGAGATTCTTTGAATCTTGACTTGACTATCGGAAGTGTTTTTCCATTTGAAGGTGAATCTATTCATCGAGAGGATTTTCGTTCACTGAATATTTGTCGTCTGGATTTCTCTACTGTCGAACAATTAATTATATGCAAACAGTGGTATTATAAATACAAAGCTTATGTCTGTCTTGAAGTTTTGAAAATGAATTTTTAGTAAACAACATATTTTTTTTGGTAAGAATATGAATTCAACTCAGGATTTATAGTAAGCCTTACAGGAGTTAGGATACCTTTTTGTAACAGTATGCTTTCGAACTAACCCATGCTTCAGCTAGGACTTTTAAGGGTTGTAACATGGCCTAGTCCACGGTTTAAGAAACAAAGTAAAAAAGCTCAAAATTTATTTGTACCCACCTGTTCTCCGTGATGTTCTTCGGTCCTATACTTAGTTAATTGTGCGTTTGGATTCCCATTGAGTCCGGAATTATAGCCATGATATTCCGGTGATGGTTCGGATACTGGGAGTTTATTTCAGAAGGCAATCATTTTTATGAAATTTTCTCTGTTATCGAGGATTCATAACAACCTGTTTTTTTATTTTATTACTCATACCTTTTGCTTGAACTGTTTCTTTTGTGATTACAGTCAGCGGGATGCCCCAGTTTTTCTCTTAAGTCTCCTTCATAGGGTTTGACTTAACGGGCTTTTCTTTTGAGAGATGATGACTACCTGCTTTATGGGGAACCATCACTGTCTTTTGATTTGGAAGGATGTTTTTGATACTATGAAGTGAAAGCTTGCGACTGAATATGTTTTTGAATTAACTGAGAAACTACCCTTCCCCGGGTTATGATTGAAGGTTTCAATTTGTGCGAAAAAGAAAACTCCTAGTTCTTAGGCTCAAAGGGGTTGACTAGGGATTATCTTCCTTATAACTCCACTGTTTAGGATTTGAAACAACGCTTGTACATCGTCAGCAAGGTCTATTCAAAAGTATATTGTATGAGATTATGGTATTGTTTTCGTCATCCTACCTCTAAAGGCTTATAGTTTTTAATCGAGAGTTGAATATCACAAAAAGAAGTAATAATATAGTATAATGAAAACGAATGGAATAACTCAAGACAAACAAACACAATGTATTAATGGGAAGAACCAAAGTCTGACATAAAGATGAGTGTTTGAACAAACAAAGAAATTACCAACAAATATTCGAATGAACAAAAAGCTTCTCCTCCTGAATTTGTCACTTTATATGGGGTTCCTTGCAGCCTCGATATTTGAGGGATAACAGAAGAACTCGATCTGACCATCTTGCATGAAATTGAAAACTCCTTCGTCAATCAGGTCCTGAATCTTATATTTTAACACCCAACAACCGTCAGTGTCATGCCCCAGACTGTTAGAGTGATACGTGCACCTTACATTAGAATTGTGTCGGGAATAAGAAGTATTGGGCTTTTAAGGAGGATCCTTCAACGTAACTAGCTTGGCCTTCAACATGTGTTGCAATGCTTGAGCCAAAGACATGTTGATTTTAGTAAATTGTCTTTTTGGTGTATTCTGCTTACATTGATTACTCTGTTGTTATTGGTGAGGTCATTGTTAGACTTGTGTTGTAGTAGCAATCCGAGAAGACCTACTTTTAACCCAGCCAAATTCCTGTCTAATCGGAGCTTGATTAATGATTTTATCCCTCATTCTAGCCGTTCGTCCCATACGGTTGTATTGGTCCTGATGAAGTTTGTTGACGAGAATTCTCAACTCTTCTTTCCCCCAAGCTAAATTTTGGATAAGATCCTTCTGACCCATCATCGGGATTCTCATTGTTTCCATCTCAGCTTGCAATTGTTCCAACTGGTCATCCCTGTTGTCTTTAGGATTCTTCTTGATCATTATCTCAGTGATGGGTGCTTTAAATTCCTCTTGGCCCTTGGATATGTTCAGGAACATTTATTGGAACTGAGCATCTTGAGTTTAGAGGTCTCTGAAGATCTGTCCGAGAGCCATTTTTCTTACTGAAATAAACAGCGAGAAAATGAGAAACCTGTCTTGAGAATATCAGTTATGTAATGACATACACGATATGTGGATGCAATGTTTTCAAGGATCTCATGGGATAAATACAAGAAAATGTTAGAAGTTTAATTTTAACTTTAACTTCAATTTGAAAAGCTTCGTATCATTGAACATCCTTCTACGAGAATCAAGCTCACCATGTCGAGTTGGTCCTAGCTACTGACTTAAGACATCGTGCTTTGACGGTATTGTCTAGAGGAAAATAAACCCCCTTGCTCCTTTCCAGACGTCTGGTTTATCATAAGCTACATTACATGCCCTTGAGATCCTTGAAATGGTTAATAAAATAATATGTAATGATGTCATGATGTTATGATTTTATGTTCGAACAATTTAATCATACACAATTAAAACACACAAGGCCTTAGGTTTAAGCTTGCATGGATTTGTAGTTATGTACCCTCTTAAAGTTTTAGTTGGCTCAACCTGTCCTAAAAGAAGTAACCAGGTTCTAAGGAATCTCAATGTCATTAATCTTTCTTCATCAGGAATTGTTTCAGCACAAGAAATCTGTTTTCGCGACCGAAATATACCGAAATTCCGATCTTAATGAGTGTAGTATCGAGTATAAACCAACTTCAGTCTGCACCAAAGCTGGCTATCTCACTAATTTCTAATGGCCAAGTTGTTCAACTAAGGTTCTACGGTCATTTAGTGCTTCATGACACCACTCAACGACCTCGTGTTCTCCTTGATTTAACTCAAGGGACACCGATAACCACAAATGTATCACACTAACGTAGCTATCACTTCAACCATATCGGTCTATGCTGTACAGTTTCCACGATCTATTGCTACTTACCTAAAATTCCCCAGATCCGGGTATAGGATCTTTACAAGGATACCCAAACAACCCTTCAAGAATAAATCAAGAAAGTCAAACAAGGAAAGCATTTAAAATATGAACTACCTCTAAGGTAACCCCACATTTAGTTTTCCCCAGCAGAGTCGCCACTTCTGTAATACGGTGGAAGAACTGACTTTACTGGTTTTACGTTTTATCGCAAATGTTATTGTTAACAAGAGTCGCCACCAGCTTTTATTTTATCCAATAAAGGAAAGGTTGAAAAGAACAGGAAAGACCTTTCGAGAATTTTTAAGTAAGGGGGTAGGTTATGGAAAGGGAAGGTGTTAGCACCCTTTCCATCCGTAGTTATCTATGGGCTCTTAGTTGCTAGCTCACTTTTGAAAATGCTTTGTGTTTTTGTGTTTTGAAAATATTTTGAAAAGATGCCTTAGTGAGACAAACTTTGTAATGATTCTCGTATCGTTGAGAACACATACAAAGTGTTTTTTGTCTTTGAAAATATTTAAAAAAGAGAGTGTATGTGTGAGAAATTTGTTTTGTTTTATGAGCAAGTAACTACAAGCTATCTACATACTGAAAAGATCTTTGTTTTTCCTCTTTTCCTTTAGATAGTGCTATCCTACCATTAGTTGGTGGGTAGCCCTATCATAGGATGTTTGAGGGACATGTGCGGGTCATCGTACAGTCACGAAGGCATCTCATAGGACACTTTAGTAATTAACCTAAGGTACTAAGATCATTTACCTAGGCAGTATCAAAGGGTTGTCGAGGGACTATGATCTTTTTACCAAAGAGTGTTTGCGAAAATTTCTTACGTTCGAGAGACGTGACTGCTTTAAATCCGAGGCAATGAGTGAGGGTCACCCTAGAGGTGCGCGTGTGCGAAATGCGTTATGTTTCAGTTATTAGTCTTGAGATTAGGTTATCTAACGCTTGTTTTTTTTTATGTCTTGCCATGCACGCCTAATTAATCTAACAGTTAAATATATATACAAGTGCGGGAAAGTAAAAATGCGGAAAGTAACCTACGCTATTACCTTGCTTCGGGGATGGGGAAGTACAAACCATAAAATGGGGATAAAAATGTAAAAGGGTCCTTATTAGCTATTACAAACTTTGGACAGTTACAATATTGAAGAAAAAAAAGTGAAAAAGTAAATAAATGCGCGGAGATTGAAGAGGGCAAGATATCTAAAAAATTCTAAGTATAAAAAATATTTTTGGTGTTTTTATTTAGAAAAATAATTAAATGATAATTAAATCCTAATTCTAATTGTATTTTAATTAATAAAATAAACTTAAAGTGATTAAATTAATTAGTTTTTATATGAAAATAAAGTTAATTAAAATATATATCTAGCTTTTTTTTATGATTTTATTAAAAAAAAGTGATTAAAAAAAGAAAAGAAATAGATTAAATAATAATAATAAAAAAAAGGACTATGGGCCTGCTTTGTGAAAAGAAGATGGGGGTGCAAGGGGAGAAGGTTGCTTGTAATATCCGGTTCGATGATCAATGGCTTCGGTGCCCTAACAATGGTAAAATACCATTTATGTGTCAAACTTTACATTTAATGTACCTATCATATTCTAATGATGCATAGGAGGAGATCAAACATGTTAGTAATGATTAAAAACGCAAGAAAACATAGTTTTAATTTTTACCAATTTCAAAAACCGGCGTGATGCACAGGTCCTGCTCTGGTGCTCGAGGAGTACAACTATGGATCTAGATCAACTCCTTTGATCTTCAGGAGGTGAATTCTAGTTATAATACAGTGGGAGAGCTGACTTGGTTATTTTTGCGTTTGATCGCAATTGTTGCGGATAGCAAGAGTCGCCATTGACTTTTCTTTTATCCAATAAGGAAAGGGTGAAAAGAACAGGAAAGACCTTTGAGATATTTTCTTGAGTTTGGGGGGTAGGTTATGAAAAGGGAAGGTGCTAGCACCCTTTTCATCTGTAGTTATCTACTGGATCTTAGTTGCTTCCTAGATCACTTTTGAAATTGCTTTATTTGAAATGTGTTTATGGTGGGTTTTGAAAGTATTTTTGAAAAGCGCCTTTGTTTAGGCAAACTTTGTAATGATTCTCGTCTCTTTAAGAATGCATACAAAGTGTTGGACTTTTTGAAAATATTTCATGTTTTTGAAAGTGTTTAGTGTGTTTGAAAAGATGTTTGTTTTTGAAGATGGATTATGAGCAAGCAACTAAGAACGTTCTACCTACTCAAAAGTCTTTTGTTCATTTCTCCTTTCTTTTGATATTGCTATCTCACCATTGATTGGTAAGTAGTCTTATCTTTGGATGTAAAGGGACGAACATGGGTCATTGTATAGTCATAAGATGCAATGTCGTGAGATACCTTAGCATATTTCTTAAGGGTCTAAGATCATTTGTAAGGCAACATTCGAAGCGTCATCGAGGGACTATGATCTTGTTTTTTTGATTGTTTTTTTGCTAAGGCGTCTCACATGCATAACATGACCATTTTCTCAAGGAAAAAAGTGGAGTAAACCCTAGAGGTGCAAAGTGTGAGAGTGTTTGTATTTCATGCTTGCTTTATCTTGGATTAGGGTTTTCTAAGCATTGTTTTTATCTTTCCATACAAACCCTAAATTACTAGCATTTATATGAAAGCGATAAATTGCGGAAAGTAAATATCCTACGCTATTACATCATTTGGGGATGGGGTGTGCAAATTTAAAAACGGGGATTGTAAGAAATTAAACCTAATTATCTATTACAACTATATTGAACTTGAATAGTGTACAATAATTGAAACGTATATAATGTACAAGACATGAATGAAAATAAAATGAATTTGTTTTGATTTTGTTAAAGAAAAATATTTTAACCTAATTTTTTAAAAGAAGATAAATAGTTAGAAGTAAGAAAATTAAGCTAAGTTAATTTAATTTTAACAAAGAGAATGAACTAAACCTAAGTTTAATATTAAGTTAAAGAAAACAAATTAAGTAAGAAAATATTTTTGGTCTTTTTTATTTTAAGAAGTTGAATAAAAAATAAACTAAATAATTTAAATACATAATATAATACTTTTGGTGTTTTTGATTAATAAAAATAAGAAGAAGAAGAAAATAAAATAAAAATAAAATTAAAAATTAAAAATTAAAAATTAAAAATTAAGGTGCTCCTGGGGCTAGAACCCAGGACCCTTAACACTAGTGCCTTACGCGCGCGCTCTCTACCACTGGGGTGGCTATACATCCGATATTATAAATAAAGCCATAAATATGTATTACAAAATAAGTTCTGATGATGAACTCCATCTTCTTCCTCGTGCCAGCTAGAGCATATGCAACTCATTCATTTCTCAACCAAAATGGAAAATGTAAACGTTAAAGTTATGGCAAATTTCATCATGGTTCCTGAACTATAAAGAATTAAAACTATAAATCAGAAACAAACATGAACTTTGCTAGCCCTAATATGAACCCTAATTTTTTCAAGAAGTTCTGATCATAAATTCTCTCTACTCAGGCCATATAAATAAAATCTATAGATATGTACAGTTTCATAGCAATGATATCTAAATTTTGTCTTTGAAAATGCAAGCCTAACAATGCCTAAATAATGAGATGAAAATCAGAAGAACTTACCTTGCAGTTGAAGATTGTGTTCTGAACTAGAGCTTGATTAAAGTTGTTGTGATGATCTGGTTAGCTTCCTCAAGTTCCCGGGAAGATAATGCAATGGTTTGCTTGAGCTATGGATGGCTGGGATATTCTGGAGGAGTCAATATGTAATGCTCTGTTTTTGAAAATGGAGACTGGTGAAGATGATGTTACAGTATGAAAACAGAGGTTGGGATAACTTTTATATGTGTATCAGAAACTTTGTGGATGGTTTGGCCAAGAAACGCACGAGTGATTTTGGAGATTGGATTCAAAAATCAGAAATGACGAGTTTTTGTGCTTGTGTTGCAATTTCTGGTTCTAGAGAGTTTTAGTGAGTTTCAGGGCTCTACCCAATCTCTTTTTTCAGTTTTCAAATGAATGTTTAATTTATATGCAAAGGGTTTGGAAGCATGGTGAAGTCAGAAGTACAAAATCACATGTTATGGATTTTGACTTGTTGTTGAAGCAAACTTAGACAAACATGGTTCCAAGGCCAGATAGGGTGGCTAGCAACTTTAAACATGTCTGTTCTAAATTTTTAGAGGATGCTTGTGCAGAAAGAAAAAACACAAAGCTCAAGGAGAGTGGACTTTGTGATTAAAGTCACTTTTCCAGAATGGAAGTGTGAACTTTGTTCCTTAAATGGCAAGGTGTATTGGACAAAGCTTAAATCAAGTGGTTCATAGTTCAGAAGTTTGTGTAATATTCTTATTAAGGATAAATGCACACGCTAGAGGGCCTGAAAAGTGGGATTGTGCAGCATTGCTTGGAATGGGATCAGATGTTCATCATGAAAATGACTCATAGCTTAAGAACGAATGTCCAACTTCTGATCTTCGATTCTCCCTGCTCCAACATGATCTGAAAGAGTTCTTGGACTTTTTAGAAAGCTTGTAACATGCTCTACAATCCCTATTTGAATCACTTTTTCAAACTCTCATTGAAACCTTAAGAAAATTGGCCCAGAAGTTCTGTCAAAGTTGACTTAAAACACCCAAAATTTTACTAAGTGTTTTAGTTTCATGGACATGTTTTCACGGATTTATAACTTGCGATCCAAGCATTTCTAGAAGAAGTTCTTCCATGCAATGTTTCTGATCTCATTATGATCTAAAACTTTCATGTTGCGGGTTTTTATTGAGTCATCTTGCATCATGATGAAAATCTGGCGCAAAGTTATGAAATTATCATATTTTCTTACACTTAGAAAAATTTCTAAGTGTTTAGAACTTTGACTTTTTTCAAAGTAATATTGACTTTTGATTTCTTGATGAAAAATCTTAATACTTTGACATGTCTTGATGAAATATGATTTTTGAAACTTGATTTTGATCCAAAAGTCAAAGTTTGATTTTTCAGTGTATAGTTGACTTTTTATCAGTTGACCAAATTTCAATTGGCAATCAATTAATCTTGAGAAACATTTTGAACCATGCTCTTAAGTTAAAATGATGCATTTGGATTCTTGATATCATGTCTCAAACCAACAATTCATGTGCTAGGTCAAAAAGTCAAAAATTGAACCTTCTCAGTCAAAAACCCTAAATTTGACCATTTTACCCTTTTGATGATCTGATCAAATTTCTTGAGAAGTTGTGATCCAAACTTGACCAAATGGTTCATGTGAGTCTAGTATGTTAATATGGATAAAACATTATGAGTTTTGACTGTAAATTGACCACAATTGACTTTCTCCCCAATACAATTAATTTTCGGTCAACTGATCAATTGTCTGAGCAAAAATGTAATCCAGAGCCTGAAATTTGACATGAGCAATATTGAGAGTCTGAAATGATTTATGAAAATCATATGAAGCATTAAAGGTCTAATTATCCTTATACTAACTCAAACCCTAATTTTGAGTCATCAGTGTTTGGGGGGTATCTTGAGCTGATCAATCCTGGTGAAGTTTTGAATCAATAGAGATCTTGTTAGGGAATCTTTGAGAAATTGAGAGGGAAAATTTTGGGGTACAACACTAGACTTAGTTCGGATTGGAACTTGCTGGAAACGTGAGATATAATTTTCACAACTTCTTTGAATTTTGGAGAATTTTTGGAGAGCTTTTGTGCAAATGATTTCGTGTTTATTCTTTTGACTTTGTTTGCCTTTATATAGAGAATGAAATAGGAGCAATCAAGTATGGAAAGGGACAAGGTATTCATGCCCATGAAATAAATATTCCAACACATTGAAAAGTTTCCTTCTTTGCATGATTCTTGTCTCTTGGATGCCTTGCACAAATCTAGACATGTTGTTGGCTTGTATTTAGGCTGACAAATATGGCATGGAATCAACTCATGAAGCCATGGTTTAAACAAGAATTTGTTTTTGAAAACTTTCCAATTTGAGTTATTTCTTCCCTTTCTTGAGTCTTTCACGTTTTGGCAAGGTTGTAATGAGTTGTCATGAGTTGTCTTGGGCCATTGGATGATTGAAACAAAAAGCCCAAGCTTTTATACCATTGCTTCATATTTTATTTGATTTTACTTGCGTTTAAATGAAAAGAAATTAAAATAAAAATCATAAAAAATATGTGAATGGATTTAGAGGTCCTCTAACACCTTATGAACATGTTTGAACATCAAAAGTTAGGCCCACTAGTTGAAAACTTCAAGTTTGCTCACTTTGCATTTCATGCATTTCCTCATAATTTCCCAACTTGTGCAACTCATAACATGCTAAATTTTCATCTTTTTAAGGTTATTTTTGACTTTTTGGAAAGATCGAGATGTCCTCTACAATTTCTATGTTGATCATTTTTACATTTGGAGACGTTATCTTGATGTAAGTTACTTGACAAAAAGTGTCTTTTGTTGACTTTTGAAAATGACCTATAATGTTTTAGCTCATATCTTTCAAATGAAGCATTTTTTTTGGACTTGAGCATATAAACAAAGTTGTAGGGAATTGAATTTTCTTTAAAATGAGCTTTGGTTGGGGAAAAGTTGATGAAGTATGTGAAAGTTATGCCTGGTCAAAGTTTAGTTGACTTCTCTTATGGAAACCCTAATTTGACAATTCTTGACTTTTGATGATTTGAGAGCTTTCTTTGGGGAATCATTATCAACCCTTGATTAAATGATGAATATCACTTAAAAATGTTTATGTTGACCAAAAATCTTGAAGTTTGACTGTATGTTGACCACAGTTGACTTTTTGACCAATACAATTGATTTTCAATCATCTGAGTCATTGACTGAGCAAACTTGTGAGTTATGACTTGAAACTTGACATGAAACTTATTGAGGACCTATGGAGAACCATGAAAGCAACTAGAGACATTTGCAACTCAAAGTTATTTGAGGAACTTAAAACCCTAGTTGTAGATCCCTTGCTTAGGAGGAGGTTTGACTGGTCAACCCTTGAGCATCTTAAGAACCTTTGAAAGGATGTATTGAGAAAAATGGGAGGGAAAATTTTGGGGTACAATAATAACCTTCGGGGAAAATGATCACGACACCAATTCCATTACCCAGTGCGTTGGAAGCTCCATCAAAAACCATAGTCCATCGAGATCCTTGCTCAGGTCCTTCATATATAGTCCAGACTTTTCACAATCTGTAATCAGCATGATATTCTCATCTGGGAAATCAAAGTGCATAGACTTATAGTCATCTACAACTTGATGTGCCAAATGATCTGCCAGTACACTCCCTTTAATATATTTTTGTATGGTGTGCTGGATGTCATATTCAGTCAAGATCATTTTCCATCGGGCTATTCTTCTAGAGAGAGGTGGTTTCTCGAAGATGTACTTGATGGGATCCATCTTAGATATAAAAAAGTAGTATGAGTAAACATATATTGTCTTAGTCAGCGAGAAGCCCATGCTAAAGCGTAACAAGTTTTCTCGAGCAGTGAATATCTTGTTTCACAGTCAATAAACTTTTTGCTAAGGTAGTATATTGCATGTTCTTTTCGACCAGACTCATCATGTTTCCCCAACACACACCCAATTGAATTCTCTAACACGGTTAAGCACATGATCAAAGGTCTTCCTTCAAATGGTGGCATCAGGATTGGAGGTTCTTGCAAGTACTCTTTGATCTTGTCAAAAGCCATTTGACAGTCGTCATTCCATCTGACTACTTGATCTTTCTTCAGTAGCTTAAAGATTGGATCACAAGTAGGGATTAAATGAGATGTGAAACAGGAAATGTAGTTGTGTCGTCCTAGGAAACCTCTAACCTCCTTCTCAGTACTAAAGCTGGAATTTCTTGGATAGCCTTGACTTTTGCAAGATCAACCTCAATACCTTTTCCACTAACAACGAAGCCTAGGATCTTTCCAGATCTTAGCCCGAAGATGCATTTGTTGGGATTTAACCTCAGCTTGTATTTCTTCAGCCTTTCAAACAACTTGTGCAGATGATCAAGATGTTCTTCCTCCATTTGTAATCTGGCTATCAGGTCATCAACGCAGACTTCTTTCTCATGATGAATCATGTCATGAACTAAAGCCACCATAGCCCATTGATAAGTTGTGCCTTCATTCTTCATCCCAAAAGGAATGACCTTATAACAGAAGGTGCCCCACTGTGTGACAAAGGTAGTTTTCTCCATGTCTTCAGGCGCCATTTTGATTTGATTATAACCCGAGAAGCCATCCATGAAAGATAATACCTTGTGTTGAGCAGTGTTGTTAACAAAAACATCAATATGTGGTAGTGGGAAGTCACCTTTGGGGCTCTCCCTATTTAAATCTTTCTAGTCTACACACATACAGACCTTACCATCTTTCTTCAACACTGGAATGACATTTGCAACCCATTGGGGATACGACGTCATTGCCAAGAAACCTGCATTGAATTGTTTCATTACCTCAGCCTTGATCTTCTCTGACATATCAAGATGCATGCGATGAACCTTTTGTTTGATCAGAGAACAACCTTCTTTCATTGGCAGAGGATGAACCACGATATCAGTATCGATCCCTGACATGTCTTCATATGACCAAGAGAATACCTCAACATAGTCGTGCAACATCTAAACCAATCTGCTCTTAACACTGCCTCAGTACCCAGGTTTCTCACTTCGACCGATTCTTCATGCGGTTGGATAGCCTTTTCCTCTTGTATCAGGAGTCTGGCGAGTTCTCCAGGTATCTCACAATCTTCTTCACCTTCGTCTTCAGCTTGATAGATTATATTTTCGAAGTCATAAACGGTAATAGTAGAATTGTTGTCAATGAGATCTGGAGTGGATATGTAAATGTGTGTGTGCATGCAAGGTCATATGGCTATTTGAAAATGCAGTAAAGTAAAAGAAATACAATGAGCACAAAATTTGAATGCAAAGTCTTCCAATGTTTTCATTAAATGAGCATATGATATATGAAATGACAACCCTTAACAAATGTACCATTGTCCCCGGGAAAGGCACAAGGTTTAAAGTCATTGTTTTTTTAAAAGAAATTATACAGACAAACTTCTTAAAGCAATAAAAATAGGAAATAGCAATTACTCCTAGTTGAAGGTGATTGATACAAAGTCTTTAGCCATCCAGTTGTTGAGTCCACCATCGGTAGTTGGGAATATCCAATCGTCCAAGTCACCATCACTATCAGTGTCTTCCAGAGCATTGACTTCATTGTTGCTAATACGGAGAAGTGGTTCTCCAGCACGAACATGTCGAACCTCTTTCTGAGCCTTTGAAGTGAAACCCAACCCAAATTTGTTAGATTTTTATGGAATATCAGGAAGTTGTCCCTAAATAGTGCAACCTTCATCTTCTACCACATCCCTTGCATCCTTCAAGGAAGCCATTCTTGGTGGGTTTTTAGAGACCTTAAGAATAGTACCTTTAGCAACAACAATCGTCAGAGGGATTACCTCAAATGTATGGCAGGGGGTTTCAATGAATTCACCATCCATTTCAACATATTTGAAAGAATTCAAATGACTGACCATATATTCTTCCTCTCCACAGACTATGACAACCTTCCCTTTCACTGGGTACTTCAGCTTTTCATGTAATGTAGAGGTAACCGCACCTGCCCCATGAATTCATGGGTGTCCGAGCAAGCATGAATAGGTCGGGCGGATATCCATTACATAGAAAGTTGAATTGAAGACTTGAGATCCCAGCTTGATAGGAATATCAACCTCTCCATGGACCACTCCTTTCGAACCATCGAAGGCTCTTACCATAATATCACTGGGTTTCAGCACCAACCCTTCACAGTCCAATCTATCCATAACATATTTTGGTAATACATTCAGGGAGGGACCTGTATCAACTAACACATGTGCCAAAGTAGTTCCTTTGCATTCAATAGAGATATGCAGAGCTTTGTTATGATTCTTCCCCGCCGGAGTTAAATCTGCATCAGAAAAGCCTAAACCATTATCAGTAGTTAGGCTCGCAACACAATTCTTAAATTGATCAGCAATAGTCTCTTGTGGTACATGGGCATTCTTCAGGAATTTCAATAAAGCTTGGGAATGTGCTTCGGAGCATAATAATAAGGACAACACGGGTATCTTGGAGGGTGTCTGCCCCAGTTGCTCAACTATTTTGTAGTCAGTTTTATGAATGATCTTTAGAATTTATTTCCATATCTTGTCTAGATGGGTATTCAATTGTAACATCTTTTGAGGGTGCCTCCGTCGGGGCAGGCTCAGTTGCTTTCTCTTTACATCGGGTGTTAGCAGTTGGCTCAGCAACAGGAATATGAATAGATGTTGTAGTAGTTGTTGGAGGAGAGATCTCCAGAGAGAAGATCCTTCCTGTCCTAGTGACCTTACTAGTTCCGAAAATGTTTGTAATTTCAAGATCTTCATTTTAATTAATCCATGGCTCTTGCTTGACACCATGATAATAAACCTCTGCCCCATAGTTCTAGGGAACAACTTTGTCAGAGGAATAGGGAATTAGCCTCGGTGTAGTAATTATCAAGGGAGACACTCTTGGTTCAGCGGGAATCCTTATAGGGCCTCTAGAGGTGATCCCTATAGGAGTCTTAGAAATGGTGATTATGGATACATCTTCAAGTATCGGCTCTTGAGATATAATTTCGGGAAAACTCTTCACAGACAGAGTTTTCTTGAACAAAATTTCATGTCTATCAATCAGGCATTGGATACCTTTATTCAGACACATACAACCATTAGTTTGGGAAGCACAATGGTAACAATTTTCAAGGCAGCCCGAAAATAATCCGGCTCTTAACAGATTCTTCTTAACGTTCATTAAGGGAGTCATTAAATCACTGATGGAGGATACATAGGAAACATCGTCAACAACATTAACACCTTTACCATGACTGGGCTTGGGTGCGGTAATCACAATAGGGGTTTCCGGAGGGTCAAACTAATCACTTTGCTATCAATCAAATCTTGGATTTTGCTTTTTAGGGCCCAACAATCATTGGTGTCATGCCCAGGACTATTGGAATGATAGGTGCACCTTGCATTTGGGTTATACTTCAGAGATGATGTGTTAGGATTTTGAGTAGTATCCCGCAGTGTTATCAATTGTGCTTTCAACAGATGTTGTAATGCTTGAGCAAATGGCATATTAATCCTGGTGAATTGTCTTCTCGAAGCGTCTGACCTATGTTGATTATTTTGTTATTGTGGTCGTTGAACTGGGGTTGGGTTAGAAATCAATACTACTCCTACCGACTGATAACGATCATTCTTGATACGACTCCTCTGTCCATAAACGAAATTAGTTTACTTCTTACCAACAAATGGTTTCTTCACAGTACTAGAGGATGCAGCCATCTGAATCTTCCCGCTCTTGATTCCACTTTCAACTCGTTTGCCAGTCAAAATCAGCTCAGTAAACCCCGACGAAGAACTCCTAATCAGCAAATTAAAGAATGGACCCGACCGAGTGCCCGTGAAAATTTCCACCAATTCTCGGTTAGTTAAAGGGGGTTGCACCCTTCCATCCAGTTCCCTCCATTTTTGAGCATACTCCTTAAAGCCTTCGCTTGAGCCCATAGTCATACTTTGTAATTGCACGCGAGTTGGTGCAAGGTCAGCACTATATTGGTATTTTCTATAGAAGGCAACAAACAAATCCTCTCATGTGTGGATACTTGTCCATTTTAGTTGATAGAACAACTTCAACTGTGTCCCAGATAAGCTCTCTTGGAAGAAATGAACCTATAACTTCCTATCGGTGATGTGTTGTTGAATCTTGTGGACACATGACCTTAATGGAGTTTCAGATAGGAGATTCCATCATATTTGGCAAAGACATGAACCTTGAATTTGAGGGGAATGACCACCCCAGGGACCAAACCTAAGTCTCCAAAGTCCAAACCAGACACTATTTGGATCTCTACAGCCTTAAGTCGGTCTTCCAACTGTTTGTATTTGTCATCCTCTTGTGGGTACTGCTCATTGGAGTAGTCTTCATCCTCAGAAATATGATTATTTCCACCCCATCCCTGGTGCTTCTAACATCCTCTTCTTGATTGTCTTCTTCCTCAGAAGAAGCTTCTTCTATTTGATCCATTTGGGCAGGACCTTTAAACATTCTTCCCATGTTGAGGATAACAACCCGTTTCTTAGTCTTCTTCTTTGTGACGAGAAGTGCCATCATCTGTTGTTGTCCTTTGGCTAAGTTCAGGAGAGTCTCTTGGAACTATGCATGTTGAGTCTGTAGATCTTTGACGGTTTGCTCAAGAGACATCTTATACTGAAATAAACAGTAAATAGATGAGGAAACCTGTATCGGAAAACCTTCTTATGACATGATGCATGCTATGTGGATGTAATGTTTTTAAGGACCTCAGGTGATTTAAATTTGCTAGCCAAAAAGGAAACAGAAATAACAATTGCATTAATAGGTTCAACAATTACAATTACCCCTTGAGCTTATAATAAAAAAGCAAAAAGGTCTCAAAGAGACAACAAAATGAACTCCTAAAACAAAGATCTCAAGTCTCCCACAGACGTTTCCTCTTCATGTCGATGTAGGCATTCAGGCTTTGCTCCCGGTGAAGTTGCTTTGTGGGCTCCAACACTTTCTTCTCGCTTGCGTAGTATCGAGCTTTAAAGGTATCTTGTTATCCCTTGAGTTGAACCCAGGACTTCTGCAATTCCTCGAGGTCAGTAGGCATTTTAGGATGTAGAATGGTATAAGGAATATCCCCTTCGACAATGGGCTCCATAATTACTGGTAGGATGGTTGTATATGGCATCATGAGGTTTTGAGCGCGAGCTCGCACCCATTTGAGATAAGGCTCCAAAGGAATAGAGTTCTTATGTCCCAATGTCTTGCTATCAACCTTGTTTACCATTCCCTAAGCTCGTACAAACCTTTGACGATAGCCTTGAACATCGTTCTCGTAGTCGAACATAATACCATGGATAAGCGCATCATGAGGACCATCCCTTGAAGCATAGCCAATTTGTCGTAGAGCCAGAGAAGGGTTGTAATTAATGCCTCCCCTAATGCCAAGGAGAAGAACATTAGGGAATTCCCCATATCAGTTAATGATAGTAACATCCTCCAAAGATCAGGAACACCAATAAATATTCGAATGAGAGAGCGGAATTATCCTTTGAGACCACCTCCAGCCTTGTTCATTCTTCAATATCGATCGGGGAAGGTGTGAAATAAACCAACTAGATAGAAACAATATGAAACACATAAGATCCCCTCTCCTCCTCATAGTACGAGTGTGAAGAGTATGCAAAATGTCTCCGAGCAAAGTAGGCACAGGGTTACGACAAAGGAAAATTTTGACAGCATTCACATCTATGAGTTGGTATGGATTAGGGAAAAGTAATAACCCATAGATTAGAAGAGCCAAGACTTTTTAAAAAGCTTGTAAGTACATAGCCTCCCAAAACAGTCAAGTCTTCTCTAACAGAAATATATCTAGCAAACCCTTGACTCTGCTCCTTGTTTCCCAATTAGCTACAATGTCAGACCGCTTCAAATGTAAGTTTGATGCAATTTCTTCAGGTTGTGGATATTTCTATAGACCTATGAAGGGTATTTAATCAAGAACATGTACTCATAATAGTTTAGATAACTCTTCCAATATGGGCACCAATTGATAATCGAGAAAGGTGAAACAATGATGTACATGATCAAAGAACTGAAAGACCACACATATCATGTCTTCTTTAAAGCTTGAGGTAACCAGATTGAGAAGTCGAACATATCTTTTGGTGAACGGAGAATTCTCAAGAACCCTTGATGCTAACTCTTTTATTTGAGGAGGCACCCTTATAAAGCTGATTCATATGGTATTTCTGCAAGCGAAAGTCATAACCTACAAAACAGAATAAAGATAAATCCCTAGGTTCTTGAAATGGTTAGTTAAAATTCTATGTCATGATGTTATGATTTCATGAACAAATAATCATACACAAACAAAACACACAAGGCCTTAGGTTTATGCTTGCATGGGGTTTATAGGTAAGTATCCTCTTGAAGTTTTAGTTGGTTCAAACTGTCCTAAAAGAGGTAACCAGGTTCTAAGGAATATCAATATCATTAATCTTTCTTCATCGGGCATTGTTTCAGCACAAGCATCTGTTTTAGTGACCGAAATATCCCAAAAGCATGATCTCAATGAGTGTAGTATCGGGATCAACCAACTTCAGTCTACACCAAAGCCATCTATCTCACTACTTTCTAATGGCCAAGTTGTTCAACTAAGGTTCTATGGTCAATTAGTGCTTCATGGCACAACACAACAACCTCATATTCTCCTTGATTTAACTCAACGGACACGGGTACCAACAAATCTGTTACACTAATGTAGCCATCACTTTAACCATATCGGTCTACACCGTACAATTTCCATGATCTATTGCTACTTACCTAATATCCCCCAGATCCAGGTATAGGATCTTTTCAAGAAATAAAACCAAGCATAAACCCAAAATGTAAAGCAAACAAGACAAACAGATAAAAGAATAAAGGTGATCTATCTCTTTAAGGTAACCCCACTTTTAGATTCAATATCCCAGTAGAGTTGTCAGTTTTGTAATACAGTGGGAGAACTGACTTGGGTATTTTGTGTTTTATCACAAATATTGCGGATAGTAAGAGTCGCCACCGACTTTTCTTTTATCCAATAAAGGAAAGGGTGAAAAAAACAAGAAATACCTTTTGAGAATTTTCTTGAGTTCGAGGGGTAGGTTATGAAAAGGGAAGGTGTTAGCACCCTTTTCATCCATAGTTATATACGGGCTCTTAATTGCTAGTTCACTTTGAAATGCTTTGTGTTTTGTGTAAGTTGGAAAATGTTTTGAAAATGGTAATTTTACAATGATTCTAATATCGTTGAGAATGTATACAAAATGTTTTCTTTGGAAATGTTTTGAAAACACCTTAGTGCGGCAATTTTGCAATGATTCCCGTATCGTTGAGAATGTATAAAAAATGTTTATTTTAAAAATATTTGTTAAAAGGGAGTGTTTGGAAATATGTTTGATTTTGGAAAGTGTTTTGAAAGTGTGAGGTGTGAAGAATGGTTTTAATTTGTGAGCAAGAAATTACAAGCAATCTACCTACTCAAAAAGTCTTTATTCTTTTCCTCCTCCTTTAGATAGTGCTATCCTACTATTGGTGGGTAGGAAACCATATCATTGGATGTGAGGGACAGGCGTGGGTCATTGTACAATCATAGAAGGCAACTTGTAAGATGCTTTAGCAATTTTTCGTATGGGACTAATATCGTTTATCGAAGCCAACATCGAAGGGTCATCGAGGGACTACGATCTTTTAATCAAGGGTCTTTGCTAAAACATCTTACGTTCGAGGGAGATGACTGTTTTTTATCCGAGGCAACAAGTGTGAGTTACCCTAAAGGGGCATGTGTGTAAAGTGTTTTGTTTTCATGTATTTTATCTTGAATTAGGATTGTCTAATGTTTGATTTTAAGTCTTGACATGCAAACCCTAATTTCTAGCAATAATAAGAAGAGCGATAAATTGCGGAATTTAAATGTCCTACGCTATTACAACGCTTTGGGAATGGGGGTACAATTTTGTGAATGAGGTGAAGACAGCAATAAAGCTTAATTATCTATTACAAACCATTGAACATGAATAATAATAAAATGCACAAAATGTAAAGATGAAGAAGAAAATTGTTTTTGTAGTTTTTGATAGAAATGGTTTTATAATTAACCTAATCAAACTAATTAGTTTTAATTACAAGAGAAGTTAATTAATTATTTATCTAAAAATAAAATCCAAGTTAATTAAAATTAAGAAATATGAAAACTAAGTCTAATTATTTCTTTAGAAAATAATTTGAATGTTAATGTTAATTTGGAAAGAAAATGTTTTTATAATGTAAAAAAAAAGTAATAAAATCTAATTAAATTAAATAAATAAAATAAAGTTTTTAAGTTAAAATATTTTTAACTTAATTATTTAAGAAAATATATTTTTGTATTTTGTTAAATAAAAATAAATAATTAGATAAAAAAATAAAGGAAATATAAAGAATATATAAAAAATTGGGTTTCGGGTGCTATAAAAGTAAAATAGGGGTTAAGAAGAAAAATAATAAAAAAACGTTAGGTCCAACATGTTTTTGTTAAAATCATAAATGAAAATAAAAAAGAAGAAATGTGCTTGTGTTAAAAAAGTAATCAGGGGGTAAGAAAATAGAAAAAATAAAAAAGAAAAGGCCCAAACACGAGGGAGCCCAGGCGCTGTTTTGGGATTCCATGTGGCTGGCTTTTGAGAGTGCATCATGGTCTTTCTCATGTAGAGCGCTGGATATGGGCTTGTGATGATCAAATAGTGATGGAGATAGGCGCATGGTACGCGCGCTAGACTGCCATGCACATGATCTAAGACAAGAAAATATGAAATAAACAAAAGGGTACCGCTGGGGCTAGAACCCAGGTCCCTATACATAAATTCCTCAGCACACGCTTCTCTGCCACTGGGGTGGCTATTTCATCCGTTTATAATACAACTTCAACTAAATATAAAATAAACTCATTTTTGAATTTTTGAACTTCATCTTCTTCCTCCTTCGCGCGCTAATAGTAACAACAACACCATTTTTGTTTTTTTTTTTGGAAATTCCTCATTTCTCAACCAATTCAGAAAATGTAAACATGAAACTTGCTTGAAATTTCACCAAGAATCCAACCATATAAATTTAATAAGCTATAAATTAAAGATGAATGAGAATTTTGTTGGTACCAAATTAAAACCTAATTTTTTCAGAAACTTCATTTCCAAAATTCTCCATGTACAATTAACATAAATGAAAACTAAAGGTATGGTTAGTTTCAGGGCAATGTTGTCTACATTTTATCTTCACAATGTAACCATTAATGATGCTTGTATAAGGAGTTAAAAGTTGAGAAAACTTACCTCAAAACTGGAAATCGTGTTTGAAACTAGAGCACTCCTAGAGATGTTTTGATGATCTGGATAGCTTCACGGAACTCCTAGGAAGCTATTGAAATGCTTACTTTATGCTGAAAGTGCCTAAATCTTTATGGAGAAGTCAAGTTGCAGGTGGCTGTTTTTGGAAATGTAGGATGGTGCAAATGGTGTTACAGTTATGTAGCAAGGGTTTAGATAGCCTCTATATGAGTTATAGAAGCTTTGTGATTGATTAAAAGTGAAAATGCACGAGTGAATTATATATTTGGAATTCAAACTCAGAATATGCAACAATGGAGGTTTTGGATACCAATTTTGATTTCAGGGAGTTTGAGGGGGTTAGAGGGCTCTTGAACTCGTGTTAAGGCTTGCAAACAACATCTCTGTTGTACCCCGGAATTTGCCCTCTCATGTTTCCCAAGGTTTCTTTTACATGGTTAGTTACAAACGCTTCCTAAAGAAATATGAAATTTTTGAATGATAGCAAAGGGTCTTTCGACTGGCATGCTAACAATGCCTTTCAATTGGCATCCGAAAAATGTCCTTCGATTGGCACATCAGAACAATGTGCTTCGATTGGCACATCAGAACAATGTCCTTCGATTGGCACATCAGATCAGTGTCCTTTGATTGGCGTAATGGTAAGCTTTGATTGGACTCCTAAAACCCTTCGACCAAGCATTGGACCATCAGCTTCAATTGCGTGTTGGTTCCCCTTCGAGCAATCCTTAGTCCAAGTTTCATTCAGGCGAGAATCCCCTGCAAGCTCCCTTCGATCCACCAGCAGTGACCTCCTGCATGCTTACTTTGACTCATAAAACAGTGGGTTCCGGCATGCCAGCTTCGTTCAAGGAAAAGGCCCCTTTTGACTTGCCTTCAATTCACAAGGCAAAAGATTTCCTCTTCATGCCTGCTTTCGTTTCATAAGCACAAGATTGCCACATTATGAACACAAAAATGGTGCCTTCGAAGGACATACATTTGGTCTGCTCGAACAACACACATTTGTTGGAAACAAACTTGTTTATCCTTTTGATGAGGCTTGGTTCAAGCTGCTTGCTCGGCAAGAGAATATATGCTGCCCAGCCCAAGCCTCATGCACCATTACATTCATGACAAAGGAGGCTTTTATTGGCCATAATGAAGTCTTTGTTTGGGTTATTCGAATCAAGCAGGTAAGGAAAATAGAGGGGCTCAATCGAAGAAGCCCCAATGATGAGAATTGAAGTCATTTGAAGGAGACAACTCTAGGCCAATCAAAGGACAAGGATAAGGTGTACTTAGAATATATGTTAACAAGGTGTCCTTCAATTGGAATATCAGAGCAAGATGTCTTTAGATGAGCATATCAACAAGATCAAGAAATCAATGTAGAAGTTGACTGATAAAAGAAGCCAGGATGTTGAGGCTTTATACAATTCGAATCAAGACCCGAGCAATTCGAATTGAGGTGGACAGACTCAATCGACGGAACTATAAGGGTGAAACCAAAGCTAGTCTAAGGAGGAAACTTGAAGCCAATCGAAGGGCAGGGACTGAAGACATTCGAAAGTCAAATGTCCAGGTTCATTCAAATTCAAAAAGGGACAAGAAACCATGTCTTTTGTAATGTTTCAAAATGGTATTCATGGCTTTAAAACACCAACTTAATGGTTGTTTATCCCTTTACCTTCTTGTCCCCTCCATCCCCTCTATATAAAGAGAGCACACGTGTTGCATCACATACAGACAGATTACCTATAAAAAAGAACACTCACACCACCACAGAAAATATATCAAAATTCTAACCAGTTTTGTAGGCACCCTCAATCCAGACGAAGACCATACTTGTGTTCCTGAGACTCCCAAGAGTCTCCTCCAAGCCAAGCCAAGCCCAGATTCATAGATCGAAGCATTTCCAGTTGATAAGGATTCACCCAAGTTGAAATTGTATTTCTAGGCCCTTTAAATACATGTTGTTGGTATATTTGTGTTGCTAATGTCATTGATGTTTATATGAACATATCATATGCAAGGTAACATGCAGGAATAAAATCATGCCATCGAAAGCCATGATCTGGGTTTGCCTTTTTAAACTCATGGTATAGCCAGTTTCAAGCCAAAGTAAGCTTAGGCCTGAGGATAGAAGATTCGAATTAGGGAGAAAGACATGGGTTCGATACCCAGGTCCTGAATTTTTATTTTTGCCAACATTTGTCTTGCAGATCCAGATCGAAAGAAAACTCCCTCCTCTGATCGAAAAATCATACCCCTCCCTGTATCGAAATCATGCCCCTCCCTGGATCGAAGAACCACATTGCTCCCTGGATCCAAGGACAGACCTGGGCCCTCTTCAACATTGGGCCTAGCGAAAATTCAATATCAACCCCCCTATTTTCTTTTATTATCAGGCCCTTTTTTGTATTCTTTTTATTTGTTTTAGTTTTTCTATATTAATTATTTAATTAACTAAATAGTCATAAAAATCACAAAATGTTAAGTTAGTACTTTTTTTAATTAAACTAATTTTGTAAATAAATTAAATAATTTTTTAAACTATTTTCTTTAATTTAAAATGAGTTAGAATTTAGGATTTAATTTACGCTTTAATCATTTTCTTTTCATAAAAAAAACCGAAAAAGAACTTAGACTATTTTTCTTAATTTAATTCTATTTTCTAAATATATTTTAGGATTAATTAATTATTTTCTTAAATAAAAAAAGAACAATAAAAAGATTTTCTTATTTCATTTTTACTTACTAGATTTTTAGACGTACTTTTAACTTTCGCACGTTATTTATTTTCTTTCGTATTTTTACATTATTGTAGCTGTACACTCGATGTAATAGTTAATAGGATTTTATCCGCTTTCTTTATTTTTTCTTCCCCCAATTTTTTTACATTCTAAATCCCTTCCCCGAAGCCATGTAATAGTGTAGGTTTATACTTCTGCACTTTATATTCTGTACATATTAACTGCTAGTAACTAGGATTGCATGATAAGGCTAATAACAAAACATTAGCAAACCTAACACGAAAGATAAAAAACAACTGAATATAACACATATTTCACATATACACCTCTAGGGTGCCCTACTTTGGTTGCCTTCGGAAATAAAGCAGTCCTGTCCCTCGAAACGGGGACGCTTTAGCAAAGACCCGTAAATCAAAAAGATCATAGTCCCTCGATGACCCTACAGTTGCCTCTCGGTAAATGATCTAGTCCCTAAACAGAATTGTTAAAGCGTCTCCACAAGTTGCCTTCGTGATTGTAATGTCCCTTCGAATGTCCCTTATACATCCAACATCAAGGCTACCTACTCGCTAATAGTAGGATAGTATTGTCTAAAGGAAAAGAGAATAAGAACGACCTTTTTCGAGTACAAAAGTAGATAGCTGTTAGAAGTTTGCTCAAAATGTTTTGCACTTACCCAAATACTACTTTTCAAAAACATTTTCCAAAACACTTTGTATACTTTCTCCACTATCCCGAGAAACATTACAAAGTTCTCCATACTAAGGCATTTTCAAAACATCTTCAAACACACAAAGCACAAATGTATTTCAAAATGAGAAAACCTCTAAGAGCCCGTAGATAACTACGGATGGAAAGGGTGCTAACACCTTCCTTTTCCATAATCTACCCCCTTACTCAAAATAATCTCGAAAAAGGTCTTTTCTGTTCTTTTCACCCTTTCCTTAATCTGGATAAAAGAAAAGTTGGTGGCGACTCTTGCTTACCGCAACATTTGCATACAGAAACACAAAAACCAGTATTAAGCAGTCGGTTCTGCCATCGGATCACAGAACTAGCGACTCTACTGGGGATATTTTGCATACCCTCCACACTCGCACCATGAAGAGAAAAGGGATTCTTATGTGTTGCGTGCCATTGCTGTCAAGGTGGTTTATTTCTCACCTACCTAAATAAGTATTGAAGAATGAAGAAGGTTTTGGTTGGTCGTGAAGGATAATGTCACTTTCTCACTCAGATATTCTCTGGTATTCCCGATCTATGGGAGATATTTCTATTATTGATCGTTGTGGGGAATTCTCTAATGTCCCACTACTTGGCATTAGGGGATGCATAACTTATAATCCTTCTTTGGCTTTACGATAATTTGGTTATGCTCGAAGGGATGGTCCCCACGATATGCTTATCTAGGGCATTATGTTTAACTATGAGGATGATTTTTAAGGGTATCGCTAGAGGTTTATACGAGCTTGGGGCATGGTAAACATATTTGATACCAATACCTTGGGGCCTAAGACTTCCATCCCTATGGAACCTTATCTCAAATGGGTACGAGCTCGCGCTCAGAACCTCATAATGTCGTATATAGACATCTTACCAGTGGTTGTGGAGCCCATCACCGAAGGAGATGTTCATTATACAAATCTCCATCCTGACATGCCCATTGATCTTGAAGAGCTGCAGAGATCCTGGATTCAGTTGAAGAAAGAACAGGATACCTTTAGAGATTATTTCTATGTCAATGAGAAGAAAGTGTTGGAGCTTACGAAGCTACTTAACAAAGAAAAAAGTCTTAATGTCTATCTCGGCACGAAGAGGAAGCTCCCATGGGAAACTTGATGTCTTAGATTTTAGAAATTTTCAATTGTAAGCCTAAAAAGGAAATTTTATTTTGAATTCTACTAATAAAATTGTTGTTTCATTTTGGTTCACAAATTTAAATTTCCTAAAGTCCTTGAAAACATTGCATACATATCATTGCATATGCAGGTTTCAAGACAGGTTTCTTATCTTCTTCACTATTTATTTCAGCAATGGCTCTTGAACAAACAGTTAAGGAGCTCCAGGCACAGAATGCTCAATTCCAAGAAATGTCCCTGAATCTGGCTAAGGGACAAGAATACTTGAAAGCTCTGATTCTCATGGACAAGAAGAAGAAAGAGAGGCCAGTGGGTGTTCTAAATTTGGGAAGAAGGTTCAAAGGACCAGTGAAGCAAGTTTCAGAGCTCGTAACTCCGTCAAGAGAGAGAGAGAGTCAGGAATGAGATCCAAGAGAAGAAGAGCACAGTACAAGAGAGTCTGAAGAAGATGAACCTGACTATTCTGAGGAGCAACATCCTCCTGCTGATGATAAATACAAACAGCTAGAGGACCGGCTCAATGCCATGGAGATCCAAAGGGTACCCGGGTTAGATTTTGTAGATCTAGGACTGGTCTAAGGGGTGGTCATCTCGCAGAAGTTCAAGGTCCTTACATTTTCTAAGTACGACGGTGTCTCCTATCCTAAGATGCACTTAAGGTCGTATGTCAGGAAATTTCAACCCCACACTACTGAGAGGGATCTGTGAGTACACTTCTTCCAGGAAATTTTGGCAGGGACTCAGCTGGAATGGTTCTATCAACTAGAAAGAACCAATGTGCATAATTGGGAAGATTTGGCTGCTACTTTCTACAAGTAGTACCAATATAATGTTGACCTCGCCCCAACTCGTACACAGTTACAAAGTATGGATATGGGTTTCGGTGAGGGCTTTAAGGAATATTCCCAAAAATGGAGAGACCTTGCGGGAAGAGTCCGACCTCCGTTGTCTGATAGGGAGCTGGTGGACATGTTCTTGGGAATATTATCCGGGCCATTCTTTAACCACTTGATTGGAAGTTCTTCTGCTGGGTTCACAGAATTGATCTTGACGGGTGAACGAGTAGAGGCTGTTATTAAAAGTGGTAAGATACAGAGAGATACATCCTCCAGTACTGCAAAGAAACCATTCACAGGGAAGAAGGAGGTTAGTGTTGCTTATGGCCAAAGAAATCTTAATAAAACTGAGCATCGTCTGACGGTAGGGGCTGTCTTGATTTCCAATCATGCATCAAACCGGCAACAGAATAATCAGTCCGGAACAGATAAGCCTAGAAGATAGTTTACCCAGATTAATATTACTTTGTCTCAAGTTTTGGCACATTTTCTTAAATCCAATATGGTTACCCTGAAAGAGGCTCCAAAAAATCCCAACACTACATCTCCTCACTACAATTCAAATGCTTGGTGTGCTTACCATTCTGAAAGTCCAGGCCATGATACAAACGACTGTTGGGCTATGAAGAACAAAGTGCGGGATTTTATTGAAGCAACGGAGGTTGAATTTGACGCTCCTGACACTCCTAATGCTATAACTGCCCATATGCCCAAGCACGGTCGTGGTGTTAATGTTATTGATGATGACATGTTTTTTGATTCTGTTGATGAACTAGCTACTCCACTCCTGACTATTAAAAAGAATCTCTTACAGGCCGGTTTATTTCCAGGTTGTGGCAAAGGTTGCCACGTATGTTTGTCTCTACCTAATAGTTTCCATTTGTTGAAGGAATGTGTTCAGCGCCTGATGGATGATAAAGAAATTCTGTTTGAAAAAACTACAGTTACAAGTGCTCTGTGTGAAGATGTTTCTATCGTTACCATTTCCGCCAATCCTCCCAAGGTCTCCTCCAAAAGATCTGTCAGGATTACATCAGTTCCGAAAGTTGCTCCATTGATAATTACTTTCCCTGGACCTACACCATATTCCTCGGATAAAACTGTTCTATGGAACTATGGGGCTGACGTCTATTACCATGGCGTCGAGCAAGATTTGCTGGTTGTTAAAGATAGAGATGTCAAAGATTCTGATCCTGACATTAGTAATATCGCCGGGACCAATAAAATAACTAGAAGCCGAAGAGTTTTATTTCTCGATATATCTCCTCCTAAAACTATTGCTACTCATGTGATCATCCCAGTTGCTCCTGTCAATATTCCCATAGCTACTCCTGTTGTTATTCCTACTGTTATCCCTACTACCGAGTCGGCCGAGGCTCGGTGAAAGGAGGTATTGGTTGAGCCTGTCCGGGCGAAGGCACATCCAAAAGCCATCCCTGTGGCTTCTAAAAAGGAGATGGAAGAGATATTTAAAATAATCAAGAAGAGTGACTACAATGTGGTTGAACAATTGGGGCATAACCCTTCCAAAATCTCAATGTTGGCAATGTTACTATGCTCTGAAGCCCATGCCAAGGCCTTAGTAAAATTCCTGAAGTCTACCCACGTGCCTCAAGAGACCTCCGCTGATCAATTCGAGAATTGTGTGGCTAGTTTGGCAGCTGACAACAGCCTGGGATTCTCTTATGAAGACCTAACTCCTAAGGGAAGGAAACATAATGATGCTTTGTATGTCTCTATCGAGTGCAAGGGCACTACTTTGGCCCATGTTCTAGTTGATACAGGTTCATCGCTGAATGTTCTGCCCAAGAAAGCCCTTGACAGGTTGGATTGTGAAGGGCTCACCCTAAAGCCCAGTAACATTGTGGTGAGAGCCTTCGACGGTTCTAAAATAATAGTACATGGGGAGGTGGACATCCCTATCAAAGTGGGTACTCAGACTTTTAATTCCACTTTCTATATGATGGACATCTGCCCGTCTTACTCCTGTTTATTGGGTCGACCATGAATCCATGGGGATGGTGTTGTGACTTCCACCCTACATCAGATGCTGAAGTACCCAGTCAATGGGAAGATTATCACAGTCCATGGGGAGGAGTAGTACATGGTGAGCTACTTGAACTCTTTCAGGTACGTTGAAATGGACAGAAAATTCATTGAAACCCCTTATCAGAACTTTGAAGAGGTTTCATAGACCGTTGCTGCAACCAAGACCATTGCCAGTGTTCCTAAGACTACTAGGTCTCTGCTGAAGATGGCTTCTTTTAAAGATGCCAAGGCATTAGTTGAAGAAGGTGGGTGTACAATTTGGAGCCAACTTCTTGATATTCCCTACAAATATGACAAATTTGGTTTGGGTTTTACTTCAAGAGCCCAGAGAGTTGTTCCTCGTGCTCACACCGGGGGACCACCTTTACGAATCAGCAACCCTGGATTCAATGCATTGGAAGACAATGATAGTGATTTTGACCTGGACAAGTGGATCTTCCCAACCATCGACAGTGGACTCAGCAATTGGGAGGCTAAATATTTTATGCCCATTACTTTTATTCAAGAGTAATTTGTCTTTTTATTTTTGAGGAAATGTAATATTTGAACGATTGAAACATTAAAGCCTTGTGTCTTACCCGAGGCACAATGGTCTATTTGTGAGCGTCATTACTTCATTTTCATATGTCATCAATAAAACATTGGACGTTTAACATACAAATTTTACACTATTTGTTTTTCTTTTCTGCTCTTTACTTTATCAAAAATATACAACTATGCTCTTACACACACTCACAAAACAAATTACAGATCCACATCCACTCTGGATCCCATTGATAACGGTTTTGCTATTGCTCATTATGACTTTGAAAATACGATCAACCAAGTCGAGGACGAAGGTGAGGAACTATGAGAGCTTGCCAGACTGTTACAATAGGAAGAAAGGGCAATAAATCCTCATGAGGAGCCAGTTGAGACAGTAAATTTGGGTACTAAAGAGGACAAAAAAGAAGTCAAGGTAGGTGCTAACTTGGAGCCCAGTGTCAAACAACGGTTAATAGAGATGCTACATGACTATGTTGAGGTTTTTTCCTAGTCATACGAAGACATGCCAGGGCTTGACACCAATATTTTGGGTCATCGCCTACCTACAAAAGAGGATTGCCCTCTAGTGAAACAGAAGGTTCTTCATATGCGGTCGGATATGTAAGAAAAGATCAAGGCTGAAGTCATGAAACAATTCAATGTCGGTTTCTTAGCTGTCACGTCCTATCCACAATGGGTCACTAATGTCGTTCCAGTACCTAAGAAGGACGGTAAGGTACGTATGTGTGTGTATTACAGAGACTTGAACAGGGCGATCCCCAAGGATGACTTCCCGCTTCCCCACATCAATGTTCTAGTTGACAACAACGCACATCATAAGATCTTCTCCTTCATGGATGGCTTCTCCGGATACAATGAGATCAAAATGGTACCTAACGACATAGGGAAAACGACCTTTGTCACACAGTGGGGCACTTTCTGCTATAACGTCATGCCTTTTGGACTAAATAATGCCAGGGCAACCTATCAGCGTGCCATGGTAGCTTTGTTTCATGATATAATCCGTCACGAGATAGAGGTCTACACGGATGATATGATAGACATGTCTCATACTGAAGAGGAACACCTTGATCACCTACAGAAGCTATTTGACAGGCTAAAGAAATACAAATTGAGGCTGAATCCGAATAAATTCACTTTCGGAGTAAGATCCGGTAAGCTCTTAGGATTCTTCATCAACGGCAAAGGTATTGAGGTAGACCCGACAAAGGTTAAATCTATACGAGAAATTCCAACTCCTTGCACTGAGAAGGAAGTTAGAGAATTCTTGGGACGCCTAAACTATATTATCAGGTTCATTTCACATCTGACCGCTACTTGTGAGCCAATCTTCAAATTACTGAAGAAAGATCAAGCAGTGAAGTGGAATAACGATTGCCAGTATGCCTTTGACAAAATCAAGGAATATCTCCAAGAGCCTCCAATTTTAATGCTACCAGTTAAAGGAAGACCTCTGATCAGGTACTTAACGGTGTTGGAGAACTCAATGGGGTGTGTGTTGGGGCAGCATGACGAGTCTGGTCAAAAAGAGCATGCAATATACTACCTTAGAAAAAAAAATTATCGATTGTAAAACAAGATATTCACTGCTCGAGAAAACTTGTTATGCTTTGGCATAGACTGCTTTCCGACTAAGACAATATATGTTCACTCGCACTACCTTGTTAATATCTAAAATGGATCCTATCAAGTACATCTTTGAGAAGCCCGCACTCTCCGGAAGAATAGCAAGATGGCAAATGATCCTGACCGAATACGATATTCAATATACAACCCAGAAAGCAATTAAGGGAAGTGTACTAGCTGATCATTTGGCTCATCAGGCTGTGGATGACTACCAATCCTTGAATTTTGAGTTCCTGGACGAGAACATCATGTTAGTAACGGATTGTGAAAAACCTAGACCAGATGAAGGACCTGAAAAAGGATCCCGATGGACTATGGTTTTTGACGGAGCTTCCAACACTCTTGGCAATGGAATAGGAATTATGATCATATCTCCTGAGGGCTGTCATACTCCTTTCACTACTAGGCTATGTTTCAACTGTACCAACAACATGGTTGAGTATGAAGCATGTATCATGGGTCTCAAAGCTGCAATGGATTTAAGGATCAAGTTCTTAAATGTGTTTGGATACTCGGCTTTGGTAATCAGCCAGATCAAAGGAGAATGGGACACGAAGCATCCTAATCTCATCCCGTACAAAGAGCATGTGTTGACACTAATCCCATACTTTGAAGAAATTACCTTTGAGCATTTTCCACGAGAAGAAAATCAACTAGCGGACGCGCTAGCCACAATGTCATCCATGTTCAAGGTCAGGTGGGATAATGAGGCTCCTCAGATCACCATTGAGAGGATGGACGAGCCATCATACTGTCACGAGATTGGTACTGAAGAAGTAGTGGACAAGCCTTGATTCCATGAAGTCAAAAGATGTCTAGAAGCCCAAGAATACCATGAGGGAGCTTCATTCAATGACAAGAAGTTCCTAAGAAGGTTCACTGCTAAGTTCTTCCTCAGTAACAGGATCCTCTACAAGCACAATCATGATTCTACCTTGCTTCGGTGTAGACTAGTGTGAGGCAGAAAAGATTATGGCTGACTTACATAAAGGTACCTTTGGTACCCACTCTAGTGGGAACTCAATGGCTAAAAAGATCCTACGGGCAGGATACTACTGGTCCACCATGGAGGCAGACTGTTATCAGCATTCGTGAACTTGTCACAAATGTCATATCTATGATGATAAGGTGTATGTTGTAGCAGTAGAAATGTTCAAGACTAAG
Organism: Vicia faba; assembly: GCA_948472305.1. NCBI lineage: Eukaryota > Viridiplantae > Streptophyta > Magnoliopsida > Fabales > Fabaceae > Vicia > Vicia faba. Next base: position 893,169,741 of record OX451740.1, read on the forward strand.
CCATTGGATTGACTAGACTTTATACAAATCAAAATAAAAATCGCCACCGCGCTTTATTGTTTCCAAAGGAATGGGAAAAGAGCGAATAACCCAAAAGAGGGGGAAAGATTCAAGGTAAGGGGGTTGGTTATGCAAAGGGAAGGTATTAGCACCCTAAACATCTACGGTACTCTACAGGAGCCTCTTTGTACAAATCTGTATATTTTGGCTATAAAAACTATTATATAAAATAGATGGTGGAGGTGAGAAAAGAAATATATATTTTATGATTTTTTTTGCACCCGTCGCGGTTACGAACCTTTAGTGCCTACGTACCACCTTTCATGCAATAGGGGATCAGGGTACACGTAGTTCCTCTTTAAAAAAAATTAAAACACAACTGTGTTAGTCAATTTTATGAGATAAAACATCATCGTCATTGTCCGTGTGGAAAACATACCTACTACCCACAATCATGAGAAAGGAGAATTTACATCATCTCAAAGTGGAGGATATGGCTTGGATTTCAAAATTAACAATGCCTCACTCAAAACCCAAGTGGAAAATATCTCTCTTCTCTATATATTCTAGAAGTATAGTTGTTTGCATCACTACAAGGATTGACAAGAATTTAATCTTTTTCAGAAAAGTTTTAAAGGTAAAAAGCCAAAGTGGCAAAATGGTTCGAAATGAGATTGATTGACTTTTAGTCTTCTCACAAAAAAAATGCCAAGGTATTATTAAGTTGATTGGAGTTTATTTATGAATTTTTTTTGAAAATACATGGACATAAGTCCAAGTTTATTATGAAAGTGGTTAAAATTTAAAACAAGAAGAGTTTTCAAAAGGAGGGAGAAGATTTTTGAAATTAAAGAAGATGGGAGGAGAAGAAGAGACTATTATAAAGCATAAGGTAAAAGCTAGGGATAAGAACCATCCAACCAACAAGAAGCTAATACTTGGCATTATGAGCCAAGATAGAATTCCCATTCTTTGGATTGAAACCAAGCAAGCAAAAATACTAGACCTCTTGAGAGAACCAAACTTCAAGTGTATTAAGTCTTCATAAAAATTGGGCAGAGTAACGGCTGTATACGGGTGAATTCTAGATTACAAATAAAAGGGTGTAATCACAATAACCTGCACACAAAACAAACAAACAACCCAATGTCTTGAGGTAAACCTCTTGAGCTCCAGACAAAAATAATCAGATAAGATCATAAGGTTTCTAAGATAGGCCAAGGTTTCTAATCCTAAGTCCAAGAAAAGTCCCATGCTCCATAATGCCAAGGCTAGTAGTCAAATAGTCCAAGTACCATTAAAGATTTTTAGGGTTTAGGTTGATTATTAAGTATCTTAAGAAAGGAAAAGAAAAGCTCAAGTGAGCAAAGTACAAAATGGCAAGAAAATAAATGCTCAAATGAGCAAAGATGAAAATGATATGAAATTTAAATGCTAAAAGTAAATAGTACATAAGCATAAAAAAGAATAAAAGCATAAGGTAAAACAAGTCAATAATTACTGGTTAGTTGGATGATCATCTTGAAACTTGCATTTGGAACTCATTAGAGGATTGGTAGAACCAAAGCCTACACACAACAAGTTGCATTTGCTTTTTGTCAACTATATCATCCATTTGAAATTCTTATAAGTACCATTTAATGATCAATGATGTTTAAGTGATCCGCGTTGACCAAAGGTGTTGTAGATCCATTAGAGGATTGGTAGAACCAAAGCCTCCACACAATGAATCTCAAGGTTATTGGATCAAAGAGATCAAATTAACATACTTGGGCTTGCAATCATAAGTTTGGGCCACGAATGATTATTTATTTGAATCGGAACAAAATTTAGCGTTATGTTAAGCAATCGTAAGTGGACTTATATAGAAGTCGCACCTATTTTGAGGCTGGTCAATAGCAATTTATGCACTATTTATTTTGAGACATGATATAGAGATCATGCTCCAACAACATTTGGTACAATAAGAAAGGGATGAGATGAAGAGGGATTGGGAAAAAATGTACAAACCACATTTGAATTAAATTTTAATCAAACTATTATTAAAATCATTCATCCATTTTTGTGGAGTTAAACTCAACACCATGGATCTAATGATGTTAATAAATTTCATGATCCAAAATCTAACCCAAGATCAACCAGAAAATAGTCACAAAATAATATCACATTTTAATATATACAAAATGGTAAAAAATAATGTTTAAAAATAGAAAATAAAGAGAAAATCTCAACTATGTTCAAATTAATCAAAAAATAAAAAGTAAGACCACAGAAAAATCAGAAATGGATCCAAATATTTTTATAAAATTTTTGGTAATTTTTAAAAGTCAGAAACTATTTTTAAACTATTTAAAATTGCTCAAACAAATAGAAAATAGGTCAAAAATAGTAAACCTCAATATAAAATTTCATACAATTTTCAGAAAGTAAAAAATATGCAAAATAATATTTATGAATTTTTTCAGAATTAAAAAATGTCAGAAAGTATTTTTAAATAATTAAAAGAAAGCAAATGATTCAAAAAAATACAAAAAATATCAAATATCAAAATAAAAATATGAAAAAATAGTCATGAGATCAGAAATAATTCAAAGTATTTTTGTGATTTTTTCATAATTTTTGGATAAAAAATAAAAGAGTTATGAATTTTTGAAATTTTAATCAATAAAAATATAAAATCAGGAAATTAAATAAAACCAAAAAGATGTGGACCATCAAATCATAGTCAAAACGCATTAGTAAGTTGATCCAGTGAACCAGACGTGTTATGCTTGATATGAACCTTAGTGAGATACACATAGGATCAGAAAAAGGGCAACCAATGAAATTAAAATGTTTGGCACACTATCATTGGCTGAGACGAGACATGTCATCGTATTCAACCTCCAGACACCCTGCAATGGGGATTTTGGGAGATCCTTCAAATGGAAAAATTATAATCTCAGGCTAGTATCATTGAACTCGTCTCTTCAAGACGATTTTAACACCACCATCGCGCCAAATTTATATAAGGTATGGAGAGAGATATGAATCAAAAACCCAAAAAATAGCGAGCACCTTCAATTTGAGATTTCTCTCTCAATTTTCAATGGATTTAAAAATTGTAAGTAGCATTAGAATCAGGAGAAGGAGTAGAATAGATTAGTGCTTGATTTGGATCCAAATGGTGGAGAATTCTACCTTTTCGAAGTTCAAGGAAGAAGCTCTGAAACTGGACTTTTGTAGCTTAAATTATGGCTCGTTTTGATTGGTTTAAGTGCTGGAGATTTTGTATGATGTTTAAGGATGATGAATGCGCAAAGAATTTTGGAAAAGGGAGCTTAAATCTCAGAAACTGAATTCAAAAATGGGTTTGTGTGAGGTTTTGGCAGGGTGTTCTTGGCTCTCAAAGCCTGAAGAAATGAATGGGGGATGGCTCTCTATTTATAGGGAAGTGAATGGGAATGAAAATTGGAAGAAATAAGGAAGTTTGGAGGGAAATTGAATGAAGGTCGAGCACGAGTGAAGTGTGACTTCATTTCCATCAAAACTCAACCAAATCTTGCGTTTTGGGGTGCTAATCACTTTTGGTAAGTTTTCTAATCAAGTTTAAATAAAAAACGTGCATAAATCTTGTTTTTAGAAGTCATATTATGGATTTCAAAATTCGGACTTTGTGGAAAATTCAGTTTCAAGTTACCAAATCCAAATCCATGGAATTTCCAACTCAAGGTTTCTTAGGGCATGATTCTTGATGCTTTAGAAATATGAGGTTACAAGCTTTACAATAGAAAAAGAATGGAATCAAATGTATGCTTGAGCTGAAAGTTGCATTAAGTCAAAGTTGAAGAAAAAGGGTTGACTTTCCATACTTAGAAATATTTCAAATTCTTCTTTAAAAATGACCTATAATCATTTGCATCCAAACATGGCCTTCCACTTGAAATTTGCTCTTGACCAAAACCGGTGGAATGAAGTAGATCTATTGAGTGGCATTTTGAAACTTGAACCACTCAAAATCTCCAAAAATTGAGCAAGTTATGACTTGTTGAAGTTGGCCAAAAACCATGAAATGACCTATAATCTTTTGGATATTTAAGGCAACCTCCATCCATTTTACCACTTTGCACATAAAAGAAGGCATAAATTTCACATCTTCAAGATAATTATGGAAAAAGAATGGGCTCAAGGTGATAATAATTGACCAAGTTATGATCATTTGAAGTCACTTATGTAAAATTGTGGATTCATCTGGATGACTTGTAATCTTTCTTCTTCATCAAGTTTCTTCCACATGAAAAATCCTTGGAACTCTTAAAGTGATTTTTTGATAACCCTTTAAAGAGAAGGATTTCTTTTGGATCATTCAAAAATACCAAAAGATGAACAAGATATACTCCTTTGAAGTTCAAAACCCTAGCTTCTAGATCAAGAAAATTCCTTGAGGAACTTTGACAAGTTTGAACAAACTTCTTGTACCAATATTCTTTCTTTGTGAATAGAAGTTATTGAGGATGATAATTAGGACTCATAGCCACCAAAACCACTTCCATATCTTGAAATTTGAGAGAAATATGCTCTTGTGACCAATATGAACAAGGCCTTGTCCAAACATAACAACTTCTCCAATCAACCCCTTGTACTTTTGAGTCAAATCTATTAACCTTGAAATGTGATGAAATAAAGCAACCTTGCCATGCAAATTCTCCCAAAACCAATCCAATGGTGAGGTTTGAACTTCTCAAGCTATATTGACTAGGGCATGGAAATAAACTCATGAACCCATGGAGTAACTTGTTTAATCTCATTGCCCTTACCTACATGGATAACATGCAAGACAAGCCAACATTGTATTTTATTAGTTAAATGAAGGAAACAAATCAATATTAATTATCTCAAAAGGAACATAAGTCCAAGTGCTTGGTAATCCCTCAAAAGGGCAAAGCTAAATGTAGGGAGGGGAACCAAGAATCCTAGTGTGATCTTGTTGTGAATGAATCAACATGGTATGATGAAGGGATCTTAGTGGAAAAAATTGGGGTGAAACAGCTGCCCTTATTTAAGTTTCTTCTATCTGAAGATACGAAGGTTAAAAATCTTCGTGTTGACGCGATCGAAGATACTTAAATATAAAACAAACCCTATTTTTGGCCCTAAGATGCCATGCAAATGCTTATGCATATGAATGCATATGAACAAGACCAAAGAGACGCAAAGATAACACTGGGGGTGCAACAATAAAAAGAAACAAGGGAGCAACCCCACCAGGAAAATAAATCACTGGTAGATCAAAAGACCTGAATCAGAGAGGATGGTAAAATGGTCAAAGGACACACCAACTTCTACTGAAGGCAAAGCTACCGATGTTTACTGAAGGCAGAGAGAAAGATAACAAGCGTCGACATTCACTACCGATGGTATACCAACTTTCACTAAAGGTAGGAAGAGAATATACCATATCCCCGTCGTTCACTGACATTGAACTATCAAAGTTCACTGAAGATAGAAAAAAGATAATAAACACCGACGTTTACTGCCGATGGTCTACCAACTTTCACTGAAGGTAGAAAGAGAAAATATCATATCACCGCTGTTTATTGGCGATGAACTATTAACGTTCACTGAAGATAGAAAAAAGATAATAAACACCGACGTTTACTGCCGATGGTCTACCAACTTTCACTGAAGGTAGAAAGAGAAAATATCATATCACCGCCGTTCACTGACGATGAACTATTAACGTTCACTGAAGATAGAAAAAGATAATAAACACCGACGTTCACTGCCGATGGTCTACAAACTTTCACTAAAGGTAGAAAGAGAAAATATCATATCACCACCGTTCACTGACGATGAACTATCAACGTTCACTAAAGATAGAAAAAAGATAACAAACACCGACGTTCACAGCCGTTGGTCTACCAACTTTCACTGAAGGTAGAAAGAGAAAAGATCATATCACTGTCGTTCACTGACGATGAACTATCAACGTTCACTGAAGATAGAAAAAGATAATAAACACTGACATTCACTGCCGATGGACAACCAACTTTCACTGAAGGTAGAAAGAGAAAATATCATATCACCGCCGTTCACTGATGATGAACTATCAATGTTCACTGAAGATAGCAAAAAGATAACAAACACCGACGTTCACTGCCGATGGTCTACCAACTTTCACTGAAGGTAGAAAGAGAAAATATCATATCACCGCCGTTCACTGACGATGAAATATCAACGTTCACTGAAGATAGCAAAAGATAACAAACACCGACGTTCACTGCCGATGGTCTACCAACTTTCACTGAAGGTAGAAAGAGAAAATATCATATCATCGCTGTTCACTGACGATGAACTATCAACATTCACTTAAGATAGAAAAAAAGATAACAAGTTTCCCCAAGATTCTGGTGCTTCGCCGAGAACGGGTCTCAACTTCTTCTTTAACCGAGGCACCCCACCTAGAAAGGATAATACATAAGCTGTCTCAAATAAAGAGACTTGCTATTTACAGGTCACAGAGGATTGTAAAAGGAAATGACTTTTTTTTGGGCAAGAGGTATGACTTCCTGGGGAGATGCCATGATATTCTCGCTAAGGGGATAAAGTTTTCTTGTGAAAACTAAAGGCACCAACCAAAGCTTGGATTTTTTTTCAGAATTCCAAAATAAATAATATTGTCGGGGGACCACAGATCCAAACCAGAAATAAACTGGAATGAAACCATCAACCAGAATACATCCTTTGAGAAATAAACTCAAGAGGGAAAATAAGATCCGTCAAAACAAGGAAATGTATCGGAAGGTTTAAAGCAAAAATCTTCTAAGTGGGGACAATTCAGTAGAGAAATTGAAAGAATATACGTTTTCTGCTTAAGACCAACGCTCTAATGGAAAGAGGGTAACTTATCTCTGCAAAACAGGGTAATATGTCAACAAAAATATTAACAAGGGCCAATGAACAATGGTTTCTCAATTTTAGCTATACATTATGCATGTATGAATGTATGAGTGTTATCGTGTGCATGCTGACAAAACAGATTCACAACACGGGGAACAACTAGGCCAAACTGCCTCGGGCACTACAACGCTCGGCTAAACTTCAACCAAGATGATCATTCCAAGAAAGGTAAAGGCCAGCTGCAGAATCAAAACCTACTTCCTGCTTTTAACTTTACCGAGGAGAAACATAATTTGGAGGTGGACAAATCAAACAGATACCGGGGTAGAACATCCTTCTTCAGGCTCCATCGGGAAAACCAGTGTTTTTCAAAAGTAACATTCCTACTGGAGATTACAAAACCAGTCTCAAATAAAGCAGACTGACACCGAAACAATCACACTTCGCTGGGGAATTCAGACCCACTTCACTGAAGGAAACCGCGGATTCAAACTTCACATTATGAAAACTAAGAACAGGGGAGAAACGAATCCAAACTTGACCGAGGATACCAGAACCATAAACCCAATACGGAAAAAACAACCCGAGTAGCCCTTCCCGGGGGGAACAAAAACTTCTCAAATCAACTGGAGTTTGTCCATACCTGGGATCACCATTTTTGTTGTCATTGTTTCATCACAAATCTCAAAGTAAAAGTAAATTGTAAAAATCTTTTTTTTTTGAAAAATTAATTTAATTATTTAATCTCTTTGCTTTTAAAGTTATTATCAGTAATAAATGGAGTCTTTGCAAGCTAAATAAAATAAGAAACATAAAGAATTGGGTAAAAGCTCGAATTTCATTAATAGAATGGTAGTATGCGAATGGCGAGACTCCATAGATGATTACAAAGTTTGGGAAATGGTAATACATAATGGAAAAGATACATTGAGATACAATGGCCACTATCCCCCCTAACAACTTTTGAAATCCTGAGCAGCAGCTTTTGTTGAAGTATGGTGAGGATCCGAGAAGATTGTTACTTCAACGATCAAATCTTGTCTGACGTAGTTACTTGCCAAGAAAATCCCTAACTTTTTCCTAAGCTGCCCTTGCGGGTTTTCAACTTAGCATAAAATTTATTCTGTTTATGTCTCTAATTTTTGCCTAGACCTCCCTTTCGGGTTTTCGGCCTACCGAGACGCTCCTTTTTTCCTAAGTTGCCCTTTCGGGTTTTCAACTTAGCGAGTTGTTCTTTTATTTCTTTAGGTGAATTATTTCTTAATTACGTCAGCATTCATGGAACGTTGGAACTCCTCGCCATCCATAGTTTCAAGAATTAATGCACCACCATAGAAGGCTTTCTTGACAACATATGGGCCTTCAAAATTGGGAGTCCACTTGCCCCTAGAATCAGTGTTGAAAGACATGATCTTCCTGAGCATGAGGTCGCCTTATCTAAATTCACGAGGTTTGACCTTTTTATCAAAAGCTTTCTTAATTCTTGTCTGATATGACTGGCCATGACACAAAGCTATCATTCTCTTTTCCTCAATCAATTTCAATTGGTCAAACCTATTCTGGACCCATTCATCCTCCATCAACTTAGTTTCCATTATCACACGCAACGAGGGAATCTCTACCTCGACCGGGAGTACGGCTTCCATTCCATATACTAAGGAGAACGGGGTTGCTCCTGTTGAAGTGCAGACAGATGTTTGATATCCATGCAGAGCAAAAGGAAGCATTTCATGCCAATCCTTATAACTAACAACCATCTTTTGGATAATTCTCTTGATATTCTTATTAGCAGCTTCAACAACCCCATTCATCTCTGGCCTGTATGGAGATGAATTATGATGGACAATATTGAATTATTCACACCATTCTATCATAATCTTGTTGTTCAAATTCGAGCCATTATTAGTGATGATTCTGCTTGGCACACCATACCGGCATATAAGATTATTCTTAACAAAGCGCACAACCACCTGCTTAGTAACATTGGCATATGAAGCAGCTTCCACCCACTTGGTGAAGTAATCAATTTCTACCAAGATAAAACGGTGCCCATTCGAAGCTTTGGGTTCTATCATCCCAATCATGTCAATACCCCACATAGTGAAAGGCCACGGGGAGGAAATCACATTGAGAAGTGTCGGAGGCACATGGACCTTGTCTGCATAAATCTGGCATTTATGGCACTTCTTTGCAAATTTGTAACAATCAGATTCCATTGTCAGCTAATAATAACCTGCCCTTAGCATCCTTTTAGCCATTGAATATCCATTGGCATGAGTGCCAAATGAACCTTCACGAATCTCTTGCATCAACATGTCTGCTTCGTGTCTATCCACGCATCTGAGCAAGACCATGTCATAATTTCTCTTGTATAACACATTTTCACTAAGGAAGAAACTGCCTGCTAATCTTCTCAACGTCTTTCTATCTTTCCTCGATGCACCAATCGGGTATTCTTGAGTCTGAAGAAAATGATTGATATCATAATACCAAGGTTTTTCATCTTCTACCTCCTCTATTATAAACACATAAGCGGGCCTATCCAACCGTCGAACCGCAATTCGGGGTATATCATTCCAAGTATTCACTTGGTACATAGAAGCCAGAGTTGCCAGAGCATCCTCCATTTGATTTTCGTCTCTAGGGATGTGATGGAATTCAACTTTATTGAAGAATGGTAATAATCTTCTAGCATAATATTTGTAAGGGATCAAGCTAGGGTGACGAGTGTCCCATTCTCCTTTAATCTGATTTATTACCAAAGCTGAATCACCATACACATCGAGAATTTCAATTTTGAGATAAATAGCTTCTTTGAGACCTATGATGCAAGCCTCATATACTGCCATATTATTAGTACAATCGAATGTTAACCTTGCAATAAAAGGAACGTGCGGTCCATTAGGAGTGACAATCACAACACCAATTCCTTTACTATAAGCATTCACAGCTCCATCAAATATCATACTCCAACGAGATTCAGGGTCAGGACCTTCCTCAGGTAATGGTTCATCACAATCTTTCACTTTCAGGAACATCACATCCTCATCGAGGAATTTATATTCTGCAGACTGGTGATCTTCCACTGGTTGGCGAGCAAGATAATCTGCCAACACACTACTTTTAATAGCCTTTTGAGTGAGGTATTCGATATCATATTCAGACAACAACATCTGCCAGCGGGCAATTCTCCTAGTAAGAGCAGGCTTTTCAAAAATGTACTTGATTGGATCCATTTTGGTGATTAACCAAGTGGTGTGATTCAACATATACTGCCGCAAATGCTTTGCCGCCCAGGCCAAAGCACAACATGTTTTTTCCAGCATGGAATACCACAACTCACAATCAGTGAATTTTTTACTGAGATAATAGATGGCGAACTCCTTCTTCCCTGTTTCATCCTGTTGTCCCAGAATACAACCCATGGAATTATCTAACACTGTCAGATACATAATCAAAGGTCTTCCTTCTACGGGAGGGAGCAAGATAGGAGGTTCAAGCAGATATTCTTTAATACTTTCAAATGCCCTTTGGCAGTCATCCGTCCATACACAACCTTTATCTTTCTTTAACAACTTAAAGATCGGTTCGCATGTTGCAGTCATGTGGGAAATGAATCTGGAAATATAATTCAAACGCCCGAGGAAACCTCTGACTTTCTTTTCAGTTCTTGGTGCTGGCATTTCTTGAATTGCTTTGACTTTATCAGGGTTAACTTCAATTCCTTTCTGGCTAACATTGAAACCCAATAACTTCCCTGATCAAACACCGAAGGTGCATTTATTTGGATTCAGGCGGAGACGATACTTCCTCAAACGTTGAAACAACTTCAACAAATCTTCTATATTCCCTTCTTCAGTCTGGGATTTGGCAATCATATCATCAACATATACTTTAATTTGCTTGTGCATCAGATCATGGAATAGGGTTGTCATAGCCCTCTGGTACGTTGCACCAGCGTTCTTCAACCCGAAGGGCATCACTCTGTAACAGAATGTTCCACAGGGTGTGATAAACGTTGTTTTTTCCATGTCCTCTGGAGCCATTCTTATTTTATTATACCCAAAAAATTCATCCATGAACGAGAATACTTTGAATTTTGTTGTGCTATCCACTAACATGTCGATGTGAGGCAATGAAAAATCATCTTTTAGACTAGCTTTATTTAGATCTTTGTAATCTACGCACATGCGGACTTTTCCATCTTTTTTCGGTACTGGGACAATATTGGCAATCCATTGAGGATACACTGATGTCACAATAAAACTAGCATTAATCTGCTTTAGAACCTCCTTTTTGATCTTTACTGCCATATCCGGGTGAGTTCTTCTCAACTTTTGTTTAATTGGCGGACACTCTAGCTTCAACGGCAAACGGTGCTCGAGAATATCTGTATCTAGACCAGGCATATCTTGGTAAGACCAAGAAAAAGTATCCACATACTCTTTCAACAACTCAATCAAATTTCTCTTCACATCGGGATGCAACGAGGCTCCAATCTTGATTTCTTTCGGATCTTCTTTTGAACTCAAATTGATCACTTCCAAAGGCTCTTTATATGGTTGAATGGTATTTTCCTCGTGCTCAAGCAACCGTGAGACCTCTTCTGGAATCTCATCATAATCTTCTTCTTGAGCCCCAAACACAGGACATTCAAAGTTGGGAGAGGGTGTAGGGTCATTGTATTCAACGGGTTTTTTAATTAATCTGCACATATGATTTATGATTGCTTTTAGAAACTGACACATATAACAAGTGATCATGCAGATTGAATTTCAGTTATTATTTATTTTGAAAAAGGTTTTTTTTTCTGATTACCATTTCCAAGAAAAAAGCAAAAAAAAAAACACAATTTGGGAAACAAAGTCAACTTTTATTAATGATCTTAAAAGTCATAGCAAACAGATAAGCCCTACAACATTAATACTTCCACCTTGGGCAGAGTGAAAGCCTATCAAGAAAAAAAAGATTAATAAAATCAAATTACTTTGAAATATGTGTGCAAGAGGGAATATCAATGGTGACCCAATTCTGGACCCTGACTCCATGCGTCACATAATTCGACATTTTCTGCTCTGCTTCATCCTCTTCAATAGCATTAATTCCAGAATCAGTTGGATGAAGGTAGCCTCCACTGTGGAAAACATCATGATAGCTGCTCATAGTAGACTTTGACTTCCAACCTTCGACTCTTCCATTCTTCGAAGAGAAACCCAAACCAGTTTTGTTCTTGTTCGCGGGTGGATGCACAATTCGCCCCCAAACTGCATTATGACCATTGTGCACAACCTGCTGCGCATCCTTCAACGAAACCATGGAATTATCATTTCTCCTTATGTTGTTAACGGATAGGGCTTGGAACTGGGTTCCAACAGCAGCCTCATTCGCTTCTACAATACTGAAGGAGGACAAATGAGATATCAACAATTCCTGCTCCCCATCTATGATCACTACCTTCCCTTCACGCACAAACTTTAGCTTCTGATGTAAAGTTGAAGTGACAGCCCCTGATTCATGTATCCATGGCCGTCCTAGCAAACAACTATACGCGGGAATAATGTCCATGACCTGGAAGGTTATTTGGAACAAATGTGGTCCTATATGGATGGGTAAGTCCACTTCACCAATGAAATATTTCCTTGACCCATCAAATGCTTTCACAATGATGCCACTCGGGCGCATAGGTGTTCCTGGGTATTTCAACTTCATGAGAGTACTCCTCGGTATAACATTCAGCACAAATCCATTATCAATTAGCATATTGGATAGCGAATCATTCTTGCAGCTCATAGATATGTGGAGGGCCAGGTTGTGATTCCTCCCTTCATTTGGTAATTCATCATCGCAGATACTCAAGTTATTACATGATGTAATGTTTCCAATTACGTTGCTGAATTAATCTATTGGCATGTCACTCTCCACAAAAGCTTGGTCCAGTACTCTCATTAGGGATTCTCTATGAGCAGAGGAGTTCATTAATAAAGCTAAGATAGATATCTTTGAAGGAGTCTGCAGTAGCTGATCTACAATTATGTAGTCTCTCATCTTAATTATCTTCAAAATATCATCCACTTCTTTCTCTAGCGTAGCTCCACTAGTCTCTCCCATAGCATTTTTAGGTTCATCATTCTCAGCAACTTTCTTTCCAGCAGCAATATCTCTCCGAACAACCGGCGCAAACACACGACTGCTACGGGTCACCCTGCTATTTTTATCTATATTCCCAACATTGGCCATTGGCTGGATGGGATCTTCCACCCCGTCTTCTAAGATTGTAGCGTTGTATTTGTAAGGCACAACCTTATCTGATTTGTAGGGGATAGGACCTGGCAAACTAATTACCAATGGGGTAAGAGTTGGCTTGCTATGGTACTCCACTTCAAGATGAGCGGGTGCACCAAAACAAGGCACAATGACGTTTACCCCTTCTTCAACACAACCAGTCATCAATAAGTCATTTCTAGAAAACAAATATTCGTCTGAAGAAAAATACTCATCTACGGAAGCATACTCTTCCTCTGACTCTTCTTCAGTTAAACCAACTTCAACCATATCAACCTCATGATAATCATCCCTCTGACCCGTGATCCTGATAGTTCCATTGTCTAACACCAACTGAACACCCTCCTTCATGATTGAACATCCTCGGGGATCTCGACAGCAAACTAGGAAAGATCCATATTGGTGTTCCACCTGACTAGCCGTATGGCAGAAGGTAGCGTGCAACTGCACGAGGTCCTCATTCAAATGCTTCACATCGAAAATTCTGAATTCACCAGGACATCTAGAAACCATATTCACTTCCTCTTCATACTCTGCCCTAAGCCTGATTATGTGGATGAGGCCCTCATCCATCATCTCCTGTAAATCAGCCTTTATCTTATTGCAACCCTGTATATCTGTACTACAAATAGCACAACCGGAATGGTCATGCGTGTAGTAGCTAAATTCACAGAGGTCTGCGTGTATCTTCACCAAATCTCCTCTAACCAGATTAATGTCAAAAATCCGGAAGTCGCCTGGACAAACGGCCACCATATTTACAGCATTTACTCCCCCATGCTTGGGTAGAGGATTATCTTTCACATTAGGTCCCATGTCTTTGAAAGATAGAACACCGGACTTTACCAATTTATGCACCTCATTCTTCAAAGGATAACAATTCTCAACACTATACCCTGGTGCTCCCTGATGAAAAGCACATGTTTGGTATGCTTTGTAATACCAAGGCAATGGTGACGGTACGACGGGAGGTGGTCGTGTCTGGACCAACTTTTTTTGAATCAAGGCTGGTAGCAACTCTGTATAGGTCATGGGAATAGGGTCATAACTCTCCCTTCTCTGATTATACCCTTGATTCCCCTGTTGGGATGGTCTCTGATAAGCAACAGTAGTTGGAGCAGCATTTATAACAAGAGTAACTTAGGGGACTTGTTGATGACACTGATAATTCCTTCTAGGAGTGTTTACCCTCCTCTCTTGTATAAAATCATTTGCATCCCCTTATTTCTTCTTGGTAAACCAATAAGATGGCTTTTTTACACCTCCAGATCCTTCACTCTTTATTAAACGGCCTTCTCTTACAGCCTCTTCCAAGCGGATACCCATTCCTACCATCTCAGTAAAGTCACTTGGTGCGCTTGCTACCATCCTCTCGTAGTAGAAAGCACCTAGTGTCTTCAATAAAATCTTAGTCATCTCCTTCTCTTCCATGGGAGGAATCACTTGGGCGGCTACCTCACGCCATCTCTACGCATACTCTTTGAACGATTCCCTATCTTTCTGAACCATGGCCCTATGTTGATCACAGTCAGGCGCCATGTCCATGTTGTAATTGTATTGTTTGATGAATTCTTCTCCCAAATCATTAAAAGTATGGATATTAGCGATGCCCAAACTCATATACCACTTCAATGCAGCACCAGTTAAACTATCCTGAAAAAAGTGAATCAACAGATGCTGATCGTCAGTATGGGTAGACATTTTCCTCACGTACATCACCAGATAAGCACGAGGACAAGTGTTGCCCTTATACTTCTCAAATTCCGGGACCTTGAACTTAGCAGGTATCTTAACATCCAGGACCAAACATAGCTCATTCACATTCTGCCCAAATAGCTCTTTTCCCCTGAGGGCCTTCATCTCTCTTTGCATCTTGTCAAACTGCTCTTGAAAATCATCCATTGTCATA
Organism: Vicia faba; assembly: GCA_948472305.1. Classification (NCBI taxonomy): domain Eukaryota; kingdom Viridiplantae; phylum Streptophyta; class Magnoliopsida; order Fabales; family Fabaceae; genus Vicia; species Vicia faba. The sequence continues at coordinate 893,184,811 of OX451740.1, forward strand.
AAGACCCAAGTCTTCACTCGATGGAGGGAAAGGACGACAAACATCATCATTAAAAAACGAAACCATATTCACCGAAGGAGGTGCAGCAGGAACAATATGCACCACAGGAGGTGTCGGAGTAACAATAGTTTGAACCACTAGAGTATCAATATTGAAACCTTCAGGTGAAAAATTCTATGGAATTCCCCATGGATAACCTTGAGGCATGCGATTCTGAACAACAGACGGAGTAGCAGATACGGGAACAATCAGAGCTTCAGTAGTTACCCTTGTTGGTTGAGGTTGAACACTCGGTGGCTGATTCTGAGCAGCCACTAGAGCTTCCATCAGAGCAGTCAGATTGGCCATGCCAGCCTTCAAAGCAGAAACTTCTTCGTGCAACTCACGATTCTCTTGTTCTAAGTTGTCCATCTTCTTCTTAAAATTAGCCCGAGTATTGTAGTGATGAGTTAGCTTGTTGAATGAAGTAAAGAAGCTTGGTAAGACACCTGGATATGCATAATAAATTCAATAAATATGTGCAATATGATGCATGATATGCAATGCATATGATTATTTTTACTTCGTTATTTAATATTTCAAGGGATTTAAAGTTTATAGACATATTGCAAACATCAAAGTAATAAAGCTTTTGAAAAACTGAAAAATTTTATTATAATAATTCCAAAATGGATTACAAGTTTCAATGATCTCAATTACAAGAAGAAAATACAATCTAAAATCCTGAGAAAAAGAACTGATGGAGATCACTCTATACGTTGGCGCTTCCCCGTGAACCTGGCAATCTGAGCCTTCAATCTCAGGTTTTCTTCTGCATGTCTGATGGTAATCTCTTTCCAATCATCTGAATCAGGAAGTAAGTGATCAGCACCTGATTGAGGCTTAGTAGAAAATAAATTCCCTTGCCTCTCCATAGACTCTACCGCCCGAATCTCAAGGATCTCAATCAAGTCGTCTTTCTCCTTCAGGTCTGCTCTGTAGGAACTCTCTAAAATCTGAAACTTGTTCTTCCAAGCATCCCATTCCTGTTGCATCCTAACCAAAGCAAATTGCAGCTCTTCCAAATCATCTAATAAGGGAGGAGTGGTCTTCACAAATAGATCAGGCATAGGTGTCTCTTGGGTATACGACATCTTTAACTGAATGGCTCTTGATCGGATCCATTGAAGATATGGCTCCAAAGAAACAACACCCCTAGGTCCCAAATACTTCCTACCCTTCTTATGAATGTGACGCCAGGCCTTCGCAATCTGCTCCCTATCTTCCTTATGGTCTTCCCCTTCCTTCAGAAAGAAACTACTCAAATTAATACTATTCGGTTTATCCCTCATCGGATAACCAAGCTGTCGTCGTGAAAGAACAGGGTTATAGTTAATTCCTCCCTTTGTACCGAGAAGAGGTACATTGGGGAAACTACCACAACTGTCAATAATCTCTATATCATGATAGGATCGATGATACAAATCAATATCCGAGTGAGCAAGTGCCATGATCTTAGGAGCCCAACGGTATTCCTTCTTGACATCCCAAAAAGCATCAGACTAAGGCGTATTAGAGATAAACCACCGGTACAACAGAGGCGTGCAACAGATAATCATCCCCCCATGATAAGAATTCCTAAGATGAATAGAGTAATAAGTATCACCTAATAATGTAGGAAATGGGTTTCCCATCATGAAAATCCTAATAGCGTTAATGTCAACAAACTTGTCCACATTAGGAAATAAGAACAACCCGTAAGCAATTAGAGCAAAGATGGCCTCAAAAGAAATTGTACTCTTCATTCTGGCAAAGTAACAAGCTTTCCCCAATAAGAACTGAGCTGGTAATCCTCTAATCCCTCCTTATGTAGTCATATGGGCTTTCACCTTAGACTTCCCCAGATGAATAAAAGCAGCAATCTCATGTGGTTTTGGCTCACCCTCTAAACCAGTAAAAGGAACACGATCGGTAATAGGTAAATCCAATAGATAAGAATACTCCTCCAGTGTAGGCATCAACTGATAGTCGCAAAAAGTAAAGCAATGATACATCGGATCATAGAACTGAACCATTATCGAGAGAAAACCCTCCCTTATCTTCAGCTTCATGAGAGGGATAATGGATCCATACTTCTTCCGAAAGTCTGCAGAACACTCGATCTCGGGAATTAGACTGATCAACTCATCTATCTTGGGATCCTTGAAACTATATTTCCCGGTCTTTCTCTTTCCAGAATTGATAGTTAAGAGTACCTGAGATATTCACAAATAGTAAACCTTTAAATCCCTTGAAATATGGTTTCTTCAAAATATGCTTATGAGTGCATGGATGCATGATGCAACAATCACACATAAGATCACACATATAGGGTTCATAGGTTCAACGTCACGAGCATGAGGTCAAAGGTACTACCCATAAGGTGTTGGTCTAAAGTTATCACCTGCCGAACAAGGTTCTAGAGGTTCCCAGAGTCTACATCCTTCCTTCGGATATTACCAACTTCCCGATTAACTCGGTAATTAGTAATATTCTCAAGAAAGACTCGTCCGAGCGTAGTATCGCGTGACAACTATTTCCGGATTACTCTCTCATAGCTTCCGCACTACACCTAAAAGGCCAAGATGGGTTTGGTATTCTATGGTCCTCAGTTTGAGAAGTCTCCCAGGTCGAAAGCAGTACGTCTTCCCGATTACTCGGTAAATGACACTACAGTCAAAGGGGCCTGCACCGAGTGGGGGATCTCATGCCTCCTTTTGGGATTACTCCCTCAAAGTTAACATGACTATACCACCCGTCCTATCTTAAAGTTTGCCCAAGTCCGGGTATAGAACTTATGAGTAATCACCAAGCACCCTGAAAACCAGGAAAATCTAGACAAACATACACAAAAAACAGTAATAACACATATACAGATATAAATAAATATAGGCTTAACCCACTTAGGGATGGACCAGCAAGAGGTTAATATTTCCCCAGTGAAGTCTCCATTTTTCTGTAGCGGTAGAAATGTTCAAGACTAAGCCATTGGATTGACTAGACTTTATAAAAATCAAAATCAAAATCACCATTGCGCTTTATTGTTTCCAAAGGAATGGGAAAAGAGTGAATAACCCAAAAGAGGGGGAAAGATTCAAGTTAAGGGGGTTAGTTATTCAAAGGGAAGGTATTATCACTCTAAACATCTACAGTACTCCGCATGAGCCTCTTTGTAAAAATCTGTATATTTTGGCTATAAAAACTGTTATATAAAATGGATGGTGGAGGTGAGAAAAGAAATATATATTTTAGATTTTTTTTGCACCCGCCGCGGTTGCGAACCTTTAGTGCCTACGTACCACCTTTCGTGCAATAGGAGATCAGGGTACACGTAGTTCCTCTTTAAAAAAATTTTAAAACATAAGTGTGTTAGTCAATTTTATGAGATAAAACATCATCGTCATTGTCCGTGTGGAAAACATACCTACTACCCACAATCATGAGAAAGGAGAATTTGCATCATCTCAAAGTGGAGGATATGGCTTGGATTTAAAAATCAACAATTCCTCACTCAACACCCAAGTGGAAAATATCTCTCTTCACTATATATTGTAGAAGTATAGTTGTTTGCATCACTACAAGGATTGACAAGAGTTTAATCTTTTTCAGAAAAGTTTTAAAGGTAAAAAGCCAAAGTGGCAAAATGGTTTGAAATGAGATTGATTTACTTTTAGTCTTCTCACAAAAAAAATGTCAAGGTATTATTAAGTTGATTGGAGTTTATTTATGAAAATGTTTTGAAAATACATGGACATAAGTCCAAGTTTATTATGAAAGTGGTTTAAATTTAAAACAAGAAGATTTTTCAAAAGGAGGGAGAAGATTTTTGAAATTAAAGAAGATGGGAGGAGAAGAAGAGACTATTCTAAAGCATAAGGTAAAAGTTAGGGATAAGAACCATCTAACCAACAAGAAGCCAATACTTGGCATTATGAGCCAAGATAGAATTCTCATTCTTTGGATTGAAACCAAGCAAGCAAAAATACAAGACCTCTTGAGAGAACCAAACTTCAAGTGTATGAAGTCTTCATAAGAATTGGGCAGAGTAATGGGTGTATACGGGTGAATTCCAGATTACAAACAAAAGGGTGTAATCACAATAACCGGCACACAAAACAAACAAACAGCCCAATGTCTTGAGGTAAACCTCAAGAGCTCCAGACAAAAATAATCAGATAAGATCATAAGTTTCCAAGATAGGCCAAGGTTTCTAATCCTAAGTCCAATAAAAGTCCCATGCTCCATAATGCCAAGGCTAGTAGTCAAATAGTCCAAGTACCATTAAAGATTTTTAGGATTTAGTTTGATTATTAAGTATCTTAAGAAAGTAAAAGAAAAGCTCAAGTGAGAAATCTACAAAATGGCAAGAAAATAAATGCTCAAATGAGCAAAGATGAAAATGGCATGAAATGTAAATGCTAAAAGTAAATAGTACATAAATCATAAAAAATAATAAAAGCATAAGGTAAAACAAGTCAATAATTAGTGGTCAGTTGGATAACCATCTTGAAACTTGCATTTGGAACTCATTAGAGGATTGGTAGAACCAAAGCCTCCACACAATGAATCTCAAGGTTATTGGATCAAAGATATCAAATTAACATACTTGGGCTTGCAATCATAAGTTTGTGCCACGAATGATCATTTATTCAAATCGGGACAAAATTTAGCGCTATGTTAAGCAATGGTAAGTGGACTTATTTAGAAGTCGCACCTATTTTGAGGTCGGTCAATAACAATTTATGCACTATTTGTTTTGAGACATGATATAGAGATCATGCTCCAACAACATTTGGTGAAATAAGAAAGGGATGAGATGAAGAGGGATTGGGAAAAAATATACAAACCACATTTGAATTAAATTTTAATCAAACTATTATTAAAATGATTCATCCATTTTTGTGGAGTTAAACTCAACACCATGGATCCAATGATGTTAATAAAGTTCATGATCCAAAATCTAACCCAAGATCAACCAGAAAATAGTCACAAAATAATATCACATATATATATATATATATATATATATATATATATATATATATATATATATATATATATATATATATATATATATATATATATATATATATATATATATATATATATATATATATATATATATATATATATATATATATATATACAAAACGGTAAAAAATAATGTTTAAAAATAGAAAATAAAGAGAAAAATATCAACCATGTTCAAATTAATCAAAAAAAAAAGTAAGACCATAGAAAAATCAGAAATGGATCCAAATATTTTTATAAAATTTTTGGTAATTTTTAAAAGCTAAAAACTATTTTTAAACTATTTAAAATTGCTCAAACAAATAGAAAATATGTCAAAAATAGTAAACCTCAATATAAAATTCCATAAAATTTTTAGAAAGTCAAAAATATGCAAAATAATATTTATGAATTTTTTCAGAATTAAAAAATGTCAGAAAGTATTTTTTAAGTAATTAAAAGAAAGCAAATGATTCAAAAATATCAAATTTCAAAATAAAAATATGAAAAAATAGTCATGAGATCAGAAATAATTCAAAGTATTTTTGTGAATTTTTTCATAATTTTTGGATAAAAAATAAAAGAGTTATGAATTTTTGAAACTTTAATCAATAAAAATATAAAATCAGAAAATAAAATAAAACAAAAAATATGTGGACCATCATATCATAGTCAAAACGCGTTAGTAAGCTGGTCTAATGGACCAGACGTGCTGTGCTTGATATGGACCTTAGTGAGATACACATAGGATCGGAAAAAGGGCAACCAATGAAATTAAAACGTTTGGCACGCTATCATTGGCTGAGACGAGACATGTCATGGTCTTCAACCTCCAGATACCCTGCAATGGGGATTTTGTGAGATCCTTCAAATGGAAAAATTATAATCTCAGGCTAGTATCATTGAACTCGTCTCTTCAAGACGATTCTAACACCACCATCGCGCCAAATTTATATAAGGTATGGAGAGAGATATGAATCAAAAACCCAGAAAATAGTGAGCACCTTCAATTTGAGATTTCTCTCTCAATTCTCAATGGATTTAAAAATTGTAAGCAGCATTAGAATCAGGAGAAGGAGTAGAATAAATTAGTGCTTGATTTGGATCCAAATGGTGGAGAATTCTACCTTTTCGAAGTACAAGGAAGAAGCTCTGAAACTGGACTTCTCTAGCTTGAATTATGGCTCGTTTTGATTGGTTTAAGTGCTGGAGAGTTTGTATGATGCTTAAGGATGATGAATGCGCAAAGAATTTTGGAAGAGGGAGCTTAAATCTCAGAAACTGAATTCAAAAAAGATGGGTTCGTGTGAGGTTTTGGCAGGGTGTTCTTGGCTCTCAAAGCTTGAAGAAATGAATGGGGGATGACCCTCTATTTATAAGGAAGTGAATGGGAATGAAAATTGGAAGAAACAAGGAAGTTTGGAGTGGGGGATAACTCAATATGCCTTTGAAAAAATCAAGGAATATCTCCAAGAGCCTCCAATTTTGATGCCACCAGTTGAGGGAAGACCTCTGATCATTTACTTAACAGTGTTGGAGAACTCAATGGGGTGTGTGCTGGGGTAGCATGACGAGTCTGGTCGAAAAGAGCATGCAATATACTACCTTAGCAAAAAGTTTACCGACTGTGAAATAAGATATTCACTGCTCGAGAAAACTTGTTGTGCTTTGGCATGGGCTCCTCGCCGACTAAGACAGTATATGTTGACTCACACTACCTTGTTGATATCTAAAATGGTTCCTATCAAGTACATCTTTGATAAGCCCTCCCTATCCGGACGAATAGCAAGATGGAAAATGATCCTGACCAAATACGACATTCAATATACAACCCAAAAAGCAATTAAGGGAAGTGTACTAGATGATCATTTGGCTCATCAGGCTGTGGATGACTACCAATCCTTGAATTTTGAGTTCCTGGATGAGAACATCATGTTAGTAACGGATTGTGAAAAACCTGGCAATGGAATAGGAATTGTGATCATATCTCCTGAGGGCTGTCATACTCCTTTCACTACTAGGCTATGTTTCAACTGTACCAACAACATGGTTGAGTATGAAGCATGTATCATGGGTCTCAAAGCTGCAATGGATTTAAGGATCAAGTTCTTAAATGTGTTTGGATACTCGGCTTTGGTAATCAGCCAGATCAAAGGAGAATGAGACACGAAGCATCCTAATCTCATCCCGTACAAAGATCATGTGTTGACACTAATCCCATACTTTGAAGAAATTACCTTTGAGCATTTTCCACGAGAAGAAAATCAACTAGCGGACGCGCTAGCCACAATGTCATCCATGTTCAAGGTCAGGTGGGATAATGAGGCTCCTCAGATCACCATTGAAAGGATGGACGAGCCATCATACTGTCACGAGATTGGTACTGAAGAAGTAGTGGACAAGCCTTGATTCCATGAAGTAAAAAGATGTCTAGAAGCCCAAGAATACCATGAGGGAGCTTTATTCAATGATAAGAAGTTCCTAAGAAGGTTCACTGCTAAGTTCTTCCTCAGTAACAGGATCCTCTACAAGCACAATCATGATTCTACCTTGCTTCGGTGTAGACTAGACTGAGGCAGAAAAGATTATGGCTGACTTACACAAAGGTACCTTTGGTACCCACTCTAGTGGGAACTCAATGGCTAAAAAGATCCTACGGGCAGGATACTACTGGTCCACCATGGAGGCAGACTGTTATCAGCATTCGTGAACTTGTCACAAATGTCATATCTATGATGATAAGGTGCATGTTGTAGCGGTAGAAATGTTCAAGACTAAGCCATTGGATTGACTAAACTTTATACAAATCAAAATAAAAATCGCCACCGCGCTTTATTGTTTCCAAAGGAATGGGAAAAGAGCGAATAATCCAAAAGAGGGGGAAAGATTCAAGGTAAGGGGGTTGGTTATGCAAAGGGAAGGTATTAGCACCCTAAACATCTACGGTACTCTACAGGAGCCTCTTTGTACAAATCTGTATATTTTGGCTATAAAAACTATTATATAAAATAGATGGTGGAGGTGAGAAAAGAAATATATATTTTATGATTTTTTTTGCACCCGTCGCGGTTACGAACCTTTAGTGCCTACGTACCACCTTTCGTGCAATAGGGGATCAGGGTACACGTAGTTCCTCTTTAAAAAAAATTAAAACACAACTGTGTTAGTCAATTTTATGAGATAAAACATCATCGTCATTGTCCGTGTGGAAAACATACCTACTACCCACAATCATGAGAAAGGAGAATTTACATCATCTCAACGTGGAGGATATGGCTTGGATTTCAAAATCAACAATGCCTCACTCAAAACCCAAGTGGAAAATATCTCTCTTCTCTATATATTGTAGAAGTATAGTTGTTTGCATCACTACAAGGATTGACAAGAATTTAATCTTTTTCAGAAAAGTTTTAAATGTAAAAAGCCAAAGTGGCAAAATGGTTTGAAATGAGATTGATTGACTTTTAGTCTTCTCACAAAAAAAATGTCAAGGTATTATTAAGTTTATTGGAGTTTATTTATGAATTTTTTTTGAAAATACATGGACATAAGTCCAAGTTTATTATGAAAGTGGTTAAAATTTAAAACAAGAAGAGTTTTCAAAAGGAGGGAGAAGATTTTTGAAATTAAAGAAGATGGGAGGAGAAGAAGAGACTATTCTAAAGCATAAGGTAAAAGCTAGGGATAAGAACCATCTAACCAACAAGAAGCTAATACTTGGCATTATGAGCCAAGATAGAATTCCCATTCTTTGGATTGAAACCAAGCAAGCAAAAATACTAGACCTCTTGAGAGAACCAAACTTCAAGTGTATTAAGTCTTCATAAAAATTGGGCAGAGTAACGGCTGTATACGGGTGAATTCTAGATTACAAATAAAAGGGTGTAATCACAATAACCTGCACACAAAAAAAACAAACAACCCAATGTCTTGAGGTAAACCTCTTGAGCTCCAGACAAAAATAATTAAATAAGATCATAAGGTTTCCAAGATAGGCCAAGGTTTCTAATCCTAAGTCCAAGAAAAGTCCCATGCTCCATAATGCCAAGGCTAGTAGTCAAACAGTCCAAGTACCATTAAAGATTTTTAGGGTTTAGGTTGATTATTAAGTATCTTAAGAAAGGAAAAGAAAAGCTAAAGTGAGCAAAGTACAAAATGGCAAGAAAATAAATGCTCAAATGAGCAAAGATGAAAATGATATGAAATTTAAATGCTAAAAGTAAATAGTACATAAAGCATAAAAAAGAATAAAAGCATAAGGTAAAACAAGTCAACAATTACTCGTTATTTGGATGATCATCTTGAAACTTGCATTTGGAACTCATTAGAGGATTGGTAGAACCAAAGCCTACACACAACAAGTTGCATTTGCTTTTTGTCAACTATATCATCCATTTGGAATTCTTATAAGTACCATTTAATGATCAATGATGTTTAAGTGATCCGCGTTGACCAAAGGTGTTGTAGATCCATTAGAGGATTGGTAGAACCAAAGCCCCCACACAATGAATCTCAAGGTTATTGGATCAAAGAGATCAAATTAACATACTTGGGCTTGCAATCATAAGTTTGGGCCACGAATGATCATTTATTTGAATCGGGACAAAATTTAGCGCTATGTTAAGAAATCGTAAGTGGACTTATATAGAAGTCGCACCTATTTTGAGGCCGGTCAATAGCAATTTATGCACTATTTATTTTGAGACATAATATAGAGATCATGCTCCAACAACATTTGGTACAATAAGAAAGGGATGAGATGAAGAGGGATTGGGAAAATATGTACAAACCACATTTGAATTAAATTTTAATCAAACTATTATTAAAATCATTCATCCATTTTTGTGGAGTTAAACTCAACACCATGGATCTAATGATGTTAATAAAGTTCATGATCCAAAATCTAACCCAAGATCAACCAGAAAATAGTCACAAAATAATATCACATTTTAATATATACAAAAGGGTAAAAAATAATGTTTAAAAATAGAAAATAAAGAGAAAATGTCAACTATGTTCAAATTAATCAAAAAATAAAAAGTAAGACCATAGAAAAATTAGAAATGGATCCAAATATTTTTATAAAATTTTTGGTAATTTTTAAAAGTCAGAAACTATTTTTAAACTATTTAAAATTGCTCAAACAAATAGAAAATAGGTCAAAAATAGTAAACCTCAATATAAAATTTCATACAATTTTCAGAAAGTCAAAAATATGCAAAATAATATTTATGAATTTTTTCAGAATTAAAAAATGTCAGAAAGTATTTTTTAAGTAATTAAAAGAAGCAAATGATTCAAAAAAATACAAAAAATATCAAATATCAAAATAAAAATATGAAAAAATAGTCATGAGATCAGAAATAATTCAAAGTATTTTTGTGATTTTTTCATAATTTTTGGATAAAAAATAAAAGAGTTATGAATTTTTGAAATTTTAATCAATAAAAATATAAAATCAGGAAATGAAATAAAACCAAAAAGATGTGGACCATCAAATCATAGTCAAAACGCATTAGTAAGCTGATCCAATGGACCAGACGCGTTGTGCTTGATATGAACCTTAGTGAGATACACATAGGATCAGAAAAAGGGCAACCAATGAAATTAAAATGTTTGGCACACTATCATTGGCTGAGACGAGACATGTCATCGTATTCAACCTCCAGACACCCTGCAATGGGAATTTTGGGAGATCCTTCAAATGGAAAAATTATAATCTCAGGCTAGTATCATTGAACTCGTCTCTTCAAGACGATTTTAACACCACCATCGCGCCAAATTTATATAAGGTATGGAGAGAGATATGAATCAAAAACCCAAAAAATAGCGAGCACCTTCAATTTGAGATTTCTCTCTCAATTTTCAATGGATTTAAAAATTGTAAGCAACATTAGAATCAGGAGAAGGAGTAGAATAGATTAGTGCTTGATTTGGATCCAAATGGTGGAGAATTCTACCTTTTCGATGTTCAAGGAAGAAGCTCTGAAACTGGACTTTTGTAGCTTGAATTATGGCTCGTTTTGATTTGTTTAAGTTCTGGAGATTTTGTATGATGTTTAAGGATGATGAATGCGCAAAGAATTTTGGAAAAGGGAGCTTAAATCTCAGAAACTGAATTCAAAAAAGATGGGTTTGTGTGAGGTTTGGGCAGGGTGTTCTTGGCTCTCAAAGCTTGAAGAAATGAATGGGGGATGACTCTCTATTTATAGGGAAGTGAATGGGAATGAAAATTGGAAGAAATAAGGAAGTTTGGAGGGAAATTGAATGAAGGTCGAGCACGAGTGAAGTGTGACTTCATTTCCATCAAAACTCAACCAAATCTTGTGTTTTGGGGTGCTAATCACTTCTGGCAAGTTTGCTAATCAAGTTTAAATAAAAAACGCGTATAAATCTTGTTTTTAGAAGTCACATTATGGATTTCAAAATTCGGACTTTGTGGAAAATTCAGTATCAAGTTACCAAATCCAAATCCATGGAATTTCCAACTCAAGGTTTCTTAGGGCATGATTCTTGATGCTTTAGAAATATGAGGTTACAAGCTTTGCAATGGAAAAAGAATGGAATAAAATGTATGCTTGAGCTGAAAGTTGCATTAAGTCAAAGTTGAAGAAAAAGGGTTGACTTTCCATACTTAGAAATATTTCAAATTCTTCTTTAAAAATGACCTATAATCATTTGCATCCAAACATGGCCTTCCACTTGAAATTTGCTCTTGACCAAAACAGGTGAAATGAAGTAGATCTCTTGAGTGGCATTTTGAAAATTGAACCACTCAAAATCTCCAAAAATTGAGCAAGTTATGACTTGTTGAAGTTGGCCAAAAACCATGAAGTGACTTATAATCTTTTGGATATTTAAGGCAACCTCCATCCATTTTACCACTTTGCACATAAAAGAAGGCATAAATTTCACATCTTCAAGATAATTATGGAAAAATAATGGGCTCAAGGTGATAATAATTGACCAAGTTATGATCATTTGAAGTCACTTATGTAAAATTGTGGATTCATCTGGATGACTTGTAATCTTTCTTCTTCATCAAGTTTCTTCCACATGAAAAATCCTTGGAACTCTTGAAGTGATTTGTTGATAACCCTTTGAAGAGAAGGATGTATTTTGGATCATTCAAAAATACCAAAAGATGAACAAGATATACTCCTTTGAAGTTCAAAACCCTAGCTTCTAGATCAAGAAAATTCCTTGAGGAACTTTGACAAGTTTGAACAAACTTCTTGTGCCAATATTCTTTCTTTGTGAATAGAAGTTATTGAGGATGATAATTAGGACTCATAGCCACCAAAACCACTTCCATATCTTGAAATTTGAGAGAAATATGCTCTTGTGACCAATATGAACAAGGCCTTGTCCAAACATAACAACTTCTCCAATCAACCCCTTGTACTTTTGAGTCAAATCTATTAACCTTGAAATGTGATGAACTAAAGCAACCTTGCCATGCAAATTCTCCCAAAACCAATCCAATGGTGAGGTTTGAACTTATCAAGCTATATTGACTAGGGCATGGAAATAAACTCATGAACCAATGGAGTAACTTGTTTAATCTCATTGCCCTTACCTACATGGATAACATGCAAGAAAAGCCAACATTGTATTTTATTAGTTAAATGAAGGAAACAAATCAATATTAATTATCTCAAAAGGAACATAAGTCCAAGTGCTTGGTAATCCCTCAAAAGGGCAAAGCTAAATGTAGGGAGGGGAACCAAGAATCCTAGTGTGATCTTGTTGTGAATGAATCAACATGGTATGATGAAGGGATCTTAGTGGCAAAAATTGGGGTGCAACAGCTGCCCTTATTTAAGTTTCTTCTATCTGAAGATACGAAGGTTAAAAATCTTCGTGTCTACGCGATCGAAGATACTTAAATATAAAACAAACCCTATTTTTCGCCCTAAGATGCCATGCAAATGCTTATGCATATGAATGCATATGAACAGGACCAAAGAGACGCAAAGATAACACTGGGGGTGCAACAATAAAAAGAAACAAGGGAGCAACCCCACCAGGAAAATAAATCACTGGTAGATCAAAAGACCTGAATCAGAGAGGATGGTAAAATGGTCAAAGGACACACCAACTTCTACTGAAGGCAAAGCTACCGACGTTTACTGAAGGCAGAGAGAAAGATAACAAGCGTCGACATTCACTACCGATGGTATACCAACTTTCACTAAAGGTAGGAAGAGAATATACCATATCCCCGTTGTTCACTGACGATGAACTATCAAAGTTCACTGAAGATAGAAAAAAGATAACAAACACCAACGTTTAATGTCGATGGTCTACCAACTTTCACTGAAGGTAGAAAGAGAAAATATCATATCACCGCTGTTTATTGACGATGAACTATCAACGTTCACTGAAGATAGAAAAAGATAATAAACATCGACGTTCACTGCCGATGGTCTACTAACTTTCACTAAAGGTAGAAAGAGAAAATATCATATCACTGCCGTTAATTGACGATGAACTATCAACGTTCACTGAAGATAGCAAAAAGATAACAAACACCGACATTCATTGTCGTTGGTCTACCAACTTTCACTGAAGGTAGAAAGAGAAAAGATCATATCACCGTGGTTCACTGACGATAAACTATCAACGTTCACTGAAGATAGAAAAAGATAATAAACACTGAAGTTCACTGCCAATGGACAACCAACTTTCACTGAAGGTAGAAAGAGAAAATATCATATCACCGCCGTTCACTGACGATGAACTATCAATGTTCACTGAAGATAGAAAAAAGATAACAAACACCGACGTTCACTGCCGATGGTCTACCAACTTTCACTGAAGGTAGAAAGAGAAAACATCATATCACCGCCTTTCACTGACGATGAACTATCAACGTTCACTGAAGATAGCAAAAGATAACAAACACCGACGTTCACTGCCAATGGTCTACCAACTTTCACTGAAGGTAGAAAGAGAAAATATCATATCATCGTCGTTCACTGACATGAAATATCAACATTCACTGAAGATAGAAAAAAAGATAACAAGTTTCCCCAAGATTCTGGTGCTTCTCCTAGAACGGGTCTCAACTTCTTCTTTAACCGAGGCACCCCGCCTAGAAAGGATAATACATAAGCTGTCTCAAATAAAGAGACTTGCTATTTGCGGTCACATAGGATTGTAAAAGGAAATGACTTTTTTTTGGGAAAGAGGTATGACTTCCTGGGGAGATGCCATGATATTCTCGCTAAGGGGATAAAGTTTTCTTATGAAAACTAAAGGCACCAACCAAAGCTTGGAGTTTTTTCATAATTCCAAAATAAATAATATTGTCGGGGGACCACAGATCCAAACCAGAAATAAACTGGAATGAAACCGTCAACCAGAATACATCCTTTGAGAAATAAACTCAAGAGGGAAAACAAGATCCGTCAAAACAAGGAAATGTATCAGAAGGTTTAAAGCAAAAATCTTCTAAGTAGGGACAATTCAGTAGAGAAATTGAAAGAATATACATTTTCTGCTTAAGACCAATGCTCTAATGGAAAAAGGGTAACTTATCTTTGCAAAACAGGGTAATATGTCAACAAAAATATTAACAAGGGCCAATGAACAATGACTTGTCAATTTTAGCTATACATTATGCATGTATGAATGTATGAGTGTTATCGTGTGCATGCTGACAAAACAGATTCACAACACGGGGAACAACTAGGCCAAACTGCCTCGGGCACTACAACGCTCGGCTAAACTTCAACCAAGATGATCATTCCAAGAAAGGTAAAGGCCAGCTGCAGAATCAAAACCTACTTCCTGCTTTTAACTTTACCGAGGAGAAACATAATCTGGAGGTGGACAAATCAAACAGATACCGGGGTAGAACATACTTCTTCAGGCTCCATCGGGAAAACCAGTGTTTTTCAAAAGTAACATTCCTACTGGAGATTACAAAACCAGTCTCAAATAAAGCAGACTGACACCGAAACAATCACACTTTGCTAGGGAATTCAGACCCACTTCATTGAATGAAACCGCGGATTGAAACTTCACATTATGAAAACTAAGAACAGGGGAGAAACGAATCCAAACTTGACCGAGGATACCGGAACCATAAACCCAATACGGCAAAAACAACCCGAGTAGCCCTTCCCGGGGGGAACAAAAACTTCTCAAATCAACTGGAGTTTGTCCATACCTGGGATCACCATTTTTGTTGTCATTGTTTCATCATAAATCTCAAAGTAAAAGTAAATTGTAAAAATATTTTTTTTTGAAAAATCAATTTAATTATTTAATCTCTTTGCTTTTAAAGTTATTATCAGTAATAAATGGAGTCTTTGCAAGCTAAATAAAATAAGAAACATAAAGAATTGGGTAAAAGCTCGAATTTCATTAATAGAATGGTAGTATGTGAATGGCGAGACTCCATAGATGATTACAAAGTTTGGGAAATGGTAATACATAATGGAAAAGATACATTGAGATACAATGGCCACTATCCCCCCTAACAACTTTTGAAATCCTGAGCAGCAGCTTTTGTTGAAGTATGGTGAGGATCCGAGAAGATTGTTACTTCAACGATCAAATCTTGTCTGGCGTAGTTACTTGCCAAGAAAATCCCTAACTTTTTCCTAAGCTGCCCTTGCGGGTTTTCAACTTAGCATATAATTTATTCTGTTTATGTCTCTAATTTTTGCCTAGACCGCCCTTTCGGGTTTTCGGCCTACCGAGACGCTCCTTTTTGCCTAAGTTACCCTTTCGGGTTTTCAACTTAGCGAGCTGTTCTTTTATTTCTTTAGGCGAATTATTTCTTGATTGCGTCAGCATTCATGGAACGTGGGAACTCCTCGCCATCCATAGTTTCAAGAATTAATGCACCACCATAGAAGGCTTTCTTGACAACATATGGGCCTTCAAAATTGGGAGTCCACTTGCCCCTAGAATCAGTGTTGAAAGACATGATCTTCCTGAGCACGAGGTCGCCTTATCTAAATTCACGAGGTTTGACCTTTTTATCAAAAGCTTTCTTCATTCTTGTCTGATATGACTGGCCATGACACAAAGCTATCATTCTCTTATCCTCAATCAAATTCAATTGGTCAAACCTATTTTGGACCCATTCATCCTCCATCAACTTGGTTTCCATTATCACACGCAACGAGGGAATCTCTACCTCGACCGGGAGTACAGCTTCCATTCCATATACTAAGGAGAATGGGGTTGCTCCTTTTGAAGTGCGGACAGATGTTTGATATCCATGCAGAGCAAAAGGAAGCATTTCATGCCAATCCTTATAACTAACAACCATCTTTTGGATAATTCTCTTGATATTCTTATTAGCAGCTTCAACAACCCCATTCATCTTTGGCCAGTATGGAGATGAATTGCGATGGACAATATTAAATTATTCACACAATTATGTCATCATCTTGTTGTTAAAATTCGAGCCATTATCAGTGATGATTCTGCCCGGCACACCATACCGGCATATAAGATTATTCTTAACAAAGCGCACAACCACCTGCTTAGTAACATTGGCATATGAAGCAGCTTCCACCCACTTGGTGAAGTAATCAATTTCTACCAAGATAAAACGGTGCCTATTCGAAGCTTTGGGTTCTATCATCCCAATCATGTCAATACCCCACGTAGAGAAAGGCCACGGGGAGGAAATCACATTGAGAAGTGTCGGAGGCACATGGACCTTGTCTGCATAAATCTGGCATTTATGGCACTTCTTTGCAAATTTGTAACAATTAGATTCCATTGTCAGCCAATAATAACCTGCCCTTAGCATCCTTTTAGCCATTGAATGTCCATTGGCATGAGTGCCAAATGAACCTTCATGAATCTCGTGCATAAACATGTCTCCTTTGTGTCTATCCATGCATCTGAGCAAGACCATGTCATAATTTCTCTTGTATAACACATTTTCACTGAGGAAGAAATTTCCTGCTAATCTTCTCAACGTCTTTCTATCTTTCCTCGATGCACCAATCGGGTATTCTTGAGTTTGAAGAAAATGATTGATATCATAATACCAAGGTTTTTCATCTTCTACCTCCTCGCTATAAACACATAAGCGGGCCTATCCAACCGTCGAACCGCAATTCGGGTATATCATTCCAAGTATTCACTTGGTACATAGAAGCCAGAGTTGCCAGAGCATCCGCCAATTGATTTTCGTCTCTAGGGATGTGATGGAATTCAACTTTATTGAAGAATGGTAATAATATTCTAGCATAATCTTTGTAAGGGATCAAGCCAGGGTGACGATTGTCCCATTCTCCTTTAATCTGATTTATTACCAAAGCTGAATCACCATACACATCGAGAATTTCAATTTTGAGATCAATAGCTTCTTTGAGACCCATGATGCAAGCCTCATATTCTGCCATATTATTAGTACAATCGAATGTTAACCTTGCAATAAAAGGAATGTGTGATCCATTAGGAGTGACAATCACAACACCAATTCCTTTACTATAAGCATTCACAGCTCCATCAAATATCATACTCCAACGAGATTCAGGGTCAGGACCTTCCTCAGGTAATGGTTCATCACAATATTTCACTTTCAGGAACATCACATCCTCATCGAGGAATTTATATTCTGCAGACTGGTGATCTTCCACTGGTTGGCGAGCAAGATAATCTGCCAACACACTACTTTTAATAGCCTTTTGAGTGAGGTATTCGATATCATATTCAGACAACAACATCTGCCAGCGGGCAATTCTCCTAGTAAGAGCAGGCTTTTCAAAAATGTACTTGATTGGATCCATTTTGGAGATTAACCAAGTGGTGTGATTCAACATATACTGCCGCAAATGCTTTGCCGCCCAGGCCAAAGCACAACATGTTTTTTCCAGCATGGAATACCACAACTCACAATCAGTGAATTTTTTACTGAGATAATAGATGGCGAACTCCTTCTTCCCCGTTTCATCCTGTTGTCCCAGAATACAACCCATGGAATTATCTAACATTGTCAGATACATAATCAACGGTCTTCCTTCTACGGGAGGGAGCAAGATAGGAGGTTCAAGCAGATATTCTTTAATACTTTCAAATGCCCTTTGGCAGTCATCCGTCCACACACAACCTTTATCTTTCTTTAACAACTTAAAGATCGGTTCGCATGTTGCAGTCATGTGGGAAATGAATCTGGAAATATAATTCAAACGCCCGAGGAAACCTCTGACTTTCTTTTCAGTTCTTGGTGCTGGCATTTCTTGAATTGCTTTGACTTTATCAGGGTTAACTTCAATTCCTTTATGGCTAACATTGAAACCCAACAACTTCCTTGATCAAACACCGAAGGTGCATTTATTTGGATTCAGGCGGAGACGATACTTCCTCAAACGTTGAAACAATTTCAACAAATCTTATATATTCCCTTCTTCAGTCTGGGATTTAAAAATCATATCATCAACATATACTTTAATTTCCTTGTGCATCAGATCATGGAATAGGGTTGTCATAGCCCTCTGGTACGTTGCACCAGCGTTCTTCAACCCGAAGGGCATCACTCTGTAACAGAATGTTCCCCAGGGTATGATAAACGTTGTTTTTTCCATGTCCTCTAGAGCCATTCTTATTTTATTATACCCAAAAAATTTGTCCATGAACGAGAATACTTTGAATTTTGTTGTGCTATCCACTAACATGTCGATGTGAGGCAATGGAAAATCATCTTTTAGACTAGCTTTATTTAGATCTCTATAATCTACGCACATGCGGACTTTTCCATCTTTTTCGGTACTGGGACAATATTGGAAATCCATTGAGGATACACTGATGTCACAATAAAACCAACATTAATCTGCTTTAGAACCTCCTTTTTGATCTTTACTGCCATATCCGGGTGAGTTCTTCTCAACTTTTGTTTAATTGGCGGACACTCTAGCTTCAACGGCAAACGGTGCTCGAGAATATCTGTATCTAGACCAGGCATATCTTGGTAAGACCAAGCAAAAGTATCCACATACTCTTTCAACAAATCAATCAAATTTCTCTTCACATCGGGATGCAACGAGGCTCCAATCTTGATTTCTTTCGGATCTTCTTTTGAACTCAAATTGATCACTTCCAAAGGCTCTTTATATGGTTGAATGGTATTTTCCTCGTGCTCAAGCAACCGTGAGACCTCTTCTGGAATCTCATCATAATCTTCTTCTTGAGCCCCAAACACAGGACATTCAAAGTTGGGAGAGGGTGTAGGGTCATTGTATTCAACGGGGGTTTTTTAATTAATCCGCACATATGATTTATGATTGCTTTTAGAAACTGACACATATAACAAGTGATCATGCAGATTGAATTTCAGTTATTATTTATTTTGAAAAGGTTTTTTTTTCTGATTACCATTTCCAAGAAAAAAGCAACAAAAAAAACACAATTTGGGAAACAAAGTCAACTTTTATTAATGATCTTAAAAGTCACAGCAAACAGATAAGCCCTACAACATTAATACTTCCACCTTGGGCAGAGTGAAAGCCTTTCAAGAAAAAAAAGATTAATAAAATCAAATTACTTTGAAATATGTATGCAAGAGGGAATATCAATGGTGACCCAATTCTGGACCCTGACTCCATGCGTCACATAATTCTACATTTTCTGCTCTGCTTCATCCTCTATAATAGCATTAATTCTAGAATCAGTTGGATGAAGGTAGCCTCCACTGTGGAAAACATCATGATAGCTGCTCATAGTAGACTTTGACTTCCAACCTTCGACTCTTCCATTCTTCGAAGAGAAACCCAAACCAGTTTTGTTCTTGTTCGCGGGTGGATGCACAATTCGCCCCCAAACTGCATTATGACCATTGTGCACAACCTGCTGCGCATCCTTCAACGAAACCATGGAATTATCATTTCTCCTTATGTTGTCAACAGATAGGGCTTGGAACTGGGTTCCAACAGCAGCCTCATCCGCTTCTACAATACTGAAGGAGGACAAATGAGATATCAACAATTCCTGCTCCCCATTTATGATCACTACCTTCCCTTCACGCACAAACTTTAGCTTCTGATGTAAAGTTGAAGTGACAGCCCCTGCTTCATATATCCATGGCCGTCCTAGCAAACAACTATACGCGGGAATAATGTCCATGACCTGGAAGGTTATTTGGAACAAATGTGGTCCTATATGGATGGGTAAGTCCACTTCACCAATGAAATATTTCCTTGACCCATCAAATGCTTTCACAATGATGCCACTCGGGCGCATAGGTCTTCCTGGGTATTTCAACCTCATGAGAGTACTCCTCGGTATAACATTCAGCCCAGATCCATTATCAATTAGCACATTGGATAGCGAATCATTCTTGCAGCTCATAGATATGTGGAGGGCCAGGTTGTGATTCCTCCATTCATCTGGTAATTCATCATCGCAGATACTCAACTTATTACATGATGTAATGTTTCCAATTACGCTGCTGAATTAATATATTGGTATGTCACTCTCCACAAAAGCTTGGTCCAGTACTCTCATTAGGGATTCTCTATGAGCAGAGGAGTTCATTAATAAAGTTAAGATAGATATCTTTGAAGGAGTCTGCAGTAGCTGATCTACAATTCTGTAGTCGCTCATCTTAATTATCTTCAAAATATCATCCACTTCTTTATTCTCAACAACTTTCTTTCCAGCAGCAACATCTCTCCGAACAACCGGCGCAAACACACGACCGCTACGGGTCACCCTGCTATTTTTATCTATATTCCTAACATTGAGCATTGGCTGGATAGGAATTTTCACCCCGTCTTCTAAGATTGTAGCGTTGTATTTGTAAGGCACAACCTTATCTGATTTGTAGGGGATAGGACCTGGAAAACTAATTACCAATGGGGTAAGAGCTGGCTTGCTATGGTACTCCACTTCAAGATGAGCGGGTGCACCAAAACAAGGCACAATGACGTTTACCCCTTCTTCAACACAACCAGTCATCAATAAGTCATTTCTAGAAAACAAATATTCGTCTGAAGAAAAATACTCATCTACGGAAGCATACTCTTCCTCTGACTCTTCTTCAATTAAACCAACTTCAACCATATCAACCTCATGATAATCATCCCTCTGACCCGTGATCCTGATAGTTCCATTGTCTAACACCAACTGAACACCCTCCTTCATGATTGAACATCCTCGGGGATCTCGACAGCAAACTAGGAAAGATCCATATTGGTGTTCCACCTGACTAGCCGTATGGCAGAAGGTAGCGTGCAATTGCACGAGGTCCCCATTCAAATGCTTCACATCGAAAATTCTGAATTCACTAGGACATCTAGAAACCATATTCACTTCCTCTTCATACTCTGCCCTAGGCCTGATTATATGGATGAGGCCCTCATCCATCATCTCCTGTAAATCAACCTTTATCTTATTGCAACCTTGTATATCTGTACTGCAAATAGCACAACCGGAATGGTCATGCGTGTAGTAGCTAAATTCACAGAGGTCTGCGTGTATCTTCACCAAATCTCCTCTAACCAGATTAATGTCAAAACTCCGGAAGTCGCCTGGACAAACGGCCACCATATTTACAGCATTTACTCCCCCATGCTTGGGTAGAGGATTATCTTTCACATTAGGTCCCATGTCTTTGAAAGATAGAACACCGGACTTTACCAATTTCTACACCTCATTCTTCAAAGGATAACAATTCTCAACACTATGCCCTGGTGCTCCCTGATGAAAAGCACATGTTTGGTATGCTTTGTAATACCAAGGCAATGGTGACGGTACGACAGGAGGTGGTCGTGTCTGGACCAACTTTTTTTGAATCAAGGCTGGTAGCAACTCTGTATAGGTCATGGGAATAGGGTCATAACTCTCCCTTCTCTGATTATACCCTTGATTCCCCTGCTGGGATGGTCTCTGATAAGAAACAGTAGTTGGAGCAGCATTCATAACAAGAGTAACTTAGGGGACTTGCTGATGACGCTGATAATTCCTTATAGGAGTGTTTACCCTCCTCTCTTGTATAACATCATTTGCATCCCCTTATTTCTTCTTGGTAAACCCATAAGATGGCTTTTTTACACCTCCAGATCCTTCACTCTTTGTTAAACGTCCTTCTCTTACAGCCTCTTCCAAGCGGATACCCATTCCTACCATCTCAGTAAAGTCACTTGGTGCGCTTGCTACCATCCTCTCGTAGTAGAAAGCACCTAGTGTCTTCAATAAAATCTTAGTCATCTCCTTCTCTTCCATGGGAGGAATCACTTGGGCGGCTACCTCACGCCATCTCTGCGCATACTCTTTGAACGATTCCCTATCTTTCTGAACCATGGCCCTAAGTTGATCACAGTCATGCGCCATATCCATGTTGTAATTGTATTGTTTGATGAATTCTTCTCCCAAATCATTAAAAGTATGGATATTAGCGATGCCCAAACTCATATACCACTTCAACGCAGCACCAGTTAAACTATCCTGAAAAAAGTGAATCAACAGATGCTGATCGTCAGTATGGGTAGACATTCTCCTCACGTACATCACCAGATGAGCACGAGGACAAGTGTTGCCCTTATACTTCTCAAATTCCGGGACCTTGAACTTAGCAGGTATCTTAACATCCGGGACCAAACATAGCTCATTCACATTCTGCCCAAATAGCTCTTTTCCCCTGAGGGCCTTCATCTCTCTTTGCATCTTGTCAAACTGCTCTTGGAAATCATCCATTGTCATAAAGACCCAAGTCTTCACTCGATGGAGGGAAAGGACGACAAACATCATCATTAAAAAACGAAACCATATTCACCGAAGGAGGTGCAGCAGGAACAATATGCACCACAGGAGGTGTCGGAGTAACAATAGTCTGAACCACTAGAGTATCAAGATTGAAACCTTCAGGTGAAAAATTCTATGGCATTCCCCATGGATAACCTTGAGGCATGCGATTCTGAACAACAGATGGAGTAGCAGATACGGGAACAATCAGAGCTTCAGTAGTTACCCTTGTTGGTTGAGGTTGAACACTCGGTGGCTGATTCTGAGCAGCCACTAGAGCTTCCATCAGAGCAGCCAGATTGGCCATGCAGCCTTCAAAGCAGAAACTTCTTCGTGCAGCTCACGATTCTCTTGTTCTAAGTTGTCTATCTTCTTCTTAAAATTAGCCCGAGTATTATAGTGATGAGTTAGCTTGTTGAATGAAGTAAAGAAGCTTGGTAAGACACCTGGATATGCATAATAAATTCAATAAATATGTGCAATATGATGCATGATATGCAATGCATATGATTATTTTTACTTCGTTATTTAATATTTCAAGGGATTTAAAGTTTATAGACATATTGCAAACATCAAAGTAATAAAGCTTTTGAAAAACTGAAAAATTTTATTATAATAATTCCAAAATGGATTACAAGTTTCAATGATCTCAATTACAAGAAGAAAATACAATCTAAAATCCTGAGAAAAAGAACTGATGGAGATCACTCTATACGTTGGCGCTTCCCTGTGAACCTGGCAATCTGAGCCTTCAATCACAGGTTTTCTTCTGCATGTCTGATGGTAATATCTTTCCAATCATATGAATCAGAAAGTAAGTGATCAACACCTGATTGAGGCTTAGTAGAAAATAAATTCCCTTGCCTCTCCATAGACTCTACTGCCCGAATCTCAAGGATCTCAATCAAGTCGTCTTTCTCCTTCAGGTCTGCTCTGTAGGAACTCTCTAAAATCTGAAACTTGTTCTTCCAAGCATCCCTTTCCTGTTGCATCCTAACCAAAGCAAATTGCATCTCTTCCAAATCATCTAATAAGGGAGGAGTGGTCTTTACAAATAGATCAGGCATAGGTGTCTCTTGGGTATACGACATCTTTAACTGAATGGCTCTTGATCGGATCCATTGAAGATATGGCTCCAAAGAAACAACACCCCTAGGTCCCAAATCCTTCCTACCCTTCTTATGAATGTGACACCAGGCCTTCGCAATCTTCTCCCTAGCTTCCTTATGGTCTTCCCCTTCCTTCAGAAAGAAACTACTCAAATTAATACTATTCGGTTTATCCCTCATCGGATAACCAAGCTGTCGCCGTGCAAGAACAGGGTTATAGTTAATTCCTCCCTTTGTACCGAGAAGAGGTACATTGGGGAAACTACCACAACTGTCAATAATCTCTATATCATGATAGGATCGATGATACAAATCAATATCCGAGTGAGCAAGTGCCATGATCTTAGGAGCCCAACGGTATTCCTTCTTGACATCCCAAAAAGCATCAGACTGGGGCATATTAGAGATAAACCACCGGTACAACAGAGGCGTGCAACAGATAATCATCCCCCCATGATAAGAATTCCGAAGATGAATAGAGTAATAAGTATCACCCAATAATGTAGGAAATGGGTTTCCCATCATGAAAATCCTGATAGCGTTAATGTCAACAAACTTGTCCACATTAGGAAATAAGAACAACCCGTAAGCAATTAGAGCAAAGATGGCCTCAAAAGAAATTGTACTCTTCATTATGGCAAAGTACAAGCTTTCCCCAATAAGAACTGAGCTGGTAATCCTCTAATCCCTCCTTAAGTAGTCATATGGGCTTCCACCTTAGACTTCCCCAGATGAATCAAAGCAGCAATCTCATGTGGTTTTGGCTCACCCTCTAAACCAGTAAAAGGAACACGATCGGTAATAGGTAAATCCAATAGATAAGAATACTCCTCCAGTGTAGGCATCAACTGATAGTCACAAAAAGTAAAGCAATGATACATCGGATCATAGAACTGAACCATTATCAAGAGAAAACCCTCCCTTATCTTCAGCTTGATGAGAGGGATAATGGATCCATACTTATTCCGAAAGTCTGCAGAACACTCGATCTCGGGAATTAGACTGATCAACTCATCTATCTTGGGATCCTTGAAACTATATTTCCCGGTCTTTCTCTTTCCAGAATCGATAGTTAAGAGTACCTGAGATATTCACAAATAGTAAACCTTTAAATCCCTTGAAATATGGTTTCTTCAAAAGATGCTTATGAGTGCATGGATGCATGATGCAACAATCACACACAAGATCACACATATAGGGTTCATAGGTTCAACGTCACGAGCATGAGGTCGAAGGTACTACCCATAAGGTGTTGGTCTAAAGTTATCACCTGCCGAACAAGGTTCTAGAGGTTACCAGAGTCTACATCCTTCCTTCGGATATTACCAACTTCCCGATTAACTCGGTAATTAGTAATATTCTCAAGAAACACTCGTCCGAGCGTAGTATCGCGTGACAACTATTTCCGGATTACTCTCTCATAGCTTCCGCACTACACCTAAAAGGCCAAGATGGGTTTGGTATTCTATGGTCCTCAGTTTGAGAAGTCTCCCAGGTCGAAAGCAGTACGTCTTCCCGATTACTCGGTAAACGACACTACAGTCAAAGGGGCCTCCACCGAGTGGGGGATCTCATGCCTCCTTTTTTGGGATTACTCCCTCAAAGTTAACATGACTATACCACCCGTCCTATCTTAAAGTTTGCCCAAGTCCGGGTATAGGACTTATGAGTAATCACCAAGCACCCTGAAAACCAGGAAAATCCAGACAAACATACACAAAAAACAGTAATAACACATATACAGATATAAATAAAGATAGGCTTAACCCATTTAGGGATGGACCAGCAAGAGGTCAATATTTCCCCAGTGAAGTCGCCATTTTTCTGTAGCGGTAGAAATGTTCAAGACTAAGCCATTGGATTGACTAGACTTTATAAAAATCAAAATCAAAATCACCACCGCGCTTTATTGTTTCCAAAGGAATGGGAAAAGAGCGAATAACCCAAAAGAGGGGGAAAGATTCAAGTTAAGGGGGGTTAGTTATTCAAAGGGAAGGTATTATCACTCTAAACATCTACGGTACTCCGCATGAGCCTCTTTGTAAAAATCTGTATATTTTGGCTATAAAAACTGTTATATAAAATGGATGGTGGAGGTGAGAAAAGAAATATAAATTTTATAATTTTTTTGCACCCGCCGCGGTTGCGAACCTTTAGTGCCTACGTACCACCTTTCGTGCAATAGGGGATCAGGGTACACGTAGTTCCTCTTTAAAAAATTTTTTAAACATAAGTGTGTTAGTCAATTTTATGAGATAAAACATCATCGTCATTGTCCGTGTGGAAAACATACCTACTACCCACAATCATGAGAAAGGAGAATTTGCATCATCTCAAAGTGGAGGATATGGCTTGGATTTAAAAATCAATAATTCCTCACTCAACACCCAAGTGGAAAATATCTCTCTTCACTACATATTGTAGAAGTATAGTTGTTTGCATCACTACAAGGATTGACAAGAGTTTAATCTTTTTCAGAAAAGTTTTAAAGGTAAAAAGCCAAAGTGGCAAAATGGTTTGAAATGAGATTGATTTACTTTTAGTCTTCTCACAAAAAAAATGTCAAGGTATTATTAAGTTGATTGGAGTTTATTTATGAAAATGTTTTGAAAATACATGGACATAAGTCCAAGTTTATTATGAAAGTGGTTTAAATTTAAAACAAGAAGATTTTTCAAAAGGAGGGAGAAGATTTTTGAAATTAAAGGAGATGGGAGGAGAAGAGACTATTCTAAAGCATAAGGTAAAAGTTAGGGATAAGAACCATCTAACCAACAAGAAGCCAATACTTGGCATTATGAGCCAAGATAGAATTCCCATTCTTTGGATTGAAACCAAGCAAGCAAAAATACAAGACCTCTTGAGAGAACCAAACTTCAAGTGTATGAAGTCTTCCTAAGAATTGGGCAGAGTAACGGGTGTATACGAGTGAATTCCAGATTACAAACAAAAGGGTGTAATCACAATAACCTGCACACAAAACAAACAAACAACCCAATGTCTTGAGGTAAACCTCAAGAGCTCCAGACAAAAATAATCAGATAAGATCATAAGTTTCCAAGATAGGCCAAGGTTTCTAATCCTAAGTCCAATAAAAGTCCCATGCTCCATAATGCCAAGGCTAGTAGTCAAATATTCCAAGTACCATTAAAGATTTTTAGGATTTAGTTTGATTATTAAGTATCTTAAGAAAGTAAAAGAAAAGCTCAAGTGAGCAATCTACAAAATGGCAAGAAAATAAATGCTCAAATGAGCAAAGATGAAAATGGCATGAAATATAAATGCTAAAAGTAAATAGTACATAAATCATAAAAAATAATAAAAGCATAAGGTAAAACAAGTCAATAATTAGTGGTCAGTTGGATAACCATCTTGAAACTTGCATTTGGAACTCATTAGAGGATTGGTAGAACCAAAGCCTCCACACAATGAATCTCAAGGTTATTGGATCAAAGAGATCAAATTAACATACTTGGGCTTGCAATCATAAGTTTGTGCCACGAATGATCATTTATTCGAATCGGGAAAAAACTTAGCGCTATGTTAAGCAATCGTAAGTGGACTTATTTAGAAGTCGCACCTATTTTGAGGCCGGTCAATAGCAATTTATGCACTATTTGTTTTGAGACATGATATAGAGATCATGCTCTAACAACATTTGGTGCAATAAGAAAGGGATGAGATGAAGAGGGATTGGGAAAAAATATACAAACCACATTTGAATTAAATTTTAATTAAACTATTATTAAAATCATTCATCCATTTTTGTGGAGTTAAACTCAACACCATGGATCCAATGATGTTAATAAAGTTCATGATCCAAAATCTAACCCAAGATCAACCAAAAAATAGTCACAAAATAATATCACACACACACACACACACACATATATATATATATATATATATATATATATATATATATATATATATATATATATATATATATATATATATATATATATATATATATATATATATATATATATATATATATATATATATATATATATATATATATATATATATATATATATATATATATATATATATATATATATATATATATATATATATATATATATATATATATATATATATATATATATATATATATATATATATATATATATATATATATACAAAACGGTAAAAAATAATGTTTAAAAATAGAAAATAAAGAGAAAAATATCAACTATGTTTAAATTAATCAAAAAATAAAAAGTAAGACCATAGAAAAATCAGAAATGGATCCAAATATTTTTATAAAATTTTTGGTAATTTTTAAAAGTTAAAAACTATTCTTAAACTATTTAAAATTGCTCAAACAAATAGAAAATAGGTCAAAAATAGTAAACCTCAATATAAAATTCCATAAAATTTTTAGAAAGTCAAAAATATGCAAAATAATATTTATGAATTTTTTCAGAATTAAAAAATGTCAGAAAGTATTTTTTAAGTAATTAAAAGAAAGCAAATGATTCAAAAATATACAAAAAATATCAAATATCAAAATAAAAATATGAAAAAATAGTCATGAGATCAGAAATAATTCAAAGTATTTTTATGAATTTTTTCGTAATTTTTGGATAAAAAATAAAAGAGTTATGAATTTTTGAAACTTTAATCAATAAAAATATAAAATCAGAAAATAAAATAAAACAAAAAATATGTGGACCATCAGATCATAGTCAAAACGTGTTAGTAAGTTGATCTAATGGACCAGGCGTGCTGTGCTTGATATGGACCTTAGTGAGATACACATAGGATCAGAAAAAGGGCAACCAATGAAATTAAAACATTTGGCACGCTATCATTGGCTGAGACGAGACATGTCATGGTCTTCAACCTCCAGATACCCTGCAATGGGGATTTTGTGAGATCCTTCAAATGGAAAAATTATAATCTCAGGCTAGTATCATTGAACTCGTCTCTTCAAGACGATTCTAACACCACCATCGCGCCAAATTTATATAAGGTATGGAGAGAGATATGAATCAAAAACCTAGAAAATAGTGAGCACCTTCAATTTGAGATTTCTCTCTCAATTCTCAATGGATTTAAAAATTGTAAGCAGCATTAGAATCAGGAGAAGGAGTAGAATAAATTAGTGCTTGATTTGGATCCAAATGGTGGAGAATTCTACCTTTTCGAAGTACAAGGAAGAAGCTCTGAAACTGGACTTCTCTAGCTTGAATTATGGCTCGTTTTGATTGGTTTAAGTGCTGGAGAGTTTGTATGATGCTTAAGGATGATGAATGCGCAAAGAATTTTGGAAGAGGGAGCTTAAATCTCATAAACTGAATTCAAAAAAGATGGGTTCGTGTGAGGTTTTGGCAGGGTGTTCTTGGCTCTCAAAGCTTGAAGAAATGAATGGGGGATGACCCTCTATTTATAGAGAAGTGAATGGGAATGAAAATTGGAAGAAACAAGGAAGTTTGGAGGGAAATTGAATGAAGATCGAGAACGAGTGAAGTGTGACTTCATTTCCATCAAAACTCAACCAAATCTTGCGTTTTGGGGTGCTAATCACTTCTGGCAAGTTTTCTAATCAAGTTTAAATCAAAAACACGCATAAATCTTGTGTCTAGAAGTCACATTATGGATTTCAAAATTCTGGCTTTGTAGAAAATTCAGTTTTAAGTAGCCAAATTCAAATCCATGGAATTTCCAACTCAAGGGGTCTTAAGGCATGATTCTTATTTCTTTAGAAATATGAGGTTACAAGCTTTGTAATGGAAAAAGAATGGAATCAAATGGATGCTTGAGCTGAAAGTTTCATTGAGTCAAAGTTGAAGAAAAAGGGTTGACTTTCCATACTTAGAAATATTTCAAATTCTCCTTTAAAAATTACCTATAATATTTTGCATCCAAACATGGCCTTCCACTTGAAATTTTCTCTTTACAAAAAATATGGAATAAAGTATATGTCTTGAATGGCATTTTGAAACTTGAACCACTCAAAATCTCCAAAAATTGATCAAGTTATGACTTGTTGAAGTTGGCCAAAAATCATGAAATGACCTATAATCTTATGCATATTTAAGGCAAACTCCATCCATTTTCCAACTTTTCACATAAAATAAGGCATAAATTTCACACCTTCAAGATCATTATGGAAAAATAATGGGCTTAAGGTGATAAAAATTGACCAAGTTATGATCATTTGAAGTCTCTTATGTAAAATTGTGGATTCATCTGGATGACTTGTAATCTTTCTTCTTCATCAAGTTTCTTCCACATGAAAAATCCTTGGAACTCTTGAAGTGATTTGTTGATAACCCTTTGAATAGAAGGATGTCTTTGGAATCATTCCAAAATACCAAAATATGAGCAAGATATACTCCTTTGAAGTTCAAAACCCTAGCTTCTAGATCAAGAAAATGCCTTGAGGAACTTTGACAAGTTTGAACAAACTTCTTGTACCAATATTCTTTCTTTGTGAATATAAGTTGTTGAGGATGATAATGAGGACTCATAGCAACCAAAACCACTTCCATATCTTAAAATTTGAGAGAAATATGCTCTTGTGACCAATATGAACAAGGCCTTGTCCAAACATAATAACTTCTCCAATCAACCACTTGTACTTTTGAGTCAAATCTAATAACCTTGAACTGTGATGAACCAAAGAAACCTTGCCATGCCAATTCTCCCAAAAACAATCCAATGGTGAGGTTTGAACTTCTCAAGCTATATTGACTAGGGCATGGAAATAAACTCATGAACCCATGGAGTAACTTGTTAAATCTCATTGCCCTTACCTACATGGATAACAAGCAAGACAATCCAACATTGTATTTTATTAGTTAAATGATGAAAACAAAACAATATTAATGATATTAAAAGGAACATAAGTCCAAGTGCTTGGTAATCCCTTAAAAGGGCAAAGCTAAATGTAGGGAGGGGAACTAAGAATCCTAGTGTGATCTTGTTGCGAATGAATCAACATGGTATGATGAAGGGATCTTAGGGGCAAAAATTGGGGTACAAAACATGTACCTCCGGTTCCTATGAATGTCTTGACTGCTCCTTGGCCATTCGCAATGTAGGGCATCAAAATGATTGGAGAGAACAAACTTACAACTTACAATGGGCACCGCTCCATCCTAGTTTCCATTGATTACTTCACAAAGTGGGTCGAGGCAGCTTCATTTGCTTCTATTACCAAGAAAGTTGTGGCTTGATTTATCAGACATAACATTATCTGTCGGTACAGTATCCCAGAAATAATCATTACAGATAATGGTACCAATCTCAACAACACTATAGTCATCGAGATTTGCATGCAATTCAAAATCCAGCATCATGACTCTTATCCTTATCGGCCAAAGATGAATGGCGTTGTTGAAGCTGCTAACAAAAACATCAAGAAAATCATACAGAAGATGACGGTGACATATAAAGATTGGCATGAGATGCTACCATTTGATCTTCATGGTTACCGCACCATAATGCGCACATCAACAGGGGCAACTCCTTTCTCTTTGGTATACGGTATAGAAGTTGTCCTGCCCATTGAAGTCCAGATCTCTTCCTTGAGAATCATGAAGGATGCAGGGCTGAGTGAAGACAAATGGGTCCAGACTCGACTTGATCAATTAAACTTGATTGATGAGAAGAGGCTTGCGGTTGTCTGCCATGGTCAGATGTACCAAAAACGTGTGATCAAAGGTTTTAACAAGAAATTCAGACGTCGGGTATATCAGGCTGGTGACCTGGTAATCAAATGCATCATACTTCCACAAGGTGATCCCAGGGGAAAATGGACCCCCACATATGAAGGGCCATTTGTGATCAAGAATATATTTTCTGGTGGAGCCATGATCCTAACCACTCTGGACGGTGACGACCTTCCACACCCGGTAAACGCGGATATAGTTAAAAGATACTACGTATAAACAAAGACCCGCTAGGTCGACTGGCCTAGGCAAAAATTAGGGCATCCCAGCGAACCAAAATGGTCCGAACAAAAATTAGGGATATACATAAAAAAATCTGTACACCCGGCAAGTCGAAAACCTGAAAAGGCGGCTTGGGCAAAAAAGGGTGTCCCGGTGGACTGAAAACCCGAAAGGGCGGTCCAGGCAAAAGTTAAGGATTTAAAGCGTATAACTATGCCCCGTTGGATCACCTTACAACCAATCTTCAGTATCAACTATCAAGCTCAAGAGGTACTAATCAATCCAATCAACCCCCGACAAGCAGCAAAAGGGATAAGATGCTCAAGGACATAAAGGCAATAGCAGAATGGGAACCCAATGGGATTATTTCACATAGCTATTTTTCTTTGTATACTATTTTTTGTATAATTTTCACTCTTACGACGGTATTCTCTTACTAGGATGTCTGTCTCCTTGCATAAAAACGCTTATTTCAAGTTAAAACAAAACTTTTCCTTTGAAAGTGCAAAACTTCTGTTTTTATTTTTCTGTTTTGTGTGCAAAAACGTCCAGTGATTATTTTTGAACATATGCATTTGAATATGATTACTGCTTACAAATACACGTATAAAAATAGAAAGACAATTTCTAATGACTTTAAGAAACGAGACAATATCTAAGGGCCATCCACAAGATCCCCGCAGATGTCTTCCCCGACAGATACCTTCTCCAACAGGTACAGAGGTAGAGATATCCTACTACAAGGTCACAACCATGTCCTCAACATGCAGCCTAATGGTTTCGGGTTCTCATATCCGTAGAAGAGCAAAAATCTCCAATTACTGCTCCAAAATCCCCTAGTGAAGTCGCCAAGCTTCTCAAGATTCCCCTATAGCATTTCAACAAAATTCCCAAGTAGTTTATAGAGTTCACCTTCTGCAACAAAGTTTTATAAATCTCAAGTAGTTTATAAAGCCTTATCCCCAATAGAGTTTATTTCTCTAGCTACGGAATTTCATCCCCCAACGGAGTTTATTTCTCCAAATTGGTGAAATCTTCCAACAGAACTCTTCCCCTCAGCAAAATCATTCTCAAACAGAAGTCGAAGATCCTCGGCAGAGAAAGGGAATCGCCAACAAAACTATCTCCATTCATTATCCCCAGCGGAAATTGAAGAATCACTTTCTTCATTCACCAACAACAGTCCGGGATTCAGCTTCTCGGTGCTCTTCAGCAGCAGTCAGGGATTTATTTTCCCCGACAAAGATACTTTGCAACAACATTACATGTTCATACATCATGGAATATGCATATAAATACATATATAATTATCACATTTATTTTGGGAGCGTCATGCAATTCATACATCATGACATCGCATGAAACTGATTTTACCTTTTCAGGTTAAATTAGCAGACAGACAAACACCATCAACTTTTACAGCAAACCACGAATTAATACCCGAAACCAGACGGGGAAGCTATCTATGTGACCATAAAAACAAGTTCAATATTAATATATGTAACAAGCGAGGAAAACTATCTATGGACGACCGACTGTGGATTAATACCTGTAACAAGCCAGGAGAACTATCTACGTGTAGAGATTGAAGATTAATACCTATAACAAGCCAGGAAAACTATCTTTCTTTCTCGGGTCAGAGATTAATACCTGTAACAAGCCAGGACAACTATCTCAGGGACCGACAATTTTCAAGTTCCAAATTAACACCTGTAACAAGCCAGGAGAACCATCTGTGGACGATCGATTATGGATTAATACGTGCAACAAGCCAGGAGAACTATCTACATGAAGAGATTGAAGATTAATACATGTAACAAGCCAGGAAAACTATCTTTCTTTCTCAAGTCAAAGCTTAATACCTATAACAAGAAAGGACAATTATCTCAGCGACCGACAATTTTCAAGTTCCAGATTAACACCTATAACAAGCCAGGAGAACCATCTGTGGACGACTGACTGTAGGATTAATACCTGTAACAAGCTAGGAAAACTATCTACATAAGGAGATTGAAGATTAACACCCGAAACCAGACGGAAAAACTATCTTTATTTCTTGGGTCAGAGATTAACACCTGAAACCAGCCAGGACAACTATCACAACGACCGACAATTTTCAAATTCTAGATTAATACCTGAAACCAGACAAGACAACCATTTGTGAACAAGTTGATTGTAGATTAACACTTGAAACCAGACATGAAAGCTATCTACATGACCAGACGAAGCAATATTACACAGGTTCCTTCTCGGCATCCAGATGCAGTCTAACATGGACTCATCCTGAAACGGCCCTACACAGGCACTTTCTAGTACATTTTCAGATAATGGTTAATTCTATTATCCCCAGCAAATTACTGGAAGCCTGGATTCCAACCAGAATACATCAAACTGTCATCTCTCCAGAGATAACCCTTTAGCAGAGCCTTGGACAACTGAAGTTCCTAGACTCTATTCCCCACAGAGTTTTCCTCAAGCATGAGAACAACAGAGACCCACATTCCCCAACGGACTCCTCCTCAAACAGCAAGAACAGGAACCCCTAAAGGGACCAGGTGTGAAATCAACATTTATTTTGAATGGCATCTTTAAAGCCCATCTCCGACAACTCTCTGTCATCTTCTCTAAATAGCATCTGTAAGCCCATTCCCGTCATCATTAACTAACAGTGTTATTTCATGCGAGTGTAAATTTCTGGGCACTCTAGTGTTCAATCATCTTCCACCTTCAGATCACGAAAGGCAGACAAGCCAATCTAAATCCTCAGGTCTAAGAAGATTGAACAGGGGCAGCTGTTGTACCTCAGAATTTTCCCTCTCATGTTTCCCGAGGTTTCTTTTACATGGTTGGTTACAAATGCTTACCTAAAGAAAAATGAAATTTTTGAATGATAGCAAAGGGTCTTTCGAATGGCATGCAAACAATGCCTTTCAATTGGCATCTGAATAATGTCCTTCGATTGGCACATCAGAGCAGTGTCCTTCGATTGGCATATTAGAGCAGTGTCCTTCGATTGGCATAATGGCAAGCTTCGACTGGACTCCTAAAATCCTTCGACCAAGCATTGGCCCATCAGCTTCAATTGCGCGTTGGTTCCCCTTCAAGCAAGCCTTAGTCCAAGTTTCATTCAGGAAAGAATCCCCTGAAAGCTCCCTTCGATCCACCAGTAGTGACCTACTGCATGCTTACTTTGACTCACAAAATAGTGGGTTCCTGCATGCCAGCTTCGTTCAAGGAAAAGGCCCCTTTCGACTTGCCTTCAATTCACAAGGCAAAAGGTTCCCTCTTCATGCCTGCTTTCGTTTCACAAGCACAAGATTTCCACATTATGAATACACAAATGGTGCCTTTAAAGGACATACAGTTGGTCTGCTCGAAAGACACACATATGTTGGAAACAAACTTGTTTTGCCTTTTGATGAGGCTTGGTTTAAGTTGCTTGCTAGGCAAGAGATTATATGCTGCCCAGCCCAAGCCACATGCACCATTACATTCATGACAAAGGAGGCTTTGATTGGCCAGAATAAAGTCTTTGTTTGGGTTATTCGAATCAAGCAGGTAAGGCAAATAAAGGGGCTCAATCGAAGAAGCCCCAATGATGAGAATTAGATTCATTTGAAGGAGACAACTCTAGGCCAATCGAAGAGCAAGGATAAGGTGTGCTTGGAAGACATGTTAACAAGGTGTCCTTCGATTGGCGTATCAGAGCAAGATGTCTTTATATGAGCATATCAACAAGATCAAGCAATCAATGTAGAAGGTGACTGATCAAAGAAGCCAGGATGTTTAGGCTTTATACAATTCGAATCAAGACCTGAGCAATTCGAATTGAGATGGACAGACTCAATTGAAGGAACTATAAGGGTGAAACTAAATCCAGTCGAAGGAGGCAACTTAAAGCCAATCGAAGGGCAGGGACTGAAGATATTCGAAAGTCAAATGTCCAGGTTCATTCAAATTCAAAAAGGGACAAGAAACCCTGTCTTTTCCAACATTTCAAAATGGTATTCATGGCTTTAAAACACCAACTTAATGGTTGTTTATCCTTTTGCCTTCTTGTCCCATCCATCCCCTCTATATAAAGAGATCACACGTGTTGCATTACACAAAGACAAATTTCCTATCAAAAAGTACACTCACACCGCCACAGAAAACATATCAAAATTCTAACCAGTTATGTAGGCACCCTCAATCCAGACGAAGACCATACTTGTGTTCCTGAGACTCCCAAGAGTCTTCTCCAAGCCAAGCCACACCCAGATTCATAGATCAAAGCATTTCCAGTACCTTAAGGATTCACCCAAGTCGAAACTTTATTTCTAGGCCCTTTAAATACATGTTGTTGGTATATCTGTGATGCTAATGTCATTGGTGTTTATATGAACATATCATATGCAAGGTAACATGCAGGAATAAAATCATGCCATCGAAAGGCATGATCTGAGTTTACCTTTTGAAACTCATGGTATAGCCA
The DNA here is from genome assembly GCA_948472305.1 of Vicia faba. Lineage (NCBI taxonomy): Eukaryota > Viridiplantae > Streptophyta > Magnoliopsida > Fabales > Fabaceae > Vicia > Vicia faba. The sequence continues at coordinate 893,221,041 of OX451740.1, forward strand.
GTTTCAAGCCAAAATAAGCTTAGGCCTGCGGACAGAAGATTCGAATTAGGGAGAAAGACCTGGGTTCGATACCCAGGTCCTGCATTTTATTTTTGCCAACATTTGTCTTGCAGATCCAGATCGAAAGACAACTCCCTCCTTGGATCGAAAAATCATACCCCTCCCTGGATCTAAGAACCACATTGCTCCCTGGATCCAAGGACAGACATGGGCTCTCTTCAACATTGGGCCTAGCGAAAATTCAATCTCACACCCCCCCTATTTTCTTTTGTTATCAGGCCCTTTTTTGTATTCCTTTTATTTGTTTTAGTTTTTCTCTATTAATTATTTAATTAACTAAATAATCAGAAAAATCAAAAAATATTAAGTTAGTACTTTTTTAATTAAACTAATTTTTTAAATAAATTAAATAATTTTTTTAACTGTTTTCTTTAATTTAAAATGAGTTAGAATTTAGGATTTAATTTATGTTTTAATCATTTTCTTTTCATAAAAAAAAACCAAAAAATAACTTAGACTATTTTTTAAAATTTAATTCTATTTTCTAAATATATTTTAGGATTAATTAATTATTTTCTTAAATAAAAAAAATAAACAATAAAAATATTTTCTTATTTCATTTTTACTTACTAGTTTTTTAGACGTACTTTTAACTTTCTCTCGTTAATTTTTTTTTTGTATTTTTACATTATTGTACCTGTACACTAGATGTAATAGTTAATAGGATTTTAGCTGCTTCTTTATTTTTTCTTCCCCCAATTTTTGTACATTGTAAATCCCTTCCCTGAAGCCATGTAATAGTGTAGTTTATACTTCTGCACTTTATATTCTATACATATTAACTGCTAGTAACTAGGATTACATGATAAGGCTAATAACAAAACATTAGCAAACCTAACACAAAAGATAAAAAATAACTGAATATAACACACATTGCACATATACTCCTCTAGGGTACCCCACTTTGGTTGCCTTCAGAAATAAAGCAGTCATGTCCCTCGAAACGGGGACGCTTTAGGAAAGACCCATAAATTAAAAAGATCATAGTCCCTCGATGATCCTACAGTTGTCTCTCGGTAAATGATCTAGTCCCTAAACAGAATTGCTAAAGCATCTCCACAAGTTGCCTTCGTGACTGTAATGTCCCTTCGAATGTCCCTTATACATCCAACGACAAGGCTACGTACTCACTAATAGTAGGATAGTATTTTCTAAAATAAAAGAGAAAAAGAATGACCTTTTTCGAATACAAAAGTAGATAGCTTTTAGAAGTTTGCTCAAAATATTTTTCACTTACACAAATACTACTTTTCCAAAACATTTTCCAAAACACTTTGTATACTTTCTCCACTATCCCGAGAAATATTACAAAGTTCGCCATACTAAGGCATTTTCAAAACATCTTCAAACATATAAAGCACAAAGGTATTTCAAAATGAGCAAACCTCTAAGAGCCCGTAGATAACTATGGATGGAAATGGTGCTAACACCTTCCCTTACCATAATCTACCCCACTTACTCAGCACAATCTCTAAAAAGGTCTTTTTCCTGTTCTTTTCACCCTTTCCTTAATTTTGATAAAAGAAAAGTTGATGGCGACTCTTGCTTACTGCAACATTTGCAAACACAAACGCAAAAACCAGTATTAAACATTCGGTTCTGCCACCGTATCACACTCTCTATTTCTAGAGAAAAGGTTTTAAAGGCTTTAGTAATCAGAAATCAAAGATCGCATGTTATGGTTATGTGACTTGATTTTGAAGCGAACTTGAAATACATAGTTTCAATTCATAATACAAGGGCTTGTAGGGTGGTTAACAAGTCGTAGATGGTTGATATTCAGCTTTGATATTGTGTATGCTCAAAAGAAACAAGTGTAAGGCTCAAGGATAGTGGAATTTGTGATTAAAGCCACTTTTCTAAAATGGAAGTCTTGGCTTTCTTCCCTAAATGGAAAATCAACTTGGACAAAGCTTGAATCACTTAGACAATGGATCAATCAGTTTTTTAAACATTAAATTATTGAGTGATTGGTAAGTTAGAAGGCCTGCAAAGCAAGATTATGCAGCATGCTTGAATATTGGATCATAAGGTTCATCACAAAATGACCTAAAATTCAAGTTTGTGATGCCATCTTCATCTCTTCGAAACTCCTAGCTAAAAAATGATCTCTTCAAGTTCTAGGACATTTTGGAAAGCTTGAAACATTATATAAAACCTTCATGTTGACAATTTTGGCTAAATCAACTAGGAACTTGGTGAAAAATTTCCAAGAAGGTGGGACAAAAATCTGACCAAACTTGTTAAAATTTTCACTAAATGTTTTATTAAAAATGTCTTGACTTCATGGGCCTATATCTCCAAATCTAAGCATTTTTTGGACATCAACCCTCCAGAACAAAGTTGTAGAATTTATCAAGATCTACAACTTTCACGTTGAAAGTTTTCCTTGAATCATCTTGCATCTGGTGAAGAATTGTCATGTAGTAGTGAAATTATAAAGGTAAAAAACACTTAAAATTTTTCTAAGTATTGAAAATCTTGACTTTTGCTGAATTTTCTTGACTTTATTAATTCTTGATGATCATGTTTGATATTTTTGAATGTCTTGATAAATCTTGATCTTTGAAATTCATTGTTGACCAAAAAGTCAAAGTTTGGCTTTTGTGTGTCAGTTGACTTTTCATCAGTTGATCCAAATTTCAATTGTCAATCACTTGATCTTTGAGGATGTTTTGAACCATGCAATTAGGTAAGGATATTTTGTTTGAGTCCTTAAGATCATGCTTCAAGTAATTGGGTCATGTACTAGGTCAAAAGTCAATGATCAGTCATTCTCAATCAAAACCCTAATTTTGACAATTTTGCTCCTTTGATGATTTGTATGCTTTTCTTGAGGAATTGTGATCAATACTTGATCAATTGATGAATATGACTTTAAAATGTTGACGTTGGCCAAAAATCATGAATTTGGACTGTATGTTGACCACAATTGACTTTTTACCCAATAAAGTGGATTTTCAGTCATCTGAGCAATTGATTGAGCAAATTTGTGATGCAAGACTTGAAACTTTATATGAGTAACCTTGGAGACCTATAATGAACCATTAAAATCACTTGAGGCATTATAAGTCAAATTTTCCTTGTAAAACCAAAACCCTAATTTGTGGACCTAATGCTTTGGAGGTGAGCTTGTCTGATCAAATCTTGAGACTTATTTAGAATTTGAGATCTTTTGTGAGAAATGTCTTGAAGAAGTGGGAGGGGAAATTTTGGGGTACAAAAACTTCCCGACTTTGGTGATTGGAAAGTGGTTGCCAACATGTATGCAGAAGAGAACAAGAAGTTGAAGGTTGAGATTGCAAGATTCACAGGAAAGCGTCAATGTGTGGAGTGATCTTCATCAACTTTTCTTTTTTAGGATGTTAGATTCTATATCTTCTTGTACTTGGGATTGTTGAAACTTATACTAAAAATTTGTAATCCATTTTGAAGGTATTATAATGAGACTTTCAGTATTTCAAAATGTGTTGGTACTTTAATATTTGCAAAGTTGTCTATAATTCTTTGAGTCTCTTGAAACATTAATAATAATAAAATAAATCATGTGAATTGCATATCATGCATCATCTGGTACATATTTCTTGCATTTCTGTTCACACCCAGGTGTCTTATTGAATTTCTCTACTTCGTTCAACAAGTTGTCTCACCGGTACAATACTCGTGCTAATTCCAAGAAGAAAATAAAGAATCTTTAACAAGAGAATTGTGAGTTGCGTGAAGAAGTAACTGCTTTGAAAGCCGGTATGGCCAATCTGACAAATTTGATGGAATCATTGGTGGCTACTCAGAATCAGCCACCACTTGCTCAGCCTCAACAAACAACATTTTCTTCTGAAGGTCCATCAGTTCATGTTTATGTTACCCCAGTAACTGCTGCTCAGAACCATATGCCTTAGGGTTACCCATGGGAAATTCCTGAAAACTTCATACCAGAAGTGTACAATCTTGATGCTACAGTTACTCCAGTTATTCAAGCCGCTGCTACTCTCGCACCTCCTATGGTGCATATTACTCCTGCTGCTAGAAATGAGATCCATTATACCGCACCTCCTTCGGTGAATGTTATGCCATTTTTTAATGATGAAGTTTATCGTCATGTCCCTCCTCCGAGTGAAAGTATGGGTTTCTATGACCAGTTGGATGACTTTCAATACCAGTTCAATGAGATGCAAAAGGAAATGAAGGCCCTTCGAGGAAAATAATTGTTTGGACAAAACTTCAGTGAACTCTGCCTCGTTCCCAATGTAGGTGCTAGCCAAGTTTAAAGTACTGGAATTTGAGAGGTGCAAGGGAAACTCTTTCCCTCGTGACCACCTTGTGATGTATATCAGGAAAATATCTACCCATACTGATGATCAGTGTTTGCTCATTAATTTCTTCCAAGATAGTTTAACTGGTGTTGCTCTGAAGTGGTATATGAGTCTCGACAGTAGCAGTATTTGCACCTTCAATGATCTTGGAGAAGTCTTTATCGAGTAGTATAAGTAAAATATGTTTATGGAACCTGACTGTGACTAGTGGAGGGAAATGGCTCAGAGAGACAAGGAGTCATTCAAAGAATATGCATAGAGATGGCGCGAGATAGCTGCCCAGGTGGTGCCACCTATGGGAGAACAAGAAATGACCAAAGCCTTCCTAAAAACCCTTGGGTCATTTTATTATGAAAGGATGGTCTCTAGTGCGCCGAGTGATTTTACCGAAATGGTAAGCATGGGTGTTCGTTTGGAGGAGGCTGTCAGAGAGGGGCATTTTATAAGAGATGAAGGGACAAAGGAGTTGTCGTGTGGCTTCTATAAAAAGAAAGAAAGTGAAACTAATGATGTTATTGGAGAAAGGAAGATTAAACCAACTAGAAGGCATCAACGGTACCAGCAACGAGTTGCTTCTGTGACTACAGTCGTCAATGTAGCTCCAACCATAGTTGCTTATCAGAGACCATCCCCTCAGGGAAATCAAGGGCAGAGTCAGAAGAGAGAGGCTTTTAACTCTATTCTAATGAGTTATGCAGAGTTACTTCTAGATTTGATTCAAAAGAAGTTTGTTCAGACCAGCCCACCCCCTGCTATACCATCACCTTTGTCTAGGTATTATAAGGCAGGCCAGGCGTGTGCTTTTCATCAGGGAGAACCAGGGCACAATATTGAGAAATTTTATCCTTTGAAATTTGAAGTACAAAAGATGGTGAGATATGGCCTTTTATCCTTTAAAGATGTTGGCCCTAACGTGAAAGATAATCCTTTGCCAAAGCATAGAGGAGCAAATGTTGTAAACTAGTTGCTGGTTGTCCTGGTAACTTCCAAATTTTTTATATGAACCTGGTTAGAGGGGATTTGATAAAGATGCATGCTGACCTCTACGAGTTTAGTTATTATACGCATGACCATGCTGGTTGTGGTATTTGCAGTACATATATACATGGGTGTGATAAGATAAAAGATGATCTTTAGGAAATGATGGACGAAGGCCACGTTCATATAATCAGGCCTAGGGCATAGTACGAAAAAGATGTGGATATGGTCTTTGGATGTCCTGGAGAATTCTGGATTTTTGACGTGGATCATATGAATGATGATTTGGTGCAGTTGCGCGCTACCTTCTGTCACATGGATGGTCAAGAAAAACAACATTATGGGTCTTTCTGAATCTGCTGTAGAGATTCTCGTGGTTGTTCCATAGTGAGAAAGGGTGTTCAATTGTTGTTGGACAATGGTACTATCAAAGTTTCAGGCAATAGAGATGATTACAATGGGATTAATGTGATTGAAGATTGCTTTCCTGAGACTGTGTCAGATGATGAGTATGCTTCTGCAGATGAATTCTTTTCCTCAGAGGAAGATGTGTTTTCCAACAATGATTATGTGATGTCTAAGTATTTTGAGGAGGGGGTGAATGTTACTATGCCTTGTTTTGGTTTCCCTTCCCCTATAGAGATCGAGTACCATAACAAGCCAGTTGTTGCTCCATTGGTGATTTGCTTGCCAGGCCCTATAACATATGAATCAGACAGAGCAGTGCCATAAAAATACAATGATACAATCCTAGAGGATGGTGTGGAAGTTCCCATCCAACCTTTATCTGATGTAAAGAATATTGCTGAAGCCAACCGAGTAACCCACGATGGCCGATGTTTTTGCACCTATCATTCAAGGGACTGTTAATGCTGATAAAAAGGTTGTTGAAAGTACTGAACCCAACAAAGTAGTGGGGGAATCTAGTGGTACTACTATGGAAAAAGATATGGATGATATATTGAAGATTATCAAGATGAGCGACTACAGGATCGTAGAACAATTGTTGCAGACTCCATCAAAGATATCTATTCTAGACTTGCTAATGAAATCTTTTACCCACAGGGAATCTTTGATGAGAGTAGTGGATCAAGCTTTCGTGGATAGTGATATGCCTTTGGACCAATTCAGCAGTGTGGTAGGGAATATTACCTCCTGTAATAACCTGAGTTTATGTGATGACGAGCTGCCTGACAAAGGAAGGAATCATAATTTGGCTCTCCATATCTCCATGAACTGTAAGAATGATTCATTGTCAAATGTGCTTATTGACAACGGGTCCACTTTAAATGTCATACTGAGGAGCACACTTATGAATCTGGAGTACCAAGGAACTCCCATGCACCCAAGTGGCATAATTATGAAAGCTTTTGATGGATCAAGGAAGTCTATCATCGGGGAAGTAGATTTTCCTATTCATATAGGCCCGCACTTATTTCAGATTACTTTCCAGGATATGGATATCATGCTCGCTTACAGCTGTTTATTAGGACGACCATAGATACATAGGGCATGGGTTCTCACTTCAACTTTGCACCAAAAGTTGATGTTTGTGCGTGAAGGAAAGGTGGTCATCATAAATGGAGAATAGTCTTTGTTAATATCTCATTTATCCTCTTTAAGTGTTGTGGAAGCCGATGAAGCTGTTGTTGGAACTCAGTTCCAAGCTTTATCCATTGATAATATTTAAGGGGAAAATGAGAATTTATAGCTTCGTTTAAGGATGCTCAGTAGGTAGTGCATAATGGCCCTAGTAAAGTATGGGGGCAGATTATGGACCCACATGTTAATAAGAATAGAGTTGGTTTGAGATTATCTTTGAAGAATGATAAAGGTAAGTACATGAAGCCGAAGTCTTCTTTGGGAAAATATCAAGATATGTTTAATAATGGGGGTTATCTTCATCCAACTGTTCCTATGATCAATGCTATTGTGGAAGATAAAGTAGAGCAAGAGATGCCGAACTACGTGATGCATCGTGTTAGATTCCAAAATTGGATCACCATTGATGTTCTCTCATGCGTTCATGTCTCAAAGTAATTTGTTTTTTGTTAATCTTTTTAAAAAAAATCTTTCACTCTGCCAAAGGTGAAAGTTGATATTGTATGGGAATATTTGTTGCTTTGATCTTTAAAATCAATAATAAATGTTGTCTTTGATTCCCAAATTATGTCTTTATTTTATGCCTTTTCTTGGAAAATGGTAATCATAAAAAAAAACCTTTCAAAATAAATAATAACTTTAATTGAATCTGCATTATCACTTGCTATATGTGTCAGTTTCTAAAAGCAATCATAAATCATATGTGCAGATTAATTAAAAAACATGTTGAATACAATGACCATGCAACCTCTCCCAACATTGAATATCCCGCGTATGTGGCTGAAGAAGAAGAATATGATGAAATTCCAGAAGAGGTTTCACGGTTGCTTGATCGTGAGGAAAGCGCCATTCAACCATATAAAGAGTCGTTGGAGACGATCAATTTGGGTTTAGAGGAAGATCCAAAGGAAGTTAAGATCGGAGCATTGCTGCATCTTGACGTAAAGAGCGTGTTGATTGAATTGTTGAAAGAGTATGTAGATATATGTTATCGGTCTTACCAAGACATCTCGGGGTTGGATACTGATATTGCGGAACATTATTTGTCGTTAAAGCCAAAATGCCCGTCAATCAAGCAAAAATTGCGAAGAACTCACCCTGATATGGCAGTATAAATTAAAGAAGAAGTTTAAAAGCAGATTAATGTCAGTTTTCTTGTGACATCAGTGTACCCTCAGTGGAATGCCAATATTGTCCAAGTACAAAAGAAAGACGGAAAAGTTCGCATGTGCGTTGATTATAGAGATTTAAACAAAGCTAGTCCAAAAGATGATTTTCGGTTGCCACATATTGATATGTTGGTTGATAGTACAACAAAATTCAAAGTATTCTTGTTCATGGATGGATTTTCCAGATATAATAAAATTAGAATGGCTCCCGAGGACATGGAAAAAATAACGTTTATCACACCCTGGGGAACATTCTATTACAAAGTGATGCCCTTGGGTTGAAGAACGCTAGTGCAACGTACCAGAGGGCTATGACAACCCTATTCCATGATCTGATGCACAAGGAAATTGAGGTATACATTGATGATATAATTGCTAAGTCCCACACTGAAGAAGGGCATATATAATATTTTTTGAAATTGTTTCAGCATTTGAGGAAGTATAGTCTTCGCTTAAATCCAAATAAATGCACCTTTGTTGTTCGATCAGGGAAATTGTTAGGTTTCATTGTCAGCTAAAAAGGGATTGAAGTTGACCCTGATAAAGTCAAAGCAATTCAAGAAATGCCAGCTCTAAGAACTAAAAAGCAAGTTAGAGGCTTCCCCGGGCGGTTGAATTACATTTCCATATTTATTTCCCATATGACTGCAAAGTGTGAGCCGATCTTTAAGATGTTAAAGAAAGATCAAGGTTGTGTACGGACAGATGATTTCCAAAGGCATTTGAAAGTATTAAAGAGTATCTACTTGAGCCTTCTATCTTCCTCCCACCCGTTTAAAGAAGACCATTGATTATGTATCTGACAGTGTTAGATAATTCTATGGGTTGTATTTTGGGACAACAAGATGAATCAGGGAAAAAGGAATATGCCATTTATTATATCAGCAAAACTTTTACTGACTGTGAGTCGCGGTATTCTATGCTGGAAAGGCATGTTATGCACTGGCATGGGCGTTAAAGAGGTTGCGGAAATATATGTTGAATCATACTACTTGGTTGATTTCCAAAATGTATCCAATTAAGTAAATTTTTTGAAAAGCCTTCTCTTAATGGGAGAATTGCCCGTTGGCAGATGTTATTGTCTGAATATGATATTGAATACCATACTCAGAAGGCTATAAAAGGCAGTATGTTGGCGGATTATCTTGCTCACCAACAGGTTGATGGTTATCAGTTTATTAAAATTATTTCCATGATGAGGATGTTATGTTTCTGAAGGTGAAAGATTATGATGAACCGTTGCCTGAGGAAGGTCCTGATCTTGAATCTTGTTGGGGCATGATGTTTGATGGAGCTGTGAATACTTATGGGAAAGGAATTGGTGATGTGATGCCACTCCTCATGGATTGTATATCCCATTTACTGCAAGGTTGGAATTTAATTGCACCAATAACATGGCAGAGTATGAAGCTTGTATCATGGGTCTCGAAGAGGCTATTGATCTCATAATCAAAATCCTAGATGTGTATGGTGATTCAGCTTTGGTAATAAATCAGATTAAAGGAAAGTGGGATACTCGTCACCCAGGCTTGATTCCCTACAAAGACTATGCTAGAAGATTATTACCTTTCTTTAATAAAGTTGAATTCCATCATATTCCCAGAGATGAAAATCAGATGGCAGATGCTTTGGCCACTCTGGCTTCTATGTATCAAGTGAATACTTGGAACGATGTGCCTCGTATCATAATACTATGTCTGGATAGGCTGGCTCATGTGTTTGCAACAGAGGAAACGTCAGATAAAAAACCTTGGTATTATGATATCAAGCATTTTCTCCAGACTCAGGAATACCTGATTGGTGCGTCAAACAAAGATAGAAAGACATTGAAAAGGTTGGCAGGAAGCTTCTTCCTTAATGAAGATATGCTATACCAAAGAAATTATGACATGGTCCTGCTCAGATGTGTGGATAGACACAAAGCAGACATGTTGATGCATGAGATCCATGAAGGCTCCTTTGGCCCTCATGCTAATGGATATTCGATGGAAAAGAAGATGCTTAAGGCAGGTTACTATTGGCTGACAATGGAATCTGACTGTTACAAATTTGCAAAGAAATTCCATAAGTGCCAGATTTACACTGTGTTGGGTGAATATTTCGACATTTGATGAAAGTTATTTGAGAAAATCATGTTGTAAAGTATGACATGAAACTTGGCCTTATAAAGTTATTTTATAAAGTTCATTCTTATAGTTCGATATGTAGAAGTGCAAATCAGAGTCAAAAGAATATTTCAAGATATGTGAAGATTGCTTTGACAGTCACGTTAGATGAATTCAAAGCTTCGAGCGGGAATAGTTTGAAATTTAAACTAACGCATTTCCTCTAGGAGGACGCGTGGAAGAGCCAGAATGCATGTGTTTGAAAATGTCAAATGTGGCATGATCTCATAGAAAGACCGTTAGGGTCGAATCAATATAAATAGGAGTCTTAGGTGTTGGGATTTAAGGGTGTTCACATTGTATACAAATCATTTTATACTCAAATTATCGGAGAGAGAGAGAAAAGATTTTGCTGATAATGTATGCGTAAGAACACCATCAATTTATTTAGACTCCTTTTCTCAATACAAAGTTACTTTAATCATTTTCTTATTCCTTTTCGTTTCCATTCAAGTGTTTAACAAATTTTGTTGAACTTTCTTTATTAGCATTATCTTTACATTCTTGCAAATATCCATATCATTTCCTTTAAAGTTATATAGGATTTACAGTCAAACTTTAATGTCTTAAGATAATCATAATTACATAGAAAGATCTTGTTATTATTCATATAATGTCAAACTTCAAATCAAATTATAAGAAACACTAAGACACATGTCTTAGGATCAATCTAGTCGATCATGTAAGTTACCAAAACATAGAGTTTGGAAGACTAGTGGTTATTTGTCAGAAATCACTAGTAAATAAATTGGCACGCCCAATGGGACAATGTCGAAGTGTTTAAGTTACATTGCTTGTGTTCTTTTAATTTGGGTCTTTATAGTTTCTTTTATGAACTTATTATTGCAATTAGTATATGAACCTTATGAGTGGTAATATAACTAACAATAACCAATCAATACCCAAAAGAAAATAGACCAGAAAAATGGTTAACAATACCAATAGTGGAGGAGGAAAAAATCCTCCACAGAGATCAGGCACAATCGTGTCCACATTTATAGGATCCATGGCTACAAAAAGTTCTATACTTGGGTCCACAGGGCACATACCCCTGAGAAATTCAACAACCATGCCTATCTCTGCAAGCATGATAGAGATCCCTTCAAATACTCAAATTGGCCATGTATTGACATATGTTGGAAATCAGACTCAACCTACAACCCCTAGGCCACCAGGGCTTGAGAGTTTTGGGCCTTGGAGGGAGCAACCCCAATTTTTGGATGCCAACTTCCTTTATGTTAGGATTACACAATAATACTGTAATACGGTGGCAGAAGCGACTGTTATACTGATTTTGCGTTTGTGTTTGCAAATGTTGCCGTAAGCAAGAGTCGCCACTGACTTTTCTTTTATCCAACAAAGGAAAGGGTGAAAAGAACAGAAAAAGACCTTTCGAGAGTTTTCTGAGTAAGGGGTAGGTTATGGAAAGGGAAGGTGTTAGCACCCTTTCCATCCGTAGTTATCTACGGGCTCTTAGATGCTTAGCTCAATTTGAAAGACCTTGTGCTTTGTGTGTTTTGAAAAGTGTTTTTGAAATTCCAGTAGTAAGGCGATTTTCTTTATGATAAATCTTGTATCAGTCCTCAAGAGTGTTGATAAAGCGTTTTGAAAATGTTTTTGAAAGTTGTTTTGTGTAAGTGTGAAATTTTGTTTTGAGCATAGTATCTAGGAACTATCTACTTTTACTCGAAAGGTTGTTCTTTTCATCTTTTCCTTTAGACAAGGCTATCCTACTATTAGTGAGTAGGTAGCCCTAGTCATTGGATGTTTGAGGGATATTCGAAGGGACGTTTATAGTCTCAGAGGCAACTGGGCAAGAAACCTTAGTAACTACCCTGGGGTTTTAAGATCATTTTTACGACGCAAAATCGAGAGGGTCATCGAGGGACTTATGATCTTTAAACCAGAGGGTAGCCACTAAAATCTCTCACGTTTCGAGAGTTGTGATTATTTTCCGAAGGCAACCAAAGTGGGGTAACCTAGAGGTGCACATGTGCAATTGTGTTATATTCAGTTATTTATCTTGTGTTAGCTTTGATAGCATTTTATTTTTAATTCTCTTAGCCATACAATCCTAGTTAGCATACATCTAAGCAGTTAATAATTTACAGTAATAAAAAGTGTGAATATGTAAATTTAACTATTACAAGGCTTCAGGGAGGGGAATCATTACATGTCCAAACTGGGGAATAAAGCAGAAAAAAGTAAATTCCTAGTTAAGTCTATTACATCCTAGTAAGCATATACAATAATATGCAAAAGTGCGAAAGTAAAGGTAAACGCGCGAATTGAAAATACGTCTAAAACGCCTAATAAAAATGAAATCCTTTTGTTTGTTTTTGACCATGGAAAGAAATTTGATTTAAAATCCTAAGTCTATTTATTTTAAAATCAAGAAAAGGTTTAAAATAATTAATCAATTAATTTACAAAATTAATTTAGTTGATAAAATACTAACCTAATATTTTTTTGTGATTTTTTTATCTGATTTTATAATGCTATATAAAAAAATAATTAAAAGAAAAATAAAATGGGCCAGGATAGTAAAGGTAACATGGGGTGTGAATCAGAGTTTTCTGTAGCCAAAATAAAAATAAGCCCAAGCCATGTTGGGATCCTGTGCTATTGGCCATTGAGGGTCCATCATGAGGTGGTACTCCTGGGGCATTGGATCTGATCTCCTTGTCATCCATTCGCTGGATCTTGAAGGCGCATGGGAAGTGTTTGAAACGTAGCACACTGGATCTGTAAGATAATTGTTATAAAAACATAATACACGACCTGAGTATCGAACCCAAGCCCTTTCCACTGCACTTGTTCCCTTTTAGCATCTGAGTTGTTTGTTCATTCGTTGATACAAATAAAATCATGACATTATATTTGTAAAACAAGTCATATATATATATATATATATATATATATATATATATATATATATATATATATATATATATATATATATATATATATATAATTCAAAACCAACACATGCGCGTTGCACAAGATAAAAGGAAAGAGACCCCTGGATTTTGAGATTCGAAGGACTCAGTTTCAAATGCCCTAATAATGGTGTTCTGTTACTTTAGTACTGATTTTCACATGTAACACGTTAAAATAATCACAAACATCATTCATAGCATGGATATACGATCAATATGGATTTAAATTACATATTGAAATGAGTTTGAGATCAAAGGCAAGTTACCAATGGAAGGATTGTATGAGTGATGCTCCTGCATGCGTTGGACCTGCCTAATGCTTGGAAAAGTCTCCTGGAACCTCCAGGGAGTGAGTGGAATGCTTGTTTTGGGGTGAGGAAGCCTGCAAAGTTTGTTTCGATTCTGACAACTTTGTGAAGGTTTGGAGAATTTGGTGTGGTTTTCTGGGGAAGCTTCCTATGCTGTAGGCAATGTTTTTGTGTCTGGACCCTTGATAGGCAATCCTATCTTCTATTTATAGGTGTGTGGTGGTGGAAGAAAATGGCATGAATCAGCCATTAACCATGGATTTGAAAGAAAAATCGAAAGTTTTAAGAAGTTGCCATTTTGAGATATTTTCTACCATTTTGGACTTTGAGTGAACCTGGACAGTATTCCTTTCAACTTTCCACATCTTGATTCTTTTGAATGATCCCAAACTTTATTCTTTTCGATGGCTTTTAGTCCCAATTCAAATGGTTCAAGACCTCGTCATCATGGCTTCTTCGATTGAGTCACTATCTGCCTTAGTTGCTTGATCTGAAAACTATCCAATCAGCCCAATTGAACTCAGCTCTTGTTCCTTTCGATCTCCTTTCCTTCAATCAGACCAATCGAAGCATCACATTTTCATCCTAGCCCGTTGAAGCTTCATTTTGCTCCTTTCAAACACAGTTATGTAGGTGGTTCTTTGATTCCACCTCCCACCCTTTGCATTTGTCTACAAGAAAATCTTTCTTGCTCACTAGTTCACCTTCAATTGGTGAATATAGCTTGTATGTACCAATCGAAGGATAACCTATGAGCATTTAAGAATTTTACTTTGATCATCCAACCTCTTCCTCACCTATTCAGGTACATGCCTGAAACACATTAACCCAAGAACTCTAAGATGACTTATATTGGGCTGATTCATCTCTAACTGTCCTTCGATCACGCCATGTTTGAACATTGCATGTACTTCAAACCATTAGACTTCCATGTTCTTCTTTGGATATGATAAAAGCTTTCGAATTCAAAATATTCTTCTATTCGAAGATCCCATTCGAACAACATGTCAGTCTAAGTGTTCCTTCCTTGTAATGCTTCGAATAGCTTATATATCCATGGTTCAAAAACGAACCCTTCGATGACGCTCTTCCAATCGAAGACTTCATAAAAGTTTTCTCACACTTTCTTTTGAATTATCCTTCCTTCGATCCTAGTTCTTCGTTGGACATCAAATTAGACTGCATACTGTTGTCGAAGCTACTTCGACCCAAAAGCTCTTAAGCATATTTTTAGCTTTCGACCTACACCTTGTTATGTACACTTATTTTCTTTTTCTCAGCAGTTCCATTATGCTGAGGCATATAGGGTGCCCTAGAAATCATTTAAAGCTTCTTGAGAAATTGAGGACCCCAATGAACATGTCTTGATTTAAAATGTGAGGGAAAAATTTGGGGTACAACAGCTGCCTCTATTCAATCTTCTTAAACATGAGGATTTAGATTAGCTTGTATTCCTTTCATGATCTGAAGGTGGAAGATGATTGAACACTAGTGTGCCCGGAAATTTGTGCTCGCATGAAGTAACGCCGTTGGTTGATGATATTAGGAATGGGCTTACAGATGCCATTTGGAGAAGATGACTGAGAGTTGTCGGAGATGGGCTTAAAGATTCCATATAAAGTAGATGCTGACCTTATAAGAGGTCTCTTTATGGGGATTCATGTTCCTGTTGTCTAAGGAGGATTCCACTGGAGAATGTTGATTTCTGTTGTTCTCTTGCTTGAGGAAAATTTTATGGGGAATAGAGTCTAGGAGCTTTAGTTGTCCATGGCTCTACAGAGGAGTTATCTCTAGACTGGAGAGATGAAAGTTAGTTATTTTCTGGTTGAAATCTAGGCTTCGCGGTAACTTACTGGGGAAATGAAGAAGTGAAAAACACAAGAAGGGGGGTTGAATTGTAAAACTGAAAATCAATGCAATGAACACGATATTTTTATCCTGGTTCGTTTGATCTCAAACTACTCCAGTCCACCCGTCAAGGTGATTTCGCCTCTCTCCAACGAGGTCTTAATCCACTATATTCAACTGAATATTACAATCTGCTTTAGCAACTGCTAGAGCCTTCTTGATGCAAACCACAAACCGGTTTGTCAAGGAATCACGTTCTTACAAGGAAGAGAAATCTAGGTGTGTGAATGTTTTCTACAAAACTGTTTATCACAACTGTGATATTACACAACTTAAGCTTATTGAAACTAGATTGCTAAAGATAATTGAGGAATGAAATGTGGAGCTTTTAGCAAACCGAGAAATGAGAAGATGATGAATAGCTTTTAGGCGTGTAATATGATGTAGAGCATTAGCCAATTCAATCTTCATTGTCTTGTTTATATAGCACTGAAATTGTTGAACGTTGGAGCAATAATCTTGATTCAATGCCAATAACAAACTTTCCTTATTAAGCAGATCTTGTTTGGAATGATGTTGTTGGTAATAATTCGCTTTGAATGCACAGTACCGTTGCTACTTAAAGCGTGTTCTGGCTTTGGCTCATTCTGACTCTGCTTAAGTGCTGATGAACTGATGTTGTCTTTATCAGAGTGTTGAGCGCAGTTCTGTTCATCAAGCTTCAGCATACGCGTGAGTTGTTCTTCTGATTCTGGTATTCGGATATAGCATCTTCTGATGCTGATGTTGATAACCAATATTCTGATGCTGATTAAGTGTACTCTTGCTGATACCTATCAGAGTTTCTGCAAAACAGAAGGTAGTATTTTAGGTAGAAAATAGTTCTTACATGAATCACATAATTAATATATCTTTTCATTTTGTTATCATCAAAACTTAAACTTAGGGTAGTAGATTCAAACTTTGTTCTAACGATCTCCCCCTTTTTGATGATGACAAAAACTAGATATTTTTAATTTAAAATAACGTGAAAAAGTATCAGAGATAACTATATGATAAGATGTATCAGAGTAAGAAGTTATCAAAGATAAGAGATAAAGAGATATCAGAGTTGAGATCGGAGATACTCCCCCTGAATTTATAACTTCCCTTTTTAATTCCAAGAGTTCTTCAGGATCAGATCTTTATTGATTATCTTTGAACATCAGAATATCAGAGCTTTGACTATCAGAAGCTTTAGATCAGAATATCAGAGCTTTATCAGAGCTTTGCTTTGGGTCAGAGTATCAGGACTTTGGTCTTCAGAGTATCAGAGAGCATTCTTGTACCTGTAGACTTAAGCAAAAACAGAGGAAAACATTCAAGTATATCAGAGTTAGAATGTTTGAGACTTTTTTGTCTCAGTAATCCGTTATTGAAAAATATCATTCTTGTTCTCCCCCTTTTTGTCAGCAATCAAAAAGTGTAAGTGAAGTGCTAAAATAATTAGATCAGAAAAACTTGTCATATTAAAATAGTCAGAGCCAGACAAAACAGTACAGAAGATATGCAAAGAAAACATGAAAATAGCATGAATGAAAATCTAAGGTTGGGGAGGAAAGCGTGTGAACAGAGTCTCCAGCATTGCTTTAATCTGATCAGCAGTCTCAGTCTGCTTGTGCACCATGCTGACTACTGTATCTATCTTGCTATCCTGCACATCCATCCTTTCCTTCATCTTCTGATCATTTTCATCCATCCTTTGCTGCAGACGGATATCATTCAGCTTCAGCTCTTCCAGAGTTTGCCTGTCCAAGGAAGCTTGAGAAACATCAGAAGCAGGGAGCTTCTGAGAGCTTTCTGCAACATCTTCAGCTTGACTGGCTTCAGCTTGAATTGTCTGATCTTCTTCTAACTGCACCTTTGAAGCTGGACGCTTCTCAGACCATGGCTCACTATCCAGAAGGAGCACGTCTTCTTTCAGTAGCTGACTTCCAACTTCATTCAGAAGCTTGCTGAAATTCTGATGTGCTTGCTCATAATTGATGTCTTGCAATTTTAGAGCTTCAACACGTACCCAAATTCTGAATCGTGACCAGAGCTGGTCAGAGGCAGCTGGATCAATCATTCCAGGACAGACTTGCTTTAGAGAAGCAATCCACTACTGCAGACCTGTTTCAAAATTCATAATGCTAGAGCCAACATCTGGCTGTTTTGGTTTTGGAATGGCTATTTTATTTTTCAGATCAGCAAGACGGTCAAGGATTGTTAAATCTATGAAGGTCCTACTGGGGTCTTCTGTGGTTTGTTTGGGAGCTGTTTGTTTGGGAGATGGAGTGGGAGAATCAGAAATAATGATTGGACTATTTGGGGTTTTTGGAGTATTTGATGGGGTAGATTCTGGCGAGGATGGCAGCTGGGCCATGGTTACTGTTGTTCTACATGGCAGCTGGATTGCCAGAGGTTGTGGCTCAGAGGATTGAGGAGAATGAGGTTCAGGGGATGGAGGAGAAGGAGTTTCAGAATGATGAAACTCAGGTTGAGGTGATGGTTGAGGTGATGGTGGATGAATTTCTGGTTGAGGAGAGGGAGAAGGAATTGCCGGTTGTGGAGAAGGAGGAGGAATTTCTGGTTGTTCAGGAATATGTGGTTCTTCTGGAATGGGTGAGAGAGGATGTTCTGGTTGAGGAGATTTGATAATATCTGGTTCAGTGTTAGGATTATTGGGAAGGTGATCAGAAGCACGTTGATCAATGTCAGACAGAACTTTGTCAAGTGTTGATGTTGTTGAAGTTGTTGGTTTGGGATGTTTGGTGCGGGGTCTTCTGAGTTGTAGTGCCTCAGAAGGGTCATCTTCTGGTTCGGTTTCATCTATTGTTGGGATGGGGATTGGGATTGATGTTGGAATAGCAGAAGAATTTAAAACAGAAGCAGCAGATAAATTACCTCTTTTCTTGGGTGTCTGCTGGGATGTTCCTTCTGAAGGGGCCTTCCTTTTCTTCGTCTTCTTCAGTGTAACTTCTGGTTGAGGTTGGTGCAGATCTTTGATATTCAGCTTGGGATCTGTACCATCAGCCTTGCACGCGTCCAAGTATCTGAGAACCACCACTGGTTTAGATTCTATCTCAGAAAATAAGGGAAAGTCACTCAGTGGGACTCTTCTGCTGGTGATGTCAGCAGTAGGAGTAACGCTGGGTTCCTTTCTGATATTCTCTATTAACTTCATTTTCTTTAGATTCTTCGCATTTAGAGGCTTGCCAACAGTTGGTTCAATGGTGCTTAACTCTTGAGCTTCTATCAGGTGCTCTATCAGCCTATTCTCAGTCAGAATATCTGATATTAACCTTCCAAAGGGTATCCAATCCCTCTTTGTTCTTTCTTCTTCCCTGGTTTCCTTCACGCTTGTTCTGAGGTGATTAAACAGAAGATGAGCCAAGTTGATTTTTACCTTCTGATTGATAAAATAGATCAGAAACTGCTGATCTATATTTATGTAGTCAGGGGAACTTGTTGGCTTCCTATGATTAAAACACCCCAGAATTATCTTCGCCCAAACTCTGTGGTGATCCTTGAGGTCTCTGATTTTGCTGCTGGGCACCCCAAGGGTGAAAATCTGTTTTGCTATGACACCAATGTCAGAGCATCTTTCAGCCATATCAATACAGCGGACGCCACTGTAACCAATCAACTTTGCTATGTGATCCTCAGTGATCACAATCTTCTTTACCATTATGTAGGAGGTGACTTGATGCGTTGAAGAGGTCGCATGAATCCAAAACTCCTTGACTAACATTGGGAATGTTGGTCCAACCAACCTGTCGAAATATCTCTCCCATTTCTGTGCCCTAACTTCTTCTGTCAAGTCAAAACCATTCTCTTTCAGACTGCCAAAATCAATAATCAGTTCAGATAACACTTCAAGATTCTTCACTGGTGTAAGGAGTGTTCTGAATGGAACTTGGTACTGTTCAGAGGAAGCTTTCTTCTGAGAACCTGCAGAAGCACTGCTAGAGGTTGCCATGTTCACACTTAGGGTTTTTCTGAGAAAACTGAGAAAAAGGGTTTAAGTTTGAAAGAGATGAACACAGAGAAGATGCAGAAAATGTTTGAGAGATTATGAGAAATTGTAAAAAATTAATGTGAGAGGTTAACGTGCTTAAATAGATTTCAGAATATTTTGAAAGTGTAAACGGTTTCAAGAAATAGAAATAAAATCATGATTACGTTTTAAAAAACATGATTACTTTCATTTAATGTTTGCTGATTTTGGGGGATTTGAGAAAGATACTTGAAACGGTTACCAGACATGTGTCTCAATGCACCCAATCAGCGTTTTGCCTTCTCAGAAGCGTGCATGCGTGTTCTGCTTCAGAGATTTGCTGATGATTGGATGACACTTGTTTGATTTAGTGATCAACACGTCTATCCTTGAGCTGAAACGCTCAGATCTTTAAGACTAGCATCTGATACAATCTGCATGTTCTATCTTTCTTAAAAGAGATTGATCAGAAGTTCACAGTAAAACAAATACATTCTGAAGATAAATATATGGAATTAAAACATTTTCACTCTGGGCAGACTTTCATGCTGAGATGTTTCAGAATGAAATTGAACCTATCTTCAGAAAGGGGTTTAGTGAAGATATCAGCCCATTGATGGTCTATATCTATAAATTTTAAGTTCAAAATTCCTTTCTGAATATAGTCCCTAATGAAATGATGTTTTATTTCTATATGCTTAGCTCTAGAATGTAAAATGGGATTCTTACTTAAGCAAATAGAAGAAGTATTGTCACAGAGTATAGGGATGTTACTCTCAAAAATCTGGAAGTCTTCAAGCTGACTTTTCATCCAGAGCATTTGTGTGCTACATCCTGCTGCTGCTATGTACTCAGCTTCTGCTGTTGATAGCGCAATTGTGGATTGCCTTTTGCTGAACCAAGAGATCAGATTTTCTCCCAGAAACTGGCAGCTTCCAGAAGTACTTTTACGCTCTACTCTGTCTCCAGCAAAGTCAGCATCGCAGTAGCCTACTAAACTGTAATTTCTAGATTTTCTATAAAATAAACCCAGATTAGTAGTACCTTTCAGATACTTGAAAATTCGCTTAACAGCTGTTAAGTGAGATTCTCTAGGATCTGATTGGAATCTAGCACAAATACATACACTGAATAATATATCAGGTCTTGAAGCTGTCAGATAAAGGAGAGAACCAATAATACCTCTGTAGACTTTCTATTCTACCTTTTTGCTTACCTCTTCTCTTTCCAGAATGCACGTGGGATGCATTGGAATCTTTGATGGCTTACATTCTGAGAGGTCAAATTTCTTCATAAGATCTCTGATGTATTTGCTCTGATGAATGTAAGTTCCCTCTAGAGTTTGATTGATCTGAATTCCTAGAAAGAATTTCAGTTCCCCCATGAGGCTCATCTCAAATTCTGCCTGCATACACTTAGCAAATTTTCTTCCAAGAGAAGGATTAGTAGAACCAAAAATAATATCATCAACATAAATTTGACAGACTAAGATGTCATTCTTAACTGATTTACAGAATAAGGTAGTGTCCACCTTCCCTCTGGTGAATTCATTTTCTAACAGAAAGTTACTTAGTCTTTCATACCAAGCTCTGGGAGCTTGTTTCAGACCATATAGTGACTTCTTTAGTTTGAAAACATGTTCTGGATGTTTTGTATTTTCAAAACCAGGGGGTTGGTGCACATAAACCTCTTCTTCTATATAACCATTTAAGAATGCACTCTTGACATCCATCTGATACAGAGTGATGCCTCTATTAACAGCAAATAAAATTAAAAGTCTGATAGATTCTAACCTGGCGACTGGAGCAAATGTTTCTGTATAGTCTATCCCCTCTTGCTGACTATAACCTTGTGCAACCAGTCGTGCTTTTTTTCTGATGACTTCACCTTATTCATTTAGCTTGTTTCTGAACACCCATCTAGTTCCAATGACGTTGAATCCTTTTGGTTTGGGAACAAGATCCCATATGTCATTTCTGGTGAATTGATTCAGCTCTTCTTGCATTGCCAGAATCCAGTCGTTGTCCAGAAGTGCTTCATCAATAGAAGAAGGTTCAATCAGAGACACAAGTCCCATGAGAGTTTCTTTAGAGTTTCTGAAGCTTGCTCTTGTTCTGATTGGATCTTCCTTTCTTCCTAAGATAGTTTCTTCTGGGTGATCCAAGCTGCTTCTGGGTAATCTCTTCTGAGGTTGATCAGCAGCTGTTGTAGGATTGCTAGCAGTGCTCCTTTCAGACGTTGAAGGAGTGTCTGTGTTGAGAGCTTCTGATGAATTATCTTCAGAACCTGTAAATTCAATTTCCATACCTGCAAAAACTTCATTCTGCTTTGACTTTTCAGAGTCAAGCTTATCATCAAAACGAACACTGATTGATTCTTCCACAATCTGTGTTTCTGTATTGTATACTTTGTACCCTCTTGAGTGTTCAGAGTATCCTAACATAATACACTTCTGTGCTTTAGAGTCAAACTTGTTCAAATAATTCTTTGTATTTAACATAAAACAGGTACATCCAAATGGATGAAAATATGAAATGTTGGGCTTTCTGTTCTTCCACAATTCATATGGAGTCTTTTCCAGAATAGGTCTTATTGAGATTCTATTCTGAATGTAGCACGCTGTGTTTATTGCCTCTGTCCAGAAGATCTTAGCAACGTTTGTCTCATTGATCATGGTTCTGGCCATTTCTTGCAATGTTCTGTTCTTTCGTTCTACAACTCCATTTTGTTGGGGAGTTCTAGGACAGGAGAAATCATGCAGAATGCCTCTGTCATTAAAGAATGACTCAAAATCTTTGTTTTCAAACTCTCCACCATGATCACTTCAGACTTTAACGATTCTAAGATCCTTTTCATTCTGAACTTGGTTATAGAAGGTAACAAACACAGAGTGTGACTCGTCCTTGTGTCTTAAGAACTTTACCCATGTCCATCTGCTATAGTCATCTACGATTACTAACCCATACTTCTTGCCACTGACTGAAGCAGTTTTAACTGGTCCAAATAAGTCAATGTGCAGAAGTTCTAATGGCTTAGAGGTAGAAACAACATTTTTAGATTTAAAAGAAGGTTTTGCAAACTTGCCTTTCTGACATGCTTCACACAGAGCATCTGAATTGAACTTCAAATTAGGAAGTCCTCTGACCAGATTGAGTTTGTTAATCTGAGATATTTTTCTCATACTAACATGCCCCAATCTTCTGTGCCAGATCCACTGCTCGTTGTTAACAGACAGAAGACACTTTACATTCTGACTTTTCAGTTCAGAAAGTTTGATTTTGTAAATGTTGTTTTTCCTCTTTCCATTAAACAGGATAGTCCCATCTTTCTGACTAACAGCTTTACATGATTTTTGATTAAAGATTATATCATAACCGTTATCACTTAATTGACTTATGGATAACAGATTATGCATTAATCCATCTACTAGCAGAACATTATTAATAGAGGGAAGATTTCCATTACCTACAGTTCCAGAGCCAATTATCTTTCCCCTCTGATTGCCTCCAAAGCCAACGTGGCCTCCAGACTTAAGTTCCAGGCTTTGGAACATATGTCTTCTTCCCGTCATGTGTCGCGAGCAGCCAGAGTACAGGTACCATGACTGGTGTTTCTGATTTGCTGCTAAAGATATCTGCAACATGTATTATTTTATCCTTAGGTACCCAGATTTTCTTGGGTCCTGATTTGTTAGATTTACCAAAACTCTGGTTGAATTTTGGTTTCACAGAATACTTACTGCTAGTGTATTTAATATCATGTGTGTGACCATACACAAAATGTGAATTCAGAGGAGTGTGTTTAATGGTTAAATCCATGACATTCTTTGGTGTAGGAACCTTACCTTGGTATCCTATTCCCTTCCTGCCGTTTCTGCTAACTCCATAGATCATTGAAGCCATTTTGCTTCTATCTATGCTTTTAGCAAGGAACTTCTGGAAACTGTGATCATACTCCTGGATGATCTCATCAGCGTTGCTGGGAGTTTCAGAAATTGGTTCCTTCTAAGAGTTTTGTAAAGTATTTTCTAATTTTGAAATTTTATTTCTCAGCTCAGAATTCTCCAATTTAAGACTCTCAGCCTTATTAGAGTCAGATTCAAGATTCCTTTTCAGGTTTCTGAATTTAACTCTAATCTGCTGATACCTTTCCAGAATTTCATTAAGGCTTTCAGCAAGTTCAGCCTTGGTAAAATTAACTGCAAAGTCAGGAAATACCTCTTCTGTGTCTGATTCTGAGTCTGATTCAGAAGCTTCACTATCTTCTGAAATGTTAGCCATGAGAGCTATGTTGGCTCTCTCATCATCTGATTCTGAGTCAGCTTCAGACGAGTCAGAGTCATCCCATGTGGCCATGAGGCTTTTCTTCTTTTCTCTTCCAAACTTCTTTTTGGGCTTTTCCCTCTGAAGCTTTGGGCAGTCACTCTTGTAGTGTCCTTGCTCATTGCACTCATAGCAGATGATGTCCTTGGTGTTTGGCTTTCTGCTTCCTGAGGAGCCTTCAGATCTTCTGTATCTAGAGGAAGAATTTGTCCTTCTGTATCTGGAAGAAGACTCGTTCTGATCAGATCTTCTGGGATTCCTGAACTTCCTTTGCCTCTGCTTCCACAGTTGATTCACTCTTCTGGAGAGGAGGGAGAGTTCGTCTTCTTCTGATGAGGATCCATCAGATGTTTCTTCAACTGCCTGCAAAACTTTAGACTCAGATTTTTTGTTAGATTTTAATGCTAAAGGCTTACCTTGCTTCTGGGGTTCATCAGCTTCTAGCTCTATCTCATGACGTCTGAGGGAGATGATAAGTTCCTCCAGAGAAATTTTGTTGAGATCTTTTGCTAGCTTTAGAGCTGTGACCATTGGCCTCCACT
The DNA here is from genome assembly GCA_948472305.1 of Vicia faba. Lineage (NCBI taxonomy): Eukaryota > Viridiplantae > Streptophyta > Magnoliopsida > Fabales > Fabaceae > Vicia > Vicia faba. The sequence continues at coordinate 893,245,305 of OX451740.1, forward strand.
GCTTTGGTAAGCTTCTGATGATTTTCTTGACGTGATCAGCAGTAGAGTAACCTTTGTCCAGAACCTTGAGACCAGCTACCAGAATCTGGAATCTTGAGAACATTGTTTCAATGGATTCACTTTCTTCCATTTTGAATGCCTCATACTTCTGAATGAGCGCCTGAGCTTTAGTTTCTTTATCCTGAACGTTGCCCTCATGCGTCATTCTGAGTGAGTCAAACATGTTCTTTGATGTGTCTCTGTTGGAGATCTTTTCATATTCAGCATACGAGATGGCGCTGAGAAGGATGGTTCTGGCCTTGTGGTGATTCTTGAAGTCACGCTTTTGTTGGTCAGACATTGTTTTCCTATCAATCTTCTGACCGTTAGAATTCACAGGGTGCGTGTATCCATCTGTCACCATGTCCCACAGATCAGCATCACGTGCCAGAAAGAAGCTTTCAATTCTGTCTTTCCAGTAATCAAAATTTTCTCCATCAAAGACTGGAGGTTTGCCGCTGAATCTGTCTCTGTCCTCATGGTTGTCATTGCTGGTGTGAGAATAAGTTCCTGCCATTGTGTTTTTCTGACGCTGGATCTTGTACTGACACGGTTAAGTGTTTTAGCTCAGAACCAGGGGCTCTGATGCCAATTGAAGAAGTGAAAAACACAAGAAGGGGGTTGAATTGTAAAACTGAAAATCAATGCAATGAACACAATATTTTTATCCTGGTTCGTTTGATCTCAAACTACTCCAGTCCACCCGTCAAGGTGATTTCGCCTCTCTCCAACGAGGTCTTAATCCACTATATTCAACTGAATATTACAATCTGCTTTAGCAATTGCTAGAGCCTTCTTGATGCAAACCACAAACCTGTTTGTCAAGGAATCACGTTCTTACAAGGAAGAGAAATCTAGGTGTGTGAATGTTTTCTACAAAACTGTTTATCACAACTGTGATATTACACAACTTAAGCTTATTGAAACTAGATTGCTAAAGATAATTGAGTAATGAAATGTGGAGCTTTTAGCAAACTGAGAAATGAGAAGATGATGAATAGCTTTTAGGCGTGTAATATGATGTAGAGCATTAGCCAATTCAATCTTCATTGTCTTGTTTATATAGCACTGAAATTGTTGAACGTTGGAGCAATAATCTTGATTCAATGCCAATAACAAACTTTCCTTATTAAGCAGATCTTGTCTGGAATGATGTCGTTGGTAATAATTCGCTTTGAATGCACAGTACCGTTGCTACTTAAAGCGTGTTCTGGCTTTGGCTCATTCTGACTTTGCTTAAGTGCTGATGAACTGATGTTGTCTTTATCAGAGTGTTGAGCGCAGTTCTGTTCATCAAGCTTCAGCATACGCGTGAGTTGTTCTTCTGATTCTGGTATTCTGATATAGCATCTTCTGATGCTGATGTTGATAACCAATATTCTGATGCTGATTAAGTGTACTCTTGCTGATACCTATCAGAGTTTCTGCAAAACAGAAGGTAATATTTTAGGTAGCAAATAGTTCTTACATGAATCACATAATTAATATATCTTTTCATTTTGTTATCATCAAAACTTAAACTTAGGGTAGTAGATTCAAACTTTGTTCTAACAGGAAATGCAATTAAGTGTCATCTGGGAATATATTAGAAGGAGATTGTGTAGCGCTGCTTCAGGATGAGTCCGTGTTAAACTTCATCTGGAGATATATGAGAAGGAGCCTGTGCAGGGCTACTTCAGGATGAGTCCATGTGAAACTGCATCTGAAAATTGCGAGAAGGAACCCGTGTAAGATTGCTTCAGGATGAGCCCGTGTAAAGCTGCATCTAAAGATCATGAGATGGAATCCGTGTAAGATTGCTTCAGGATGAGCCCGTGTAAATCTGCATCTCAGGAGGAGAAGGGATCCGTGTAAGATTGCTTTAGGATGAGCGTGTGTAAAGCTGCATCTGGAGGTCATGAGAAGGAACCGGTGTAAGATTACTTCGTCTGGTTGTGTAGATAGTCACCCCGTCCTGTTTCAGGAATTGATCCATAATCAGCTGTTCACAGATAGTTTCCATGTATTATTTCAGGAATTAATCTGGAACTTGCTTTTGTTGGTTGTTGAGATAGTTGTCCTGGCTTGTTTCAAGAATTAATCTCTAACCTAAAAGAAAGAAAGATAGTTTCCCCATCTTGTTTTGGGAGTTAATCTTCAATTTGCTCATGTAGATAGTTGTCTTGTCTTTTTTCAGGTATTAATCTATAATCAGTTGTTCACAGATAGTTGTTCTGTCTTGTTTCAGGTATTAATCTGGAACTTCATTTTGTTGGTCGTTGAGATAGTTGCCCTGGCTTGTTTCAGGGATTAATCTCTGACCTATTTGAGAAAGAAAAATAGTTTCCCCGTCTTGTTTCGGGTGTTAATCTTCAATATGTTCATGTAGATAGTTGTCCTGTCTTGTTTCAGGTATTAATCTACAATCAGTTGTTCACAGATAGTTATCCTATCTTGTTTCAGGTATTAATTTGGGACTTGTTTTTTTGTTGGTCGTAGAGATAGTTTCTCTGGCTTGTTTCAGGAATTAATCTATGACCTAGTCTTGTAGATAGTCTCCCCATCTTGTTTCGGGAATTGATCTATAGTAAGTCATTCACAAATAGTTGCCATGTCTGGTTTCAAGAATTAATCTGGAACTGTTGAAAATTAGTGATGATATTTGTCTGCTTGCGAACTTTCTTGAAAAAGGTAAAAGTCAGTTGTATGCAAAGTCATGATGCATGAAATGCATTAGGTAATGATGTTCTCAAAATAAATGAGATTGTGATATATGCATTTGTGCTGCATATTCTATGACGCTCGTAAAATGATGTATGAATGCAATGTATGAACGTATCAGTTGTTCTATTACAGTGTTATTGAACTAAGGAAAATAAATCCCTGATTGTTGTTGGGGATGAAGAATGTAAGTCTTCAAATTTTGTTGAAGTTTAAATGCTGGGAGACGAATTTCCATTGTTAGAGAAATAAACTTTGTTGGGGAAGGGAAACTCCGTAATCCGCTTGGTGATTTTTATGAAACCTTGTTAGGAAACCCAAGAAGCTTGTGAACCAGGATAGGGAATTATTTAAGATGTCAGGGAAATAATTGGAGATTCTTGCTCTGCCGGGGATATCAGAAACTTTGACATTGTTAGGCTGTAAAATAAGGATATGGTAGTGACTTTATAGTAGGATGTCTCCGCCTCTGTACCTGCTGGAGAAAGTATATGCAGGGACTTGCAGATGGCCTTTTTTAGACATCATCCCGTTTCTTAAAGCCATTAGTAATTGTCTCTCTGATTTGTATGCGTGTATTTGTAAACGGTAATCACATTCAAATGCATATGTTCAAAATTAATCACTGGACTTTTTTGTAAACAAAACAGAAAAATAAAAAAACCAAAAGTTTTGCACTTTCAAAGAAATAGCTTTGTATTAATTTGAAGATGTTTTGCCTATAATAGACGTTTTTGTACAAGGAGACGGTCATCTTAGTGAGAGATTTCTGTCGTAAAAAATGAAAACTATACAGAAATAGTATACAAAGAAAAACAGGTATGTGACATGATCCCATTGGGTTCCCATTCTGCTATTGCCTTTATGTCTTTGAGCGTCTCATCTCTTTGTTGCTTGTCTGAAGCTGACTGGATTGATCAGTACCATTTGAACTTGACACTTGCTATCGAAGTATGTCTATAAGGTGATCCAACGGGACATAGTTGTACGCTTTAAGTCCACCGGGATACCCTTTTTCTCCCAAGCCGTCTTTTCAGGTTTTTAACTTGCCGGGTGTACAGATTTTTCCATATGTATATCCCTAAAATTTTTCCCGAACCCTTTTGGTTTGCAGGGATGCCCTTATTTTTTCCTAGGCCAATCGACCTAGCGGGTCTTTGCTTACGCGTAGTATCTTTTAACTATGTCCGCGTTTACAGGGTGCAGAAGGTCGTCACCTTCTGTTGTACCCCAAAATTTGCCCTCCCATATTCTTCAAGATTTGGCAAGATCAAGCTTCAAAATCCCTCAAGGGTTGCACAGTCCAATTGCCTCCTAACACAGTCAAGATTAGGGTTTTGGTTCTTGCAAAGAAATTGAGGTTTTTAAGGGTCCAATCAAGTCCCATATGCCTATATACATTGTCAAGCATCTATATGTCAAGTTTCAAGACTCACAGCATCAAGTTGCACAGTCAAAAGCCCTAATTGCTTCACAGTCAACTGCAGGGGTAAAATGGTCATTTGACAGTCAAAAGTCAAAAAAATTTATCAACATCTTATTTTGAAGCCACAATCATCATTTGATCAATTCTTGATCATGATTTCTCAAGCATGGCTCAAAAAGCCTCAAGATGCAAAAGTTTCTATTTTTGGACAGCTGAAAAGTCAACTGTAACTTGACCAAGGCATAACTTTTTCATGGTTCATCATAAAACTCCCATCCAATGCTCATTTTGAAGGGGATGACATTTCCTACAACTCATCTTCACATTACAAGTCTAAGAAATGCTCTCACAAAAAGTTATCAATTTCTACATTATAGGTCATTTTCAAAAGTCAACAAAAAGGCACTTTAAGTCAAAGACCATAACTTGAGATTGGTGAATCAAAATGACATGGGACCAAAGGAATTGGTTAGAGGACTCAAAGACCTTTCCAAAATGTCCAAGAACATGTTCATAGCTTCAAAATTGAGCAAGATATGCATTGATGAAGTTGGGAAATTTTTGGGAACTTTCAAAAGTTCACTTTGCCTAAAACACTTCAATTTTGCTAATGGGCCTCAAATTCCTTCTTGAAACTTTACCCAAAGCCTATGCACGACCCATTGAGCTTAAAATGATTTATTTTCTTATTTTTAATTAATTAATTGAATTTTTATTATTATTAATTCATTTAATTGGTTTTAATTGTAGAAAAATATCAAAGCATGGTTGTCAAATCTTTTTATGAAGCAAATACACTCCACACATGCTAAAGATCTCGTGCATCACTCAAGGGGACAAGATCTCCCAAATTGGCAAGGTTTTCATTGAAAAAAGATTGGAAATTATATGATTGAAAATCAAAGATTGAAAACTTAAATTCATGGACTTTTGGGCCAAGGTTTTAACCTAATTTTGTTCCAATACAAATGCAAGAGCTAACCCTAAAGCTAGACACGCACAATTGCTGCTGAAACCATACAACCAAATTGCAAAAAACTCAAGAAAATTGTGAAACTGAAATCCTATTTGCAGGTGGATTCAAGGCCTAAAAGTGATTCAAACATATTTCCTGAGTCTCCAGGAAGCTATTACCATCAAGAGCAAGCTCTCATACCCAAGGAAACGGTAAAACAGAGTCACGATTTGACCAAATATTCCCATAATCAAAATCCCATTTTTATGCATTATTGACATGTTTTGCTTATTGATTTGTATTGCTTACATCTTCCTGAAGCTTTTGATATAGTTTAATTGTGCTAAAACTGCCTGAATCAAAATCCACCATGGATAAAATCTAGGGTTTAGAAGCTTGAAAATTAGGGCTTTCTTATTGAGGAAAAATCAGGCCTTGAGACATATACCATTAAACTCAGAAGCTCAAGACGAATTGAATGAAATCATCGCGCCTTTTTTATATTACCCCTAACTCTATTCGCTATTTTTCACTGTTATAGTTAGTGGGGGTTTAAAACCCCCGCTATCTTGTTTTATATTTTGCAGAAGAAAGAAGAAGACGAAGGGCGTGGCATCTCTTGGTTGGTGAATTCAAATCTGCGCGCGTTTTCCAGCAGGGTTATTGCTTTTCATATAATATTTTTATTGGTCATTATGTTTACAAACGCGTTTGAATGGCGTAGTGGTTGGAGACATTGTTGGCAAGCGCTGGGACCTGGGTTCGATTCCCAGGTCCCCCATATAATTCTTTCTATTTTTTCACAAAGCGTTCACATGCAGTGTTCATTCAAAGGTCCATCATGCACTCTCACGCCTAAGCCTGCCAAGTGGCCAAGAGATCCATCCAGTGGCCAGGAGATGGAGTCTATGGTGTGTTCCAGATAGCGCGCATGCACATGATTCCTGAAAGTCAACCAGGCTTGGTCTTCAATGGGCCAGAATTTCTCACATAAACCTCCACTTTGGGCCATCTAACCCCCTTGGTTTGCATGTTTTAATTTTATTTTCTTTTCTTTTCTAATTCTTTTAATTGTTTTAATTATTTTTATTAATTCACTATAAATTAATTTTTCACAATAAAATCAGAAAATAAAAATTGTAAATATATATTTAATTATTTATTAAATTTCATCATAAACCTATTTTTTGTAAATAAATACTAATAATCAAATTAGCTTAATTTAGGTTTTAATTTTAACCCTTTTTCTTAATAAATAAAAATCATATAGAATTACGTTTTGACACTTTTTAATCATGTTCTTAATTAATTATTATTATCATTATTTACTACTATTATTTTTGTACATAAACATGTAAATTAATTAATCAGTTTAAATTAGGTCAACTTTGACGTTTTTATTAATAATTAAAATAATCTAGAATTAGGTTTGTTTACTAACTTTTAAATTCTTTTTCTTATTTTCGTAATAAAAACAAAAACATAAAAAAAACTTTATTTTCTATAATTAAATAATTAGGTCTTAATTTTATTTAATTTCTCAAAAGGGTCCAAAACCCTCGGACGTTCAGTTTAATTTATTCGCGCACTATTTTCTTATTTGATTATTATGTAACTGTTCCAGGATGTAATAGTAATTAGGTTTATTGCTTTTCTACTTTCCGCATCTTTATCAAAAACGGGTCTTTGTTTTTTGGCGATGTATAGACCCACGCCTTGTAATAGCGTAGCTTTTATCTTTCCGTATTTCCTTTTCCGCACTCCTAACTGCTAAATTGCATGAAAGAATGTATGGTAATTAAAAACAACTCGTAGCTCACAATTCCATGATCAAAGATAAATGTTAACATGAAAACAACACACAATGTACACACCACTTCTAGGGTACGCTTCACTCGTTGCCTCGAAACGTGGTCGTCAAGTATAGGATGTTTTAGTGGTCGCTCTGATGTCTAAGATCCAGTTGCCTCGAAACGGTTGCCTCGGATAAAAGGATCTAGGACATTAGGGTTACTTCTAAGGTATCCTACCATTGCTTTGGTGACCACACTGTCCCTCAATCGAATTGACTCGAACACCTCCAACGGTGGTGCTACCTACCTCTCAATGGTGGGATGGCACTACCTTAAGGACTTTTACACAGCCTAATTCCTTAGGGTAGGTAGATGACTCATGGATACTTGCTCTCTTCAAAAACAAACAAAAATCTTTTCACACTGACACTTTCAAAAGCTTTCAAAATAAATTTTTCAAACACTCTTGAGGACAGATACAAGAGTCACTCAGAAATCTTTCAATGAAACTTTTTCAAACCCACACACACTTGAAAAGCAAACAAATTTTTGAAAACATAAGAGCAAGTACCTAAGAGCCCATGGATAACCATGGATAGAAAGGGTGCTAACACCTTCCCTTTCTATAAATCTACCTCCCGAACCGAGAGACATTCTCGAAAAGGAATTTTGCTGTGCTTTTGTCCTTTCCATGTTGGAGAACATAAAAGACGGTGGCGACTCTTGCTTACCGCGACATTTCGCGAAACTAACTAAAAACAGTCAGTTCTATTTCCACCGATCACAGAACTGGAGACTCTGCTAGGGATACTTAAAGTGAGGTGTACCTTAGGATAGATCATACTTATGTTTTCAATTGAATGTTTTGTTTGCTTTATTATTATGGGCATTGTCTTGGAGTTTCATAGATCCTAACCCGGATCTGGGGATACCCTTTTAGTTAGCATAAGCTGTGAGGGACCTGTCCGGCGTAGACCGACACGGGTGAAGCAGTGGCTACGTTGGTGTGGCACCTTGGTCTGTACCGATATCCCTTGTGTCGCAACGAGGAGAATATGGGTCTTCTGAGGAGTCATTAAGCACCAACCGACCTTAGAACCCTAATTTGACCCAACTTGGCCATAGAACAGTAGCAGTATGCTACACCCATTGAGGCTAAACTCTCGCGATGGTTCTGGCCGCAAGAAAAGATTGCGATGCTGGAGTTATGACCGATTGAGGGTAGTCAGTGATATTGGGATCCTCTAGAACCCGATTACTTTTTGATAGGACAGGTCTTAACCAACAAACTTCAAGAGGGTAGTACCCCAAACTTCATGCTGGCCTAAACCCTAAGGGCTGTCTTGTGTGACTGGTGTGCCTTATCATGTTTGCCTTTGTGAATATTTGTGGTGTTCTTTATCATGACATCATACCATCATAGACATTGCATGCATCCTGCATAATGACTGACCCATTTCAAAGACAAGAGGGTTTCATCTTTGCTCTGTTTTGTAGGACATCATGATGCCTGTGCGAAGGAAAACTATCCGGTTCAATTTTGTTCACCCACCTGAGTTGCTTGAAGAATTGGTTAGCAGAATTCCAAACACCACTTCCTTCATCCAGAGGCATGGTTCTCTTCTCGGTTTAGTCACTGCAAAATGGGACCAACAACTGATGAGTGTCCTGACCTAGTTTTATGATCCCTTGTACAATTGCTTCACCTTTCAAGACTTCCAGCTGGTCCCTACCCTGGAAGAATTCTCTGATTTTCTTGGCATCCCTATCTTGGATCAGACTCCCTTCACTGGTTGGGAAAAGACTCTTAGGCTTGAGGAGATTGCTGCAGCCCTCCCTTTGACCACCAAGGAGGTAATGGACAACTGGGTGACTAGAAGCAGAGTTAAGGGTTTCTTGGCCAAGTTTCTGATCGGTCAAGCTAACAGTTTCTGGAATGACTTAGACTTCAGGGCGTACGAGGACATTCTGGCTCTCTTAATCTATGGTCTGGTTCTATTTCCAAATCCTGATAACTTTGTTAACGTCATTGCCATAAGGATCTTCATGTCTTGGAACCCTGTGCCCACTCTCTTGGGTGATATCCTGCAACAACTCTATGCTCGTACTGCCCGAAGACGAGGAACTCTGTGGTGTTGTACTCCTTTGTTAGTGAGGTGGTTTATTTCTCACCTCCCTAAGTTCGTGCTGAAGAACAAAGAAGGAAGAGGCTGGGCTCATAGGTTAATGTCTCTCACGGACAATGACATCATTTGGACTCTCAGAGGTTTGGTTGAGGTAGCTGTTATTGATCGCTGCGGAGAATATCCTAATGTTCCTTTGATTGGTACCCAAGGAGGAATCTCTTATAATCCATGTCTAGCTCTCCGTCAGTTTGGAAGAGCCAGAAGAGCAGGGCCTCATGAGATGTTGGTGTCTCACATCAGTTTTGAGTTTCAGGTAGATAGTGACAAGCTGCGTCGTAGATTCATCAAGGATTGGGACAAAATTCACAAAGCTGACCCACAAGAGTTGGGTCCGAAGACTTCTCTACCTATGGAATCCTACTACAGATGGGTCCGCATCCGTGCTCAGAAGTTAGGTATGCCATACGAAGCTGTCAGACCCATCATTCTTGAATATCCTGATAGAGACGGGATTCCTCCAACTGTTCTCCATCCTCAGATACCTACTGATGTTGATACACTAAAGAGGTCTTGGGTGCAACTACAAGAAGAACGGGATTCTTATCGGGAAAAGTTCAACGAGCAGGAATTGAAGATCCAAAAGCTGACAAAGCAGTTGGAGAACGAGCGGGCCTTGAATGACTACATCCGTACTGAGAAGAGGAGACCCTGGGATCACTGATGAGCTTTGGATGTTCTTTTACAGTTTTTATTTCCCTTTTCAGTAGTTCCATTTTATGTAACGCCTAAGGGCAATATGTTGAACAATCTAAATTTCAAAATTGAATCTAATAAAGTGCGTTTCCTTTTTGTTTACAAAGTTGAATCCCGATTGTCTTTGAAAACATAAATCATACGCATTCCATTCATCATATGCATCACAGGTACTCTTCTTTTCAGGTTGCTTAATGTTCTTCGTTGTTTATTTCAGCAATCATCATGAATCCTGAATCATCTACTGAGCAATCCATCAAGGCCCTCTAGGCTCAGAACGCCCAGTTCCAAGAGTTGATCATGAGTTTAGCCTAAGGTCAAGAGGAATTGAAGGGTCTGCTGGTAAAGAAGAAGAAGAGAACTGTACTATTCAACACTGGCCGGAGGTTTGGCAACACACTGTAAAATGAGGCTGATCAAGCTGGTTCTTCTGTAGGGAAAGGCAGTCCCCAAGGGGGAAGGGTTCCTAGTCCTGTGGTCTCTGACAACGAGACGGATTTCAATAAAGAGCAGTACCCTCCCGCTGAAGACAGGTACAAGCAGTTAGAGGATCGTCTGAGCGCCATGGAAATTCAACAAGTGTCTGGGTTGGATTTTGGAGACCTGGGTTTATCTTCTGGGGTGGTAATCCCACATAAGTTCAAGACACCATCTTTCGCAAAGTATGACGGGGCTTCCTGCCCTAAGCTACATCTCAGATCTTATGTTCGGAAGATCCAACCATATATTGTGGACAAGAACTTATGGATCCATTTCTTCCAGGAGAGTCTTTCAGGGACTCATCTCGAATGGTTCTATCAGCTGGATGGAATCAAGATTCGTAACTAGGAGGACTTGGCTACTGCTTTTTACAAGCAGTATCAGTACAATGCCGACCTCGCTCCTACACGTATCCAACTCCAGGGTATGTCGCTGGGATCGGGAGAAGGTTTTAAAGAGTACGCGCAGAAGTGGAGGGACCTGGCTGGCAGGGTGCAGCCACCGTTAACCGACCGTGAACTCGTGGACATGTTCTTGGGGACCCTATCTGGTCCATTCTTCAATCATCTCATTGGCAATTCTTCTGCAGGGTTTACAGACCTCATTCTGACCGGTGAGAGGATAGAAGCTGGTATGAAATCAGGGAAGACACAGAAAGGTGCATCCTCAAGTTCTGAAAAGAAGCCTTTCAAGAAGGAAGCCAGTGCTGTGTATGGGCCCAGAAGGCAAAATAAACCGGAACGCCGCCAAACTGTCAACGCAGTGGTAATTGCAAAGCCTGCTGCCACTCCTCGGCAACCTAACCAACCAAGGGGTGAGAGACCCAGAAGAGAATACACTCGGCTTAGTATGACCTTGTCTCAAATCTTGCCGCAACTGCTATCAACCAACTTGGTAACTGTCAGAGAAGCTCTGAAGGTGGTAAACACAACCTCTCCGAAGTACAATCCCAATGCCCGCTGTGCTTATCACTCTGATAGCCCGGGGCATTCTACTGATGATTGCTGGGCCCTAAGAAATAAGGTTCAGGACCTTATCGATGCTAAGGAAATACAGTTTGAGGCGCCCGAAAGGCCCAACGTTATGACTGCTCCTATGCCCCAACATGGAGTAAATGCTATTGAGGAAGATCTATATGTAGGCTCTGTGGATGAGATTGTTACTCCTTTATTGTCTGTCAAGAGGAACCTATTGCTAGCCGGTTTATTTCCGGGTTGTAGCAAGGGTTGCCTTCTATGTGTTGTTTCACCTACTGGTTGTCCGTTGCTGAAGTCAGGCATCCAAAACCTGATGGATAGCAAAGAGATCTTGTTCAAGAAGACCGATGTTCCTATTGTTCCTACTGAAGAAGTATCTGTTGTCACCATTTTCAACAATCCTACCAAGGCTCCCCCGAGGAAGCCAGTCAAAATCATGTCTGTTGCACCTATCATCATTACTGTTCCGGGGCCCCTCCCCTATAAATCTGACAAGGCTGTCCCATGGCACTATGGGGAAGATGTGTATGTGCTCGGAGTAAAGCAGGAGTTCAATACTAGTACGGGCATCAGTAACATCACCGGTCCCTCTAAAGTTACTCGCAGTGGCAGGCTCTTCTCGCCTGACATTGCGCCACCAGTCATCTGAAAACCTCTTATCATCACGCCTACAAGTGCGCCTGTTTCCCCTCCTGATCAAGCTTCTACCCCTGCTGCCGAGTCATCTGACACTCGGGGAAAGGGGATTGTTACTGATATGCCTGCCCAGATGGAGGCACCTAAGACCGTTAATGTTGAAGCTTCACAGCAAGAGATGGAAGAAATCCTTAAGATCATCAAGAAAAGTGATTTCAACGTCGTTGAGCAGCTGGGGCACACCCCCTCTAAAATCTATATGCTATCACTGTTGTTGTGCTCAGAGGCCCACGCCAAGGCCCTTATTTCCTTCCTAAAGACGGCCCATGTGCCACAAGAAACGTCTGCCGATCAATTTACTGATTGTGTGGCCAACTTGACCGCTGACAATGGGCTGGGTTTCTCTGATGCTGATCTAACCGCTAAGGGAAAGAACCATAATGATGCCCTGCATGTCTCCATTGAATGCAGGGGCACTACTCTTGCACACGTGTTGGTAGACATCGGTTCTTCACTGAACGTACTGCCCAAGAAGGCCTTAGACAGGTTGGATTGTGAGGGTTTGGAGTTGAAGCCTAGTAACATCGTTGTCCGAGCCTTTGACGGGTCGAAGAGGATGGTACATGGTGAAGTAGATATTCCGATCCGGGTTGGTTCCCAAGTCTTTGATTCAACGTTCTATGTGATGGACATCCGACCATCCTATTCTTGTTTGCTGGGTCATCCTTGGATCCACAAGGTTGGGGCTGTGACTTCCACTCTACACCAGAAGCTCAAATACCCTGTCAGAGGGAAGATTGTTACAGTGCAGGGGGAGGAAGAATACATGGTTAGTCATCTTAACTCGTTTCGGTATATAGAGATGGACGGGGAGTTCATTGAGACCCCCTTTCAACATTTTGAAGAGGTGCCTCCAACATTGGCGTCAGCAGAGACAGCGATTGAAGAAGACTTTCCTTTGAAGATGGCTTCCCTGAAGGACGCCCGGGCTGTGATTGAGAAAGGTGAATGTGCAAACTGGGGCAGGCTTCCTGATTTCACTCCAAAGACTGACAAGTTTGGGCTGGGTTTCACTGCAGAGGCTCAGAGGGCTGTACGCAAAGCAAGGATCGGAAGACCTCCAGTGTTCATCACCAACCCGGGAGTGAATGCTATTGAAGGCGATGCGGAGGAATCTGAGTTTGATAGCTGGATCTACCCGACGACCGACGGTGGACTGAATAATTGGACTGCAAAAGACTACATATCTGTTACTTTTGTTACTCAGTAATGAATTCCTTTGTTTTTTTTTTAATTTGTAATGAACAATAAATTGAAACTTTACGGACCGGTGTCTTACCCAGGGCACCGTGGTTTCATTTGTGAGGGCTTATTACTTGTCATTTCCATATATCATGAATAAAAACATTGGACGTTTTTCGCATTTCAAATCTTGTGCTCCCTTTCTTTCTTTATTGCAAAACAGCTATATTTACACACACTCACCTATACAGGTTTCAATCCACTCTGGATCTCACTGGTAACGACTCTGCTACTGCCAGTTATGACTTTGAAAATCCGATCAACTTAGCCGAAGACGAAGGTGAAGATGATTGCGAAGTGCCTGGTGAGCTTGCAAGACTGCTGCTCCAGGAAGAGAAGGCCATTCAGCCACATGAAGAGCCAGTGGAAACGGTAAATCTAGGTACTAAGACAGACAGAAAAGAAGTCAAGATTGGTGCCAACCTAGAGCTCAGCGTGAAACAACGGTTGATTCAGATGTTGCATGATTATGTGGAAATCTTCGCCTGGTCTTACGAAGACATGCCTGGGTTGGATACTGACATTGTGGTCCATCACCTTCCTACCAAGGAAGAATGCCCTCCGGTTAAACAAAAGGTCCGCCGTATGCGTCCAGAGATGTCCGAGAAGATCAAAGCTGAGGTTATGAAACAATTTGATACCAGTTTTCTAGCAGTGACTTCTTACCCTCAATGGGTTGCCAACGTGGTTCCGGTGCTGAAGAAAGATGGTAAGGTCAGAATGTGTGTTGATTACAGGGATTTGAACAGGGTGAGCCCCAAGGATGACTTCCCTCTGCCTCACATCGACGTTCTGGTTGACAATACTGCTCAGCACAAAGTGTTCTCCTTCATGGACGGCTTTTCAGGTTATAATCAGATCAAAATGGCTCCTGAAGATATGGAAAAGACTACCTTTGTTACTCAGTGGGGCACCTTCTGCTACAAGGTCATGCCATTCGGGTTGAAAAATGCTGGGGCAACCTACCAACGTGCCATGGTTGCTTTATTTCATGACATGATCCACCATGAGATTGAAGTATACGTCGATGATATGATTGCAAGGTCTCAAACTGAGGAGGAACACCTTGACCATTTACAGAAGCTGTTTGACCGTCTGAAGTTATACAAGTTAAGGTTGAATCCGAACAAGTGCACCTTCGGGGTAAGATCTGGGAAGTTGCTAGGCTTCGTCGTGAGCGACAAAGGTATTCAAGTGGACCCTGCCAAGGTTAAAGCCATACAAGAGATGCCAGTTCCCAAGACAGAGAAAGAATTCAGAGGCTTTCTAGGACGTCTGAATTACATTGCCTGATTCATCTCGCACCTAACTGCTACCTGTGAACTAATCTTCAAGCTGCTGAAGAAAGATCAGGTAGTACGTTGGAATGATGAATGTCAGGCCGCTTTCGACAGAATCAAAGAGTATCTCCAAGAACCACCCATTCTTATGCCACCGGTTGAAGGGAGACCTCTAATACTATACTTGACAGTACTCGACAGCTCAATGGGGTGTGTGCTGGGGCAGCATGACGAGTCTGGCCGAAAAGAGCATGCCATTTATTACCTTAGCAAAAAGTTTACCGACTGTGAGACCCGATACTCACTGCTCGAGAAAACTTGATGCGCTTTGGTATGGGATGCTCGCCGGCTGAGACAGTATATGCTGACTCACACTACTCTGTTGATCTCTAAAATGGATCCAATCAAGTACATATTCGAAAAGCCTGCTCTGTCCGGAAGAATAGCGAGATGGCAGATGATCTTGACATAATACGACATCCAATACACGACTCAGAAAGAAATCAAGGGAAGTGTATTGGCAGACCATTTGGCACACCGGGCAGTAGACGACTACCAGTCAATGAACTTTGAATTTCCTGATGAGAGCATCATGGTAGTGACTGATTGTGAAGTACCTGGACCGGATGAAGGACCTGAGGAAGGATCCCGATGGTCTATGCACTTTGACGGAGCCTCCAATGCTTTGGGTAATGGTATCGGCGCTGTGATCATATCCCCAAAAGGCACTCATACTCCACTCACCGCCCGGCTATGTTTCAACTGCACTAACAATATGGCGGAGTATGAGGCATGCATTATGGGTCTTCAAGCTGCAATTGACTTAAGGATCAAGTTTCTGAGTGTCTTCGGAGATTCCGCTCTCGTGGTCAATCAGATCAAAGGCGAGTGGGATACGAAACACCCAAATCTTATTCCTTACAAAGAATGTGTGTTGACATTGATCCCCCATTTCACAGAGATAACTTTTGAACACTTCCCAAGAGAGGAGAATCAGTTGGCGGACGCGCTGGCTACGATGTCTTCTATGTTCAAAGTCAAATGGGACAATGAAGCTCCCCGGATTATTATCTGGAAATTGGATGAACCTGCATATTGCTGTGATCTTGAGGCTGAGATGGTAACTGAAAAACCTTGGTATCATGAAGTGAAGAGGTACTTGGAAGCTCAAGAATACCCCGAAGGCGCATCCATCAATGACAAGAAATTCCTGAGAAGGTTCGCAGCAAAGTTCTTCCTCAGCAATGGCATTCTCTACAAACGAAACCATGATTCAATCTTACTGCGTTGTGTGGATAAGACTGAAGCAGAAAGGATCATGGCAGAGCTACATGAAGGTACCTTCGGAACACATTCCAGTGGACATACCATGGCAAAGAAAATCCTTCGGGCAGGATATTTCTGGTCCACCATGGAAGCCGACTGTTACCAACATTCTCGGACATGTCATAAGTGCCAGATTTATGCAGATAAGGTGCATGTTCCTCCAGTCCCTCTGAATGTCTTGACTGAACCGTGGCCTTTTGCAATGTGGGGTATTGATATGATCGGAGAGATTAAACCTACGACATCCAATGGGCATCGCTTCATCCTGGTGGCGATCGATTACTTTACAAAGTGGGTTAAAGCAGCCTCTTATGCTACCGTAACCAAGAACGTCGTGGCACGGTTCATTTGACACAACCTGATCTGTCGATACAGCGTCCCGGAAAGGATCATTACGGACAATGGTACCAATCTCAACAATGAGATGATCACTGAGCTCTGCGAGCAATTCAAGATACAGCACCACAACTCTTCTCCTTATCGGCCGAAGATGAACGGAGTTGTCGAAGCGGAAAATAAGAATATCAAGAAGATTATGCAGAAGATGACAGTGACCTATAAAGATTGGCACGAGATGTTACCGTTTGCTCTTCATGGGTACCGTACCTCAGCAAGAACGTCAACCGGGGCAGCTCCCTTTTCCTTGGTCTATGGCATAGAGGCAGTCTTGCCGATTGAAGTCCAGATACCCTCTCTCCGGATAATGAAGGATGCAGGCTTGAGCGAAGATGACTGGATCCAGACTCGACTTGATCAGTTAAACCTAATTGACGAAAAGAGACTCACTTCTATTTGTCATGGTCAAACGTACCAAAAACGGATGATCAGGGCATTTAACAAGAAAGTCAGACCACAAGAGTATCAAGTTAGGGACCTGGTAATCAAGCGCATCATTCTTCCTCAAAGTGATCCCAGGGGTAAATGGACCCCTACGTATGAAGGGCCATTTGTGGTTAAACGTATCTTCTCAGGAGGAGCCATGATTCTAACCACCATGGATGGTGACGACCTTCCTCATCCCGCCAATGCAGACATAGTAAAAAGATACTACGCATGAATAAAAGACCCGCTAGGTTGACACACCTAGGCAAAAATAAGGGCTTCCCGGCGAACCAAAAGGGTTCGGGCAAAAATAAGGGATGAAAAATGGAAAAAAATCTGTACACCCGGCAAGTCGAAAACCTGAAAAGGCGGCTTGGGCAAAAATGGGTATCCCGGTGGACTGAAAACCCGAAAGGGCGGTCCAGGAAAAAGTTAGGGATTAAAGCGTAATACTATGTCTCATTAAATCACCTTGCATCCAGAATCCGGTATCAACTATCAGGCTCAGACGGCATCGATCAGTCAGCTTCATCTTCAACTAAGCAGCCAAGTGATGAGACGCTCAAAGATATAAAGGCGATAGCAGAGTTGGAACCCAGTGGGATTATCTTTTCACATAGCTGTTTTGTTTTCTTTTTTCACAAAATTGTATAAACTCTGTTGTTCGGCGGCGTTCTCTTACTAGCACGTCAGCCTCTTGTACATAAACGCCTATTTACAGGCAAATTCAAAAATCAATACAAATTCACTTTTCATACCAATTGCCAATTGTTTTTTCCTTTTTCTGTTTTATTTTGTAAAGAACGTCCAATGTTCAATTGTGATATATGCATTTGACACTAATTGCTAACTCATAAATATTTGCATGCGAAACAAAGGATTAATTACAGGTGACATTAGAAACAGGGGCAATAATGAGTTGTCTAAACGATCTAATTGTTTTGTCCACCATGGTACCAAGGTGAGTTCGGCTAAAGAATATAACCCAGATACCTCCACTCCCCGCCAAGCAAGACCAGAATCAGAAATACTCTCCCCAAGCAGAATTGGTCTCCCGTCAGCCCTGACAAGGCATCGTATCTCCAGCAAGTCAGCAACACTCTCCCCGAGCAGAGTTATCCTCAGTCAGCCTCAAGGAAGTGGGTATCCCCATAAGATCTCAATATCCCCCAACGGAGTACATAGACATTCCTAACAAGCATCCCCGGCAATCTTGATCTAAGATTGTTCCCCGGCGGAGTACCAGACATCCAGTGGAGCCACTTCCCTAATACAGTTCAAAAGATCTCCCCAGGAGAGTTGAATCAATCTCCCCAGTAGGAAGCTTATCCCCAGTAGATTCTGGAAGCTTATCCCCTACAGAGTAAGAAAGCTTCTCCCCGGCTTTATTCCAAGGTTATTCCCCACCGGAGCTTATAACTGGGTTATCCTCAGCCAATTACCACAGAAAGATCGTCCTCGGCGTAGTTCTTTCTACCCCCCCAGCGGAGTTCATCAATCCCTCAACAAAATTTATCAATGGAATCCCCAGCGGAGTTCTCATTCAAATCTCAGCAAAATATCTCTCCCCGCAGAGTATTTCCCTGCAGAGTAATCTCTCCAACAAGTTTATTCCCCAGCGGAGTCAGCTTCTCCTACCGGTTTATACTTACAACCGTCATCCCCAGCGGAAACAAAAAGCTCTACTCTTCAACATCAGCCCAGGATTTGACTTCCCGGCACCCGTCAAGGATTTACTTTCCTAGACAAAAATACGCTCATAAACATCACATCTTCATACATTATAAGCATGCACATACGCATCATGAACATATAATCTCATTTATTCTGAGAATATCATGACACCATGCATTTCATACATCATGACATTGCATACAACTAACATTTTGTATTTTCAGGACAAAGGTCAATACAAAGATAATTACTATCAACTGTCACAATTCCGAATTCGATACCTGTATCTAGCCAGGGCATATCTGTTGACGACTAATTCCGGACTCGATTCCTGTATCCAGCCAGGGCACGTCTGAAGAGTTTGAAGATTCGATTCCTGTATCTAGCCAGGGCATATCTGTTGACGACTATTCCGGACTCGATTCCTGTATCCAGCCAGGGCACGTCTGAAGAGTTTGAAGATTCGATTCCTGTATCCAGCCAGGGCATATCTGTTGACGACTAATTCCGGACTCGATTCCTGTATCCAGCCAGGGCACGTCTGAAGAGTTTGAAGATTCGATTCCTGTATCCAGCCAGGGCATATCTGTTGACGACTAATTCCGGACTCGATTCCTGTATCCAGCCAGGGCACGTCTGAAGAGTTTGAAGATTCGATTCCTGTATCCAGCCAGGGCATATCTGTTGACGACTAATTCCGGACTCGATTCCTGCATCCAGCCAGGGCACGTCTGAAGAGTTTGAAGATTCGATTCCTATATCCAGCCAGGGCATATCTGTTGACGACTAATTCCAGATTCGATTCCTGTATCTAGCCAGGGAACATCTGTGAGTAACTGATTGTAGACTCGATACTTGTATCTAGCCAGGGCATATCTACATGAAGAGTTTAGAGATTTGATACCTGTATCCAGCCAGGGCATATCTACATAAAGAGTTTGAAGATCAACCCCTGTAACAGGCCAGGTATTTATTCTTTCTTTCTCAGGTACGCAAGTTCTCGCTAAGAAATCCCTTACGCGATCGACACCTAGATGGAATCTATAAGCCCATCCACATACCAATAGTCTCCAAATGGCATCCATAAGCCCATTCCCAACAAGATTCTGTCACAGCTCCAGATAGCATCTATAAGCCCATCCTCCTATCCATCATTCCTCCAAATGGCATCTGTAAGCCCATTCCCGCCATCACGCTGCTGATACTCTACTATGTGAGTGCAAATTTCTGGGCACTCTAGTGTTCAATCATCTTTCACCTTCGGATCACGAAAGGCACGCAAGCCAATCTACATCCTCAGGTCTAAGAAGATTGAACAGGGGCAACTGTTGTACCCCAAAATTTTCCCTCCCATATTCTTCAAGATTTGGCAAGATCAAGCTTCAAAATCCCTCAAGGGTTGCACAGTCCAATTGCCTCCTAACACTGTCAAGATTAGGGTTTTGGTTCTTGCAAAGAAATTGAGGTTTTTAAGGGTCCAATCAAGTCCCATATGCCTATATACATTGTCAAGCATCTATATGTCAAGTTTCAAGACTCACAGCATCAAGTTGCACAGTCAAAAGCCCTAATTGCTTCACAGTCAACTGCAGGGGTAAAATGGTCATTTGACAGTCAAAAGTCAAAAAAATTTATCAACATCTTATTTTGAAGCCACAATCATCATTTGATCAATTCTTGATCATGATTTCTCAAGCATGGCTCAAAAAGCCTCAAGATGCAAAAGTTTCTATTTTTGGACAGCTGAAAAGTCAACTGTAACTTGACCAAGGCATAACTTTTTCATGATTCATCAGAAAAATCCCATCCAATGCTCATTTTGAAGGGGATGACATTTCCTACAACTCATCTTCACATTCCAAGTCTAAGAAATGCTCTCACAAAAAGTTATCAATTTCTACATTATAGGTCATTTTCAAAAGTCAACAAAAAGGCACTTTAAGTCAAAGACCATAACTTGAGATTGTTGAATCAAAATGACATGGGACCAAATTCATTGGTTAGAGGACTTCAAGACCTTTCCAAAATGTCCAAGAACATGTTCATAGCTTCATAATTGAGCAAGATATGCATTGGAGAAGTTGGGAAATTTTTGGGAACTTTCAAAAGTCAACTTTGCCTAAAAACACTTCAATTTTGCTAATGGGCCTCAAATTCCTTCTTGAAACTTTACCCAAAGCCTATGCACGACCCATTGAGCTTAAAATGATTTATTTTCTTAATTTTAATTAATTAATTGAATTTTTATTATTATTAATTCATTTAATTGGTTTTAATTGTAGAAAAATATCAAAGCATGGTTGTCAAATCTTTTTATGAAGCAAATACACTCCACACATGCTAAAGATCTCGTGCATCACTCAAGGGGACAAGATCTCCCAAATTGGCAAGGTTTTCATTGAAAAAAGATTGGAAATTATATGATTGAAAATCAAAGATTGAAAACTTAAATTCATGGACTTTTGGGCCAAGGTTTTAACCTAATTCTGTTCTAATACAAATGCAAGAGCTAACCCTAAAGCTAAACACGCACAATTGCTGCTGAAACCATACAACCAAATTGCAAAAAACTCAAGAAAATTGTGAAACTGAAATCCTATTTGCAGGTGGATTCAAGGCCTAAAAGTGATTCAAACATATTGCCTTAGTCTCCAGGAAGCTATTACCATCAAGAACAAGCTCTCATACCCAAGGAAACGGTAAAACAGAGTCACGATTTGACCAAATATTCCCATAATCAAAATCCCATTTTTATGCATTATTGACATGTTTTGCTTATTGATTTGTATTGCTGACATCTTCCTGAAGCTTTTGATATAGTTTAATTGTGCTAAAACTACCTGAATCGAAATCCACCATGGATAAAATCTAGGGTTTAGAAGCTTGAAAATTAGGGCTTTCTTATTGAGGAAAAATCGGGCCTTGAGACATATACCATTAAACTCAGAAGCTCAAGAGGAATTGAATGAAATCATCGCGCCTTTTTTATATTGCCCCTAACTCTATTCGCTATTTTTCACTGTTATAGTTAGTGGGGGTTTAAAACCCCCGCTATCTTGTTTTATATTTTGCAGAAGAAAGAAGAAGACGAAGGGCGTGGCATCTCCTGGTTGGTGAATTCAAATCTGCGCGTGTTTTCCAGCACGATTATTGCTTTTCATATAATATTTTTATTGGTCATTATGTTTACAAACGCGTTTGAATGGCGTAGTGGTTGGAGACATTGCTGGCAAGCGCTGGGACCTGGGTTCGATTCCCAGGTCCCCCATATAATTCTTTCTATTTTTTCACAAAGCGTTCACATGCAGTGTTCATTCAAAGGTCCATCATGCACTCTCACACCTAAGCCTGCCAAGTGGCCATGAGATCCATCCAGTGGCCAGGAGATGGAGTCTATGGTGTGTTCCAGTCAGCGCGCGTGCACATGATTCCTGAAAGTCAACCAGGCTTGGTCTTCAATGGGCCAGAATTTCTCACATAAACCTCCACTTTGGGCCATCTAACCCCCTTGGTTTGCATGTTTTAATTTTATTTTCTTTTCTTTTCTAATTCTTTTAATTGTTTTAATTATTTTTATTAATTCACTATAAATTAATTTTTCACAATAAAATCAGAAAATAAAAATTGTAAATATATATTTAATTATTTATTAAATTTCATCATTAACCTATTTTTTGTAAATAAATACTAATAATCAAATTAGCTTAATTTAGGTTTTAATTTTAACCCTTTTTCTTAATAAATAAAAATCATATAGAATTAGGTTTTGACACTTTTTAATCATGTTCTTAATTAATTATTATTATCATTATTTACTACTATTATTTTTGTACATAAACATGTAAATTAATTAATCAGTTTAAATTAGGTCAACTTTGACGTTTTTATTAATAATTAAAATAATCTAGAATTAGGTTTGTTTACTAACTTTTAAATTATTTTTCTTATTTTCGTAATAAAAACAAAAACATAAAAAACACTTTCTTTTCTGTAATTAAATAATTAGGTCTTAATTTAATTTAATTTCTCAAAAGGGTCCAAAACCCTCGGACGTTCAGTTTAATTTATTCGCGCACTATTTTCTTATTTGATTATTATGTAACTGTTCCAGGATGTAATAATAATTAGGTTTATTGCTTTTTTACTTTCCGCATCTTTATCAAAAACGGGTCTTTGTTTTTTGGCGATGTATAGACCCGCGCCTTGTAATAGCGTAGCTTTTATCTTTCCGTATTTCCTTTTCCGCACTCCTAACTGCTAAATTGCATGAAAGAATGTATGGTAATTAAAAACAACTCGTAGCTCACAATGCCATGATCAAAGATAAATGTTAACATGAAAACAACACACAATGTACACACCACTTCTAGGGTACGCTTCACTCGTTGCCTCAAAACGTGGTCGTCAAGTATAGGATGTTTTAGTGGTCGCTCTGATGTCTAAGATCCAGTTGCCTCAAAACGGTTGCCTTCGATAAAAGGATCTAGGACATTAGGGTTACTTCTAAGGTGTCCTACCATTGCTTTGGTGACCACACTGTCCCTCAATCGAATTGACCCGAACACCTCCAACGGTGGTGCTACCTACCTCTCAATGGTGGGATGGCACTACCTTAAGGACTTTTACACAGCCTAATTCCTTAGGGTAGGTAGATGACTCATGGATACTTGCTCTCTTCAAAAACAAACAAAAATCTTTTCACACTGACACTTTCAAAAGCTTTCAAAACAAATTTTTCAAACACTCTTGAGGACAGATACAAGAGTCACTCAGAAATCTTTCAATGAAACTTTTTCAAACCCACACACACTTGAAAAGCAAACAAATTTTTGAAAACATAAGAGCAAGTACCTAAGAGCCCATGGATAACCATGGATATAAATGGTGCTAACACCTTCCCTTTCTATAAATCTACCTCCCGAACCGAGAGACATTCTCGAAAAGGAATTTTGTTGTGCTTTTGTCCTTTCCATGTTGGAGAACATAAAAGACGGTGGCGACTCTTGCTTACCGCGACATTTCGCGAAACCAGCTAAAAACAGTCAGTTCTATTTCCACCGATCACACCTTCCATAGTGGTTAAGATCATGGCTCCATCCGAAAATATGTTCTTGATCACAAATGGCCCTTCGTATATGGGGGTCCATTTTCCCCTTGGATCACCTTGCGGCAGGATAATGTGCTTGATTACCAGGTCACCAGCCTGATATGCCCGACGTATGACCTTCTTGTTAAAAGCTTTAATCATACGTTTTTGGTACATCTGACCATGACAGACAGCCGCTAGCCTCTTTTCGTCAATCAGGTTTAATTGGTCGAGTTGAGTCTGAACGCATTCATCTTCATTCAAACCTTCATCCTTCATGATTCTCAAGGAAGGGATCTGGATTCGATGGGTATGATAGCTTCCATACTGTATACCAGAGAGAAAGGAGTTACCCATGTTGACGTGCATACTGAGGTACGGTAACCATCAAGAGTAAATGGTAATATCTCATGCCAGTCTTTGTATGGCACCGTCATCTTTTGTATGATCTTCTTGATGTTTTTATTAGCCTCCTCTACAATTCCATTCATCTTCGACCGATAAGGAGAAGATTTATGGCACTGAATCTTGAATTGGGTGCAGAGATCGGTGATTACATTATTATTAATATTAGTACCATTATTTGTAATGATTCTTTCTGGAATGCCATAACGATAGATAAGGTTGTGTCTGGTGAATTAGGCCACAATGTTCTTGGTAACAGAAGCAAATGAGGCTGCCTCAACCCACTTTGTGAAGTAATCAATGGCAACGAGGATGAAGCGATGCCCATTAGAAGTTGTAGGTCTAATTTCTGCAATCATATTGATGCCCCACATTGCGAATGGCCAGGGAGCAGTCAAGACGTTCAAGGGAACCAGAGGTACATGTAACTTATCAGCATAGATCTGGCACTTGTGACAAGTTCGGGAATGTTGATAACAGTCTGCTTCCATAGTGGACCAGTAGTATCCTGCCCATATGATCTTATTAGCCATTGTGTGCCCACTAGAATGGGTGCCAAAGGTACCTTCGTGCATATCTGCCATAATCTTCTTTGCTTCACTCTTGTCTACACACCAATGCAAAGTAGAATCTTGGTTGCGCTTGTAGAGGATTCCATTACTGAGGAAGAACTTGGCAGAGAATCTTCTTAGGAACTTCTTATCATTGATGGAAGCTCCCTCAGGATACTCTTGGGCTTCGAGGTACCTTTTCACTTCGTGGAACCAAGGTTTTTCCACTGCTTCTTCAATATCAACCTCATAACAGTATGATGTTTCATTCATTCTCTCAATAGTGATCTGAGGAGCTTCATTATCCCATATGACCTTGAACATGGATGACATGGTAGCTAGCGCGTCTGCTAACTAATTTTCTTCCTGGGGAATATGTTCAAAGGTAACTTCCTCAAAATATGGGATCAGTGTCAACACATGCTCCCGGTAAGGGATAAGATTAGGATGCTTAGTGTCCCATTCTCCTTTGATTTAACTGATTACCAGGGCCGAGTCTCCATGTATGCTTAGGAATTTGATTCTCAAATCGATAGCAGCTTTGAGACCCATAATGCAAGCTTCATATTCAACCATGTTGTTGGTACAATTGAAACATAATCTGGAAGTGAATGGAGTATGACAGCCTTTGGGAGATATGATCACAACACCGATGCCATTGCCAAGTGCATCGGAAGCTCCGTCAAAAACCATAGTCCATCGGGATCCTTTTGCAGGTCCTTCATCCGGTCCAGGTTCTTCGTAATCGGTCACTAACATGATTTTCTCATTCGGGAACATAAAATTCATTGATTGGTAGTTGTCCACTGCCTGTTGAGCTAAATGATCAACTAGTACACTCCCCTTAATTGATTTTTGGGTTGTGTACTGAATATCATATTCGGTTAGGATCATTTGCCATCTTTTTATTCTTCCGGGGAGAGTGGGATTCTCAAAGATGTATTTGATAGGATCCATTTTAGATATCAACAAAGTAGCGTGGGTCAACATATACTTTCTTAGTCGGTGAGCAGCCCATGCCAAAGCGCAACAAGTTTTCTCGAGCAGTGAGTATCTTGTTTCATAGTTGGTAAACTTTTTGCTAAGGTAGTATATTGCATTATCTTTTCGACCAGACTCGTCATCAAAATTGGAGGCTCTTGAAGATATTCCTTGATTTTATCAAAGGAAGTCTGGCAATCATCATTTCACTTCACTGCTTGATCTTTCTTCAGTAATTTGAAGATTGGCTCACAAGTAGCGGTTAGATGGGAAACAAATCTGGAAATGTAGTTTAGACGTCCCAAGAATCCCCTAACCTCCTTCTCAGGGCGGGGAGTTGGAATTTCTTGTATGGATTTAACATTTGCAGGGTCTACTTCAATACCTTTGCCGCTGACAACGAAGCCTAAGAGCTTACCAGATCTCACCCCAAAAGTGCACTTATTTGGGTTCAGCCTCAATTTGTACTTCTTCAGCCTTTCCAACAGCTTTTGCAGGTGATCAAGGTGTTCCTCTTTAGTATGAGACATGGATATCATATCATCGATGTAGACCTCTATCTCGTGATGGATCATATCATGGAACAAAGCTACCATGGCACAATGATAGGTTGCCCGGGCATTCTTTAACCCAAATGGCATAACTTTGTAGCAGAAAGGCCACCACTGCGTGACGAAGGTTGTTTTCTCCATATCTTTAGGTTCCATTTTGATCTGATTGTACCCAGAGAAACCATCCATGAAGTAGAATACCTTATGTTGTGTGGGTTTGTCAACCAGAACATCAATATCGGGAAGAGGAAAGTCATCTTGGGGCTTTCCCTATTCAGGTCTTTGTAATCCACACACATACGTACTTTACCATCCTTCTTAGGTACCGTAACAACATTAGCAACCCATTGTGGATAAGTAACAGCTAAGAAACCGGTGTTAAATTGTTTCATGACTTCAGCCTTGATCTTTTCTGACATCTCCGGCCGCATACGACGAACCTTTTGCTTCACGGGAGGGCAGTCTTCTTTTGTCGGTAGGCGATGAACCACAATATTAGTGTCAAGCCTCGACATGTCCTCGTATGACCATGAAAAGACCTCAACATAGTCATGCAACATCTGAGTTAACCGCTTTTTGACATTATGCTCCAGATCAGCACCTATCTTGACTTCCTTCTTATCCTCCTCAGTACCCAAGTTTACTGTCTTAACTGGCTCTTCATGAGTCTGTATTGCTCTTTCCTCCTGTTGTAAGAGTCTGGCAAGTCCTCCTGGTACTTCACAATCTTCCTCACCTTCGTCCTTGACTTGGTAAATTGGATTTTCAAGGTCATAATTGGTAATAGCGGAACCGTTATCAATGGGATCCAGAGTGGGTATGGATCTACAGTTTGATATGTGGGTATGTGTAAGAGAAGCATAGCTATTTTGATAAAGTAAAAGCAGAAAAGAGAGACAGAGAGCGTAAAATTTGTATGCAAAATTTCCAATGATTTATTAATGACATATGAAGTTGAAGTAATAACTCTCAATAATAGACCATTGTGCCTCGGATAAAGTACAAGGCTTTAGAGTTTAAATTGTTCAAATATTACATATTCCAAAAACAAAAAGACAATTACTCCTGAATAAAAGTAATGGGAACAAAATCCTTGGCCTCCCAACTATTGAGTCCACCGTTGATAGTTGGGAAGATCCACTTGTCCATGTCTCAATTACTGTCAGCATCTTCTGTAGCGGAAACAACATCAGTAGCACTGACCCCCGGGTCATGCTTGGGCATTGGTGCAGTTATGACGTTGGGGGTCTTAGGAGGATCAAATTCAACCTCCTTTTCCTCAATGAGATCTTGCAATTTGTTCTTCAGAGCCCAACAATTGTTTGTATCATGCCCCCGATTATCGAAATGGTAGGTGTGATACGGTGGCAGAACCGACTGTGTAATACTGGTTTTTACATTTGTGTTTACAAATGTTGCGGTAAGCAAGAGTCGCCACCAAATTTTCTTTTATCCAAATTAAGGAAAGGGTGAAAAGAACATAAAAAGACCTTTTTCGAGATTATTCTGAGTAAGGGGGGTAGATTATGGAAAGGGAAGGTTTTAGCACCCTTTCCATCTGTAGTTATCTACGGGCTCTTAGAGGTTTTCTCATTTTGAAATACCTTTGTGCTTTGTGTGTTTGAAGATGTTTTAAAAATTCCTTAGTATGGCGAACTTTGTAATGTTTCTCGGGCTAGTGGAGAAAGTATACAAAGTGTTTTGGAAAATGTTTTTGAAAAGTAGTATTTGTGTAAGTGCAAAATATTTTGAGCAAACTTCTAACAGCTATCTACTTTTATACTCGAAAAAGGTCGTTCTTTTTCTCTTTTCCTTTAGACAATAATATCCTACTATTAGTGAGTAGGTAGCCTTGTCGTTTCATGTATAAGGGACATTCGAAGGGACGTTACAGTCACGAAGGCAACTTGTGGAGATGCTTTAGCAATTCTGTTTAGGGACTAGATCATTTACCGAGAGGCAACTGTAGGGTCATCGAGGGACTATGATCTTTTTGATTTACGGGTCTTTGCTAAGGCGTCCCTGTTTCGAGGGACATGACTGCTTTATTTCCGAAGGCAACCAAAGTGGGTACCCTAGAGGTGTATATGTGAAATGTGTGTTATATTCAGTTATTTTTTATCTTTCGTGTTAGGTTTGCTAACATTTTGTTATTAGCCTTATCATGCAATCCCAGTTACTAGCAGTTAATATGTACAGAATATAAAGTGCGGAAGTATAAACCTACACTATTACGTGGTTTCGATGAAAGGATTTACAATGTACAAAAATTGGGGGAAGAAAAAATAAAGAAAGCGGATAAAATCCTATTAACTATTACATCCAGTGTATAGGTACAATAATGTAAAAATACGAAAGAAAATAAATAACGTGCGAAATTTAAAAGTACGTCTAAAAACCTTGTAAGTAAAAATGAAATAAGAAAATCTTTTTATTATTCTTTTTTTTTATTTAAGAAAATAATTAATTAATCCTAAAATCTATTTAGAAAATAGAATTAAATTAAGAAAAATAGTCTAAGTTCTTTTTTGGTTTTTTTTTTATGAAAAGAAAATGATTAAAACATAAATTAAATCCTAAACTCTAACTCATTTTAAATAAAAGAAAATAGTTAAAAAAATAATTTAATTTATTTACAAAATTATTTTAATTAAAAGAAGTATTAACTTAATATTTTATGATTTTTCTGACTATTTAGTTAATTAAATAATTAATAGAGAAAAACTAAAACAAATAAAAGGAATACAAAAAAGGGCCTGATAACAAAAGAAAATTGGGGGGGGGGGGGGGGGGGGGGGGGGTGAGATTGAATTTTCGCTAGGCCCAATATTGAAGAGAGCTCATGCCTGTCCTTGGATCCAGGGAGCAATGTGGTTCTTAGATCCAGGGAGGGGTATGATTTTTCGATCCAAGGAGGGAGTTGTCTTTTGATTTGGATCTGCAAGACAAATGTTGGTAAAAATAAAAATGCAGGGCCTGGGTATCGAACCCAGGTCTTTCTCCGTAATTCGAATCTTCTGTCCTCAGGCCTAAACTTATTTTGGCTTGAAACTGGCTATACCATGAGTTTCAAAAGGCAAAACCAAGATCATGCCTTCTGATGGCATGATCTTATTCCTGCATGTTACCTTGCGTGTGATATGTTCTTATAAACACCAATGACATTAGCAACACAGATATACCAACAACATGTATTTAAAGGGCCTAGAAATACAGTTTCGACTTGGGTGAATCCTTATCAACTAGAAATGCTTTGATCTATGAATATGGGTGTGGCTTGTTTTGAAGCAGACTCTTGGGAGTCTCAGGAACACAAGTATGGTCTTCGTCAAGATTTAGGGTGCCTGCAAAACTGGTTAGAATTTTGATATGTTTTCTATGGTGGTGTGAGTGTTCGTTTTGATATGCAATTTGTCTGTGTGTGATGCAACACGTGTGGCCTCTTTATATATAGGGGGTGGAGGGGAAAAGAAGGCGAAGGGATAAAACAGCCATTAAGTGTTCTCAAAGCCATGAATAATGTTTTGTAACATTGCAAAAGTCACGGTTTCTTGTCCCTTTTTGAATTTGAATGAACCTGGACATTTTAGCTCCTTCGAATGTCCTCCAGTGTTTCTCTTCAATTGGCCTAGTGTTACTTCCTTCGAATGGCTTTCTTTCAACTCAAACCAATCAAAACATCAACTCTCCCTGACTGGTCGAAGGTTGCTTCAGTTCTTTATTAATCGAAGCTTTGTAGAAGCCTCCTCATTTTCTTTCGAATTGCCCCAGGCCTCATCATCGTGGATTTCAATTGAGTCCTTATTTACCTTGTTCTTCGACTGGCGCTGACACTACCTAACTAAACCAAACGAAAGACTTCATCTTGGCCAGTCGAAGCTTCCTTGAATATTTCTCTTTCGTTTTGACCAACTAGATCCAACTTTTGACCAAACCCCTTTTCTTTTTAGACAACATTATGCGTCCTTCGAATGGGCCTTTGAATGCTTCTTCGAATGGATCATCTATTTGCCTTAGCTACTTGATTCCAATAGCCCAAGTGAGGAATTCCTTATGGCCAATCGAAACCTCCTTTTTCATGAATGTAATGGTGCATGAGGCTTGGGCTAGGGAACATATAATCTCTTGCCCAGCAAGCAGCTTAAACCAATCCTCATCAAAAGGCAAAACAAGTTTGTTTCCAACAAATGTGTGTCTTTCGAGCAGACCAAATGTATGTCCTTCGAAGGAACCATTTGTGTTTTCATAATATGGAAATCTTGTGCTTGTGAAACAAAAGCATGCATGAAGAGGGATCCTTTTGCCTTGTGAATTGAAGGCAAGTTGAAAGGGGCCTTTGCCTTGAACAAAGATGGCATGCAGGAACCCACTGTTTTGTGAGTCAAAGTAAGCATGCAAGAGGTCACTGCTGGTGGATCAAAGGGAGCTTGCAGGGGATTCTCTCCTTAATGAAACTTGGACTAAGGGTTGCTCGAAGGGGAACAAACGCGCAATTGAAGTTGATGGGCCAATGCTTAGTCGAAGGGTTTTAGGAGTCCAGTCGAAGCTTACCATTATGCCAATCTAAGGACACTTCTCTGATGTGCCAATCGAAGGACACTGCTTTGATCTTCCCATTGAAGGACATTATTCAGATGCCAATTGAAAGGCATTGTTGGCATGCCAGTCGAAAGACCCTTTGCTATCACTCAAAAATTTCATTTTTCTTTAGGTAAGCGTTTGTAACCAACCATGTAAAAAAAACCATGGGAAACATGAGAGGGAAAATTCTTGGGTACAATAGTTGCCTCTGTTTAATCTTCTTAAACTTGAGGGTTTAGATTGGCTTGTCTGTCTTTCGTGATCTGAAGGTGGAAGATGATTGAACACTAGAGTGCCTAAAAATTTGCACTCGCATGAAATAACACTGTTAGTTCATGATGACGGGAATGGGCTTACAAATTCCATTTAGAGAAGATGACGGAGAGTTATTGGAGGCGGGCTTTAAAGATGCCATTCAAAATAGATGCTGATTTCACACATGGTCCCTTTGGGGGTTCCTGTTCCTGCTATCTGAGGAGCAGTCCGTTGGTGATTATGGGTCTCTGTTATTCTCCTGTTTGAGGAAAACTCTGTGGGGAATAGAGTCTAGGAACTTCAGTTGTCCAAGGCTCTTCTAAAGGGTTATCTCTGAAGAGATGACAGTTTGTTGTATTCTAGTTGGAATCCAGGCTTCTAGTAATTTGTTGGGGATAATGGAATTAACCATTATCTAGAAATGTACTAGAAAGAGCCTGTGTAGGGACGTTTCAGGATGAGTCTGTGTTAGACTGCATCTGGATGCCGAGAAGGAACCCGTGTAAGATTTCTTCGTCTGGTCATGTAGATAGCTTTCCTGTCTGGTTTCAGGTGTTAATCTACAATCAGCTTGTTCATAGATAGTTGTCCTGTCTGGTTTCAGGTATTAATCTGGAATTTGAAAATTGTCGATTGTTGAGATAGTTGTCCTGGATGGTTTCATGTATTAATCTATGACCCAAGAAATAAAGATATTTTTCCCGTCTGGTTTCGAGTGTTAATCTTCAATCTCCTTATGTAGATAGTTTTCCTGGCTTGTTAAAGGTATTAATCCTACAGTCGGTCGTCCACAGATGGTTCTCCTGGCTTGTTAAAGGTGTTAATCTGGAACTTGAAAATTGTCGGTCGCTGAGATAGTTCTCCTGGCTTGTTACAGATATTAATCTCTGACCTGAGAAAGAAAGATAGTTTTACTGGCTTGTTACAGGTATTAATCTTTAATCTCTTCATGTAGATAGTTCTCCTGGCTTGTTACAGGTATTAATCCATATTCGGTCGTCCACAGATGGTTTTCCGGGCTTGTTACAGGTGTTAATCTGGAACTTGAAAATTGTCGGTCGCTGAGATAGTTGTCGTAGCTTGTTACAGGTATTAATCTCTGACCTGAGAAAGAAAGATAGTTTTCCTGGCTTGTTACAGGTATTAATCTTCAATCTCTTCATGTAGATAGTTCTCCTGGCTTGTTACAGGTATTAACCCACAATCGGTTGTCCATATATAGTTTTCCTGGCTTGTTACAAGTATTAATCTGGAACTTGTTTTTCCAGTCACATAAATAGTTTCCCCGTCTAGTTCCGGGCATTAATTTGTGGCCTGCTGTAAAAGTTGATGGTGTTTGTTTGTCTACTAATTTAACCTGGAAAGGTAAAATCAGTTTCATGCGATGTCATGATGTATGAATTGCATGACGCTCCCAAAATAAATGAGATAATGATATATCTATTTGTATGCACATGCCATGATGTATGAACATGTAATGTTGTTGCGAAGTATCTTTGCCTGGGAAAATTAATCCCTGACTGCTGCTGAATAGCATCGGGAAGCTGAATCCCGGACTGTTGTTGGTGAATGAAGAAAGTGATTCTTCAATTTCTACTGGGGATAATGAATGGAGGTAGTTTTTCTGGAGATTCCCTTTCTCTGTCAAGGATCTTCGACTTCTGTTTGAGAATGATTTTGCTGAGGGGAAGAGTTATGTTGGAAGATTTCACCAATTTGGAGAAATAAACTCGCTGGGGGATGAACTTCCGTAGCTAGAGAAATAAAATCTATTGGGGATAAGGCTTTATAAACTACTTGAGATTTATAAAACTCTGCTGCGGAAGGTGAACTCCATAAACTGTTTGGAAATTTTGTTGAAATCCTGTATGGGAATCTTGAGAAGCTTGGAGACTTCACTGGGGGATTTTGGAGCAGTAATTGGAGATTTTTGCTCTACTGGGGATATGAGAACCTGACACCATTAGGCTGGATGCTGAGAACATGGCTGTGACCTTGTAGTAAGATATCTCTGCCTCTGTACCTGTTGGAGAAGGTATCTATCGGGGAAGACGTCTGCGGGGATCTTGTGGATGACCCTTAAATATTGTCCCGTTTCTTAAAGTCATTAGCAATTGTCTTTCTGTTTTATACGTGTATTTATAAGCAGTAATCATATTCAAATGCATACGTTCAAAAATAATCACTGGACATTTTTGCATATAAAACAGAAAAATAAAAACAGAAGTTTTGCACTTTCAAAGGAAAAGTTTTGTATTAACTTGAAATAAGCATTTTTGTACAAGGAGTCTGACATCCTAGTAAGAGAATGTCATCTTAAGAATGGAAATTATACAAAAAATATTATACAAAGAAAAACAGTTATGTGAAATAATCCCATTGGGTTCCCATTCTGCTATTGCCTTTATGTCCTTGAGCATCTCATCCCTTTCGCTGCTTGTCCATAGTTGATTGGATTGATTAGTACCTCTTGAGCTTGATAGTTGATACTGAAGATTGGTTGTAAGGTGATCCAATGGTACATAGTTATACGCTTTAAATCCCTAACTTTTTCCTGGACCGCCCTTTCGAGTTTTCAGTCCATCGGGATACCCTTTTTTGCCCAAGCCGCCTTTTCAGGTTTTTGACTTGCCGGGTGTACATATTTTTTATGTATATCCCTAATTTTTGCCCGAACCCTTTTGGTTCGCCGGGATGCCCTAATTTTTTCATAAGCCAGTCGACCTAGCGGGTCTTTTTTTATGCGTAGTATCTTTTGACTATGTTCGCGTTTACCGGGTGTGGAAGGTTGTCACTGTCCATAGTGGTTAGGATCATGGCTCCACCAGAAAATATATTCTTGATCACAAATGGCCCTTCGTATGTGGGGGTCCATTTCCCCCTGGGATATCCTTGTGGAAGTATGATGCGTTTGATTACCAGGTCACCAGCCTAATATACATGATGTCTGACGTTCTTGTTAAAAGCTTTGATCATACGTTTTTGGTACATC
This sequence comes from Vicia faba, assembly GCA_948472305.1. Classification (NCBI taxonomy): domain Eukaryota; kingdom Viridiplantae; phylum Streptophyta; class Magnoliopsida; order Fabales; family Fabaceae; genus Vicia; species Vicia faba. The sequence goes on from OX451740.1 coordinate 893,278,996, forward strand.
TGGCCATGGCAGACAGCCGCGAGCCTATTCTCATCAATCAAGTTTAATTGATCAAGTCGAGTCTGGACCCATTCGTCTTCACTGAGCCCTGCATCCTTCATGATTCTCAAGGAAGGGATTTGGACTTCAATGGGCATGACAGCTTCCATACCGTATACCAAAGAGAAAGGAGTTTCCCTTGTTGATGTGCGTATTATGGTGCAGTAACCATGAAGAGCAAATGGTAACATCTCATGCCAATCTTTATATGTCAATGTCATCTTCTGTATAATCTTTTGGATGCTTTTATTAGCGGTCTCCATAGCACCATTCATCTTTGGTTGGTAAGGAGAAGAGTTATGATGCTGGATTTTGAATTGCGCGCATAGTCCGGTGATCATAGTGTTATTGAGATTGGTACTATTATCTATAATGATTCTTTCTAGAATATCGTACCGACAGATAATGTTATGTCTGATAAATCGAGCCACAACATTCTTGGTAACATAAGCAAATGAAGCTGCCTCGACCCACTTTGTGAAGTAATCAATGGCAACCAAGATGAAGCGGTGCCCATTGGAAGCTGTAGGTCTGATCTCTCCAATCATGTCGATGCCCCACATTGTGAATGGCCAAGGAGCAGTCAAGATTTTCAGAGGAATCGGAGGTACATGCACCTTATCAGCATAGATCTGACATTTGTGACAAGTTCGTGAATGTTGATAACAGTCTACCTCCATGGTGGACCAGTAGTATCCTGCCCATAGGATCTCTTTAGCCATTGAGTGCCCACTAGAGTGGGTACGAAAGGTACCTTCATGTAAGTCAGCCATAATCTTTTCTGCCTCACTCTTGTCTATATACCGAAGCAAGGTAGAATTGTGATTGCTCTTGTAGAGGATCCCGTTACTGGGGAAGAACTTAGCAGAGAACCTTCTTAGGAAATTCTTATCATTGAATGAAGTTCCCTTAGGGTATTCTTGAGCTTCGAGATATCTTTTAACTTCATGGAACCAAGGCTTGTCCACTACTTCTTTAGTACCAATCTCGTGACATTATGCTGGCTCGTCCATCCTCTCAATCGTGATCTGAGGAGCCTCATTATCCAACCTGACCTTGAACATGGATGACATTGTGGCTAGCGCGTCCGCTAGTTGATTTTCTTCTCGTGGAAGATGCTCAAAGGTAATTTCTTCAAAGTATGGGATTAGTGTCAACACATGCTCTTTGTACAGGATGAGATTAGGATGCTTCATGTACCATTCTCCTTTAATTTGGCTGATTAACAAAGCCGATTCTCTAAACACATTTAAGAAATTGATCCTTAAATCGATTGCAGCTTTGAGACCCACAATACATGCTTCATACTCAGCCATGTTATTGGTACAGTTGAAACATGGCCTAGAAGTGAAAGGATTATGACAGCCCTTAGGAGATATGATCACATCACTGATGTCATTGCCAAGAACGTTGGAAGCTCCATCAAAAACTATAGTCCATCGGGATCCTTTTTCAGGGCCTTCATCCGGTCTAGGTTTTTCACAATCCGTTACTAACATGATGTTCTCGTCCGGGAACTCAAAATTCATGGATTGGTAGTCATCCACAGCCTGATGAGCCAAATGATCAGCTAGTACACTTCCCTTCATTGTTTTCTGGGTTGTATATGGAATGTCGTATTTGGTCAGGATCATTTGCCATCTTGCTATTCGTTCGGATAGGTAGGGCTTCTCAAAGATGTACTTGATAGGAACTGTGATCGGTGGATCTGGAACTGACTGTTTAACGCTGGTTCGCGAAATGTCGCGGAAGCAAGAGTCGCCATCGTCTTTTATTTTCTCCAAATGGAAAGGACAAAAGCACAGAAAAATTTCTTATGAGATTGCTCTCGGTTCGGGAGGTAGATTATAGAAAGGGAAGGTGTTAGCACCCTTTCTATCCATGGTTATCCATGGGCTCTTAGATACTTGCTCATTTGTGTTTTCAAAATTGTTTGTTTGCTTTTCAACTGTGGGTTTTTAAAAAAGGTTTCTTTGAAAATTCCAGTTCGACTCTTGTATCGGTCCTCAAGAGTGTTTGAAAAGTTGCTTTCGAAAGCTTTTTGAAAAGGTGTCGGTGTGAAAAGTATTATTGATTTGTTTTGAAATTAGAGCAAGTATCTAGAGTCGTCTACCTACCCTAAGGAATTCGTCTGTGTAAATGTCCTTAAAGTAGTGCCATCCCACCATTGAGAGGTAGGTAGCACCACCATTGGAGGTGTTCGGGTCAATTCGAGGGTTCGGGACATGGTGATCACCGGAGCAATAGGAAGACACCTTAGAAGCTACCCTCATGCCAGGTTCCCGGATCATGAGGACTTACTAAAACATCCTCTACTCGACGATCACCTTTCGAGGGGCAAGGCAACAGTGAGGCGTACCCTAGGGGTGGTGTGTGATTTGTGTGTCGTTTTCAGTTATATTTGTCGTGTTCATGCATTAGTGTTCTACGCGTTGCTTTTATTTTGACATTCATTCTTTCATGCGATAGTTAACAGTTAAAAGTTGCGGGAACATAAAAATTCTACGCTATTACAAAGGCGCGGGTCCACATCGCCAAATTTAATCCAGGACCTGATTTGAAGATAAAATAAAGTGCGAGAAATATAAATGTCTAATTAAGCTATTACATGGCTTTGGGAGAATTACATGAAAAAGGAAATAAAATAAAAATGCGAGAATAAGTAAAATCGGGAATGCGAGGGCGTTGGACCCTTTTTTTAGGAAATTAAATTATAATTAACAAATTAAATTAAGTTAAATGAGAAAAAGAATTATTTTTGAGTTTTTCGTATTTATTGATTTTAATGAGAGAATTAAATGAAATTAAAAAATTAATTAACCCTAATTCTAACTATTTTTATTTATTAAGAAAAATATGTTAAAATTGAATCTAAAATTAACCTAATTAATTAATACAATTTTATTTACAAAAATAAATAATTAGTTATTAATAATGATAAAGGAAAAGAAAAAGATAAAAGTGATTACAACCCTAATTCTATATTTTTTAATTTATTACAAAAAAAACATTTAAAATTAAATCTAGAATTAAGACTAATTAATTAATAAGACTTTTTTACAAAAAAAAAAATAACATTAAATAAAATATATTTTTATTTTTGTCTTTCTGATTTTTTTTATTATTTTTAAAAGATCAATTTTATGGAATTAAATAAAATAGAGAAAAGAATTAAAATAACTAAAAAATAAAAGAAATAGAGAAAAGAAGGCAAACATGGGGGGTTTGTAGGCCCATTTGGAGGTATGCTGGTAGCAATCAGGCCCAATTGATTCCTGGCCTTGTTGACTTCTAGCAATCACGTGTGGATTCGTTGACTGAATCATTCCGTAGGCCTTAGATCTGGACCGTTGGACTGATGCCCTGGGACGTGTGGCACGCTTGGATACAAGGCTACATGATAGACTTCAGGAGGCAAGCTGCATAGAATCACATGGGAACAAAATATATTAAGGAAGTCAGGGGACCTGGGAATCGAACCCAGGTCCCAGTGTTTAGAGGACAGCACATCCACCACTTGTGCCAAGCGCTTTCTTTGTCATTATAATGGAAGATAAATAATATATAAAAAACAAACGCTGATGCTGTTAATTAAAAAAAACGCGCTAAACTTGAATTGTCTAATCACATGGAGACAGTACGCCTTCTTCTTCGTTGGTCTGCATTTGCCTGAAAAACATAAAACAAGATTGCGGGGGTTTTAAACCCCCACTATATGGTACATGGAAAAATAGCGAACAGGCCATCGTTGATCAGAAATTAGGCGCGACCTATACATTGAGTTCGTTTGAAGCTCCTGGTTCTAATGGTACAAGTCTCATGTCTCAATTTTTCCATAACAGAGAAGCCCCAAATTTGAACCTCTGCAACCCTAAAATGCTCCAATGGTGGATTCTCATACGATGCACAAAAACTCAATTAAAATATATGGTTAGCTTTAGAATGATTAACTGAATATAAATCAAACATTAAAAATTGAAAATAATGCGTGAATTATGAAACACGAATATGCCAAAAGTTTGACAAAGTTTGATCTTCATATACCGATTCTTGATGCTGTGGCCGTGGAAAGGTATTCAGTCAGGTTCAATGAAGTCTTGGCAAGCTAATGGTGTGGTTATTTTCCTTTGAATCGTGCTAGAAGGCAGTTTTCAGTTTTTGGATTTTTTGACAAAAAGGAAAACTTTGTTCTTGAGATGAGGCGCAGCATTCAGGTGTTTTGCATTAGGGTTAGGTTTGTACTTGTATAAGGAATGAATTCAGTCAATAATCCAAGCCCAAAGCCTTGTCTTTAATGGTTTTCAAGATTTGATTTTTATGAATCTTTTTCAATATTTTTTTCATGAAGAATCATGCCAATTTGCACCAATTCTTTCCTCTTTTGATATGCACGAAATCCTTAGGCCTTGATGAGAGTTTATTCTGCACAAAAAGATTTGAAAACCTTGTTTTAGTATTTTTGTCATATTTTATTTTATTAAATGAATTAATAGTAATTAAAAATTCAAATAAATAAATAAAAATGATGAAATAAATCCCCTTTGGGCCAAATGGTCGTGCATATGCTTTGGATGATGAATCTTGGAAGAAAATGTGGCCCATTAGCAAATTTGAGGCATTTGTAGTAAAGTTGACTTTTCAAAATTCCCAAACATTTCCCAACTTCCACGAGGCATATCTTGCTCAATTTTTAAGCTTTATTCATGTTCTTGGACATTTTGGAAAGGTCTTGAAGTCCTCTAACTAATGCCTTTGGTCCCATGTCATTTTGATTTACCAATCTCAAGTTATGGCCTTTGACTTAAAGTCCCTTTTTGTTGACTTTTGAAAATGACCTATAATGTTGAAATTGATAACTTTTTGTGAGAGCATTTCTTGTACTTGAAGTGTGAAGAGGAGTTGTAGGGAATGTCTTTCTCTTCCAAATGAGCTTTGGATGGAATTTTTCTGATAAACCATGTGGAAGTTATGCCTTGGTCAAGTTACAGTTGACTTTTTCAACTGTCCAAATATGGAAACTTTTGCATCTTGAGACTTTTTGAGCCATGCTTTGAGAATCATGATCAAGAATTGATCAAATGATGTTTGTGGCTTCAAAATAAGATGTTGACCAAAAATTTGAACTTTTGACTATCAAATGACCATTTTGCCCCTACAGTTGACTGTTGGGCAATTAGGGTTTTTGACTGTACAATCTTGTGTTGTAAGTCTTGAAACTTGGTATGAGGATGCTTGACCATGTTTATAGGCATGTGGGACTTGATTGGACCCTTGGAAACTTCAATTTCTTTGTCAGAACCAAAACCCTAGTTTTTGACTATTAGGAGGCCCTTAAACTGTGCAACCCTTGGGGAGATTTTGAAGCATGCTCTTTGCAATTCTTAAAGAATATGGGAGGGCAAATTTTGGGGTACAACAGTTGCCCCTGTTCAATCTTCTTAGACCTGAGGATGCAGCTTGGCTAACGTGCCTTTCGTAATCCAAAGGTGGAAGATGATTGAACACTAGAGTGCCCAGAAATTTGCGCTCACATAGTAGTGTGATGGTGGGAATGGGCTTATAGATGCCATTTGGAGATTGACGGATAGGATGATGGGCTTATAGATGCCATGCTGAGAGGTGATGGATAGGAAGATGGGCTTATAGATGCCATCTGGGTGTCAATCGCGTAAGAGTTTCCTTAGCGAGAACTTGCGTACCTGGAAAAAGAAAATGATTACCTGGCCCGTTATAGGAGCTGGTCTTTAGACTCTTTGTATAGATGTGTCCTGACTGGTTACAGGAAGTGAATCTGGAGCTTCAAATGGTGATGAATGAACCAGGGGTGGTTACTACCTCAACAGGAACGGTGAGAGAACCTTGGATGATTACTACCTTAACAGGAACGCTGAGAGAACCTTGGACAATTACTACCTCAACAGTAACGCTGAGAGAATCTTGGATATCTTCTACTGAGTCTTCATTAGCAAAATCTTTTAGGAATCGATTTAACTGGACTAGAGAAGGCCTTGAAATCTTCAACTGGATAAGAAACAGGGAGATCTTAGGGTCGATCTGACTGAACCAGAGAAGGCCTTTGACTGGATAAGAAACAGGAAAATCTTAGGGTCGATTTAACTGAATCGGTCAAGGTCTTGAAATGTCTTCAACTGGATAAGAAACAGGGAGATCTTAGGGTCGATCTGACTGAACCAGAGAAGGCCTTTGACTGGATAAGAAACAGGAAAATCTTAGGGTCGATTTAACTGAACCGGTCAAGGTCTTGGAATCTTCAACTGGATAAGAAACAGGGAGATCTTAGGGTCGATCTGACTGAACCAGAGAAGGCCTTTGACTGGATAAGAAACAGGAAAATCTTAGGGTCGATTTAACTGAACCGGTCAAGGTCTTGGAATCTTCAACTGGATAAGAAACAGGGAGATCTTAGGGTCGATCTGACTGAACCAGAGAAGGCCTTTGACTGGATAAGAAACAGGAAAATCTTAGGGTCGATTTAACTGAACCGGTCAAGGTCTTGAAATGTAGCTGAGAACTCAACTGGATCTTTCCTGAAAGGTAAAGGTCAGTCATATGCAATGCATGATGTGGATCAAGCAATGATGTTCTCAACATGAATAGGATTTGTAAGATATGATGCGTATATGCATGCTATAATGTATGAAAATGTGATGTTTATGAATGTATCTTTTCGTCTTAGGAAAATAAATCCTTGACGAGTGCCGGGAAGTCACATCCTGGGCTGATGTTGAAGAATAGATCTTTGCTTCCGCTGGGGATGATAGTTGCAAGAATACCGGTAGGAGAAGATAACTACGTTGGGGAATAGACTTGGCGAATGGGACACTCTGCGGGGAGAACATTACTCTAGTGATCTTGATGGGGAGCAATGCTCTGTGGGGAGAGAGGTACTTTCTGAAATGTTGATGGTAACTTCGCTGGGGATACCATTGTTGTGTTGTGTTAGGAGATTTGATGAACTCCGCTGGGGATAGGAAGACTTTGCCGAGGACGATCTTTCCGTGGCTTTTGGCTGAGGATAACCCAGTTATATCCTGGTAGGGAAATAACTCTTTGAATAAAGTCGGGAGACGCATTCGTGCTCTGCGAGGGTAAGCTTCCAGAATCTACTGGGGATAAGCTTACTGCTTGGGGAAATGGACTCCAACTTCTCCTGGGGAAACTGGATTGGACTCTCCTGGGGAAGTTTTGAACTTTACCGGGGAAGTGACTCCGTTGAATGTTTGATATACCGCCGGGGAACAATCTTTAGGTCAAGACTGCCGGGGATGCTTGTTAAGAATATCCGTATATTATGCCGGGGAATGTTGAAATCTGCTGGAGGATACCCAACTTCCTTAAGGCTGATAATAGATTTGCTTGGGGAGAGTGTACTGACTTGCTGACGCACTCTCTGGGGAATTAAGATATACTGGTTATGTTCTTCAGCTGAACTCACCTTGGTACCTTGGTGGATGGAACAATTAGATTGCTTAGACAACTCTTTATTGCCCCTGTTTCTAATGTTACCTGCAATTAATCCTTTGTTTCGTATGCAAATATTCATGAGTTAGCAAATTATTGTCAATGCATATATCACAAATTGAACCTTGGACGTTCTTCGCAAAACAAAACAGAAAAGGAAAAACAATTGGCAATTTTAACTGAAAAGTGTATTTGTATTGATTTTGAATTGCCTGTAAATAGGCGTTTTATGTACAAGAGGCTGACGTCCTAGTAAGAGAACGCCGCCGAACAAAAGAATTTATACAAGTTTGTACAAAAGAGAATAAAACAGCTGTGTGAAATGAATGATCCACTGGGTTTCAACTCTGTTATTGCCTTTATATCTTCGAGCGTCTCATCACTTGATGACCTAGTTGAAGATGAAGCTGACTGATCGATGCCGTCTGAACTTGATGTAGATACCGGATTCTGGATGCAAGGTGATCCAATGAGACATAGTATTACGCTTTATCCCTAACTTTTGCCTGGACCGCCCTTTCGGGTTTTCAGTCCACCGGGATACCCATTTTTGCCCAAGCCGCCTTTTCAGATTTTCGACTTGCCGGGTGTACAGATTTTTTCATTTCATCCCTTCATTTTTCCCGAACCCTTTTGGTTCGCCGGGAGCCCTAATTTTTGCCTAGGCATGTCAGCCTAGCGGGTCTTTATTATGCGTAGTATCTTTTTACTATGTCTGCATTGGAGGGGTGAGGAAGGTCGTCACCATCCATGTTGGTTAGAATCATGGCTCCTCCTGAGAACACATGTTTAACCACAAATGGCCCTTCGTATGTAGGGGTCCATTTTCCCCTTGGATCACTCTGAGGAAGGATGATTCGCTTGATTACCAGATCCCCAACTTGATATTCTTGTGGTCGAACCTTCTTGTTAAATGCCCTGATCATCCGCTTTTGATACATCTGACCATGACAAATAGCAGCAAGTCTCTTTTCGTCAATTAGATTTAGTTGATCAAGTCGTGTCTGGATCCAATCATCTTCATTCAGATTTGCATCCTTCATTATCCGGAGAGAGGGTATCTGCACTTCAATTGGTAAGACTACCTCCATACCGTAGACCAAGGAGAAAGGAGTTGCCCCGGTTGACGTCCTTGCTGAGGTACGGTACCCATGTAGAGCGAACGGTAACATCTCGTGCCAATCTTTATAGGTCACTGTCATCTTCTGCACGATCTTCTTAATGTTCTTATTTGCTGCTTCTACAGCCCCATTCATCTTCGGTCTGTAAGGAGAAGAGTTGTGGTGCTGTATCTTAAACTGCTCGCAGAGTTCAGTGATCATCTTGTTATTTAGATTGGTACCGTTGTCTGTAATAATCCTTTCTGGGACACCGTATCGACAGATCAGATTATGCCGAATGAACCGTGCCACAACAGTCTTGGTTACCGTAGCGTAGGATGCTGCTTCAACCCACTTCGTGAAATAGTCAATCGCTACCAGGATGAAGCGATGCCCATTGGATGCCGTTGGTTTAATCTCGCCGATCATGTCTATGCCCCACATTGCAAAAGGCCAAGGCGCAGTCAGAACATTTAGAGGAACTGGAGGAACATGCACCTTGTCTGCATAAATCTGGCATTTATGGCATGTCCGAGAATGTTGGTAGCAGTCAGCTTCCATTGTGGACCAGAAATACCCTGCCCGAAGGATCTTCTTTGCCATAGTGTGTCCACTAGAATGTGTTCCGAAGGTCCCTTCATGTAGCTCTTCCATGATCCTTTCTGCTTCAGTCTTATCCACACAACGCAGTAAGGTCGAATCATGGTTTCGCTTATACAAGATGCCATTGCTAAGGAAGAACTTCGCTGCGAACCTTCTCAGAAACTTCTTATCGTTGACAGATGCACCTTCAGGGTATTCCTGAGCTTCCAAATATCTCTTCACCTCATGGTACCAAGGCTTCTCAGTCACCAATTCAGTCTCGAGATCACAACAGTATGCCGGTTCGTCCAGTTTCCAGATGATGATCCGGGGAGCCTCATTGTCCCATTTGACTTTGAACATGGAAGACATCGTAGCTAACGCGTCCGCTAACTGATTCTCCTCTCTTGGAAAGTGTTCAAAGGTTATATTTGTGAAGTGGGGGATCAATGTCAACATACATTCTCTGTAAGGAATAAGATTCGGATGTTTCGTATCCCACTCTCCTTTGATCTAATTGATCACGAGAGCGGAATCTCCGAAGACACTCAGATACTTGATCCTTAAGTCGATCGCAGCTTGAAGACCCATGATGCATGCCTCATACTCCGCCATGTTGTTTGTGCAGTTGAAACATAGCCGGGCAGTGAGTGGAGTATGAGTGCCTTGAGGAGATATGATCACAGCGTCGATACCGTTACCCAAAGCGTTGGAGGCTCCGTCAAAGTGCATAGACCATCGGGATCCTTCCTCAGGTCCTTCATCCGGTCCAGGTATCGCACAATCAGTCACAATCATGATGCTCTCGTCCGGAAACTCGAAGTTCATTGACTGATAGTCGTCTACTGCCTGATGTGCCAAGTGGTCTGCCAATACGCTTCCCTTGATGGCTTTCTGGGTTGTATACTGGATGTCGTATTCCGTTAAGATCATTTGCCATCTTGCTATTCTCCCAGACAGAGCAGGCTTTTCAAATATGTACTTTATAGGATCCATCTTTGAGATCAACAAGGTAGTGTGAGTCAGCATATACTGTCTCAGCCGGCGAGCAGCCCATACCAAAGCACAGCAAGTTTTCTCAAGCAGTGAGTATCGGGTCTCACAGTCGGTAAACTTTTTGCTAAGGTAATAGATGGCATGCTCTTTTCGGCCAGACTCGTCATGCTGCCCAAGCACACACCCCATTGAGTTGTCAAGTACTGTCAGGTATAGTATCAGAGGTCTCCCCTCTACCGGTGGCATAAGGATGGGTGGTTCTTGGAGATACTCTTTGATTCTGTCAAAAGCGGCCTGACATTCATCGTTCCAACGTACTACCTGATCTTTCTTCAACAGCTTGAAGATTGGTTCACAGGTAGCAATTAGGTGCGAGATGAATCGGGCGATGTAATTCAGGCGTCCTAAAAAGCCTCTGACTACTTTCTCTGTCTTAGGAACTGGCATCTCTTGAATGGCTTTAACTTTGGCAGGGTCCACTTGAATACCCTTATCACTTACAACGAAGCCTAGCAACTTTCCAGATCTAACCCCGAAGGTGCACTTGTTCGGGTTCAACCTCAGCTTGTACAACTTCAGACGGTCGAACAATTTCTGCAGATGATCTAAGTGCTCTTCCTCAGTTTGGGACCTTGCGATCATGTCGGCAACATACACTTCTATCTCATGATGGATCATGTCATGAAATAAAGCAACCATGGCACGTTGGTAGGTTGCCCCAGCATTTTTCAGTCCAAAAGGCATGACCTTGTAGCAGAAGGTGCCCCACTGAGTAACGAAGGTAGTCTTTTCCATGTCTTCAGGAGCCATCTTGATCTGATTATACCCTGAAAAACCATCCATGAAAGAGAACACTTTATGCTGAGCAGTATTGTCAACCAGGACATCAATGTGAGGTAGAGGGAAGTCGTCTTTGGGGCTGGCCCTGTTCAGATCCCTGTAGTCAACGCACATTCTGACCTTTCCATCTTTCTTTGGTACCGGCACTACATTAGCAACCCACTGAGGGTAAGAAGTCACTGCGAGAAACCCGACATCAAACTGTTTCATAACCTCGGCTTTGGTCTTCTCAGACATCTCTGGACGCATACGGCGGACCTTTTGCTTAACCGGAGGGCAATCTTCCTTGGTAGGCAAATGATGGACCACAATATCGGTATCCAGCCCGGGCATGTCTTCGTAGGACCAGGCAAAGATCTCCATATAATCATGTAACATTTGAGTCAACCGTTGCTTCACGCTGAGCTCTAGGTTGGCACCAATCTTTACCTCTTTTCTGTCTGTATCAGTACCCAGATTTATTGTTTCCACCGGCTCTTCATGTGGTTGAATTGCTCTCTCTTCCTGGAGTAACAGTCTTGCAAGCTCGCCCGACACTTCGCAATCATCTTCACCTTCGTCTTCGGCTAAGTTGATCGGATTTTCGAAGTCATAACTGGCAGTAGCAGAGTCGTTACCAGTGAGATCCAGAGTGGATTGAAACCTGTATGAGTGAGTGTGTGTAAATACAACTGTTTTTTGCAATATAAAGAAAGGAAAGAAAGAAAAGGAGCATAAGATTTGAAATGCGGGAAAACGTCCAAGGTTTTTATTCATGATATATGAAATGACAATTTATATGCCCTCACAAATGAAGCCACGGTGCCCCGGGTTAGACACCGGGCCATAGAGTTTCAAATCATTGTTTATTACAAATAACAAAACAAAGGAGTTTATTACTGCGTAACAAAAGTAACAGGAGTATGGTCTCTAGCAATCCAATTGGTCAATCCGCCATCAGTTGTCGGGTAGATCCAGCTATTGAACTCTGACTCTTCCACTTCATCTTCGTCCCCCACAGCATTCACTCCTGGATGGGTAATGAGTACAGGAGGTCTTCTGGTCTTTGCCTTGCGCACAGCTTTCTGACCCTCTGCAGTAAAACCCAGTCCAAACTTGTCAGTTTTCTGTGTAAAATCAGGGAGCCTGCCCCAGTTAGCACATTCACCTTTCTTGACCACAGCCCGGGCATCTTTCAAGGAAGCCATCTTCAAAGGAACATCCTCTTCGACCACTGTTTATGCTGCTGCCAAAGTTGGAGGTACCTCTTTGAAATGCTGAAAGGGGGTTTCAATAAACTCCCCGTCCATCTCAATATACCTGAAGGAATTCAAATGGCTCACCATATACTCCTCCTCTCCCTGCACAGTGACAATCTTTCCCCTGACGGGATACTTTAGCTTCTGGTGCAAGGTAGAGGTCACTGCCCCAGCTTTGTGGATCCAAGGTCGACCCAGTAGACAAGAATACGATGGACGGATATCCATCACATAAAAAGTAGAGTCGAAAACTTGAGAGCCCACACGAATAGGAATGTCTACCTCTCCATGAACCATCCTCTTAGAACCGTCAAAGGCTCTGACGATGATGTTGCTAGGTTTCAGCTTCAGGCCCTCACAATCCAACCGGTCTAAGGCCTTTTTGGGTAGCACATTTAGGGAAGAACCAGTGTCCACCAACACGTGCGCAAGAGTAGTGCCCCTGCATTCAATAGAGACATGCAGGGCGTCATTGTGGTCTTTTCCCTTAGCAGTAAGGTCAGCGTCCGAGAAACCCAAACCATTGTCCGCTGTCAGATTGGCTACGCAATCAGTAAACTGGACAGCAGATGTCTCCTGTGGCACATGGGCCGTCTTGAGAAATGAAATCAAGGCCTTAGCATGGGCCTCTGAGCACAGCAATAAGGAGAGCATTGAGATCTTGGAGGGGGTATGCCACAGCTGCTCAACAACATTAAAGTCACTCTTCTTGATTATTTTCAGGATTTCCTCCATCTCTTATTGGGAGCCCTCAGCAGTCACAGATCTTGGTGCCTCCATCCGGGCAGGCTCATCTTCCATCCCTTTGCCCCGAGCATTAGATGACTCGGCAGCAGGGGAAACAACTTGATCAGAGACGGGAACAGATACACTTGCAGGTGTTATACTGAGGGGTCTTCGAATAGCAGGTGGCGCAATGTCAGGCGAGAAGAGCCTGCCACTGCGGGTAACCTTTGCTGGACCAGTGATATTGCTGATGCTGGTGCCAGTGTTGAACTCTTGCTTGATTCCATGTACATACACGTCTGCCCCATAGTGCCAGGGGACAGCCTTATCAGATTCGTAGGGGAGAGGCCCCGGAATAGTAATAACAACGGGTGCGACAGTCATGATTTGAATCGGCTTCCTTGGAAGAGCCTTGATTGGATTATTGAAAATTGTAACAACAGAAACTTCTTCCACCGGAACAAACTTAACAGCGGTCTTCTTGAACAGAATCTCTTTGCTGTCCATCAGGCTTTGGATACCCAACTTCAGCAAAGGACAACCAGAAAGGGAAACAGCACAGAAAAGGCAACCTTCACTACAACCTGGAAATAAACCGGCCAGCAGTAGGTTCCTCTTAACAGTCATCAAGGGAGTAGCTACATCATTCACAGAAACGGCATACACGTCTTCATCAACGACATTCACTCCATGCTGGGGCATAGGAGCAGTCACCACATTCGGCCTCTCAGGCGCTTCAAATTGTATCTCCTTTGCGTCAATAAGGTATTGCACCTTATTCCTTAAGGCCCAACAGTCATCAGTGGAATGCTCCGGGCTATCGGAGTGATAAGCACAGCGGGCATTTGGATTGTATTTGGGAGAGGCAGTATTCACAACTTTCGGGGCCTCTCTAACAGTCACCAAATTGGTGGATAATAACTGTGGCAAGATTTGTGATAGAGTCATGCTCAAACGGGTAAACTCTCTTCTGGGTCTTTCAGCCCTTTGAGGATTGGTTTGCCGAGGAGCAGCAGCAGGCTTAGCAATCATCACCGCGTTGACAGATTGGCGGCGCTCAGGTTTCTCTTGTCTTCTAGACCCATATACAGCATTGGCCTCCTTCTTAAAGGGCTTCTTCTCAGAACTTGCAGATGTACCCTTCTGAATTTTACCAGACTTCATCCCAGCCTCTATTCTCTCTCCAGTCAGAATAAGATCAGTAAACCCTGCAGATGAGTTACCGATAAGATGATTGAAAAATGGCCCAGATAGGGTCCCCAAGAACATGTCTACTAACTCCCGGTCAGTTAACGGAGGCTGCACCCTGCCAGCCAGATCCCTCCACTTCTGTGCATACTCTTTGAAACCTTCGCTTGACCCTAGCGACATACCCTGGAGTTGGCTACGTGTAGGAGTAAGGTCGGCATTATATTGATACTGCTTGTAAAAAGCAGTAGCCAACTCCTCCCAGTTACGAACTTTGGTCCCATCCAGCTGATAGAACCATTCGAGATGAGTCCCTGAAAGACTCTCCTGGAAGAAGTGGATCCACAAATTCTTGTCCACTGAGTACGGTTGAATCTTCCGCACATAAGATCTGAGGTGTAGCTTGGGATAAGACACCCCGTCATACTTGCTAAAAGATGGTGCTTTAAACTTGTGAGGAATAATCACACCAGTAGATAAGCCCAAGTCTCCGAAATCCAGCCCAGGCACTTGTTGGATCTCCATAGCATTCAGTCTATCTTCCAACTGCTTATATCTGTCTTCAGCCGGAGGATACTGTTCCTCATCGAAATCAGTCTCGTTGTCAGAGACTACCAGACTAGGACCTTTTCCCCCTTTGGGACTGCTCTTGCCTATAGAAGAACCAGCCTCTTCATTCTGCAGAGTGTTGCCAAACCTTCGGCCCGAGTTGAAAAGAATAGTTCTCCTCTTCTTCTTCTTCTCCTTCTTCAGGAGCAAAGCCTTCAGCTCTTCTTGTCCCTGAGCCAAACCCATGATTAGTTCCTGAAATTGCGCATTCTGCGCCTGAAGAGCCTTGATGGACATCTCGGTTGATGATGATTCAGGATTCATGATGCTGAAATAAACAGCGAAGAACAGTAAGCAGCCTGAAAAGAAGAAAACCTGCTATGCACATGATGAATGATATGTGTTTATGCAATGCATTCAAGGGTTCGAAAGTTTAAATTTGTTGTAGACAAAAAGGAACACACGTTATTATTAAGGAAATAATTGTTCAGTACATCAAAGCCTCATGGGCACATATTACAAGGCAAATCAATCCCAAAAGACACTACGCATCCTCTTTGGAGCTATGTAGGTGTTGAGATTTCTCTCCTCATGCAATAGGCGGGTGAGCTCCAAGACCTTCTTTTCACTAGCATGCAGACTGGTCTCAAGAGAATTCCGTTCTTCCTTAAGCTGGATCCAGCTCTTCTGCATCTCTTCCCAGGACGTGGGCATGTCAGGATGTTGAATGGTGTAGGACACTTCTCCCTCCAAGACTAGTTCTTTGATCACAGAGAGCACATGAGGATATGGCATCACTAACTTCTGGGAGCGGGCTCGTACCCACTTGAGATAAGGTTCCAATGGGATGGAATTCCTATGCCCCAGTGTCTTACTGTCTATCCTACTTGGCATCCTCCAAGCTCTGATAAATCTCTGGCGAAGTCCTTGTGCATCGTTGTCGAAGTCAAAAACTATGTCAGGAATTAACATGTCATGAGGGCCATCCCTTCGAGCATAACCAAATTGTCTCCAAGCCAGGCATGGGTTGTAAGTAATACCTCCTCTGATTCCAAGTAAAGGAACATTAGGGTACTCCCCGCAACGATCAATGATAGTGACATCCTCTCTGGACCGAGGGCACCAATGTATATCTGCATGTGTAAGAGTCATCAACCGTTGTGACCATCTCAAACCCCGCTCGTTCTTCAAAACTGATTGTGGAAGGTGCAAAATAAACCACCTTCCCAGGAGAGGAGTGCAGCACATAAGGACACCTCTTTTTCTCATGGTTCGAGTGTAACATGAGTGAAGGATATCCCCCAGCAACGTAGGTATAGGATTCCTGGACATGAAGATCTGGACAGCACTGATATCTATAAGCTGATCTGGGTTAGGGAACAACACCAAACCATAGACAAGGAGGGCCACAACTTCTTCAAAAGCTTGTAAGTCAAGGGAGTTCCAACATTCATGGGCCTTTTCAAACAGAAACCTGGCTAAGAACCCTTTGATGCCACTTCTAACTTCCCAATGTCCCTTGAGGTCAGATGATTGTAGGTGTAAGGCTTTAGCAATCTCTTCAGGTTTGGGTTCCTTTTCCGTACCGTTGTAGGGTAGTTGATCAAGGATAGGGATCTTCAGAAGCCGGGAGAACTCCTCCAATGTAGGTACCAGCTGATAATCCAGGAAAGTGAAACAGTGATGCAGAGGGTCAAAGAACTGGAACAGGACCTTTATCATATCTTCCTCAATGTTGGTATTGACCAAGCTGATGAGTCTTCCATGTCTTTCACTGAATGAAGAGCTCTCGGGAATCCTGGATATAAGCTCCTTAAGCTGAGGAGGGATCCTTACAAGGCTGGTTTGAATTGTCTTTCTGCGAACAGTTTCCATGTCCTACAAAACAAGAACAAAGATGAAAATTCAAACCCCTGAAATGGTTAGTCAATGCATATGATGCTGGATGATGTCATGATGCTATGATTAAACACACCATAGATATTTACAAAGGCAAATATGTAAGGCACACAAGTCACACAAGACAAGCCCTTAGAGTTTAGGCCAGCATGGGGTCTAGATATTACCCTCTTGAAGTTGGTGGGCTCAACCTGTCCTATTAGAAGTAACCGGGTTCTAAGGGTCCCAATATCACTGGATTGCTTTCATTGTTCATCGTTTCGATTTAGCCACTGAACTGGCGACCGAAATATTCCAGGAAAGCAACCCTCAATTGAGTGTAGTATCGAGTATCAACCAACCTCGGACTGCACCAAAGTCAGTTATCTCACTACCCTAAAGAGGCCAAGATAGTTCAATTAAGGTTCCTAAGGTCTGTTGATGCTTCACGACACCACGCGGAGGCCCCGTACTCTCCTTGACTGAACTCAAGGGTTACCGGTACACACCAAAGTGCCACATCAACGTAGCAGACTGTTTCAACCATGTCGGTATACCCCGCACAGTTCCCTCACAGCCTTGTTGCTACTTTCTAAGAAGGTATCCCCAGATCCGGGTTAGGATCTATAGAACTCCCAAGACAGTCCCACAATTTAAAGCAAACAAGTCAAAGCAATTGAAAACACAGTGATCTTAGTCCTAAGGTACACCTCACTTTAAAAGTATTCCCCAGCAGAGTCGCCAGTTCTGTGATCGGTGGATCTGGAACTGACTGTTTAACGCTGGTTCGCGAAATGTCGCGGAAGCAAGAGTCGCCACCGTCTTTTATTTTCTCCAAATGGAAAGGACGAAAGCACAGAAAAATTCCTTATGAGATTGCTCTCGGTTCGGGAGGTAGATTATAGAAAGGGAAGGTGTTAGCACCCTTTCTATCCATGGTTATCCATGGGCTCTTAGATACTTGCTCATTTGTGTTTTCAAAATTGTTTGTTTGCTTTTCAACTGTGGGTTTTTAAAAAAGGTTTCTTTGAAAATTCCAGTTCGACTCTTGTATCGGTCCTCAAGAGTGTTTGAAAAGTTGCTTTCGAAAGCTTTTTGAAAAGGTGTCGGTGTGAAAAGTATTATTGATTTGTTTTGAAATTAGAGCAAGTATCTAGAGTCGTCTACCTACCCTAAGGAATTCGTCTGTGTAAATGTCCTTAAAGTAGTGCCATCCCACCATTGAGAGGTAGGTAGCACCACCATTGGAGGTGTTCGGGTCAATTCGAGGGTTCGGGACATGGTGATCACCGGAGCAATAGGAAGACACCTTAGAAGCTACCCTCATGCCAGGTTCCCGGATCATGAGGACTTACTAAAACATCCTCTACTCGACGATCACCTTTCGAGGGGCAAGGCAACAGTGAGGCGTACCCTAGGGGTGGTGTGTGATTTGTGTGTCGTTTTCAGTTATATTTGTCTTGTTCATGCATTAGTGTTCTACGCGTTGCTTTTATTTTGACATTCATTCTTTCATGCGATAGTTAACAGTTAAAAGTTGCGGGAACATAAAAATTCTACGCTATTACAAAGGCGCGGGTCCACATCGCCAAATTTAATCCAGGACCCGATTTGAAGATAAAATAAAGTGCGAGAAATATAAATGTCTAATTAAGCTATTACATGGCTTTGGGAGAATTACATGAAAAAGGAAATAAAATAAAAATGCGAGAATAAGTAAAATCGGGAATGTGAGGGCGTTGGACCCTTTTTTTAGGAAATTAAATTATAATTAACAAATTAAATTAAGTTAAATGAGAAAAAGAATTATTTTTGAGTTTTTCGTATTTATTGATTTTAATGAGAGAATTAAATGAAATTAAAAAATTAATTAACCCTAATTCTAACTATTTTTATTTATTAAGAAAAATATGTTAAAATTGAATCTAAAATTAACCTAATTAATTAATACAATTTTATTTACAAAAATAAATAATTAGTTATTAATAATGATAAAGGAAAAGAAAAAGATAAAAGTGATTACAACCCTAATTCTATATTTTTTAATTTATTACAAAAAAACATTTAAAATTAAATCTAGAATTAAGACTAATTAATTAATAAGACTTTTTTACAAAAAAAAAATAACATTAAATAAAATATATTTTTATTTTTGTCTTTCTAATTTTTTTTATTATTTTTAAAAGATCAATTTTATGGAATTAAATAAAATAGAGAAAAGAATTAAAATAACTAAAAAATAAAAGAAATAGAGAAAAGAAGGCAAACATGGGGGGTTTGTAGGCCCATTTGGAGGTATGCTGGTAGCAATCAGGCCCAATTGATTCCTGGCCTTGTTGACTTCTGGCAATCACGTGTGGATTCGTTGACTGAATCATTCCATAGGCCTTAGATCTGGACCGTTGGACTGATGCCCTGGGACGTGTGGCACGCTTGGATACAAGGCTACATGATAGACTTCAGGAGGCAAGCTGCATAGAATCACATGGGAACAAAATATATTAAGGAAGTGAGGGGACCTGGGAATCGAACCCAGGTCCCAGTGTTTAGAGGACAGCACATCCACCACTAGTGCCAAGCGCTTTCTTTGTCATTATAATGGAAGATAAATAATAGATAAAAAACAAACGCTGATGCTGTTAATTAAAAAAAAACGCGCTAAACTTGAATTGTCCAATCACATGGAGACAGCACGCCTTCTTCTTCGTTGGTCTGCATTTGCCTGAAAAACATAAAACAAGATTGCGGGGGTTTTAAACCCCCACTATATGGTACATGGAAAAATAGCGAACAGGCCATCGTTGATCAGAAATTAGGCGCGACCTATGCATTGAGTTCGTTTGAAGCTCCTGGTTCTAATGGTACAAGTCTCATGTCTCAATTTTTCCATAACAGAGAAGCCCCAAATTTGAACCTCTGCAACCCTAAAATGCTCCAATGGTGGATTCTCATACGATGCACAAAAACTCAATTAAAATATATGGTTAGCTTTAGAATGATTAACTGAATATAAATCAAACATTAAAAATTAAAAATAATGCGTGAATTATGAAACACGAATATGCCAAAAGTTTGACAAAGTTTGATCTTCATATACCGATTCTTGATGTTGTGGGCGTGGAAAGGTATTCAGTCGGGTTCAATGAAGTCTTGGCAAGCTAATGGTGTGGTTATTTTCCTTTGAATCGTGCTAGAAGGCAGTTTTCAGTTTTTGGATTTTTTGACAAAAAGGCAAACTTTGTTCTTGAGATGAGGCGCAGCACTCAGGTGTTTTGCATTAGGGTTAGGTTTGTACTTGTATAAGGAATGAATTCAGTCAATAATCCAAGCCCAAAGCCTTGTCTTTAATGGTTTTCAAGATTTGATTTTTATGAATCTTTTTCAATATTTTTTTCATGAAGAATCATGCCAATTTGCACCAATTCTTTCCTCTTTTGATATGCACGAAATCCTTAGGCCTTGATGAGAGTTTATTCTGCACAAAAAGATTTGAAAACCTTGTTTTAGTATTTTTGTCATATTTTATTTTATTAAATGAATTAATAGTAATTAAAAATTCAAATAAATAAATAAAAATGATGAAATAAATCCCCTTTGGGCCAAATGGTCGTGCATATGCTTTGGATGATGAATCTTGGAAGAAAATGTGGCCCATTAGCAAATTTGAGGCATTTGTAGTAAAGTTGACTTTTCAAAATTCCCAAAAATTTCCCAACTTCCACAAGGCATATCTTGCTCAATTTTTAAGATTTGATCATGTTCTTGGACATTTTGGAAAGGTATTGAAGTCCTCTAACCAATGCCTTTGGTCCCATGTCATTTTGATTTACCAATCTCAAGTTATGGCCTTTGACTTAAAGTCCCTTTTTGTTGACTTTTGAAAATGACCTATAATGTTGAAATTGATAACTTTTTGTGAGAGCATTTCTTGGACTTGAAGTGTGAAGAGGAGTTTTAGGGAATGTCTTTCTCTTCCAAATGAGCTTTGAATGGAATTTTTCTGATAAACCATGTGGAAGTTATGCCTTGGTCAAGTTACAGTTGACTTTTTCAACTCTCCAAATATGGAAACTTTTGCATCTTGAGACTTTTTGAGCCATGCTTTGAGAATCATGATCAATAATTGATCAAATGATGTTTGTGGCTTCAAAATAAGATGTTGACCAAAAATTTGAACTTTTGACTGTCAAATGACCATTTTGCCCCTACAGTTGACTGTTGGGCAATTAGGGTTTTTGACTGTACAATCTTGTGCTGTAAGTCTTGAAACTTGGTATGAGGATGCTTGACCATGTTTATAGGCATGTGGTACTTGATTGGACCCTTGGAAACTTCAATTTCTTTGTCAGAACCAAAACCCTAGTTTTTGACTGTTAGAAGGCCCTTAAACTGTGCAACCCTTGGGGAGATTTTGAAGCATGCTCTTTGCAATTCTTGAAGAATATGGGAGGGCAAATTTTGGGGTACAACAGGAACCATTTTAGATATCAACAAGGTAGTGTGAGTCAACATATACTGTCTTAGTCGGCGAGCAGCCCATGCCAAAGTACAACAAGTTTTCTCGAGCAGTGAATATCTTATTTCACAGTCGGTAAACTTTTTGTTAAGGTAGTATATTGCATGCTCTTTTCGACCAGACTCGTCATGCTGCCCCAGCACACACCCCATTGAGTTCTCCAACACCGTTAAGTAAATGATCAGAGGTCTTCCCTCAACTGGTGGCATCAAAATTGGAGGCTCTTGGAGATATTCCTTGATTTTGTCAAAGGCATACTGGCAATCATCATATACTTCACTACTTGATCTTTCTTCAGTAATTTGAAGATTGGATCACAAGTAGCGGTCAGATGTGAAATGACCCTGGAAATATAGTTTAGGCGTCCCAAGAATCCTCTAACTTCCTTCTCAGTGCGAGGAGTTGGCATTTATTGTATAACTTTAACCTTTTTCGGGTCTACCTCAATACCTTTGTCGCTGATGACGAAACCTAAGAGGTTACTGGATCTTACTCTGAAAGTGCATTTATTCGGATTCAGTCTCAGTTTGTATTTCTTCATCCTTTCAAATAGCTTCTGTAGGTGATCAAGGTGTTCCTCTTCAGTCTGATACCTGGATATCATATCATCCACGTAGACCTCTATCTCGTGATGGATCATATCATAAAACAAAGCTACCATGGCACGCTGATAGGTTGCCCCGACGTTCTTTAGTCCAAAAGGCATGACCTTATAGCAGAAAGTTATCCACTGTGTGACAAAGGTCGTTTTCTCCATGTACTCAGGTGCCATTTTGATCTGATTGTATCCGGAGAAGCCATCCATGAAGGAGAAGATCTTATGTTGTATAGTGTTTTCAACCAGAACATCGATGTGGGGGAGCGGGAAGTCATCCTTGGGGCTCGCCCTATTCAGGTATCTGTAATCCACACACATATGTACCTTACCGTCCTTCTTAGGTATTGGAACGACACTAGCAACCCATTGCAGATAGGAAGTTACAACTAAGAAACCGGCATTGAATTGTTTCATGACTTCAGCCTTGATCTTTTCTGACATATCCGTCCGCATACGACGAACCTTCTATTTCACTGGAGGGAAGTCCTCTTTTGTAGGTAGGCGATGAACCACAATATCAGTGTCAAGCCCTGGCATGTATTCGTATGACCAGGAAAAAACCTCAACATAGTCATGTAGCATCTGTATTGACCTCTGTTTGACACTGGGCTCCAAGTTAGCACCTACCTTGACTTCTTTTCTGTCCTCTTCAGTACCCAAATTTACTGCCTCAACTGGCTCCTCATGAGGCTATATTTCCTTTTCTTCCTGTTGTAACAGTCTGGCAAGCTCTCTTGGTACCTCACTATCACTGTCTTCAAAAGCATTGACTCCATGGTTGCTGATTTGTAAAGGTGGTCCCCCGGTGCGAGCATGACGAACAGCTCTCTGGGCTCCTGAAGTAAAACCCAAACCAAATTTGTCAGATTTGTAGGAAATATCTGGAAGTTTGCCCTAAATTGTACACCCACCTTCTTCAACTACTGCCTTGGCATCTTTCAAAGAAGCCATCTTCAGTGGAAGCCTAGTAGTCTTAGGAACACTGGCAGTGGTCTTGGTTGCAGCAACGGTTTGTGGAACCTCTTCAAAGTTCTGACAGGGGGTTTCAATGAATTCGCTGTCCATTTCAACGTAATTGAAAGAGTTCAAGTGGCTCACCATGTACTCCTCCTCCACATGAACTGTGATAGTCTTCCCATTGACTGGGTACTTCAACATCTGATGTAGGGTGGAAGTGACAGCACCAGCCCCATGGATCCAGGGTCGACCCAATAAACATGAGTAAGACGCGCGGATGTCCATCACATAGAAAGTGGAATTAAAAGTATGAATACCCACTTTGATAGGGATGTCCACCTCCCCATGTACCATTCTTGTAGAACCGTTGAAGGCTCTCACCATAATGTTATTGGGCTTTAGGGTGAGCCCTTCGCAATCCAACATGTCAAGGGCTTTCTTGGGCAGAACATTCAACGATGAACCTGTATCCACTAGAACGTGGGCCAAAGTAGTTCCCCTGTACTCGATAGAGACATGTGGAGCATCATTATGTTTCCTTCCCTTGGGATTAAGGTCTGCATCAGAGAATCCCAGGTCGTTGTCAGCTATCCAACTAGCCACACAATTCTCGAAATGATCAGCGGAGGTCTCTTGAGGCACGCGGGAAGACTTCAGGAATTTTACTAAGGCCTTGGCATAGGCTTCAGAGCATAGTAACAGGGCCAGCATTGATATTTTGGAAGGGGTTTGCCCCAGTTGTTCAACCACATTGTAGTCACTCTTCTTGATTATTTTCAATATCTCTTCCATCTCCTTTTTAGAAGCCACAGGGATGGCTTCTGGATGTTCCATCTTCTGGACAGGCTCAACTAATACCTCTTTGCCCTGAGTCTCGACCGACTCGATAGTAGGGATAACAGTAGGACTAACAACAGGAGTAGCTATGGGAATATTGACAGAAGCAACATGGATGATCACAAGAGTAGAAACAGTTTTAGGAGGAGAGATCTCGGGAGATAAAACTCTTCCTCTTCTGGTGATTTTGTTGGTCCCGACGATATTACTAATGTCAGGATCAGAGTCTTCGTCATCTCTATCTTTAACAACCAGCAAATCTTGTTTGACGCCATGGTAATAGACGTCAGCCCCATAGTTCTAAGGAACAACTTTATGTGAGGAATATGGTGTAGGTCTAGGGAAAGTAATTATCAATGGAGCAACTTTCGGAACAGATGAAATCCTGACAGGTCTTTTGGAGGAGACCTTGGGAGGATTGGTGGAAATGGTAATGATAGAAACATCTTCACACGGAGCACTTGTAACTGGAGTTTTTTCAAACATAATTTCTTTATCATCCATCAGGCGTTGAACTCCTTCCTTCAACAAATGGCAGCCATTAGGTAGAGACAAACATACGTGGAAACCTTCGCCACAACCCGGAAATAAACTTCCTACAAGAGATTATATTTAATAGTCAGGAGTGGAGTAGCTAGTTCATCAACAGAAGCAACAAACATGTCATTATCAATAGCATTAACACCACGGTCGTGCTTGGGCATAGGGGCAGTTATAACATTAGGAGTCTCAGGAGCATCAAATTCAATCTCCTTTGCTTCAATCAAATCCTGCACTTTGTTCTTCAAAGTCCAACAGTCGTTTGTATCATGGGTTGGACTTTCAGAATAGTAAGCACAGTGAGCATTTGAATTGTAGTGAAGAGATGTAGTGTTGGGGTTTTTTGGAGCCTCTTTCAGAGTAACCAGATTGGATTTCAGAAAATGTGGCAAAACTTGAGACAAAGTCATATTAATTTGGGTAAACTGTCTTCTAGGCTTATCTATTCTGGACTGATTATTTTGTTGCCGGTTTGATGCAGGAATGGAAATCATAACAGCCCCTACCATCGGACGATGCTCAGTTTTGTTAAGATTTCTTTGGCCATAAGCAGCACTGGCCTCCTTCTTCCATGTGAATGGTTTCTTTGCAGTACTGGAGGATGTATCTCTCTGTATCTTACCACTTTTAATACCAGCCTCTACTCGTTCACCCGTCAAGATCAATTCCGTGAACCCAACAGAAGAACTTCCAATCAGGTGGTTAAAGAATGGCCCGGATAATGTTCCCAAGAACATGTCCACCAGCTCCCTATCAGACAACGGAGGCTGGACTCTTCCCGCAAGGTCTCTCCATTTTTGGGCATAGTCCTTAAAGCCCTCATCGGAACCCATAACCATAATTTTCAACTGTGTACGAGTTGGGGCGAGGTCAGCATTATATTGGTACTGCTTGTGGAAAGCAGCAGCCAAATCTTCCCAATTACGCACATTGGTTCTTTCTAGTTGATAGAACCATTCTAGCTGAGTCCCTGCCAAACTTTCCTGGAATAAGTGTACCCCACAGATCCCTATCAGTAGTGTGGGGTTGAATTTTCCTAACATACGACCTTAAATGTAGCTTAGGACAGGAGACATCGTCGTACTTAGAAAATGTAGGGACCTTGAACTTCCGCGGGATGACCACCCTTGAGACCAGTCATATCTCTTCAAAATCCAGCCTGGGTACCCTTTGGATCTCCATGGAATTGAGTTGATCCTCCAGTTATTTGTATTTATCATCAGCAGGAGGATACTGCTCCTCAGAATAGTCAGGTTCATCTTCTTCAGACTCCATTGTACTGTGGTCTTCTTCTTTTGGCTCTCCTTCCTGATTGTCTCTCTCTCTCTTGATGGAGTTGCGAGCTCTGAAACTTGCTTCACTAGTCCTTTGAACCTTCTTCCAAAATTCAGAACACCCACTGGCCTCTTTTTCTTCTTCTTGTCCTTGAGAATCAGAGCTTTCAAGTCTTCTTGTCCCTTATCCAGATTCAGGAACATTTCTTGGAATTGATCATTCTGTGCCTGAAGCTCCTTAACTATTTGTTCAAGAGCCATTGCTGAAATAAATAGCGAAGAAGATAAGAAACCTGTCCTGAAACCTATTTATGTAATGATATGTGTGGTATATGTATGCAATGTTTTCAAGGACTTCGGGAAATTTTAATTTGTGAACCAAAATGAAACAAAGATTTTATTAGTAGAATTCAAAATACAATTTCCTTTTTAGGCTTACAATTGAAAAATTCTAAAATTTAAGACATCAAGTTTCCCATGGGCGCTTCCTCTTCGTGTCGAGATAGACATTAAGACTTTTTTTTCTTCGTGAAGTAGCTTCGTAAGCTCTA
Organism: Vicia faba; assembly: GCA_948472305.1. Lineage (NCBI taxonomy): Eukaryota > Viridiplantae > Streptophyta > Magnoliopsida > Fabales > Fabaceae > Vicia > Vicia faba. Next base: position 893,304,887 of record OX451740.1, read on the forward strand.
ACACTTTCTTCTCATTGACATATAAATGATCTCTAAAGGTATCTCATTCTTTCTTCAACTGAATCCAGGATCTCTGCAGCTCTTCAAGATCAGTGGGCATGTCAGGATGGAGAACTGTATAAGGAACATCTCCTTCGGTGATGGGTTCCACAACCACTGGTAAGATGGCTATATACAGCATTATGAGGTTCTGAGCACGAGCTTGTACGCATTTTAGATAAGGTTCCATATGGATGGAAGTCTTAGGCCCCAAGGTCTTGGTATCAAATCTATTTACCATGCCCCAAGCTCGTATAAACCTCTGACGATAACCTTGAAAATCGTCCTCGTAGTTAAACATAATGCCCTGGATAAGCATATCGTGGGGACCATCCCTTCGAGCATAACCAAATTGTCGTAAAGCCAGAGAAGGATTATAAGTTATTCCTCCCCTAATGCCAAGTAGTGGGACATTAGGGAATTCTCCGCAGCGGTCAATAACAAAAATATCTCCCATAGATCGGGAATACCAGAGAATATCCGAGTGAGAAAGTGACATTATCCTTCGCGACCAACCCAAACCTTCTTCATTCTTCAATAATGATTTAGGGAGGTGAGAAATAAACCAACTTGACATCCATGGCACACAACACATAATAATCCATTTTCTCTTCATGGTGCGAGTGTGGAGGGTATGCAAGATGTCTCCAAGTAGAGTAGGCACAGGGTTACGAGAGAGGAAAACCTTGATAGCACTCATATCTATGAGAAAGTATGGATTAGGGAATAGCACTAACCATAGGTTAGAAGGGCCAGAACCTCCTCAAAAGCTTGTAAATCCAAATCATCCCAAAATTGGTGAGCCTTCTCGTATAGAAACTTGGCTAGAAAACCCTTAACACCACTTCTTGTTTCCCAGTTGGATACAATGTCGGACCGTTTCAGATGCAAAGTTATTGCAATGACTTCTAGCTTGGGAGCTTCTTCTAAACCAGTAAAAGGCGTCTGATCAAGAATAAGTATACCCAATATTTGAGAGAACTCTTCCATGATGGGAACCAACTGATAATCTGGAAAGGTGAAGAAATGGTGCTTAGGGTCAAAGAATTGAAAGAGTACACTCATCATCTTCTCATCAAAACCCGAGGTAACCAGATTGAGAAGCCGACCATATTTCTTGGTGAAAGAGGAAGTCTCAGGAACCCTTGATACTATCTCTTTGAGTTGGAGAGGTATTCTTACAAAGCTGATTCAGATAGTATTTCTACGAGCGGAAGCCATGATTTGTAAAACAGAACAAAGATAAATTCCCTTGGTTCTTGAAATGGTCAGTGTAATGAAAGATGGATGTTATGATGCATGATGTCATGTTTAAGCAAAATAAACACACACAATCAAATCACACAAGACCTAGGTTTAGGCTTGCATGGGGTTTATAGGTAAGTACCCTCTTGAAGTTTAGTTGGTTCAACATGTCTTAGAAAAGTAACAGAGTTCTAAGGAGTCTCAATATCACTAATCTTTCTTTATCAGGCATTGTTTCAGCACAAGCGATCTTTTCTCGCAACCGAAATATCCTGAAAGTCCAATCTTAATGAGTGTAGCATCGAGTATCAACCAATCCTCAGCTTTATACCGAGGACGGATATTGCACTACTTTCTAATGGCCATGTTTGTTCAACTAAGGTTCTAAGGTCCATTAGTGCTTTATGACACAATACAGTGGCCCCGTATTCTCCTCGATTTAACACAAGGGATACCGGTACCAACAAATGTGTCACACTAACGCAGCCATCGCTTCAACCATATTGGTCTATGCCGTACAGTCTCCACGATCTATTGCTGCTTGCCTAAAAGGTGTCCTAGATCTGGGTGTAGGATCTTATAGTAACAACCCAAACAACAACCCTTAAAAGTAAAGCATACAAACACACCATGTAAAGAAATTAAAATGAAATAATCTCTAAGGTAAACCCAACTTTATAAAAAAAATCCCCAACAGAGTCGCCAGTTCTGTAATACGGTGGCAGAATCGACTGTTATACTAGTTTTGCGTTTGTGTTCGCAAATGTTGTGGTAAGCAAGAGTCGCCAACGAATTTTATTTTATGCAACAAAGGAAAGGGTGAAAAGAACAGAAAAAGACCTTTTGAGAGTTTTTTGAGTAAGGGGTTAGATTATGGAAAGGGAAGGTGTTAGCACCCTTTCCATCCGTAGTCATTTACGGGCTCTTAGATGCTTAGCTCAATTTGAAAGACCTTGTGCTTTGTGTGTTTTGAAAAGTATTTTTGAAATTCCAGTAGTAAGGCGATTTGCTTTATGATAACTCTTGTATCAGTCCTCAAGAGTGGTTATAAAGTGTTTTGAAAATGTTTTAGAAAGTTGTTTTGTGTAAGTGTGAAAATTTGTTTTGAGCATAGCATCTATGAACTATCTACTTTTACTTGAAAGGTTGTTCTTTTCCTCTTTTCCTTTAGACAATGCTATCCTACTATTAGTGAGTAGGTAGCCCCTTTGATCCAAAATCTTAATAGGACAAACCAAGAAATACTCAATCTTATCAGCAAATGTCAGCGCAGATGGCGCGCATAGCAGATTTTTTTGGAGCCCCCCCCGAGCACTTGTTCAACACAGGCAAAACCAGGTGGAAATTCAAGAAGAACCCACTATCAATCAGGTTCTACCACCCAGACAAGAGGTTACTGAAAGGGATATGGGGGAAAGGGTAGAACAACAAGAGATTCGACATGAGATCCTTGAGGAGAAACCTAGGAGAGTATTAATGGTTAACAGAGATCAAAATGAAGAAGAGGTGATCCATAGAGTTAGGCAGGATAGCATGCTGTCTGAAAATAATTTAACCACCATGGTTGAAAGAATCATGGCCCAAAATGGCTTGAAAACAGGGTTTTTACGGCCAAATTACACATCTCCATTAACAGATTTTATTTTGCAGGCCGAATTACCAAGGGGTTGTAAAGTCCCCAAATTCACAAAATTTTCAGGAGATACTAACGAATCAACTGTCGAACATGTGGCCAGGTATCTGATAGAAGCAGGGGATTTGGAAAATAGTGAAAACTTAAGGATAAAATATTTTCCTAGTTCATTAACAAAAAATGCTTTTACATGGTTCACCACATTGCCACCAAATTCTATAGATACATGGCCTCATTTAGAAATAATGTTCCATGAACAATTCTACATGGGGAAAACTAAGATAAGTCGTAAGGAGTTAGCCAGCATTAAAAGAAAGTTTATTAAACTTATATATGACTATTTGAATAGGTTATGTTTGTTAAAATCTAGATGTTTCACAGTAGTGCCTGAATATGAACTAGTCGAAATGGCCGCTGGTGGACTAGATTACTCCATTCGAAAGAAACTAGATACTCAATATCTAAGAGATATGGCCCAATTAGCAAATAGAGTTCAAAAAGTCGAACATTTAAAAGCGGAAAAGGCCAGAGCAAGTAAAAATTATAAGAAAGAGAGGGTAGCTTATGTCGAAGCCGAAGAAGAAGAAACAGAGGCCTTCAATGATATGTATGATTTTGAGGAGTTCGAATTAGATTTGGCTGAACTAAAAGAAGCACCCCCATACTCTTGTAAAATGCTTACACCAGCAAATGGCAAAAATCTTGTTGAAACAGAAAAGAATGAGAAATTCCCCAAGAAAACTTATACGTTTGACATTACCAAATGTGATGAGATTTTTTATTTGCTTGTAAAAGATGGTCAAATGATAGTTCCTCCTAATACCAAAATTCCTCCGTAAGAACAATGGAAGAAAAGAGGCTTTTGCAAATATCATAAATTTTTGGGCCATAAAACTTCACAATGCTTTCTTTTTAGGGATCTTATTCAAAATGCTATCAAAGAAGGACGTTTGAAGTTTGTGAGAAAGTCAAGAGCCATATGAAGGTTGATGCTGACCCCCTCCATGTTGCAAATACCAATTATACTGAACTCGTGGAGATAAACATGGTAGACATGGTGGAGTGTGGAGGAAAAGAGGCCAAGGAAGTCAAAGGCCCCAACATGGATGGAAAACAGGCTACTGAAGGCCTACTGACATAATTCCCTTCGACATTCCTGTCAAAAATATTTCTGCAGGTAATGTTGAATCAGAGGCTATTGAGGGTCCTGTGGAAGGAACAACTTAGGCTACTGAAGGCCATAGAGTTAAATTTGAGAAGATAAGGATTGCTGAAGGTCCTAGTCTAAGGGTTAACATGGTGGATTTGAAACAACCTTCGCCAGAAATGGAAGAGGTGGAAAGATGCCTCGAGCTGGAGAGGGAACAGATGAGTTTTGGTTACCCTAAGTCCAATGAGACTCTTCGAGAGTACTTATGGAGGCGTCGTCGAAGAAATTCAGAGATGCTGGTGTGTCCAAGGTGCATCATTGTTCTGAATCAAAGGGTAGCAGAAGCTTATGAAAGAGCTCAACATGCTAGAACTCAGGGCAATTGGAGACAAGAAATCCAATTGATGAAAGTGTACCCAAAGCCAAGGGAAAGTCTGTTGGGTTTTTAGGTATGCTATTATAACGTTGAAACAGAGTGTCTGTTGTGTCCCAGGTGTGGAGTAGTATATGACAGGGAGATGGCTGAGATGTTCGAAAGAATTCCATTCACCCATGGATGGGACCAACAAGGTGGCAACCCAAATGTATATGTTTTCGACAAGAGGGGAGTTCCTAGAAGACAAGACAGTCCTCACCCAAAAGCTAGGAGAGTCACTTTCAAACTTCCAGTTGAAATACCAACTGACAAATGGACTCAGGCAGGGGCAGGAAGAGGAAAATGGAGAATTTTCACCCAAGGAGGCAGGACTTCCATTGCCTACAGAAAACAGTTCCAGACATCGAAGAGAGAGGTTTACAAGTTAGAGAACTACAAGGGAAAGAATCCAATGTCCAGATCCCAGTGGAGGAGGCATCAAAGGATTAAAAAGGCTGAAAGAGATCTAGCATCAAAAGACATAGGGGAGTCCAGTAGTAACAAGTTCCTCTCGAGCACTGCAAACTCAAGCAAGTCACCCGTGGGTCGAAAATTGTTTATATCAAAGGAGAAGGTTGCAAGTGGGAGAATTCAAAAGAACCCAATAAAGGAAGATGAAATGTTAACGGATGATTTTGAATTTGACAAAGTTTCATCCCTTAATGTCAATTGTAATGTAGTGTCCGTCTTACCTCATGAGTATAACTAGGAGACTAAAATAGAGGATCAGGAAGAAGCAGATGAGGAATAGATGGCCAAACATAAACCAGTTTGTTACTATGTGCTCAATAATGGAGCCGTCGAGGAATAAAATTCTTTCTTCGAAAGGCCTGACCAGGGCATGAAAGGGAATTTGAAGCCTTTGTACATTAGGGCCAGGGTCGAACAAGTAGGCATAAACAAAGTTCTGGTGGATGGAGGAGCAGCTGTCAATCTAATGCCACAATTTATGTTAAAAAGGATTGGAATGTTTGATACAGATGTAAAGCCGCACAACAAGGTCCTTTTAAATTACGAAGGGAAAATTGGATACACATTGGGTGTGATATAGGTAGATCTGACAGTAGGTTCAATTACAAGGCCAACGATGTTCATGGTAATCCCAGTAAAAGCGAATTATAACCTGTTTCTTGGCAGAGAGTGGATACATGGAGTAGGAGTTGTCCCTTCAACAATGCACCAAAGATTATCTATCTGGAGAGAGGATGGCATAGTGGAAAACATAGAAGCGGACCAAAGTTACTATATGACTGAAGTGAATCAGGTGGATAGGAGGAACTTCGATAGAAATCTAGAAAATATAGGGCCATGCAGCCCAGCATGATAAGCATACTCACCTAGAAAGAATGCCCTTTATTTCTTAACCGTCCACCCAAATGGTTTTCAATGGGATAGAGAGATCATGTGAGACACAGAGGATGTCAAAGGAATGTCTGATTTACGGCCAACTGGCTAGGATGAGGACTTTAATTATGTCTGAATCATTGTTCTTCGAAAAGATTTCGGCCTACCTGGTCGAGAACAAAAGAAGATCAGCTCTCGAAGCTGAGGTAAAAAACATGGTTATCGAAGCCATAAATGATACATTACACATAGCAGGACCTGAGGAGCATTTTATTCCAAAACCTTCTGACGAACAGGTACCAGGCGAACAATTAGGATAAAGGTTGGACACTACATATGATGAAGAGCCCTTGGGTTTCGAGAAAGATCCACTAGCGTCAAGCGCAAAGATGTTGGCTCAAGACCCCCCTTGAAGAGATAGATCTTGGGGATGGAGCATAAAAAGAATCACTTACATCAGTGCTAAACTGGATCCTAAGGTGAAGACGAGGATGATTGAGTTGCTGAAAGAAAATAAAGATTGCTTCGCTTGGGATTATGACGAAATGTCTAGTTTAAAAAGAGATCTGGTCGAATTAAAGCTTCCTATCAAGCAGACTCCTAGAGGATTTTCCCCAAATGTTCTTTCAAAGATTAAAAAAGAGGTCGAAAGACTTCTCCGCTGCAATTTCATCATGACCACAAGGTATGTCGAATGGATTGCCAATATAGTTCCTGTTATTAAGAAAAATGGCTCGTTGTGAATATGCATAGATTTTCATGACTTAAATGCAGCAACACCTAAAGATGAGTTTCCAATGCATGTGGCAGAAATGCTAATAGATTTAGTTGCAGGCTTTGAGTACCTTAGTATGCTTGATGGATACTCTGGATACAACCAAATTTTCATTTCTGAGGAAGATGTCTCCAAAATAGTTTTTCGTTGCCCTGGGGAAATAGGTACCTATGAGTGGGTAGTTATTCCTTTTGGCCTAAAAAATGTTGGGGTAACTTACCAAAGAGCAATGAATTCAATATTTCATGATTATATAGAAAATTTCATGCGGGTTTACATAGATGACATTGTGATAAAGTCGATATCAGACGAAATTCATCTTAACCATCTTCGCCAATCGTTCGAAAGGATGAGAAAACATGGCTTGAAGATGAATCCCCTTAAATGTGCATTTTTTGTGTAGGTTGGAGACTTCTTAGGCTTTGTGGTCCACAAGAAGGGGATAGAAATCAACCAGAACAAGACAAAGACTATCATGGAAGCGAAAGCGCCATTGACTAAAAAGGAGTTACAATCACTCTTAGGGAAGATAAATTTCCTGAGAAGGTTCATTTCCAACCTAAGTGGTCGAACTCAAGACTTTTCACCCCTCCTTCGTTTGAAACAAGAAAAGTTCGAATGGAACGAAGAACATCAAGAAGCTTTCAATAAGATGAAGCAATATTTGATGAATCCTTCCATCTTGTCACCGCCTTGTGGAAGGAAATCTATGAGATTGTATATATCTGCTTCTAATGTTACTATCGGTAGTATGTTAGCACAAGAAGACGTAAATGGCGTCGAAAGAGCCATTTAATATCTAAGTAGAGTCTTAAATGATGTAGAAACAAGATATACTGCTATAGAAAAGATTTGTATTTGTTTATATTTCTCTTGTACAAAACTTAAATATTATATAAAACCTATTGATGTATATGTTTCTTCACATTTTGACGTTATCAAACATATGTTGTCAAAACCAATATTACACAGTCGAATTGGCAAATGTGCATTAGCCTTGACTGAGTATTCTTTAGCCTTCATGCCTTTAAAAGCGATGAAGGGTCAATTAGTATCAGACTTCATTGTAGACCAAGCAGTGGTCGAAAACCCTCAACATTATGTTGAGTTAAAACCTTGGAGATTGTTCTTCTATGGTTCTACCCACCAAAACGAAAGTGGAGTTGGGATTCTGATAATTTCTCCTGATGGAATTCTAACAAAAATCAAGTATAGAATCGAAGGCCCCCTTTGTTCAAACAATGAAGCAGAGTATGAGGCCTTGATTGCAGGACTTGAAGCCTTGTTGGAGTTGGGGGTAAAAAGAGTCGAAATCAAAGGAGACTTTGAGCTAGTAATAAAGCAATTGACAAAGGAGTATAAGTGCATAAAAGAAATTTTGATTATGTATTTCGTTATTGTAAATAGATTACTTAAAAAATTCAAATATGAAAATATAAAGAATGTCCCTAGAATAAAAATCAAGAGGCAAATGACTTAGCACAAATAGCATCAGGGTATAAAGTGACTAGAGAAAAACTAAAAGAATTGGTCAAAGTTAGGGGAAAGGAAATGGCTATAAGGTGGTCTCCAATAGATTTGGAAAGTACCCAGTTACGTTACACCAACGAAGACACATTTGAAGTATTGGTCATGAGAACTCTACTAGATACAGATTGGAGAAGTCCAATTGTTAATTATCTCAAAGATCCTTCGATAGATACATAAATAAAGACTAAGTATAGAGCTTTGTCTTATATCTTAGTGGGGAATGAATTGCTCAAGAAAACCCCTGAAGGAGTTTTGCTAAAATGCTTAGGAGAAAGTGACGCATATTTGGCATTATCTAGTGTTCACAGTGGAGCATGTGGAGCCCATCAAGTAGGTCATAAAATGAAATGGTTGTTATTTCGATATGGAATGTATTGGCCTACTATTCTTAAAGAATGTATAGAATTTGCTAAGGGGTGTCAAGAATTCCAAAAGCATGTTAGTATCCAACATGCTCCAGCAAGTGAACTTCATGCAATTATTAAACCTTGGCCTTTCAGAGGTTGGGCGCTGGATCTAATTGGAGAAATTTGACCTACTTCATCAAAAAAGCACAGGTACATTTTAGTGGGTATAAATTACTTTACAAAATGGGTTGAGGCCATACCTTTTTAGTAAATGTGGATTGGGAGACTGTTATCGAATTTATTCTGAAATAAATAGTCTATAGATTTGGCATCCCAGAGAGTATCAATACAGACCAAGGATCAGTCTTCACTGGTCGAAAGATGCAAGAGTTCGCCAAGGAAACAGGTTTCAAACTATTGACATCCACACCTTACTATGCTCAAGTGAATGGCCAAGTCGAAGCAGCCAACAAGGTGATAATTGGGTTGGTAGAGAAGCATGTAGGAAAAAAGCCAAAAAAAATTGGCACAAAACTCTAGACCAAGCATTATGGGCTTGTCGAACGTCCCCTAAAAAAGCAACTAATGCCACACCTTTCCAACTCACGTTTGGATTTGAGGCACTACTACCAGTCGAAATCTACTTAAAATCAGTTAGAATTCAAAGGCAAGAGGAAATTACTTCTGACCTTTATTGGGAAATGATGATGAATGAATTAGTAGATTTAAATGAAAAAAAGGTTACATGCTTTAGAAAAACTAAGAAGACAAAAGGAAAGAGTGGCAAGAGCATACAATAAGAGGGTCAAAGGCAAGGTTTTTATTATAAATGGCTTGGTATGGAAAGTCATATTACCTATGGATCAAAAGAATAAAGCGCTGGGAAAATGGTCTCCACATTGGAAATGACCTTTTCGAATCATAAAGGCATTCTCAAACAACGCTTAAGAAGTAGAGGAGTTAGCTGAGGATCGAAGAATCCTAAGAGTAAATGGAAAATACTTAAATAAGTATAAACCATTTTTGCAGTAAATAAAAATCATGGCAAGAAAGTAAGCAGTAAAAATATACATAGCCAAAATGGTGATCGAATTAATTTTAAAAGCACCAAAATGGCTTTGTCTAAGAATGCTTACAACATAAAGAAAATACAATGAATGGTTTATTACATAAATAAAAATGGGATAGTGTTCTTCATCCTCTCATACTTGATCTTTGTAAGGCCAAGCTTGTATTGAACAACAACATGTATGGCTTTGAGGCGTGCAATATCTTCATTCATGGCTGAAGCTCTTTCGACATGTTCAACACTCTGTGCAGCCAAAGTAGCAGCCTTAGTGTTGTACAATCCTTTGATGGAAGCTTGTTTTACCTTGGCATCAAAAATCTTCTTCTGCAACTCCATAATGTGATACTCCCAGAGTTTGACCGAAGTTGTATAAGTATTGAACTCCGCTTGGGCTGCCTTCCTTGAAGCCAACAAATCCTAAGATTCTTTAGAGGTTCTGAGAGCTTTATCAAATTCAGCAGTTTTCTCTTATTCCTTTTCTCGAAGCTTCAAAGTTGCATCAACTTCCCTGTTGTACTCGACGCAGATTAGGCCGATTATATTTTGGATATCGATCAAGACCTCACCTATGTTAGCAGGTCAAGCAATAATGTTGATTCAATTGATCAATTTTTTCATTCCAAAACGAGCAGTAGCGCCTGTCTTTAGCACCTCAAACAAATCAGCTTCAAATACAGCTTTCTTCACTTGCTGAAGAAGTTCGTTATAGGAAGTTTCATTAGAACTAGCACCAGATTGGACTGAAGACTCAAAAGCGCTTTTGTCAGAAGAAGACCCCCTTAGAGCCATCATCAATTTCACGTACTTGAGGGGATCACTCTTCTTTAGTGCTATCTTTTCCTCCTCAGTGAGTGGTAGAGTTGGAATGGGATTTGGAACTGATCGAGCCTGTTTATGATAGGTGTCCTCAGGTTGTCGTTCGACCTCCTCCATCTCCTCATCATCATGAAAGTACGTCTCAATCCTATCTGAGTACTGCTCTTCGTCCTCGATATAATCTATAGGAAATTGAGCCCTCTTTGGAGGAGAATTACTGGGAATACTTTCAGAGTCTTCGTCTTCCTCCATTATTTGCTTTCCAGATTCTGGTAAGACATCTTCACAAGGAGAAAAAATCGCTTGTTCGACTTGGAAATCACCTCCTTCAGATTGATGAACCCTAGTCGAAGACCCCTTGTTTTAGACAACACCACTAGATGTGGGAGGAGGCGAAGGAGTCTCTATATTCAAAGGAGCATCTTGGTTGATAGTGGAAATAAGTGGTGTAGTTGATTTATCCTACAATATAGAAATAACATGTTAGGTCAAGAGACATTTAAGAAAGAAATGAAAGGACTGAAATAAATATGCACCTTTTGATCATCAGGATTAGAAGCATTGCTTCCAATATGCTTCAAAATTACAAACCCATTGGGTGAAGGTTTAACCTGATATTGAGGAGGAGGGAGGAATTTTACTTTGATATCCTTCTGATTTGTAACTTGATATGGGGCATCTTTCGATGTTTTGGGTTTCTTTTTTTTCTTCTTGGATTTAAAGGGAGTGAGGAGGACATCTTCATCATCATCTTCAGGAATCACTATTGCTTCTTCATTGAGAATTTTTATTTTCTTCGCCACTTTCTCTGGGGTAGCACCCTTTGCAGAAGGAGCTCTTTGACTAGAAGAAGTTGCTGGCTTTGAGGCAGTAGTCGAATCCGCCTTTACTGTAGGTTTTTCCTTCTTTGTAGTTTTCCTTTAAACAACTAGAAAACAGTATCAAAGTTAGTCAAATGCTCATAATAGAGAAGTTTCCTAAAAATTAAATTAAAAGGACCAAGGAATCCTTTGGTTCCACACCTTCACATGTCGGAGACACAATAGAGACTGCTGATAAATCATAGTGAAGGAAACCTTTGAAACTGTCCAGAGTGCACTTAGTCAAAACTACCCTCTTAGCAGGTTTTTGGGAATCATTTTTAACTCATTAAAAATATTATCACAAGTGAACCAATCTGGATAGGGTGGAAAGAACGCTAGGCCAAAATCAACACTAGGAAATTTTGGAAATTTTGGTGGTTGTTTTTCAAAATCCAAATCATACTTATGTTCAAGTTTTACAGAAGAGGGAATCTTTAAACCTGGAAATTGCTTTGTAAATTTTTCTTTTAAAACAATTGTTGCTTGGAAGACGGTTCGACTAAGATTAGTTGGATCATAGACAGTTTCAAAGAATTTATAGAAAGCCTGGATTTCCTTGGTGTGTGTTAGTTTACCTTTTGGGACGTTTTCCTACACAAGGAAAAAAGCTTTAGTTAAACGTTTATTTATTTGAGCAGTATCGAACATGTTGTTCAAATAAAAATTGGTCCACCAGGTGTAAAAGCCTTTGGTCATATAGAAGGCAGGTTGATAAGGAGTGAGACCAAATTCAGCAAAGTTTGCATGGTATTCCTGATTTTTCTCGATGTCTCGAACAGAGTAATCCACACCTGCAATACAGATCTCACGTTTTCGACCGAAGAGAGGTTCAGGGATGAGTTGTCACAGTCCAAACTGTCGAGAAACAAAATTAGGTTAATAAGCCAACAAATAAACATGGCTTTTCACTAGAAAAATCCTGGAGAATAGGAGTCTAGGAAGAAGAAATGCGTGCCATATATTTTCAATATCAGTATCTGCATTCTTCACAACATCTTCAATTGACGAAGTAAACCAGGAAGGACCATGAGTTCGATTGGCGAAAGGAGCCACAGTGGGGGTGAAATTGTGACATTTTGAGAACATCAACATGTATTTGGTGAGGCGAGCTTGAAGGTTTTCAGCATCATTGTAATACGGTGGGAGAACTGACTTGGGATGTTTTGCGTTTGATCGCAATTGTTGCGGTTAGTAAGAGTCTCCATCAACTTTTCTTTTATCCAAATAAAGGAAAGGGTGAAAAGAACAGAAAAGACCTTTGAGATTATTTTCTTGGGTTCGGTGGGTAGATTATGAAAAGGGAAGGTGTTAGCAACCTTTTCATCCATAGTTATCTATGGGCTCTTAGTTGCTTGCTAGATCACTTGCTTTTTTTTAAAGTGTTTGGTGTGTGTTTGCAAGGGTGTTTGTTTTGAACGTGAGCAAGCAACTAGGAACATTTCTACCTACTCAAAAGTCTTTTTTTTTCATTTCTCTCTTCCTTTGATATTGTTATCTTACCATTTGATTGGTAAGAAGCCTTATCTTTGGATGTAAAAAGGGACGAGCGTGGGTCATCGTATAGTCATGATAGCAATGTTGTGAGATATCTTATCATTTATCTTGAGGGACTAAGATCATTTGAAAGGCAACATTTGAAGCGTCATCGAGGGACTATGATCTTGTATTTTTTATTGTTTTTTCTAAGACATCCCACATGCATAACATGAACATTTTTATAAGGCAACAAGTGGAATTACCCTAAGGGTACATGTGTGAATAGTGTGTTTGATTTGCATCTATTTAGTCTTTGATTAGGGGTTATCTACTTGTTGATTTTATCTTGCCATACAAATCCTACTTTACTAGCATTTATATGAAAGCGATAAATTGCGGAAAGTAAATATTCTACGCTATTATAATCATTAGTGGGATGGGGTGCACAAATTTACAAATGGGGATTGTAAGAAATTAAAGTCCTAATTATCTATTACAATCATATTGAAATAATGTACAAGAATTGATATGGACTTGTTTTGTTTTTGTTAAGAGAAGAAATAAGTTTGCTTAAGAAAATATTTTTAGTCTTTTGATTTTAAAAGAAGTAAAATAAAGTATGTGAATATAAAAATATTTTTGGTGTTTTTGATTAATGAAAATAAAATGATGTTAAAAAAAAATAAGAGTAAAAGGGGGTCAGAATCAGCACGTTGCTGAAAGGAGAGAGAATAGAAGTTATGACTTCGGTGCACTGCAAGTCAGAAAGAAAATGTTAGCAGCAAAGGGGAAGGTCAGAAGTTCTGGGGCCGGGTAAATATTAAAGCTCTGGGGTCACTGGGAATAAAGTAAAGATTAGGAGTTCTGATTGTTGAGGGAGTCTAAAAGTTCTAATGTCATTGGCAAGTTAAAAGTTCTGGTTGTTGATAAAGTCTGGAAGTTATGATGTAGCTGGAAATCTAGAAGTTCTAGTGTCACTGGCAAGCTAGAAGTTCTGATAATGGGTATGTGAGGTGTCAATGCTGTTGGATGGGAATGTCTAGAGGTTCTGGTCTAGGATCACTGTTTTGACAAGCAATTAAAGGGGGTTGATCTAGAAGTTATAATCCAACTAATAGGATAAAAATGTCAGGAAATAAACATAAAAAGGGTATTTCTGGGAGTGTGTGCATAAGACATTAGTGCTAAAGGTCCTGAGTTCTAGTCCCAGAAATACCCTTTTTAAATAAACATGGTGCTGACTTGTTCTTGAAGCAAGTTTGGATAAGTATGGTTCAAGGCACAAAGTAGGGTAGTTAGCAGCTTTTAGTCGTGCCTAAATATGAATTTGTAAGCATGAATTATGGAAAAGTATCCTCAGAAGCAAAAGTAAAGCATGGGCCCAGCATAAACTTTGTACAAAAGTTTGCTTTTCAAGGACAACAATGGTACTTATATGCCACACGTGGGGAAATCCTTTGGATAAAGACTCAAAAGTGGGTGTGAGCATTAAATGATGATGAGATTTATCAAAACAGAAAACCTGCAATGTGAGATTATGCACCATAGCTTAAGTCTGGATCAGAAGTTCAGTATCAATGTAACTTAGAACAAATATCCAACTTTTGATCTTTGAATCTTCCTGCTCCAGCATGTTCTGAAGGAGTTCTCAGACTTTTCAGAAAGCTTGTAACACGCTTTGTAGATCTTATTTGAATTACTCTTGCAAATTCTTATTGGATCTACATGAAAACTGGCCCAGAAGTTGTAACCAAATTCTGATTTGAAAACGCTCATATCAGAATTTACTAAGTGTTTTGGTTTCATGGACGTGTCTTTGAGGATATATAACTTGAAATCCCATCATATCTAGGAGAAGTTTTGTTCTACAATGTTTTAGGTCTCATTGAGATCTACAACTCTTATGTTAGAAGTTCTTCCAGAATCAACTTGCATCATGGTGAAAATCTGGCCAGAAGTTCTGAACTTATCATATTTTCTTAAGACTTAGAAAAATTTCTAAGTATTTAGAATTTTGACTTTTGATTTTCTTGATGAAACAAACTTCATCTTCCAACATGTCTTAATGAAATATGATTCTTGAAACTTGATTTTGATCCAAAAGTGAAAGTTTGACTTTTTAGTGTGCAATTGACCATTTTGCCCTTGTGCCAACTCCAACCCTAAATTGATGTATCAGTGCTGCAAATTTGAGTCATGGAAAATCTTGTGAGAAAGATCTTGAGAAATGAGAGTGAAAATTTTGGGGTACAACAATCATCATTGGGAGTTAGCTATAAAAGTCTAGTTCCTTCAATGCTTCGACCTGCTATTTCAGGGTCATTTTCGTCAACAGTTCCAACAGTTCGAAGAGAAGGTTCGAAAGTGGAATTTAGCCACAATTGAAGAAGCCAGTAGGGTCTAGATAAAAGTAGGTTAGTGCCTGCATCATAATCCTTGAGTTTGGCAGTAGCAGCCCCTAAACTTTCATACAGGCTAGCTAGAAGTAACTCACTCAAACACACCTTTCGACCAGAATGTAACTGGTTTGCTAGGGTAAGAAATCTCTTGGCTACTTGCAGAGATTTGCAGCAAAAAATGAATTTTGATAGCCATAAGGCTAGAAAAACTATGTGTTCAACGTCAGAAACATCTTCACCATCAACATGATACTGGTATATATACGTGCTAAAAGAAGCATTTTTGACATTGAAGTCAATGGTGTTTTCAGATTCCAAATAAGGATCAAAAGTCTCTCGAGTAGGAGGAAGTCCGGTAATAGCAGCAATATCAAAGAAAGTTGGGGTTATCATCCCACAAGGGAGGTGAAAAGTGTTGTAAGTACTATCCCAGAAATACAGGGATGCTAGCAAAAAGGCTGGCAATAGCTAAAACCTATTTTCGACATTTGAATCAAGTCGAAGATTCCTAATTCTTTCCAGACCTGAGCTTTTTTCTTTTCAACCTTAGTAAGCCAAGCCAAATAGGATTTATCTAAGGTTGGGCATGATCGAAAGGGTATAAAGCTCTCAGTTATGTAATCTAGTTGGAAATCTTCTCTCTTTGCCTTAGGGTTTGAAGAAATATCCTCAGAGGTTTTATTGTTAGATGATTTTTTGGGTTTCTTAGTAAACTCTTCAATATTCTCCTTGGGGGACACAATTTTGTTGGCCAAGGGTTTGGTAGCATGATAAGTGGGGAAAAAATCTACATACTTTTCTAAGTTCCCTGTAGAGATCAAGGGGCCTAAGAAGCCTAGAGTTTTACCAGAAAGCAGAGAAGGGACTAGTACCTAGGATATGGTGGGAGAACTGACTTGAGGTTTTGCGTTTGTGTTTGCAAATGTTGCGGTTTAGCAAGAGTTGCCACCTACTTTTCTTTTATCCAAAAGTAAAGGTGAAAAGGCACAGGAAAGACCTTTAGAGATGTTTTCTTGAGTTCGGGGGGTAGATTATGAAAAGGGAAGGTATTAGCACCATTTTCATCCATGGTTTTCCATGGGCTCTTAGTTACTCTCTAGATCACTTGCTTTTGTTTGAATGTGCTTGTGGTGTGGGTTTTGAAAGTATTTTGAAAATGTAACTTTGTAATGGCTCTCGTTTCTATAAGAACGCGTACAAAGTGTTTTTTTGAAAATAGTTCAAAGAGGTGTTTCTGGGACGTGTTTTTGAAAGTGATTTTGAAAAGGTGTTTTCTTTGTAATGGCTCTCATTTCTATAAGAACGTGTACAAAGTGTTTGTCTTTTGAAAATGTTTCAAGATGAAAGTGTTGGTGTAAAAAGTGTTTTTTTGTTGTGAGCAAGCGAGTAACTGAGAGCGAACCTACCTACTCAAAAGGTCTTAAGTGTGCTTTTCCTTTTCCTTTTAAATGTTGCTATCTTACCATTGATTTGGTAAGGAGCCCCATCGTTGGATGTGAAGGGACGGGAATTGGGACGTTTGTATAGTCATAGAAGGCAACCCATGGAACGTTTTAGCAATGTCGTTTTAGGGACTAGATCGTTTACCGAAGGCAACATCGAGGGTCATCGAGGGACTACGATCTTTTATCGAGGGTCTTTTGCTGAAACGCCCATGTTCGAGGGACATGACTATTTTTCCGATAGGCAACAAATGAGATTACCCTAAGGGTTCTAGTGTGCAAGTGTGTTTGATTTTCATGCATTTAGTCTTGATTAGGGTGATCTATTTGTCAATTTCATGTCTTGCCATACACACCCTAATTACTAGCATTTATATTCGAAAGCGATAAAATGCAGAAATGTAAAGTCCTATGCTATTACAATATTTTAGGGATGGGGGTACATATTTACAAATGGGGGTTGCAAGTAAAAAATAAGTCCTAAATTACTATTACAACTATATTGAAATGTACAATATAAGAAAGAAATGGACTTGTTTAGAAAATGGTATTTTGTCTTAAGGAAATAAATTAAAAGGAAAATATTTTTATGTTTTTTTATGTTAATAAAAAAAAGAGTTAATATTAAAAATGATGAAAAAGAAAATAAATGAAAGATAGAAACAGTGTTGCTGCAAGCAAAACAACAAGGATCAAAAGTTCCGGAGTCAGGAGCGTTGTGACTCAGCAGGAAACGCCAGTGGGTATTAGAAGTTCTGAGTTGGTAAACTCTGAGGTTCTGCAAGACACGTTAGAGGAAAAACACAGAAGTTATGGATTGCTATGTGCTGAACTTCTGAATGTTAGAACAGTGAGAAAACCTCATAAGCTCTGTGCGTGTCAAAACAGTAGGAAGAACTCAGAAGTTCTGTATGGTGCTAAGACAGTGAACAAACAATCAGCAGTTCAGCATGTTATCAGCGCATGAAAATCAGAAGTTCAGTGTATTTGACATGTAAGGAGAACTCAGAAGTTATGTGATGTGTTAGAACAGTGAGTGAATCATAGAAGTTCTGTGTGTGTTAACAGCGTATGAAAATCAGAAGTTCTAAGTGTTAAAATAGTGAGTGAACATCAGAAGTTCAGTGTGCATAAACAGTGAGGAGAACTCAGAAGTTCAGTGTTGTGCTTAAAGTTGTGAGTGAACATCAGAAGTTCTATATTTCAACTCTTAAACAACACATCAGCAATTCATTCAGTTCTTATTAAATAGAAAATCAGAAGGATAACAGCACAATAGCTTATAGAAGTTCTAATCCTAAATCTGAGTCTAGCCCTAATCAAGAAACTCTGATCCATAGTTTTTATTTATTTATGCAATGATATGAACAACATCAATACTATGATATTTACATGTTTAATGATGTTCTGAATGAAAAAGATGCAAAGTCATAAACACTTACCTTGAACCTGGAACGTGGGCTTGGAGCTTTGAGCTGCTACCTTTGGATGTTCTGGAATCAGCAAGAGTAATGGAAGAGGAAGTGCCAAGCTCTTTGATACAATAGGAAGAACAAAGGTTTAGTTTTCTGTTTGGGAAATATGATTTTTTTATGAAGGTTTCACAACTTCCTTTTCTCTCTTTTGGCCAATCTCCCCCTTAAAGCCCAGCCTCTCCCTCAAAGCCCAGCCCCTTGAACGTGTGATGCAGCAAAGTATTTATAGGTGAATTTTGTTGTGATTTTGGGGGGAAAGACAAATGGGATTTTAAATCAATTTGGAATCCTACTCCCTTGCTTTTTCATCACCGTTTTCGTATGCTAGTTTGGTGCAATTATGGGATGCAGGCGTTGGCTGAACTAGCTGCTGATTAGCAGCTTTTAACCATGCTTAAGCTGGAGTTGTCAGCAGGATTTAAGGAAAAGCAAAAAAAGCATGGGCCTAGTACCAAAGTTTGCTATCCCAAGACAGTAGAGGTACACGTGGAGGAAATCCTTTGGATAAAGACTCAGAAAGTGGTTGTGAGCATTAAATGATGATGAGACTCATCACGACCAGAAATCTTGTAACGTGAGATTCTACACCATGGCTTAGTTCTGGATCAGAAGTTCTGCTCCAGCGTAGCATCCATCCTCTGATCTTTGTATCTTCTGGCTCCAGCATGCTCTAAAGGAGTTTCCAGGCTCTCCAGGAAGTTTGTGACACGCTTTGTAAACTTTCTTTGAACTGCTCTTCTAAGCTCTGACTAAGCCTTTGTGAAAACTTGTCCAGAAGTTCTGACCAAACTCTGTCTTGAGAATATCCAGAATTTGATGAGCGTTATGGTGATAATCTGGTCAGAAGTTCTGAAATTATCATATTTCTTAAACACTTAGAAAAATTTCTAAGTATTTAGAATTTGACTTTTCCAAAGTAAAATTTGACTTTTGAAATTCTTGATGAAACAAACTTCGTATTCCAACATGTCTTGATGAAATATGATTTTTGAGATTTGATTTTGATCCAAAAGTCAAAGTTTGACTTTTCAGTGTGCAAATGACCATTTTTCCCTTGTGCATGACTTTTTCTTGAAAAATTGCAGTTCAAGGCTTGGAATTGGATGGAATCAAACTTGAGGATCCAGGGTGATTCCTTGAGAAATGAGAGGGAAAATTTTGGGGTAAAACAGCTGCCCCTGTTCAATCTTCTTACACCTGAAGAGTTAGATTGGTAATTTTGTCATTCCTGACTTGAAGGTGGAAGATGATTGAACACTAGAGTGCCCAGAAAATTTGCACTCGAAGATGTGTTAGTTGATTATGTAGGGAATGGGCTTAAAAATTCCATTTGGAGAGATAATGGATAGTTGTTGGAGATGGGCTTAAAGATGCCATCCAGAAATGATTGTTGGACTGTATCTATAAGCTGGAACTGAATGATTATCAGAATGGCATCCGTATCTGGAATGTATTTGAATGAGTGACAGAATGACATCTGAATCTGGATCGCATCTAGACTGTATTTTGAATGAGTGACAGAATTACATCCGAATCTGGATCGTATCTAGACTGTATTTGAATGAGTGACAGAATGACATCCGGATCTAGATCGTATCTGGACTGTATTTGAATGAGTGACAGAATGACATCTGAATCTGGATCGTATCTGGACTGTATTTTGAATGAGTGACAGAATGACATCCGAATTTGGATCGTATCTGGATTGTATTTGAATGAGTGACAGAATGACATCTGAATCTGGATCGCATCTGGATTGTATTTGAATGAGTGACAGAATGACATCCGAATCTGGATCGTAGTTGGACTGTATTTGAATAAGTGACAGAATGACATCCGAATCTGGATCATATCTGGACTGTATTTTGAATGAGTGGCAGAATGACATCCGAATCTGGATCGTATCTGGAATGTATTTGAATGAGTAACAGAATGACATCCGAATCTGGATCGTATCTGGACTGTATTTGAATGAGTGACAGAATGACATCCGATTCTGGATCATATCTGGATTGTATTTGAATGAGTGACAGAATGACATCCGAATCTGGATCGTATCTGGACTGTATTTGAATGAGTGACAGAATGACATCCGAATCTAGATCATATCTGGACTGTATTTGAATGAGTGACAGAATGACATCTGAATTTGGATCGTATCTGGACTGTATTTGAATGAGTGACAGAATTACATCCGAATCTGGATCGTATCTGGACTGTATTTAAATGAATCTGGAGTAAGTATCAAAATGTCAGCCATATCTGGATCGTATCTGAATTGTCTCTAGAAGGAATCTGGAATAAGTATCAGAATGTCAGCCATATCTGGATCGCATTTGAACTGTCTGTAGAAGGAATCTGGAATAAGTATCAGAATGTCAGCCATATCTGGATCACATCTGAACTGTCTCTAGAAGAAATCTAGAATAAGTATCAAAATGTCAGCCATATATGGATCGCATCGAAACTGTCTCTAGAAGGAATCTGGAATAAGTATCAGAATGTCAGCCATATCTGGATCACATCTGAACTGTCTCTAGAAGAAATCTGGAATAAGTATCAGAATGTCAGCCATATCTGGATCGCATCTGAACTGTCTCTAGAAGGAATCTGGAATAAGTATCAGAATTTCATCCATATCTGGATCACATCTGAACTGTCTTTAGAAGGAATATGGAATAAGTATCAGAATGTCAGCCATATCTGGATCACATATGAACTGTCTCTAGAAGGAATCTGGAATAAGTATCATAATGTCAGCCATATCTGGATCGCATCTAAATTGTCTCTAGAAGGAATCTGGAATAAGTATCAGAATGTCAGCCATATCTGGATCGCATCAAAACTGTCTCTAGAAGGAATCTGGAATAAGTATCAGAATGTCAGTCATATCTAGATCACATCTGAAATGTCTCTAGAAGGAATATGGAATAAGTATCATAATGTCAGCCATATCTGGATCGCATCTGAACTGTTTCTAGATGGAATCTGAAATAAGTATCAGAATGTCAGCCATATTTGGATCGCATCTGAACTGTCTCTAGAAGGAATCTGGAATAAGTATCAGAATGTCAGCCATATCTGGATCGCATCTAAATTATCTCTAGAAGGAATATGGAATAAGTATCAGAATGTCAGCCATATCTGGATCGCATCTGAACTGTCTCTAGAAGGAATCGGGAATAAGTATCAGAATGTCATCCATATCTGGATCGCATCTGAACTGTCTCTAGAAGGAATCTGGAATAAGTATCAGAATGTCATCCATATCTAGATCGCATCTGAATTGTCTCTAGAAGAAATCTGGAATAAGTATCAAAATGTTAGCCATATATGGATCGCATCGAAACTGTCTCTAGAAGGAATCTGGAATAAGTATCAGAATGTCAGCCATATCTGGATCGCACCTGAACTGTCTCTAGAAGGAATCTGGAATAAGTATCAGAATTTCAGCCATATCTGGATCACATCTGAATTGTCTCTAGAAGGAATATGGAATAAGTATCAGAATGTCAGCCATATCTGGATCACATCTGAACTGTCTCTAGAAGGAATCTAGAATAAGTATCAGAATGTCATCCATATCTGGATCGCATCTAAATTGTCTATAGAAGGAATCTGGAATAATTATCAGAATGTCAGCCATATCTGGATCGCATCAAAACTGTTTCTAGAAGGAATCTGGAATAATTATCAGAATGTCAGCCATATCTGGATCGCATCAAAATTGTCTCTAGAAGGAATCTGGAATAAGTATCAGAATGTCATCCATATCTAGATCGCATCTAAACTGTCTCTAGAAGGAATCTGGAATAAGTATCATAATGTCAGCCATATCTGGATCGCACCTGAATTGTCTCTAGAAGAAATCTGGAATAAGTATCAAAATGTCAGCCATATTTGGATCGCATCTGAACTGTCTCTAGAAGGAATCTGGAATAAGTATCAGAATGTCAGCCATATCTGGATCGCATCTGAACTGTCTCTAGAAGGAATCTTGAATAAGTATCAGAATGTCAGCCATATCTGGATCGTATCTGAACTGTCTCTAGAAGGAATCTGGAATAAGTATTAGAATGTCAGCCATATTTGGACCGCATCTGAACTGTCTCTAGAAGGAATCTGGAATAAGTATCAGAATGTCAGCCATATTTGGATCGCATCTGAACTGTCTCTAGAAGGAATCTGGAATAAGTATCAGAATGTCAGCCATATTTGGATCGCATCTGAACTGTCTCTAGAAGGAATCTGGAATAAGTATCAGAATGTCAGCCATATCTGGATCGCATCTGAACTGTCTCTAGAAGGAATATGGAATAAGTATCAGAATGTCAACCATATCTGGATCGCATCTAAACTATTTCTAGAAGAGAATCTCAGCAGGATGATGAAGGAATCTTGGATGACTGCTTCCTCTGCAGGATGATGAAGGAATCTTGGATGACTACAACCTCAGCAGGATGATGAAGGAATCTTGGATGACTACAACCTCAACAGGATGATGAAGGAATCTTGGATGACGACTACCTCAAAATATGATAACCTTTATCTATTGATTGATCTTTGCTGAAAAGGTAAAGAGTTAGTTGTATGCAATATCATGATGTATGCATTGTGTAATGATGTTCTCAAAATAAATCAGATTTGTTATATATGTATCTGGTATGCATATGCTATGAATGTTGTTGAGATGTAAGTGTGTCTTCAAACTTTGCTCAGAATGTTTCCACCGGGGATTCCTATTTTTTGTTTGAGGAGAACTCCACTGGGAGATGTTGAAAGCTCTATATAGAGTGTTGATTCCTACTTATGGAAAAAGAGTTCAGGATTCTTAGTCGTTCGTTGCTCTACTGGGGAGTCGAAGTTGAACTGATATCTGGTCGGGTCCAGGTTTCACAGTAACTTGTTGGGGATTGTAGAGTAGTCTACTGGGGAAGAGGAGTTGTGGTCCTTTGATTTGTAGTAGTTGGAGAGGCAAACTCAAGCTGGGGAATCCTACCGTTTGTTGGGGAAATAAACCTTGTTGCCGGTCTGCTTGAGAGGTGACGACTTCAGTGGGGAAAGTCCTCGAAGATTCTTGAGGTTGTCTCATCTGGGGAAAGGTTTTCAGAGGTTAAACTCTTGCTGGGAAATTATCCTATGAGAAGGACTTTGGGGAGACTTGTCATTGCCCCTACCAGCAAATGTTCGTGGTATTGCCAAAAATGTTTGATTGTACGTAACCCTTTTGCTGAGATTGACGTTCAATGACCCAAGTGACAGAGATGGAGACCTGCCTCTAGTTACTCTACATTTCTTGAGAAGTTTCCTGGAATCTTGACTTGACTGCCCCAGGTGTGCTGGATAGCGACATGTCATTCCCCCTTGTTGACAGGAGATTTGCCATTGGAAATGTCATCCCAATTGAAGTGATTTTATTCACTGAGAGAGCTTTCGTTCACTGGATATTTGTTGTGTGAATTTCTCCGCTGTCAAATAAACAGTGATATTCAAGTAATGCAAAGTTTATGCTTGTCTTGAAGTTTTAAAAAATGCATTTTTAGCAAGTAAAGAAGTTTGTAATTCAACTCTAGATTTTGAGTAAAGCCTTACAGGAGTCAGGATACCTTTTGTAACAGTATGCTTTCGAACTAACCCATGCTTTAATTAGGACTTTTGAAGGGTTGTAATGTGGCTTGGTTCACGGTTTAAGAAACAAAGGAAAAAGGCTCAAAGTGTATTTGTACCTGCCCGTTCTTCGTGTTGTTCTTCGGTCCTAAACTCAGCTAATTGTGCGTTTGAACTCTAAATGAGTCTGGAATGACGTTTTGGTGATGGTTCAGACAAGTTAAGTTTGTCGGAAGGCAATCATTTTTTTTCATGTTTTTGAGGATTTGTAGTGACCTCTTTCTTTTGATTTGTTATCCCTAATTTTTTTCTTGATTGTTCTTGTTTTGAGATTACAGTCAGCGGGATGCCCCAGTTTCTTTAAGTCTCCTTCGTAGGTTTTGACTTAGTGGGATTTTTTTTTTAGAGATAATGACTGCCTATGTGATAGGGAACCATCACCGTCTTTTGATTCCAGAGGAATGTTTCTTGACATCATTCATTGTATTACGAGATGAGAGTTTGCGGCTTAACGCACATTTGAATTAACTGAGAGACTACTCTGCCCCAGGTTTTGATTAAAGGTTTTAATTTTGTGAAAAAGAAAAACTTCTACTTCTTTGGCTCGAAGGGGTTGACTAGGAATTATCTTCCTTATAACTCCAATGTTTAGGATTTGAAAGAATGTCTGTACATCGTCAGCAAGGTCTGTCCAAAAGCATACTGTATGAGATTATGGCATTGTTTTTGTCATCCTCCCTCTAAAGGCTTGTAACTTTTAGCAAGAGTTGAATGCCATAAAGTGATTAAAAAGCATAGTTTAAATGTAATGAAAATGAGTGGATCAAATCAAGACAAACATATGCAATGCATTAATGAAACAAAGTTTGACATTAATATATAATTGTTTGAACAACAAAAGGAATTATAACTTGAAAATTCAAATGAAACAAAAGCCTCTTTGTTTAAATTTGTCACTTTAGGTGGTGAGCCTTTGAGGGGCGGTAGAAGAATTCCAGTTGACCATATGGTGCAAATTCTAGCGTTCCTTCATCAATCAGATCTTGAATTTTATTTCTTAATGTCCAACAGCTATTGGTGACATGTCCAGGACTGTTGGAGTGATACGCGCACCTTGCATTTGGATTGTACCTTAAGGAAGTTGTGTTGGGATTATGAGGGGGTTCTTTTAGCGTAACCAGCTTAGTCTCCAACATGTGTTGCAATGCTTGAGTTAATGACATGTTGATCTCGGTAAAGCGTCTCTCAGACGTATTCCACTTACGCCGATTGCCCTGTTGTTGTTGGTGAGATCGTTGTTCGGTTGGTGAGGTAATATCAAATTGGGGAGGTCTTCCGGCTTCTTGTCTCATGGGAGGCTGAGCAGTGACTTGATTTCCAATCCTGATTGTTTACCCCATATGGTTGCAACTGTCTTGACGAAGTTGGTTGACAAGAACTTTAAGCTCTTCTTGTCCTTGAGCCAGATTTTAGATAAGAGCCATCTGGCCCACCAGTTGTCCCATCATTTGGACCCTCATTATGGCTATTTCAGTTTGTAGCCTTTCCAACTGATCATCCTTGGTGCCCTCCGGATTCCCTATGACCATGCCCCT
Organism: Vicia faba; assembly: GCA_948472305.1. Lineage (NCBI taxonomy): Eukaryota > Viridiplantae > Streptophyta > Magnoliopsida > Fabales > Fabaceae > Vicia > Vicia faba. The sequence continues at coordinate 893,330,107 of OX451740.1, forward strand.
TGTGAGGATAGCTTTCATCTCTTCTTGCCCCTTGGACAGGTTCAAGAACATCTCTTGAAGTTGAGCGTTTTGAGCCTGGATGCCTTTCACCGTTTGTTTCATATCCATCTTACTGAAATAAACAGTAGGAAGATAAGGACACCTGTATGGGAGAAACCTGTCATGATATGATGCATGATATGTGGATGCATATTTTCAAGGATCTCGCGGGGTTAGTAGTCATTTATAGTTTTGGATTGGAGAACTTTGTATCGGTGGATGTCTTTCCACGAGAATTAAGCTCACCATATCAAGTGGGTCATAGCCCTTGACTCAAATTGTTGTACTTGATCTTTGACGGTGTTTGGTTAGAGGAAAATAAATCCTTTTGCCCCTTGATAGACGTCTGGTTCAACGTGACCCTGCATCAAAGACCCTCGAGATCCTTGAAATGTTATGTTTCAATGTTATTGAAAATGCTATGGTATGATGTTATGATGGTATGTACAGATATGCGAAGTAAGCGAGTTATATACAAATTATCATATTCACACAAAGAACACAAGTCCTTAGGTTTTAGGCTTGCATGGAGTTTGTATGTAAGTACCCTCTTGAAGTTTAGTTGGCTCAACCTGTCCTAGTTAATAGTAATCGGGTTCTAAGGGGTCTCAATATCACTGACCTTTCTTTTAGGCATTGTCTCAGCTCAATCAATATTTTCTTGCAGCGAGATATCCCAAAAGTCCGGTCTCAATGAGTGTAGCATCGAGTATCAACCAATTTTCAGCTCTACACTAAAACCGGTTATCTCACTACGTCCTAATGGCCAAGTTGTTCAATTAGGGTTCTAAATTCAGTTAGTGCTTCATGACGCCACTCAGCGGCCCCATATTCTCCTTAATTCACCACGAGGGATATCGGTACCCACAAATGCGTCACACTAATGTAGCCATTGTGTTGTACCCCAAAATTTGCCCTCTCATTTTCTTAAGAAATCACCCTGGATCCTCAGATTTACTTCCATCCAATCCTGAGCTTTGAACTACAATTTTTTCAAGAAAGTCGCCTGCAAGGGCAAAATAGTCATTTTTACATTAAAAGGTCAAACTTTGACTTTTGAATCAAAATCAAATCTCTGAAATCATATTTCATTAAGACATGTTAGAATATGAAGTTTGTATCATCAAAAGGTTCAAAAGACAAATTTATTATGGAAAAGCCAAATTTCTAAATACTTGGGATTTTTTCTAAGTATTTAATAAAAATGACACTTCAGAACTTCTGAGCCAGCCTCCAGGCAGGTGCAGTCAGAAGTTGTAAACATGATTCAGCACATAGTCTTTAGTCAGAACATGGCTCTTCAGCATCTACGCAAGTTCAGTCAGAGTTTGTTGGGGTAATGCAAAGAAGGTAATAAAGCGTAATACGAAGCCTGAAACCTTCTTTAGAACATGCTGGAGCTAGAAGTTAAGAGGATCAGAAGATTGGATGCTACGCTGAAGCAGAACTTCTAATCCAGAGTTTTCAAAGGTAAATCAAAGAAGGTTACTAGAAAGCCTGGGGAATCCTTCAGAGTATGCTGAGGCAACAAGATACTAAGATCAGAAGTGGGGTGTTTTGTTCTAGACTACACTGAAATGGAACTTCTGATCTAGAGTTAAGCAATGATGCAAAATCTCACATTACAGGATTTCGGATTTTGACAAATCTCATCATCATTTAATGCTCATTAATGCTCACAACCACTTTTGAGTCTTTGTCCAAAGGATCTCTCCACGTGTAGCGTAGAAATACTTTTGTACAGAATTAGGTAATGGTCCATGCGCTACTTTTTGCTTGTGGGTTCACTTTTCCTTAATCCATGCTTGCTAATCCAGCCTAAGCTAAAAAAATTGTCAACTATCACACCTTTTTTTGAACTTGCTTCAAGAGCAAGTCAGCATCTAGCGTATGATGTTGGCGCTACTTGACATTTTCAAACCCACAAAACTTTGCCTATAAATAGAACACCATTGGTCACTAAGAGGGGGTCCAGAAAAATTTGTGAAAGAGGTAAAAATTTTGAGAAAGAAAATCCTTGAACCCCTGCCAAAATTCCAAGAGTTCCAAGAAATATAAACACAACACATAAAACCTTGTTAACTTTTGATTCCTTGCATTCAAAACTCCACTTGTTCTCAATTATTTCTTGACTAAAAACCATTCACACAATTTCTGATCCACACGTTGGAAACTGCCTAAACTTCTGTGTTCATATTGCTATACACTTTCCATCTATCCACTCAAAGAAATCAGAACATCACCTCCTTTCCATCCCCAGAAGTTGAAAACTTCCAGCTTACTGAGTACGTGAAGAAGTTGTTCAGAGCATCATCAGAGTTAAGGTTAACTCTGGTTTACAGAACTTCTTCCAGCTGCAAGGTAAGTTTCTGCTGATCCTCACCATATTACTTAAGCATTACCAGATTTACATGCTCAAAAATACAATGTAGATATCATGTTTCTGATGTTGTACATACTCTGAGATTTCATGCACCTGCCTGCTTAACTAGAGAATAAATCATTTCAGAGCTTCTTGAAGAAACTAGAACTCAGAGTTAGGATTAGCAAATGCATGCTTGCCTCTGATTTATAGTTCTGATATTTCTTATCTTCTGAAACACTATGACACCTGCTATAACTGTTCTATGTATGTCTTCTGTTTTGTGGAGAAATAACCAAATCACAGATGTTCTGACTAGCATAGAGGGAGAGACCAAGTCCTTTCAGTGATACCAGGATTTCTGGAGTCTGTTTTGTTGCCAGTAATATCAGAACTTCTGAAAACCACTGTGTTCCCAGTGGGTTCAGAACTTCTGACCGTATACATTTTCACTAACAGGTTTCTGTTTTGCAGCGTGCCAGGGTCAGAACCTCTGACTTCATTTTAATCAGCAATACGTTGATCCGTTTTTCTTCTTTTCTCAATATTTGTGCCATCATTTTCTATTATATTAACCAGCAAACATCAAAAAAACATTTTTTTACACTTTATTTTATTTCTTAAAACAAAAGACCAAAAATATTTTCTTAAAACAAAACAAGTTCATTTCACATTTTCTTGTACATTCTTATGCATTTCAATATGGTTGTAATAGTAATTTAGGACTTATTTTTACTTGCAACCCCATTCATAAATTTGTACACCCATCCCCCTAAATATTGTAATAGCGTAGGACTTTACATTTCTGCAATTTATCACTTCTAAATGTAAATGCTAGTAATTAGGCGTGTATGGCAAGATAAAACCAACAAGTAGACCACCAAAAATCAAAGACAAATGCATGCAATCAAACATACTTGCACACATGCACCCTTAGGGTAATCTCACTTGTTGCCTTACAAAAATGGCCATGTTATACATGTGGGATGTCTTAGCACAAACAAATCTCGAAATATAAGATCATAGTCCCTCGATGATGCTATCAAGGTTGCCTTTTCAAAATGATCTTAGTCCCTAAAGAAAAAATGCTAAGTCATCTCACAACATTGCTATCATGGTCATACAATGACCCCAACATTCGTCCCTTCACATCCAATGATGGGGCTTCTTGCTAAATCAATGGTAAGGTAGCAACATCTAAAGGAGGAGGAAAAGCATATCTAAGATCTTTTGAGTAGGTAGATTACTTTTAGTTAGTTTCTCAAATTCAAAATAAACATCCTTGCTATTTTCAAAAACAATCACATGCACTTTCAAAACAACTTCAAAACATTTTCTAAACCTTGAAATATTTTCAAAAGCTCAACACTTTGTATACATTCTTACGAACGGGAATCATTGCAATGTTTTCCTAAACGATGGCACCTTTTCAAAATACTTTCAAAAACCACACTAAACACATTTTTCAAACAAAAGCAAGTGATCTAGCAAGTAACTAAGAGCCCATGGAAAACCATGGATGAAAAGGGTGTTAATACCTTCCCTTTTCATAATCTACCCTCCGAACTCAAAAAAAACATCTCTAAAAGGTCTTTCCTGTGCTTTTTCACCTTTCCTTATTGGATAGTAGAAAATTCGGTGGCGACTCTTGCTAAACCGCAACATTTGCAAACACAAACGCAAACACCTCAAGTCATTTCTCCCACCGTATCACACATTGTTTCAACCATATTGGTCTACGCCATACAGTTTCCACAATCTATTGCTACTTAGCTAAAAAGGTGCCCTAGATCCGGATAGAGGATCAAAACAAACCCAAAAAAGGACCCAATAATGTAAAGCAAGCAATTCAAAAAAATTAAGCAAGTAAATGTGATCTAACCCTAAGGTAACCCCACTTTAAGTTATTCCCCAGTAGAGTCGTCGGTTCTTTGATACGGTGGGAGAACTGACTTGAGGGTTTGCGTTTGTGTTTACAAATGTTGCGGTTTAGCAAGAGTCGCCACAGACTTTTTTTTATCCAAAAGGAAAGGTGAAAAAGCACAGGAAAGACCTTTAGAGATGTTTTCTTGAGTTCGGGGGGTAGATTATGAAAAGAGAAGGTATTAGCACCCTTTTCATCCATGGTTTTTCATGGGCTCTTAGTTACTCGCTAGATCACTTGTTTTTGTTTGAATGTGCTTGTGGTGTGGGTTTTGAAAGTATTTTGAAAATGTAACTTTGTAATGGCTCTCGTTTCTAGAAGAACGCGTACAAAGTGTTATTTTGAAAATAGTTCAATGAGGTGTTTGTGGGACGTGTTTTTGAAAGTGATTTTGAAAAGGTTTTTTCTTTGTAATGGCTCTCGTTTCTATAAGAACGCGTACAAAGTGTTTGTCTTTTGAAAAATGTTTCAAGATGAAAGTGTTGGTGTAAAAAGTGTTTTTTTGTTGTGAGCAAGCGAGTAACTGAGAGAGAACCTACCTACTCAAAAGGTCTTATGTAAGCTTTTCCTTCTCCTTTAAATGTTACTATCTGTTGTACCCCAAAATTTGCCCTCCCATATTCTTCAGGAAATTGTCAAGCCAAGCTTCAGAAGTCTCCAAGGGTTGCCCAGTCAAAGAGGCTCCTATACAGTCAAAACTAGGGTTTGAGTTCTGATCAAGAAAAAGAACTTCCCAAAGGTCCAATCAAGTCCCATGTGCCTACAAAGATGGTCAAGTACCCTCACATCAAGTTTCAAGGCATTCAGCTCAAAATTGCACAGTCAAAACCCTAGATTGCACTACAGTCAACTGTAGGGGCAAAATGGTCATTTGACAGTCAAAAGTTCAAATTTTTGATCAACACATCATTTTGAAGCCACAAACATCATTTGATCAATTCTTGATCATGATTCTCAAAATTTGGCTCAGAAATCATCAAAGATGCAAAAGTTGCCTTATTTGGACAGCTGAAAAAGTCAACTGAAATTAACCAGGGCATAACTTTCACATGGATTATCAGAAAAATTCCATCCAAAGCTCATTTTGAAGAGAAAGACATTTCCTACAACTCATCTTCATACTTCAAGCCCAAGAAATGCTCTCACAAAAAGTTATCAATTTTAACATTATAGGTCATTTTCAAAAGTCAACAAAAAGGGACTTTAAGTCAAAGGCCATAACTTGAGATTGGTAAATCAAAATGACATGGGACCAAAGGCATTGGTTAGAGGACTCAAAGACCTTTCCAAAATGTCCAAGAACATGAGAAAAGCTTAAACATTGACCAAGTTATGCCTTGTGGAAGTTGGGAAATTTTTAGGAATTTTGAAAAGTCAACATTGATGCAAATGATCCAAAAATACTAATGGGCCCATTTTTCTTCCATGATTCATCATTATAAGCCTATGCACGACCACTTGGCCCAAGGGGAAGTATTTTCTCATTTTTTATTTATTTATTTGAGTTTTTATTTATATTAATTCAATTAAATCAATTAAATATGTGAAAAATAGTTAACCTAACAAAATCAATCTTTTTATACATGTTTTGGCTTCTATAATTCGTGCACATGCTAATAGGGAAAGATTTGGTGCTAATTGATCACAATTGATACAAAATGCACATGAAAAGATATGGAAAAGATCCTTGAAATCAAATATTCAAAAATCATCAATGCCATGGATTTGCTCTAGTTTTGTTGCCCTAATACATTCACTACAAAGGCCTGAACCTAAACCTAATTTGCATTGGACATGAAAGCTGCGCAAAAGCTAAAGAACAAACTTGGAATTTTTGGCAAAAAGTGCAAAACTGAAAAGCAGGTTCTAGGTCAATTCAAAGCATAAGAATCATTCAGTTAGCTTCCTTGGCAATCCCTGAACGTATCCCAATCAAAAGCATCAAAGATAGCCCCCTAAAGCGCTGTACAGAAGTCCCTCTTTTGCCAATTTTTTTCATTGATCGTGCTTTGCATTCTAGACATTTTCATAGCATTCTAACCATGTATTTGTATTCCTCATAATGTTCTAAAGCTAACCCATACCATTAATTTGATTATTACGCGTTCTAGGCAATTTCGCCATTGTCAAAATTTAGGGTTTGCAGAGCTTCTGAATAGGGGTTTTCAAACCAAGCAAAATCAGGCCACCTCAGTACCATGGATGGATTCAGTGCATAGAGACGAAGAAGAATTCACCCTCGCGCCTAATTTATGTTGAGAGAGGAGCTAATCGCTATTTCTTGGAAACCGGCCTAACACAACGCGTTAAAACCGTTGCCTCATTGTTTTTATTTTCAGGCACGCGAAGAAGACAACATCGTGTCAATCAATGATTCGCTGGTTTGAATTTGGCGCGCTTCTCTCCATTAACGCGTTGTTTTCTTTTATATTATTTATTGGATATTATATGTTAAACGTAATCAAACTGGCGTAGTGGCACAGGTGTTAAGCTTGCAATGTCCAAGACCTGGGTTCGAGTCCCAGGTCTGTGTAATATTTCATATTATTTTGCAATTCAAACTCCTATGCAGCTTCAGTACTGAGGATTACCATACACCACTATGATCCAAACGTCCACGCGTCCCACCAATTCCAATCAAAGGCGTGGATGCAAAGAACACGCTGCACCTGGTCAAACGCATCATACATGATCCAGAAAGGTCAACAAATTCAAAGCTAATTGGGCCTGATTTGCTGAACCAAAACCTCCTATTTGGGGCTACCTCCCCCCCTGGTTTGCATTTTTTTCTATTCTTCTTCTTACATTTTATTTTTGTTATTTCATTTATTTTATTATCTTAATTTAATTAATTTATTTTTTCTACAAAATACAAAAAACATTATAAAAATCAGAAAAGACCAAAAAATAATAAATATTTTTATTGTAATTATTTTCATAAATAAATTAACATGTAAATAAATTTAGTAAAATAGGTTTTAATTTTAATTCTTTTTAACAAAAATGTAAAAAATGTAGAATTAGGTTAATAAACAATTTTTTTTCCTTTTTAATTTTTTTTCCCTTTTTCACCATAATATATTATTTATAATTAAATTTTGCATGTAAATTAACTTAGGTTTAAATTAGTTAAAGATTCAATATTTTCATAATAAGTTTAAAAAAACATTAGAATTAGGGTTAGCTCTTTATTTTAATTTTAATTAAAGTAATTCTTTTCCTATTAAAACTAAAAAACATAAAATACTAAAAAACATTTTTCTTTTTAATTTTAATTTTTAATTCTTCATTAAAATTTAATATTTTGCAAAAGGGTCCAACGCCCATGTTCGATAATTCTTTTATTTCGCATATTTATTTCAATTCGCTTAAATAACTATGTAATTCTCCCAAAGCGCTGTAATTTAACTTTTCGCACTTTTATCGCTTTATTTATTTCCTGTCAAATCGGGTCCGGTTTGTTTTGGCGATGTGGACCCGCGCCATTTGTAATAGTTTAGATTTATTTTCCTCGCAAATATTAACTGTTAAATAAGCATGAAAGAATGTATGGACTTAAAATAAAATCAAGCGTAGATCACAATGAACATGACAAGACAAATACAAACGAAAACAACACACGATTCGCACACACCACCCCTAGGGTACGCCTCACTGTTGCCTTGCCTCGAAAGGTGATCGTCGAGTAGAGGATGTCTTAGTAAGTCCTCATGATCCGGGAACCTGGCATGAGGGTAGCTTCTAAGGTGTCTTCCCATTGCTCTGGTGATCACCATGTCCCGAACCTCGAATTAACCCGAACACCTCCAACGGTGGTGCTACCTACCTCTCAATGGTGGGATGGCACTACTTTTAAGGACATCTACACAGACGAATTCCTTAGGGTAGGTAGGTTCTCAATGATACTTGCTCTAACTTCAAAAACGAAACAAAATACTTTTCACACCACACATTTTCAAAAGCTTTCAAATCAAATTTTTCAAACACTCTGACGTATGAGTCGAACTGAAATTTTTCAAAGAAACTTTTTAAACCCACATTGAAAAGCAAACAAACAATTTGAAAACACAATGAGCAAGTATCTGAGAGCCCATGGATAACCATGGATAGAAAGGGTGCTAACACCTTCCCTTTCTATAACCTACCTCCCGAACCGAGAGCAATCTCTATAAGGAATTTTTCTGTGCTTTTGTCCTTTCCATTTGGAGAAAATAAAAGACGGTGGCGACTCTTGCTTCCGCGACATTTCGCGAACCAGCGTTAAACAGTCAGTTCCAGATCCACCGATCACAGAACTGGCGACTCTGCTGGGGATAAACTTAAAGTGGGGTGTACCTTAGGGCTAGCTTATAACTATGTTTTCAATTGTCTTCTTTGCTTGCTTTATAATTGTGGGTTGCTTGGGAGTTCTATAGATCCTAACCCGGATCTGGGGGATACCTTTCTTAGAAAGTAGCAACAAGACTGTGAGGGAACTGTGCGGGGTATACCGACATGGTTGAAACAGTCTGCTACGTTGATGTGGCACTTTGGTGTGTACCGGTAACCCTTGAGTTCAGTCAAGGAGAGTACGGGGCCTCCGCGTGGTGTCGTGAAGCATCAACAGACCTTAGGAACCTTAATTGAACTATCTTGGCCTCTTTAGGGTAGTGAGATAACTGACTTTGGTGCCGTCCGAGGTTGGTTGATACTCGATACTACACTCAATTGAGGGTTGCTTTCCTGGAATATTTCGGTCGCCAGTTCAGTGGCTAAATCGAAACGATGAACAATGAAAGCAATCCCGTGATATTGGGACCCTTAGAACCCGGTTACTTCTAATAGGACAGGTTGAACCCACCAACTTCAAGAGGGTAATACCCTGACCCCATGCTGGCCTCAACTCTAAGGGCTTCTCTTGTGTGACTTGTGTGCCTTCGTACCTGACTATTTGCATGCTTGTTATCTGACATCTGAACTTCTTGCAGGTTTTGTTTATAGTCCTTAACTAGGACTCATAATAAGGTTTACTGAACTTCCTGCAGGTTTTGTTCATAGTCCTTAACTAGGACTCATCACAAGGCTTACTAAGTTTCTTGCAGGTTTTTGTTTTAGTCCTTAACTAGGACTCATAACCGGGTTTACTAACTCTCTTGCAGGTTTTGTTTGTAGTCCTTAATTGGGACTCATAACAAAGTATACTGAATTTCTTGCAGGATTTGTTTATAGTCCATAATTGGGACTCATAACAAGGGTTTACCTAGATCATCCCATGCATAGCATGACATCATACCATTGCATACATCCTAACCCATTTCAAGGATCTCAAGGGCTTGTGATGCAGGTCATGATAAATCAAACATCTAGCAAAGGGCAAAGAGGATTTATTTTCCTCTAGCCAAGGTTGTCAGGGGCTATGACCCACTTGATATGGTGAGCCTTTGACCCTTGATGAAGGACTCTCAACAATATGAAGTTCTTTCAATCAAGTTACCAGACCCAAATGCTAATCAATTTTCTTGTTTATCCTGCGAGATCCTTGAAATCATTACATGCATGTCATACATCTCATTGCATTGCAGGTACCCCTTTGACAGGTTGCTTACCCTTCTTCGCTGTTTATTTCAGCCGATCATCATGAATCCTGAATCATCAGCTGAGCAGTCTATCAAGGCCCTCCAGGCTCAGAATGCCCAATTCCAAGGGCTAATCATGAACTTGACCCAGGGGCAGCAAGATCTGAAAGCTCTGCTCTTGAAGAAAGGGAAGAAGAAGAAGAGGACTGTTTTGTTCAGCCCTAGACGCAGATCTGGGAATACACCACAGGTTGAAGCTGAGAGGGCAACCCCATCTGTGAGGGAAAGTAGCCACCATGAGAGAGAGGTGCCAAGTCCAGTGGTCTCCGACAACGAGACGGAGTTCAACGACGAGCAATACCCCCCGGCGGAGGATAAGTACAAACAGTTGGAAGACCGGCTAAGTGCTATGGAAGTACAAAAGGTGCCTGGCCTGGACTTCGAGGATCTAGGTCTGTCTTCTGGAGTAGTGATCCCACACAAGTTTAAGGCACCTGCCTTTGCTAAATACGACGGGGCATCCTGTCCTAAATTGCATCTCAGGGCTTACACAGGGAGGATCCAGCCCTATACAGCTGACAAAAACTTATGGATCCATTTCTTCCAAGAGAGCCTTTCAGGGACTCAGCTCGAGTGGTTCTATCAGTTGAGTGGAGCCAGCATCCGTACCTGGGAAGACTTAGCTACTGCCTTTTACAAACATTATCAGTACAATGCCAACCTCGCTCCCACGCGCACTCAGCTTCAGGGAATGTCTATGAGTGCCGGTGAAGGTTTCAAAGAATATGCTCAAAAATGGAGGGACCTTGCTGGAAGGGTACAACCACCTCTGACTGACCGCGAGCTCGTCGACATGTTCTTGGGGACCCTGTCTGGTCCATTCTTCAACCACCTAATTGGGAATTCTGCTGCTGGGTTTACAGATCTTGTCTTGACTGGGGAGAGAATCGAAGCTGGTATCAAGTCGGGGAAGATTCAAGAAACCGCACCTGCTGAGGCTCAGAAAAAGCCCCACAATGGGAAGAAGGAGTCCAATGCTATACATGGTAAAAAGGGTCATCATGATGTAGGGGCAATCCAGATCTCTGATCCCACGCCCGCTCAACTAAGAAAGAGCAATAGGCGCAGGATAAAGTATCAAGATAGGAAGTATACTGACATCAATATGTCTTTGTCTCAGGCATTACAACAATTGCTGAAGGCAAAACTAATCACACTAAAGGATCCTCCTCAAAATCCTGATACTTCCTCTTCCAAGTATAACCCTGATGAAAGATGCGCTTACCATTCTGACAGTCCTGGACATGACACCGACAACTGTTGGACCCTGAAGAACAAGATTCAAGACTTGATTGACGCCAAGGAGGTCGAGTTTGAACACTGATCCTACACCAAATCATCGAGAATGTCTTTTGTTCATTAGAATTTTCAATTTGTAATTTTCTTTGCTTGTTCAGACATTTGTTCATGACAAACTCTTTTATTCTATCAATGCATCGCATATGTCTGTTTTGAGAATTAATACAATTATTTTCATTATATTCAAAATTCTTTTCATATTTTTTCTGATGTCAATTCTCGGTTAATAATTCTGAGCCTCTTGAGGGAGGATGACGAAAACGATACCGCTATCGTTACAGTATGCTTTTGAACAGACCCCGCTGATGAGGTACAGGCATTGTTTCAATCCCTAAACACTGGAGTTATAAGGATGATAATCCCTCGTCAACCCATCTGAGCCAAAGAAGTAGGAGTTTTTCTTTTCGAAAATTAAAACCCTTTATCATAACCCGGGGCAGGGTAGTCTTCTCAGTTGATCCAAGTGCATAACGAATGGCACCAAAGAGATCCTTACGAAAAAAAGACAGTGATGGTTCCGAATAATCACTAAAGGACAGGCAATCATTGTCAAAAAAAAAAAATCATAAACAAAAAGCCCAAGAAGTCAAAACCTATAAAAAGGACTTATGAAACTGGGGCATCCCGCTGACTGTAATTCCAAAAAGGAAACAGTTCAGGCAAAAAATAGGGATAACAAAATCAAAAATCAAGAAAGAGGTTCTACAAACCCTCAACAAAAAAAGGAAATGATTGCCTATTCAAATAAACGTTCAATAACTGAATCATCACTAGTATATCAAAGCAAAGACTCAAACAAGGTCTAACGTATGATCAACTGAGTTTAGGTTTGGAGAACATCACGAAGAGCGGGTGGGTACAAATAATTTGAGCCTTTATCCTTTGTTTCTTAAACCGTGAACCAGGCCACGTTATAACCCTCAAAAGTCCTAGCTGAAGCATGGGTTAGTTCGAAAGCATACTGTTACGAAAGGTATCCTGACTCCTTAAGGCCTACGGTACAATACGGAGTTGACATCACGTTTTACAAACAATCACTTGTTTTATGAAAAGAATGCATTTTCAAAATCTTCAAGACAGACATAAGCTTTGCATTCTTGATATAACATTGTTTGCATATGACTATTTGTTTGAACAACAGGGAAATTCGCACGATGAATACCTAGTGAACAAAAGCACTTCCAATCAAGGGGCAGACGTGATTATTGTCCATCATCTGGGGCAGTCCAATCAAGATTCGGAGAATCTCTCAAAGGTTAAGCAGCCTGGGGCAAATCTCCGCCTGAGTCACTTGGGGCACTCCAGCAACAAATCTTGCACAATCAGACACCTTCTGGTAATATGGCAATACAAGCAGCCAGGGGCACCTCCCTGCATTCTAAAAGCGTGGACATAGTCGAAAAGATACTACGCAAAATCAAAGACCCGCTAGGTTGACATACCTAGGCAAAAGTAAGGGCTTCCCGGCGAACCAAAAGGGTTCGGGCAAAATAAGGGATGAAAATGGAAAATCTGTACACCCGGCAAGTCGAAAACCTGAAAAGGCGGCTTGGGCAAAAATGGGTATCCCGGTGGACTGAAAACCCGAAAGGGTGGTCCAGGCAAAAGTTAGGGATCAAAAGCGTACGACTATGTCCCGGCATCTCGCCACTCGCCTACCAGAAGATTTGTCAGAAACAGGGGCAATAAAGGATGGCCTAAACAATCTGATTGTTCTGTCACTCCAAGGTATCAGGGAAGGTTCCGTTAAAGAACATAACCAATACAGGGCAAAACTTCCCCAAGAGAGTCCAATCCAGGTTCCCCAGGAAAGTTGGAACTCACCTCCCCAAGCAGTAAGCTTATCCCCATTAGATTCTGGAAGCTTATCCTCGCAGAGCACGAACGCGTCGTCCGGCTTTATTCAAAGGGTTATTTCCTTAACCGAATATAACTGGGTTATCCTCAGCCAAAAGCCACGGAAAGGTCATCGTCAACGTAGTTCTTTCTTATCCCCAGCGAAGTTTATCAACACTTCCAATCCAACAAGATATCTCCAGCAAGTCATTATCAACAACTCCAGCAAAGTATCTCTCTCCCCACAGAGTATCACTCCCCAGCATGGTCGCTAGAGTACTTTTCTCCCCGCAGAATCTTCCATTTGCCAAGTTGATTCCCCAACGGAGTCATCTTATCCTACCGGTATTCTTGCAGCTATCATCCCCAGCGGAAGCAAAATCTCTTCCTCAACATCAGCCCAGGATATGACTTCCCGGCACCTGTCAAGGATTTATTTTCCTAGACGAAAACATTCATAAACATCACATTTTCATACATTATAGCATGCATATACGCATCATATCTTACAAATCTCATTTATGTTGAGAACATCATTGCTTGATCCATATCATGTATTGCATATGACTGACCTTTACCTTTCAGGAAAGATCCAGTTAAATTCTCAAGCAATATTTCAGGCCTTCTCTAGTCCAGTTAAATCGACCCCAAACAGATTTTCCTGATAAAGACTCAGTAGAAGTTATCCAAGATTCTCTCAATGATGCTATTGAGGTTGTAGTCACCTATGGTTCTCTCCCCGATCCTGCGGAGGTAGTAATCATCCCAAGATTTTCTCAACGAGCGTTGTTGAAGTTAAGTCACCCAAGATTCCTTCATGATCCCATTGAGGTAGTAATCGCCCAAAGGTTCTCTCATCGTCCCGCTGAGGTAGTAATCGCCCAAAGGTTCTCTCATCGTCCCGCTGAGGTAGTAATCGCCCAAAGGTTCTCTCATCGTCCCGCTGAGGTAGTAATCGCCCAAAGGTTCTCTCATCGTCCCGCTGAGGTAGTAATCGCCCAAAGGTTCTCTCATCGTCCCGCTGAGGTAGTAATCGTCCCGGATTCCTTCATCATCCTGCTGAGGTAGTAATCGTCCCAGATTCCTTCATCATCCTGCTGAGGTAGTAATCGTCCCAGATTCCTTCATCATCCTGCTGAGGTAGTAATCGTCCCAGATTCCTTCATCATCCTGCTGAGGTAGCAATCGTCCCAGATTCCTTCATCGTCCTGCTGAGGTAGTAATCGTCCCAGATTCCTTCATCATCCTGCTGAGGTAGTAATCATCCCAGATTCCTTCATCATATATTTGGAGTAGCAATCGTCTCAGATTCATTCATCACATCATTATCAACAAAAACCTTTTCCAGATGTTTCCCTCTCCGACATGAGCGTGAGGTGATAATCTCTTATGGCCCCCTCTCCAACGGCGAGTGAGGTGGTAATTCCCTTTCAAGATGTTCGCCTCTCCGACGGTGAGTGAGGTGATAATTCTTTTCAGATTATAATTTCCTATAGTTCCCTCTCCAACGGTGAGTGAGGTGACTCCCTTTGAGATTATAATGTCCTTTGGTCCTCTTCCTGACACTACGAAGATGGTAAATTCCTACCAAGATTTTCTCAACGAGCGTTGTTGAGGTTAAAGTCATCCAAGGTTCTCTTACCATTCAGGCTAAGGAAGTAACCATCCCTAGTTCATTCATCGCGTTTGAAGCTCCAGATTCAGCTCCTGTAACCAGTCAGGACACATCTATATCAAGCATCTAAAATCAGCTCCTGCAGCGTATCAGGTACTCATTTTTCTTTTGCAGGCATGCAGGTTCTCGCTAAGAAATCTCTTACGCGATCAACATCCAGATGGCATCTGTAAGCCCATCATCCTACCCAGCAATCTCCCAAATGGCATCTATAAGCCCATTCCCCCATCACTGCTACTATGTGAGCGCAAATTTCTAGGGCACTCTAGTGTTCAATCATCTTCTACCTTCGGATTACGAAAGGCACGCCAGCCAATCTGCATCCTCAGGTCTAAGAAGATTGAACAGGGGCAACTGTTGTACCCCAAAATTTGCCCTCCCATATTCTTCAGGAAATTGTCAAGCCAAGCTTCAGAAGTCTCCAAGGGTTGCCCAGTCAAAGAGGCTCCTATACAGTCAAAACTAGGGTTTGAGTTCTGATCAAGAAAAAGAACTTCCCAAAGGTCCAATCAAGTCCCATGTGCCTACAAAGATGGTCAAGTACCCTCACATCAAGTTTCAAGGCATTCAGCTCAAAATTGCACAGTCAAAACCCTAGATTGCACTACAGTCAACTGTAGGGGCAAAATGGTCATTTGACAGTCAAAAGTTCAAATTTTTGATCAACACATCATTTTGAAGCCACAAACATCATTTGATCAATGCTTGATCATGATTCTCAAAATTTGGCTCAGAAATCATCAAAGATGCAAAAGTTGCCTTATTTGGACAGCTGAAAAAGTCAACTGAAATTGACCAGGGCATAACTTTCACATGGATTATCAGAAAAATTCCATCCAAAGCTCATTTTGAAGAGAAAGACATTTCCTACAACTCATCTTCATACTTCAAGCCCAAGAAATGCTCTCACAAAAAGTTATCAATTTTAACATTATAGGTCATTTTCAAAAGTCAACAAAAAGGGACTTTAAGTCAAAGGCCATAACTTGAGATTGGTAAATCAAAATGACATGGGACCAAAGGCATTGGTTAGAGGACTCAAAGACCTTTCCAAAATGTCCAAGAACATGAGAAAAGCTTAAAAATTGACCAAGTTATGCCTTGTGGAAGTTGGGAAATTTTTAGGAATTTTGAAAAGTCAACATTGATGCAAATGATCCAAAAATACTAATGGGCCCATTTTTCTTCCATGATTCATCATTATAAGCCTATGCACGACCACTTGGCCCAAAGGGAAGTATTTTCTCATTTTTTATTTATTTATTTGAGTTTTTATTTATATTAATTCAATTAAATCAATTAAATATGTGAAAAATAGTTAACCTAACAAAATCAATCTTTTTATACATGTTTTGGCTTCTATAATTCGTGCACATGCTAATAGGGAAAGATTTGGTGCTAATTGATCACAATTGATACAAAATGCACATGAAAAGATATGGAAAAGATCCTTGAAATCAAATATTCAAAAATCATCAATGCCATGGATTTGCTCTAGTTTTGTTGCCCTAATACATTCACTACAAAGGCCTGAACCTAAACCTAATTTGCATTGGACATGAAAGCTGCGCAAAAGCTAAAGAACAAACTTGGAATTTTTGGCAAAAAGTGCAAAACTGAAAAGCAGGTTCTAGGTCAATTCAAAGCATAAGAATCGTTCAGTTAGCTTCCTTGGCAATCCCTGAACGTATCCCAATCAAAAGCATCAAAGATAGCCCCCTAAAGCGCTGTACAGAAGTCCCTCTTTTGCCAATTTTTTTCATTGATCGTGCTTTGCATTCTAGACATTTTCATAGCATTCTAACCATGTATTTGTATTCCTCATAATGTTCTAAAGCTAACCCATACCATTAATTTGATTATTACGCGTTCTAGGCAATTTCGCCATTGTCAAAATTTAGGGTTTGCAGAGCTTCTGAATAGGGGTTTTCAAACCAAGCAAAATCAGG
Organism: Vicia faba; assembly: GCA_948472305.1. Lineage (NCBI taxonomy): Eukaryota > Viridiplantae > Streptophyta > Magnoliopsida > Fabales > Fabaceae > Vicia > Vicia faba. Next base: position 893,346,806 of record OX451740.1, read on the forward strand.
CCACCTCAGTACCATGGATGGATTCAGTGCATAGAGACGAAGAAGAATTCACCCTCGCGCCTAATTTATGTTGAGAGAGGAGCTAATCGCTATTTCTTGGAAACCGGCCTAACACAACGCGTTAAAACCGTTGCCTCATTGTTTTTATTTTCAGGCACGCGAAGAAGACAACATCGTGTCAATCAATGATTCGCTGGTTTGAATTTGGCGCGCTTCTCTCCATTAACGCGTTGTTTTCTTTTATATTATTTATTGGATATTATATGTTAAACGTAATCAAACTGGCGTAGTGGCACAGGTGTTAAGCTTGCAATGTCCAAGACCTGGGTTCGAGTCCCAGGTCTGTGTAATATTTCATATTATTTTGCAATTCAAACTCCTATGCAGCTTCAGTACTGAGGATTACCATACACCACTATGATCCAAACGTCCACGCGTCCCACCAATTCCAATCAAAGGCGTGGATGCAAAGAACACGCTGCACCTGGTCAAACGCATCATACATGATCCAGAAAGGTCAACAAATTCAAAGCTAATTGGGCCTGATTTGCTGAACCAAAACCTCCTATTTGGGGCTACCCCCCCCCCCCTGGTTTGCATTTTTTTCTATTCTTCTTCTTACATTTTATTTTTGTTATTTCATTTATTTTATTATCTTAATTTAATTAATTAATTTTTTCTACAAAATACAAAAAACATTATAAAAATCAGAAAAGACCAAAAAATAATAAATATTTTTATTGTAATTATTTTCATAAATAAATTAACATGTAAATAAATTTAGTAAAATAGGTTTTAATTTTAATTCTTTTTAACAAAAATGTAAAAAATGTAGAATTAGGTTAATAAACAATTTTTTTTTCCTTTTTAATTTTTTTTTCCCTTTTTCACCATAATATATTATTTATAATTAAATTTTGCATGTAAATTAACTTAGGTTTAAATTAGTTAAAGATTCAATATTTTCATAATAAGTTTAAAAAAACATTAGAATTAGGGTTAGCTCTTTATTTTAATTTTAATTAAAGTAATTCTTTTCCTATTAAAACTAAAAAACATAAAATACTAAAAAACATTTTTCTTTTTAATTTTAATTTTTAATTCTTCATTAAAATTTAATATTTTGCAAAAGGGTCCAACGCCCATGTTCGATAATTCTTTTATTTCGCATATTTATTTCAATTCGCTTAAATAATTATGTAATTCTCCCAAAGCGCTGTAATTTAACTTTTCGCACTTTTATCGCTTTATTTATTTCCTGTCAAATCGGGTCCGGTTTGTTTTGGCGATGTGGACCCGCGCCATTTGTAATAGTTTAGATTTATTTTCCTCGCAAATATTAACTGTTAAATAAGCATGAAAGAATGTATGGACTTAAAATAAAATCAAGCGTAGATCACAATGAACATGACAAGACAAATACAAACGAAAACAACACACGATTCGCACACACCACCCCTAGGGTACGCCTCACTGTTGCCTTGCCTCGAAAGGTGATCGTCGAGTAGAGGATGTCTTAGTAAGTCCTCATGATCCGGGAACCTGGCATGAGGGTAGCTTCTAAGGTGTCTTCCCATTGCTCTGGTGATCACCATGTCCCGAACCTCGAATTGACCCGAACACCTCCAACGGTGGTGCTACCTACCTCTCAATGGTGGGATGGCACTACTTTTAAGGACATCTACACAGACGAATTCCTTAGGGTAGGTAGGTTCTCAAGGATACTTGCTCTAACTTCAAAAACGAAACAAAATACTTTTCACACCACACATTTTCAAAAGCTTTCAAATCAAATTTTTCAAACACTCTGACGTATGAGTCGAACTGAAATTTTTCAAAGAAACTTTTTAAACCCACATTGAAAAGCAAACAAACAATTTGAAAACACAATGAGCAAGTATCTGAGAGCCCATGGATAACCATGGATAGAAAGGGTGCTAACATCTTCCCTTTCTATAACCTACCTCCCGAACCGAGAGCAATCTCTATAAGGAATTTTTCTGTGCTTTTGTCCTTTCCATTTGGAGAAAATAAAAGACGGTGGCGACTCTTGCTTCCGCGACATTTCGCGAACCAGCGTTAAACAGTCAGTTCCAGATCCACCGATCACACTATCTTACCATTGATTTGGTAAGGAGCCCCATTGTTGGATGTGAAGGGACGGGCATTGGGACGTTTGTATAGTCATAGAAGGCAACCCATGGAACGTTTTAGCAATGTCATTTTAGGGACTAGATCGTTTACCGAAGGCAACAACGAGGGTCATCGAGGGACTACGATCTTTTATCGAGGGTCTTTTGCTAAAACGCCCATGTTCGAGGGACATGACTATTTTTCCGATAGGCAATAAGTGAGATTACCCTAAGGGTGCTATTGTGAAAGTGTGTTTGATTTGCATGCATTTAGTCTTGATTAGGGTGATCTATTTGTCAATTTCATGTCTTGCCATACACTCCCTAATTACTAGCATTTATATTCGAAAGCGATAAATTGCAGAAATGTAAAATCCTACGTTATTACAATATTTTAGGGATGGGGGTACATATTTACAAATGGGGGTTGCAAGTAAAAAATAAGTCCTAAATTACTATTACAACCATATTGAAATGTACAATATAAGAAAGAAATGGACTTGTTTAGAAAATGGTTTTTTGTCTTAAGGAAATAAGTTAAAAGGAAAATATTTTTATGTTTTTTATGTTAATAAAAAAAAGAGTTTATATTAAAAATGATGAAAAAGAAAATAAATGAAAGATAGAAACAGTGTTGCTGCAAGCAAAACAACAAGGATCAGAGATTCCAGAGTCAGGAGCGCTGTGACTCAGTAGGAAACGTCAGTGGCTATCAGAAGTTCTGAGTTGGTACACTCTGAGGTCCTGCAAGACACGTTAGAGAAAAAACACAAAAGTTCTGGATTGCTATGTGTTGAACTTCTGAATGTTAGAACAGTGAGAAAACCTCAGAAGCTCTGTGTGTGTCAAAACAGTAGGAAGAACTCAAAAGTTCGGTATGGTGCTAAGACAGTGAACAAACAATCAGTAGTTCAACATGTTATCAGCGCATGAAAATCAGAAGTTCAGTGTATTTGACATGTAAGGAGAACTCAGAAGTTCTGTGTTGTGTTAGAACAGTGAGTGAATCATAGAAGTTCTGTGTGTGTTAACAGCATATGAAAATCAGAAGTTCTAAGTGTTAAAATAGTGAGTGAACATCAGAAGTTCAGTGTGCATAAACAGTGAGGAGAACTCAGAAGTTCAATGTTGTGCTTAAAGATGTGAGTGAACATCAGAAGTTCTATATTTCAACTCTTAATCAGCACATCAGCAATTCATTCAGTTCTTATTAAACAGCAAATCAGAAGGATAACAGCACAACATCTTATAGAAGTTCTAATCCTAAATCTGAGTCTATCCCTAATCAAGAAACTCTTATCCACTACTTTTTCTATTTATGCAATGATATGAACAACATCAATACTATGATTTTTACATGTTTAATGATGTTCTGAATGAAAAAGATGCAAAGTCAGAAAGACTTACCTTGAACCTGGAACGTGGACTTGGAGCTTTGAGCTGCTACCTTTGGATGTTCTGGAATTAGCAAGAGTAACGGAAGAGGAAGTGCCAAGCTCTTTGATTCAAAAGGAAGAAAAAAGGTTTGGTTTTCTGTTTGGGAAATCTGATTTTTTATGAAGGTTTCACAACTTCCTTTTCTCTCTTTTGGTCAATCTCCCCCTCAAAGCCCAGCCCCTTGAACGTGTGATGGAGCAAAGTATTTATAGGTTAATTTTGTTGTGATTTTGGGGGGAACACACAAACGGGATTTTAAATTAATTTGGCATCCTGCTCCCTTGCTTTTTCATCACTGTTTTCATATACTAGTTTGGTGCAATTATGGGATGCAGACGTAGGTTGAACTAGCTGCTGATTAGCAGCTTTTAACCATGCTTAAGCTGGAGTTGTCAGTAGGATTTAAGGAAAAGCAAAACAAAGCATGGGCCTAGTACCAAAGTTTGCTATCCCAAGACAGTAGAGGTACACGTGGAGGAAATCCTTTAGATAAAGACTCGGAAAGTGGTTGTGAGCATTAAATGATGATGAGACTTATCACGACCAGAAATCCTGTAACGTGAGATTATACACCATGGCTTAGTTCTGGATCAGAAGTTCTGCTTCAGCGTACAATCCATCCTCTGATCTTTGTATCTTCTGGATCTAGCATGCTCTGAAGGAGTTTTCAGGCTCTCCAAGAAGTTTCTGACACGCTTTTTAAACCTTCTTTAAACTGCTCTTGCAAGCTCTGACTGAGCCTTTGTGAAAACTGGTCCAGAAGTTCTGACCAAAATCTGTCTTGAGAATATCCAGAATTTGTTGAGCGTTATGGTGATAATCTGGTCAGAAGTTCTGAAATTGTCATATTTCTTAAACACTTAGAAAAATTTCTAAGTATTTAGAATTTGACTTTTCCAAAGTAAAATTTGACTTTTGAAATTCTTGATGAAACAAACTTCATATTCCAACATGTCTTGATGAAATATGATTTTTGAGATTTGATTTTGATCCAAAAGTCAAAGTTTGACTTTTTAGTGTGCAAATGACCATTTTGCCCTTGTGGATGACTTTTTCTTGAAAAATTGCAGTTCAAGGCTTGGAATTGGATGGAAGCAAACTTGAGGATCCAGGGTGATTCCTTGATAAATGAGAGGACAAATTTTGAGGTACAACAGTACCTGAGAAGCATAAATGGCTTTTTCTTCCTGAGTAAGTTTTGGAAGCGTGATAAATTCTTGATTTCCAGAAGTAACGATTTTGCTGGTTGGAACATTCCGAGAAGATGAACCTTTGATCACTTCAGACTTCTTAGCATTCTTGGAATCTTGTTTGGCAGAAGACATTGTTGCAGATTTAAAAAATTGATGAAGCTTTTTAGAGAAATGGGAGCGTAAATCAGAGTAAAATATGAAGATTTCTGGGTTTGTAAAAGAAGAAAGAGAAAAGGTAAAAGAGATGACCTTTTATAGTGGTCAGTGGAAGAGTTGGAGGTTACACCTCAAAAAAGTTAGTGGGTAACGTGTCAACGTCTTGTGAAGAAAGGTGAAAGATCACTATTCATTTTCTTAGAAGTTGATACACAATGATGTTTAATCTGCTGCGCGCATATTTTGATGAGACGTTTTGGAAAAGTAGTCATGATTAACTATGACGTCAGGAATTAAAGGAAAATGAAAGGTTTCTAGTCGAAATATGGTGATTACAAGAAATGTCCATTTCTGCACTAATTCGAAATAAACATTTATTGGGGGCCATTTGTTGGCTGAAGATTTCGAAATTTGATGAAAGTTATTTGAGAAAATCATGTTGTAAAGTATGACATGAAACTTGGCCTTATAAAGTTATTTTATATCATTCTTATAGTTAGATATGTCGAAGTGCAAATCAGAGTCAAAAGAATATTTCAAGATATGTGAAGATTGATTCGACAGTCACGTTAGATGAATTCAAAGCTTCGAGCGGGAAGAGTTTAAAATTTAAACTGCTGCATTTTCGCCAGGAGGACGAGTGGAAGTTCCAGAATGCATGCGTTTGAAAATGTCGAACGTGGCATGATCTCATAGAAATATCGCTAGGGTCAAATTAGTATAAATAGGAGTCTTAGGTGTTGGGATTAAAGGGTGTGCACATTGTATACAAATGATTTTATACTCAAAGTACCGGAGAGAGAGAAAAGAGTTTGCTTATAATGTATGCGTAAGAACACCATTAATTTATTTAGAGTCCTTTTCTCAATACAAAGTTACTTTAATCATTTTCTTATTCCTTTTCGTTTCCAGTCAAGTCTTTAACAAATTTTGTTGAACTTTCTTTATTAGCATTATCTTTACATTCTTGAAAATATCCAGATCATTTCCTTTAAAGTTATATAGGATTTACAGTCAAACTTTAATGTCTTAAGATAATCACAATTACATATAAAGATCTTTTTATTATTCATATAATGTCAAACTTCAAATCAAATTGTAAGAAACACTAAGATACATTTCCTATGATCAATCTAGTCGATCCTGTAAGTTACCAAAACATAGAGTTTGGAAGACTAGCAGTTGTTTTTCAGAAATCCTTGGTAAACACGCTGATAAAATTCATGTGCCACTAACACTCCTCAATGTTATTTCTTCCACGTGGCCTTTCTCTATGTGGGATATTGACATGATTGGAATGATTGAACCCAAGGCATCTAATGGACATTGTTTTATCTTAGTGGCAATTGACTACTTCACCAAATGGGTGGAAGCAGCTTCATATGCCAATGTTACTAAGCAAGTGGTAGTACACTTTATCAAGAATAATCGTATATGTCGGTATGGTGTGCCCAGCATGATTATCACCAACAACGGCTCGAATATAAATAACAAGATGATGACAGAACTTTGTGAAGAATTCAAGATTGTCTATCACAATTCATCTCCTTACGGGCCAAAGATGAATAGGGATGTTGAAGCTTCTAATAAAAATATTAATAAGATCCTCCAGAAAATGGTTGTTACTTATAAAGATTGGCACGAGATGCTCCCTTTTGCTTTGCATGGGTACTGTACATTTGTCCGCACTTCCACAGGGGCGACCCCATTCTCTCTTGTGTATGGTATGGAAGCAGTGCTCCCCGTTGAGGTAGAGATTCATTCCTTACGTGTGATAATGGAAACTAAGTTGTCAGAGGATGAATGAGTCCAAAAAAAGTTTGACCAATTGAATTTGATAGAAGAGAAGAGAATGACGATCTTGTGTCATGGTTAGTTATATTAGAAAAGAATGAAGAAAGCTTTTGATAAAAAGGTCAAGCCTCGTGAATTCAGAGAAGGGGACCTCGTACTCAGGAAGATCATGTCTTTTAACGCTGATTCTAGGGGCAAGTGGACTCCTGATTTTGAAGGCCCATATGTTGTCAAGAAAGCCTTCTCTGGCAGTGCATTAATTTTTGAAACTATGGATGGCGAGGAGTTCCCACGTCATGTGAATGCTGATGCAGTCAAGAAATACTTTGCCTAAAGAAATGAAAGAATAGCTCGTTAAGTCGAAAACCCGAAAGGGCGGCTTAGGCAAAAAAGAGTGTCTTGGTAGGTTGAAAACCCGAAAGGGAGGTCTAGGCAAAAATAAGAGACATAAACAGAATAGATTCTTCCCTCTAGGTTGAAAACCCGCAAGGGCAACCTAGGAAAAAGTTAGGGATTTATTGGCAAGTAACTGCGTCAGACAAGACTTTATCATTGAAGAAACAATCTTCTCGGATTATCACCATACTTCAACAGAAGTCGCTGCTCAGGAATTCAAAGTTGTTTGGGAGAATAGTGGTCATTGTATTTTAATATATCTTTTCCAATATATTACCATTTTCCAAAATTTGTAATCATCTATGGAGTCTCTCCATTCGCAGACTACCATTCTATTAATAAAGTTTGAGCTTTTATCCAACTCTTTGCAATTCTTATTTTATTCTTCTTACAAAGACTCCATTTATTATTGATAGTAATTTTCAAAACAAAAAGATTAAATAACAAATTTGTTTTTTGACAAGAATTTACAAATTACTTTTACTTTAGATTTTGTGACTCAAGAAAAACAAAAGTGGTGATCCCAAGGATGGATGAACTCTGAAATTTTAGAAGTTTGTTTTCCCCAGGAAGGTTCTCTCAGTTCACTTTTGCTGGTATGCGTATGATCTTTGTGTGTTTCTCATATAGTTGGAGATGATACCAATTGACGTATGGTGCAGTGTTGGGCTTGTGATCCCATTTTCCCCAGTCAAGTCTTGGTTCATTTTGATTTCGGGCTTGCATGGTCTGAAGCCTCTATCCCAGATTCCCCAATAAGTTCTTCGCTCATATGATGAAAGTCCCTTCTCCCTTTGCGTGCTGAGGTGGAATCATTTGCGAAACATCGCCCTTTTGTTGTGATGGCATTATTGTTGTAGTTTGATTTAAAATCCCCATAATTTTGATTTCTTGCAATATTGTTTGACTTCTTATATCTCCATGTAAAGCTAAGATAATGTTTTCTCTAAAAGTTGTTATCCCCATGTGATTTCATAATTTCTCCCCAGGGAAGTTTGTTTAATCATTACTCTTGGTAGTAAAGAATATATTTTGGGCTCCCCTCAATGATGTGGTGTTGCCCTCCCCATTGAAGTCAGTACGAGATCCTCAGTTGATATCTCGACGATGTGGTTTTCATCTGCCCTAATGAAGTCGTTGTTATAATCTCCAGTGGAAGTCTAAACATTGAGACATTTGTTTTCCCCATTGAAGTATGTGTGATGTTCCCCGGTGAAGCCTGGAGGAGGATGATAGATCCCTGTATTTGCATTGATTTTATTGTTTTGATTTGATTACTTTCAGATTGTGTTTCTTCCCAGTGAAGTTAAGCCGTGGGACAGGGCTTTGTTTCCTCAGTTGGTGCTTACTTTCTTATAAATTTTCATCCCGGACGTGGCTTATCCGAGTGTTGACTTTACCCAAGTTGGTTTTGTCTGTTTATTCCCAGTGTTGTATGTCTGTTTTGTCAGCATACACATGATAACGTTCATACATTAATATATACATCATGCATAGCTGAGTTAAAATTCATTTCTCATTTGCATTTATTGTTTTCTGTTGGCGTATTAGCCTATTTTGCAGAGTCATGTTACCCTCTCTCCAATAGCATGTCAACCTTAAGAAGAAAGTGTATATTCTTTCAATTTCCCCATTGAATTATCCCTCGTGGAAATTTTTTGTCTCAGCCTTCCTATTTCAGTTCATTGTCTGATTAGATTCGTGTTTCCTCTTTGAGTTTAGTTCTCATCAGATGCTATCTTGGTTGACTATTTCATTCTAGTTTATTTCTGGTTAAAATTAGTGGTTCTTGGCAACGCTGTTATTCTGATTTCTGCAGTTTTTGAGCCCTGATTTGAGAATGTGCATTTATTTTGCACGAGAAGACTTTACCTCCTCAGCAGGAATATATTGGCATTTCCCCAAGAAGTTATAATCCTTTTCCCAATAGCATTATTGCAACTCCTTCTCATAAAAACATATGACAAATCTCTTTATTTGAGCAACTTGTACTTCCCCAGCAAGTTAGTTAGCTCACAGAGAAGATTCGTGATTTGTTACTCCAATGGATGGTAGTATCTTCATTAAGGGAGATAGTTCGTTGTTGAGATTTGTTACTCCAATTGATGGTAGTTTCTTTATTAAGGGAGATAGTTTGTTGTTGAGATTTGTTACTCCAATGGATGGTAGTCTCGTCATTATGGGAGATAGTTCATTGTTGAGATTTTCTACTCCAATGGATAGTAGTCTCGTCATTATGGGAGATAGTTTATTGTTGAGATTTGTTACTCTAATGGATGGTAATCTCTTCATTAAGGGAGATAGTTTGTTATTGAGATTTGTTACTCCAATGGATGGTAGTCTCTTCACTAAGAGAGATAGTTTGTTGTTGAGATTTATTACTCCAATGGATGGTAGTCTCGTCATTATGAGAGATAGTTCATTGTTGAGATTTGTTACTCCAATGGATGGTAATATCTTTATTAAGGGAGATAGTTCATTGTTGAGATTTATTACTCCAATGGATTGCAGTCTCTTCATTATGGGAGATAGTTCGTTGTTGAGATTTGTTACTCCAATGGATGGTAGTCTCTTCATTATGGGAGATAGTTCATTGTTGTGATTTGTTACTCCGATGAATGGTAGTCTTGTCATTATGGGAGATAGTTCATTGTTGAGATGATTACTCTAATGAATGGTAGTCTTATCATTATGGGGGATAGTTCGTCATTGAGATTCATTCTTCTCTGAAGATTTTATTTGTTTCCAGTCGTAAGTACTAATGCTAATTATTTGTTGCTTACCCTAATATTGGTGTTTGCTGGTATTATCCTACCACTTCTTAGTGAGTGGATAGTTTACGGTTATTTGTAGATCACTATTATCCTTTATTTTTTCTCTCCTTAATGTTTGAGTTGATGTTGCTTTGTCTACTCCTTGGGATTTACCCCAATAAAGTCGAGTTTTCTGTACACCAGTGATTTGTTTTCCTAGTCTATTTTTCTTTTGATCTTTTATTTTCTATTTCCCCAGTGGTTTCCTATGTCACCTTCGGGTCTGTTTATTTGCATGCATAATCATATGCATTGCATGGCATCTTAGGGGAAAAAATAGGGCTTGTTTTATATTTAAGTATCTTCAATCACGTCGTCGCGAAGATTTTAACCTTCATATCTCCAGATAGAAGACACTTAAATAAGGGCAGTTGTTGTACCCCAATTTTTCCCCTAAGACTCCTCTATCATCTCATATTAATTCAATCATATCAAGATCACACTGGGGTTTGGTTCTTCTCCCTATACTTAGGCTTTCTCATGAGGAATCACCAAGCACCTTGATTTATATATTGTGATCATATATGTTTTTATATTGATTAACTTTTAACTAATAAATACAATGAATCTTTGCTCTAATTTATGATTCTATAGGTGAAAGCACAACACATTTCATCAGGTTGATCTATAGGTTCATGAGTTTATTTCCATGCCTTCTTCAAAAAAGTTTCATTGAGATTCAAGCTTCACCATTGAAGATACTTTAAAGTGATATCATGAAAAGGTCTACTATGATTCATCATGCCACAATTTGTCAAATAAAATCAAAAGATGCAAGAGTTGATTGAAGAAGTTAGACCTAATTGGAAAAGTTATTGATTCCTTGATCACAAGTGTATAACTCTCTCATTTCTTAATATTTTGAAGTGTTTATTGTTGCTGTGGGATATTATTATCATTCACAACAACTTCTATTCACATGGCAAGAGTTATTGAGCAAAGAAAATTGTCAAAATTGAAAGGGTTTTCCAAGTCATTTTGGAGCTCTAGGAGCTAGGGTTTTGAACTTCCAAGGGCTATATCTTGCTCATATTTTGGTATTTTTGAATGATTCCAAAGACATACTTCTCTTTAAATATATATCAACCAATAACTTCAAAAGTTTCAAGAAAATGTTATGTAGAAGATGCCTAATGATGAAGAAATATTACAAGTCCCCTAGATAGGCCATCCAATTCCCTTATGTGACTTCAAAAAGTCATAACTTGATCAATTTTTATCTCCTTGAGACCATTCTTTTTCCACAATGATCTTAAGGATATGAACTTAAACTCTTCTTTTATGTGCAAAGCTTGAAAATGGATGGAAGATTCCCTAAGAATGCAAAAGGTTATAAGTCATTTCATGGATTTTCACCAACTTCACAAAGTCAACTTTCTCAATTATTGGGGATTTTAAGTGGTTCAAATCTCAAAATGTCATTTAAGAGATCTACTTCATGCCATCTTTTTTTAGTCAAAAGCAAATTTTGGATGGAAGGCCATATTTGAATGCAAAACATTATAGGTCACTTTTGAAGAAAAACATAGAATTATTCTAAGTACAAAAAGTCAGCATCTTTTTCTCAACTTTGACTCATCATAACTTTTGGCTCAAGCATCCATTTGGTTCCATTCTTTGTACATTATAAATATTGTAACCTTATCTTTCAAATGCTTCAAGAATCATGCCCTAAGACCCCTTGAGCTATGAACACCATGGATTCAAAGTTGGTACCTTGAAATTGACTTTTTCCTCCAAGTCAAAATTTGAAATGCACAATTCAGCTTCTAGTCACTAAATTTCTGCGTGTCTTTACTTCTAATCATGTTTAACAATCTTCCAGAAGTGATTAGCACCTTGAAACACAAGTTTTGGTTGAGTTTTGAGCAAGATAGAAGTCACACTTTTCATGCTTGCAACTTCACACGATTTCCCTCCAAACTTCACCATTCCACATGCTTGAGCATCCCATTTGCTTCCCTAGAAGTAGAGGGTTATATCTTACTCATTTTCTCAAGCTTAGACAGCCAGAATCACCCTTCCTAACTTTTTCCTTAACCCATATTTCTGCAACTTCGAATTTGGTTTTACAGCCTTCCTCAATCCATTTTCTTTGTCAATTCTTCATCCTTGAACTTCACTGAAGCTAACCAAATAAGAACCAAACCCTAAAGCATCCTAAATCGTGCTAGCCAAGTCAAGTTTCAGAGCTCTGAATTTGAACTTCAATAGGTAGATTCCTTCATCAATTCTCTCAAAATTTAATACCACAATGAAGCTCTCATCATTCTGATACTAGTCGTAACATTTGTTTTCAACTGGAATTGACTTTTGATCATGAATTTCCAAATCCCTATTCAAATTTTTTCTTCTGGTTTTCTTCAAATCGACTGAGCTACAACTTATATAAATTTTTCGCGAGGGTACAATTTTCTTCGTCTTGATGAGACAAAGCGAATGGCATAGGTCTGAGCTCTTGATTTTACAGTTTGAGAGACCTGTAATTCGCGTGGTTAGAGGTTGAAGATGACCAACGTGTCATCTCACAACCAATGACAAAGCGCCACTTATTTTTTTACAAAAATCTTATTTAACATTTGATCCAGTGGTTTATTCACTAATGACCATGATATGCACAGCGCGCCAAATCTCTTGGATTAGATTACTAACGCAATTTGACATTGATCCAATGGTCTACATCTTTTTGATTTTATTTTTATTTTCTGATTTTATATTTTTAATTGATTTAAACTTCAAAAATTCATAAAAAATTCATTTCTGACTCAAAAATCTGAAAAAATTCTTAAAAATATTTTGGATTTTTCTCTTTCTGATTTTTATATTTTCACAATTTTATTTCATGATTTGATATTTTTTTATAATTTTTCACTTTAATTGATAAAAAATACTTTTCTTAATTTTTAAATTCTGAAAAAAATTATGGAAAGGTCCTTTGGCCTTTTGGCAATTTTTGATAACCTTATTTTATTTTTATTTCTGATTTTACTATTTTTTACCATTTTTGGTTTATTTTACTTATTTATTTTATTTTTAAAATTCGTTTCTGACTTTAAAAAATACTAAGAAATTTTGTCAACATCTATTAAATCATGTTTGACCTCTGATTATTTTTTAGGATTTTTGTTTGGTATTTTAATATACTTTATGTATTTTACCAATTATTTTCCTTTTATTAACCATTTTAATTTTGTTTTGTTAAATATTTTATTATTATTTTGTTTATTTGTTTCTGACTTGGACTCCATTTAGTGACAAATTCCTCAACCTCGTTGGATCTTAGGTGTTGATAGGTTGAGAAACCAAATCCACCAAAATGGATGAATGATGTTGATGATATTTGAAACCTTAATTTCATACATTGCATCCCCTCCCTCTTCATCTTATTTGTTTCTCATTATTTTACATGTTGTTAGAGGATGATCTACATATCATCTTTTCAAACATATGGCACATAGATTTCTATTGACCGACCTCAAAATAGGTGCGACTTATATATAAGTCCACTTATGATTGCTTAACATAGCACTAAATTTTGTCCCGATTCGAGAAATGATCATTCATGGCCCAAACTTATGTTTGCAAGCCCAAGTATGTTTAATTTGAAACCTTTTATCTAATAACTTTGAGGTTCATTGTTAGGGGGCTTTAGTCTTATCAATCCTCTAATGAATCATCATAAATTTTGGACTAAGTGAATCATTTAAACATCGTTGATCATTTGTTGTTGCTTGAGATTTTGAAATGAATGATATACTTGACAAAAAGAAAATGAAACTTGTTGTTGAGAGGCTTTGGTTTTATCAATCTTCTAATGAGTTTTCAAATTCAAGATTCAAGATGGTCATTCAACTATCTGTAGCGGTAGAAATGTTTAAAACTAAGCCATTGGATTGACTAGACTTATACAAATCAAAATAAAAATCGCCACCGCGCTTTATTATTTCCAAAGGAATGGGAAAAGAGAGAATAACCAAAAAAGAGGGGGAAAGATTCAAGGTAAGGGGTTGGTTATGCAAAGGGAAGGTATTAGCAGCCTAAACATCTACGGTACTCTGCAAGAACCTCTTTGTAAAAATCTGTATATTTTGGTTATAAAAATGTTGTATAAAAAAATGGATGGTGGAGGTGAGAAAAGAAATATATTTTTTATGATTTTTTCACCCGCCGCGGTTGTGAAACTTTAGTGCCTACGTACCACCTTTTCGTGCAATAGGGGATCAGGGTACACGTAGTTCCTCTTTTAAAAAATTTTAAAATGTAAGTGTGTTGGTTAATTTTTATGAGATAAAACATCATTATCATTATCCGTGTGGAAAACATACCTACTACCCACAATCATGAGAAAGGAGAATTTGCATCATCTTAAAGTGGAGGATATGGCTTGGATTTTAAAATCAACAATGCCTCACTCAACACCCAAGTGGAAAATATCTCTCTTAACTATATATTGTAGAAGTATAGTTGTTTGCATCACTACAAGGATTGACAAGAGTTCAATATTTTAAGAAAAGTTTAAAGATAAAAGCCAAAGTGGCAAAATGGTTTAAAATGAGATTGATTGACTTTTAGTCTTCTCACAAAAATGTCAAAGTATTACTAAGTTTATTGAAGTTCATTTATGAAAATGTTTGAAAATGCATGGACCTAATTCCAAGTTTATTATGAAAGTGGTTCAAGTTTAAAACAAGAAGAGTTTTCAAAGGGAGGGAGAAGATTTTTAAAATTAAAGAAGATGGGAGGAAAGAAGAGGCTATCCTAAAGCATAAGGTAAAAGCTAGGGATAAGAACCATCTAACCAACAAAAAGCCAATACTTGACACTATGAGCCAAGATAGAATTCCCATTCTTTGGATTGAAACCAAACAAGCAAAAATACTAGACCTCTTGAGAGAACCAAACTTTAAGTGTATTAAGTCTTCACAAAAATTAGGCAGAGTAAAGGTTGTATACGAGTGAACTCCAGATTACAAACAAAGGGTGTAATCACAATAACCTGCACACAAAATAAACAAATAACCCAATGTCTTGAGGTAAACCTCAAGAGCTCCAGACAAAATAATCAGATAAGATCACAAGGTCTCCAATCATAGGGCAAGGTTTCTAATCATAAGTCCAAAAAATCCAATGCTCCATAATGCCAAGGATAGTAACCAAATAGTCCAAGTATCATTAAAGATTTTTAGGGTTTGTGTTGATTATTAGGTGTTTTTAAAAAGAAAAGTAAAACTCAAGTGAGCAAAAATAAAAATAACAAGAAAGTAAATATTCAAATGAGAAAAGATGAAAATGGCATGAAATGTAAATGCTAAAATTAAATAATACATAAAAATAAAAGGGGGGCATATAATAAAAGAATAAAGGATAAAGTCAATTATTAGTGATTAGTGGTTAGTTGGATGATCATCTTGAAACTTGCATTTGGAACTCATTAGAGGATTAGTAGAACCAAAGCCTCCACACAACAAGTTGCATTTGCTTTTTGTCAAGTATATCATCCATTTGGAATCCTTATGAGTATCATTTAATGATTAGCGATGTTTAAGTGATTCGTGTTGACCAAAGATGTTGTAGATCTATTAGAGGATTGGTAGAACCAAAGCCTCCCCACAATGAATCTCAAGGTTATTGGATCAAAGAGATCAAATTAACATGTTTGGGCTTGCAAACATAAGTTTATGCCATGAATGATCATTCATTCGAATCGGGACAAAATTTAGCGCTATGTTAAGCAATCGTAAGTGGACTTATATAGAAGTCGCACCTATTTTGAGGTTGGTCAATAGCAATCTATGCACCATTTATTTTGAGACATGATATAGAGATCATGCTCCAACAACATTTAATGCAATAAGAAGGGGATGATATGAAGAGGGGTGGGAGAGAATATACAAACCACTTTTGGATTAAATTTAATCAAACTATTATTAAAATCATTCATCTATTTTTGTGGAGTTAGACTCAACACCATGGATCCAATGATATTAATAAAGTTTATGATCAAAAATTTAACCCAAGATCAGTCAGAAAATAGTCACAAAATGATATTACATTTTAACATGTACAAAAAGGTTTAAAAATAATGTTTAAAAATAGAAATAAAAGAGAAAAATATCAACTATGTTCAAATTAATCAAGAAATAAAAAGTAAGACCATAGAAAAATCAGAAAAGGACTCAAATGATTTTATAAATTCTTTGGTAATTTTTTAAAGTTAGTAACTATTTTTAAAATTAAAAGAAAGGGGTAAAATAAACTAAAAGTGATTAAAAAAAATAACAAAGTCAGGAAAAAAATAAGGTCACAAATATTTGTCACAATATCAATGGATCATTCCATGATTTTTTTCAGAATTTAAAAATGCATAAAAGTATTTTTAAACTTTTAAAACAATTCAAATAAAGTGTAAATTTATAAAAAATACCAAAACACAAAATTAAATTGTGAAAAATAAAAATCAGAAAGAGAATAATCAAAAATATTTTTCATAATTTTTTCAGAGTTTTTGGACTTCAAATGAATTTTCTATGATTTTTTGAAGTTTAAAACAATTAAATATAAAAATCAGAAAATAAAATAAAAGTCAAAAATATGTGAACCATTGGATGAGAGTCAAAACACGTTAGTAGTCAGATCCAAAGGATCTGGCGCGCTGTGCATATCATGGTCATTAGTGAATAAAGCATAAAATCAAAAATAAAATCAGAATTAAAAAAAACAAGTGGCACGCCATCATTGGTTGGAAGATGACACGTTGGTCATCTTCAACCTCCAGCCGACGTGAATTGCAGATCTCTCAAACTGTAAAATCAGAAGCTCATCCTATTCCATTCGCTTCGTTTCTTCAAGACGAAGACAACCACACCCTCGCGCCAAATTTATATAAACTGTAGCTCAAGCAATTTGGAAGAAAAGTTTTGAAAAGAGATTTAAAATTTCATGGTCAAAACGTGTTTCCAGTAAAAAGTAAGTGTTGCGACTAGAACCAGGGCAATGAGAGCATCACGATGATATCAAAGTTTTGAAGAATTGATGAAGGAATCTACCTATTGAAGTTGAGATGCAGATCTATGAAACTGGATTTCTATGGAGCAATATAGAGAATGATTCTTGAATGTAATTATATGGTTAGCTTCAGGGAAGATCAAAGAAGGTGAATTGATGAAAAAATTGGATTGAAAAAGGCTTGTGTATGGATTTCAAAGTTGCTAAATTCTGAGTTATGGAACAAGTTTGGCAGGGTGATTTTGGTTATCCAAGCTTGAGAAAATGAATGGGATAGTTCATGTATTTATAGGAGAAGCAAATGGGATCAAAAGAAAGAGTGAATGATGCATTTTGGAGGGAATTTGTGCAAACCTGATGCACGAGTGAAGTGTGATCCTCTTTTCACCAAAACTCGTCCAATCCTTGCATTTTGAGGTGCTAAACACTTATGACAAGTTTATTAATCAATTTTAAATCAAAAACGCGTATAAATCTTGTGATTAGAGGCCACATTATGGATTTCAAAATTCTGACTTTGTGAGAAATTCAGTTCCAAGTTACCAATTTCAAAACAATGGCATTTTCAACTCAAGGGGTCTTAGTGCATGATTCTTGATGCTTTAGAAAGATGAGGTTACAAGCTTTGCAATGGAAAAAGAATGGAGTTAAATGGATGCTTGATCTGAAAGTTGCATTGAGTCAAAGTTGAGGAAAAAGGGTTGACTTTCCATACTTAGAACTATTTCAAAATTTTCTTCAAAAGTGACATATAATGTCTTGTATCTAAACATAGCCTTCCACTTGGAATTTGCTCTTGACCAAAATAGTTGGAATGAAATAGACTTCTTGAATGACATTTTGGGACTTAAACCACTCAAAATCTCCAAAAATTGAGAGAGTTATGAATTGTTGAAGTTGGCAAAAAATCATGAAATGACCTATAATCTTTTGTATCCTTAAGGCAACTTCCATCCATTTTCTCACTTTGCACATGAAATAAGGAATAAAGTTCACATCTTAAATATCATTATGGAAAAATAATTGGCTCAAGGTGATAAAAATTAACCAAGTTATGATCATTTGAAGTCATACATGAAAAAATGGGGATTCATCTGGAGGACTTATAATCTTTCTTCCTCGTCAAGTTTCTTGCACATGAAAACTCCTTGGAACTTTTTAAGTGATTTGTTAATAACCCTTTTAAGAGAATGATGTCTTTGGAATCACTCAAAAATACCAAAATATGAGCAAGATATACTCCTTTGAAGTTCAAAACCCTAGCTCCTAGATTAAGAAACATGCCTTGAGGAACTTTGACAATTTTGAACAAACTTATTGTACCAAAACAAATTATTTGTAAATATAAGTTGTTTATGATGATAATGAGAACTCATAGCAACCACAACCACTTTCATATCTTGAGAATTGAGAGGAACATGCACTTATGACCAAAAGGAATAAAATCTTGTCCAAACATGACTATTTCTCCAATCAATCCCTTGTGCTTTTCAACCAAATTTGATAACCTTGAAATGTGGTGAACCAAAATAACCTTGCCATGCCAATCCTTCCAAAACAAATCCAATGGTGAGGTTTGAACTTCTCAAGCTTTATTGACTAGGGCATGGAAATAAACTCATGAACTCATGGGGCAACTTGTTAAATCTCATTGCCTTTACCTACATGGATAACAAGCAAGACAAACCAACATTGCATTTTATTAATGAAAAGAAGAAATCAAGACAAAAAATATTCATGATCACAAAAGAACACAAGTCAAGGTGCTTCGTGATTCCTCAAAGTGCAAAGCTAAATATAGGGAGGGGAACCAAGAATCCTAGTGTGATCTTATTGTAATGGAATCAAATGGTATGATGAAGGGATCTTAGGGAAAAAATTGGGGTACAACACTAACCTATAATTTCTAACTCATTAACAATTGACTTTTATTTTATGATTTTACTTTATTCTTTTTATTTTTGAGTACATTTATATTAGCATTTACATTTCATTCCATTTTCATCTTTGCTCATTTTATAATTTATCTTTATGTCATTTTTATTTTGCTCACTTGAGCTTTTCATTTCTTTTCGAAGATACCTAATAATTAACTTGAACCATAAAAAACTTTAATGTTACTTGGACTATCTGGTTACTATCCTTGGCATTTTGGAGTTATGGACTTCTTGGACTTAGGATTAGAAAACTTGACCTACCTTGAGAAATTGTGACTTCTATTGCAATATTGTCTGGAGTTCTTGGGGTTTACCACAAGACATTAGGTTGTTTGTTTTATTTGTGTGCAGGTTATTTTGATTATATGCTTTGTCTGTGATTGGGAATTCATATGTATACAGCTGTTACTCTTCCCAATTTTTGTGAAGACTTAATGCCTTTGAAGCTTGGTTTTCTTAAGAGGTTTCATTATCCTTGCTTGTTTGGTTTCAAATCCAAAGGATGAGAATTCTACATTGACTCATTATGTCAAGTGTTGGCTTCTTTTTGGTTAGACGGTTCTTTTCCCTAGCTCTTATCTTATGCTTTAGGATAGTCCCTTTATCTCCTCCCATATTCTTTAATTTCAAAAATCTTCTCCCTCTTTTTCAAAACTCTTCTTGTTTTCAAACTTGAACCGCTTTCACAATAAAATTGGAATTAGGTCCATGCATTTTCAAAAATATTTTCTTGATCAAACTTTAACCAACTTAATAATACTTTGACATTTCTATGAGAAGAATAAAAGTCAATCAATCTCATTCAAACTATTCTGCCACTTTGTCTTTTCATCTTAAAATTTTCTCAAAAAAAGATTAGACTCTTGTCAATCTTTGTAGTGATGCGAGCTACTATACTTCTACGATATATAGTGAAGTGGGAAATTTTCCACTTGGGTGTTGAGTGAGGCTTTGTTGATTTTAAAATCCAAGCTATATCTTCCACTTTGAGATGACGCAAATTCTCCCTTCTCATAATCGTGGGTAGTAAGTATGTTTTCCACTCGGATAAGACGATGATGTCTCGTCTCTTAAAACTAACTAACACACTTATGTTTTAAAAATTTTAAAGGTGAACTACGAGTAACCTGATCCCCTATTACACGAAAGGTGGTATATAGGCACTAAAGGTTCGCAACTGTGGTGGGTGCAAAAAAATTGTAAAAAAATATTTCTCTTCTCATCTCCACCATCTATTTTTATACAACTTTTATAGCCAAAATACACAGATTTTTAAAGAGGTTCCTGTGGAGTACCGTAGATGTTTAGGATGCTAATACCTTCCCCTTGCATAACCAACCCCCGAACTTAGATCCTCTCCCCCTTTTTTTGGGTTATTCGTTATTTTCCCATTCCTCTGGAAATAATAAAGCGCGGTAGCAATTTTTATTTGATTTGTGCGAGTTAAGTCAATCCAATGGCTTAGTCTCAACATTTCTACCACTACAATATATATATATATATATATATATATATATATATATATATATATATATATATATATATATATATATATATATATATATATATATATATAAAATAAACTCATTACATTGTTTACAAAGAAAATTAATAAAATAATTTGTTTACAAACTACAATGTATACTCAGAATATTACATTGTTTACACATGATAAAAATTAATTTGTCCATGAAGATTTTCAAATCCTTGATATTTGGGTAATATCAAATGATGAGCACCACTATATTCTCAATTGCTTTTTTATGCATTTTTTTCTGATATAAACAAAAATGGTTAGATAAAATAAGGGTTAGATAAATAAATGATTTTCTTCTCAATTAAATATTTAAGAACACAAACATTAAACTCAAATTATTTTCTGCTCTTGCAATCTATCACATAGAACTATTCATAAAAAATACTCTTGCAAACCTTAAAGTGGAGGATGTAGATAGTTTGAACACTACTACAAAAAACACATGTTATGTCGGATGCGAAATGCGTTAATTGTCGGTTCCAGATTTGAGGTAAGTAAGGTCGTCATAATAGATTATCCCTTATCACCTCGGGTATTAAAGTACTGAGGGGTTATGTGAAATGCAGGTGGGTTCGATTCCCATCCTCGGAATTTTTATTATTTTCATAAATGGATGGCGTGCCCCTTATTAACACTCGATTTTCTGATAAACGGAGGTAATATATCAAAATTATTACTTCTGTTAATTTTGGAAAGTGAGGGGTTATATTTTTTTCTTCTGTCGTCTGCATCTGAATTACAAAATATAGAACCACAGAAAATAAAATACAGAACTAATGCAAACCCAAAATGGTGCGCCCGTTCCTCAATTTGAAACAAAAATATTCATTTATTACACCATATGCAATACCCAAAATGGCATACACTTTATAATTTTACATCAAAACTAAAACAAATGATTATGATACAAAAGAAATAAACCATTTACTTACTAGTTTTCCCATATACCCTCTTCATGATCACGATGAATAGCATGCACATCATCTAAGTCATTTTCTTCAAATGATTGACTTACACGTGTTTCTAAACAAGGAGTCTCATAGTTAAAATCTTGATTTTCATCAGTACTATCAGGAAGATGTTTTCCTTGAAGAACAATTGACCATCTAGTGTTAAATTGATCAGTGACATGAAAAACTAGTTTTGCTTGGTTTTCCATGATGAATGGTTCGTTCTTGTAAGTTACCTTTCGAAGATCAACCCTTGTGAATCTTAATTCATCGGTTTCCACACCAGTTTTACTGTCAATCCACCTGCACTTAAATAAAGGCACTTTAAAAAAACATAGTCAATATCCAAAATCTCATCAATGATCCCAAAGAATGCTCTAGATGATAGTACTGGATTTTATCTTTGGAGCTAGAAAAGTACATGGATTCAGCATCCACCATAACACC
Source organism: Vicia faba (assembly GCA_948472305.1). Taxonomy (NCBI): domain Eukaryota; kingdom Viridiplantae; phylum Streptophyta; class Magnoliopsida; order Fabales; family Fabaceae; genus Vicia; species Vicia faba. Next base: position 893,368,603 of record OX451740.1, read on the forward strand.
ACTATTTTGCATGGTGCTACGATCATCCTTTGATTTTTTACAGAATGAATATTTTCTAATGTTGTAACACTCCAAGTAATTACATTAAACTTAGGCAAATGTGATAACCATTTGCAAATATCTGATGCATCACTCTCATTGGAAATACTTTCCTTAAACCAATCTATGAAAGTTCTGTTATGCTCCGTCAACAACCATTTTCCATTCATCCAGGGATATTGTTCCTTTATAAGATCTTTGTATGCGGTCAAGTAGGGATGAACTTTATTAAGGTTATTCAATATATACATATGTGCTAGAAAAACTACTTCTCGACTAAATGTCTTAACATTTAAACCTTGAATACCTCTACCTTCATAAAAATCCATCATGACGAGACTCGGGCACTCCTACAAAGTTTGCATCTGACAAATAGTTTATACAAAACTCAATAGCTTCTTCTATGGTGTACCTTTCTATGATCGAAGCTTCTGGACGGTATGGAAAATCGAGAACACCGACCTCTTTTTCCAATAATTTTTCACCACGGGATTTTTTTGTTTCTTAAAGACAACTTTAAAGTGTTGTTTTTTTCTATAAACTTCCTTCCCGGTTAAGGGTTTTGAAGCTGGACGAAACTCCTGCTCCCCATTGAAAGCCTTGCGCAATCTACGATACGAATGAACAGGTCTTAGAAATCTTTAATGCCCTAGATAAACTGTCTTTTTCCTTTTGGTAATTGGTGGTGACATGTATTAAATTCACATATAGGACACATATTATGACCCATGACGATGTACCCAGACAAATTACCGTATGCAGGAAAGTCATTGATTGTGCAAAATAACATGGCACATAACTTAAAGTTATCACATGTATACGCATCATCAACATCAATACCTTCCTCCAATAAAAGTCTTAAATCTTCAATCAATGGCGATAAATAAACATCTATGTCATTCCCTGGTTTTTTCGTACCCGAAATCATCATTGATAGCATCATATACTTACGCTTCATGCACAACCAAGGAGATATGTTATAAATTAAGATAAGAATATGCCATGACGTATGGTTAGTACTTATATTACCAAAAGGGTTCATTCCATCGGTGGCAAGTCCAAGCCTAAGGTTCCTCGATTCAAGGGCAAAATCTAGAAACAGTGAATATATTTTCTTCCATTGCAATGAATCAGCTACATGGCGAATTTTTCCATCACACAATCTTTCATCTACATGCCATCTAGTATTCTTTGCATCGCTAAAATTAGCAAACAATCTCTTGAACCTTGGAATTATTGGTAGGTATCACACCACCTTGACAGGAACACCCTTTCTAGTTGCACTATCATCATTATCAACACCATTGTCCTTCTGTTTGTAGCGTGGCACCCCACTCCTTAGGCACACGTTCAAGTTTTCAAACTCTTTCTTATATAAGATGCAACCATTACGACAAGCATGTATTTTGACATAATCCAAACACATTGGACACAATATCTTCTTGGTCTCATATGTACGGTTTGGAAAAGTGTTACCTTCAGGAAGCATTTCTTTCAATAATTCAAGTAATTCAGTGAAACTTTTATCCGTCCACCCACCTCTCGCCTTAAGATTAAATAGTCTTAACACAATTGACAATCTTGTAAAACCTTTACATCCCGGGTACAATGAATCTTCCATGTCTTTTTTCAAAGTATCTACCATAATAACTTTCTTGAAAGCATTTACTCCAATATCACGAATGATGTCTTCTAGACTATCAGTCATACATTCATCATCTTCAAGTGTTTGTGACAAAGGTATATTTTTTGACCCTTCACCGTGCCATACCAATTTCTTATAAGTTTGAATAATTCCATCATAACCACAATCATTGAATATAACATCCCTTGTATATTTTTTTTCGTATTATAGCATTTCATACAAGGACACCAAAAAATCTCATTGTTATTAGGAAGGTTTTTTTCACAAAATCAAGAAATTGTTTCAATCTATTCTCATACTCGCTACTTGATTTACTGGCTTTCATCCAACTACGATCCATAATCAAAGTTTCCTAAAATAAAGTAAAAAATAGTACAGAAATAAAGCTTCTCAACAACAACAATAAAACAATACGCGGAGGACAACAAGAACAATAGTAATGGAGAACCACAAGAACATACAGCAGAGCTCCTTGGAGAAAAATTTCTTTCGTTGGCTAATCTCCTTGGAGTAGAAATGTTCTTTCTTTGGCTAAGCTAATTGGAGTAGAAGTGTTCTTTCGTTAGGGCTCGAAAAGTGAAATAGATAGACACTGAGTTGGAATCAAACATATATAGAAACTTCACCTCAGTTAAATTAAAAAACCGAGGTAGAATAACTGACGTGACATATATAAAAAAAGGAGCCTTTTTGTTTTCCAATAGAGTAAAAAAGTTAGGGAGATTTTATATGGGTTTTGAAAATAACCGAGGTGACGTATCCAACATAACATCTTTAAAAAAAATAATGGTGTATATTTGGTTCCATATAAAGCCCTAAATAGAAGAAGCTGGGAATCAAACCTCAAACCCTGAGCATTTATTTATGTCGGTTTTATTAAAAGCTGAGGTAATAAGATTTACTATTACTTTTTTAAATAAAATAAAGCGTTTCATTCTCATGTACCCGCAGTTTTGTTTCATTCATTGTGAAAGCTTCGTCATGAAAAGCGTTATTTGTTATAGTGCAAGAGCATCATGATGTTTCATTATCATTTTAGATATCAGAATACTTTTATAATGAAAGTTTTTTAGTTTTCACGTGGATCACTAATGATAGTGTCTTGAGTGTTGATACTCATGAAATGGACGAATCTGAGTTGTTTAAGGACGTTGATCAATATCCTCAATTATCATGCTAAACTATCCCCTCATTTTTGTTAAAAACCAAGGTGAAAAACTTTTTTTTACATTACATTGTTTACATAGAATATTAAGACACAATATTACAACAAATCCATATTCTTAGAGAACAACAAATATTTGTTGGAAGGAGTTATCTATTCCAAACATTGGAAAATATTATATGGATTGTATGCATCCAACTCCTAAAGCAGTTTATTATTCCAACCATTGAAAAATGATTTTCTGCATTGCAATCTATCATAGAGAACCTTTTCAAGCTTCTTTAAGTTTTCTTTGAATATTGAATATTGAATATCAACATCATATGTGAGATAGAAGAACATTGAATATCAACACCATTTTATTTAACGAGTGCTTTTATAGAAATATCTGATTATTTTATCTCTCCGTTATTAAAGAAATCGACGAGATAGACCATATAGTTTACAAACAAAAAAATATAATAAAAATAAAGGTTGTTTAATTGTTTTCCCCCTCGGTTATAAGAAAATCAGAGGTAATAAGTGGATACAAAACATGGCGCACATTATATTCATATCACTATAATAACAATGATAATCCATATTCAAAATGTAACGTATGTTTTGGATTTTCAATGAGGCTTTTGAACTTCTGTGATTGATTCACTTCTTATTCTCCACTTTATTTTAACATTATTCCTAGTTTCAACGTCTCATTTCCAACTCTTTGTGTCTTCAAACTTAGTTTCAAAGTCTTTCTTTTTCTTCAAAAATATCTTCAAAAACCTTAGATGAAAATCTTTTGTTCGTTATGAATGAAAAGTTTGTTGATTTAGATGATTTGAAAGACAAAGGTTTTGATCTAAGGAAAACTATTTTGTAATTCGTAATTGATTATCAATGAAATATTTTCTTTCCTATTATTGTCTTTTTTTTTATTGATAACAAAGATTTTGAGAATTACTAATTAACTAATAATAAAGGGAAGCTGGAAAGACGCCAAGTGAGAAATCATTGGAAAAAACTTTAAATGCAATAACAGGGATTCAAAGCGAGATCCCTTATAACTATATTTCCTCAGTTTTCAGAAAAACCGAGAGAAAAAGTTATTTATTTTTTAAAAAAATACTCTCGATTTTTAGCATGTTTGAGGTGAAAGCTTCGTCATAAAAAGTATTATTTGTAGTAGTGAATCTCCATTTTTCTAATTAATGTGGGACTTCCACCTCACATTTGTTTCTTGACACTTCTAATTGACACTTGTTTTTCTCAACATTCTCATCAAGTTTGAGTCTATGAACAATATTCCCCCTCAAGAAAAAGTTCTTTTATCTATATACTCTTGTATTGTGGTTGACACTTTTTCAGCATACCATGTTTCATGACCACCACTATGCCAGAAAGATTTTGATACAAGGGAGTCGATCTTTCACTTGAACTACCAGCTTCTGATACCACTGTTGGGTCATCAAACTTTTTGGGGATCATCATGCATCTACATTAGGGCCTTTATTTTAAGAGGCACACACTGTAACATCTGACTCCGGCGAGGTCAGAGAGTGGTCATCAATGCACAAGGCATGACAATGAGAGACTCTTGGATGTTTCAGGACAAAAACCGAATTCACATCATAATGAGAGTGATCATGAGACTAAAGTTATGAGACTCCGTGATTGAAAGAAATCTTATAAGGAATGATTGGTACTACCTATACCAACAAGATTCACTTTTTTTGGTAGCATAACAAATAAAAACTTCATAGTTAAGTGTGCTTGACTTGAAGTAGTATTTGGATGAGTGACCTTTTGGAAAGTTTCCTGAAAAATGTGTGAGTGAGAACAAAGCATGTTAAAAAGACCCATGTTGGTTTGTGGGGTCATCCGGTGATCCTGAAAGTAGTATGAGGTGTTAACTATTAAGTGCAAATTGTAGCTATTTTTGTATATACTTTTTGTTGTACTTATCGACTTTTTGTTGTTAATTTCATTGAATAATTCCCCGCATTTTGTTAATTATGTATAATTTATATTTAATCGAGTTTTTGTGCATTTTTGTACTGCTTAATAATTTTGTATTCATTTTATAGGTATTGATGTGTATTTGGATCATTAGCAATAAAGTGTCGAAGACACGGCTTCAAACGCGCGATTTTGAGCAGCTCATCAACGAATAAGGCTCAAAATAAAAGAATAAGAAATCATCAATTTGGTCAATATTTAGGAATTTTTAGATAGATAATTGAACAATCTTTCCAACGCTTTGAAGATGTGAAAAACACAAGAAGGGGGGTTGAATTGTAAAACTTAAACGAAATGCTTAGACAACACTGTATTTTTATCCTGGTTCGTTTGATCTCAAACTACTCCAGTCCACCCGTCAAGGTGATTTCGCCTCTCTCAAACGAGGTCTTAATCCACTATATTCAAAGGATTACACAGCTACTTTAACAACTGTTAAAGCCTTCTTGAGTATAACCATAAACCGGTTTATCTCAAGGAATTCTCTTACAAATAATAGAACAAGAATGTGTTTAACATTTTCTAATAAAACAGTATATCACAACTGTGATAATTACACAATTTAAGCTTTTGAATAAAACTGAATTTGCAAAGCGTTTGAGTAAGCGTGGTTTGAAAGCTTGGCAAATTATTTTGGTGCATGCGTGTGTATTTTCTCAGGCAGTCTTGTTTATATAGGCAAGGCAGAGACGTTGTCCATAAAGCCATTTTAATGATAATAACGCAATTTCCTTTTTGAGAAGATCTTGTCTGAAGAGAGCCGTTAGCATTAATTCTGTCTTGAATACTTAGTAACGCTTCAGAGTCTTCTTTGCTTATGATAACGCTTCTGCGTGCTGATGACTTGGTAAGGATCTTTGATCAGAGTCAGTGTGTATATGTTATGCGCAGATTCTGGTCATCAAGCTTCAGCGTGTAGCACTTGTTACTGATCTTCTGATGCTTCTGATGCTGATTCCATCAGAACTTCTGCATATATAAAACATAATTTTAAGAAGCATATTTGTTCTATATATATAACTTGGAATTTATTTATTCTTTGTATTTTGTTATCATCAAAACTCTAATCAAGGGTTGTAGAATCAAACTATGTTCTAACAATCTCCCCCTTTTTGATGATGACAAAAACCAGATTTTTCAATTAAAAATAAAGAATAAAAAGTATAGAATTAAGAAGAGAAACTCCCCCTGAGTTGATTACTTCCCTTTAATTCCATGAGTCTTTGAGCATTAGAACCTTACTGTATCTTTCCTCAGAGTTTTGTACCTGTAAGCTTTTCAGAAGATACAAAATTAAATAGATCAAAATGTTTGAGACTTATGTCTCAGTAATCCGTTATTGAAAAATATCATTCTTTCTCCCCCTTTTTTCCAGTTATCAAAAAGAACAAATAATCAGAGTCAAACCAGAAGCAATGATAAGTTCAGAACAATGTAAGATTATTACAGATAAACAAGTTTTAAAGACAAGGAAATTCTAAGAGGGAGGAGGTAGACGCGTGAACAAGGTTCCCAACAAGCTCTTGATCTGGATGTTGGTTTCCTGCTGCTGGGTTAACATGCTCTTGATTTCCTTAATTTTGTTGTCCTGTTTATCCATTCTTTCATTCATCAGCATATCAGATCTTTTCAAGTCTTCTAGAGTCTGCCTATCAAGGGAGGAAGCTTGAGGATCTTCAGAAACTGGATGCTTCTTAGAGATTTCTGCAATATCCTTTTCTTCACCCAGTTCTTCAGCAATAATCATCTGATCTTCTGACTCTGGTTTAACTTTGGATGTTGGACGATGTTCAGACCAGGGAGCAATGTCCAGAGGGATAACTTCTTCCTTAAGCAGCTTGCTCAGAACTGGACCTTCAATTTCTTTCAGCAGATTGCTGAAGTTCTGTTGAGCTTGTCCGTAGCTCTGTTCTTGCAACTTATAAGTTTCAGAGCATACCCATCTTCTGAACTTTGTCCAAAGGTAGTCTGATGCAGCAGGATCAACCAGTTCAAGACTAGCTTATTTCAGATAAGTGATCCACTTCTGTACTTCTGTTTCAAATGTCAATAAGCTGGTACCAACATCTGGATGTTTTGGTTTAGGGATAGCTGTTTTGTGGGTTATGGCAGCAAGACGTTCAAAAACTGTTAAGTCAATGACAGTCTTGATGTTATCTTCTGGATTGTTCTTTGGTGAGGGAGTGGGAGAGTCAAGAATTATTATTGGACTTGATGGGGAGTTAGGTGGAGTTGATTCTGGTGAGGAGGGAAGTTGGGGAATATTCACAATGGTACCAAGGGGCAAACAAATGGCCAGAGGTTCTATGATTCTAGGAATGGGAGTGGTATCAGAATCAACAGTTTGGTTTGATTGATCGTTAAGAGTTTCTGGTTCACATGGTTCAGAAGGTTGAGCCTCGGAAGTTTGAACTTCTGGTTGAAGTAGTTCTGGTTGTGGAGAGGGTGGATGAATTTCTGGTTGAGGAGATGAGGGTAGTGGAATTTCTGGTAGTGGAGAGAGGGGAATTTCTGGTTCTGGTGAGAGGGGAATTTCTGGTTGTGCTTCTATGGTGGTTTCAGGATTTGGATTTTCTGTAATGGGAGCAGAAGTTTGTTGATCAAAGGTATCTATATCAGATAGAACTTTTGCAAGTTCTTTCTGGGTTGCTTCAGTATTTGGATTTGGAGGTTGGGAGTGAGATCTTCTAAGAGTTAATGATTCAGAGGGGTCAAAATCAATGTCAAAGTCATCAAAAGTTTGTGGTGTGGGGTTTTCAGATGGAGTGGGAATTGGTATAGATGTTGATACAGAAATTGAATTTAAAACAGTTACAGAAGAAGGATTACCTCTCTTTTTAGGAGTCTGCTGAGATGATCCTTCTGCTACAACTTTCCTTTTCTTTGTTTTCTTCAGTACAACTTCTGGAGCCTTCTGCTGGAGATCCTGAATGTTCAAAGCTGGTGTTGTCCCATCCGCATTGTATGCATCCAGATATCTTAGTATAATATCAGGTTTAGAATCAATCTCTGAGAACAGAGGAAAGTTATCCAGAGGGACTCTTCTGCTGGAGATTGTTGCAAAAGGAGTGACGTTGGGTTCCTTCTTGATGTTCTCAATCAACTTCATTTTCTTCAGATTCTTTGCATTCAGCTGTTTTCCAATAGTAGCTTCCAAAGAGTTGATTTTCTGAGCCTCTGTAAGATGATCAATCAGCTTATTCTCTGTTAGAATATCTGATATAAGTCTTCCTAGGGGTATCCAGTCCCTTTTTGTGCGCTCCTCTTCTCTGGTTTCTTTAACACTTGTCCTTAAATGGTTAAACAGCAGATGAGCCAGATTTACCTTGATCTTCTGAGAGATGAAGTAGATCAGAAATTGTTGATCAATATTGATGTAGTCAGGAGAGCTAGTAGGCTTCCTGTGGTTTATACATCCCCGAATGATCTTGGCCCATATTCTGTATTGGTCCTTTAAATCCCTTATCTTGCTGGAGGGAAGCCCCAGAGTGAAGATTTCTCTAGCAATTAGGGAAGCATCAGCGCATCTTTCAGCCATGTCAATGCAACGAACACCACCACCATTGTAGCCTATTAACCTTGCAATGAGGTCCTCAGTAATAACAATCTTCTTCCCCATTATGTATGACGTAACTTGATGGTTGGAAGATGAAGCATGAATCCAAAATTCCTTTACCAGAATTGGGAATGTTGGACCCATCAGTCTGTCAAAATATTTTTCCCAGCCTTGAGCTTTAACTTCTTCAGAGAGATCAAACCCATTCTCTTGAAGGTTGTTGAAATCCACGATCAATTCTGACAGAACTTCTAGATTTTTGATGGGTGTGAGAAGCGTTATGTGGGGTTCTTCGTATTGTTCAGTGGAATCTGATTTCTGAGAACTTGAAGCAGGGATGCTTGAAGAAGCCATGTTCACACGAAGGTTTTGAGAAGAAAAATTGAAAGGGTTTTGAGAAAGTATGCAAACTGAAATCAGTAAGATTGAGAGAAAATGAAAGTGAAGGTAAAAGAGTGTAAATGGTGAGAAATGTGTTTAAATAGATTTCTAAACAATTTTGAAAACATAAACGGCATGAGAGAGAAATTAAATGTAATGATTATAAGCATTTAATGATAGCTGATTTAGGGGGATTCAAAAAGATATTTGGAACGGTTACCCATGACATGTGTCTCAATGCAACCAATCAGCGTTTTTGACCTTTTAGAAACTGGAACGCGTGTTCAGCCTCAGAAAGTAACTGATGACTGGATGACACTTGTTTGCTTGAGTGAACAGCACATTTCTATCCTTGATTGTGATAGATTCTGATACAATCTGTGCTTCTAAAGATCTGAAGAAAGATTGATTAGTAGTTCACGAAAAAATAAACAAGGTTTTGAAGGTTAAGATATGGAATCAAAACAGTTTTATTCTGGGCAGAGCTTCATGCTGAGATGTTTCAGAATGAAGTTGAACCTGTCTTCAGAAAGAGGTTTTGTAAAGATATCAGCCCATTGATGGTCTGTGTTAATAAATTTTAAATTTTAAATCCCTTTCTGAATATAGTCCCTAATGAAATGATATTTTATTTCTATATGCTTAGCCCTAGAATGCAAAATAGGATTTTTACTAAGGCAAATATCAGAAGTATTGTCACAGAGGATAGGGATGTTACTCTCAAATATCTGGAAGTCCTCAAGTTGACTTTTCATCCAGAGCATTTGTGTGTTGCATCCAGCTGCTGCTATGTATTCAGCTTCAGCTGTTGATAGAGCTATTATAGATTGTCTTTTGCTGGACCATGAGATCAGATTTTCTCACAGAAACTGGAAGCTTCCAGAAGTGCTTTTACGTTCTACTCTGTCTCCAGCGAAATCAGCATCACAGTATCCTATCAAACTGTAATCACTTAATTTTCTATAAAACAAACCCAGATTAGTAGTACCTTTCAGATACTTGAAAATTCGCTTAACTGATGTTAAGTGAGATTCTCTAGGATCTGATTGGAATCTAGCACAAATGCAAACACTAAATAGAATGTCAGGACTTGAAGCCGCCAGATAGAGAAGAGAACCAATCATACCTTTGTAGACCTTCTGTTCTACCTTTTTACTTACCTCTTCTCTTTCCAGAATGCACGTGGGATGCATTGGAATCTTTGATGGCTTACATTCTGAGAGATCAAATTTCTTCAGAAGTTCTCTGACATATTTGCTCTGATGAATGTAAGTTCCTTCTGGGGTTTGATTAATCTGAATGCCCAGAAAGAATTTTAGTTCCCCCATTAGGCTCATCTCAAATTCTGCCTGCATACATTTAGCAAACTTTCTTCCCAGAGAAGGTTTAGTTGATCCAAAAATGATGTCATCAACATAAATCTGACATACTAAAATGTCATTCTTAACTGTCTTACAGAACAAGGTTGTGTCCACTTTCCCTCTGGTGAATTCCTTTTATAACAGGAAGTTACTTAGTCTTTCATACCAAGCTCTAGGAGCTTGTTTCAGACCATAGAGTGACTTCTTTAGTTTGAAAACATATTTTGGATTTTTGGAACTTTCAAAACCAGGGGGTTGGTGCACATATACCTTTTCTTCTATATAGCCATTTAAGAATGCACTCTTAACATCCATCTGATACAGAGTGATGCCTTTATTAACAGCAAATGAGATTAAGAGTCTGATAGATTCTAACCTGGCGACTGGAGCAAAGGTTTCTGTATAGTCTATCCCCTCTTGCTGACTTTAACCTTGTGCTACCAGTCGTGCTTTGTTTCTGATGACTTCCCCTTGTTCGTTCAGTTTGTTTCTGAACACCCATTTTGTACCAATGATGTTGAATCCTTTTGGTTTGGGAACTAGATCCCATACGTCATTTCTTATGAATTGGTTTAGCTCCTCTTGCATTGCTAGAATCCAGTCATTGTCCAGAAGTGCTTCATCAATTGTTGTTGGTTCAATTAGAGAAACCAGTCCCATGAGGGATTCTTCAGAGTTTCTGAAGCTAGATTGTTCTTATTGGATCTTCCTTTCTTCCTAAGATTGTTTCTTCTGGGTGATCCATGCTGCTTCTGGATGGTCTTTTCTGGAGTTGATCAACAAAAGGTGTTGGATTGCTTGCAGTGCCTCTTTCTGATGTTGAGGGAGTATCTCTGTTGAGAGCTTCTGATGATTTGTCTTTAGTACCTGTGAGTTCAACTTCCATACCTGCAAGGAATTCATTCTGCTTTGACTTTTGAGAGTCAAGCTTATCATCAAAACGAACACTGATTGACTCTTCCAAAATCTGTGTTTATGTATTGTATACTTTGTACCCTCTTGAGCGTTCAGAATATCCTAACATAATACACTTTTGTGCTTTAGAGTCAAACTTTTTCAAATAATTTTTTGTATTCAGAATAAAACATGTACATCCAAATGGGTGAAAGTAGGAAATGTTGGGCTTTCTGTTCTTCCACAATTCATATGGAGTCTTTTCCAGAATAGGTCTTATGGAGATTCTATTTTGAATGTAACACGCTGTGTTTATTGCCTCTGCCCAGAAGATCTTAGCAACGTTAGTCTCGTTGATCATGGTTCTGGCTATTTCTTGCAATGTTCTATTCTTTCGTTCTACAACTCCATTTTGCCGGGGAGTTCTAGGACAGGAGAAATCATGCAGAATGCCTTTGTCATTAAAGAATGACTCAAAATCTTTGTTTTCAAATTCTCCACCATGATCACTTCTAACTTTGACGATTCTAAGATCCTTTTCATTCTGAACTTGGTTGTAAAAGGTAACAAACACAGATTGTGACTCGTCCTTGTGCCTTAAGAACTTTACCCATGTCCATATGCTATAGTCATCTACGATTACTAACACATACTTCTTGCCACTGACTGAGGCAGTTTTAACTGGTCCAAATAAGTCAATGTGCAAAAGTTTTAATAGCTTGGAGGTGGAAACAACGTTTTTGGATTTGAAAGCTGGTTTTGCAAACTTGCCTTTCTGACATGCTTCACACAGAGAATCTGAATTAAACTTCAGGTTAGGAAGTCCTCTGACCAGATTGAGTTTGTTAATCTGAGATATTCTTCTCATACTAACATGTCCCAATCTTCTGTGCCAGATCCATTGCTCGTTGTTAACAGACATAAGACACTTTACATTCTGACTTTTTAGTTCAGAAATTTTGATTTTATAAATGTTGTTTTTCCTCTTTCCATTAAATAGGATAGTCCCATCTTTCTGACTAACAGCTTTGCATGAATTTTGATTGAAGATTATATCATAACCGTTATCACTTAATTGACTTATGGATAACAGATTATGCATTAATCCATCAACTAGTAAAACATTACTTATAGAGGGGAGATTTCCATTACCTATTGTTCCAGAGCCAATGATCTTTCCTCTCTGATTGCCTTCAAAACCTACGTGGCCTCCAGGCTTAAGTTCCAGGCTTTGGAACATATGCCTTCTTCCCATCATGTGTCGTGAGCAGCCAGAGTCCAGGTACCATGATTGGTGTTTTTGCTTTGCTGCTAAAGATATCTGCCACATGTATTATTTTATCCTTAGGTACCCATATTTTCTTGGGTCCTGATTTGTTAGTTTTACCAAAACTCTGGTTGAATTTTGGTTTGATAGAGTAATCAGTACTTGTATATTTTATGTCATGTGTGTGCCCATATATAAAGTGTGAATCAAGTGAAGTACGTTTTATAACTAAATCCATGGCATTTTTTGGTGTAGGTACCTTACCTTGATATCCTATCCCTTTTCTGCCATTTCTGCTAACTCCATAGATCATTGAATCCATTTTGCTTCTGTCTATGTTTTTAGCTAGAAACTTCTGAAAGCTGTGATCATACTCCTTGATGATCTCATCAGCGTTGCTGGGAGTTTCAGGGATTGTTTCCTTCTGAGAGTTTTGCAATTGGTTTTCTAATTTTGAAATTTTATCTTTTAACTCAGAATTCTCCAATTTGAGACTCTCAGTCTTATCAGAGTCAGAAGCAAGATTCCTTTTTAGGTTTCTGAATTTGACTCTGATCTGCTGATATCTTTCCAGAATTTTATTAAGGCTTTCAGCTAGTTCAGCCTTAGTAAAGTTTATAGTAAAGTCAGGGAATACCTCTTCTGTATCTGATTCAGATTCTGACTCAGAAGCTTCACTATCTTCTGCTATGTTTGCCATGAGAGCTATGTTTGCTCTTTCATCATCTGATTCTGAGTCAGCTTCAGATGTGTCAGAATCATCCCATGTAGCCATGAGACTTTTCTTCTTTTCCTTGCCAAACTTCTTTTTGGGATTTTCCTTCTGAAGCTTTGGGCAATCACTTTTGTAGTGTCCTTGCTTGTTACATTCATAGCAGATGATGTCTTTGTTGTTTGGCTTTCTGTTTCCTGAAGAACCTTCAGATCTTCTGTGTCCAGAGGAGGATTTTGACCTTCTGTATCTGGAGAAGGATTCATTCTGATTTTCTGATCTTTTGGGATTCCTGAACTTCCTTTTCCTATGCTTCCACAATTGGTTCACCCTTCTGGAGAGGAGGGATAGTTCATCTTCTTCTGATGATGACCCATCAGAGGTTTCTTCCACAGCCTGCAAAACTTTGGAGTCAGATTTTCTGTTAGATTTTAAAGCTAATGGCTTACCTTGCTTTTGTGGTTCATCTGCTTCTAGCTCTATCTCGTGACTTCTAAGGGAGCTGACAAGTTCCTCCAGAGAGATTTTGTTGAGATCCTTGGCTAGCTTAAGCGCTGTGACCATTAGCCTCCATTGTTTTGGCAAGCTTCTGATGATCTTCTTAACGTGATCAGTAGTAGAATACCCTTTGTCAAGAACTTTTAGACCAGCAACCAGAATTTGAAATCTTGAAAACATAGTTTCTATTGATTCACTCTCTTCCATCTTGAATGCCACATACTTCTGAATGAGTGTAAGGGCTTTGGTTTCTTTGAATTGAATGTTGCCTTCATGCGTCATTCTCAGAGAGTCAAACATATTCTTTGCAGTGTCTCTGTTTGATATCTTCTCATATTCTGAATAAGAGATGGCGCTGAGAAGAATTGTTCTGGCCTTGTGATGATTTCTGAAATCACGCTTTTGCTGATCAGACATTGTTTTCCTGTCAATCTTCTGACCACTTCCATCCACTGGGTGCGTGTATCCATCAGTCACCATGTCCCACAGATCAGCATCATGGGCCAGAAAGAAACTCTCAATTCTATCTTTCCAGTAGTCAAAGTTCTCTCTATCAAAGACTGGAGGTTTGCCACTGAATCTGTCTCTTTCTTCATTGTTGTCATTGCTGATGTTTTGATTTGGTCCTGCCATTGTGTTTTTTTGACGTTGGATCTTGTACTGACACGGTTAAGTGTTATAAGCTCAGAACCAAGCGCTCTGATGCCAATTGAAGATGTGAAAAACACAATAAGGGGGGTTGAATTGTAAAACTTAAACGAAATGCTTAGACAACACTGTATTTTTATCCTGGTTCGTTTGATCTCAAACTACTCCAGTCCGCCTGTCAAGGTGATTTCGCCTCTCTCCAATAAGGTCTTAATCCACTATATTCAAAGGATTACACAGCTACTTTAACAATTGTTAAAGCCTTCTTGAGTATAACCACAAACCGGTTTATCTCAAGGAATTCTCTTACAAATAATAGAACAAGAATGTGTTTAACGTTTTCTAATAAAACAGTATATCACAACTGTGATAATTACACAATTTAAGCTTTTGAATAAAACTGAATTTGCAAAGCGTTTGAGTAAGCGTGGTTTGAAAGCTTGGCAAATTATTTTGGTGCATGCGTGTGTATTTTCTCAGGCAGTCTTGTTTATATAGGCAAGGCAGAGACGTTGTCCATAAAGCCATTTTAATGATAATAACGCAATTTCCTTTTTGAGAAGATCTTGTCTGAAGAGAGCCGTTAGCATTAATTCTGTCTTGAATACTTAGTAACGCTTCAGAGTCTTCTTTGCTTATGATAACGCTTCTGCGTGCTGATGACTTGGTAAGGATCTTTGATCAGAGTCAGTGTGTATATGTTATGCGCAGATTCTGGTCATCAAGCTTCAGCGTGTAGCACTTGTTACTGATCTTCTGATGCTTCTGATGCTGATTCCATCAGAACTTCTGCATATATAAAACATAATTTTAAGAAGCATATTTTTTCTATATATATAACTTGGAATTTATTTATTCTTTGTATTTTGTTATCATCAAAACTCTAATCAAGGGTTGTAGAATCAAACTATGTTGTAACACGCTTTGAACTGAGCGTAAATCGAAGTTACGGTTCTAAAGTTATGACGAAAACAAAAAGCTGATTTTTTTCTCATGACAGTAGAATGCGCTTAGCGGGATTGTGCCGCTTAGCACGGTCCCTTGGACAGAATTACATTAAAAGGGCCAAAAATACACATTTTTTAGGTTATGTTTTGAGGTATTTGTTCCCAACTCATCAAACCTTCATTTTTTGATATATTAGCTTAGAAAACAACATTAGGGTCTTGCTTACGGATGATTGGAGGTGGATTTCTCTTTGACCGGCGCTGACAAACCAGAAGATTAGTGGTTTATCTCTTATTCCCTCTTTGTATTTCTATTTTGTTGGGTATTATATGTATGTTTACTTTGAACTCATGTATATTTGTCACCCATTGTGTTATATAAAACCTACTTTATGAATCTTTATCGATTATTGTCCTGGATTTTTACTGTGTTAGGGATTTGGGTTGTTATAGACATATATTGCTCGAATTCTTATCTAGGATGATTTTCTGTTAGTTTCTATATTCTAGTGATAAATTTAGAGCTGACATTCACTTGGGTATATGTGATTAATGCCTCTGTGTTGGTTGTGTCGCTCTGAGAAATCGTCAACGCGATCAGCACGGTTGACTTCTGTGTTGTTGAGGTGGTTGAGAGATTGCTACCAAGGTGATACAGTAGGCCTCTCAATTTGGGTTAGAAATGACTTAGGTTGTGAGTGGTACGTGATGACATAGACTAGTATCGTAGGTTGAGTATAAATAGACGATAGATTTAAGTTTGTAACGAGTAGTGTACATTCGTACCAGATAAGTTATCTATATGGATATCAATGATTTGGAAATGCGAGTGAATATTGTTTACTTGGATATAAGTTGGAGCTTCAATTCATTATATACTAATATTTCTTTGGTTGTTTATGAATGTCGAAAAGAGCTTCCCATTTGTTTGAATTCTCAGGTGCCTGCTCAGTTTACCTAGAAATAAAGTTTAGATGGTATATGTAATGCTCATGATGGTTATAAATGTCTTAACAGAGAAAAATATCAAAGGATGGATTGATCAACTACTACAATTGCTTACATTAGTAGGTTGATCGAAAAAGGAAATTGGTAACTCTAATGAGGATTGACTGATAACGCATAAGGTGCCTGTTTATTAGGGGGAGACTCTGAAAAGACCACCTAGGGAGAAACTTACTGGGAAACGCTTCAATGAAACTCATTGGGGATATCTAGCGAGAAACCTGTCGAAATAGGAGTCACTCAGAGAAATACCACTTGCTAAGTCGAGGATTGATATGGTTTTCATGAAAGCTCATGAATATTGGCTTATGATATGTATGCATGCTTTGATTGTATGAAATAATGCTCCACATCGGTGTATATGATACACGTGAAATGATGCATGAAATATTATGATTAAATATCATGTAATTGTGCCAATGGATGATTGGACTTTTAGGGTAAGTGCGTTAAGCAGGGCTTGGTTTTCCTTTTATTGAAAAGATCAAGATAAGCTAGGTTTTGGAGTACCAACGTTAATTGGTGTTTGATATGCCAATGAAAATATGACTTTTGAGTTTTAATGGATAGATGAAGGTGAAAATAGCCCTCATATATCCATGTGAATCAGTTCAAATGTTAAAGTAGATTTAATGGTTCTCAAAGGAAAATATAACTTGGTCTATTTAGCAAAATGACAATAATCGCATATAAAATCAGAATTAGCATGAACATACGAAACATTTTGTTGGATAACTTTCAATACATTGTGTGAAGGATGGCCCGGCCTATGGCGCCAAAGACTAAACTTGCTAGAAATATTATTATTACACATAACAAATGATGAATTAGTGTGATGAGAAAGGGGAATACAAGGGTCCTGATTCAGAATATACATATGATTATACACTTTAGGAAGCCTAATCATCCTCAACGAAGGTAGTTTCTAAATGGTGTAAGAACAATGATAAAAAAACAAGGTTGTATTTATTTTTAGTAGATAGTTGAGAAGTAGATATGAGATTACACGTGAATGCAGGAACATATAAAACATGATGAAAGGTTAAATGTTTGTTTAATGTAACAATACCATAAATTGTTGAAAAAATGTTAGAGCCATTAGGTACTTTTATGGTGATAGGATTAATGGAATGATACAAGTAAAAGAGATTAAGGGAAAAGAATATGTGATATGTTGCACAGGTGTCAATGACCCAACTGCTGTTGGGTGAACTTACATTAGTGTTGATGAAATATTGGTGCCAACATGATGATGAGGTATTGATGATATGAGGATCAGATGAATTTGAGGCCTCTGATTGAATAAGAAGAGCTACCAGCTTGTTATACATGGGTGAAGTGATCTCCATTTTGTCCTCTTGATTGTTAGCATCAGGGATGAAAATTGTTAATGCTCAGGATCCATGGCGGCATTGTTGGTGAAACTTGATTTGTCTTTGAAGTGAAATCCAGGTGGAAAACCATGCTTGAAATAACATGTATCAATGATATGGCCAGTCTTGCCACAGAAAGAGAGGGCCTTAGAACTGTTGGGATTTCATGTTTGAGAAGAAGGTTTGCCATGACCTTTCTTTTCTTATGTTGGAATCTATTGTAAGAAGCATTTTGGGATTGAGCTATCGAGATGTTTGAGTTTTTAGAGGGAGATGGAGAAGTTAACTGTCTTTCTTGTTGCATGTTTGATGAAAAAACTATAGAGACATCAGGTAGAAGCCCAATAATTAGGATTTGAAACTTGATATTATTGAAATTATCGTTCAAACCCTTCAAGAAACAGATAATGTATTCCATGTCGTGTTGTTTCTTGATTGTGGCATGTGCACCACAAGTGCATGTTGGAATAACTCTTAGGGTTTCCAGGTCTTCCCAAAGTGTCTTTAACTCATTAAAATATGTTATTACCGATATCTCACATTGACACATAGAGTGAATTTTTTAAATATGATCAGATAATCTAAAATAATCAGTCTTAGAAAAGAGAATATGGAGATATGTCCAAAGTTGAGCTACATTGTCCACGTAAATGGTGCTCTGCGCGATATATGGAGAAAAAGGCACATATATCCAAGCACGACCAATATTATTGTATTATTCCCATGTATCAAATAAAGGATCATCTTCTACCGAAGTCGTGGTCTTTTCGTTGATGAATTTTTGCTGAGAAGTGCATATTTCAAGGACTTGCTCTAATATTCATAGTTGTTCTCCAAAAATGGTGGTGTAACAAGAACTGTGTCAGGATTCTCAATAGTATATAGATGATATAGGCTTGATTGATCAAGATCAGGGTTCATGATTGTAAAATCGTTTTTGTTATGTGATGTGTTGTTGTTATTTGTTAATGGATATTCATGTTCACTACCCATGAT
This sequence comes from Vicia faba, assembly GCA_948472305.1. Taxonomy (NCBI): domain Eukaryota; kingdom Viridiplantae; phylum Streptophyta; class Magnoliopsida; order Fabales; family Fabaceae; genus Vicia; species Vicia faba. Next base: position 893,387,088 of record OX451740.1, read on the forward strand.
GGAAGATGTGAAGGAAACTCAAGAATGAAAGGAATGAGAATATCAATAGTGAAAGGAAAATTGCTCACACTATTCATAATGTAATATGATTTATGTATTTGTGCATAATTGAGCTTAGGTTTGGCTTTTTTTGAGGACAAACAAGTTCAAGTTAGGGAGAGTTTGATAAGTGTAAATTATAACTATTTTTGTATATACTTTTGTTGCACTTATCGACTTTTTGTTGTTAATATTGTTGAGTAATTCTCTGCTTTTTGTATAATTAGTTATAAATTGTATTTAATCGATTTTTTGTGTATTTGTGTACAATTTGATAGTTTTATGTTCATTTTATAGGTATTGACGCATATTTAGAGCATGAGCAATAAAATATCGAAGACACGACTACAAACGCGCGATTTTGAGCAGCTCGTCAACGAATAAGGCTCAAAATTAAAGAATAATAAATAATCAATTTAATTTATATTTAGGCATTTTTAGATAGATAATTGAATAAGCTTTCCAATGCTTCGAACTGGGCATAAATCGGAGTTACGGTTCTCAAGTTATGGCGAAAACAAAAAGCTGGTTTTTTCTCATGACAGTAGAGAGTGCTTAGCGGGATTGTGCCGCTTAGTGCGGTCCCCTGGAAAAAATTACGTTAAAAGGGCCAATACATATTTTCTTAGGTTATGTTTTGGGGTATTTGTTCCCAACTCATCAAACCTTCATTTTTTTTGATAGATTAGCTTAGAAAACAACATTACGGCCTTACTTGCGGATGATTTGAGGTGGATTTATCTTTGACCGACGCTGACAAACTGGAAGATTTGTGGTTTATATCTTCTTCCCTCTTTGTATTTCTCTTTTGTTGGGTATTGTATGTATATTTACTTTGAACTCGTGTATATTTGTCGCCCATGGCATTATATAAAACTTGCTTTACGAATCTTTGTCGATTATTGTCCTGAATTTTTACTCTGTGTTAGGGATTTGGGTTGTTATAGACATATACTGCTCGAATTCTTATCTAGGATGATTATCTGTTAGTTTCTGGATTTTAGAGATAAATTTAGAGCTGACATTCACTTGGGTATCTGTGATTAATGCCTCTGTGTTTGTTGTGTCGCTCTGAGAGATTGTCGACGCGATTAGCACGGTAGACTTCTGTGTTGTTGAGGTGGTTGAGAGATCGCTACCGAGGTGATACAGTAGGTCTCTCAATTTGGGTTAGAAATGACTTAGGTTGTGAGTGATATGTGATGACATAGACTAGTATCGTAAGTTGAGTATAACTGGACGATAGATTTAAGTTTGTGACGAGTAGTGTATATTCGTACCAGATAAGTTGTCTATCCTTTATAGTTTTTGTTTACATTTATTTTCTATTGATACATTTTCCATACAACCCATTCAACCCCCAAACTCATTAACGATAGATTTATCGAACGACATTTCAATTCACCAATCTCTGTGGACACGATACGATATAACCTATATCACCCGGTAAAAATGATACTTTATTTTTTGCTTGCCGCTTTACCGCTTCCAACAGTTACACACAACAAGTGAGAGAGACGTGACAAATTCATCTAAAACCTTAATGATAGATGTATAGGTTTTTCTCACTTATAAAATGCTCAATCTCTATTTTTTTAATTAGTATGATATTTTCACCTCACATTTATTTCTCAACACTTCCAATTCACGTTTATTTTTTTCGACATAGTGGAGGCGACGACTGAACTTATTTTACTTTTAGGGTGACCATATTATAGTTTGTAGTGATCAATGTCTAGGATTAGCCATGTCCTCGAGTATTGAGCTTTGGTGGTGGTGAGCTTAGATGCTCAGTATTAGATGATGGGTTCATGTTTATTTGAAACTTCATGACCTTTTATACTTGTATCAATCCAGAATCCCCAACCTGGAAAGACTAAGCGAGAAGTGTAAAGAGCATTATTTCAGTCCAATATAATTGAGTCAAGATTCTAGTTTTACTATTTTTCTATTTTTTTTAACCTACCTTATTCAATTTTTATTTTTTTTCCATTAATGAATCAAAATACTGAAAATGGCTAATTTCCTTTTTCTTTTTTTCTAAGAATTGTATTTCATATTAGATTCAAATCACCAAGACGAGTTTCACTAATCAAAACATAATCAATGACGTCATATATTCAATAACTAATAGGTATGTCATTAAAGTACTAAGTTGATTGACTAATTATTTAATGCTGTTTAGCTTAAATAAAGAAAGTTACAAAAATAATATAAAAAAATGAGAAAAAAAATAACTTGCACTATTTTATATAGCTTGCATGTCATGGAATATGAAACGTAAAAAAAATAACTTGTACCATTATATATATACATCTCAACATTCGTTACATTCATTCAAATTCTAAAGAAAAGCCTTAATTTATATAGTCAGTGATATCAGAATATAATACAGAATACACTTTTTGTTAAATGGAGGGTTTTAGGAGTGATAGCTCATCGATTTGGAGGAACAATGAGGCTGATGAGATTTTTTCAAATTCTTTCCACCGAGAAAATGATGAAGAAGCTCTTAAATGGGCTGCAATTCAGAAACTTCCTACATTTGCACGTATGAGGAAAGGTTTGCTTACTTCACTTCAAGGGGAAGCCGTTGAGATCGATGTCAAGAAACTTGGGTCGCAAGAAAGAAAAGATTTGCTCGAAAGACTTGTTAAGCTTAATGAAGATGACAATGAGAAGTTTTTGCTCAAACTCAAGAATCGAATAGACAGGTTTCAAATTCAAATTTTTGTTTGTTATTATTTAAAAGATAGGGTTTTGAAGTAAAATGATTTATTTCCTTATCATTCTTGTCTTGTTCATTGAATGATATCAGAGTTGGAATCAATCTTCCTACGATAGAAGTTCGATTCAATCACTTGAATATCGAAGCGGAAGCTAGTGTAGGAAGCAGATCTTTGCCTACTCTCACTAACTTCATGGTTAATATAGTTGAGGTAAAGTATCAACTTTTCTAAATAGTAATTTTTTATTGAAGGAAAATTCTAACTAAACAATTTTGAAGGTACTATTGAGCTCTGTGCATGTACTACCTAGTAGAAAACAACATCTAAGTGTTCTTAAGGATGTTAGTGGAATAATAAAGCCTTCAAGGTATCAATATACAAATACTGTTTTGTTTATAGATTTCTCTTAGGCTCTCTTGAACAAATATAACATATTTCAATTTGGTTCTTTTCAGATTGACGTTGCTTTTAGGCCCTCCAAGTTCTGGAAAAACCACACTCTTGTTGGCATTGTCTGGAAAACTTGATCCAAATTTGAAGGTCAGAACACACACATCTTATATCATCTATTTTTTTCATATCTTTCCTCTAGCTAAATTGTGTGACTTCATGATCAGTTTTCTGGAAAGGTGACTTATAATGGTCATGAGATGAATGGGTTTGTGCCCCAAAGAACTTCTGCTTATGTGGATCAAAATGATCTTCACTTTGGAGAAATGACCGTTAGAGAAACATTGGCCTTCTCAGCAAGAGTCCAAGGAGTTGGGCCACGTTATGGTTAGTCTACAATTCATTATTGAAAACATAAGCCGAAGAGTTAAAGGTTTTGTTTGGATAAACAATTTATGTAGATATTGTTGACCCTATGCAGACTTGCTAGCAGAATTATTGAGAAAAGAAAAACTTGCAAATATCAAGCCTGATCCAGATATTGATGTGTACATGAAGGTAATTAAGAGGATCATCTATTTATTTTCCATACAAATAACATAATGTTGTCCTTTTGATTCATAATGATCACAGGCTGTAGCAACTGAAGGCCAGAAGGCAAATTTGATAGCAGATTATGTCTTAAGGGTAAAACTAATTTATAGTTTCAAAAACCATATGTATTCTGTAGTCATTTTTATTATCTTTTTTGAAGTCTTTTCTCTCTTGTTTATTTGCTATACATTTGCAGATTTTGGGACTAGAGACTTGTGCTAATACTTTTGTAGGAAATGCAATGTTAAGAGGTATCTCTGGTGGACAAAGGAAACGTGTTACAACAGGTCAGGAAAATCTGATTTCAATCTTAACGTGCATCATGATTAATCACGTTAATAAATTGATTATTATGAATGTATAAATGTAGGGGAAATGTTGGTTGGACCAAATAAAGCTCTATTCATGGATGAAATATCTACTGGTTTGGATAGCTCAACAACTTATCAAATTGTGAATTCAATGAAACAATACGTCCACATTATGAACGGAACCACAGTTATCTCACTCCTGCAGCCACCACCAGAGACATATGATCTTTTTGACGACATTATTCTACTCTCTGATAGTCACATTATATACCAAGGTCCTCGGGAACATGTGCTTGAATTTTTCCAATCATTTGGTTTTAAATGCCCTAATAGGAAAGGAGTGGCAGATTTTTTGCAAGAAGTGAGTTTCATTGTGCCTTCTATCATTATTGCAAAAAGATTTTGTAGTTTATACTGTGTAAAAATTTTATTTATTTTTTCTACGAAAACTATTATGTTATAGGTGACATCAAGGAAAGATCAAGAGCAGTACTGGGAACACAAAGATCGGCCTTATAGGTTTGTCACATCGAAAGAGTTTTCGGAGGCATTTAAATCATTTCATGTTGGCATAAGACTCGGTGATGAACTTGGTACCGAATTTGACAAGTCTAAGAGCCACCCAGCTGCTTTGACAACTCAGAAATATGGAGTGGGAAAATTGGAATTGTTGAAAGCTTGCTTATCAAGAGAATATTTACTTATGAAGCGCAATTCGTTCGTCTACATCTTCAAGCTTTGCCAAGTAAGTTTGGAAATTTTATGATGTAATGTGTTTTCCTAGGTCTTATCCACAATTTTGTCATAAGTTAAAAAACGCCTTAGTAGATTGAGGAGTGTTAAGTTTATAAACTATCTTTAGCCTCGATTTCCAAGCAACGGAACATTTTTGGTGTACTGTGTAACAATTTATGCTTACATTATCCAAATCCTTTGTTGATGTTTTCCCTTTACTTTAAGGTATTTATAATGGCAATGATTGCGATGACCATCTTTCTCCGGACTGAAATGCACAGAGATTCAGTGGCTCATGGAGGCATATATGTAGGTGCATTGTTTTACGCAGTTTGTTTGTTCATGTACAATGGATTGGCTGAAATTTCCATGGTAGTTTCAAGGCTTCCCGTTTTCTACAAGCAAAGGGGATGCCTCTTTTTCCCTCCATGGACATATGCTATTCCTGGATGGATTGTAAAAATCCCGCAGAGTTTTGTGGAAGTGGCTGTTTGGATAATCCTCACCTACTATGTCATTGGTTTTGATCCAAACATTCAGAGGTAAGAGTGATCAAATATTGCGTTCTTAGATTGCGTTTTTGGTATCTTTTAACTTTTTATAACGGATTATTTTTCTAATAGCCAACTACCTAATGCAGATTTTTTAGGCAATACCTTGTTCTTGTACTAGTACACCAGATGGCTTCTGGATTATTCAAACTCCTTGCAGCAGTTGGGAGGGATATGACAGTGGCTCTAACATTTGGGTCATTTACTACTGCCATCCTTTTTTGTATGAGTGGTTTTATCCTATCAAAAGGTAAGATTGATATAAAACAAATAAACAATCGCGGTGTTTGTCTTATTTATGTTCTCCTCTCTTTTCTTCGCTTTATGCTCACAGACGGTATTAAGAAAGGGTGGATATGGGGTTTTTGGATATCACCTATGATGTACGGACAAAATGCAATTGTAAATAACGAGTTTCTTGGGGATACGTGGAAACATGTAAGTTATATTTACTATTTTATTTGTTCATTTTCTATGAATTCCTTATCATATAAATAATAGAACGTACCATCAAGGTCTAGTGCAAGTGGTTGGTGTCCAGTCCAACGGATTTTAGAGTTGTAAACTCCAATAATATAATGATGTCTTGTTACATTTTCCTACGAAAGGTTCTTCCTAACTCAACGGAGCCTCTAGGAGTTGAAGTTTTGAAATTTCGCGGATTCTTTACTGAGTCATACTGGTACTGGATATGTGTTGGTGCTTTGATCGGATATACATTACTTTTCAACTTCGGATATATCCTTTCTCTCACTTTCTTGAATCGTGAGTGTCTTCACCCTAAATGCATACTGAAAAAATGTTAAGACAAGCTCATGTATTAATTCTACAAAATTAATCATGCAGCATTTGGGAAGCATCAAACTGTTATACCAGAAGAATCTGAAAGCAGAAAAAGAACTAATGTATTGAAGTACATAAAGGATATTTTTTCAGAGCTCTCAATGAAAGGTAGTTTCATCGCATAACTAAATTCCATGTAATGTTTTCAATTCACATAACACCTTATGGATAACATTTGAGCTCTACATCACAGTGACAATAAATAGAAAATCCTCTCCAACTACTATATCCAATAGACAAGAAACAGTCGCCGAGACAAGTCTTAGTACAAAAAGAGGAATGGTTCTTCCGTTTGAACCACATTCAATCACCTTCGATGAAGTAACATATTCAGTAGACATGCCACAGGTAATGTAGAAGCCGAATAAATAGAGTTTAATTTTAATACATTGTCGGTGAAAAATATTTACATAGTCAAAAAGTCTTTTACACTGAGAATGGCAAAAGATCATATTGAACTTTCAAAGCATTAATGTGAAGAAAAGATTATCAAATACTTGAACTGAACTTGCAGGAAATGCGAAACCGAGGTGTTGTTGAGGATAAGTTGGTTCTTTTGAAGGGTGTAAGTGGAGCTTTCAGACCAGGAGTTCTGACGGCTCTGATGGGTGTGACTGGGGCTGGCAAAACTACTCTGATGGATGTGCTCGCTGGTAGAAAAACTGGTGGATATATAAGCGGTGACATCAGAATTTCTGGATATCCTAAGAAGCAAGAAACCTTTGCAAGAATTTCTGGATACTGTGAGCAAAGTGATATTCACTCTCCTCATGTTACTGTCCACGAATCTTTGCTCTATTCAGCGTGGCTCCGATTGTCGCCGGAGATCAATGCTGAATCCAGAAAGGTTAGTATTTAAATCACCGTAGATTTTTTTAGTAAATACTCAAGAAATTTTTAAGATTTTGCTAAGTTTAAAACTGATTAATGGTTGCAGAATTTTATTGAGCAAGTTATGGAACTTGTAGAACTAAAACCGCTGCGAAACGCATTAGTAGGACTTCCTGGTGTCAGTGGTCTCTCAACGGAGCAGCGCAAAAGGTTGACTATTGCGGCTGAGTTGGTTGCTAATCCTTCGATCATATTCATGGATGAGCCAACATCTGGGTTAGATGCAAGGGCTGCAGCTATCGTTATGAGAACAGTTAGGAACACAGTAGATACCGGAAGAACAGTTGTTTGTACCATCCACCAGCCTAGCATTGATATATTTGAATCTTTTGATGAGGTGAATTATTGAATCTTGTCTCAAGAAATAAAGAATTTTATGTTTGTTCCTCTTCCATTTCAATTTACAAGTCTCTAATAGTTTTATCATAATGAATGCAGCTTTTGCTACTGAAGCAAGGAGGGAAAGAGATATATGTGGGGCCACTTGGACATCATTCTTCCAATTTAATCAGTTACTTTGAGGTAAATAGAAAATATATATCCAATGAAAATTAAAGAATACTGATTTCATTTTTATGCTTCAAATCATTATCTTGTTAAAATTTCAAGATTATCATGCATACACTTTTGTGTTGAAGGGAATACAAGGGGTTAGCAAGATTAAAGACGGTTATAATCCAGCAACATGGATGTTGGAAGTTACATCTTTATCTAAACAAGTGGATTTGGAGATTGATTTTTCAGAGGTGTACAAAAACTCCGAATTATACAGGTATTTTCCACCTATATGAAACAAAATCAAACTATTGAACTAGTCACCGAATAAGAGTCTACTTTAACTGTTTCAGGAGAAACAAAGCACTTGTCAAAGAATTGAGTACTGCAGCTCCTGGTTCGACAGATCTTTATTTTCGTTCACAGTACTCCAGATCCTTTTTTATACAATGCATGGCTTGTTTATGGAAACAACATCGGTCTTATTGGTACAATCCTTTATACAATGCTATACGATTTCTGTACTCGACCGCTGTAGCTGTTTTGCTTGGAACCATGTTTTGGAACCTTGGCCCCAATATGTAAGATCAAATTGGAAATATTTTACAGCTTTAAACTCTTGTGTTTGTATATCTTGTTTTGAATCTAACATCAAGAGTTTGTATATCTTGTTTTGGATCTAACATTAAAATTCATATCAAATTATTGCAGCGATAAGGTTCAAGATCTTTTTAATGCCATGGGCTCCATGTATGTTGCTGTTCTCCTGCTTGGCATCAAGAATGCTAATGCAGTGCAGCCAGTGGTTGCCGTTGAAAGAACAGTGTTTTATAGAGAAAGAGCTGCCGGAATGTACTCCGCTTTCCCATATGCTTTTGCTCAGGCAAGCATCCCTTATTTTGAAAACTTTTCTTTTGTTTGACTTCTTGAATATCATCTTAAATGCGTCTAAATATTCTCTTGCATTGCAGGTTGTAATCGAGCTTCCATATGCTTTTGTACAAGCTGTGATTTATGGATTAATTGTTTATGCTATGATTGGTTTTGAGTGGTCTTTGGCTAAAGTTTTGTGGTACCTATTTTTTATGTATTTAACCTTCCTCTACTACACCTTCTTGGGTATGATGTCTGTGGCGGTGACCCCAAACAGCCACATTTCAAGTATACTTTCCTCTGCATTCTATTCTCTATGGAATCTCTTCTCAGGATTCTTAGTCCCAAGACCAGTAAGTTTTCAATTTCCTCAAATTCTTGGTGCATTTTAATTTCAAGTTTTTTTAAAGATAGATGTAGATAGCTAATTTACCTTCTTTTTTTTTTTTATGGCTTGGACTAACAGAAAATTCCAGTGTGGTGGAGATGGTACTATTGGGCAAATCCAGTGGCTTGGAGTTTGTATGGATTGTTGGTATCACAATATGGTGATATAAAAGAGAAGATTGACTCAAGTGATGGAGGAGTAACAACCGTGGAAGAATTTTTGAGCGATTACTTTGGTTTCAAGCATGATTTTCTAGGAGTTGTTGCTGTTGTTAGTGTTGCATTTCCAATAGCTTTTGCTTTGATCTTTGCCATATCAATCAAAATGTTTAATTTCCAAAAGCGTTAAGAACATTGGTTTTTTGTATTCGAATTCCATCTAATGAATAAAAGATCCGACAACAATTATCGTATAGAAATTCCAATCATTATCTTCTCCCTTTATTTTGTACCTTGTCATTTGGTTTTCTAACAACTAGCATTATTATAACATTAATACTTAGTAGAAATTAGAAAGTAGAGATTATTTTGGATTCTTCTTAATAATCGAACCTGTTTCAAACATTTTCAACTACCAAACTATGAGGGTTACTGGCTTACATCACAAAAAACCAATAGAAATCCTTCTTCACAGTGGTAGCAGCCACATTTTGAACATTGAGTGATGCCATTTGGCCTTACTAATTAATGCATATGCAATCTTCGAAGCTCTTGTTGACCACGTGTTTAATGCATTCCTATAGCCACTCCTTACAAGACCATGTACATTATTTACAAACAATATTGAAACTGTCAAAGATGAGTTTTTATTCCTCAACAAATATAAATGGCACTTTACCAATTCCTTTGTAGTATAAACAGAAGTCTTAGGAAAGGAATTCCTTTGTAGTATAAACAGAAGTCTTAGGAAAGGAATTAGTGATGTTCATATGCAGGGTGATGTAGCAGCTATTTAATTGGCCAGATATAAATTACTTATAAAGTTTTCCGACAAGTTCAAGCCAAAGAAAAGTTTTTTCTCTTTAAGAGATTTCTAATAATGCCTTCAGACTTTCAATCTGATTCAACATTATCTAAGTATTTGTCATGCAAAGACCTCTAGCATTTTCTCTCACCAATCAAATTATAGCACAAGGCCATAAGGAGGTTTAAACAGCTATGTATCATTTAAAAGAACTATTAAGTCAAAATAATAATTTAAGGGATGATGATACAACCTGGCCAAAAATGGTTCAAAATTATGGTATATAAAACGCAGCTCCTAACAAACTTCCGTAAAAGTCGGAATGGAGTAACAAAATGAGAAATTACAATTCCTTAATTATCTAATGATTCTTCTTAGGATTCCTTTTTGTTCCACCCTCATAATCTTGCATCCACATGGGCTTCTTGGACTCCCTCTTCCTAAGTATTGGGCCTTCTTCCTCTATTGGGCCCTCCTCAACAGTGACATTTTCTTCAATTGGCCCACATTGCTCTAGTGTTGGGCTGCTATACGTTTGAGCCATTTCACTCCTCACCCCTTCAGAAATCACCTTGTCCTCAAGGTGGAAAGTGGAAAAATTGTGTTGGAATGCATCAAGGTCCTCCCATAAAGCCTCATCAGCAGGTAGACCTTGAACTAGAACTTGGTGACAAAGGTTACCATTAACCAAAATCGTGCGCTGATCCAACACTGCAGCAGGAGGTAGTTACATGGGTTGATTGTTGAAACTTGCAGTAGGTAAGTCACAAGGAGGAGGTGCTTCAGTACTACGAAAAGGTTTAAGGTTAGAAATGTGAAATACAAGATGTATGCGGCTGTCTGAAGGGAGCTGCAACGTATAAACAACCTGACCTATGCGTTCGACAATGGGATAGGATCCATAATACCGTTTAGACAGCTTGTGGTGACGCTGCTGGCGCATCGTAGTCTGACGATAAGGTCGTAGGCGAACCAAAACTAAGTCACCAACAGCAAAAGTGAGATCACGCCGATGTGCACTAGTCTTTTGAGTCATGTGATTCTGAGCAGCAAGTAAGTTTTCCTTCAATGTACGAAGAAGTTCATCCCTACTAGTGAGTGCTTCGTCCAATGTCGGAGTGGAAGTTGAACCTCTAGTATTCCTCGGTATGGAATGCGGGGTCCGGCCATACAGTGCTTGAAAAGGGGACATTTGAAGAGTACAGTGTCCACAAAATCCGGTTTTTATTTACGGGGGTGGAGATGCAATTGTAACACTTGAGGCCAAGGAGGATGGAGAGTGTTTGTCGGTGTACGAGTGTTATACCCCAATTTTTGCCCCTAAGATTCCTCTATCATCTCATATTAGCTCAATCATATCAAAATCACACTAAGATTTTGGTTCTTCTCCCTATCTTTAGGTTTGCCCATGAGGGATCACCAAGCAATTTGAATTGTATATTGTGATCATATATATTTTGTATTGATTAACTTTTAACTAACAAATACAATGAATTTTTGTTCTAATTGATGACATTATAGGTGAGGGCATAACACATTTCATCGGGTTGATTTATAGACTCATGAGTTTAGTTGCATGCCTTCTTCAACAAAGCTTCATTGAGATTCAAACTTAATCATTGGAGATGTTTTAAAGTAATATCATGACAAGGTCTACCATGATTCATCATGCTTCAATTTATCAAAGGAAGTCAAAAATGCAAGAATTGATTGAAGAATTTTGACCTAACAGGAGACAAAATAGGAGGCTGAGAGAGGTATTCTTTTATCCTGTCAAATGCCTCCTGGTGAGCTTCGTTCCATTCGAAGGCTTGGCCTTGCTTTAGACGAATTAGCGGAGAGAAAGCTTGGGTTCTTCCACTCAGGTTCGAAATGAATCTTCTGAGGAAGTTAATTTTCCCTAGCAGAGATTGCAACTCCCTTTTTGATGCAGGTGCTTTCGTCTCCATTATGGCTTTGGTTTTGTTCTAGTTGATTTCAATCCCTTTCTTGTGAACCACAAAACCAAGAAAATCTCCAGCCTGCACAAAAATGCACATTTAAGGGGATTCATCTTTAAGCCATGTTTTCTCATTCGCTCGAATGATTGGCTCAAATGATGCAAATGTGTTTCTGCAGATATAGATTTGATGACTATATCATCAATATACACCTGCATGAAGGTTTCAATGAAATCATGAAAAATTGAATTCATTGCCCTTTGATAAGTTGCCCCAGCGTTCTTTAAACCAAAAGGCATCACCACCCATTCGTAGGTGCCTAAGGCTCCTGGGTAACGAAATACTGTCTTTGCAACATCTTCTTCAGCAATGAAAATCTGATTATACCCAGAGTATCCATCTAACATACTCAAGTATTCGAACCCTGCAGCAGAATCTACTAGCATTTCTGCCACAGGCATGGAATATTCATCTTTAGGGGTTGTAGTGTTTAAATCCCTAAAGTCTATGCAAATTCTTAAAGAACCATTTTTCTGAATAACAAGTACTATGTTTGCTAACCATTCGACGTACCTTGTTGTTCTGATGAATTTGCAACGCAGCAACCTTTCGATCTCAGCTTTAATTTTTGTGAGAACCGCTGGTGCGAATCTTCTGGGAGTTTGTTTGATGGGCCTCTTGCCATCTTTGATTGGCAGTCTGTGTTCGACCAACTCCCTCTTTAAACCAGGCATTTTGTCATAATCCTATGCGAAGCAATCTTTGTTTTCCTTGAGGACTTCGATTACTTCTTTCTTGAGGCCTGGGCTAAGTTTTGCACTTATGTAGGTTATTCTTTTCGTTTTTTCATCCCCTAAGTTGACTTCTTCGAGTGGATCTTGTGCCAACATTTTGGCACCTGAGTTTATGGGGTCCCTTTCAAAGCCTAAAGGTTCTTTATCATAGATGGCATCCAACCTTTGATCCATCTCAAACTCTTCGAAGGGTGAGCATTTCAAGCCATCCCCACTTACTTCGTTCATCTTTATAGTTGATTTATTTATTTCAGCCTCTAAGGCCGCTTTTGATTCGTTCTCAGCCATATAGGCCGAAATCCTTTCGAAAAAAGTGGACTCAGTCATGGATAAGGTTGTCGAAGTCCCAGCCTGCTGGCCGTTTTTGTATAGTGCTTTCGACTCCCTCTTCTTCACTGATTATTGTTCTATCCCAGTAAAGGCCATCATGGCGAAGGGTCATGTAGTAGTGGGCGTTTCTGGTTTCATGAATCTCATCATTTGGAACACACGGAGCAATCTTTGCCAGATTTTTATCATAATCCCTCTTGTCAACTAAATTGACCGTTGACATAAAGTAACTCTGGTCTGCTTCGATGTTTTCCACGATTCCATCATCTCTCCACAGAACTAGTCGCTGGTGCATTGACGAAGGAACTGCCCCCACGCCATGGATCCACTCCCTTCCCAGCAATAAGTTATAGTTGGCCTTGGCTTCGATCACCATAAACATGGTGGGCCTACAGCTTGAGCCTATTGTCAATTCCAACTGGACCACTCCCAGTGTTTTGCCCACTTTTCCCTCATAATTGGACAGAACCATATTATGGGGCTTGATGTCTCCTTCGCGGATCTCTAATATTTTTAGCATGAAATGGGGTATCAAATTGACTGCAGCACCCCCATCCACTAGAACTTTATTCACACCATGGACACCAACTTTCGCCCGAATAAAAAGTGGCTTGAGATGGTTCTTCATAGCAGGTTCTGGACGTTCGAAGAACGCATTTTGTTCCTCAACAGCCCCATTGTCCATCACATAGTAGCACACGGGCCTATGTTTCATCAAATCTGTGGTATCTTCTTCCTCATATTCATCAATTTCAGTTTCCTGCCCAAATTCACAGGGGAGCACAGACACCACGTTACAGTTCAGGTTAAATGAAGACTCCCCCTCCAATTCGAAGTTATTTGTTATCATATCTTTGTCCTCTTCTAGGCCTGGAGTGTATTCCTTTGGTTCATCGCGTTGTACTTCAGAGAAAAGCCTCCTATTGACTGGAGGTTTGTCTTCAGTTTGATTCTTTGGTTTGTTGGTGCTAGATTCACCTTGGTTCTTTGTTGAAGTAACCCCTTTGTTTGCCACAGCTTCCCTCTCAACCTTTCGAATCCTTTGCTGTCTGCGCCACTGGGATCTTGACATGGGGTTCCTTCCTTTGTAATTTTCTAATCTCACTTCCTCCCTTTTTGCTATGTTGAATTGCCTCCTGTATGTCACAGCATGGTGTGCATTTCGTTCGGCGTTTCTCCATCTATCTTTGCCTTTGTCATTTCTGACCTGTAACCATCTATCGGTTGGCACTTCAGCAGGGAGTTTGAAAGTCACTCTTCGAGCAGCCTTGGGGTGAGGGCTATCAGGCCTTCGCTGTTTGTGTCTGCTGTCGAAACGTGGGCCCATCTGGACAGTTTCTTGATGGTTCCAGCAAGGGGCGAAGGGAATCGTTTCGAAGGCTCTGGCCATGCTTTGGTCATACACAGCAGAACACCTTGGGCAAATCAAGCACTTGGTTGCCCCTTTGTAGCAGCGAAACACAAATTCCAGCAAACTTTCTCCAGCCTTGGGATAACACCTAAAAAGATGGTTATCCTGGCGCCAATTGTTGCCAGTTCGAGTCCTCTGTACCCTTTCGAAATTCGCAGTGATTCTTTGATTGCAGAGGATGCTGCACCTAGGGCATAATATCATGCCTGAATCTCCTTTGTGGCATGTCATGAGGTAATCCTTGAGACTAGCATCTCCAGTGTGATTATCCTCCATTCTATACTTTTCTTTTTCTAAGTATTTTTCTACTTCCTCCATCTCAGAGCGAGGCCTTTCCATATCCACCATATTTATCTCAACATCTTCCCCCTTAGCTTCATCATCGCCCCATCTTGTGGGCTTTATATCCTTAATCTGAACCTTCGAACTCTCTGGGGCAGAATATTTGACCAAATAGTCAAATTTTCCACTGGGTTCCCCTAGAGTGTCCCATATTTCCTTCTGAGGGGAAACTGGCTTCGTGATTTGGACTTTCTCCAATTCCAGCCTCAAGCCTTCAGTGACTTGTGTTAGTTCTTGGTTTTGATTTCCCTGGCCTTCAGTAGCCTGGGTTTCTCTTGCAACAGCTACAGGTGCGGCAATCGAAGTCTCTGGCGTATTCTGGATGTCTTCAGTGACCTCCTTATTGACTTCGACCATCACCCAGTTTTCAGTTTCAGTACCCTTCTCTCCTGTTAGGGCGTCGCTTTGATCAGTTTCCACCATGTTGATCTCTCCAATGCATGCAGGCTCGGAGTAGTTGGTGTCTGCGACGTCCAAAGGATCTTCGTCCACTTTCATCTTCACCTTGTCAGCAAACTTTAGTCTGCCATCTTTGATTGCGTTTTGAATTAGGTCCCTGAAAAGAAAACATTGTGAGGTTTTGTGGCCTAGGAAACTATGATATTTGCAAAATCCTCTCTTCTTTCTCTGATCCAAAGGAGGTATTTTGACATTTGATGGCACAATTAGTTGGCCATCTTTGACAAGTAAGTCAAAAATCTCGTCACATTTAGTGACATCGAAGGTATAAACCTTCTTTGGGAATTTGTCACTTTTCTCGTTTTCAACAATCTCTTTCCCTTTTGTGGGAACCAATAATTTGCAGGAATAAGGTGGAGCCTGTTTTAATTCAGCGAGGTCGATTTCGACCTCTTCGAATTCGAATTCAGGATATTCTTCTGCTTCCTCAGTTCCAACATAGGAAATCCTTTCTTTCTTGCTATTCTTAAAGACTCTGGCTTTTTCGGCCTTTAGCCTTTCGACCCGTCGAACCCTATCGGCTAACTGAGCCATATCCCTTAAATATTGAGTATCTAGTTTCTTTCGAATAGAGTAATCCAAACCACCAGCGGCCATTTCGACTAACTCATGTTCAGGCACTACGGTGTAACATCTGGATTTCAAAAGCCTAAATCTATTCAGATAATCATCTATGGGTTCGGTGAACTTTCTCTTAACACTGGCCAATTCCTTCAAGCTTATTTTCGACTGTCCCATGTAAAATTGTTCATGGAATAATCTCTCCAAGAGAGCCCAAGTATCAATGGACCCAGGAGGCAAAGTGGTAAACCATGTGAAGGCGTTTTTAGTCAAGGAACTTGGGAAGTATTTGATCCCGAGATCTTCATTATTGGCTATATCTCCCGCTTCGGTTAGATATCTCGCTATGTGTTCGACTGTTGACTCATTGGTATCCCCAACGAACTTTGTAAATTTAGGGATTTTATATCCCCTTGGTAAATCAGTATGCATTATGCAATCCAATATAGGAGAAGCATAATTTGGCCTTCTCATTCCTGTGTTGAGGCCATTCTGAGCCATGACTCTCTCTATCATGGTGGTTAGATTGTTTTCTGCCAAGATGTTATCGTTTCGAATTCTATGAACGACAGCATCGACATCTTGATTTCGACCAACCAAGACAACTCCCCTAGGTTGTTCTTCTCAAAACTCTGGGGCTTCTAGCCTTTCGACCCTTGCCCCTGGTTCCATGATTTCTCTTTGTGGGCCTGGGATTACTGGGGCTTCTAACCTTGGTGCCCTGGCCCCTAAGTTAACTTCTTCTCTGGGTGGTCTATAAATTGGGTCATTAGCAATTTGTTCTATAACAGGCATGTTTGCTCGAAATCCCGCCTGATTCTGCCTACGCCTTTCTGGGGGAGCAAAGAAATCTGCTATTCGACTCATGTTGTCAGCGTTTTCCCTGTTTGCCACAGTCACATTTTGCACTATTGGGGCAAATATCTCCTGCATGGTTTGTGCTAACACCCCTATCATATTATGGTTACTGTCATCCATCAATTGCCTAAAAGCCAACTGGTTTTCTGTGGTTAAAATAGGCATTGTGCTATAACCCACTGACCCTTGGTTATTTGTCATAAACTGATTCGCCCCAGACCCAGACCCTAGTTGTGGGGATGAATTCGATGTGGAATTGTGTAAACCTGCCATAAAAGATGTTGGCATTCCATAAGAGGAATTTCTGGTTCTATTTCCATCGAAACCGGGTGGTCTAGTTAGTGGAGTGGCGAAATGGGATTGTGTCCCTGATGGTGGAACGAATCCCCCAGGGTAACCAATGGTTCCAGTATTTCCTAAGATCGAACTATTAGTTGATATGCCACTTACTCCATTGGTGGCTATATTACTGGTTGAAGATGCAATAGACTGTGCATTCGAAGGGATCACATTAGATGTTCCGATCGAAGTGGACACATTAGTACCTGTTGTATGTGGGGCATTTTGTTCCCCTTGTTGATTGTCAGAGTTAGAAATTTTGTCCAAACGTTTTCTTCTGGATAAGGGTTGGTTGTTGTTGGTTATTTTACCACTTCTTAGGTTCATAAAACAACAAACTTCTTAGGTTCCAACATTTTTATAATGGTTATGTCTCAACAATCTTTATTTCTAATATCCAATTATTGGTCCCACCAGGTGTGCCAATTTGTTTCCAGTGATTTCTGGTAAACAACCGCTAGTCTTCTAAACTATCGAATAATCTTTCTGACTGTTATTCAATTCCTCTGGTAACTCACAGGATCGACTAGATTGATCCTAGGATTCCTTGGTCATTAGGGTTACTCTCATGATCGAACAGATATTCATGGTTGATATTTGAGTGTTGTATAGGTGTTTGGCTTATTTCGATTTCTCTCTCAAAGGTCTAAAGATGTAATCAAAATGTGCGTGTACGAAACTAAGTTGTATGAATAAATGTTAATTGTAAAGACATGTAAAATTGCATAAAAGGCAAGTAAATGGTTTCGAATTATAAAAATAGTTAATGTAAAGGATTTTTGGAACGTAAAAGGTTTGAAATATGAAGAAAGCGTTTAATGCAAGAAATCTGTAAATGACTTTAAGTAAAAATATGCGTTCGAAGGATAAAGCTTGAAGGTAAAGGCATGGAAAGTATGACAGTTTTCTGAAATGTAAAGTGCTTGAAATGTGAAGAAAGCATTGACATGTAAAACTTTAATGAAGAGATTTCGAAGTGAAAAGACTGTAAATGAGAAAACTTATAAATGTTGTTTGACAGAAAGATAAAGGAAAGTGCTGAAAATGGTAAAAGGTTTTCATTAAATCATAAATATATATGGTGCTATCATACGTACATTGCTCTTGCATTCGTTTCCCTTGCCATGTGGTAGTTTGAATGTTACTGAGTATTTAGTACAATAGATATGACACACGAAATCTTAATACTAAGACTTCTATTTATACTAATTCGACCATAACGGTCTTGCTATAGGATTATGCCACGTTCAGAACATGCAGAACAATGCCTCTTTCTTCTTTCCACGTGTCTCCAAATGCTCCAGCATATAAATTTCAAACTTCGAATGTCCCGCTTCCATTTGAATTTCAAATGCTTTGGTACTTCTCCATTTCGAACGCACTCCTCAGACACAACCTTGTTGTTATTCCGAGACTTCTTTGGATATGTTCCCATAATTTCCACTCGAAGCTCCAAGCTTTGACATGCTTATTTGAAACACTGCTTTTGCTACTTCGAAACATGACACTTTACTTTATTTCGATCGAAACGTTTAATTCATTTGGCTTCTAATAATATTATCAAAATCTTCAGCCAACACCAGGGCATATCTGTGAGTGATTGATTGTGGATTCGACAACTGTATCTAGCCAGGGCATATCTGCATGAAGAGTTTAGAGATTCGATACCTGTATCTAGCCAGGGCATATCTGTAGACGACTAATTCCAGATTCGATACCTATATCTAGCCAGGGCATATCTGTGAGTGATTGATTGTAGATTCGATACCTGTATCCAGCCAGGGCATGTCTGCATGAAGAGTTTAGAGATTCGATACCTGTATCCAACCAGGGCATATCTATAGACGACCAATTCCAGATTCGATACCTGTATCTAGCCAGGGCATATCTGTGAGTAATTGATTGTAGATTCGATACCTGTATCCAGCCAGGGCATATCTGCATGAAGAGTTTAGAGATTCGATACATGTATCCAGCCATGGCATATCTGTAGACGACCAATTCCAGATTCGATACCTGTATCTAGCCAGGGCATATTTGTGAGTGATTGATTGTAGATTCGATACCTGTATCTAGCCAGGGCATATCTGCATGAAGAGTTTAGAGATTCGATACCTGTATCCAGCTAGGGCATATCTATAGACGACCAATTCCAGATTCGATACCTGTATCTAGCCAGGGCATATCTGTGAGTAATTGATTGTAGATTCGATACCTGTATCCAGCCAGGGCATATCTTCATGAAGAGTTTAGAGATTCGACACCTGTATCCAGCCAGGGCATATCTATAGACGACCAATTCCAGATTCGATACCTGTATCTAGCCAGGGCATATTTGTGAGTAATTGATTGTAGATTCGATACATGTATCCAGCCAGGGCATATCTGCATGAAGAGTTTAGAGATTCGATACCTGTATCCAGCCAGGGCATATCTGTAGACGACTTGTTCCAGATTCGATACCTGTATCTAGCCAGGGCATATCTGTGGGTGACTAATTCAAGATTCGATACTTGTATCTAGCCAGGGCATATCTGTGAGTGATTGATTGTAGATTCGATACCTTTATCCAGCCAGGGCATATCTGCATGAAGAGTTTGGAGATTCGACACCTGTATCCAGCCAGGGCATATCTGTAGATGACCAGTTCCGGATTCGATACCTGTATCTAGCCAGGGCATATCTGTGATTCAATACCTGTATCTAGCCAGGGCATATCTGCTTGAAGAGTTTGAAGATCAACTCATGTAATAGGCCAGGAAATTATCTTTCTTTCTCAGGTACGCAAGTTCTCGCTAAGGAATCTCTTACGCGATCAACACCTCCGGATGGCATCTTTAAGCCCATCTCCACAACTATCCATTACACTTCCAAATGGCATCTATAAGCCCATTCCTGACAAGATTCTGCCACGTCTCTAGATGGCATCTATAAGCCCATCCTCCCATCCACCATCTCTCCAAATGGCATCTGTAAGCCCATTCCCGACATCACATTGCTGATAATCTACTATGCGAGTGCAAATTTCTGGGCACTTTAGTGTTCAATCATCTTCCACCTTCGGATCACGAAAGGCACGCAAGCCAATCTACATCCTCAGGTCTAAGAAGATTGAACAGGGGCAACTGTTGTACCCCAAAATTTTCCCTCCCATATTCTTCAAAGTTTTGACAAGCATCATCTCAATTTGCTCAAGTCTACTCAAGGGTTACATAGTCAAACATCCTCCTAAGCCAGTCAAAATTAGGGTTTTGTTTCTTCCAAGGAATTTGTGGTTTTCAGTGGTCCAATCAAGTCCCATATGCCTATACACATTGTCAAACATCTACATATCAAGTTTCAATACTCACAGGGTCAAATTGCACAGTCAAAAGCCCTATTTGCTCCACAGTCAACTGCAAGGGTAAAATGGTCATTTTACAGTGAAAAGTCAAAATTATTGGTCAACATCTTATTTTGAAGCCACAATCATCATTTTATCAAGTCTTGATCATGATTCATCAAGCATGGCTCAAAAATCATCAAGATGCAAAAGTTTCTATTTTTGGACAGTTAAAAAGTCAACCGTAACTTGACCAAGGCATAACTTTTTTATGGTTCATCAGAAAAATCCCATCCAATTCTCATTTTGAAGGGGATAACATTTCCTACAACTCATCTTCACATTCCAAATCCAAGAAATGATCTCACAAAAAGTTATCAATTTCTACATTATAGGTCAATTTCAAAAGTCAACAAAAAGGCATTTTAAGTTAAAGACCATAACTTGATATTGGTAAATCCAAATGACATGGGACCAAAGGCATTGGTTAGAGGACTTCAAGTCCTTTCCAAAATGTCCAAGAACATGTTCATATGATCAGAATTGAGCAAGATGTGCATTAGAGAAGTTGGGAAATTTTTGGGAATGTGCAAAAGTCAACTATCCTTGAAACTTCAATTTTTGACAAAAGGGCCCACTTTCTTCCACTTGATTCAGCCTTGTCATGCCACCCACGTGTCCCATGATTAATTTCAAGATCAAACATTTATTTTTCCATTTTATTTAATTTTTATTTATTTAATTCATTTTAAATCCATAAAAATTCAAATAAAATCTAAAAAATGAATGGAATAGCATCTTTTGATTTGAATAGCTTTCATGTGTCATATGCCAGCTACCAAATTCGTGCCAAGCCATTTTGTGCATAAAATCTTGAATTTGAACCAAACATGGAAAGGTCTTTTAATGGTGGTCAACAAAATCCCAAACTTAATTGCACAAGGATACAAGCCTAGCTGCTGACCTAATTTCGTTCACACATACATAAGCAAGCATTACAAACCTAATTCAGGACCCTAGACATTGCACAAACGGCCAAAGCAAAAGAAAAAAATTGTTGAAAAAGTGAGAGATCTAGAACAAGGTTGCAGGCATTTTCAGATCAAAATAAGCACGTGGTTCTCTTCCTTGCCACCCCCTGAAGCTAAAGCGACCACAAACGCATCCTAAGACCACCTATCAAGCACTGTAAGTACTCATGAAGTCACCTCTGAACATGGAATCGTGTTTCTCCATTCTTGCATTTTTTCTCAAAAATATTAGCATATTCATACTCCTTGCTTGATTTCTAACGTAACTGTTATGTTCAATTTCATTTTTAGGCTTCATATGATGATATCCGTACCTAGGGTTTTTTTGTGTGGTTTTTAGGCGTTTTGTTTTCAGGTGAAATCAGAAGAAATCATAAGCGTGGATGAACTCAGGAGACCTAGACGAGACCAACCATGGTCTTGGAATGAGTTTTGGAAGCCTAGGGATGATTTTAGGAAAGGCCTATGAAACTTCCTGCGGATAAAATCCGCAGGTAAAAAACCTGCAATTTTGATGAAGAAGATGATTATGTGTTGCAGCGTGATTGGCCCTTTTTAAAATAACGCGCGTTATATTTTTTTTCCAGTGCATTGTTTGATTCACCAATATATTATTTGCTTATTATTATTATTTCAATTGAACACGCAGCTCAACTGGCCAAGGCGCTTGTGCATAGTCCCTTGGGACCTGGGTTCGAATCCCAGGTCCCCCAATATTTGTTTCACATTTTTTCTAATGCAATCATATGCAGCGTTCCAACAATGTCCCACCATATGCTTCAAGCAATCAACATGCCATGTGGCCACCATCATCAATCCAAGGGTCAGGATGGAAGCACACCATATTCTCCAGTCAACCAACAGGCACTTGATCCAGAAAGTCAACGTAGGCTTGATGTTCTTGGGCCTCAGATTGCTAGCATAACACCTCATATTGGGCCCAGCACCCCCTGGTGTTGTTACTCTTTTTATTTTCTTTTCTTTTATAATTTCCTTTTTATTAATTATTAGTTTTATTAATTATTTAATTAACAGATTAATATTTTTCACAATAAAATTCAGAAAACCAAAAAAACATTTTTATTAATTTCAATTACTTTTTTTTTTTGTAAATAAATTCATTAATTAATTTAGTTGTTTAATTAGGTTAATTGTAATCTTTTTCATATTAAATAAAATCAAACTTAGAATTAGTTTTTGTTTTCTTTGACACTTTTTTCTTTTTTTATTTTATTTTATTAAAACATAAAAACACAAAAAAAAATACTTTTTTCTTATAAATAATTAATTAATTAGTAATTAGGCCTAATTTCATTTAATTACAGAAAAGGACAAATCTCATTGTTTTCTCAAAAAAAGGGGTCAAAACCCTAAGGACGTCCTGATTCAATTCTTTCACGCGCATTTTTATTTTAATTCATTATATTTATGTATTTGCTCAGAAATGTAATAGTTAATTAGGATTTTACCGCTTTATTTACTTTTCTCGCATTTATTTCCAAACGGGTTATGTTTTTGGCGATGTATAGACCCGCGCCTTGTAATAGCGTAGATTCATATTTCCACAATTTATTTTCCGCACTCTTAACTGTTAAATATGCATGAAAGACTTGTATGAAAAATAAAAATCAAAGCGTAGCTCACAAATAACATGTACAAGATAAACATAAACTGAAACAACACACATGCACATGCCACTCCTAGGTTACGCCTCACTGGTTGCCTCGACGTGGTCGTCAAGTATAGGGTATTTTAGAGGTCGCCCTCCTGTCTAAGATCCAGTTGCCTCGAAACGGTTGCCTCGGATAAAAAGGATCTAGGACATTAGGGTTACCACTAAGGCGTCCTACTATTGCTTTGGTGACCACACATGTCCCTAATAATCGAATTGACCCGAATAACTCCAACGATGGTGCTACCTACCTCTCAATGGTGGGATAGCACTATCTAAAGGACTCTTACACAGCCTAATTCCTTAGAGTAGGTAGATTTCTCCTGGGTACTTGCTCTTTCAAAAAAACAAAAACATCTTTTCGCACCTACACTTTCAAAAGGTTTTCAAACAAATATTTCATACACTCTTGAGGACAGATACAAGAGTTACTTAGAAATTTTTCAAACGAAACTTTTTCAAAACCCACAAACACTTGAAAAGCAAACAAATTTTGAAAACATAGAGCAAGTACCTAAGAGCCCGTGGATAACCACGGATAGAAAGGGTGCTAACACCTTCCCTTTCTATAAATCTACCTCCCGAACCGAGAAACATTCTCGAAAAAGGAATTTTGTTGTGCTTTTGTCCTTTCCATATTGGAGAACATAAAAGATGGTGGCGACTCTTGCTTACCGCGACATTTTGCGAACCAGCTTAAAAAACAGTCAGTTCTATTTCCACCGATCACAAGTAGAATACCCTTTGTCAAGAACCTTTAGACCAGCAACCATAATTTGAAATCTTGAAAACATAGTTTCTATTGATTCACTCTCTTCCATCTTGAATGCCTCATACTTATGAATGAGTGCAAGGGCTTTGGTTTCTTTGAATTGAATGTTGCCTTCATGCGTCATTCTCAGAGAGTCAAACATATTCTTTGTAGTGTCTCTGTTTGATATCTTCTCATATTCTGAATAAGAGATGACGCTGAGAGGAATTGTTCTGGCCTTGTGATGATTTCTGAAATCACGCTTTTGCTGATCAGACATTGTTTTCCTGTCAATCTTCTGACCACTTCCATCCACTGGGTGCGTGCATCCATCAGTCACCATGTCCCACAGATCAGCATCATGGGCCAGAAAGAAACTCTCAATTCTGTCTTTCCAGTAGTCAAAGTTCTCTCCATCAAAGGCTGGAGGTTTGCCACTGAGTTTGTCTCTTTCTTCATTGTTGTCATTGCTGATGTTTTTATTTGGTCCTGCCATTGTGTTTTTCTGACGCTGGATCTTGTACTGACACGGTTAAGTGTTATAAGCTTAGAACCAGGCGCTCTGATGCCAATTGAAGATGTGAAAAACACAAGAAGGGGGGTTGAATTGTAAAACTTAAACGAAATGCTTAGACAACACTGTATTTTTATCCTGGTTCGTTTAATCTCAAACTACTTCAGTCCACCCGTCAAGGTGATTTCGCCTCTCTCCAACGAGGTCTTAATCCACTATATTCAAAGGATTACACAGCTACTTTAACAACTGTTAAAGCCTTCTTGAGTATAACCACAAACCGGTTTATCTCAAGGAATTCTCTTACAAATAATAGAACAAGAATGTGTTTAAAGTTTTCTAATAAAACAGTATATCACAACTGTGATAATTACACAATTTAAGCTTTTGAATAAAACTGAACTTGCAAAGCGTTTTAGTAAGCGTGGTTTGAAAGCTTGGCAAATTATTTTGGTGCATGCGTGTGTATTTTCTCAGGCAGTCTTGTTTATATAGGTAAGGCAGAGACGTTGTCCATAAAGCCATTTTAATGATAATAACGCAATTTCCTTTTTGAGAAGATCTTGTCTGAAGAGAGCCGTTAGCATTAATTCTGTCTTGAATACTTAGTAACGCTTCAGAGTCTTCTTTGCTTATGATAACGCTTCTGAGTACTGATGACTTGGTAAGGATCTTTGATCAGAGTCAGAGTGTATATGTTATGCGCAGATTCTGGTCATCAAGCTTCAGCGTGTAGCACTTGTTACTGATCTTCTGATGCTTCTGATGTATTAATGATCTTCTGATGCTGATTCCATCAGAACTTCTGCATATATAAAACATAATTTTAAGAAGCATATTTGTTCTATATATGTAACTTGGAATTTATTTATTCTTTGTATTTTGTTATCATCAAAACTCTAATCAAGGGTTGTAGAATCAAACTATGTTCTAACACACTTTGAACTGAGCGTAAATCGAAGTTATGGTTCTAAAGTTATAACGAAAACAAAAAGCTGATTTTTTTTCTCATGACAGTAGAATGCGCTTAGCGGGATTGTGCCGCTTAGCACGGTCCCCTGGACAGAATTACATTAAAAGGGCCAAAAATACACATTTTTTAGGTTATGTTTTGAGGTATTTGTTCCCAACTCATCAAACCTTCATTTTTTGATAGATTAGCTTAGAAAACAACATTAGGGTCTTGCTTACGGATGATTGGAGGTGGATTTCTCTTTGACCGGCGCTGACAAACCGGAAGATTAGTGGTTTATCTCTTATTCCCTCTTTGTATTTCTATTTTGTTGGGTATTATATGTATGTTTACTTTGAACTCATGTATATTTGTCACCCATTGTGTTATATAAAACCTTCTTTACGAATATTTATCGATTATTGTCCTTGATTTTTACTATGTTAGGGATTTGGGTTGTTATAGACATATACTGCTCGAATTCTTATCTAGGATGATTATCTGTTAGTTTCTATATTCTAGTGATAAATTTAGAGCTGACACTCACTTGGGTATCTGTGATTAATGCCTCTGTGTTGGTTGTGTCGCTCTGAGAAATCGTCAACGCGATCAGCACAGTTGACTTCTGTGTTGTTGAGGTGGTTGAGAGATCTCTACCAAGGTGATACAGTAGGCCTCTCAATTTGGGTTAGAAATGACTTAGGTTGTGAGTGGTACGTGATGACATAGACTAGTATCGTAGGTTGAGTATAAATAGACGATAGATTTAAGTTTGTAACGAGTAGTGTACATTCGTACCGGATAAGTTATCTATATGGATATCAATGATTTGGAAATGCGAGTGAATATTGTTTACTTGGATATAAGTTAGAACTTTAATTCATTATATACTAATATTTCTTTGGTTGTTTGTGAATGTCGAAAAGAGCTTCCCATTTGTTTGAATTCTCAGGTGCCTGCTCAGTTTACCTAGAAATAAAGTTTAGATGGTATATGTAATGCTCATGATGGTTATAAATGTCTTAACAGAGAAAAATATCAAAGGATGGATTGATCAACTACTACAATTGCTTACATTAGTAGGCTGATCGAAAAAGGAAATTGGTAACTCTAATGAGGATTGACTGATAACGCATAAGGTGCCTGTTTATTAGGGGGAGACTCTGAAAAGACCACCTAGGGAGAAACTTGCTGGGAAACGCTTCAATGAAACTCATTGGGGATATCTAGCGAGAAACCTGTCGAAATAGGAGTCACTCAGAGAAATACCACTTGCTAAGTCGAGGATTGATATGGTTTTCATGAAAGCTCATGAATATTGGCTTATGATATGTATGCATGCTTTGATTGTATGAAATAATGCTCCACATCGGTGTATATGATACACGTGAAATGATGCATGAAATATTATGATTAAATATCATGTAATTGTGCCAATGGATGATTGGACTTTTAGGGTAAGTGCAATAAGTAGGGCTTGGTTTTCCTTTTATTGAAAAGATCAAGATAAGTTAGGTTTTGGAGTACCAACGTTAATTGGTGTTTGATATGCCAATGAAAATAGGACTTTTGAGTTTTAATGGATAGATGAAGGTGAAAATAGCCCTCATATATCCATGTGAATTAGTTCAAATGTTAAAGTAGATTTAATGGTTCTCAAAGGAAAATATAACTTGGTCTATTTAGCAAAATGACAATAATCGCATATAAAATCAGAATTAGCATGAACATACGAAACACTTTGTTGGATAACTTTCAATACATTGTGTGAAGGATGGCCCGACCTATGGCGCCAAAGACTAAACTTGCTATAAATATTATTATTACACATAACAAATGATGAATTAGTGTGATGAGAAAGGGGAATACAAGGGTCCTGATTCAGAATATACATATGATTATACACTTTAGCAAGCCTAATCATCCTCAACGAAGGTAGTTTCTGAATTGTGTAAGAACAATGATAAAAAAAACAAGGTTGTATTTATTTTTAGTAGATAGTTGAGAAGTAGATATGAGATTACACGTGAATGCAGGAACATATAAAACATGATGAAAGGTTAAATGTTTGTTTAATGTAACAATACCATAAATTGTTGAAAAAATGTTAGAGCCATTAGGTACTTTTATGGTGATAGGATTAATGGAATGATACAAGTAAAAGAGATTAAGGGAAAAGCATATGTGATATGTTGCACATGTGTCAATGACCCAACTGCTGTTGGGTGAACTTACATTAGTGTTGATGAAATATTGGTGCCAACATGATGATGAGGTATTGATGATATGAGGATCAGATGAATTTGAGGCCTCTGATTGAATAAGAAGAGCTACCATCTTGTTATACACGGGTGAAGTGATCTCCATTTTGTCCTCTTGATTGTTAGCATCAGGGATGAAAATTGTTAATGCTCAGGATCTATGGCGGCATTGTTGGTGAAACTTGATTTGTCTTTGAAGTGAAATCCAGGTGGAAAACCATGCTTGAAATAACATATATCAATGATATGGCCAGTCTTGCCACAGAAAGAGAGGGCCTTAGAACTGTTGGGATTTCATGTTTGAGAAGAAGGTTTGCCATGACCTTTCTTTTCTTATGTTGGAATCTATTGTAAGAAGCGTTTTGGGATTGAGCCATCGAGATGTTTGAGTTTTTAGAGGGAGATGGAGAAGTTAATTGTCTTTCTTGTTGCAAGTTTGATGAAAAAACTATAGAGACATCAGGTAGAAGCTCAATCATTAGGATTTGAAACTTGATATTATTGAAATTATCGTTCAAACCCTTCAAGAAACAGATAATGTATTCCATGTCGTGTTATTTCTTGATTGTGGCATGTGCACCACAAGTGCATGTTGGAATAACTCTTAGGGTTTCCAGGTCTTCCCAAAGTGTCTTTAACTTATTAAAATATGTTATTACCGATATCTCACATTGACGCATAGAGTGAATTTTTAAATATGATCAGATAATCTAAAATAATCAGTCTTAGAAAAGAGAATATGGAGATATGTCCAAAGTTGAGCTACATTGTCCACGTAAATGGTGCTCTACGCGATATATGGAGAAAAATGCACATATATCCAAGCAAGACCAATATTATTGTATTATTCCCATGTATCAAATAAAGGATCATCTTCTGCCGAAGTCGTGGTCTTTTCGTTGATGAATTTTTGCTGAGAAGTGCATATTTCAAGGACTTGCTCTAATATTCATAGTTGTTCTCCAAAAATGGTGGTGTAACAAGAACTGTGTCGGGATTCTCAATAGTATATAGATGATATAGGCTTGATTGATCAAGATCAGGGTTCATGATTGTAAAATTGTTTTTGTTATGTGATGTGTTGTTGTTATTTGTTAATGGATATTCATGCTCACTACCCATGATGGAAGATGTGAAGGAAACTCAAGAATGAAAGGAATGAGAATATCAATAGTGAAAGGAAAATTGCTCACACTATTCATAATTTAATATGATTTATGTATTTGTGCATAATTGAGCTTAGGTTTGGCTTTGTTTGAGGACAAATAAGTTCAAGTTAGGGAGAGTTTGATAAGTGTAAATTATAGCTATTTTTGTATATATTTTTTGTTGCACTTATCGACTTTTTGTTGTTAATATTGTTGAGTAATTCTCCGCTTTTTGTATAATTAGGTATAAATTGTATTTAATCGATTTTTTGTGTATTTGTGTACCATTTGATAGTTTTATGTTCATTTTATAGGTATTGACGCGTATTTGGAGCATGAGCAATAAAATATCGAAGACACGACTACAAACGCGCAATTTTGAGCAACTCGTCAACGAATAAGGCTCAAAATTAAAGAATAATAAATCAGCAATTTAATTGATATTTAGGAATTTTTAGATAGTTAATTGAATAAGCTTTCCAACGCTTCGAACTGGGCATAAATTGGAGTTACGGTTCTCAAGTTATGGCGAAAACAAAAAGCTGATTTTTTTCTCATGACAATAGAGAGTGCTTAGCGGGATTGTGCCGCTTAGTGCGGTCCCCTGGAAAAAATTACGTTAAAAGGGCCAATACATATTGTTTTAGGTTATGTTTTGGGGTATTTGTTCCCAACTCATCGAACCTTCATTTTTTGATAGATTAGCTTAGAAAACAACATTACGGCCTTACTTACGGATGATTTGAGGTGGATTTATCTTTGACCGGCGCTGACAAACCGGAAGATTTGTGGTTTATATCTTCTTCCCTCTTTGTATTTCTCTTTTGTTGGGTATTGTATGTATATTTACTTTGAACTCGTGTATATTTGTCGCCCATGGCATTATATAAAACTTGCTTTACGAATCTTTGTCGATTATTGTCCTGAATTTTTACTGTGTTAAGGATTTGGGTTGTTATAGATATATACTGCTCGAATTCTTATCTAGGATGATTATCTGTTAGTTTTTGGATTTTAGAGATAAATTTAGAGCTGACATTCACTTGGGTATCTGTGATTAATGCCTCTGTGTTTGTTGTGTCGCTCTGAGAGATTGTCGACGCGATTAGCACGATGGACTTCTGTGTTGTTGAGGTGGTTGAGAGATCGCTACCGAGGTGATACAGTAGGTCTCTCAATTTGGGTTAGAAATGACTTAGGCTGTGAGTGGTATGTGATGACATAGACTAGTATCGTAAGTTGAGTATAACTGGACGATAGATTTAAGTTTGTGACGAGTAGTGTATATTCGTACCAGATAAGTTGTCTATCCTTTATAGTTTTTGTTTACATTTATTTTCTATTGATACATTTTCCATACAACCCATTCAACCCCCAAACTCATTAACGATAGATTTATCGAACGACATTTCAATTCACCAATCTCTATGGGCACGATACGATATAACCTTTATCATCCGATAAAAATGATACTTTACTTTTTGCTTGCCGCTTTATCGCTTCCAACAGTTACACACAACAAGTGAGAGAGACGCGACAAATTCATCTAAAACCTTAATGATAGATGTATAGATTTTCTCACTTATAAAATGCTTAACCTCTATTTTTTAAATTAGTATGATATGTTCACCTCACATTTATTTCTCAACACTTTCAACTCACGCTTATTTTTTCCGACATAATGGAGGCGACGACTGAACTTATTTTACTTTTAGGGTGACCATATTATAGTTTGTAGTGATCAATGTCTAGGATTAGCCATGTACTCGAGTATTGAGCTTTGGTGGTGGTGAGCTCAGAATTAGATCATGGGTTCATGTTTATTTGAAACTTCATGACCTTTTAGACTTGTATCAATCCAGAATCCCCAACCTGGAAAGACTAAGCGAGAAGTGTAAAGAGCATTATTTCGGTCCAATATAATTGAGTCAAGATTCTAGTTTTACTATTTTTCTATTTTTTTTAACCTACCTTATTCAATTTTTATTTTTTTTCCATTAATGAGTCAAAATACTGAAAATGGCTAATTTCCTTTTTCTTTTTTTCTAAGAATTGTATTTCATATTAGATTCAAATCACCAAGACGAGTTTCACTGATCAAAACATAATCAATGACGTCATATATTCAAGTACTAAGTTGATTGACTAATTATTTAATGTTGTTTAGCTTAAATAAAGAAAGTTACAAAAATAATATAAAAAGTGAGGGAAAAAAAAACTTGTACTATTTTATATAGTTTGCATGTCATGGAATATGAAACGTAAAAAAAAAAACTTGTACCATTATATATATACATCTCAATATTCTTTACATTCATTCAAATTCTAAAGAAAAGTCTTAATTTATATAGTCAGTGATATCAGAATATAATACAGAATACACTTTTTGTTAAATGGAGAGTTTTAGGAGTGATAGCTCATCCATTTGGAGGAACAATGAGGCTGATGAGATATTTTCAAATTCTTTCCACCGAGAAAATGATGAAGAAGCTCTTAAATGGGCTGCAATTCAGAAACTTCCTACATTTGCACGTATGAGGAAAGGTTTGCTTACTTCACTTCAAGGGGAAGCCGTTGAGATCGATGTCAAGAAACTTGGGTCGCAAGAAAGAAAAGATTTGCTCGAAAGACTTGTTAAGCTTAATGAAGATGACAATGAGAAGTTTTTGCTCAAACTCAAGGATCGAATAGACAGGTTTCAAATTCAAATTTTTGTTCGTTATTATTTAAATGATAGGGTTTTGAAGTAAAATGATTTATTTCCTTATCATTCTTGTCTTGTTCATTGAATGATATCAGAGTTGGAATTAATCTTCCTACGATAGAAGTTCGATTCAATCACTTGAATATCGAAGCGGAAGCTAGTGTAGGAAGCAGATCTTTGCCTACTCTCACTAACTTCATGGTTAATATAGTTGAGGTAAAGTATCAACTTTTCTAAATAGTAATTTTTTATTGAAGGAAAATTCTAACTAAACAATTTTGAAGGTACTATTGAGCTCTGTGCATGTACTACCTAGTAGAAAACAACATCTAAGTGTTCTTAAGGATGTTAGTGGAATAATAAAGCCTTCAAGGTATCAATATACAAATACTGTTTTGTTTATAGATTTCTCTTAGGCTCTCTTGAACAAATATAACATATTTCAATTTGGTTCTTTTCAGATTGACGTTGCTTTTAGGCCCTCCAAGTTCTGGAAAAACCACACTCTTGTTGGCATTGTCTGGAAAACTTGATCCAAATTTGAAGGTCAGAACACACACATCTTATATCATCTATTTTTTTTTCATATCTTTCCTCTAGCTAAATTGTGTGACTTCATGATCAGTTTTCTGGAAAGGTGACTTATAATGGTCATGAGATGAATGGATTTGTGCCTCAAAGAACTTCTGCTTATGTGGATCAAAATGATCTTCACTTTGGAGAAATGACCGTTAGAGAAACATTGGCCTTCTCAGCAAGAGTCCAAGGAGTTGGGCCACGTTATGGTTAGTCTACAATTCATTATTGAAAACATAAGCCGAAGAGTTAAGGTTTTGTTTGGATAAACAATTTATGTAGATATTGTTGACCCTATGCAGACTTGCTAGCAGAATTATTGAGAAAAGAAAAACTTGCAAATATCAAGCCTGATCCAGATATTGATGTGTACATGAAGGTAATTAAGAGGATCATCTATTTCTTTTCCATACAAATAACATAATGTTGTCCTTTTGATTCATAATGATCACAGGCTGTAGCAACTGAAGGCCAGAAGGCAAATTTGATAGCAGATTATGTCTTAAGGGTAAAACTAATTTATAGTTTCAAAAACCATATGTATTCTGTAGTCATTTTTATTATCTTTTTTGAAGTCTTTTCTCTCTTGTTTATTTGCTATACATTTGCAGATTTTGGGACTAGAGACTTGTGCTAATACTTTTGTAGGAAATGCAATGTTAAGAGGTATCTCTGGTGGACAAAGGAAACGTGTTACAACAGGTCAGGAAAATCTGATTTCAATCTTAACGTGCATCATGATTAATCACGTTAATAAATTGATTATTATGAATGTATAAATGTAGGGGAAATGTTGGTTGGACCAAATAAAGTTCTATTCATGGATGAAATATCTACTGGTTTGGATAGCTCAACAACTTATCAAATTGTGAATTCAATGAAACAATACGTCCACATTATGAACGGAACCACAGTTATCTCACTCCTGCAGCCACCACCAGAGACATATGATCTTTTTGACGACATTATTCTACTCTCTGATAGTCACATTATATACCAAGGTCCTCGGGAACATGTGCTTGAATTTTTCCAATCATTTGGTTTTAAATGCCCTAATAGGAAAGGAGTGGCAGATTTTTTGCAAGAAGTGAGTTTCATTGTGCCTTCTATCATTATTGCAAAAAGATTTTGTAGTTTATACTGTGTAAAAATTTTATTTATTTTTTCTACGAAAACTATTATGTTATAGGTGACATCAAGGAAAGATCAAGAGCAGTACTGGGAACACAAAGATCGGCCTTATAGGTTTGTCACATCGAAAGAGTTTTCGGAGGCATTTAAATCATTTCATGTTGGCATAAGACTCGGTGATGAACTTGGTACCGAATTTGACAAGTCTAAGAGCCACCCAGCTGCTTTGACAACTCAGAAATATGGAGTGGGAAAATTGGA
This sequence comes from Vicia faba, assembly GCA_948472305.1. Lineage (NCBI taxonomy): Eukaryota > Viridiplantae > Streptophyta > Magnoliopsida > Fabales > Fabaceae > Vicia > Vicia faba. The sequence continues at coordinate 893,420,247 of OX451740.1, forward strand.
ATTGTTGAAAGCTTGCTTATCAAGAGAATATTTACTTATGAAGCGCAATTCGTTCGCCTACATCTTCAAGCTTTGCCAAGTAAGTTTGGAAATTTTATGATGTAATGTGTTTTCCTAGGTCTTATCCACAATTTTGTCATAAGTTAAAAAACGCCTTAGTAGATTGAGGAGTGTTAAGTTTATAAACTATCTTTAGCCTCGATTTCCAAGCAACGGAACATTTTTGGTGTACTGTGTAACAATTTATGCTTACATTATCCAAATCCTTTGTTGATGTTTTCCCTTTACTTTAAGGTATTTATAATGGCAATGATTGCGATGACCATCTTTCTCCGGACTGAAATGCACAGAGATTCAGTGGCTCATGGAGGCATATATGTAGGTGCATTGTTTTACGCAGTTTGTTTGTTCATGTACAATGGATTTGCTGAAATTTCCATGGTAGTTTCAAGGCTTCCCGTTTTCTACAAGCAAAGGGGATACCTCTTTTTCCCTCCATGGACATATGCTATTCCTGGATGGATCGTAAAAATCCCGCAGAGTTTTGTGGAAGTGGCTGTTTGGATAATCCTCACCTACTATGTCATTGGTTTTGATCCAAACATTCAGAGGTAAGAGTGATCAAATATTGCGTTCTTAGATTGCGTTTTTGGTATCTTTTAACTTTTTATAACGGATTATTTTTCTAATAGCCAACTACCTAATGCAGATTTTTTAGGCAATACCTTGTTCTTGTACTAGTACACCAGATGGCTTCTGGATTATTCAAACTCCTTGCAGCAGTTGGGAGGGATATGACAGTGGCTCTAACATTTGGGTCATTTACTACTGCCATCCTTTTTTGTATGAGTGGTTTTATCCTATCAAAAGGTAAGATTGATATAAAACAAATAAACAATCGCGGTGTTTGTCTTATTTATGTTCTCCTCTCTTTTCTTTGCTTTATGCTCACAGACGGTATTAAGAAAGGGTGGATATGGGGTTTTTGGATATCACCTATAATGTACGGACAAAATGCAATGGTAAATAACGAGTTTCTTGGGGATACGTGGAAACATGTAAGTTATATTTACTATTTTATTTGTTCATTTTCTATGAATTCCTTATCATATAAATAATAGAACGTACCATCAAGGTCTAGTGCAAGTGGTTGGTGTCCAGTCCAACGGATTTTAGAGTTGTAAACTCCAATAATATAATGATGTCTTGTTACATTTTCCTACGAAAGGTTCTTCCTAACTCAACGGAGCCTCTAGGAGTTGAAGTTTTGAAATTTCGCGGATTCTTTACTGAGTCATACTGGTACTGGATATGTGTTGGTGCTTTGATCGGATATACATTACTTTTCAACTTCGGATATATCCTTTCTCTCACTTTCTTGAATCGTGAGTGTCTTCACCCTAAATGCATACTGAAAAAATGTTAAGACAAGCTCATGTATTAATTCTACAAAATTAATCATGCAGCATTTGGGAAGCATCAAACTGTTATACCAGAAGAATCTGAAAGCAGAAAAAGAACTAATGTATTGAAGTACATAAAGGATATTTTTTCAGAGCTCTCAATGAAAGGTAGTTTCATCGCATAACTAAATTCCATGTAATGTTTTCAATTCACATAACACCTTATGGATAACATTTGAGCTCTACATCACAGTGACAATAAATAGAAAATCCTCTCCAACTACTATATCCAATAGACAAGAAACAGTCGCCGAGACAAGTCTTAGTACAAAAAGAGGAATGGTTCTTCCGTTTGAACCACATTCAATCACCTTCGATGAAGTAACATATTCAGTAGACATGCCACAGGTAATGTAGAAGCCGAATAAATAGAGTTTAATTTTAATACATTGTCGGTGAAAAATATTTACATAGTCAAAAAGTCTTTTACACTGAGAATGGCAAAAGATCATATTGAACTTTCAAAGCATTAATGTGAAGAAAAGATTATCAAATACTTGAACTGAACTTGCAGGAAATGCGAAACCGAGGTGTTGTTGAGGATAAGTTGGTTCTTTTGAAGGGTGTAAGTGGAGCTTTCAGACCAGGAGTTCTGACGGCTCTGATGGGTGTGACTGGGGCTGGCAAAACTACTCTGATGGATGTGCTCGCTGGTAGAAAAACTGGTGGATATATAAGCGGTGACATCAGAATTTCTGGATATCCTAAGAAGCAAGAAACCTTTGCAAGAATTTCTGGATACTGTGAGCAAAGTGATATTCACTCTCCTCATGTTACTGTCCACGAATCTTTGCTCTATTCAGCGTGGCTCCGATTGTCGCCGGAGATCAATGCTGAATCCAGAAAGGTTAGTATTTAAATCACCGTAGATTTTTTTAGTAAATACTCAAGAAATTTTTAAGATTTTGCTAAGTTTAAAACTGATTAATGGTTGCAGAATTTTATTGAGCAAGTTATGGAACTTGTAGAACTAAAACCGCTGCGAAACGCATTAGTAGGACTTCCTGGTGTCAGTGGTCTCTCAACGGAGCAGCGCAAAAGGTTGACTATTGCGGCTGAGTTGGTTGCTAATCCTTCGATCATATTCATGGATGAGCCAACATCTGGGTTAGATGCAAGGGCTGCAGCTATCGTTATGAGAACAGTTAGGAACACAGTAGATACCGGAAGAACAGTTGTTTGTACCATCCACCAGCCTAGCATTGATATATTTGAATCTTTTGATGAGGTGAATTATTGAATCTTGTCTCAAGAAATAAAGAATTTTATGTTTGTTCCTCTTCCATTTCAATTTACAAGTCTCTAATAGTTTTATCATAATGAATGCAGCTTTTGCTACTGAAGCAAGGAGGGAAAGAGATATATGTGGGGCCACTTGGACATCATTCTTCCAATTTAATCAGTTACTTTGAGGTAAATAGAAAATATATATCCAATGAAAATTAAAGAATACTGATTTCATTTTTATGCTTCAAATCATTATCTTGTTAAAATTTCAAGATTATCATGCATACACTTTTGTGTTGAAGGGAATACAAGGGGTTAGCAAGATTAAAGACGGTTATAATCCAGCAACATGGATGTTGGAAGTTACATCTTTATCTAAACAAGTGGATTTGGAGATTGATTTTTCAGAGGTGTACAAAAACTCAGAATTATACAGGTATTTTCCACCTATATGAAACAAAATCAAACTATTGAACTAGTCACCGAATAAGAGTCTACTTTAACTGTTTCAGGAGAAACAAAGCACTTGTCAAAGAATTGAGTACTGCAGCTCCTGGTTCGACAGATCTTTATTTTCGTTCACAGTACTCCAGATCCTTTTTTATACAATGCATGGCTTGTTTATGGAAACAACATCGGTCTTATTGGTACAATCCTTTATACAATGCTATACGATTTCTGTACTCGACCGCTGTAGCTGTTTTGCTTGGAACCATGTTTTGGAACCTTGGCCCCAATATGTAAGATCAAATTGGAAATATTTTACAGCTTTAAACTCTTGTGTTTGTATATCTTGTTTTGAATCTAACATCAAGAGTTTGTATATCTTGTTTTGGATCTAACATTAAAATTCATATCAAATTATTGCAGCGATAAGGTTCAAGATCTTTTTAATGCCATGGGCTCCATGTATGTTGCTGTTCTCCTGCTTGGCATCAAGAATGCTAATGCAGTGCAGCCAGTGGTTGCCGTTGAAAGAACAGTGTTTTATAGAGAAAGAGCTGCCGGAATGTACTCCGCTTTCCCATATGCTTTTGCTCAGGCAAGCATCCCTTATTTTGAAAACTTTTCTTTTGTTTGACTTCTTGAATATCATCTTAAATGCGTCTAAATATTCTCTTGCATTGCAGGTTGTAATCGAGCTTCCATATGCTTTTGTACAAGCTGTGATTTATGGATTAATTGTTTATGCTATGATTGGTTTTGAGTGGTCTTTGGCTAAAGTTTTGTGGTACCTATTTTTTATGTATTTAACCTTCCTCTACTACACCTTCTTGGGTATGATGTCTGTGGCGGTGACCCCAAACAGCCACATTTCAAGTATACTTTCCTCTGCATTCTATTCTCTATGGAATCTCTTCTCAGGATTCTTAGTCCCAAGACCAGTAAGTTTTCAATTTCCTCAAATTCTTGGTGCATTTTAATTTCAAGTTTTTTTAAAGATAGATGTAGATAGCTAATTTACCTTCTTTTTTTTTTTTATGGCTTGGACTAACAGAAAATTCCAGTGTGGTGGAGATGGTACTATTGGGCAAATCCAGTGGCTTGGAGTTTGTATGGATTGTTGGTATCACAATATGGTGATATAAAAGAGAAGATTGACTCAAGTGATGGAGGAGTAACAACAGTGGAAGAATTTTTGAGCGATTACTTTGGTTTCAAGCATGATTTTCTAGGAGTTGTTGCTGTTGTTAGTGTTGCATTTCCAATAGCTTTTGCTTTGATCTTTACCATATCAATCAAAATGTTTAATTTCCAAAAGCGTTAAGAACATTGGTTTTTTGTATTCGAATTCCATCTAATGAATAAAAGATCCGACAACAATTATCGTATAGAAATTCCAATCATTATCTTCTCCCTTTATTTTGTACCTTGTCATTTGGTTTTCTAACAACTAGCATTATTATAACATTAATACTTAGTAGAAATTAGAAAGTAGAGATTATTTTGGATTCTTCTTAATAATCGAACCTGTTTCAAACATTTTCAACTACCAAACTATGAGGGTTACTGGCTTACATCACAAAAAACCAATAGAAATCCTTCTTCACAGTGGTAGCAGCCACATTTTGAACATTGAGTGATGCCATTTGGCCTTACTAATTAATGCATCTGCAATCTTCGAAGCTCTTGTTGACCACGTGTTTAATGCATTCCTATAGCCACTCCTTACAAGACCATGTACATTATTTACAAACAATATTGAAACTGTCAAAGATGAGTTTTTATTCCTCAACAAATATAAATGGCACTTTACCAATTCCTTTGTAGTATAAACCGAAGTCTTAGGAAAGGAATTAGTGATGTTCATATGCAGGGTGATGTAGCAGCTATTTAATTGGCCAGATATAAGTTACTTATAAAGTTTTCCGACAAGTTCAAGCCAAAGAAAAGTTTTTTCTCTTTAAGAGATTTCTAATAATGCCTTCAGACTTTCAATCTGATTCAACATTATCTAAGTATTTGTCATGCAAAGACCTCTAGCATTTTCTCTCACCAATCAAATTATAGCACAAGGCCATAAGGAGGTTTAAACAGCTATGTATCATTTAAAAGAACTATTAAGTCAAAATAATAATTTAAGGGATGATGATACAACCTGGCCAAAAATGGTTCAAAATTATGGTATATAAAACGCAGCTCCTAACAAACTTCCGTAAAAGTCGGAATGGAGTAACAAAATGAGAAATTACAATTCCTTAATTATCTAATGATTCTTCTTAGGATTCCTTTTTGTTCCACCCTCATAATCTTGCATCCACATGGGCTTCTTGGACTCCCTCTTCCTAAGTATTGGGCCTTCTTCCTCTATTGGGCCCTCCTCAACAGTGACATTTTCTTCAATTGGCCCACATTGCTCTAGTGTTGGGCTGCTATACGTTTGAGCCGTATCACTCCTCACCCCTTCAGAAATCACCTTGTCCTCAAGGTGGAAAGTGGAAAAATTGTGTTGGAATGCATCAAGGTCCTCCCATAAAGCCTCATCAGCAGGTAGACCTTGAACTAGAACTTGGTGACAAAGGTTACCATTAACCAAAATCGTGCGCTGATCCAACACTGCAGCAGGAGGTAGTTACATGGGTTGATTGTTGAAACTTGCAGTAGGTAAGTCACAAGGAGGAGGTGCTTCAGTACTACGAAAAGGTTTAAGGTTAGAAATGTGAAATACAAGATGTATGCGGCTGTCTGAAGGGAGCTGCAACGTATAAACAACCTGACCTATGCGTTCGACAATGGGATAGGGTCCATAATACCGTTTAGACAGCTTGTGGTGACGCTGCTGGCGCATCGTAGTCTGACGATAAGATCGTAGGCGAACCAAAACTAAGTCACCAACAACAAAAGTGAGATCACGCCGATGTGCATTAGTCTTTTGAGTCATGTGATTCTGAGCAGCAAGTAAGTTTTCCTTCAATGTACGAAGAAGTTCATCCCTACTAGTGAGTGCTTCGTCCAATGTCGGAGTGGAAGTTGAACCTCTAGTATTCCTCGGTATGGAAGGCGGGGTCCGGCCATATAGTGCTTGAAAAGGGGACATTTGAAGAGTACAGTGTCCAGAAAATTCGGTTTTTATTTACGGGGGTGGAGATGCAATTGTAACACTTGAGGCCAAGGAGGATGGAGAGTATTTGTCTGTGTACGAGTGTTATACTCCAATTTTTGCCCCTAAGATTCCTCTATCATCTCATATTAGCTCAATCATATCAAAATCACACTAGGATTTTGGTTCTTCTCCCTATCTTTAGGTTTGCCCATGAGGGATCACCAAGCAATTTGAATTGTATATTGTGATCATATATATTTTGTATTGATTAACTTTTAACTAACAAATACAATGAATTTTTGTTCTAATTGATGACATTATAGGTGAGGGCATAACACATTTCATCAGGTTGATTTATAGACTCATGAGTTTAGTTCCATGCCTTCTTCAACAAAGCTTCATTGAGATTCAAACTTAATCATTGGAGATGTTTTAAAGTAATATCATGACAAGGTCTATCATGATTCATCATGCTTCAATTTATCAAAGGAAGTAAAAAATGCAAGAATTGATTGAAGAATTTTGACCTAACTGGACAAGATCTTGATTCCTTAACCACAAGTGCATAACTCTCTCAATCTTTAATATTTGGAAGTGGTTATTGTTTCTATGGGTTATTATTATCATTCACAACAACTTCTATTCACATAGGAAAAGTTATTGGGCAAGGAAGATTGTCAAAATTGAAAGGGGTTTCCAAGTTATTTTGGTGATTTAGGAGCTAGGGTTTTGAACTTCTAAGAGCTATATCTTGCTTATCTTTTGATATTTTTGAGTGATTCCAAATATATGATTCTCTTTATAGAGTTATCAATTAATCACTTCAAGAGTTTCAAGAAATTTTGTGTGTAAGATGCCTAATGATGAAGAAAGATTACAAGTCCCCTAAATAGGCCATCAAATTCCCTTATATGACTTCAAAAGATCATAACTTGGTCAATTTTTATCTCCTTGAGCCCATTATTTTTCCACAATAATCTTAATAATGTGAACTTCAACTCTTCTTTTATGTGCAAGACTTGCAAATGGGTGGAAGATGTCTTAAGAATCCAAAAGATTATAGGTCACCTCATGAATTTTCACCAATTTCACAAGGCCATAACTTTTTCAATACTTTGTATTTTTGAGTGATTCAAGTTTCACAATTCTCTTTGGGAAGTATACTTAAAGCTAGCATCAATGATCAAAGCTCAATTACAGAGGAAGGCTTTGTTTGAACTCAAAACATTATAGGTCACTTTTGAAGAAAAACTTAGAATTTTTCGAAGTACAAAAAGTCAGCATCTTTTTCTCAACTTTGACTCATCACAACTCTTAGCTCAAGCATCCATTTGATCTTATTCTTGGCACATTACAAAGATGGTGACCTTATCTTTCAAATGCTTCAAGAATTATGCCCTAAGACCCTTTGAGCTATGAACACCAAGAATTCAAAGTTGGTACCTTGAAACTGAAGTTTTCTCCAAAGTCAGAATTTGAAATCCATATTGTTCCCTCTAAACACAAATTGTTCACGTGTTTTTGCTTATAATAATGTTTAGAAACTTTCCAAAAGCATTTAGCATCATAAAATGCAGGATTTGGATGAGTTTTGATGCTAAACAAGTCACACATTATTCATGCTTAAGATTCACGCGAATTCACTCAATTACTCTCTCATTCACACGCTTAAGCATTTCCTCATCATCTCCTATAAATAAGATGCATATTCCACATATTTTCACAAGCTTTTGATAGCCAATTGATCTCTGTTCAGATCCCACACAAACTCTGAATTTAATTTTCTGATTTCTTTCATTCTCACTCCAAAACACCGAAAGCTCCATTCAGTTAGCTCCATTGAACTTCTTTGAAGCTAACCATACTTTTACCTTCAAGAATTATGACCTATACTGATCTACAGAAATCCAGTTTCAGAACCACTTTTTGCTACTTCATTCAGGTAGATTTCTTAGTCAAATCCATCTAAATAAAAGACTAATCTACTCTCTTCATCCTTCTTATTCTCATGCTTTTTACAATTTGTGATTTCATTGAGATTTGAATAAGATATTCTAAAATTTCGTGCTCGCTATTATTTCTGTTTTTTCTCAATTCAGCCTTACTCGGTTTATATAAATTTGGCGCGAGTGTACCATTAGAATCGTCTTGAAGAGACGAATCTGATGGTACCGTTCTGGTCCTTTAATTTTACAGTTTGAGGAACCCCAATCTAGGGCGTCCGGAGGTTGAAGACGACCTACGTGACGTGCTTCAACCAATGAAGGCGTGACATGTAATTTTTTTGAATTCAATCCAATGTGTTTGTTTTATCATACGCGTGCTTTAAGAGCCATTGGATCTGATTACTTCCATTAATCAGACTCCACCCAACGCGCCAGAATTTTAGTTGTTTTTAAATATTAAAAGGTGATCAGGTGCAATTTTCAAAGTTGACCATGATATGCACAACGTGTCTGATCCTTTGGAGTTTGTAGCATCCATATCCTCTCCATCAGAATCTGAGTCCAACTTCTGATTCGTATTAGGTGTTCATATGCAGGGTAGGAATAAATGGCACTTTACCGATTCCTTTATAGTATAAACAGAAGCCTTAGGAAAGGAATTAGTGATGTTCATATGCAGGGTAGTAGCAGCTATTTAATTGGTCAAATATAAGTTACTTATAAAGTTTACTGACAAATTCAAGCTAAGGAAAAGTTTTTCCTCCTTAAGAGATTTCTAATAATGCCTTAAGACTTTCAATCTGATTCAACATTATCTAAGTATTTGTCATGCAAAGATCTCTAGCATTTCCTCTCACCAATCAAATTATAGCATAAGGCCATAAGGAAGTTTAAACAGCTATGTATCATTTAAAAGAAGTATTAAGTCAAAATAATACATCAAGTAAATTAAGGGATGATGATACAACCTGCACAATTTTAAATTATAGCATAAGGCCATAAGGAAGTTTATCCCCTTACAAATCGTAAAAATATTTATAAAAAAATTAATGTTAATAGAATAAAAATCAATAATGATAATTATATTAATTATATTATTATAATAAAATTAATATAATAAATATAATTAACCATTATATTTAAAATTCAATCAAACATAATAAAAACTAAAATAAAACTTCATGCAAATTAGAACAAAGTTCTTAAGTTCAAAATAATTAACATAAATTCTTTCATATAAATTAAAATAAATATTAAAAAATTTCAAATTTAAACATCCTATTCTTGTTCATCTTGTTCTTCTCCTTGCTCTTATTCTTCAAAAATTCTTCCATATTGTGATCGGTGGATCTGGAACTGACTGTTTAACGCTGGTTCGCGAAATGTCGCGGTAAGCAAGAGTCGCCACCGTCTTTTATTTTCTCCAATCGGAAAGGACAAAAGCACAGAAAAATTCCTTTAAAGAGATCGCTCTCGGTTCGGGAGGTAGGTTATAGAAAGGGAAGGTGTTAGCACCTTTTCTATCCATGGTTATCCATGGGCTCTTAGGTACTTGCTCAATGTGTTTTCAAAATGTTTGCTTGCTTTTCAATGTGAGTTTAAAAAATATTCTTTGAAAAGTTTCAGTTTAACTCGTACGTCAGAGTGTTTTGAAAAGTTTGTTTTGAAAGTTTTTGAAAGTGTTAGTGTGAAAAGTATTAGTTGTTTTGTTTTTGAAGAGAGCAAGTACCTACGAGAACCTACCTACCCTAAGGAATTCGTCTGTGTAAGAGTCCTTTAAAGTGGTGCCATCCCACCATTGAGAGGTAGGTAGCACCACCGTTGGAGGTGTTCGGGTCAATCCGGGTTTTAGGGACATGGTGATCACCGAAGCAATGGGAAGACACCTTAGAAGCTACCCTTATGCCATTGATCCTTTATTTTCCGAGGCAACCGTTTCGAGGCAATTGGATCATGTCATGGACATAAGGACTTACTAAAACGTCCTATACTCGACGACCACCTTTCGAAAGGCAATAGTGAGGCGTACCCTAGGGGTGGTGTGTGCGAATTGTGTGTCATTTTCAGTTTATTGTTTGTCTTGTCATGCATTGGTGATCTAACGATTCGATTTTATTTTTGGGCATTCATTCTTTCATGTTATTGTTTAACAGTTAAATGTGCGGGAATTTAAAGTGCGGAAAAGATAAAAGTCCTACGCTATTACAAAGGCGAGGGTCTACAACGCCAAATTAATCCAGACCCGTTTTAAAATAAATTGCAGAAAAGAAATGTCTAATAGTTATTACATGGCTTTGGTACAAGTACATTATTATTTACAAAAGAAATAAATGAAACGCGCGAAAAAAAGAAAATAATCAAATGCGAGGGCGTTGAACCCTTTAAAAGAATTAAAATAATTAAGTTATCTAAAATTAAAATTAAATGAAAAATGGTATTTTTGTGTTTTTTAGATTTAAAAGAAAAAAAAAAAAAGTTAATTAAAATTAAAATCCTAGTTCTAATGTCTTTTAAGTTTATTATGAAAATATTGACTTTTAACCTAATTTAATTCTAAATTAATTTATGTGCATTAAATAAATAAATAATATTATTATTAAAAAAAAAGAAAATAAAAAGTTATTAAACCTAAACTCTATTTTTTTGGATTTTAGTTATTAAAAGAATTAAAATCTAACCTAAAATGCAACCCTAGTTTAATTATGAAAAACACTAATACTATGGCAAAAAACAAGGAAAGTTAAAAGGAAAAAGTCATTAACCTAATTCTATGTTTTTGTTTTTGATTTTTATTAAAAGGAATTAAAGTTGAAAACTTAATTAAAACTAAACATTTTACATGTTATTATTTATACAAAAAAAAAACAATATTTAAAATAAAATAATTATTAAAATTTTTGACTTTTCTGATTTTTTTTGAATGTTTTTTTTATATTTTATAGTAAAAATAAACTAATTATGTTGAAACAATAAAATAAATAAAATAGCAAAAATAAAGGTAAGAAGAAAAATATAAAACATGCAAACCAGGGGGGGGGGGGGGGGGGTAACCCCAATTTGGAGGGTCCAGGCCTGGAATTTGGCCCATTAGACTTTGAAGTCCATTGACCTTTTGGCTTGTGTATCAGTGCATTGACTTTTGTTCATGGTGCACCTTGACTCTGAGCCCTTGGATGATCATCTGGGACACGTGTATGTCTTGAGGACGGAGGCATATGGTGTACCTGGAAGTTAGTAAAGCATAGAATTTTGTTTTGAAAAATAATGTGGAAATTGGCCAGACCTGGGACTTGAACCCAGGTCATGAGAGTCATACGTACGCTTCCTTGTCCACTGAGCCAGTTGTGTTTCAATTAACATATAATATAATAAAAATAATATAAAAGAAAAGTGGCACAACTCTTGGAACGCGCGCGAATTTTTAAACCTCCCAATCCCTGCATGCCACCACATCATCATCTTCGTTCTTCTTTTTTTTCTGAAACACAAAAAGCAATAAGCAACGGTTTTAACCCGTTGCTATAGAAGGCATGTTAGAAAATAGCGATTAGGATCCTGTTGGACATAAATTGTTCGCGAGGCATGTTTCTTGTTCGTTGGAGCACGCTGATTGCAATGGTAGTGAGTTTGGGTCCCAATTTTTCCTTGGGTGAGAAACCCCAATTCAAAAACTCTGAAAACCTAATTTTCAATCATGGTAAAATCCCATACACGATGCAAAAATCAAATTAAATGTAAAGGTTAGCTTTGAAACTTCATTGTGATCATGAATACATAAATAAAAGTGAAAGAAAATGCTTGGATTATGCTATGCGATTTGAGATTTTTTGCTTCACAGTTTCACTTGTAGATACCGTTTCAAGGAGTTTTGATTGATGTTAGGAAGTGGAATGCGTTCAGAAATGCCTCAGGATGCTATTGGTATATGAATCAAGGCTTGAAAAACTGTCCAGCACTGATTTCAGATTTGTGTTTTTGTCCAAAATTTTCAATCTCTCAATGCTTGTTTGGGCGCAGCTTATAATGTCTTAGGCCTAGGGTTTGACTCAGTGATGATCATGGAATGGAATTGGCTTGCTAACTCACCTTAATTCATGCTTGGGAAAGAATAAGTCCTAGGGTTTTCATCCTTAACCATTTTCCTCCTTTTTAGCCAAAACCTAGACCTAGTGTGCAAATGAACCCTAGCCTGATTTCTTGAGTTGGTTCATGATACATAGAAATTGTCCAAGTTCACATGACACTATTCCATTGGTTTTTAAATTTTATTTGAATTTTCAAAGATTAAAAATGAATTAAATCATCAAAAATTAAATAAAATAAAAAAATCAATATTTGGTCTTGAAATTAACCATGGGACACGTGTGTGGCATGACAAGGATGAACCAAGTGGAAAAAATGGGGCCCTTTTGTCAAAAATTGGATTTTCAATGATAGTTGACTTTTGCCATTTCACAAAAATTTCCCAACTTCTACAAGGCACAACTTGCTCAATTTTTAAGCTTTTCACATGTTCTTGGACATTTTGGAAAGGTCTTTGAGTCCTTTAACCAATGCCTTTGGTCCCATGTCATTTTGATTTACCAATCTCAAGTTATGGCCTTTGACTTAAAGTCCCTTTTTGTTGACTTTTGAAAATGACCTATAATGTTGAAATTGATAACTTTTTGTGAGAGCATTTCTTGGACTTGAAGTATGAAGATGAGTTGTAGGAAATGTCTTTATCTTCAAAATGAGCTTTGGATGGAATTTTTCTGATAATCCATGTGAAAGTTATGCCCTGGTCAATTTCAGTTGACTTTTTCAGCTGTCCAAATATAGCAACTTTTGCATCTTTGATGATTTCTGAGCCAAATTTTGAGAATCATGATCAAGCATTGATCAAATGATGTTTGTGGCTTCAAAATGATATTGACCAAAAATTTGAACTTTTGACTGTCAAATGACCATTTTGCCCCTACAGTTGACTGTAGTGCAATTTAGGGTTTTGACTGTACAATCTTGAGCTGAATGCCTTGAAACTTGATATGAGGATGCTTGACCATGTTTGTAAGCATATGAGACTTGATTGAGCCTTTGAAAACTTCCTTTTCTTGATCAACACACAAACCCTAGTTTTGACTGTATGGAGGCCTTTGCATTGTGCAATTCTTGGGGAATTTTGTAGCTTGGCTTGGCAGTTTATTGGAGAATATGGGAGGGCAAATTTTGGGGTACAACAGTTGCCCCTGTTCAATCTTCTTAGACCTGAGGATGGAGATTGGCTGACGTGCCTTTTGTAATCCGAGGGTAGAAGATGATTGGACACTAGAGTGCCCAGAAATTTGCGCTCACATGGTAGCAGTGTGGTGGGGGAATGGGCTTATAGATGCCATTTGGAGATTGATGGGTAGGATGATGGGCTTATAGATGCCATCTGGATGTTGATCGCGTAAGAGATTCCTTAGCGAGAACCTGCATACCTGCAAAAGAAAATGAGTATCTGACACGTCGCAGGAGCTGGGTCTGGATCTTCAAACGGTGATGAAGTTGTCTCTACTGACAGGTTGTTTCCAAGGACGAGTGGTCTTTAACGATGGGTGTCTATAGCGACTAGTGTCTATGACGAATGTCTATAACGACAAGTGTCTACACTGACGAGTGTCTATCACGACGAGTGTCTATCACGACGAGTGTCTATCACGACGAGTGTCTATTACGACGAGTGTCTATCACGACGAGTGTCTATCACGACGAGTGTCTATCACGACGAGTGTCTATCACGACGAGTGTCTATCACGACGAGTGTCTATCACGACGAGTGTCTATCACGACGAGTGTCTATCACGACGAGTGTCTATCACGACGAGTGTCTATCACGACGAGTGTCTATCACGACGAGTGTCTATCACGACGAGTGTCTATCACGACGAGTGTCTATCACGACGAGTGTCTATCACGACGAGTGTCTATCACGACGAGTGTCTATCACGACGAGTGTCTATCACGACGAGTGTCTATCACGACGAGTGTCTATCACGACGAGTGTCTATCACGACGAGTGTCTATCACGACGAGTGTCTATCACGACGAGTGTCTATCACGACGAGTGTCTATCACGACGAGTGTCTATCACGACGAGTGTCTATCACGACGAGTGTCTATCACGACGAGTGTCTATCACGACGAGTGTCTATCACGACGAGTGTCTATCACGACGAGTGTCTATCACGACGAGTGTCTATCACGACGAGTGTCTATCACGACGAGTGTCTATCACGACGAGTGTCTATAACGACGAGTTGTATCAGAGGAATCTTTAGGCATTGATTTAAACTGGATTTGTATTCTTTGACCGGATTTGTCTCTTATGACGGGATTTGTCTTTTCTGACGGTGTTTTGTCTATTTTGACATAGCTGATCATTCAACTGTATCCTTCCTGAAAGGTAAAGGTCAGTTATATGCAGTACGTGATATGAATCAAGCAACGGCATAAATGCAATTGTATGACATGATGCGTACATGCATGTGTCATGATGTACGGAAATATGATGTTTATGAATGTATGCTTTCGTCTAGGAAAATAAATCCTTGACGGGTGCCGGGAAGTCACTCCTGGGCTGGTGTTGGAGAATAAGCTTTTGCTTCCGCTGGGGATGATAAGACTTTACTGAGGACGGTCTTTTCCGTGGCTATTGGCTGAGGATAACCCAGTTATATCTTATTAAGGAAATAACTCTTTGAATAAAGCCGGACGACGCGTTCGTGTTCTGCGGGGAGTGAAAATATCTGGGTCGCATTCTTTAGCCGAACCTATGATGGACAGAGCAACCGGATCTTTTAGACAACTCCTTATTGCCCCAGTTTCAGTGGGAGGAGGCACTTGTGGGAGTACTTGACGAGTCTTCTGGTAGGCAGGTGCCGAGATGCTGGGACATACTCGTACGCTTTGATCCCTAACTTTTGCCTGGACCGCCTTTTCGGGTTTTCAGTCCACCGGGATACCCATTTTTGCCCAAGCCGCCTTTTCAGGTTTTCGACTTGCCGGGTGTACAGATTTTTTTCATTTCATCCCTTATTTTTACCTGAACCCTTTTGGTTCGCCGGGAATCCCTTATTTTTGCCTAGGTGTGTCAACCTAGCGGGTCTTTGATTTTGCGTAGTATTCTTTCGACTATGTCCATATTTCTCAGAATGTGGGGAGTTGCCCCTGTTGGAAATACTTTGTCATGCCCCAGATAATGGGCAATGCTCCTACTGTGCCTCTTGATTGGAGGTACTTCTGTTCACAAGATATTCATCGTGCGAATTTCCCTGCTGTTCAGACAAAAATTCATATGCAAACAAAGTTATTTTAAGAATGCAAAAGTCTATGTCTGTCTTGAATATTTTAAAAATGCATTTTGTTGTAATACAATACGGTGTCAACTCAAGATTTTACAGCAAACCTTCAGGAGTCAGGATACCTTCGTAACAGTATGCTTTCGAACTAACCCATGCTTCAGCTAGGACTTTTAAGGGTTATATCGTGGCCTGGTTCACGGTTTAAGAAACAAAGGATAAAGGCCCAAACTATTTGTACCCACCCGCTCTTTCGTGATGTTCTCCAACCCTAAACTCAGTTGATCATACGTTAGACCTTGTTTGAGTCTTTGCTCTGATTTTCCGGTGATGGTTCAAACATTGATGATTTATTCTGACTAGGCAGTCATTTTTGTTGAGGGTTTGTGAGACCTCTTTCTTGATTTTTGTTATCCCTTTCTTTTTTGCCTGAACTGTTTCCTTTTTGGAATTACAGTCAGCGGGATGCCCCAGTTTCGTAAGTCTCTTTTCATAGGTTTTGACTTCTTGGGCTTTTCGTTTATGACTGCCTGTCCTTATGATTGTTCGGAACCATCACTGTCTTTTGTTTTTGAAAAAACTCATTTGGTGCCATTCATTGTGCACTTGGATCAACTGAGAGAACTACCCTGCCCCAGGTTATGATTAAGGGTTTTGATTTTCGAAAATAAAACTCCTACTCCTTTGGCTCTGATGGGTTGGCGAGGGATTATCATCCTTATAACTCCAGTGTTTAGGGGTTGAAACAATGCCTGTACCTCATCAGCGGGGTCTGTTCAAAAGCATACTGTAAATCGTGGTATCGTTTTCGTCATCCTCCCTCAAGAGGCTTAGAATTATTAGTCGAACGTTGATCATCAGAAAAAAATATGAAAATAATTTGCACATAGTGAATATGAAATAATTACTTCAAAACAGACATGTGTAACGCATTAATGAAATAACCAAGTTTGACATGAAATAAAATGTTTGAACAATTGAAAGAAAATTACAACTTGAATATTTGAATGAACAAAAACTAATCCTAGCCATGTCTTGGCAAGGGAGCAGTGATCATATTGGGAGCCTCTGGAGAGTCGAGCTGGACTTCCTTTGCGTCAATCAGATCTTGAACCCTGTTTCTCAAAGTCCAACAGTCATCTGTAGCATGCCCCGGGCTGTCGGAATGATAGGCGTAGCGAGCATTGGGATTGTACCTCGAGGGTGTCCTGTTAGGATTCTTTGGAGGGTCCATGAGGGTTACCAACTTGGTTTCCAGCAATTGTGGCAATATTTGTGACAAGGTCATGCCGAGGGGAGTAAATTGCCTCTTAGGTCTCTCTTCCCTTTGTTGATGGTGACGCTGAGGAGCACCGGCCGGTTTTGCGATAGCTAATGCGTTGACAGCACTAGATTCCCTCCTGGATGGTTTCTTTTCAGTGTTCGAGGAGTCACCATTCTGTATTTTCCCTGACTTGATGTCCGCTTCGATTCTTTCTCCGGTCAAGATTAGATCTGTAAACCCAGCAGCAGAATTCCCAATCAAGTGGTTGAAGAATGGACCAGACAGGGTCCCCAAGAACGTGTCTACCAACTCCCGATCAGTCAACGGTGGCTGCACTCTGCCAGCTAGGTCTCTCCACCTCTGAGCGTACTCTTTAAAACCTTCACTTGCACCTAACGACATACCCTGAAGTTGGGTACGTGTGGGGGCAAGGTCGGCATTATATTGATACAGCTTGTAAAAAGCAGTGGCCAGATCCTCCCAGTTACGAATGCTGATTCCATCCAGCTGATAGAACCAATCGAGGTGAGTCCCTGAAAGACTCTCCTGGAAGAAATGGATCCAAAGGTTCTTGTCTGCTGTGTAAGGCTGGATCTTCCTTACATAAGAACGGAGGTGCATCTTGGGACAGGAAGCCCCGTCATACTTCACAAAGGCAGGTGCCTTGAACTTGTGTGGAATCACCACCCCAGTAGATAACCCCAAGTCTCCGAAATCCAGTCCAGGCACTTGCTGAACCTCCATAGCCTTTAATCTGTCTTCCAGCTGTTTGTACCGGTCTTCAGCAGGAGGGTACTGTTCGTCGTTGAAGTCTGTTTCAGTGTCAGAGCCCACGGGAGTAGGGACCTCCCTTTCTTGGTGACTACCTTCCGTCACAGATGGAGGAGTCCTTTCAGCTTCAACCAAAGTGTTCCCGAGTCTGCGCCCAGTGTTAAATAGCACAGTCCTCCTCTTCTTCTTAGTCTTCTTCAGCAGCATGGTCTTCAACTCTTGTTGACCCTGAGCCAAGCCCTTGATCAGCTCCTGAAATTGGGCGTTCTGCGCCTGAAATTGGGCGTTCTGCGCCTGAAGAGCCTTGATAGATGCCTCGGTTGATGATTCAGGGTTCATAGTGCTGAAATAAACAGCGAAGAACAGTAAGCAACCTGTCAAGGGGATACCTGTAATGCAACGAGATGTATGACATGCATGCAATGATTTCAAGAATCTCGTGGGGTAAACAAGAAAATAGTTAGCATTGGAAACTGGTGGCTTGATTGAAGGTACTTCATATTGTTGAGAGTCCTTCTCCAAGGGTCAAAAGCTCACCATATCAAGTGGGTCATAGCCCCTGACAACCTGGTCTAGAGGAAAATAAATCCTCTTTGCCCCTTGCTGGGACAGTTGATTCGTCCTGACCTGCATCACAAGCCCTTGAGATCCTTGAAATGGGTTAGGATGTATGCAATGGTATGATGTCATGGTATGCATGGGGTGATGTCAGTAACCCTATTATGAGTCCTAATTAAGGACTGAAACAAACCTGCAAGAAACAAGTGTTAGATCACAAGCATGCAGATAGTCAAGTACTAAGGCACACAAGTCACACAAGAGAGAGCCCTTAGGTTTAGGCCAGCATGGGGTCTGGGTAGTACCCTCTTGAAGTTGGTGAGTTCAACCTGTCCTAATCAAAGTAACCGGGTTCTAAGGTTCCCAATATCACGGGATTGCTTTCATTGTTCATCGTTTCGATTTAGCCACTGAACTGGCGACCGAAATATTCCAGGAAAGCAACCCTCAATTGAGTGTAGTATCGAGTATCAACCAACCTCGGACTGCACCAAAGTCAGTTATCTCACTACCCTAAAGAGGCCAAGATGGTTCAATTAAGGTTCCTAAGGTCTGTTGATGCTTCATGACACCACATGGAGGCCCCGTACTCTCCTTGACTGACTCAAGGGTTACCGGTACACACCAAAGTGCCACATCAATGTAGCAGACTGTTTCAACCATGTCGGTATACCCCGCACAGTTCCCTCACAGCCTTGTTGCTACTTTCTAAAAGGGTATCCCCCAGATCCGGGTTAGGATCTATAGAACTCCCAAGACAGTCCCACAATTTTAAAGCACACAAGGAAAACAATTGAAAACACAGTGATCTTAATCCTAAGGTACACCCCACTTTAAGTTTTATTCCCCAGCAGAGTCGCCAGTTCTGTGATCGGTGGATCTGGAACTGACTGTTTAACGCTGGTTCGCGAAATGTCGCGGTAAGCAAGAGTCGCCACCGTCTTTTATTTTCTCCAATCGGAAAGGACAAAAGCACAGAAAAATTCCTTTAAAGAGATCGCTCTCGGTTCGGGAGGTAGGTTATAGAAAGGGAAGGTGTTAGCACCTTTTCTATCCATGGTTATCCATGGGCTCTTAGGTACTTGCTCAATGTGTTTTCAAAATGTTTGCTTGCTTTTCAATGTGAGTTTAAAAAATATTCTTTGAAAAGTTTCAGTTTAACTCGTACGTCAGAGTGTTTTGAAAAGTTTGTTTTGAAAGTTTTTGAAAGTGTTAGTGTGAAAAGTATTAGTTGTTTTGTTTTTGAAGAGAGCAAGTACCTACGAGAACCTACCTACCCTAAGGAATTCGTCTGTGTAAGAGTCCTTTAAAGTGGTGCCATCCCACCATTGAGAGGTAGGTAGCACCACCGTTGGAGGTGTTCGGGTCAATCCGGGTTTTAGGGACATGGTGATCACCGAAGCAATGGGAAGACACCTTAGAAGCTACCCTTATGCCATTGATCCTTTATTTTCCGAGGCAACCGTTTCGAGGCAATTGGATCATGTCATGGACATAAGGACTTACTAAAACGTCCTATACTCGACGACCACCTTTCGAAAGGCAACAGTGAGGCGTACCCTAGGGGTGGTGTGTGCGAATTGTGTGTCATTTTCAGTTTATTGTTTGTCTTGTCATGCATTGGTGATCTAACGATTCGATTTTATTTTTGGGCATTCATTCTTTCATGTTATTGTTTAACAGTTAAATGTGCGGGAATTTAAAGTGCGGAAAAGATAAAAGTCCTACGCTATTACAAAGGCGAGGGTCTACAACGCCAAATTAATCCAGACCCGTTTTAAAATAAATTGCAGAAAAGAAATGTCTAATAGTTATTACATGGCTTTGGTACAAGTACATTATTATTTACAAAAGAAATAAATGAAACGCGCGAAAAAAAGAAAATAATCAAATGCGAGGGCGTTGAACCCTTTAAAAGAATTAAAATAATTAAGTTATCTAAAATTAAAATTAAATGAAAAATGGTATTTTTGTGTTTTTTAGATTTAAAAGAAAAAAAAAAAAAGTTAATTAAAATTAAAATCCTAGTTCTAATGTCTTTTAAGTTTATTATGAAAATATTGACTTTTAACCTAATTTAATTCTAAATTAATTTATGTGCATTAAATAAATAAATAATATTATTATTAAAAAAAAAGAAAATAAAAAGTTATTAAACCTAAACTCTATTTTTTTGGATTTTAGTTATTAAAAGAATTAAAATCTAACCTAAAATGCAACCCTAGTTTAATTATGAAAAACACTAATACTATGGCAAAAAACAAGGAAAGTTAAAAGGAAAAAGTCATTAACCTAATTCTATGTTTTTGTTTTTGATTTTTATTAAAAGGAATTAAAGTTGAAAACTTAATTAAAACTAAACATTTTACATGTTATTATTTATACAAAAAAAAAACAATATTTAAAATAAAATAATTATTAAAATTTTTGACTTTTCTGATTTTTTTTGAATGTTTTTTTATATTTTATAGTAAAAATAAACTAATTATGTTGAAACAATAAAATAAATAAAATAGCAAAAATAAAGGTAAGAAGAAAAATATAAAACATGCAAACCAGGGGGGGGGGGGGGGTAACCCCAATTTGGAGGGTCCAGGCCTGGAATTTGGCCCATTAGACTTTGAAGTCCATTGACCTTTTGGCTTGTGTATCAGTGCATTGACTTTTGTTCATGGTGCACCTTGACTCTGAGCCCTTGGATGATCATCTGGGACACGTGTATGTCTTGAGGACGGAGGCATATGGTGTACCTGGAAGTTAGTAAAGCATAGAATTTTGTTTTGAAAAATAATGTGGAAATTGGCCAGACCTGGGACTTGAACCCAGGTCATGAGAGTCATACGTACGCTTCCTTGTCCACTGAGCCAGTTGTGTTTCAATTAACATATAATATAATAAAAATAATATAAAAGAAAAGTGGCACAACTCTTGGAACGCGCGCGAATTTTTAAACCTCCCAATCCCTGCATGCCACCACATCATCATCTTCGTTCTTCTTTTTTTTCTGAAACACAAAAAGCAATAAGCAACGGTTTTAACCCGTTGCTATAGAAGGCATGTTAGAAAATAGCGATTAGGATCCTGTTGGACATAAATTGTTCGCGAGGCATGTTTCTTGTTCGTTGGAGCACGCTGATTGCAATGGTAGTGAGTTTGGGTCCCAATTTTTCCTTGGGTGAGAAACCCCAATTCAAAAACTCTGAAAACCTAATTTTCAATCATGGTAAAATCCCATACACGATGCAAAAATCAAATTAAATGTAAAGGTTAGCTTTGAAACTTCATTGTGATCATGAATACATAAATAAAAGTGAAAGAAAATGCTTGGATTATGCTATGCGATTTGAGATTTTTTGCTTCACAGTTTCACTTGTAGATACCGTTTCAAGGAGTTTTGATTGATGTTAGGAAGTGGAATGCGTTCAGAAATGCCTCAGGATGCTATTGGTATATGAATCAAGGCTTGAAAAACTGTCCAGCACTGATTTCAGATTTGTGTTTTTGTCCAAAATTTTCAATCTCTCAATGCTTGTTTGGGCGCAGCTTATAATGTCTTAGGCCTAGGGTTTGACTCAGTGATGATCATGGAATGGAATTGGCTTGCTAACTCACCTTAATTCATGCTTGGGAAAGAATAAGTCCTAGGGTTTTCATCCTTAACCATTTTCCTCCTTTTTAGCCAAAACCTAGACCTAGTGTGCAAATGAACCCTAGCCTGATTTCTTGAGTTGGTTCATGATACATAGAAATTGTCCAAGTTCACATGACACTATTCCATTGGTTTTTAAATTTTATTTGAATTTTCAAAGATTAAAAATGAATTAAATCATCAAAAATTAAATAAAATAAAAAAATCAATATTTGGTCTTGAAATTAACCATGGGACACGTGTGTGGCATGACAAGGATGAACCAAGTGGAAAAAATGGGGCCCTTTTGTCAAAAATTGGATTTTCAATGATAGTTGACTTTTGCCATTTCACAAAAATTTCCCAACTTCTACAAGGCACAACTTGCTCAATTTTTAAGCTTTTCACATGTTCTTGGACATTTTGGAAAGGTCTTTGAGTCCTTTAACCAATGCCTTTGGTCCCATGTCATTTTGATTTACCAATCTCAAGTTATGGCCTTTGACTTAAAGTCCCTTTTTGTTGACTTTTGAAAATGACCTATAATGTTGAAATTGATAACTTTTTGTGAGAGCATTTCTTGGACTTGAAGTATGAAGATGAGTTGTAGGAAATGTCTTTCTCTTCAAAATGAGCTTTGGATGGAATTTTTCTGATAATCCATGTGAAAGTTATGCCCTGGTCAATTTCAGTTGACTTTTTCAGCTGTCCAAATATAGCAACTTTTGCATCTTTGATGATTTCTGAGCCAAATTTTGAGAATCATGATCAAGCATTGATCAAATGATGTTTGTGGCTTCAAAATGATATTGACCAAAAATTTGAACTTTTGACTGTCAAATGACCATTTTGCCCCTACAGTTGACTGTAGTGCAATTTAGGGTTTTGACTGTACAATCTTGAGCTGAATGCCTTGAAACTTGATATGAGGATGCTTGACCATGTTTGTAAGCATATGAGACTTGATTGAGCCTTTGAAAACTTCCTTTTCTTGATCAACACACAAACCCTAGTTTTGACTGTATGGAGGCCTTTGCATTGTGCAATTCTTGGGGAATTTTGTAGCTTGGCTTGGCAGTTTATTGGAGAATATGGGAGGGCAAATTTTGGGGTACAACACATATCCACTAGTTTCTCCAAATCCACCACCAAAATTTTGTGAAACAAAAAATTGATCAAATCTTTGGACCGGTTCATTTACAATCCGCATTGCTTCTTGATACTCTTGTGTTTGCCTCCTTATTTCTTCTCGCGACTTTGTTTTCCTTCTCTGCATTTCTTGTTGCATATCTAATTGTTTTTTCTTCATCTCTTCAATTTCTGCATTTCTTGCTGCTACGTGGAGTGTTGCCTCAGTATTCACCAAGTTTCTCACAGTTTCATGCATTTCGACGATTAATATAGGTGGTGTTGATGTTCCTTCTCCATAAGCAAGTCTCATTCTAAAACTCCTATCACATCGCTTGATAGTTTTAGCGTATCCTCCAGCACCATACACTCTCCCATTTTTCTTCTTTTCACCTGAAACATCATACCATGTCCGAAAATCCAACACATGATCAACAGGATATCCCGGTGGTGGTTCAAGTTCAGGATGCTCTGACAACTATAGGGTAAGTTGTCTATCAAACTCCTCCTACAAAAAAAATTAAATGTTATAATAATTCAAATAAGCTAGGTCCATACAAAAGAAATAAATAAAATGTTTTTAATATAAGAAAAACTTACTTGAGTGTTTCTTGCACGCTCGTCAACAAACTCTCCATTTAACTTGAGATGAGTCTCTAGATGAAGCTCATTAAGAAGCGGAGTTCTACCCAAATCTCCACACTAATTAAATAAGTAAAAAAATAATTAGTTACATGTAATATAAAATCTAAATGATAAATTAATTAAAAAACAAATAAATTTACGTACCATCCTTCGTACAAATTCAACAACACTAATGCTACCCGCTGGATAGTTGCAGCCACCAGCTTCAGATGCTCTATTTTTCTTTTCCTTTTCAAATATTTTTTTAAATTTTTCAGAACTCCAATGGGAAATAAGATCTTGAAATATTTCTACTCCTATCTAACATGGACATTGCTTTTTTCCCATTTAATTCTAACATTCCTCATGTTGTCAGAAAATCGGGCACTACATTTTGAGTGAAAATTTTCTTCAATTTGGACGTCATCTCTAACATCCCAACAACACTTCTCCTACATTGTTGTATGAATTCAAAATTAAGTTATAAAGATATATCTCAAAAAATACAAAAGAAAAATATAAAGGAAAAATATACCTTAAATGCATTAAACCAATCTTTTATGTCATCTTCAAGTACAGCTCCATAACTCGGCCAAAATTTTGTATACTTATCTTTAATAATGCATGTTATGATCGATATTGCCTTATGGGGCAGATCATAAACACCAAAATCTTGAGTTAGAATTGATTAAATAAAACTCAAATTTAAAATAATATAAAACATATATAAACACTTATGATCCAGAGTCGGGCCAAATGACAAGTCTGTCATGATAATATCTAACTTTTTGCGGCTTATTTCTACTCAAGAAGTGCTCCCTCCTTGTTTTCTCCTCAGTAGCACTTGTATCTTCTTGAGCATTGGTTTCTCCAGTAGAACTATTGGTATCTCCAGGAGCACTAGAATCTCCGGGATAACTGGTATCTTCATGATCGTCCTCATAAGGCATGGGTCGGGGCATGCTAGATCCACCTAGATCCATATGAATGGGTCCACTTGACTGCATGGAAGGCATGGGAAAATATATATTGGGTCCAGTAGGAAAATATGGTGCATATCCAGTAGGACTAATAAAAGTTGTCGGGGATATGGGCGGGAATGGTGTGCATCCAGGAGGTGTGGATAGTAATCCAGTGAAAGATACAGACATAGGTGGAGTAGTATGCATAGGAGGTGGAGTAAGATACATAAGAGGTGGAGTAGGATACATAGGAGGTGGAGTAAGATGCATAGGAGGTGGGGTAGAATGTGGAGGATGATTTTCCACTTGACTCGATTGTGTCATAGGAATAAACAAATTTGAATCAAGCATCTGCTCTATAATGTACCTGCTGCGGCGAGGATTTTATTGGGTGGCATTTTTTCTATTTGAAAGAAAAATATTAAACAACTAATGTTATATAAAAGATAATATTACATAAGATAATATATATTTGAAAGATAATATTACACAAGATTAATTTGAAAGATAATATTACACAAGAGTTATTACATAATACATATTCAAAGAATTCATCATCATAATCTTCATTGTCTTCATCAGATCTGAAGTTATTGTCTTCAGACTGTCCTAGCTCTTCACGCTCTTCTTCCACAGGATTTGTTGACAACAAGATAGTTACGCCAACTTGTTGACCCTCAACTTCAGTATCACACAAACTTATAATCTCCTCAGTTTCAATTACCTCATTAACAGGTGAAATCTCATCATCTTAGTATGCAACATCTTCCATTACTTCGTCAGTATCAATGTGACCCTTGTATTGGATTTGATTACAACACACCATCCTCGTTTGCAGGGGGGTAATTGAAGGATAAGATACATAATAAAATTTCCTGACATTGTGTTCCATTCTTAAAGGGTCATACTTTTTGTACTTTCTATCTATTCGAACCTCAATGGTGTTATATTTTTTATCAATTTTTGTTCCTCTATAAGATGGATCATACCAATCACAATAAAACAATATAAATTTATTTTCCGAGTCCATATAATTATAGATCAACTCGTAAATATGTGTGGTAACCCCATAGAAGTCGTCCTCACCACCCTCTGTATTTCCTTTTATGACTACACCACTGTTTATAGTTTTCTTCCCTTCACTCCAAATCTCAGTGTGAAATTTATAACCGTTTACAAAGTATGTGTGCCATTCATTCACACACTAACGAGGGCCTTCATACAAACTTATCAAATGTATTATTTTAGGATTTGGTGCAATAATACGTGATAATTGTTGCTTGAACCATGCTGGAAAATAGGCATGTGTGTAACCAGTCGATGGTTGTTCACCTGTGCTTTGATAATAGTAGGTACTAAATGTCCTATTTCGAAAAAAATATAGGTTACTGAAGGTTACAAGTCTTAACCAATAAAACTTATATACTTAATTAAATATACCTACTCAAGATATGGTTTAACTTCAATGTAGTTAATCAACACATGAACATGGGCAAATTGCATTTCTTTTTGAGAAAGACAATGCTCACTCGTCTTCCCTGAGGGACGGCCTGGAAGACCAAAAACCGATAAGGTGAATTGACTTCTTTCACAGAAGTGAACTTCGTTCCTTGTGATTCTTGGAGTCAACATCATGTGATTGAAATAGTGAGAGCAAAAATGTGATGTTTCACGATGTAAATAATATGCACAAACTGATCCCTCAACTCTTGCCTTATTTTTACCGATCGCTTTGAATCACCCATGAATCATTCAAATGGATACATCCATCTATATTGAACAGGTCCACCTAGGAAAGCTTCATAAGTAAGATGCACAAGGAGATGCTCCATAGAATCAAAGAAACCTGGCAGAAAGATTTGCTCCAACTTACAGAGAATGACAATAATATTTTGATCCAGTTTAATGATGTCATCTACTCTTAAAGTTGACGCACAAATGTCTCTAAAAAATTGAATAATCTCAGTTAGTGGATTAAGCACATTGTTGGGAAGTAAATTGAATGCAATTGGAAGCAATCGTTCCATGAAAATATGACAATCGTAACTTTTCATTTCATGCATCTTCCCTATTGAGGCGTCAGCACATCTTGCCAAGTTAGAAGAATAACCATCAGGCATCCTCAAATCATTTAACCACCGACAGACTGATTTTTCTTCTTTGGGATTAAGAGTGTAACAAGCCTTGGGTTTTAATAATTTTCCATTTGGTCGAGGTTTCAACTCCAATTCTTTTCGTTTACACAAATGTTCCATGTCTTTTCTAGCCTTCTCATTATTTTCCGTCTTCTCATTATCCATCACTATGTTAAATACATTATCAACAAAATTCTTCTTGATATGCATAACATCAAGATTATGTCGCAACAAATTATCCTTCTAATATGGGAGGTCCCAAAAAATACTTCCTTTTGTCCAATTGTGAGAATCCCCATATCCTTGAATTCCGCGTGCTTCACCATTATATGTGAATTTTGGTAGGTCACAAACACTATTCCATACTTCAGTTGATAACAATCGAGGGGGAGGTAGATCTGTTACTTTTTTTCCTTTTCTAAAAGAATTCTTATTTCTTCTAAATTCATGGTTTACAGGTAAGAACTTAAGGTGACAGTCAAACTACGAACTTTTCCCACCCTTATCCAAAGTAAACGCTTTTGTTGATCCATGCAATGAGGACATCCCATTTTTTCATGCGTACCCCATCCAGACAATATGCCATATGCAAGAAAGTCGTTAATTGTCCATATCAAAGTAGCTCGCATATTAAAGTTTTGTTTACGAGACACATCATCAGTCCACTTTCCCACCCATAACCTCTTGAGATCATCAATTAAAGGTTTCAAATAAACATTTATTCCTTCCTTTGGACTCGACGGTCCTGGAATGATGCATGTCAGAAACATGTAAGGTTTCGTCATACACATCTCAGGAGGGAGATTGTACGGGGGTAACAATAACTGGCCAACAAGAATATGCATTTGCATACAAATTATAAAGAGTGAAACCATCCGAGCATAATCCAAGTCTGACATTCCTCGGCTCAGTTGCAAATTCAGGATGAACTCTATCAAAGTGTTTACATGCCTCACCATCAAATGGATGTCGCGCATGCATGAACTAATTTTGTTTGTATGGTGCCATGTCATTTGGATTGCATTGTGCATTGATGCAAACATTCTTTGTAACCTAGATATTATTGGCATATAGAATATGGTCTTCACTGTAACTCATTTTTGCTTTCGATCAGATCCTTTACTGCAAATTAAATATCTCAAACTATTGCAAAACTTACATTCCTCCAATTCTCCGTCATTTGTACCAAACTCGTTGTCATAAAACAACATGCAACCTCCAATGCAACAGTCAATCTTTTTTACTTCTAGTCCCAACTTCGACACCATCCTTTTTGCATCATAATAAATTGTAGGCATGTTTTCTTTCACAGGAGTTACATCCAACATCATTCTCGCAAAGAATTTCAAACATTGATCAGGAACATTCCAGTTTGACTTTGCATCCAAAAGCCTCACACACATTGATAGCCTAGAGTCAGAAGACCCCTCAAACAATTATATATTTATTTTTCAACAACTGATAAAACTTTTGCGCTTTCTCATTCGGGAGCTCTTCCGCGTCAAAGTCTTGAAGTTCATCATAAGTCACATTCACCCCTAACGCGTCACTGACCATATCCTTGATTAGATTAAATTGTTCCTAACATTTCATATTTGATGGACTCCTTGGATCATCTCTATTTATATCTGCTCCAATACATGTTTGACTGCTAGAAGCTTCTCTATTCATCTCTGACATTTTGTCCCCATTAGATGTCCAAACCCAATAATTTTGCCTAAAATCCACTATCTTTGAATGACGTTTCACTTCACTAGGGTCACTAATAATATTTCTGCAACCACACTTTAAACATTGACACCTTACCCCTCCTTCACTTTGATAACATTCTTGACCAAACGCATACGAGATAAATTCGACAACTCCTTTTTTAAAATGCAGTTTAAGCCCACGTCTTCCAGGAAATATTCTATCATACATTCAACTACGATAAAATTGATAATATTTCATACTGCACATGTACAATATTGATCATGTTTAATTTTATTAAATAAAATGAGGATTGATCTATTGACAAATTTTTAAATTTTTGTCGATAACATCGTAAAACTAGTTATAGATTTCATAATATTCAATACAATATATTTACTCTAATAAAACATTTATTCATACAATATATCTACCTATTTATTCTAATTAAACATACTTTTTAAATATATTTTTAATCTTGAAAATATAATTTTTAGAGATATCTTTTTTAAATTAGTATATAAATATATTTACCATATTATACCTTCTAAAAAAATAGTTTTTTCCTCTAAAAAGCTACATCTTCATTATATATATATATATATATATATATATATATATATATATATATATATATATATATATATATATATATATATATATATATATATATATATATATATATATATATATATATATATATATATATATATATATATATATATATATATATATATATATATATATATATTGTTTTAAAACTTATTAACCATACTTTTAGAGTTATTATTTTATTAAAGAGTACATAAATATATTTACCATATTATATCTTTTAAAAAATACTTTCTTTCTTCTTAAAAGCTATATTTACTTATTATTTTCTAAATAAATATTATAATATTTACTAACACACATAAATATACTAAAACATAAACCTATTTTTAATACTAAACATAAATTATATTATTTATAATAAGTAACTTATTTTTAATAGTAAATATATTATACTAAAAGAGTATATAAATATATTTATGATATTATAACTTTAAAAAAATACTTTCTTTCTCCCAATTAATATACTTTCTCAAAATAACAATACAATATATTAATAAAATTATTTTTTTAAAAAAACATTATTTTTTTATTATACGGTTTTTTTAAAAAAAATAATAATGTTTCAACAATTCTATTTTTAAAAAAATAACATTGTTTAGGATATAATATTTTTAATAATACTGTTTTTAATATAAATTTTTTTAAATAATATATTTTTTAATAATATTTATTTTAATAATACTATTTTTTTAAATAATAATTTTATAATATTTTAATTCTATTTTTTCTTTAAAAATAACTAATATTTTAATTAAGTTTTTTTTAAATATATATATATATATATATATATATATATATATATATATATATATATATATATATATATATATATATATATATATATATATATATATATATATATATATATATATATATATATATATATATATATATATATATATATATATATATATATATATATATATATATATATATATATATATATATATATATATATATATATATATATATATATATATATATATATATATATATATATATATTTTTAATGTATTTACCATAGATTTATAAAACTGTTTTTTAAATAAACATTTTAAAAAAAATCGTATTAAAACACATACTATTTTTAAACTATATGTTTAAATTATTTTTTAACTACTATTTTTAAACTGTTTTATAATACTATTTTTTTTAAATTATAATACTTCACAAAAATATTTTTTAACACAAGGTTTTACTATGTTATTTATTCTATTTTTTTATAAATAAATTATAAAAACTATCATATTATTTTCTAAATATTTTTAAACTGTTAATAAATAATATTTTACAAAAATATTTTACAACAATTATATCACAACAATCCATTTCAATAAATAAACAGAACATAATTTTTTTTAGACGTACCTTGAAGATGAACACTTTAAGTTTGAGTTTCTTAGTAGCTATAGATGATAACAATAAAACCTGAAATTAAAAATAGAAAATTAGAATCATTAATAAATATGTTATATAAACAAAATAATATAAATTACATAAAAACAAATATAAAAAAAAAGTTTACCTTAAAAAGATGAAATTTTAGATGAAGATTTAAATATGAAGATGAAGTATTGATAGTTTTCTCGAGAGAGAAGAAGAATGTGTTTGACAAGAAGAGGGTGGTGTATAAAACGAATGAGATATATAAAGAAATTGGCGAGGGGTACTCGTGGCAAATCCAGCGGTTATTAATTGTCAGGGATTGCCCCTCGCAAACTGCAATTTCCTTTCCCAACGCAGACTGCACGCCTGCACACGAAGTAGTGACTTGACTATACAACAGAACAAAATGCGAGGGAGTGCACCACACAATAATAATATTCTTATTTGGCTAGAGGTTGCCCCTTGCAAATTACAAAAGATTCTCTAACAGCCTAGACAATAGTGGCATTTTTTAAGGGGTTACTCCATGCAATTACTACAATCTAATTTTGTGATGTTATCCCCCCCTTGCTAAGTGTAAAGCGGGTAAAATTTTTAAAATTCAAAAGTTCCTCCTTAAATATTTCGACGGGCATCCCCACGCCTTATTTTTTATTTATTTGTTTTCTGATTTGTAGTTTGCGAGGGGTATATCCCCAAACAACGTTTGAATTTAATGAGGGGTATAACACCTAACAATTACCCTTGGCTAATATCACTTTTTCTTGTAGTATTTTGACATAATGCAATAAATCTAATGGGCAAGTACACACATGAACTTCTATGAAGCTTTCCGGAAAGCACGTGAGTGAGGATAAAGCATGTTAAAAAAAACTTGTGTTTGTTTATCGGGTCAATCAGTAATCTTGAAAGAAATCTATAGCATTAAAAATGATATCAGAGAAGACCTCTCCCAATACGATGCGGTTTAGAGACGAATCAAGCAGAAGTTGGTGGACATATAACACCTGAGGCAAACAAGGACTGGGAGTGTTCGTCGGTGCACCAGATATGACAATGAGTGGCTCTTGGTAACTTTTAGGTGAAATCAGATTCACATTAAAATGAAAGGATCCTGAGGCTGTGCGAGTATGAGACTGCATAATTGAAGAAAGACTTATAAGGATTTATTGCTATTATTTATACCAATAATATGTATCTTCTTTCCGGTAGTATAATAAATAAGAATTCCAGAATTAATTTTTTTTTTGAATTGTATGAAAAAAGGCTAATATTTTTTTATCATATTAAATAATAATATTATACTCATGTAAATGTATATGTTTTTAACTAATTTATTTTGAGATTAATTGGTATGTACAGTAAATATAATTTTTTTTACTTCATTGATGTATCACAATCATCTATAGGTATTATTTTAAATATGATTACAGAAAAAATTAAATACATATTAACATTTAACGATTATGAATAACTGAATGTAAAATATCTTTACAATATTAGTACATTTCAATTAAGTTTGTTTATTTTAAAGTAAATATTATTTTTATTATATAATTACACTAATTTTAATTATGATATTTTTTATTAATTAAGATATACCATTATCAAAAATATTAGTTTTATAAAACACTGTCTTGTCAAAAAGAAAGATAGTTACCGACAAATGTTAGTATCAATGAAACTCAATACTCGTCATGCTTATACTACTACTATCTCTCTTATATTCATTCATTTATTCATTCATTTTTTCCATCTTTTATTAAGAAAATAGAAAAATAATTATAGAAATAAAAAAAGTAAAAAAAAAAAAATATTTGTTCAATTTTTTAAAGTTGCACTTATAAGATATATTTTATTTTAGGGAAAAATCAATACAATTGACTTAAATATATTAAAAATTGAAATCAAAGTTAATTTAATTTTAAATTTTTTATATGTTAAACAACTATTTAATTATTTTTTTAATTTTATTTTAACATAATTTTTGTTATAAATAGTTGACAGTTTTTCTCAGTAAAGGGAGCTATTTTTTTTCTTCATAACACAACTTTATTTTGAGTCTATTCACAAATTTCATCAATTGAGAAAATAGAGTAAACAGAACAAGAAAAAACATATTGTAGAATCACAAAAATCTATTCCCATTTCTTTTCAATTTTTTTTTCTCACATTAACCAAATTTACAAACTTTTACAAACCAAATACAACACAAAATTATCCAAATCAACACTTTCTCTACCTCCTAACCTATCCAAGCCATCATCAAACTTCAACTCATGAGTTTATTTTCATCGTCCTCTAACCTCATAAACTTCAAATTCAACCTGACAAAACCAGTTACAAACATCACTCAAACTAAACGATTTCAATTTCCATATCCATAACTCATAGTACATCAATAAAAATTCAATTTTATAAATAAGACACAAAGATTGTTATATTTATAATGACAAATAAATTGTTGTTCATCTTACAGAAGTTATCGAAGTTATTTACAATCCAAAATCTATAGCTTTAAAAAAATGTTATTTCTTTCTTATTTGCAAACAAAAAATTTCCGAAGCTTTAAATCTCTATGAATCACATGATGTTTATGGCACATCTGAAACAAACAATCACAAGGTTCATCTCCGTATTTGCATTAATCCACACAACAATTACACACAACTAAAGGTAAGCATTTTATGACGTTAAACACGCAAAAATAAAATTGCAGCATCCACCAAAGCGTGCAACAACCGTTATTCATAATTTTAACATATATTGGAAAAGAAGATGGAAGAAGCTGTAAATGATGAAGATGAGAAGCTGTGTCAACCCATACCATATTTTAGGGCTTTATAGAGGAAAACAAAAGAGAATATGAAAGAATGCAGTAAATGATAAGAAATCTTGAAAAGTTGTGTGCAATATGGAAACCGTATAGAGTGAGAACTCAACGGTTCAATAGTTAAATGTGATATTATAAAAATTTGACTAAAATTAGTCACACAAAATTGATCATTAGTATAATTCATATTCATTAATAAAATAACTCAAAACAAATTAAAAAATGTAAGAAAAATTCTTGACACGACACATCATCATCATTAAATGCTAAATGAATATAAATTAAGCATTAGCTGAATAAGATAATATTACCCATAGAATTAGTAAAAATTAGGTTTTAATCAGTTTGGTTATACCTGATATGTTCAGATACTTTGAAGTTTATATATTTATATTAGATAAATAGCTAAATAGAATCCTGAGTATGAAATATGTTCCATTTGAAATTCTTGGCCGTCGACTCTTCTATAGGGAGATCACTCTAATATTATAATCATTGATCTATATTTATATTTTATAAATTTTAATTAAAAATAACAGTTAACTTAATTTTTGAATTATATAAAAAGGTTGCTCCAGGAAAAAGTTAGGGATTAAAGCGTACGACTATGTCGCGTTGGATCACTCATTTACTTACATCCAGCTTCATTACTAGCGTCAAGTTCAAACAGTACATAATAATTCAATCATCTTCTTTCAACAGCAAGTGATGATATGCTTTAAACTATATATTTAAAAATAATTCGTATTAAAAAATATACTATTTTTAAACTATATATTTAAATTGTTTTTTACCTACTATTTTAAAACTATTTTATAATACTATTTTTTTAAAATTATAATACTTCACAAAAATACTTTTAAACACAAGTTTTTACTATGTTATTTACTATTTTTTTATAAATAAATTATAAAAATTACTATAGTATTTTCTAATTATCTTTAAACTGTTAATAAACAATATTTCACAAAAATATTTCACAACAATCCATTTCAATAAATAAACAGAACATAATATTTTTTAGATGTACCTTGAAGATGAACACTTTAAATTTGAGTTTCTTAGTAGCTTTAGATGATAACGATAAAACTTGAAATTAAAAATTGAAAATTAGAATCATTAATAAATATGTTATATAAGCAAAAAATAATATAAATTAGACATAAAAACAAATATATAAAAAATTATCTTAAAAAGATGAAGTTTTAGATAAAGATGAAGTATTAATAGTTTTCTTAAGAGAGAGAGGAAGAATGTATTTGATAGGAAGAGGGTGTTGTATAAAACGAAAGAGATATATAAAGAAATTGGCGACGGGGTAATCGTGGCAAATCCAGCGGTTATTAATTGCCAGAGGCTGTCCCTCGCCTATACACGGAGCGATGAGTTGACTATACAACAAAACAAATTGTGAGGGAGTGCACCATGCAATAATAACATTCATATTTTGCAAGGGGTTACCTCTTGAAATTACAAAAGATTCTCTGACAGCCTGGACAATAGTGGCATTTTGCGAGGGGTTACCACACGCAATTGCTACAATCTAATTTTGTGATGTTATTCCCCCTTGCAAAGTGTAAAGCGGGTAAATTTTTCAAAATTCAAATGTCCCTCTTTAAATATTGCGACGGGCATCCCACGCCTTTTTTTTTTTAATTTTGTTTTCTGATTTGTAATTTGCGAGGGGTATATTCCCAAGCAACGTTTGAATTTAGTGATGAATATAACACCTCACAATTACCTCTGGCTAATATCACTTTTTCTTGTAGTGTTTTGACATAATGCAATACATCTAATGGGCAAGTGCACTCACATGAACTTTTATGAAGCTTTCTGGAAAGTGCGTGAGTGAGGACAAAGCATGTTAAAAAACTTGTGTTTGTTTATCGGGTCAGTCGATAATCTTGAAAGTAATCTAGAGCGTTAAAAATGGTATCAGAGCAGACCTCTCACAATACGATGTGGTTCAGAGACGAATCAAACGGAAGCTGGTGGACATATAACACTTGAGGCCAACGAGGACATGGAGTGCTCGTCGATGCACGAGGCATGACAATGAATGGCTCTTGGCAACTTTTAGGTAAAATCAGATTCACGTTAAAATAAGAGGATCCTGAGGCTGTGCGAGTATGAGACTGCATGATTGAAGGAAGACTTATAAGAATTGATTAGTACTACCTATACCAACAATATACATCTTCTTTTCGGTAGTCTAATAAATAAGAATTTATAGTTAATTTATTTTTTGAATTGTATGAAAAAAGACTAATATTTTTTTATCATGTTAAATAATATTATTATACTCATGTGAATGTATATGTTTTTAACTAATTTATTTTGAGATTAATTGGTATGTACAGTAAATATAAATTTTTTTACATCATTGATGCATCACAATCATCTATAGATAGTATTTTAAATATGATTAAAGAAAAAATTAAATATATATTAAAATTTAACGATTATAATTGACTGAGTGTAAAATATATTTACGATATCAATGTATTTCAATTAAGTTTGTTTATTTTAAAGTAAATATTATTTTTATTATATAATTACACTAGTTTTAATTATGATATTTTTTATTAATTAAAATATACCATTATCAAATATATTAGTTTTATAAAACACTGTCTTGTCAAAAAGAAAGATAGTTTACCTACAAATGTTAGTATCAATGCAACTCAATACTCATCATGCTTATACTACTACTATCTCCCTTATATTCATTCATTCAGGATGTATTTGGTTTAGAAAATATACTATTATAGGCGTGACATATTGGCAAAGTCCTAATTATTTTGCATATTTTCCTTCCGGTTACTTTCCGTATTATAGAATATTTCGAAGTAATAATTCTGATAATTTTATTCATTGATCAAGGTACTATATATACATAAAAGAGTTCCTATAATTCCTCTTCTATTAAGGGAATAAAATAAATTATTTACAGCATAAATATTTTCCTACTTAATTTAGCTAAAATATCTTTGACTTATCTTAACACCCCACTCAAGTTGGTGCATGGATCTCACACATTCCCAACTTGAACAAAGACTCATTAAACACCTTACTTGCCACTCCTTTAGTGAGAACATCTGCTAACTGAAATTCAGATCTTACAAAAGGGAAATAAATTATTCCAGCTTCAAGTTTCTCTTTGATAAAATGTCTATCGATTTCTACATGCTTCATTCTATCATGTTGCACAGGATTGTGCGCAATGGAAATTGCTGAGGTATTGTCACAATACAAAGTCATAGTCTCCCTTGGTTCAAAACCCAAATCTGATAGAACATTTTGTATCCATAAAAGTTCACAAACTCCTAGTGCCATGCCTCTAAACTCAGCTTCAACACTAGACCTTGCTACTACCTATTGTTTTTTACTCCTCCAAGTTACAAGATTCCCCCTACAAATGTAAAGTAACCAGAGGTAGACCTTCTATCATTTCTTGAACCTGCCCAATCAGCGTCGGTATACCCTTCTACCTTCAAGTTTCCATGATTTGAGAATAAAATTCCTTTTCCAGGAGTGGACTTCAAATATGTCAAGATCCTTTCAACAACATCCATATGAGCTTTCCGTGGATCGTGCATAAATTGACTAACGACATTTACTGCATATGTAATATCTGGTTGTGTATGAGACAAGTAAATTAGTTTTCCCACCAACCTCTGGTATTTTACTTTGTCTA
Organism: Vicia faba; assembly: GCA_948472305.1. Taxonomy (NCBI): domain Eukaryota; kingdom Viridiplantae; phylum Streptophyta; class Magnoliopsida; order Fabales; family Fabaceae; genus Vicia; species Vicia faba. Next base: position 893,457,039 of record OX451740.1, read on the forward strand.
TGCTGGCTGAATTTTGGCATTGAAATAGCATATGATTTTGTTCAATTGGGGTATCAACAGGTTTACACCCAAGCAGTCCCGTTTCAGATAGTAAATCAAGAATATACTTTCTCTGGCATAGAAAAATACCATGTTTAGATCTAGCTACTTCAATACCCAAGAAATATTTGAGGTTTCCAAGTTGCTTCATCTCAAATTCAGAAGCGAGGTATTTTTGCAAACTAGACATCTCATCTTGGTCATTCCCTGTAACAATCATATCATCTACATAAATAATCAAAGCTGTAATTTTACCTCCTCCTTTCTTCAAAAATAAGGTGTGATCAGAGTTACTCGCTTTATAGCCAAAAGCCTTCATAGACTTAGTAAACCTGCCAAACCATGCTCTTGGGGATTGTTTTAATCCATATAGAGCCTTTCTTAACTTGCAAACCTTCATCTCATTTGAATCTATCATACCTGGTGGTAGATCCATATAAATTTCTTCTAAAATTTCTCCATGTAGGAAAGCATTTTTCATATCAAATTGTAGAAGAGGCCAATCTTGGTTTGCTGCTAGTGACAAAAGTATTCTCACAGTGTTGAGCTTGGCTACCGGTGCAAATGTCTCTTGATAATCTACACCGTAAGATTGAGTGTAACCTTTAGCCACTAGTCGTGCTTTATACCTCTCAATAGTTCCATCAGCTTTGTGTTTAATTGTATAAACCCATCTTCACCCCACAATTTTCTTCTCTTTTGGTAACGTCACAAGATCCCAAGTGTTGTTTTTTTCTAAAGCTGCCATTTCCACAACCATTGCTTCAGTCCATCTAGGATCTACTAAAGCTTCCTGCACATTACTAGGAATAGAAATTGAGGATAATTAAGATACAAATGATGCATATGACTTAGATAACTTATGAGATGACACATAATTACTAATGGGATATTTAACTTTGGACTGAAGGTCTGGTTCATATTTAATGGGAGGTTGACCACGGTTAGAACGAGGTGGAAGATTATATTGGACAATAATGGATTCAGTGTTAGGTGTGTTGGTGGTCTCATGGAAACTAGGGTCAATTTCATGATCAATTTCATGATCAATTTCATGAGAAAAGGAATCAACTTCAGAATGAACATTAGTACCTACTTTAGAATGAACGTTAGTATCAACTCCATTGATAATTTTATTATCGGGAATAGAATTAGGAAATACCTCTGAAGAGTTAACTTGATCTTGTGGAGAAGATTGAGCTAGTTGATTATCGTCAGGGGAAACTGTATTATCTAAAGGTGATGTGTCCATATTTGAGATTGACTCATTATCTGCAGAATGATCCTCACAAGATAATTTATCTTCACAAAATAAGTCAAACATGCTAACATCATGGTGCTGCACTTCACTTTCATTGCCCCCTTGAAGTGTAGAATCAACATAGAAAAAGTTATCTTCATGAAAAGTTACATCCATTGAAATATAAATTTTTTTAGATGATGGATGATAAGCACGATAACCTTTTTGAATTGATCCATACCCAACAAATACACATTTAAGAGCTCGTTTTTCAATTGGTTAACATTGACATAGTTATAAAAACATGCTAAGAATATGTACCAACTTTTAAGTATTGATTCGTAGTTACAATAAACCGCACATCTAATTCTCTAACTTCAATTATATAAAATAACAGTAAGAGAAATATTTAAAAGATAGACATTAAAATGATCAGTCAATAGTTGGTATCTCATAGATACATTCACATCTATCTGTCAATCTAAAAAATTTAGATATTAGTCCATTTTTTCAAATTTAAAAGGTATGACAACTCCCGTCAAATACTTAAAAGTTTCTACGTCTAATATATATTATTATAATAATTACAATTAATAAATATTATTTTTTACGTTTTTATAAAGAGACAAAACTTATTTTGATGCGGTGATAAAACTTTATATTATGTGTACTAATTGAATAAAATGATAATACATAATTGTAGAAATGTAAAAAAATAATAAATTTATCTTTTTCATAACAAATTCATGTATTTTTCTATCATAATTGTCTCATGTTCTTTTATCATACACAAATATTTATAATATTTTTTTAGTATAGATAACGTTTTAACATAAAGAAACACTAACATTTTTTGATAAATTATTTTTTTTTTAAAATAATTTATTATATTTTAATAGTAGTTTTAATTATAGTTAATATATTACTAAAATTTTAAAAAGAAAAACTTAAATAAATTTAATACCATATTAAAACTTAAATAATTTTGTGAGAAATTAATTTAATAATTTTTAATTGTTTGAAATGTTAAATATAACCTTACAAATGACGATTTGTATTCTTAACCATAAAAATAGTATAACATCATAATAGTAAAATTATAGTTAGATATGCACTAATTTTTAATATTGATGTTAATCTTAATTAATAGAATTCATAAGTTGAAAATTTTTAATTGATAATTGTATTTTCAAAAAAAATTAATAATGAGCCATTTGATTTTCAAAAAACTAAAGTGTTAATGGTGTTTTGTGTTCTTGTGAGTCCTAAAGTCAATTCATCAATATCTTCGTTTTAGAAAAAGAAAAAAAAAATAGTTTTGGTTCATACAATATTTAATCATCAATATGTTAATTTTAGAAAGAAAAAAAAACAAAGTTTTGATTTATACAATATTTAATATATTTTTAAACCATTTTAATAAATGGATTTTCCAAAATTGCATTGATAAGAGAATTAAACAAATTATAAACCGTTTAAATTGTAAAATATGATAATTAACCTAATAATCTGAATAAAAATAAAATGTTATAAAAAAATTATAAAATTTCATCATCTATTTTAACATTTAATTTTATTTTCAATTATAAATCTAACACATTAAATGACAATGATTAATATTAACACAAATTTATCAGTTTTAAAAATCATGTACAAAATAATTAATATATTATCATAAATTTAAAATCCTATATATTTTTCTATATTTTGATCCTTATCTCACTTTCTCTCATGTATGTTTGGTATTTTCATCTTACACAACAATTGTAAACTTTATTCAAATTATTGTTAAATTATAATTCATAGTGTCGAAAAGATTAGATTTGTTTTAGATTTAAATAGATTTGATTTAGATCTAAAATATAATAGATTTGATTTAGTACCAAAATAGATATTTTGGGCTTTTATAGTTTTGGGCTTAGGGGGCAAGTTAAATCTATAAATAGAGGGAGTAACCCCTATTTTTTGTAATCAAGTCAATTAAGTTGTATTCACAGAATTTACAGTTGCAACTGAATAACAAAGTTTTCCACAGTTTGTGGGCAGAGAGAAACTCTGCAGAAAATGATTGTCTTCTTTCTTTTCTTGTTTTTCTCATAATTCATTGTCATTGAAGTAGAAATTCATCATAGATATTTGGTGGATTTCCAACATCTGGTATCAAGAGCTTTGTTAATCGATTCAAGGGAAGTATCAGTCAAGAACGATTGATGAATTCACAATGGCGAATTATAGGAATGCAAATTATCCAAAAACTCTACCAATTCTGAAAGTAGATAATTATGAGAATTGGTGCAAACAGATGAAAGTGTTATTCAGGTGTTAAGAGCTTTTGGACCTTGTAAAAGATGGAGTCAAAGAGCTTGGAGAAAACGCTTCAAAAGAAGAAAAGAAGAAACACACAGAAATTGAGAAGCTGAGATATAAAGCACTATTTATAATTTATCAATGTGTAAGTCCAGAAAACTTTGAAAAAGTAAGTGATTCAGAATCTGCAAAAGAAGCTTGGGATGTTCTTGAGAAGTCCTTTGGTGGTGCAGAAAAGGTGAAAGAAGTGAGGTTACAAACTCACAAGAGAACGTATGAATTGCTTCAGATGGAAGATGGTGAGAGCATATATGATTTCTTTACTAGAGTTACAAAACTAGTGAATCAAATCAAGGTATATGGAGAAATATTAACAACAAGAGCTGTTGTTTCGAAGATCTTGAGATCTTTAGCTCCTAAGTCCGACCACATAGTGGTGGCGATAGAAGAAGGGAAAGAATTTTCGAAATTAACAAAGGAAGAGCTTCAAGGGACACTTGAATATCATGAACAAATAATGAATGAAAGAGCTGCAGGAAAATCGAAGAGTGATGTGACCTTGCAGGCACATTCAGCAAAAGAAACCAAATGCAAAGGAAAATGTTTCGATAGAGGTAGAGGCGGCTACAATAAATCAAATGGTAGAGGAAACCAGAATGAAGAAAACTCTTAGAATCAAAGAAGACCACACTAAGGTAACCAAAGATGTGGTGTTGCAAATAAAGGAAGAGGTGGTGGTCAAAAACCTGATAAGAGTCACATTCAATGTTACAATTGTCAGAAGTATGGTCACTATTCGAGTGATATTCCAGAAAAGCGAAAGAATCAAGAAAGTGATGCAAAGCTTGCAAAACATGAAGAAGAAGAGATTATGATGATGGTCACAACAAGAGATGAAGGTAAATCCAAGGACCAATAATATTTGGATTCAGGATGCTCATCACATATGTCTGGAAGGAAAGACTGGTCTGTCAATATAAAGCCCTAAATGAAAAATATGGTAAAATTTGCAAATGACAATACCCTAGCAGTTGAAGGTATTGGTGATGTTATGATTATGAGGAAATATGGCAAGAGGTCAGTAATTTCAAATGTGTTGTGCATATCGGGAATGAAGAGAAATTTGCTCAGTATAGGGCAGTTGGTCGAAAAGAATTATAAAGTGTCAATCGAAGATAAGATGATGAGAGTCATCGATGAAAATGGAAGATTAATCTTGAAGGCTCCTATGTCTCAGAATCGAACCTTCAAGAACGAACTAAATGTGATGGAGCACAAGTGCCTTTCGACTGCAGCTAGCAGAGATGAATGGATATGACATTATAGACTAGGTCATCTCATCTTCAGAGACATCAGAGATTTGGAGAGAAGAAATATGGTTTCAGGATTTCTAGAAATCGACATTCCAAACGAGGTATGCGAGGAACGTGTGCAGGCGAAGCAACACAAAAATAGCTTCAACAATGATGCAGGAAGTAGATTAAAGGCTACTCTTGAAGTCATATACTCTGATGTATGTGGACCAATCCAGGTGGATTCGATGGGAGGTAACAAATACTTTGTTACATTCATAGATGACTTCAGTCGAAAGCTGTGGACTTACCTGATCAAGAAGAAAAGTGATCAAAGTATTTTCCAAGTTTAAGCCTATGGACGAAAGACAAAGTGGTCGAAAACTCAAAGTTTTGAGAACTGGTGGTGGTGGAGAATATGTGTCGAAATGCTTCAATAGGCTATGTGAAAAGGAAGGGATTGTATATGAGGTGGTTCCACCCTATACTCCACAACAAAATGGAATTGCAGAAAGGAAGAATCAAACCATCATGAATATAGTGAGAAGTATGTTGAAAGGCAAGAATTTACCTAAAGAGTTTTGTGGTGAAGCTGTTTCGTCTGCAACATACATTTTGAACAGATGTCCTACGAAGAAGCTGGAAGGAATAACTCCAGAAGAATGTTGGTCTGGTGTGAATCCTAGCTTGAGTCATCTGAAGGTATTTGGATCTATTGCATATAGACATGTGCCAGATCAGTTGAGAAGAAAACTTGATGACAAGTCAAGTCAAATGATTCTAGTTGGATATCATTTGACAGGAGGCTACAAGTTGTTCGATCTAGTGAAAAAGCAGATTGTGATCAGCAAGGACGGGATCATAGATGAGTTTAAAGAATGAGATTTTAATGAAAATGTCAATAAAGATTCAGTAGGAATCCTACTGGAAGATCCAAAAACTCAAATCGAAAGAGAAGTTTGACAAGAGGAACCAACAGATATACCAAGTACAAGCAGGCCCCAAAGAATAAGACGCATACCTGCAAGATTGCAAGATTGTGTGATAACATAAGATGATGTGATAGATAATGAAGGTGAGCTGGTACATTATGCTTTCTATGCAGATGTCGAACCTATTAATGCAGCTAAAGCATTAAAATATTCTAAGTGGGTGAAAGCAATGAACGAAGAGTGAAGTCTTTCGAAGACAACAACACTTGGTCACTTGTCGAATTTCCTCAAGGCAAGAAGGCAATTGATGTCAAGTGGGTATACAAAGTGAAAATGAATTCGAAAGGGGAAGTAACTCGACACAAAGCAAGGCTTGTGGCGAAAGGATTTCTACAGAAAGAAGGAATAGACTTCGATGAAGTTTTTGCACCTGTTGCTAGGATCGAAACAATCAGGTTGGTTGTTGGTCTGACAGAAATAAACAGTTGAAACATATGTCAGATGGACATGAAGTGTACATTCTTAAATGAACCCTTAGACGAAGAAGTCTATGTTAAACAACCAGTTGGATTTTTGAAACATGACGAAGAACGAAAGGTGTACAGGCTGCACAAAGACCTGTATGGATTGAAACAAGCTCCAAGAGCTTGGAATAAGAAAATTGTTAGTTTCTCAAGGGAGAAGGAATTTGTAAAGTGCATAACTGAATATGGAGTATATGTAAGAAGAAGCAATAGTGAATTGCTTATACTATGTCTGTATGTAGATGATTTGTTGATAACAGATAACAACAAAAGTGAGATCAAAGACTTCAAAGCTGATCTCAGCAAGGAATTTGAAATGCCTGATTTGGGTGAGATTTCATATTTCCTTGGCATCGAATTCTACAAGAGCAGTAGGGATTTAATGATGTATCAAAGAAGATATACAGAAGAAATTCTCAAGAGGTTTGAGATGAAAGAATGCAACTCAACTTCGAAACCTGTAGAACCAAGATTGCAACTGTCGAAAGATGCATATGAAGATGATGTTGATCCAACCCAATATAGAAGACTTAGTGGATCATTGAGATGCCTTTATCACACGAGGTCTGACTTAGCATATAGTGTAGGTATGGTAAGTAGATTCATGCAGAAGTCAAAGGTCTCACATCTAGAAGCAGTGAAAAGGATATTGAGGTATCTCAAAGGAACTCTTGACTATGGCATTTTGTTTCCTACAACTGATAAAGGAAAAGAATGCAACTTAGTGGGATACGCTGATTCGAGTTGGTGTAGTGATACTGAAGATCGAAAGTCAACAGCAGTATATGTCTTTATGCTAGGTGGTGCACCAGTTGCTTGGAATTCGAGAAAGGAACCAGTAGTGGCATTATCATCATGCGAAGCATAATACATAGCTGCTTCTCTTTGTGCATATCAAGTAACTTGGATGGTGAACTTAGTCGAAGAGATGTCAAGAAAAGATCATGGAACAATTACATGAAGATCGACAGCATATCAGCTATCAATCTGGCGAAGAACACAATAGCACATGGTCGAAGTAAGCACATCGAAATGAGGTTCCATTATCTTCGAGAGCATGTAGCAGATGGGAAGATGAATTTGGAATACTGCAGAACTGAGAATCAGATTGCAGACATCATGACAAAGGGAGTACAAGTCGAAGTATTCAGAAAATTAAGAACCATGATGAATATAGATAGTTTAGACACAATAAATTAGGTGGTGTGTCAAATTATAATTCATAGTGTTGAAAAGATTAGATTTGTTTTAGATTTAAATAGATTTGATTTAGATCTAAAATAGAATAGATTTGATTAGTACCAAAATAGGTATTTTGGGCTTTTTTAGTTTTGGGCTTAGGGTGCAAGCTAAATCTATAAATAGATGGAGTAACCCTTATTTTTTGTAATCAAGTCAATTAAGTTGTATTCACAGAATTTGCAGTTGCAAGTGAATAACAAAATTTTCCACAGTTTGTGGACAGTTTGTGGGCAGAGAGAAACTCTGCAGAAAATAATTGTCTACTTTCTTTTCTTGTTTTTCTCATAATTCATTGTCATTGAAGTAGAAATTCATCATAGATATTTGGTGGATTTCCAACAAATATGAGTGTATAATATAAACTTTATAACTTAATATTAAAATATTTTAATAAACTAAAATTTTAATAATATTATTTCTCTCTTAATAGTATTTTTAATTATAGTTAATATATTATTTAATATTAAAAAAGAACATCACAACATAACTTTACAATAATATATTTGTTATTTCAAAAATTAATTTTAGACTTGCTATTAAAATATTATTATAGTAATGTAATTATTATGTAAATCATTAAAAACCAATAATAAAATAAAAAATCGTTAAAAATAACAAGATAACTTATCAATAATATATTTGTTATTTTAAAAACTAATTTAAGTTTTTATTATTTCAAATGATTTACTTAATTATAATATTTTAATTTATAATTTCTCTTTCCAATTCCAGTTACAAATTAAATGAATAAAAATAATTTTTCTTTTCAATTCCAATAAAAATCTTTAAAATAAATAAAAAATTGTAATTTTCTCTTATTTTTAATCAATTTTCAATTTTTTGTTTAGACATTTTTAAAAAAATATTAGTTATTCATTTTTTCCACCTTTTATTAATAACATAACAAAAACAATTATAGAAATAAAAAAAGAGGAAAAAAAAGATTTTGTTCAATTTTTTAAAGTTGCACTTTTAAGATATATTTTATTTTAGGGAAAAAAATCAATACAATTGATTTAAATTAATTAAGAATTGAAATCAAAATTAATTTAATTATAATTTTTTATTATGTTAAACAGTTATTTATTTATTTTAGTCTAATTTTTGTTATTATTAGTTGTCAGTTTTTCTCAGGAAATGAGGCTACTTTTTTTTTTTATAACACAATTTTATTTTAAGTCCATTCACAAATTTCAACGATTCAGAAATAGAGTGAACATAACAACAAAAACATATCGTATCTAACTTTTTTATCTTGAACCAAAGTACAATCATAAAAATCCACTTCTTTTCAATCACATTTTTTTACCCTCATATTAATCAAATTTGACAAACTTCTACCAACCAAATACAACACAAAGTTATCCAAACCAACACTTTCTAAGTGTACAGTAACAATAACTCATAACCTATCCAAACTCCTAACCTATCCAAGCCATAGTCAAACTTCAAACTCATAAGCCTATTTTCATCATCCTCTAACCTCATAAACTTCAAATCCAACCTGACAAAAACAGTTACAAACATCATTCAAACTAAAGATTTCAATTTTCATATCCATAACTCACGATACATAAAGAGAGAACGGTCGCAGACTCGCAGTCGATATTGGTTGCATCTGTTATATTTATAATGACAAATAAATTGTTGTTCATCCGACAAAAGTTACAGAAGTTATTGACAATCCAAAATCTATAGTTTTCAAAAATGTTGTTTCCTTCTTATTTGCAAACAAATTTTTTTCAAAGCTTTAGATCTCGATGAATCACATCATGTTTATGACACATCTGAAACAAACAATCACAAGATTCATTGCATTAATCCACACACCGCCAAAGTTAAACAGGAGAACAAACAAACGCAAAAATAAAATTGCACCATTCGCCATTAACGTTTAACAGAGCTTAAAACAAAAAAAGACTACAACGTTTCTTCTCATACAACAACTATCTAACAATAAAACAATTCACAATGACAAACAATGCGTGCAACAACCGTTATTCATAATTTTACATATATTGGGAAGAAGATGAAAGAAGTTGTAAATGATGAAGATGAGAAGTTGTGTCAACAAGTTGTGTGCAATTTTATGGAAACCGTGTAGAGTGAGAATTCAACAGTTCAATAGTTAAACGTGATTATGTATTATAAAAATTTGATGATGACACAAAATTGATCATTAGTATAATTCATAGTCATTAATAAAATAAATCAAAACAAATTAAAAAATATATATGAAAAATACTTGACACGACACATCATCATTAAATGCTAAATGAATATAAATTAAGCATCGGTAGAATAAGACAATATTATCCACGGAATTAGTAAAAATTAAATTTTAATCAGTTTAGTTATACATGATATTTCGAGATACTTTGAAGTTTATATATTTATATTAGATAAATAGTTAAATAGATTTTTAAGTATGATATATGTTTCATTTGAAATTTTTGACTGCCGACTTTGCTGTAGAGAAATCACTCGAATATTATAATCATTGATCTATATTTATATTTTATATATTTTAATTAAAAATAACAATTAACTTAATTTTTGAATTATATAAAAAAAGATGGATATTTTTGATCCGGTTAAATAATATCTCATACCGGTGTAAATACACATATTTTTAACAAACTTATTTTAAAATAAATATTATTTATATTTTTGAAAAATAATAATTATTTTAGTTGTGATTTTAGGTCACAACAACCCATTTTGTCACTCATACTATAACACCATTCAACAACTTTATGTTTCATGGTAGCGGTGAAGTGTAAAGTAAACTATAAGTGATTATTTGGTTAATTGGGCATTGTTAGGTTCCAATATTTCGTTACCAAGAAATGTAAGTATCAATGAAACTCAATACTATCTGTCTTACATTCATTCAATGTGACTCATGTTTGAAATTTTACGTGCAGGGAACAAAAAGAAGAAAATGATTTGAATTTGAAGGCAATGAACGCTGAAGAATTGAGAGAGCAAGCTCATAAAATGGTCGACTTCATTGCTGATTACTACAAAACCATTGAGAGTTTCCCAGTTCTCAGCCAAGTTCAGGTTCTCTTTCGTACTATGTACCTTTTCATTTCATCTAAGTCATTTATATTTCTCAATAATATTAATAACGTGTTTTTGTTTTTGTTTCTTCGCAGCCAGGTTATCTTGGAAAGCTTCTACCAGATTCTGCTCCTACATGCCCCGAATCATTGCAACATGTTTTGAATGGTTTCATTACTTTACTTTTTGTGTTATTATTTTTTTTATTTTTTTTTAAGATGATACTCTGAAAGTGTTTTCTGTTTGTTATTGTTGTAGATGTACAGGAAAAGATACTACCAGGGGTGACGCATTGGCAAAGCCCTAATTATTTTGCGTATTTTCCATCGAATAGTAGCATTGCTGGCTTTTTAGGAGAGATGCTTAGTGCTGGTCTCAATATTGTGGGGTTTAGCTGGATAACTTCTCCTGCTGCAACTGAACTCGAGGCCATTGTTCTCGACTGGCTTGCCAAGGCTCTCCTTCTGTCTCATGATTTCTTTTCAACTGGTAAGGTCTTTGGTGATTATTTCTATGAGTTTTTATGAGGTTGCAAAATCCCGCTCGTTGAATGAATTTGGATTATATGATATATAAATAATGTAAACCTGTGTTGTAGGGCAAGGGGGTGGAGTTATACAGGGAACAGCAAGTGAAGCCGTGCTTGTTGTATTGGTGGCTGCTCGTGACAAGATCCTTCGGACAGTTGGAAGGACTGCCCTTCCTAAGCTTGTAACATATGCATCTGACCAAACACATTCCTCTTTACAAAAAGCCTGCCAGGTATGAAAATGTCTTGTGATCTATTGTTGTTTTATAAAAACTTTCGTTTCCGATAAGATGATACACATGAGGTGAGTCTTAGATTTGAACCTTGCAGTTTGGAAAAGATCTATTTCTTTGTGTTGCTTGGTTGCATTATTATGAAAGAAATCATTTTACCGATTAATTATAAGTAATGATCTTTTGCTTTTCATTGGCAGATAGGAGGACTTGATCCAGAGCTTTGCAGGTTGCTTAAAACTGATTCTTCCACAAACTTTGCGCTTTCCCCTGATGTACTTTCTGAAGCAATTTCAGATGACATTGCCAGTGGTCTTATACCCTTTTTCTTATGCGCTAACGTAAGATTAAAGTCTTGGTATATTAGTTTGTAATAAATTACTCTGCCATGCATTACATACACTATATTTATGCATGCAGGTTGGTACTACTTCATCAACAGCCGTTGATCCTCTACCTGCATTGGCCAAAGTCACCAGGGTAATGTATTTGATTTAATGGATAATGTTGCTTATGCTACATGCATCTTGGAGAGTGATACAATCTGATAACACTTGGTTATGGGTCTCCTATTGGCAGACCAACAACATTTGGTTTCATGTGGATGCTGCTTATGCTGGAAGTGCGTGTATATGTCCAGAATACCGTCACTTCATTGATGGGGTTGAAGAAGCTGATTCATTTAACATGAATGCACATAAATGGTTCCTTACTAACTTTGATTGTTCCCTACTTTGGGTTAAGGTATCCATAACACTCTTTCTCAATGTCCCTTCTGAAATCTTATTTGAAATATTTTCACTTTTCCTTATAAACAACATTGATGATATGTTGGTACAGGAGAGGAGTGCTCTGATTCAGTCGCTGTCTACGAATCCCGAATATCTGAAAAATAAGGTAGATTTAATCTTTGCATGCTCGTAAATATATTGAGGAAAATGTTTCAGCTTAAGTCCTTGTCTAATTTATGGTATTGAACTTTCAGGCCTCTGAAGGAAACATGGTTATAGATTACAAAGACTGGCAAATTCCTCTTGGGCGTCGCTTTAGGTGTGTCTTTCAAAATCCATTTTGATGTGATCATGATTTGTAATGTAATCTTGCCTTTTTAACCTACACTGTGATCCAGATCATTAAAACTTTGGATGGTGTTGCGACTCTATGGATTGGAAGGCCTGCAAGCTCACATAAGAAGCCATATTGCAATGGCAGCTTATTTTGAAGAACTTGTTGTTCAAGACAAAAGATTCAAGGTATTCTTCACTCTAAGGCAAATCGTCATATGAAAAACTGCGGGTATCAGAGTTGTGCTCTACATTATTTGTTTTGAAGTCAAAACATGCATTTCCAAATAATCCATGTCTTAACTAACTATATTTGATTCTCTGTATGTCTCATGAAACTCAGGTCGTTGCGCCTCGAACATTCTCTTTAGTTTGTTTTCGGCTTTTGCCTCCCCCGAACTCTAAAGATAATGGCAATAAACTGAACCATGATCTAATCGACTTAGTAAACTCAACAGGAAGTGTTTTCATAACACACACGGTATGCATAAATTAACTTTAGGGTTTTGTTTTCTTTATTACCTATGTAATATGTTCTTCCCCATTGATGATAAACGATATGTGCAGGTTCTATCAGGTGAGTTCGTTCTACGTTTTGCAGTAGGAGCGCCGTTGACAGAAGTGAGGCATGTCAAAGCTGCATGGCAGATTTTGCAAGAAAAAGCCACTGCTCTATTACAAATCTACCATTAATCAATTTTGAGCTCCCTGTCCAGATATTGATTAATCGTTGCCTATCATCAATAAAGTGAATAAACATACTCCACCAAGTTTGTTAAATATTGATTATTTTATTTTAAATAATCAATAAAGTTGTTTCTTTTGTGTTAAAATATGTTACATTGCTTTTTAGACTTGAGAATTCATTATGAGGTCTAAAAGAAATGAAATGAAATGAAAGTTTTATTTATTTAGTGGTTTTACAATCAATAATGTGCATATACAAAAGTATATCATATATCATTCATTTGGTTTTATTTTGGAAAAGCAGCTCATATCGACTTCAACACTATTGATTTCTTTACTAGACGTGATTCTTTAAATCTTGTATTTATTTTTATTTTTAAAATCATTATGATTTTATTAGTCATATTCTCAATCATCTCTCATCCAAGTACAATATTATCTCTTGATTCATATCACCAAAGTGGAATTATTGATAGTGCACAAGATGATGATGACAAAAAGAATGAGAGAATATATTTATTACTCTGAAATGAGGGCTACAAAAGTGTAAAAGATTGATTACAAATGACAACTATCACGAATCTATTTATACATAAAGTAAATTGTCACGAAGGCCCTAACAAAAGGTAAACTTAATAACTAAGCAAACTAACTTTAATAGCTAAGTAAACAAAATAACTAGAACCCGAGAAGCTAAGCATACTTTTGGGCGTAACTTCTGAAGCTTCTGCTTATGACTAATAACAACTTCTGAATATATTAAACCACTGCTTCTAACTAAGCAGTCTCAGAAGCTTACTGCTTCTGACTAACAACCTCAAAAGCTCAACTGCTTTTAGAAAACACTGTTTCTGAATAATAACATCAGAAGCTTCCACTACAAAAAAACTCTTATTTGCGACGTGAAATTCACGTCACAACGTGAAAAATCATGTCACAACTATTAATTTGTGACGTGAACAATCACGTGGCTAGGGAGCGGGTGGCAAATTTATTGCAACGTGATTTTCATGTCACAAAGTTGTGACGTGAAAATCATGTCACAACTTGCTTGCACATAAATCTGAAAATTACAGTGAGAACAGGTGTAGCAGGCGCAAGAGTCAGAGCAGCACTTTATTTGCCACGTGATTTTCACGTCACTAATTAGTGATGTGACGTGAAAATCACGTCACTAGTTAATTACATTTAACAATACAACGTTCTATTCAGCCTTTGTTTTTTTATAAAAAAATTAAGTTGCGACGTGATTTACATGTCACAAGTTTGTGACAATGAAATCACGTCACTAATGTTTTTTTTTTAAATTTAATTGCTGAAATTTATTTTTATTTTATAATTAATTAATTTAATAAAATTAATTAATAAATATGTTATATAAACAAAATAATATAAATTAGACATAAAAACAAATATAAAAAAAAATTACCTTAAAAAGATGAAGTTTTAGATGAAGATTTGAAGATGAAGATGAAGTATTGATAGTTTTCTTGAGAGAGAGGAAGAATGTTTTTGACGGGAAGAGGATGCTGTATAAATTGAATGAGATATATAAAGAAATTGGCGAGGGGTACTCGTGGCAAATCCAACGGTTATTAATTGTCATGGGTTTCCCCTCACAAACTGCAACTTCCTTTCCTAACGCAGACTGCACGTCTGTACACGAAGCGGTGACTTCACTATACAATAAAATAAATTGCGATGGGGTGCACCATACAATAATATACTCTTATTTGGCTAGAGGTTGTCCTTTGCAAATTACAAAAGATTCTCTGACAGCCTAGATAATAGTGGTATTTTGTAAGGGGTTACTCCATGCAATTTCTACAATTTAATATTGTGATGTTATTCCTCCTTGCTAAGTGTAAAGCGGGTAAAATTTTCAAAATTCAAAAGTCCCTCCTTAAATATTTCGACGGGCATCCCCATGCCTTCTTTTTTATTTATTTTATTTTATGATTTTTAGTTTGCGAGGGGTATATCCCTAAGCAACGTTTGAATTTAGTGAGGGGTATAACACCTCACAATTATCCTTGGCTAATATCACTTTTTCTTGTAGTGTTTTGACATAATGCAATACATCTAATGGGCAAGTGCACTCACATAAACTTCTATGAAGCTTTCCGGAAAGCGCGTGAGTGAGGATAAAGCATGTTAAAAAAAACTTGTGTTTGTTTATCGGGTCAATCGATAATCTTGAAAGCAATCTATAGCGTTAAAAATGATATCAGAGAAGACCTCTCCCAGTACGATGTAGTTTATAGACGAACCAAAGGGAAGCTGGTGGGAATATAACAACTGAGACCAACGAGGACAGGGAGTGCTCGTCGGTGCATAATATTCTCATCCGGGAACTCGAAATTCATAGACTAGTAGTCATCCACGGCCTGATGTGCCAGATGATCCGCCAATACACTCCCTTTGATTGCTTTTTGGGTTGTGTATTGGATGTCGTACTCGGTTAGGATCATCTACCATCTTGCTATCCTTCCCGAGAGAGAGGGCTTCTCGAAAATATACTTGATTGGATCCATCTTTGATATCAACAAGGTAGTGTGAGTCAACATATACTGTCTCAGCCGGCGAGCAGCCCATGCCAAAGCGCAACAAGTTTTCTCGAGCAATGAGTATCGGGTCTCACAGTCGGTAAACTTTTTTCTAAGGTAGTAAATAGCGTGCTCTTTTCGGCCAGACTCGCCATGCTTCCCCAACACACACCCCATTGAACCGTCTAGCAATGTCAAGTATAAAATCAAAGGTCTTCCTTCAACTGGAGGCATCAGAATTGGTGGCTCTTGAAGGTATTCCTTGATTCTTTCGAAAGTGGCCTGGCATTCATCATTCCACTTTACCACTTGATCTTTCTTCAGCAGCTTGAAGATTGGCTCACAAGTAGCAGTCAGATGTAAAATGAACCTAGCGATGTAATTCAGACGTCCTAAAAAACCTCTTACTTCTTTTTTGTGCGGGGAGTTGGCATCTCTTGTATGGATTTTACCTTTGCAGGGTCCACCTGAATACCTTTATCACTGACGACGAAACCCATAAGCTTACCAGACCTCACCCCGAAGGTACACTTGTTCAGATTCAATCTCAGCTTGTACGTCTTCAACTTGTCAAACAGTTTCTGGAGATGATCAAGGTGCTCTCCCTTAGTCTGGGACCTGGCTATCATGTCGTCAACATAAACCTTGATCTCGTGGTGAATCATGTCGTAGAACAAAGCGACCATGGCGCGCTGATAAGTTGCCCCATCATTCTTCAACCCGAAAGGCATTACCTTGTAACAGAAGATGCCCCACTGTGTAACGGAGGTTGTCTTCTCCATGTCTTCAGGAGCCATTTTGATCTGGTTGTAGCTAGAAAAATCATCCATGAAGGAGAAGATTTTATGCTGCGCGGTGTTGTCGACCAGAACATCAAAGTAAGGAAGCGGGAAGTCATCCTTGGGGCTTGCCCTATTCAGAAATAATATATTTATTATTTCAAAAATTAATTTTTAGACTTGCTATTAAAATATTATTATAGTAATATAATTATTATGTAAACCATTAAAAACCAGTAATAAAATAAAAAATCGTTAAAAATAACAACATAACTTACTAATAATATTTTATTATTTCAAAAATTAATTTAAGTTTTTATTATTTCAAATGATTTATTTAATTATAATATTTTAATTCATAATTTCTCTTTCCAATTCTAGTTACAGAATAAATAAATAAAAATAATTTCTCTTTTCAATTCCAATAACAACCTTCAAAATAAATAAATAAATTGTATTTTTCTCTTATTTTTAATCAATTTTGAATTTTTTGTTTAGACATTTTTAAAAAAATATTAGTTTCTCATTTTTCCCACCTTTTATTAATAAAATAGCAAAATAATTATAGAAATAAAAAAAGGAAAAAAAAGATTTTGTTCAATTTTTTAAAGTTTCACTTTTAAGATATATTTTATTTTAAGAAAAAAAATCAATACAATTAATTTAAATATATTAAGAATTGAAATCAAAATTAATTTAATTTTAATTTTTGATTATGTTAAACAATTATTTAATTTTTTTTTATTTTAGTCTAATTTTTGTTATAAATAGTTGACAGTTTTTCTCGATAAATGAGACTACTTTTTTTATAACAGAACTTTATTTTGAGTCCATTCACAAATTTCAATAATTCAGAAAATAGAGTGAACAGAACAACAAAAACATATTGTACATAACTTTGTTATCTTGAACCAAAGTACAATCACAAAAATCCATTCTCACTTCTTTTCAATCACATTTTTTTACCCTTAAATTAATCAAATTTGACAAACTTCTACAAACCAAATACAACACAAAATTATCCAAACCAACACTTTCTCAAGTGTACAGTAACAATAACTCCTAACCCATCCAAGCCATTATCAAACTTCAAACTCATAAGTCTATTTTCATCATCCTTCAAATCTAATCTGATAAAAACCAGTTACAAACATTACTCAAACTAAACAATTTTAATTTCCATATCCATAACTCACAATACATAAAGAGAGAACAGTCACTTTCCATATCCATAACTCACAATACATAAAGAGAGAACGGTGACAGACTCGCAGTCGATATTGGTTTATAGAAGTTACAGAAGTTATTGACAATCCGAAATCCATAGCTTTCAAAAATGTTCACTATGCCAAAATTGATTTTAGACAGCGCCACATAGACAACGCTTATATCCTAAGCGCTGCTATAGGTTTTCCGTAAAAAAAAAATTAAAAAATTAGAATAAGCGCTACTAAAGGTATACTATAGACAGCGCTTATTATAAGCGCTGCTATAGGCCTTACCATAGACAACACTTTCTTTCCCTAAGCGCTGCTATAGGTTTTCAGTAAAAATAAAATAAAAAAATTAGAATAAGCGCTGCTAAAGGTTATACTTTAGACAACGCTTACTAAAAGCGCTGCTAAAGGTGTTATTCTAGGAAGCATTGCTAAAGGGTATACTTTAGACAGCGCTTTCCAGAAGCGCTGCTAAAGGGTATACCTTAGACAGCGCTTTCCATAAGCGCTGCTAAAGGCATTACTCTAAAAGCGCTGCTAAAGGTAATACCTTTAGCAGCGCTTCTTGAAAGCGTTGTCTAAGGTAATTAAATAGTGTCTAAATCCCTAAATTGGTTATCAGATTTCCAGAAATCCCACATTGTACAAACGAAACCCCACACCCAGAAAACGCTCCTGTTCATCTTCTTCTCCAACTCGTCTCCTCCCTCCTCACCGTCCAACCGTGGTTCATGCCAGAAAGCTTCTGATTTGTTGTCTCGTTACAGAGAAACTGATTTGCATATTTTAGACACTTGTGAGTTGTTATCTTTCTTTAGTATCTCAGTTTGTTTGTTGCCTTAAGAAGAAAATGCACTATTTCATTCATACACTCATTAGTATCTCAGTTTCTTTGTATATTTACGACTTTTTGATGGTTAATTATTTTTAGCTTTGCAAACATGGGATTCTCCGGTTATACGAGGGCAAGGGCCAGAGGCACGTGAGGGTCATAGTGCGACTGTTGTTGGGAAACGGCTTTACATTTTTGGTGGTTGTGGAAAATCCATTGATAATAACAATGAGGTTTACTACAATGATCTTTACATACTGAATACAGGTAATGTTTGCTCTTCATACTGTGGTACTGACTGTTATTTATTGATCGAGTTAGTTAGTTCATTACACAATAAATCCCCTTTGACATTTAAATGAGATCTTATGTAAGTGATACAAAGTATGGTAAATTGAATGGGAACGTTTGGATTCGAGAATTTGTCTTTTGCTTTTGATTATAGTATCTGATGTGGATTATTCTAATGGTTCAGTTTTACTGTTTCACCCGCAGAGACACTTGTTTGGATGCGCCCTACAACATCAGGCACACCACCATCTCCTCGTGATAGCCACACTTGCTCATCTTCTTCTCCAACTCGTATCCTCCCCGTCCAACCGTGGTTCATGCTAGAAAGCTTCTGATTTGTTGTCTCGTTACAGAGAAACTGATTCAAAAACAGTGTGAGCCTTTACCTAGAAGAAGAAGTTTCGCAAAATCGGTTTCATCTAAGGTAAAATTTCTTCATCCTTTTCCGGTTTCACTATGGAAGCCTGTTAGTAATAAAACAGTGAATTGTAATGGTTTTAACTGCAAGAGTTTCGAGTGTTTGAATGGTAGGAAACTGAATAGAGATTGTGTTTATTGCTTTGATTTGGTTAATGGATATGAGAATCAAAGATTTGTTAAGTCTAAGAGTAAGAATGATTTTCTTGTTGATGATGTTTTGCAATTAGGAAATGGTGGGATTAGAATAGGTTTTGATATTGGAATTGGTTCGGGGTATTTTGCGGCGGTTATGGCTGAGAGGAATGTTACCGTGATTACTAGTACTCTTAATGTTAATGGTCCTTTCAATGAGTTTATCGCAGCGAGAGGACTTTTTCCAGTTTACTTGAGTTTGGATCATAGGTTTCCGTTTGTTCAATCTAGTATTCAACTTAGTAATAGTAAAAAATAACACAAATCATGAATCTTCGAATGAGTTCACAACAAATTAATGTCTCTAAAATTGTAACGTTGACGATCATTGATTGAATATGTTATAGGACCACAACAGTAACATGAACTAGGCCTCTAAGGTTGGACCACATTCGTGGCTATGCTCCTTTCACTCACACGTTACAATCCTCATTTCTAGAATTATTCTAATCACATGTTTGATTTTTGTTGATAACACACTGTTATACCCCAAAATTTGCCCTCCCATATTCCTTAAGAAATTGCCAAGCCAAGCTAGAAAATTCCCCAAGGGTTGTGCAGTGCAACAGTCTCCCATACAGTCAAAGTTAGGGTTTTGAGTCTGATCAAGAAAATGAAGTTTTCAAAGGCTCAATCAAGTCTCATATGCCTACAAAGATGGTCAAGCATCCTCATATCAAGTTTCAAGGCATTCAGCTCAAAATTGCACAGTCAAAATCCTAGATTGCACTACAGTCAACTGTAGGGGCAAAATGGTCATTTGGCAGTCAAAAGTTCAAATTTTTGGTCAATACATCATTTTGAAGCCACAAACATCATTTGATCAATGCTTGATCAGGATTCTCAAAAATTGGCTCAGAAATCATCAAAGATGCAAAAATTGCTATATTTGGACAGCTGAAAAAGTCAACTGAAATTGACCAGGGCATAACTTTCACATGGATTATCAGAAAAATTCCATCCAAAGCTCATTTTGAAGAGAAAGACATTTCCTACAACTCATCTTCATACTTCAAGTCCAAGGAATTCTCTCACAAAAAGTTATCAATTTCAACATTACAGGTCATTTTCAAAAGTCAACAAAAAGGGACTTTAAGTCAAAGACCATAACTTGAGATTGGTAAATCAAAATGACATGGGACCAAAGGCATTGGTTAAAGGACTCAAAGACCTTTCCAAAATGTCCAAGAACATGTGAAAAGCTTAAAAATTGAGCAAGTTATGCCTTGTAGAAGTTGGGAAAATTTTGTGAAATGGCAAAAGTCAACTATCTTTGAAAATCCAATTTTTGACAAAAGGGCCCCATTTTTTCCACTTGGTTCATCCTTGTCATGCCACACACGTGTCCCATGGCTAATTTCAAGACCAAATATTGATTTTTTATTTTATTTAATTTTTGATGATTTAATTCATTTTAATTCTTTGAAAATTCAAATAAAATTTAAAAGCCAATAGAATAGTGTCATGTGAACTTGGACAATTCCTATGTATCATGAACCAACTCAAGAAATCAGGTTAGGGTTCATTTGCACACTAGGTCTAGGTTTTGGCTAAAAAGGAGGAAAAATGGTTAATGGAAGAAACCCTAAGACCAATTCTTTCCCAAGCATGAATTAAGGTCAAAGAATAAGCCAATTCTATTCCATGAGGATCACTGAGTCAAACCCTAACCACCATATGCCATGTGCTGCGCTGAAGAGCCATTGGGCATTTGAAAATTTTGGCATAAAACACAAAATCTGAAATCAAGGTTAAAGGATCTTAAAAGCCTCAATTTTTTTTCCATAAGCATCCTTAAGCAACTCTGAACACGTTCCAATCAATCTCAAGCACAAAAGCTCCAGGAATTGGCGCCTGGGACTCATACTGCATTGCAAAAAATTCACAATCGTATAGCATTTTTTAAGCACTTTTACAACATTCTATGCATTGCATCATGTTTGTTTTGAGCTTCTGAAGCTAACCCTTATGCTTAATTGAAGTTTTACACGTTATACCTGAAGATGCCATGACTGAACACTAGGGTTTCGTGAGGTTCAAAATTAGGGGTTCCTAAAATAAGCAAAATTGGACTATCTCAGTACTACCACCGCACTCAGTACACCAAGACGAAGGGATTGACCTACTCGCGATGAATTTATATGGGCCATAGCGCTAGTCGCTATTTTCTGGTAGCCTGCCTAACACCACGGTTGCAAAACCGTTGCTCATTTGTTTTGTTTTACAGGTACGTGAAGAAGAAAGCATCGTGGCAAGGCGTGGTTCGCTAGTTCAAATTTGCGCGCGTTTTACTTATTACGCATGGGTTTTGTTTTTTATTATTTATTAACTATATTATGTTAAGTGAAATCAAGTAGCTCAGCTGGCAAGCTATCCATGCGTTAACCTCAATGACCTGGGTTCAAGTCCCAGGTCTTGCAAAATTCAATATTATTTTTCATTTCCAGGTTCCATGCAACGCTAACATTGGGACTCACCATACACACTCAGAATGCATTGTCCACGCGTCCCCAGGAGATCTGATCAAGGGTTCAGCTTGAAAGTATACCATGAGGACAGGTCAACAGGCGTGCATATGATTGGAAAAGTCAACAAAATTCAAAGCAATTGGGCCAGGCTTTTCAAATCCACACCCCCCTGGTTTGCTTTATCATTTTTATTCTTTCTTCAATTTTTCCTTTTATTTCTTTTTGCTATTTATTTAATTAATTATTTTTTTAACAAAATACAAAAACATTCAAAAATCAGAAAAAGACCAAAAATGATAATTTTTATATTATAATTATTTTCATAAAAAATACATGTAAATATTTAAGTTTTAATTAGGTTTCCAACTTTAATTCCTTTTAATAAAAATCCAAAAAAATAGAATTTAGGTTTAATAATTCTTATTTTCTTATTTTTATTTTTTCCTTTTTTTTCAGAATAATAATATTATGTACTTATTTTCATAAATCAAAAAATTGTACATAAATTAATTTAGAATTAAATTAGGTTAGAAATTAAATCTTTTTTCTTAAAAACTAAAAAAAAATCATTAGAACTAGGATTTTAATTTTAATTAATTTTTCTTTTTTCTTTTAAATCTAAAAAACACAAAAATACCATTTTTCATTTAATTTTAATTTTAGATAACTTAATTATTTTAATTCCTTTAAAGGGTCCAACGCCCTCGCATTTGATTATTTTCTTTTTCGCGCGTTTCATTTATTTCTTTTGTGAATATAATGTACTTGTACCAAAGCCATGTAATAGCTATTAGACATTTCTTTTCTGCAATTTATTTTAAAAATGGGTCTGGATTAATTTGGCGTTGTAGACCCTCGCCCTTTGTAATAGCGTAGGACTTTTTTTTCTTTTCCGCACTTTAAATTCCCGCACTTTTAACTGTTAAAATAACATGAAAGAATGAATGCCCAAAAATAAAATCGAATCGTTAGATCACCAATGCATGACAAGACAAACAATAAACTGAAAATGACACACAATTCGCACACACCACCCCTAGGGTACGCCTCACTGTTGCCTTTCGAAAGGTGGTCGTCGAGTATAGGACGTTTTAGTAAGTCCTTATGTCCATGACATGATCCAGTTGCCTCGAAACGGTTGCCTCGGAAAATAAAGGATCAATGGCATAAGGGTAGCTTCTAAGGTGTCCTACTGTTGCTCTGGTGACCACCACGTCCCTAAAACTCGAATTGACCCGAACATCTCCAACGGTGGTGCTACCTACCTCTCAATGGTGGGATGGCACTACTTTAAAGGACATTTACACAGACGAATTCCTTAGGGTAGGTAGGTTCTCAAGGGTACTTGCTCTAATTTCAAAACAAAATCAAAACATCTTTTCACCAACACCTTTCAAAAACTTTCAAAACAAACTTTTCAAAACACTCTGACGTACGAGTTGAATTGAAACTTTTCAAAGAATATTTTTGAAACCCACATTGAAAAGCAAGCACACATTTTGAAAACACATTGAGCAAGTACCTAAGAGCCCATGGATAACCATGGATAAAAAGGGTGCTAATACCTTCCCTTTCTATAACCTACCTCCCGAACCGAGAGCGATCTCTTTAAAGGAATTTTTCTGTGCTTTTGTCCTTTCCATTTGGAGAAAATAAAAGACGGTGGCGACTCTTGCTTCCGCGACATTTCGCGAACCAGCTTTAAAACAGTCAGTTCCAGATCCACCGATCACAGAACTGGCGACTCTGCTGGGGACACACTTAAAGTGAGGTGTACCTTAGGGCTAGTTACAACTGTGTTTTCAATTGTTTTCCTTGTGTGCTTTAAAATTGTGGGTTGCTTGGGAGTTCTATAGATCCTAACCCGGATCTGGGGAATACCTTCTTAGAAAGTAGCAACAAGGCTGTGAGGGAACTGTGCGGGGTATACCGACATGGTTGAAACAGTCAGCTACGTTGATGTGGCACTTTGGTGTGTACCGGTAACCCTTGAGTCAGTCAAGGAGAGTACGGGGCCTCCATGTGGTGTCATGAAGCATCAACAGACCTTAGGAACCTTAATTGAACCATCTTGGCCTCTTTAGGGTAGTGAGATAACTGACTTTGGTGCAGTCCGAGGTTGGTTGATACTCGATACTACACTCAATTGAGGGTTGCTTTCCTGGAATATTTCGGTCGCCAGTTCAGTGGCTAAATCGAAACGATGAACAATGAAAGCAATCCCGTGATATTGGGAACCTTAGAACCCGGTTACTTTGATTAGGACAGGATGAACCCACCAACTTCAAGAGGGTACTACCCAGACCCCATGCTGGCCTTAAACCTTAAGGGCTTGTCTTGTGTGCCTTGTGTGCCTTACATGTTTGTCTTTGTAAATATCTGTGTTTAATCATAGCATCATGACATCATCCAGCATCATACGCATTGACTAACCATTTCAGGGGTTCGAATTTTCATCTTTGTTCTTGTTTTGTAGGACATGGAAACTGTTCGTAGAAAGACAATTCCAATCAGTCTTGTAAGGATCCCTCCTCAGCTTAAGGAGCTTATATCCAGAATTCCCGAGAACTCTTCATTCAGTGAAAGACATGGAAGCCTCATCAGCTTGGTTAATACCAACATTGAGGAAGATATGATAAAGGTCTTGTTCCAATTCTTTGACACTCTGCATCACTGTTTCACCTTCTTGGACTATCAGTTGGTACCTACATTGGAGGAGTTCTCCCGACTCCTGAAGATCCCTATCCTTGACCAGCTACCCTTCAACGGTACAGAAAAGGAACCTAAGCTTGAAGAGATTGCTAAAGCCTTGCACTTACAGTCATCTGACCTCAAGGGACATTGGGAAGTTAGAAGTGGTATCAAAGGGTTCTTAGCCAGGTTTCTGTTTGAAAAGGCCTATGAATGTTGGAACTCCCTTGACTTACAAGCTTTTGAAAAGGTTGTGGCCCTCCTTGTTTATGGTTTGGTGTTGTTCCCTAACCCAGATCAGCTCATTGATATCAGCGCTGTCCAGATCTTTATGTCCCGGAATCCTATACCTACGTTGCTGGGGGACCTCCTTCACTCATGTTACACTCGAACCATGAGAAAAAGAGGTGTCCTTATGTGTTGCACTCCTCTCCTGGTAAAGTGGTTTATTTCGCACCTTCCACAATCAGTCCTGAAGAATGAGCGGGGTTTGAGATGGTCACAACGGTTGATGGCTCTTACACATGCAGATATACATTGGTGCCCTAGGTCCAGAGAAGATGTCACTATCATTGATCGTTGCGGGGAGTATCCTAATGTTCCTTTACTTGGAATCAGAGGGGGTATTACTTATAGTCCATGCCTGGCTTGGAGACAATTTGGTTATGCTCGGAGGGATGGTCCTCATGACATGTTGATTCCTGACATAGTTTTTGACTTCGACAACGATACTCAAGGACTTCGCCAGAGATTTATCAGAGCTTGGAGGATGCCTAGTAGGATAGACAGCAAGACACTGGGGCACAGGAACTCCATCCCTTTGGAGCCTTACCTCAAGTGGGTACGAGCCCGCTCTCAGAAATTAGTAATGCCTTATCCTCACATGCTTCCAGTAATCAAAGAGCCTGCCTTGGAAGGAGAGGTGTCTCATGTTATTCAGCACCCTGATATGCCCACATCCTGGGAAGAGATGCAGAAGAGTTGGATCCAGCTTAAGGAAGAGCGGAATTCTCTTGAGACTAGTTTGCATGCCAGTGAAAAGAAGGTCTTGGAGCTCACCCGCCTGTTGCACGAGGAAAGGAATCTCAACACTTACATAGCTCCAAAGAAGATGCGCAACATATTTTGGATGTGATTTGATCTTTTTGTACTTTTGCCCATGAGGCTTTGATGTATTAAACAATGGTTTTCTTAATAATAACGCGTGTTCCTTTTGGTTTACAACAAATTTGAATTTTCGAACCCTTGAATGCATTGCATAAACACATATCATTCATCATGTGCATCATAAATACTCTTCTTTTCAGGTTGTTTACCGTTCTTCGCTGTTTATTTCAGCATCATGAATCCTGAATCATCAACCGAGGCGTCCATCAAGGCTCTTCAGGCGCAGAACGTCCAGTTTCAGGCGCAAAACGCCCAATTTCAGGAGCTGATCAAGGGCTTGGCCCAGGGTCAACAAGAGTTGAAGACCATGCTTCTGAAGAAAACTAAGAAGAAGAGGAGGACTGTGCTATTTAACACTGGGCGCAGACTCGGGAACACTTTGGTTGTTGAAGCTGAAAGGACTCCTCCATCTGTGACGGAAGGTAGTCACCAAGAAAGGGAGGCCACTACTCCTGTGGGCTCTGATACTGAAACAGACTTCAACGACGACCAGTACCCTCCTGCTGAAGACCGGTACAAATAGCTGGAAGACAGATTAAAGGCTGTGGAAGTTCAACGGGTGCCTGGATTGGATTTCGGAGACTTGGGGTTATCTACTGGAGTGGTGATCCCGCACAAGTTCAAAACACCTGCCTTCGTGAAGTATGATGGGGCTTCCTGTCCCAAGATGCACCTCCGTTCTTATGTAAGGAAGATCCAGCCTTACACAGCAGACAAGAACCTTTGGATCCACTTCTTCCAGGAGAGTCTTTCAGGGACTCACCTCGACTGGTTCTATCAGCTAGATGGAATCAGCATTCGTAACTGGGAGGATCTGGCCACTGCTTTTTACAAGCAGTATCAGTATAATGCCGACCTCGCTCCTACGCGTACCCAGCTCCAGGGTATGTCGCTAGGGTCGGGTGAAGGTTTTAAGGAGTACGCTCAGAAATGGAGAGACCTGGCTGGCAGGGTGCAGCCACCATTGACGGATCGGGAGCTGGTAGATATGTTCTTGGGGACCCTATCTGGTCCGTTTTTCAATCATCTCATTGGTAATTCCTCTGCTGGGTTTACTGATCTGATCCTAACTGGTGAAAGGATCGAGGCCGGTATAAAATCGGGGAAGATACAGAAAGTTGCCTCCTCCAGTACTGAGAAGAAACCTTTCAAAAAGGAGGCTAGTGCTGTATATAACTCCCGGAGAACAGAGCGACCTGAACACCGCCAATCTGTCAGTGCGGTAATGATTGCCAAACCTGCTGCCGCTCCTCGGCCAACTAATCCTCAAAAGTTTGAAAGACCCCGGAGGGAGTTTACCCGGTTAAACATGACCTTATCACAGATCTTGCCACAGTTGCTATCCTCCAATTTAGTGACTGTCAAGGAGGCTCCAAAGTTTCCCAATACTGCATCCCCCAAGTTCAATCCAAATGCTCGCTGTGCTTATCACTCTGATAGCCCGGGGCATAACACAGATGACTGTTGGGCACTAAGGAACAAGCTGCAGGACCTTATTGACGCCAAGGAGGTACAGTTTGAGGCATCTGACAAGCCTAATGTGGTGGCGGCTCCCCTACCTGCTCATGGAGTGAATGCTATTGGAGACGAAGACGAAGTGGATGATGCTGAGTTTGATAGCTGGATCTACCCGACAACCGACAGTGGGCCTAACAATTGGAGTGCAAAAGACAATCTCTCTGTTTCTATTGTTCCTCAGTAATGAATTTCTTTGTTTTTGATTTGTAATAAACAATAATTTGAGACTATATGGCCCGGTGTCTTACCCGGGGCACCGTGGTTTTATTTATGAGGGCTTTTGTTTGTCGCTATCATATATCATGAATAAAAGCATTGGACGTTTTTCACATTTCGAATTTTGCGCTCCTTTTCTTTCCTTTCTTTACATATTGCAAAACAGCTGTATTTACACACACACTCACTCATACAGGTTTCAATCCACTCTGGATCTCACTGGTAACGACTCCGCTACTGCCAGTTATGACTTCGAGAATCCGATCAACTTAGCCGCAGACGAAGATGAAGATGATTGCGAAGTGCCTGGTGAACTTGCAAGACTGTTACAACAGGAGGAGAGGGCAATTCAACCCCATGAAGAGCCAGTGGAAATAATCAACTTGGGTACTGAGGAAGACAAGAAAGAGGTGAAGATTGGTGCCAACCTAGAACTCAACGTGAAGCAACGGTTGACTCAGATGCTGCATGACTATAAAGAAATCTTTGCCTGGTCCTACGAAGATATGCCCGGATTAGATACCGACATTGTGGTCCATCACTTACCAACTAAAGAAGATTGCCCTCCGGTTAAGCAAAAGGTCCGCCGTATGCGTCCAGAGATGTCTGAGAAGATTAAAGCCGAGGTTATGAAGCAGTTTGATGCCGGGTTTCTTGCAGTGACTTCTTACCCTCAGTGGGTCGCTAATGTGGTGCCGGTACCTAAGAAGGACGGCAAGGTCAGGATGTGTGTCGATTACAGGGATCTGAACAGGGCCAGCCCCAAGGATGACTTCCCTCTACCCCACATTGATGTCCTTGTTGATAATACAGCTCAGCATAAAGTGTTCTCTTTCATGGATGGTTTTTCAGGCTACAATCAGATCAAGATGGCTCCGGAAGACATGGAAAAGACTACATTTGTCACTCAGTGGGGCACCTTCTGCTACAAAGTCATGCCTTTTGGACTAAAGAATGCTGGGGCAACCTACCAACGTGCCATGGTTGCTTTATTTCATGACATGATCCATCATGAGATAGAAGTGTATGTTGACGACATGATCGCTAGGTCCCAGACTGAGGAAGAACACCTTGATCATCTGCAGAAACTGTTTGACCGTTTGAAACTGTACAAGCTGAGGTTGAATCCAAACAAGTGCACCTTCGGGGTAAGATCTGGAAAGTTGCTAGGCTTCGTGGTGAGTGACAAAGGAATTCAAGTGGACCCTGCTAAGGTCAAAGCCATTCAAGAGATGCCAGTTCCTAAGACAGAGAAGGAAGTCAGAGGCTTTCTAGGACGTCTGAATTACATTGCTCGGTTCATCTCACACTTAACTGCTACCTGTGAACCAATCTTCAAGCTGTTGAAGAAAGATCAGGTAGTACGGTGGAATGATGAATGTCAGGCTGCTTTTGACAGAATCAAAGAATATCTCCAAGAACCACCCATCCTTATGCCACCAGTTGAAGGGAGACCTTTGATACTTTACCTGACAGTGCTTGACAACGCAATGGGGTGTGTGCTGGGGCAGCATGACGAGTCTGGCCGAAAAGAGCATGCCATTTATTACCTTAGCAAAAAGTTTACCGACTGTGAGACCCGATACTCACTGCTTGAGAAAACTTGCTGCGCTTTGGTATGGGCGGCTCGCCGGCTGAGACAGTATATGCTGACTCACACTACTTTGTTGATCTC
Organism: Vicia faba; assembly: GCA_948472305.1. Lineage (NCBI taxonomy): Eukaryota > Viridiplantae > Streptophyta > Magnoliopsida > Fabales > Fabaceae > Vicia > Vicia faba. The sequence goes on from OX451740.1 coordinate 893,486,206, forward strand.
AAAAATGGATCCTATAAAATACATATTTGAAAAGCCTGCTCTGTCTGGGAGAATTGCAAGATGGCAGATGATCTTGACGGAATACGACATTCAGTACACGACCCAAAAAGCCATCAAGGGAAGTGTATTGGCAGACCACTTAGCACATCAAGCTGTGGATGACTACCAATCAATGAACTTCGAGTTTCCAGATGAAAGCATTATGATAGTAACTGACTGTGAAATACCTGGACCGGATGAAGGACCTGAACCAGGATCCCGATGGTCTATGCACTTTGACGGAGCCTCCAACGCTTTGGGAAATGGTATTGGCGCCATAATTGTATCTCCACAAGGTACTCATACTCCACTCACCGCCCGGCTGTGTTTCAACTGTACCAACAACATGGCGGAGTATGAAGCGTGTATTATGGGTCTTCAAGCTGCCATCGACCTGAGAATCAAATTTCTAAGTGTCTTCGGAGATTCCGCTCTTGTGATCAATCAGATCAAAGGAGAGTGGGATACGAAACACCCAAACTTGATTCCTTACAGAGAATGTGTGTTGGCCCTGATCCCCCACTTCACAGAGATAACATTTGAGCACTTTCCAAGAGAAGAGAATCAGTTGGCGGACGCGTTAGCTACGATGTCTTCAATGTTCAAGGTCAAATGGGATAATGAAGCTCCCCGGATCATCATCTGGAAATTGGACGAACCGGCATACTGTTGTGATCTCAAAACCGAATTGGTGACTGAGAAGCCTTGGTACCACGAAGTGAAGAGATACCTAGAAGCTCAGGAATACCCTGAAGGAGCATCTGTCAACGATAAGAAATTCCTGAGGAGGTTTGCAGCCAAGTTCTTTCTTAGCAACGGCATTTTGTACAAGCGAAACCAGGATTCAACCCTACTGCGTTGTGTAGATAAGACTGAAGCAGAAAGAATCATGGAAGAGCTACATGAAGGGACCTTTGGTACACACTCCAGTGGACATACCATGGCAAAGAAGATCCTACGGGCAGGGTATTACTGGTCTACAATGGAAGCTGACTGTTACCAACATTCCAGGACATGCCACAAATGCCAGATTTATGCAGATAAAGTGCATGTTCCTCCGGTTCCCCTGAATGTTCTGACTGCGCCTTGGCCATTTGCAATGTGGGGCATAGACATGATCGGTGAGATTAAACCTACGGCATCTAATGGACATCGCTTCATCCTAGTGGCGATTGATTATTTTACGAAGTGGGTTGAGGCAGCATCCTATGCTACGGTAACCAAGACCGTTGTGGCACGGTTCATTCGGCACAATCTGATCTGTCGGTACGGCGTCCCTGAGAGAATTATTACAGACAACGGTACCAATCTGAACAATAAGATGATCGCTGAGCTCTGCGAACAGTTCAAGATACAGCACCACAATTCTTCTCCTTACAGACCGAAGATGAATGGGGCTGTAGAAGCAGCTAATAAAAACATCAAGAAGATCGTGCAGAAGATGACAGTAACGTATAAAGATTGGCACGAGATGTTACCATTCGCTCTGCATGGGTATCGTACCTCAGCTAGGATGTCAACCGGGGCAACTCCTTTCTCTTTGGTTTATGGCATGGAGGCAGTCTTGCCGATCGAAGTACAAATTCCTTCTCTCCGGATAATGAAGGATGCAAATCTGAACGAAGATGATTGGATCCAGACACGACTTGATCAACTCAATCTCATTGACGAAAAGAGACTTGCTGCTATCTGCCATGGTCAGACGTATCAGAAACGAATGATCAGGGCATTTAACAAAAAAGTCAGACCACAGGAATATCAAGTCGGGGATCTGGTGATCAAGCGAATCATCCTTCCTCAGAGTGATCCAAGGGGCAAATGGACCCCTACGTACGAAGGGCCATTTGTGGTTAAGCATGTGTTCTCAGGAGGAGCAATGATATTAACCAACATGGATGGTGACGACCTTCCTCACCCCGCCAATGCAGACATAGTTAAAAAATACTACGCATGAAAAAATGACCCGCTAGGCTGACATGTCTAGGCAAAAGATAGGGCTTCCCGTCGAACCAAAAGGGTTCGGGCAAAATGAAGGGATGAAAATGAAAAAATCTGTACACCCGGCAAGTCGAAAACCTGAAAAGGCGGTTTGGGCAAAAATGGGTATCCCGGTGGACTGAAAACCCGAAAGGGCGGTCCAGGCAAAAATTAGGGATAAAAGCGTAATACTATGTCTCATTGGATCACTTTGCATCCAGAATCCGGTATCTACATCAAGACGACATCGATCAGTCAGCTTCACCTTCAACCAAGGTCATCAAGTGATGAGACGCACAGAGTTATAAAGGCGATAGCGGAGTTGAAACCCAGTGGATCATTCATCTTTCACACAGCTGTTTTATTTTCTTTTGTACAAAACTTGTATAAATTCCCTTGTTCGGCGACGTTTCTCTTACTAGGACGTCAGCCTCTTGTACACGAAACGCCTATTCACAGGCTATTCAAAATCAATACAAATATACTTTTCAGTTAAACGTGCCAACTGTTTTTCTTTTTTCTGTTTTGTTTTGCGAAGAACGTCCAAGGTTTAATTTGTGATATATGCATTGACAATAATTTGCTAGCTCATAAATATTTGCATACGAAACAAAGAATTAATTGCAGGTGACACTGGAAACAGGGGCAATAAAGGTTGGTCTGAGCAGTCTAATTGTTCTATTCTCCAAGGTACCAAGGTAGGTTCAGCTGAAGAACCTAACCAGACATCTTAAATTCCCCAGAGGACAGCAAGTCAGTACATTCTTCCCCAAACAAAGTTAGCAAGTCTCAAGGAAATTGGGTGTCCTCCCGTAGATCCCAATATTCCCCAGTAGCATATACTCTTAACAAGCATCCCCGGCAGTCTTGGTCTAAAGATTGTTCCCCGGCGGCATACATCAACATTCAAAGGAATCACTTCCCCAGCCTATCTTAAATTCCCCAGGAGAGTCCCATCCAGGTTCCCCAGGAAAGATGGAATTCATCTCCCCAAACAGTAAGCTTATCCCCAGTAGATTCTGGAAGCTTATCCCCTCGCAGAGCACGAACGCGTCGTCCGGCTTTATTCAAAGAGTTATTTCCTTAACAGGATATAACTGGGTTATCCTCAGCCAAAAGCCAAGGGAAAGTCGTCGTCAACGTAGTTCTTTCCTATCCCCAGCGAAGTCAATTCACACTTCCAATACAACAACGGTATCCCCAACAGAGTTGCTATCAACATTCAGCAAGGCATCACTCTTCCCACAGAGTATTGCTTTCCAGCATGATCGTTAGAGTATCTTTTCTCCCCGCAGAATCTTCCATTCGCCAAGTTTATTCCGCAACGGAGTCATCTTCTCCTACCGGTATCCTTGCCACTATCATCCCCAGCGGAAGGGAAATCTATTCTTCAAACATCAGCCCGGGATAGGACTTCCTGGCACCCGTCAAAGAGTTTACGTTCCTAGACGAAAACATACATAAAACATCACGTACATCATTATAGCATGCATAACGCACTGCATCATACAAATCTCATCTATGTTGAGAACATCATTGCTTGATCCATATCATGCATTGCATATGACTGACTTTTACCTTTCAGGGAAGATCCAGTTAAGTTCTCAAGCTACATTTCAAGACCTAGACTGGTTCAGTCAAAGGCCTTCTCTGGTTCAGTTAAATCATCCCAAGATTTTCCTGATGCTTATCCCTTTTGAAGACATTTCAAGACCTAGACTGGTTCAGTCAAAGGCCTTCTCTGGTTCAGTTAAATCATCCCAAGATTTTCCTGATGCTTATCCCTTTGAAGACATTTCAAGACCTAGACTGGTTCAGTCAAAGGCCTTCTCTGGTTCAGTTAAATCGTCCCAAGATTTTCCTGATGCTTATCCCTTTGAAGACATTTCAAGACCTAGACTGGTTCAGTCAAAGGCCTTCCCTGGTTCAGTTAAATCATCCCAAGATTTTCCTGATGCTTATCCCTTTGAAGACATTTCAAGACCTAGACTGGTTCAGTCAAAGGCCTTCTCTGGTTCAGTTAAATCGTCCCAAGATTTTCCTGATGCTTATCCCTTTGAAGACATTTCAAGACCTAGACCGGTTCAGTTAAATCATCCCAAGATTTTCCTGATTGCTTATCCAGTCAAAGGCCTTCTCTGGTTCAGTCAGATCAACCTTAAGATCTCCCTGATGCTTATCCCATTGAAGACATTTCAAGACCTAGACCGGTTCAGTTAAATCGTCCCAAGATTTTCCTGATGCTTATCCCTTTGAAGACATTTCAAGACCTAGACTGGTTCAGTCAAAGGCCTTCCCTGGTTCAGTTAAATCATCCCAAGATTTTCCTGATGCTTATCCCTTTGAAGACATTTCAAGACCTAGACTGGTTCAGTCAAAGGCCTTCTCTGGTTCAGTTAAATCGTCCCAAGATTTTCCTGATGCTTATCCCTTTGAAGACATTTCAAGACCTAGACTGGTTCAGTCAAAGGCCTTCTCTGGTTCAGTTAAATCATCCCAAGATTTTCCTGATGCTTATCCCTTTTGAAGACATTTCAAGACCTAGACTGGTTCAGTCAAAGGCCTTCTCTGGTTCAGTTAAATCGTCCCAAGATTTTCCTGATGCTTATCCCTTTGAAGACATTTCAAGACCTAGACTGGTTCAGTCAAAGGCCTTCTCTGGTTCAGTTAAATCATCCCGAGATTTTCTTGATGCTTATCCCTTTGAAGACATTTCAAGACCTAGACTGGTTCAGTCAAAGGCCTTCTCTGGTTCAGTTAAATCGTCCCAAGATTTTCTTGATGCTTATCCCGTTGAAGACATTTCAAGACCTAGACCGGTTCAGTTAAATCGTCCTAAGATTTTCCTGATTCTTACCCAGTCAAAGGCCTCTCTGGTTCAGTCAGATCGACCTTAAGATCTCTCTGATTCTTATCCCAGTAGAAGACACCCCAGATTTTTCTCAACGAGCGTTGTTGAAGTTAAAAGTCGCCCAAGGCTCTCTTACCATTCATGCTAAGGAAGTAATCATCCCTGGTTCTTTCATTGATGTTTGAAGCTCCAGACTCAGCTCCTGTAACCAGTCAGGACACATCTATACCAGGCATCTAAAAAATCAGCTCCTACAACGTGTCAGGTACTCATTTTTCTGTTTTGCAGGTATGCAGGATCTCGCTAAGGAATCTCCTACGCGATCAACATCCAGATGGCATCTATAAGCCCATCATCCGATCCAGCAAACATCCAGATGGCATCTATAAGCCCATCCCCATCATTGCTAACATGTGAGCGCAAATTTCCGGGCACTCTAGTGTCCAATCATCTTTTACCATCGGATTACGAAAGGCACGTCAGCCAATCTGCATCCTCAGGTCTAAGAAGATTGAACAGGGGCAACTGTTATACCCCAAAATTTGCCCTCCCATATTCCTTAAGAAATTGCCAAGCCAAGCTAGAAAATTCCCCAAGGGTTGTGCAGTGCAACAGTCTCCCATACAGTCAAAGTTAGGGTTTTGAGTCTGATCAAGAAAATGAAGTTTTCAAAGGCTCAATCAAGTCTCATATGCCTACAAAGATGGTCAAGCATCCTCATATCAAGTTTCAAGGCATTCAGCTCAAAATTGCACAGTCAAAATCCTAGATTGCACTACAGTCAACTGTAGGGGCAAAATGGTCATTTGGCAGTCAAAAGTTCAAATTTTTGGTCAATACATCATTTTGAAGCCACAAACATCATTTGATCAATGCTTGATCAGGATTCTCAAAAATTGGCTCAGAAATCATCAAAGATGCAAAAATTGCTATATTTGGACAGCTGAAAAAGTCAACTGAAATTGACCAGGGCATAACTTTCACATGGATTATCAGAAAAATTCCATCCAAAGCTCATTTTGAAGAGAAAGACATTTCCTACAACTCATCTTCATACTTCAAGTCCAAGGAATGCTCTCACAAAAAGTTATCAATTTCAACATTACAGGTCATTTTCAAAAGTCAACAAAAAGGGACTTTAAGTCAAAGACCATAACTTGAGATTGGTAAATCAAAATGACATGGGACCAAAGGCATTGGTTAAAGGACTCAAAGACCTTTCCAAAATGTCCAAGAACATGTGAAAAGCTTAAAAATTGAGCAAGTTATGCCTTGTAGAAGTTGGGAAAATTTTGTGAAATGGAAAAAGTCAACTATCTTTGAAAATCCAATTTTTGACAAAAGGGCCCCATTTTTTCCACTTGGTTCATCCTTGTCATGCCACACACGTGTCCATGGCTAATTTCAAGACCAAATATTGATTTTTTATTTTATTTAATTTTTGATGATTTAATTCATTTTAATTCTTTGAAAATTCAAATAAAATTTAAAAGCCAATAGAATAGTGTCATGTGAACTTGGACAATTCCTATGTATCATGAACCAACTCAAGAAATCAGGTTAGGGTTCATTTGCACACTAGGTCTAGGTTTTGGCTAAAAAGGAGGAAAAATGGTTAATGGAAGAAACCCTAAGACCAATTCTTTCCCAAGCATGAATTAAGGTCAAAGAATAAGCCAATTCTATTCCATGAGGATCACTGAGTCAAACCCTAACCACCATATGCCATGTGCTGCGCTGAAGAGCCATTGGGCATTTGAAAATTTTGGCATAAAACACAAAATCTGAAATCAAGGTTAAAGGATCTTAAAAGCCTCAATTTTTTTTCCATAAGCATCCTTAAGCAACTTTGAACACGTTCCAATCAATCTCAAGCACAAAAGCTCCAGGAATTGGCGCCTGGGACTCATACTGCATTGCAAAAAATTCACAATCGTATAGCATTTTTTAAGCACTTTTACAACATTCTATGCATTGCATCATGTTTGTTTTGAGCTTTTGAAGCTAACCCTTATGCTTAATTGAAGTTTTACACGTTATACCTGAAGATGCCATGACTGAACACTAGGGTTTCGTGAGGTTCAAAATTAGGGGTTCCTAAAATAAGCAAAATTGGACTATCTCAGTACTACCACCGCACTCAGTACACCAAGACGAAGGGATTGACCTACTCGCGATGAATTTATATGGGCCATAGCACTAGTCGCTATTTTCTGGTAGCCTGCCTAACACCACGGTTGCAAAACCGTTGCTCATTTGTTTTGTTTTACAGGTACGTGAAGAAGAAAGCATCGTGGCAAGGCGTGGTTCGCTAGTTCAAATTTGCGCGCGTTTTACTTATTACGCATGGGTTTTGTTTTTTATTATTTATTAACTATATTATGTTAAGTGAAATCAAGTAGCTCAGCTGGCAAGCTATCCATGCGTTAACCTCAATGACCTGGGTTCAAGTCCCAGGTCTTGCAAAATTCAATATTATTTTTCATTTCCAGGTTCCATGCAACGCTAACATTGGGACTCACCATACACACTCAGAATGCATTGTCCACGCGTCCCCAGGAGATCTGATCAAGGGTTCAGCTTGAAAGTATACCATGAGGACAGGTCAACAGGCGTGCATATGATTGGAAAAGTCAACAAAATTCAAAGCAATTGGGCCAGGCTTTTCAAATCCACACCCCCCTGGTTTGCTTTATCATTTTTATTCTTTCTTCAATTTTTCCTTTTATTTCTTTTTGCTATTTATTTAATTAATTATTTTTTTAACAAAATACAAAAACATTCAAAAATCAGAAAAAGACCAAAAATGATAATTTTTATATTATAATTATTTTCATAAAAAATACATGTAAATATTTAAGTTTTAATTAGGTTTCCAACTTTAATTCCTTTTAATAAAAATCCAAAAAAATAGAATTTAGGTTTAATAATTCTTATTTTCTTATTTTTATTTTTTCCTTTTTTTTCAGAATAATAATATTATGTACTTATTTTCATAAATCAAAAAATTGTACATAAATTAATTTAGAATTAAATTAGGTTAGAAATTAAATCTTTTTTCTTAAAAACTAAAAAAAAATCATTAGAACTAGGATTTTAATTTTAATTAATTTTTCTTTTTTCTTTTAAATCTAAAAAACACAAAAATACCATTTTTCATTTAATTTTAATTTTAGATAACTTAATTATTTTAATTCCTTTAAAGGGTCCAACGCCCTCGCATTTGATTATTTTCTTTTTCGCGCGTTTCATTTATTTCTTTTGTGAATATAATGTACTTGTACCAAAGCCATGTAATAGCTATTAGACATTTCTTTTCTGCAATTTATTTTAAAAATGGGTCTGGATTAATTTGGCGTTGTAGACCCTCGCCCTTTGTAATAGCGTAGGACTTTTTTTTTCTTTTCCGCACTTTAAATTCCCGCACTTTTAACTGTTAAAATAACATGAAAGAATGAATGCCCAAAAATAAAATCGAATCGTTAGATCACCAATGCATGACAAGACAAACAATAAACTGAAAATGACACACAATTCGCACACACCACCCCTAGGGTACGCCTCACTGTTGCCTTTCGAAAGGTGGTCGTCGAGTATAGGACGTTTTAGTAAGTCCTTATGTCCATGACATGATCCAGTTGCCTCGAAACGGTTGCCTCGGAAAATAAAGGATCAATGGCATAAGGGTAGCTTCTAAGGTGTCCTACTGTTGCTCTGGTGACCACCACGTCCCTAAAACTCGAATTGACCCGAACATCTCCAACGGTGGTGCTACCTACCTCTCAATGGTGGGATGGCACTACTTTAAAGGACATTTACACAGACGAATTCCTTAGGGTAGGTAGGTTCTCAAGGGTACTTGCTCTAATTTCAAAACAAAATCAAAACATCTTTTCACCAACACCTTTCAAAAACTTTCAAAACAAACTTTTCAAAACACTCTGACGTACGAGTTGAATTGAAACTTTTCAAAGAATATTTTTGAAACCCACATTGAAAAGCAAGCACACATTTTGAAAACACATTGAGCAAGTACCTAAGAGCCCATGGATAACCATGGATAGAAAGGGTGCTAATACCTTCCCTTTCTATAACCTACCTCCCGAACCGAGAGCGATCTCTTTAAAGGAATTTTTCTGTGCTTTTGTCCTTTCCATTTGGAGAAAATAAAAGACGGTGGCGACTCTTGCTTCCGCGACATTTCGCGAACCAGCTTTAAAACAGTCAGTTCCAGATCCACCGATTACACACACACTCTTTAAATTCATTGTACTCCCACCACATTGCTTATAATCCAAGTTAGTAATAATCAACACAAGAGGTTCACGTAACAATGACTTATTCACTTGAATAATAAAATCCGTGTATACTTTGTGTTTTGGCAGAAACGCATTATACCGTTTTATGCCCTAATTAGTATTTTTGTTTAACTTAGATAATAGTTAAAACCATGGATAAAAAATGGATGTGTGCTGATAGATTGTCAAAAGAGTACGAGAATGGGGTATTAGAGTTTGTTAAGTTAGCTGTTGAACACGCTGAAGACCCGAATAGAATGAAATGTGCTTGCTTGGGTTGTTGTTATGTGGGTCGGTTGACGCAGATGGATTGAAATCGCATTTACTAATGCGCGGAATTGATCGAAGTTATACGTGTTGGATATTTCATGGTGAGAAAAGCATCGAGAATGTTGAACCGGGGGTGAAAATTAATGCGACCTATGTTTCGTACGACAATGCCACGGATACATATGATTTTGATCGAGTCGAAGAGATTGCAGAAGCACCTGAAGAAGATCTTCAAGATTGTCCCAAAATGTTTGAGAGGTTGGTAAGCGATGCAGAGAAACCATTGTATAAAGATTACCCCAAATTCACAAGATTGTCTGCGGTATTCAAATTGTACAACTTAAAGGCGCGCAATGGATGGTCGGATAAAAGTTTCACACAGTTATTAGCCCTTTTGAGAGATATGCTTCCTGAGGATAATGTTCTTCCTAATCGAACCTACGAGGCCAAAAAATGTTGTGCTCTATTGGCATGAGCTATGATAAGATACATGCATGTCTAAATGATTGTATTTTGTTTCGAAATTAATATGCATCGTTGAATGAGTGCCCAAAGTGCGGTTTATCTCGATATAAGAAAAAATTATCTCCAGCGAATGTCTTATGGTATTTTCCTATTATTCTGAGATTTAGACGCATGTTTCATAGTGAAACCGATGATAGACACTTGACTTGGCATACAGATGAAAGAATTATCGATGGAAAGTTTCGACATCCGGCAGATGCACCACAGTGGAAGAAAATTGATAATGATTATCCTGATTTTGGAGGAGAAACAAGAAACCTTCGCTTGGCATTATCTACGGATGGAATGAACCCGCATGGTCTTCAAAGTATCTCACATTCCACATGGCATGTAATTCTTATGATTTATAACCTACCTCTATGGCTATGTATGAAGCGCAATTACATGATGTTATCTATGTTAATTTCGGGGCCTAAACAACCAGGGAATGACATAGATGTATACTTGAAACCTTTAATCGAAGATTTGAAGATTTTGTGTGAGAACAGTGTGGAGGTTTATGATGGATATAGGAAAGAAAGTTTCAATTTGAGGGCGATGTTGTTTGGCACAATTAACAATTTTCCAGCATATGGAAATCTATCCGAGTATAGCATTAAAGGTGAAAAAGCGTGTCCTGTCTGTGAAGATGGAACCGATACGACACGATTGAAACTTTGTCAGAAGAATGTCTTTCTCGGTCATCGTAGATTCTTAAATTCAAAACATCAATATCGTGGATGGAGAAAAGCGTTCAATGGAAATACCGAACAACGTAGAGCTCCACCTGGATTGACAGGTGATCAAATTTGTGAAAAGGTGAAAGATGTGAGTATTCAGTTTGGCAAGCCTTTTGCATATAAAGTTGTCACAGGTGGGTGGAAGAAGAAGTCAATTTTTTTTTGAATTGCCATATTGGAAATCTTTGTACATAAGACATTTTCTTGATGTTATGCATATTGAAAAAAATGTATTTGAAAGTGTTATTGGTACGTTACTCAATATAAAAGGAAAGTCTAAGGATGGCCTTAAAGCAAGAGAGGACATGGTAGAGATGGGAATAAGAACTGAATTAGGACCCGTGAAGAAAGGAAGACGAACATATCTACCACCTGCTGCTTATACTCTATCTAGAAAGGAAAAGAAAATATTGTGTAAGTTTCTAAGTGAAGTTAAAGTTCCAGAAGGTTACTCCTCAGACATTAGAAGACTCGTGTCCATGAAAGACCTCAAGTTAAAGAGTCTGAAGACACATGATTTCCATGTCATAATGGAACATTTTCTACCAATAGGTATACGTTCTATTTTGCCAGAAAAAGTAAGAAGCGCTATAACTAAATTGTGTTTTTTTCCAGATCAATTTGTAGTAAGGTGATCGATCCTGAGATCTTACCAGTATTACAAAAAGAAATCTTTATTACTCTGTGTGACCTTGAAATGTATTTTCCTCCATCATTTTTTGACATTATGGTACATCTTGTTGTTCATCTTGTGAAAGAGACACAATTGTGTGGACCAGCTTATATGAGATGGATGTACCCTGTTGAACGTTATATGAAAATATTAAAAGGGTACGTGAAAAACCGAAGTCGTCCAGAGGGTTGTATCGTTGAGCGATACATTGTTGAAGAAGCGGTTGAGTTTTGTAATGATTTTTTGTCCAATGTGCAATCCATTGGACTCCCCAAATCTCATTTTTTCGAAGAAAAAAAAGGTAAAAAATTAATTAGAAATGAAATTGTGACAATATCAAGGGATGAACGGGATCAAGTGCATTTGTATATTCTGCACAATGACACTGAGGTTGAGCCGTTTGTAGAAATGCACAAGGCTATACTCCGAGGTGAGAATCAAAGTAGAAATGAAAATTGGATAGTACAAGAGCACACTCAAAGTTTTATACAGTGGTTTAAGGATCATATATATTCAAAGTTTCATTCAGATCCCGCTTCAATATCAGACAGGTTGCGATGTTTGGCATATGGTTCAAGTTCGATTGTGTTCTCTTATAGAGGATACAGAATTAATGGATACACATTTTATACCAAAGAACAAGATGAGAAAAGTACTATGCAAAATAGTGGTGTCACGGTGGTATGTGAAGCAATGCACATTTCTAGTATGAAGGACTTAAACCCCAAATATGAAAAATTTGTCATATTTTGGGGTTATCAATCACATCTGGGTGTTTGATTACGAGAAGTTTCAGATTCCTATCTTTGGTTGCAAGTGGGTACATACTAGTGGCATACGAATGGATAAGTCAGTGTTTTTGCAAGTGGATCTTAGTAGGGTGGGGTACAAAGATGAGCCTTTTATTCTAGCCTCTCAAGCTAAACAAGTGTTCTATGTCACAGACCCGAAGAGTATGAAATGGTCTATAGTGATTTTATCTAACAAAGTGATTGATGATAAAAGTGTGGATCAAGGTGATGTTCATGTTGAGAATGAGTCGTATATTAGAAACGATCGAGATGAAAATACTACAGCAGATGAATCATATATCAGAAAATATCATGATGAGGGAATTTGGATCAATCCCTCTGTTCGCGTTCTTAAGAGACAAGTAATTCGGAATCCAACCAAGAAAAGAAAGAGATGTTAGTGAAAGAGGTAATATATATTCCTCCATACATGTTAACACTTAGAAAACTTCTAATAAATTATATATTTGTCATTTTATATACTCAATTGATATTTGTCATTTTATATACTGAATAGATATTTGGAATTATATATTTGGAATTAAATATTTGTCATTAGATACTAATGTTTTTCTTTATTACAGGTTAGATGGCTAGTAACGAGGAGCACCCACACGATGATTTTATTAATGATGGAGACAATGATGGAGGAAAATACAGTAAGGGAGTGGAAAAAGAAATTAAAAGAGGAAAAACTATTATGAAGAATATCATTCGTGATAGAGATAGAGGTATAAAATACGATGTGCATTGGAGTCCGAATGACCAATCAATTGAGCCTAACGGTTCTAAATTGACAAGTTACATTGGTACACTTGTAAGGAGAGAAATTCCAATAACTTGTGATGAGTGGAGAGATGATAAGCTGGATGATGCTAAAAACAAAATCTGGAGTGAGATACAGGTACTTTAAATTATGTCTTTAAATTACGATTATGTACTTTAAATTATGTCTTTAAATTTCTTATACTAACGCACTTTGTGTATGTTTTTTGTAGAGGTCTTTCAACATTGATGACAGAAGAAAATATTATTGTCTTGGATTGGCCGGCAAAATACTAAGAAGCTTTAGAACATATTTAAACAGAAAATATCTTAGAGATGCCGAAAAAAATTTGTTGATGCAGAGCGTCCAGCAGAATATGCATATGTGATTTCAGTTAAAGAATGGGATATTTTTAAATCCAAACGGAAAACCCCAAAATTTCAGCGTGTAAGTGACGTAAATCGTCAAAGAGCATCATCTCCCGCATATCCATACAAAAAAGGGCGTTTGGGATATGCACGATTAGAACAAAAAATAGTAAGTATTTACTAATTGCAATGATATACTTGTTCATCAAGAGTTATAACTGAGCTTGTTTTTTGTGTTAATGTGTAGTTAAAAGAGGAGAGTAGTTCTGAAACATCTCTTCCAGATCATGTTTTGTGGAAGGCTGCCCGTGTGGGTAAGGATGGAATTCTTAAAGAAGATGTACAACAAATTTTTGAAAATGCGTAAGTATAACATTAATTCTAATTAAATCAAAATTTTATTAACATATAGTATTCATGTTTTTCCAATATTCATATAAATTTCAGGAGAGTCTGTCTCAGTCTACATCTCCACCAGATGATTGCAGGAGCATACTTAGTCGAGCATTAGATGTTCGTGAGTATTCTGGTCGGGTGAGGGGTAAAGGACATGGGGTTACTCCAAGCTCCTTGAAAAAGAACAACCCAGAGACAAAATCTGCTAGCAATAAAGAACTGTAGGCAAGGTTTGATGCATTAGAAGTTGAAGTTCTTGAATTGAGGAAGGAAAAAGCAAGACAGTACCAATCAGAAAGGGAAGCTTCGGGTGTTAAAGAAACTAGTGTCAATTGTGCAGCTCAACCAAGTATTCCCGAGGTACTTACATATATTATTATAAAATTAAAATAGTGTAATTTATTTAACTGACATATATACACATTAACAATGTCATATTTATTATTGATTTTAGGGCATTTCACCTTGTTAACTCTTTTTAGAGACACCAACTTATCGCATGGTTGGCAAGGGAAAAGTCCATAACACTCTGGGAGAAGTACTTCATCATAAACCGCTCCCTTCTGGATATTTGAAAGTGTCGATTGATATTGCTTTAGAGGAGGGTGCGTTATTACCAATCCCAGATGAAGTTTCGGATGCAACATTGGTGGGAGAAGCAATATGAGCGTTTGTTGCATGGCCGTCAAGACTCGTTCGCATAGATGATGAGGTATAATTAAAACCGTTATGAACCTTTTAGTACTCAAATTTTTTACGTTCGTTTTACTTAGATTTTTTTTCATGTAATGTTAGACTCCTACAAAACCCAAACCAAAAGATAAAGGGATTACGCGTCCAAAGGAGTCAGTGACAGCAAAAAAACAGGTAGAACACAATTATATGATATTTATGCTTAGATAATGTTAAATTGTCGTCATATACTTGACCACTCTAATTTTATGATATTTAGATTATTCCTGCTAAAGAGATTGAAGCTGTAAGTAGGGGTAAGGAGCCTGTAATTAGCAACATTCTCACAGAAACAAAGAGTGTTGCTAAGAGGTCTGGGGCTAGAAAGAAAACTAATTCACAATATAGGTCGTGCCTTCATACATTTATAAGCTTCACAACTATTTCGCAAGGTGGTACTTCTCTTATACCCCTAGATGAAGGGATTTATGGTTCTGAAGGCATGACAACAATTGGTAAGGAGGATTTGGAAGAAGTTTTTGGACACTTGACATTAGGCATCGCTGTTATCAATACATACATAAGGTATACTCCAATTAACTTCGTTTAATTAATTGCAGAATTTATTTACTCATTTCAATGAATAATTAATGTTAATGATATTTTTATTTAAGGTTTATGTATGACAAGTTGATTCGCCCGCGTGGATTGGAGTCCAGATTCGCTTTCATAAATCCCAACATTGTCCATGCAGGGTCAATCATCTCAAAACCAGATGAAGTAATAACATTTGTGCTCAGTTTATTTATGGCCAGCAAAGATACAGAAAAATTGTTCTTTTTACCATATAATACTGGCCCCAAGTAAGATTTTCATTCTAAATTTCCTCTATTATAATTTTTCGTTTTTTAACATTGTGCAGAAAATTTCCATCTAACATTTGTTTAATATTCCAGTGGACACTGGTTATTGGTTGCAATTAATCCTGTGAGAGAAATTGTATATTATCTGGATTCATTGGGCAATGATTGGACAACATACCCAGATATGAAGAAGACGGTTGACACGTAAGTGAGATTGTTCCAAAATATTACTGTGTATATTTAATTATTTATGTGCGATAGTTCTAAATATTCGTTATTATTTTATTATAGCATTCTACAAAGTTTTCGAGCACAAAGAGATATTCAAGTACCAAGGAGTAGAGTCAACAATATTTCTTGGATCAAAGTGGAGGTATAGATTTTTCACAATTTTGATTATATAGCGATGATACTTGATAAAACAAGTTAAGGTGTATATCTTGATGTATATCCGTATTCTCTTTCCATGTGTAGTGTCCTCGTCAGCGCAATGGTGTAGATTGCGGTTATTTTATGTTGAGGTTTATGAAAGAAACTATTCTTTTAGACCGATTAGAGATTCCATCCACGGTATGAATTTCTAACTTAGGACTTATTTTAATATTTCTCATAAAATGACTTAGTATTTTAATTAAATCATACTATGTTATATTATTATGTAGTACTTTGATGAATTCAAGTGTGCTTCATACTCAAAAGATCAATTGGATGAACTTATGGAGGATTGGTGCCAATTTGTTATGGAGTTGAGAGTTTTATTATAAGGTATAACTTTGAGTTTTGAGAATATAATATATGTCGTTATAGTTGTGTTACAATATTACTGTTTTTGTTGTTGTTATTTTGTAACTTGTATGAATTTTGATTTTTTGATTTTGTTTTAGGTTATATAGGTGCAGCTTGATGTAGAAGATAAAGTTATTTTGTAATTCATTGTTGATTTTCTTTCATTGTTGTATATACTAATGTTGTTGTTGTGTATATTGTGCAAAAAGGATTGAAGAGATGAATATTGATGCTGTTATAATATTCTTTCATTGTGGTATATTGATGTTGTTGTTGTTTAAAATGTTATAATGAAGCTATAAATTTTGGTGCAAAAATGGTGAGATTAATTTTGATTGGCAGCTGTTGTACCCCAAAATTTTCCCTCTCATTCTTCAAGGCCTTTCTCACAAGGATTCTCAAGGTTCAAGCTTGCACAAGTACTTTGGAATTTTCCAGTACCAAAATTAAAAGGAAACTGTGAAAAAGGGAGAAAATAGATAAAAATATGATTTTGACAAAATTTGGAGAAATACAAGTGTTCTTCGTTTCAGCTCCTTCGATTGGCCTTTTGGCCTCTTTTGATACAGGCTTTAGTTGCATCCTTCGACTGGGCGTTGGCCTTTGGCACGCTGGCTTTGATTTACAAGGCAGGAATTTCCTACATGCCACCTTCGATTGCATCTCTGGCCTTACTGGGTTCACAATGCCATGACTGCCTATTGCATGTTTCATTTGGATGTCTGATGCTTGCATGCCTATACAAACTTTCCCTACATGCTTTCCTTGACTCATAAAGTAATGACTAGTTACATACAAACTTTCATTTGAGCCACAACTTGCACGCAAAAGGAATCCCCCTTACTAGCATGCACAAGGTACAAAGCCTCATATAACTTCCTTCGATTCCAAGGCAAAAAGCTCCCTTTTAGTGTCCTTCGATTTGCACTTTTTTGCCTCATGTATGCCTCTTTCGAATCTGGACATTTTGTCTCCTGCATGCCTCTTTCGTTTGGGCATGTGGCTCCCTTCGTGCAAGTCTTTGTTTGAGCATTGACCTTTCGTGTACTTGCTTGGAGTCACAAAGTTTAGACCTCCTTCATGCAGGCTTCGACAAGACATTGACTATGTTTGTACTAGCTTCGACTGGACAACATTTCTCTTTAGTATGCTGCATCTCCATCCTTGACAAACTTCAGCACATGGTTGATGGCCCCTTCAAAAGACATATAGTGGTGGACTTGAGGGGCATACATATGAGTCCCTGTCGAAGGGTACACCATTACTAGTCCATTCGAAGGACACATTTGGCCCTTTTCAAAGAAGCATACATGATCCATTCAAGGGACATGTCTCGGAATCCCATTCGAAGGACATGCTTGAGGGCCCATTCGAAGGATTTACAAATCCTACCTTAAGGCATGTTTTGGTTACCCATCCAAGGGGCACACATTTGGCCCCTTCAAACGATGCACAAAGGTGATTCGTTCGAAGGACACTTGTTGGAGGAAAGTCAAACAATATGTTTGGAAGAAGAATCTGGTCGAAGGAGGGTCAAAATGAAAGGATGAAATATTCAAAGATGCTTGCTGCCAAGTTCAGGCATGGTACACTGGCCAAAACTGCTGCACAGCAGTCTTGAAACACTGCCCCATTCTTACATCGAAATAGCATACAAGCACTGTCCCTCGAAGGCTACAAAAAGCAGTTTACTCAAATTGTTCAAATTATTTTGTTTTCCCTCCAAAAGCTTCAGCCAACTTTGCCTATAAATAAGAGGCTCCAACACATGTTTAGGAGGACTTTTTGGCCAGGGGAACGAATCTTCAAAAAATTCTCAAACACCATAAAGCTCTCAAACACTTAAACACTCATCAAACACATACCCAGAATCCAAACACTTATCCCCTTAGAATTTGAAACATCCCTATACCTTGTTACCCTTCGAATCCAGTAGGAAGAACCTCACACTTGTTCTTCTCTTTCGAATCCAGTATCAAAGACATAACCCCTGGTTCCTCCCTTCGAATCCAGAAGCATTCAAGGAAACCACTTAAAGGCCCAACACACGTTCCAGCCTTAAGCAAGGTAAGTCATTCTTAACCTTGAACCCTTCATTTCTAGCATAACATGTAAATAAGCTTCCTTTTCGTTTCAAACATGTACGTAGTGTTTGTTACCTTTTCGTTTCCACCCTTTTAGTTTGTTTTTATTGCCTCTCCTTTTGGTTTTTCTCTTTGGTTTATTACAAATGCTTTAAGAACTAACCTGGCCCTGAGGTAATGATAGCATGGCCTTAGGCCATCTTGCTATTTAATATCTCAAATGAAATAAACAGGAGACAGGAGTATGAAACGAAGCCTCATGCTTCCTCACTGACTCCAGGACAAATCGAAGGAGGCAGAAAGGCAGAATTACATCTTATACTGGTTCCATTGGTCCCAATCGAAAGGCACAACATGTTGTCCCACTGGTCCCAATCGAAAGGCACAACATGCTAATCGTGAGGCCTCAGTCGAAAGTCATGCCTTCACCCTTTTCAGTCCAAATCGAAGAGAGCCAGAAAGTGCAGAATTGAAGGGTTTTCTGCCTCAATCGAAAGACCCTCATTTTTCTTGCTTTTATTTTATTTTTGCCTTTATATTTTCATGCAATTCAATATGGTTGTAATAGTGTAGGATTTTATCTTTCTGCGCTTTATTACTTTTATATGCTTGCTAGTAAATAGGATATGTATGGCCAGATAAAATCAACAAGTAGACAATCACTAATAAAAAAACAAAGCATGAAAATAACACACATGCACACTTGCATCCCTAGGGTTTCAATCCACTTGTTGCCTTCAAAAATGGGCCATGATATGCATGTCAAGTACTTTGGTAAAACAAAAACAAAACAAAAGATCATAGTCCCTCAATGACGCTATCTGAGTTTCCTAAAAAAATGATCAAAGTCCCTCAAGAAAATTGCCAAAGATACTTGACACTATTGCTATCATGATCTATACGATGACCTGCGCCTGTCCCGTTAACATCCTAACACAAGGTTGTTAACCAAATACAATGGTGATACAACACTGTTAAAAGGGTCAAAAACATAAGAAAAATCTTTGAGTAAAATAGGGTAGACAACTCTTAGTTACTTGATCAAAAATCTTGCAAAACATCCTTGCCATTTTTCAAACACATTTCACAACACAACTTCAAAAACAATTTCAAAACAACTTTCAAAACATTGAATTATCTTTTCAAAAAGACACACACCTTTGTATATATTCAAACAAGAATCATTACAAAGGTTGCCTAGACAAGGCATCTTTTTCAAAACATTTTCAAAATCACACACACAAAGCACCATTTCAAACAATTGAAAAGCAAAGGCAAGTGATCTAAAACAAGTAACTAAGAGCCCATGGATAACCATGGATGAAAAGGGTGCTAGCACCTTCCCTTTTCATAATCTACCCCCCGAACCCACGAAAACATCTCAAAGGTCTTTCCTGTGCTTTTTGACCTTTCCTTGGGATAAAATAAAAATTCGGTGGCGACTCTTGCTAAACCGAAACATTTTGCGAACACAAACGCAAAACCCAAGTCAGTTCTCCCACCGTATCACAGAACTGGCGAATCTGCTTGGGAGTATTTCTAAAAGTGGGGTTACCTTAGGGTTTTAGATCACCTATACATGCTTACTTTGATTTCTTTGATTGATTTACTTTTTGGGTTCCCTGTTTGGGTTTGTTGTAAATCCTACACCCGGATTTGGGGGCACCTTTTTAGGTAAGTAGCAATAAACTGTGAGGGAACTGTGCAGGGTATACCGACATGGTTGAAATAGTAGCTACGTTGATGTGGCACTTTGGTTGGTACCGGTAACCCTTGAGTTGAATCAAGGAGAGTACGAGGCCGCCGCGTGGTGTCATGAAACATCAATGGACTTTAGAACCTTACTAGACTATCTTGGCCTTTTTAGGGGTAATGAGATGACTGGCTTTGGTGCAGTCCGAAGTTGGTAGGTACACGATACTACACTCATTGAGGATTGTTTTCTTGGAATATTTTGGTCGCCAATTAAGTGGATAAACTAAAACAATGAACACAGAAAATAATCCAGTGATATTGAGCTCCTTAGAACCCAGTTTCTATTTTAGGACAGGTTGAGCCAACTAACTTCAAGAGGGTACTTACTTACAAACCCCATGCAAGCCTAAACCTAAGGGCTTGTTTTTGTTCTGTGTGAATATGATCACATGTATATACACTTGCTTACTTTTGCATACATGTACATAACATCATAACATCATACCATAGCATTTTCAATAACCATTTCAAGGATCTCGAGGGTCTTTAGATGTAGGGTCACGTTGAACCAGACGTCTACCAAAGGGTAAGAGGTTTCATTTTCCTCCAAACAAACACCGTCAAAGATCAAGTGCAACAACTCGAATCAGGGGCTATTACCCACTCGACATGGTGAGCTTGATTCTAGTGGAAAGACATCCACCATTACAAAGTTCTCCAATCAAAGATGTTTATCAAAGTTCAACCTCTAACATTTTCTTGTGTTTACCCCGCGAGATTCTTGAAAACATGCATCCGCATATCATGCATTGTATCATAACAGGTTTTCCTTTTCAGGTTTCCTTATTCTCCTACTGTTTATTTCAGTAGAGATGGCTATAGAGAGGACCGTCAAAGATATCCAGGATCAAAATGCTAAACTTCAAGAAATGTTCTTGAACCTGTCCCAGGGGCAAGAAGAAGTGAAAGCTCTCCTCACAAGAGGCATGGTCCTAGGGAATTCAAGCAGTGTCAGGAATGATCAGTTGGAAGAACTTCAGTTTGAGCTGGCAACAATGAAGATCCAGATGATGGGACAGCTGGTGGGCCAGATGGCTCTCATCCAGGACTTGGCTCAAAGACAAGAAGAGCTCAGGGTTCTCGTCAACAAACTGCTTCGAGACAACCAAGTGGGGAAAAAAACTAGGGTTGAAGATCAAGTCATCATTCAACCTCCTTTGAAACAAGAAGACAAGGGAAAGGCTCCCCAACTTGCTTCAGGGTCACAAGCCCAGCAACCACCTCGCCAGCGTCAACAGGGTAATCGGCGTAAGAAAAATACGTCTGGAAGACATTTCTCTGAGATTGACATACCATCATCTCTAATACTGAAACGCCTGTTGGAGGTCAATCTGCTTGCTTTAAAGGATCCTATTTGGAAGCCCAATACCTCTACTCCTAGCTATCACCCCGACGCGTTTTGTGTATACCACTCCCATAGTCCTTGACATGACACCGATGACTGTTGGGCTTTGAAAAATAAGATCCAAGACTTGATTGACGAAGAAGTGCTGGAATTCATGCCAGATGGCGAGATGAAAATCTTCCGCTAAGGGTTCTCCACTTGAAATGACAAAGCTCGAACTGAGAGACTTTTTGTTCCATTTGAATTTTCAAGTTCTAATTTCTTTTGTAATTCAAACAATTATCTGTTGATGTCAAACTCTGTTTCATTAATGCATTGCATATGTTTGTCTTGAATTCATCCATTCGTTTTCACTATTCTTATGCTTTCTTTATGATATTTAACTCTTGATAAAAAGCTACAAGCCTTTAGAGGGAGGATGACGAAACAATGCCATAATCCTATATAGTATGCTTTTGAACAGACCTTGCTGACGATGTACAGGCGTTTCTTTCAAATCCTAAACATTGGAGTTATAAGGAAGATAATCCATAGTCAACCCCTTCGAGCCAAAGAAGTAGGAGTTTTCTGTTTTAAACGCCAAATTGAAACCTTTGATTTAAACCTGGGGCAGGGTAGTCTCTCAGTTAATTCGAAAGATGCACATTGAAGTCGCAAACTCTCAATTTATAATACAACGAATGACATCAAAAGCATCCCTCTGGAATCAAAAGACAGTGGTGGTTCCTTATCTCATAGGCAGTCAATCTCCCAAAAGAGAAAAGCCCACTAAGCCAAAACCTATAAAGGAGACTTAAGAAAGCTGGGGCATCCTGCTGACGGTAATCTCGAAAACAAGAACAGTCAGGAAAAATTTAGGGATAAAGAATCAAAAGAAAGAGGTCATTATAAATCTTTAATAACATGAAAAATGTTGCAAAAATGATGACTGCCTTCCATAAAATTCAACTGGTGTGAACCATCACCAAAAAGTCGTTCCAAACACAAATAGAGTTCGATGCACAATTAACTGAGTTTAGGACTGGAGGACATCACGAAGAGCGGGTGGGAACAAATATACTTTGAGATTTTATCCTTTGTTTCTTAAACCATGAACCAAGCCACGTTACAACCCTTCAAAAGTCCTAATTGAAGCATGGGTTAGTTCGAAATCATACTGTTACAAAAGGTATCCTGACTCCTATAAGGCTTAGCCCTAAAATCTTGTGTTGAATTTGTCTTATAAAAAGTTTTCTGCTAAAAAACGCAATTTTCAAAACTTCGAGACAAGCATAAACTTTGCATTATTTGAATATCATTGTTTGCACATGGTTTACTTGTTTAACAGCGAAGAAATTCATACAGGGAATGTTCGGAGGAACGAAAGCTCTCTCAGTGAGTAAAATCACTTCAAGTGGGACGATACTCCCGTTGCAAAAATCTCCCGTCAACAAAAAGAGACTTGGTTTGGTATTGTACAACAAGTCTTGGGCAGTCCAGTCAAGATTTCAACAAATCTTTCAAAGTCCATTAAACCTGGGGCAGTCCAGTCAAGATTTCAAGAAATCTCTCAACTACAGATCAACCTGGGGCAAGTCTCCCTCACCATCACTTGGGGCATTTAAATGTCAATCTCATCAAAGGGTTACGTACAGTCCAAGTTTCCTGACAAAGCCACAAGCTTCTGATACTAGGGGCAGTGATGAAACCTCTCCAAAATCTTTCTCCCAGTTACAGTTTCAGATACACTCCAGACACGGAAGTCATTCTGCTACTCATACAGATCTCAACTTCAGATACAGTCCAGATACGCTCCAGACACGGTTGCCATTCTGTCACTTATTCAGATCCCAGTTACAGTTTCAGATACACTCCAGACACGGAAGTCATTCTGCTACTCATACAAATCTCAACTTCAGATACAGTCCAAATATGCTCCAGACACGGTTGCCATTCTGTCACTTATTCAGATCCCAGTTACAGTTTCAGATACACTCCAGACACGAAAGTCATTCTGCTACTCATACAGATCCTAACCTCAGATACAGTCCAGATATGCTCCAGACACGGTTGCCATTCTGTCACTTATTCAGATCCCAGTTACAATTTCAGATACACTCCAGACACGGAAGTCATTCTGCTACTCATACAGATCTCAACCTCAGATACAGTCCAGCTATGCTCCAGACACAGTTGCCATTCTGTCACTTATTCGGATCCCAGTTATAGTTTCAGATACACTCCAGACACGGAAGTCATTCTGCTACTCATACAGATCTCAACTTTAGATACAGTCCAGATACGCTCCAGACACGGTTTCCATTCTGTCACTTATTCAGATCCCATTTACAGTTTCAGATACACTCCAGACACGGAAGTCATTCTGCTACTCATACAGATCTCAACTTCAGATACAGTCTAGATATGCTCCAGACATGGTTGCCATTCTGTCACTTATTCAGATCCCAGTTACAGTTTCAGATACACTCCAGACATGGAAGTCATTCTGCTACTCATACAGATCTCAACCTCAGATACAGTCCAGATACGCTCCAGACACGATTTCCATTCTGTCACTTATTCATATCCCAGTTACAGTTTCAGATACACTCCAGACACGGAAGTCATTCTGCTACTCATACAGATCTCAACTTCAGATACAGTCCAGATACGCTCCAGACACGGTTGCCATTTTGTAACTTATTCAGATCCCAGTTACAGTTTCAGATACACTCCAGACACAGAAGTCATTCTGCTACTCATACAGATCTCAACTTCCGATACAGTCCAGATACGCTCCAGACACGGTTGCCATTCTGTCACTCATTCAGAATTTATCCTCAGCACAGAGATGCTCCAAACGCAGATACCTTCCTGCTTCTCATCCTTTCACCTATAACATACAATTCAACTTCCTGATATTCCCAACAGAATGAAGTTTCTCATTCCTAAAGTGGCATACAACCTAAACCTAAACTTCTTCCAGACAGGAATAAGCTTTTCCCAGAGTCCTGAGTTTTTACTCTCCAACAGGATAGCCACTCCGCAGCAGTATAGCTATTCCCCACAAAATTCTTATTCCCCAAGTAGAATGAAGACTCTCATTCTCAGTTCCTCATAGAGTATTCAAATATTCCCCAGTGAAGATCTCCTCAAAACAAGAATCCCCAGTAGATTGGCATACAACCCAAACTCCTGATTTCCCCAATAGTGGTCCCAGGACTTCTAATTTTTAACGATCAAAGGACTTGCAATCCCCTGCAGCAGTCAAGGATTCACTTTCCCCGACAGCAGTTAAAGAATCCATTATCTCCAGCTATCCGGATTTTATCTTCCTCAACAAGACGGCTACTCAGCTTGTATGCATAACCATTACATTCATATATCATAAACATTGATGAAATACAGTTCATTGCATCATACATATCATGCAACATGATTTTGTGTTTTAGCTAACATTTTTACCCTTTTCAGGATAAGATTAAAAGGCCACTGTTAACAATTTTTCAGATACAGTACAGATACACCCCAGACACGGCGGTCATTCTATTACTCATTTAGAATTTCAATTCAAATATAGTATAGATACAACTCAGACACGGCGGTCACTCTACTACTCATTCAGACTTCAGTAATCCGATACAGACTATATACGCTCCAAACACGGCAGCCATTCTATCTCTCATTCAGATTCAATTATCAACCTCAAGTTCAGATATGCTCCAAACACGGATGCCATTCTGACCCTTACATCGGCAGTTTGATTCCCTCAACGCAGTCGCCACGGAAGTCATTCTACTACTCATACAAATCTCAACTTCAGATACAGTCCAGATACGCTCCAGATGCAGTTGCTATTCTTTCACTCATTTAGAGTTTATCCCCAGCACACAGTTGCTTCGTGCATAGATATTTCTCTGTTACCCAGATACAATACAGATACACTCCAGACACGACAGTCATTCTGATATTCATTCAACGTTCAAATACAGTTACAGCTCAGATACGCCTCAGACACGGACGCCATTCTTTGGATCATATAGACTCAGTCTCCAGATACAGTTCAAATGCATTCCAGACACGGATACCATTTTGATGCTCATTCTTCTGACCTACAACATTACAATTCAACAAACATTCTTGGATGGCATCTTTAAGCCCATCTTCAGCAAGATTCCACCATCTCCAAATGGCATCTTTAAGCCCATTTCCTCAACTATATTTTGACGAGTGCAAATGTATGGGCACTCTAGTGTCCAATCCTCTTTCACCTTCGAGTCGCGAAAGGCAAACTTGCCAATCTAACTCTTCAAGTTCAAGAAGATTGAACAGGGGCAGCTGTTGTACCCCAAAATTTGCCCTCTCATTCTTCAAGGCCTTTCTCACAAGGATTCTCAAGGTTCAAGCTTGCACAAGTACTTTGGAATTTTCCAGTACCAAAATTAAAAGGAAACTGTGAAAAAGGGAGAAAACAGATAAAAATATGATTTTGACAAAATTTGGAGAAATACAAGTGTTCTTCGTTTCAGCTCCTTCGATTGGCCTTTTGGCCTCTTTTGATACAGGCTTTGGTTGCATCCTTCGACTGGGCGTTGGCCTTTGGCACGCTGGCTTTGATTTACAAGGCAGGAGTTTCCTACATGCCACCTTCGATTGCATCTCTGGCCTTACTGGGTTCACAATGCCATGACTGCCTATTGCATGTTTCGTTTGGATGTCTGATGCTTGCATGCCTATACAAACTTTCCCTCCATGCTTTCCTTGACTCATAAAGTAATGACTAGTTACATACAAACTTTCATTTGAGCCACAACTTGCACGCAAAAGGCATCCCCCTTCCTAGCATGCACAAGGTACAAAGCTTCCTATAACTTCCTTCGATTCCAAGGCAAAAAGCTCCCTTTTGGTGTCCTTCGATTTGCACTTTTTTGCCTCATGTATGCCTCTTTCGAATCTGGACATTTTGCCTCCTACATGCCTCTTTCATTTGGGCATGTGGCTCCCTTCGTGCAAGTCTTTGTTTGAGCATTGAACTTTCGTGTGCTTGCTTGGAGTCACAAAGTTTAGACCTCCTCCATGCAGGCTTCGACAAGACATTGACTATGTTTGTACTAGCTTCGACTGGACAACATTTCTCTTTAGTATGCTGTATCTCCATCCTTGACAAACTTTAGCACATGGTTGATGGCCCCTTTAAAAGACATATAGTAGTGGACTTGAGGGGCATACATATGAGTCCCTGTCGAAGGGTACACCATTACTAGTCCATTCGAAGGACACATTTGGCCCTTTTCAAAGAAGCATACATGATTCATTCAAGGGACATGTCTCGGAATCCCATTCGAAGGACATGCTTGAGGGCCCATTCGAAGGATTTACAAAGCCCACCTTAAGGCATGTTTTGGTTACCCATCCAAGGGGCACACATTTGGCCCCTTCAAACGATGCACAAAGGTGATTCGTTCGAAGGACACTTGTTGGAGGAAAGTCAAACAATATGTTTGGAAGAAGAATCTGGTCGAAGGAGGGTCAAAATGAAAGGATGAAATATTCAAAGATGCTTGCTGCCAAGTTCAGGCATGGTACACTGGCCAAAACTGCTGCACAGCAGTCTTGAAACACTGCCCCATTCTTGCACTGAAATAGCATACAAGCACTGTCCCTCGAAGGCTATAAAGAGCAGTTTACTCAAATTGTTCAAATTATTTTGTTTTCACTCCAAAAGCTTCAGCCAACTTTGCCTATAAATAAGAGGCTCCAACACATGTTTAGGAGGACTTTTTGGCCAGGGGAACGAATCTTCAAAAAATTCTCAAACACCATAAAGCTCTCAAACACTTAAACATTCATCAAACACATACCCAGAATCCAAACACTTATCCCCTTAAAATCTGAAACATCCCTATACCTTGTTACCCTTCGAATCCAGTAGGAAGAACCTCACACTTGTTCTTCTCTTTCGAATCAAGTATCAAAGACATAACCCCTGGTTCCTCCCTTCGAATCCAGAAGCATTCAAGGAAACCACTTAAAGGCCCAACACACGTTCCAGCCTCAAGCAAGGTAAGTCATTCTTAACCTTGAACCCTTCATTTCTAGCATAACATGTAAATAAGCTTCCTTTTCGTTTCAAACATGTACGTAGTGTTTGTTACCTTTTCGTTTCCACCCTTTTAGTTTGTTTTTATTGCCTCTCCTTTTGGTTTTGCTCTTTGGTTTATTACAAATTCTTTGAGAACTAACCTGGCCCTGAGGTAATGATAGCATGACCTTAGGCCATGTTGCTATTTAATATCTCAAACGAAATAAACAGGAGACAGGAGTATGAAACGAAGCCTCAGGCTTCCTCACTGACTCCAGGCCCAATCGAAGGAGGCAGAAAGGCAAAATTACATCTTATACTGGTTCCACTGGTCCCAATCGAAAGGCACAACATGATGTCCCACTGGTCCCAATCAAAAGGCACAACATGCTAACCGTGAGGCCTCAGTCGAAAGTCATGCCTTCACCCTTTTCAGGCCAAATCGAAGAGAGCCAGAAAGTGCAGAATCGAAGGGTTTTTTGCCTCAATCGAAAGACCCTCATTTTTCTTGATTTTATTTTATTTTTGCCTTTATATTTTCATGCAATTCAATATGGTTGTAATAGTGTAGGATTTTATCTTTCTACGCTTTATTACTTTTATATGCTTGCTAGTAAATAGGATATGTATGGCCAGATAAAATCAACAAGTAGACAATCACTAATAAAAAAAACAAAGCATGAAAATAACACACATGCACACTTGCATCCCTTGGGTTTCAATCCACTTGTTGCCTTCAAAAATGGGCCATGATATGCATGTCAAGTACTTTGGTAAAACAAAAACAAAACAAAAGATCATAGTCCCTCAATGACGCTATCTGAGTTGCCTAAACAAAATGATCAAAGTCCCTCAAGAAAATTGCCAAAGATACTTGACACTATTGCTATCATGATCTATACAATGACCCGCGCCTGTCCCGTTAACATGCTAACACAAGGTTGTTCACCAAATACAATGGTGAAACAACACTGTTAAAAGGGTCAAAAACATAAGAAAAATCTTTGAGTAAAATAGGGTAGACAACTCTTAGTTACTTGATCAAAAATCTTGCAAAACATCCTTGCAATTTTTCAAACACACTTCACAACACAACTTCAAAAACAATTTCAAAACAACTTTCAAAACATTGAATTATCTTTTCAAAAAGACACACACCTTTGTATATATTCAAACAAGAATAATTACAAAGGTTGCCTAGACAAGGCATCTTTTTCAAAACATTTTCAAAATCACACACACAAAGCACCATTTCAAACAATTGAAAAGCAAATGCAAGTGATCTAAAACAAGTAACTAAGAGCCCATGGATAACCATGGATGAAAAGGATGCTAGCACCTTCCCTTTTCATAATATATCCCCCGAACCCACGAAAACATCTCAAAGGTCTTTCCTGTGCTTTTTGACCTTTCCTTAGGATAAAATAAAAAGTCGGTGGCGACTCTTGCTAAACCGAAACATTTTACGAACACAAACACAAAACCCAAATCAATTCTCCCACCGTATCACAGCAGCGTTTTCTTTTAAATGAAAAAAAATTATATTTAAAAAAATAATAAGGAAAAACGCTGCTAAAGGGGGGGAATAGACAGCGCTTTTAATGAGAAGCGTTGTCTAAAGTGTCAGAAAAAAATTATAAGGAAAAGCGCTGCTAAAGGGGGGGGGGGGGGGGGGGGGGGAATAGACAGCGCTTTTAATGAAAGCGCTGTCTAAAGTAATTGAAAAAAATATATATTAAAAAATAATAAGGAAAAGCGCTGCTAAAGGGGGGGAATAGACAGCGCTTTTACCAAGCGCTGTCTAAAGTTCCACATTAAAAGCGTTGTCTAAAGTGTAAGCGCTGCTAAAGGGGGTATCTATAGCAGCACTTTTGAAATTACATAAGCGCTGTCTATACCTTTAGCAGTGGAGGTTTTAGCAGCGCTTTTAAGCGCTGTTAAAGACCTAAAAAATCGCTGTCTAATCCCTTGTTTGGCATAGTGGTTATTTTCTTCTTATTTGCAAACAAAAAAATTTCGAAGCTTTAGATCTCTATGAATCACATCACACATCTGAAACAAACATTTAACGATTATGATTGACTGAGTGTAAAATATCTTTATAATATTAGTGCATTTCAATTAAATTTGTTTATTTTAAAGTAAATATTATTTTTATTATATAATTACACTAATTTTAATTATGACATTTTTTATTAATTAAGATATACCATTATCAAAAATATTAGTTTTATAAAACACTGTCTTGTCAAAAAGAAAGAAAGTTACCTACAAATGTTAGTATCAATGCAACTCAAAACTCATCATGCTTATACTACTACTATCTCCCTTATATTCATTAATTCATTCAGGATGTATTTGGTTTAGAAAAGATATTATTATAGGCGTGACACATTGGCAAAGCCCTAATTATTTTGCATATTTTCCTTCGAGTTACTTTCCGTATTGCTGGTTTTTTGGAGAGATGCTTAGTGTTGGTCTTAATATTGTGGGTTTCAGCTCGATCACTTCTCCTGCTACATCTAAACTCAAGACCATTCTCCTCAACTGGCTCGCTAAGGCTGCCCGTGACAAGATCCTTCAGACAGTTGGAAGGAGTGTCCTTCCTAAGCTTGTAACTATGGATCTGGCCAAACACACTCTTCCTTACAAAATGCATGTCAGGTATGTTTAGTGACACTTCAATTGAAAATGTAACACCAATACAAATCACATAGTGAGATGAGTGATTGGTTTTTAATAATATTTTTATGGCATAAGTGCAAAGTGATGGGGAGGATAATTTTCACGTGAAAGGTTGAATATGGAGTTAAAAAAGAGATATTAAGTTGATGAAGAATTGAATATTGAATTAAAAAAGAGATTTTGGTAACATCAAATATTATACATAAATGTGGAATTATTTTGATAATGTGACACTCATTCCAATGATGCGGCAGAAATATGAATTTAGAGGTTGTTTTAATATTATACTAATAAAAATTCGGACCGTCGCACGGGTTTTGTCTGAATTTATATTATATGTCTATTTAATTATCATTTATAAAGTTTAAATTCATTTTTCAATTGATTAACATTGACATAGTTATAAATACATGTTAATAGTATGTATCAACTTTTAAGCATTGATTCGTACTTACAATAAATCTACATCTAATTCACTAACTCCAATTATATAAAACAGCAGGAAGAGAAATATTTAAAAGATAGACATTAAAATGATCAGTCATAAGTTGGTATTTTATAGATACATTCACATCTATCCGTCAATCTAAAATTTTAATAAACCTATTTTAGATATTAGTCCATTTTTCAAAATCTAAAAGGTATGACAGCTCTAGTCAAATACTTATAAGTTTCCACGTCTAATGTATATTATTATAATAATTACAATTAATAAATATTTTTTCTATGTTTTTATAAAGAGACAAAACTTATTTTGATGCAGTAATAAAACTTTATGTTATGTGTACTAATTAAATAAAATGATAATATATAATTGTAGAAATGTAAAAAAATAATAAGTTTATCTTTTTTATAAAAATTTATGTATTTTTCTATCATAATTTTCTCATGTTCTTTTATCATACACAAATATTTATAATATTTTTTTAGTATAAATGATAACGTTTTAACATTTAAAAACACTAACATTTTTTGATAAATTATTTTTTTATAAATAATTTATTATATTTTAATAGTAGTTTTAATTATAGTTAATATATTACTAAAATTTTCAAAAGAAAATCTTAAATAAACTTAATACCATTGTTGTACCCCAAAATTTGCCCTCCCATATTCTTCAAAGATTTGCAAAGTCAAGCTTCAAAATCTCCCCAAGGGTTGCACAGTCAAAGGTCTCCTATACAGTCAAAACTAGGGTTTTGATTCTGATCAAGAAAAGGAAGTTTTCAAGGGACCAATCAAGTCCCATATGCCTACAAATATGGTCAAGCATCCTCATACAAAGTTTCAAGACATTCAGCTCAAAATTGCACAGTCAGAAACCCTAATTGCACTACAGTCAACTGTAGGGGCAAAATGGTCATTTGACAGTCAAAAGTTCAAATTTTTGGTCAACATATCATTTTGAAGCCACAAACATCATTTGATCAATGCTTGATCATGATTCTCAAAATTTGGCTCAAAAATCATCAAGATGCAAAAGTTTCCTTATTTGGACAGCTGAAAAAGTCAACTGAAATTGACCAGGGCATAACTTTCACATGGATTATCATAAAAATTCCATCCAAAGCTCATTTTGAAGAGAAAGACATTTCCTACAACTCATCTTCATACTTCAAGTCCAATAAATGCTCTCACAAAAAGTTAGCAATTTCAACATTATAGGTCATTTTCAAAAGTCAACAAAAAGGGACTTTAAGTCAAAGGCCATAACTTGAGATGGGTAAATCAAAATGACATGGGACCAAAGACATTGGTTAGAGGACTCAAAGACCTTTCCAAAATATCCAAGAACATGAGAAAATCTTAAAACTTGAGCAAGTTGTGCCTTGTAGAAGTTGGGAAATTTTTGGGTATTTTGAAAAGTCAACATTGATCCAAATGACCTAAAATTGCTAATGGGTCCATTTTTCTTCCACAAATCATCATCCATGGCATGTGCACGACTACTTGGCCCAAAGGGAAGTATTTCTTCATTTTTTATTTATTTATTTGAATTTTTATTTATATTAATTCATTTAAATTAAATTAAATGCATAGAAAATACTTAACCTAAAGTTTTAAATCTTTTTGTGCATGTTTTATACTCAATAATTCGTGCCTAGCCAAATAAGGAAATATTTGGAGTGAATTGATCATAATTGATACAAGAACACATGGAAAAGATTGAAAAAGATCCTTAAAAATCAAATTTCCAAAAACCATGAAAGCATTGGATTTGTTCTATTTTTCTTGACCTAATGAACTCAATACAAAAGCCTAAACACAACCCTAATGATCATACACACGTAGCTGCTCAGAAAATTGAAAACAAAAGCTTGAAATTTTGTTAAGAAACTGAATTCTGAAAACTCACTTCCAGGGCGATTCAAGACATAATTTTTGTTTCATTAGCTTGCTGAAAGTCCATTGAACGTGTCTCAATCAAGAACATTCATCAAAGCATAAGGAATTGGTATACAGAACTTGAAATATCTCATGAAAAGTTCATAATCGTATTTTCAAATCTATGCATTTTCATGACATTTTAATTATTGATTCATGTCCCTGGTATTATTCTAAAGCTAACCCATGCGTTTAATTGAGTTTTTGCAAGCTGTAGACGATTTCACCATTGTCGTTTTCTAGGGTTTATAAGACCTTGGATTAGGGGTTTTTGACTGGGGAAAAATTGGCCCTCAAGACCACCACCATTCAACTCAGCGCATGTGGACGAAGATAATGGAACTATCGCGCCTAATTTATGAGTGCCCTAGTGCTAATCGTTATTTTCTGTAAAGATACTTTCTGCAACGGTGTAAAAACCGTTGCTTATGTTGTTTGTATTTCAGGAACATGAAGAAGATGATGTGTTGGCCGGCGTTGATTGGAAGGTTTAAATTTCGCGCGTTTTGAATCACTAATGCAGTTGTTCTTTTTATAATATTTGTTGCTCATTTAATATTAACAATGCATGAAGTGGATCAGTGGCAAGCATATCTGGAGATAACGCACATGACCTGGGTTCGAACCCCAGGTCTTCAATAATTTCAATGTTATTTTTCAATTAACCATCACATGCAGTTTCACTTACTGAAGACCATGATACACCTCCTCATCAGGCCAGCCACGCGTACATTTAAAGCAATCCAAGGGTGCAGATTGGAGGAACAGCATAAGGTCCAGTCAACGCTGCAACACACTACCTGGAAAGTCAAACGGATCAATGTC
The DNA here is from genome assembly GCA_948472305.1 of Vicia faba. Lineage (NCBI taxonomy): Eukaryota > Viridiplantae > Streptophyta > Magnoliopsida > Fabales > Fabaceae > Vicia > Vicia faba. Next base: position 893,519,340 of record OX451740.1, read on the forward strand.
TTATTGGGCCTGGATTTCTAAAGAATACCTCCTAATTTGGGATCTGAACCCCCTTTGGTTTGCAATTCTTCCCATTCTCTTTATTTTTTCTATTTTTATTTTTCTTTTTAATTGTTGTTTTAGTAATTAATTTTATTATTTTCGCAAAATATAAAATACCAATAAAAATCAGAAAAAAGGGAAAATACAATAAATAATTTTTGTCTTAATATTTTCCATAAATAAATTGTATATAATTATTTAGTTTTAAATTAAGTTTGCAATTTTAATTCTTTTCATAATAAAACATAAAAAACATAGAATTAGGTTTAATAAACAATTTTTCATCCTTTTTATTTTTCTTTTATAATAATTAAAATAACTAAATATTTATTTTCATAAATTAAATTGCATATAAAAATTAGGTTTAAATTCAACATTTTTTTAATAAATTAAAAGCCACTAGAATTAGGGTTTGCATCTTATTTTAATTTTAATTAATTCTTTTTTCCTTAAGATCCTAAAAAATCATAAAAAACAAATTCTTTTTTTCTTTTAATTTTAATTAACTTCATCATTAATTTAATTTTTGCAAAAGGGTCCAACGCCCTCGTTTCGATTTAATTTCGCATATTTATTTTATTTTGTTTAAATATTTATGTACCTCTCCCGAAGCCATGTAATTATTTGTCGCACTTCTTAATTCTTTATTTCTTTTAATTTCTTTATTTTTCTGTCAAATCGGGTCCTGGTTAATTTTGGCGATGTGGACCCGCGCCTTTTGTAATAGCTTTAGATCTTTACTTTCCCGCAAATATTTTAACTGTTAACAAATGCATGCAAGAATGAATGGCAAAAATAAAAACAAACGCATAGATCACTTTGACATGAACAAGATAAAAATAAATAAATCTGACACACAAATCACACACCACCCCTAGGGTACGCCTCACTGTTGCCTTGCCTCGAAAGGTGATCGTCGAGTAGAGGATGTCTTAGTAAGTCCTCATGATCCGGGAACCTGGCATGAGGGTAGCTTCTAAGGTGTCTTCCTATTGCTCTGGTGATCACCATGTCCCAAACCTCGAATTGACCCGAACACCTCCAACGGTGGTGCTACCTACCTCTCAATGGTGGGATGGCACTACTTTAAAGGACATCTACACAGACGAATTCCTTAGGGTAGGTAGGTTCTCGTAGATACTTGCTCTAATTTCAAAACAAACCAAAAATACTTTTCACACCAACACATTTTCAAAAAGCTTTCGAAAGCAACTTTTCAAACACTCTTGAGGACCGATACAAGAGTCGAACTGGAATTTTCAAAGAAACTTTTTTTTAAAACCCACAGTTGAAAAGCAAACAAACCATTTTTGAAAACACAAGTGAGCAAGTATCTAAGAGCCCATGGATAACCATGGATAGAAAGGGTGCTAACACCTTCCCTTTCTATAACCTACCTCCCGAACCGAGAGCAATCTCTATAAGGAATTTTTCTGTGCTTTTGTCCTTTCCATTTGGAGAAAATAAAAGACGGTGGTGACTCTTGCTTCCGCGACATTTCGCGAACCAGCGTTAAACAGTCAGTTCCAGATCCACCGATCATAGAACTGGCGACTCTGCTGGGGATCTTAAACTTAAAGTGAGGTGTACCTTAGGGCTAGTTCATAACTGTGTTTTCAATTGTATTGATTTGCTTGCTTTACTATTGTGGGTTGCATCGGAGTTACATAGATCCTAACCCGGATCTGGGGATACCCTGTTTAGGTAGTATAAGCTGTGAGGGACCTGTCCGGCATAGACCGACACAGGTGAAGCAGTGGCTACGTTGGTGTGGCACCTTGGTCTGTACCGATATCCCTTGTGTCGCAACGAGGAGAATATGGGTCTTCTAAGGAGTCATTAAGCACCAACAACCTTAGAACCTTAATTGACACAACTTGGCCTTTAGAATTGTAGCAGTATGCTACGCCCATTGAGGCTAAACCCTCGTGATGGTTCTGGCCGCAAGAAAAGATTGCGATGCTGGAGTTATGACCGATTGAGGGTAGTCAATGATATTGGGATCCTCTAAGAACCCGGTTACTTTTGATTAGGACAGGTATGAACCAACAAACTGAAAGAGGGTAGTACCTAGACCTCATGCTGGCCTAAACTTTAGGGGCTTGCCTTGTGTGACTTGTGTGCTTTACCATGTTTGCCTTTGTATCTATTTGTGGTGCGCTTTATCATAACATCATAGCATCATGAGCATTGCATGCATCCTGCATAAGGACTGACCATTTCAAAGACAAGAGGGTTTCACCTTTGCTCTGTTTTGTAGGACATTATGATGCCTGTGCGAAGGAATACTATCCGGTTCAACTTTGTTCGTTCACCTGAGTTGCTTGATGAGTTGGTTAGCAGAATTCCAAATACCACTTCCTTCATTCAGAGGCATGGTTCCCTTCTCAGTTTAGTCACTGCAAAGCGGGATCAACAGTTGATGAGTGTCCTGACCCAGTTCTATGACCCTCTGTACCAGTGCTTCACCTTTCAAGACTTCCAGCTGGTCCCTACCCTGGAAGAGTTCTCTGATTTGCTTAGTATCCCTATCTTGGATCAGACTCCCTTTACTGGTTGGGAAAAGACCCTCAGGCTTGAGGATGTTGCTGCAGCTCTTCCTATGACCCATCAAGAGGTAACAGACAACTGGGTAACTAGAAGCGGAGTTAAGGGTTTCTTGGCCAAGTTTCTGATTGGTAAAGCTAACAGTTTCTGGAATGACCTGGACTTTAGGGCATATGAAGACATCTTGGCTCTCCTAATCTATGGGTTAGTCCTGTTTCCTAATCCTGACAACTTCATCAATGTCACCGCCATAAGGATCTTTATGTCTCAGAATCCTGTGCCCACTCTCTTGGGTGACATCTTGCAACAACTTCATGCCCGTACTACCCGAAGACGAGGAACTCTATGGTGTTGTATCCCTTTGTTGGTGAGGTGGTTTATTTCGCACCTCCCTAAGTTCGTACTGAAGAATCAAGAAGGAAGAGGTTGGGCTCATAGGTTAATGTCTCTCACCGATAAAGACATCACTTGGACTTGCAGAGGTTTGGATGAGATAGCTATTATTGATCGATGCGGGGAATACCCTAATGTTCCTCTGATTGGTACCCAAGGAGGGATCTCTTACAATCCATGTCTAGCACTCCGTCAGTTTGGAAGAGCAAGAAGAGCAGGTCCCCATGAGATGTTGGTGCCTCACATCAGTTTTGAATTTCAGGTGGATAGTGATGAGCTACGTCGTAGGTTCATCAAGGCTTGGGACAAGGTTCATAAAGCTGACCCACAGGAGTTAGGGCCAAAGACTTCTTTACCTATGGAAGCCTACTACAAATGGGTTCGCATCCGTGCTCAGAAGTTAGAATGCCGTATGAAGCTGTCAGACCCGTCATTCTTGAGTGTCCTGACAAAGATGGTGTTCCTCCAACTGTCCTTCCTCCTCAGATACCTACTGATTATGAGACATTGAAGAGATCTTGGTCGCAACTGCGAGAAGAGCGGGATTCTTACCGGGAAAAGTTCAACGAGCAGGAATCAAAGATCCAGAAGCTGACAAAACAGTTGGAGAATGAGAGAGCTCTGAATGCCTACATCCGTACTGAGAAGAGGAGACCATGGGATCAATAAGGAGCTCCCGATGTGCTTTTACAGTTTTATTTCCTTTTCAGTATTTCCTTTCATGTAACGCCTAAGGGCAACCTGTCGAATAATTTCAGTTTCAAAGTTGAATCTAATGAAGTGTGTTCCTTTTTGTTTACAAAGTTGATTCCCGATTGTCTTTGAAAACATAATTCATACGCATTTCATACATCATGTGCATAGCAGGTTTTTCCTCGTTTCAAGTTGCTTACAGTTCTTCGCTGTTTATTTCAGCATCATGAATCCCGACTCGTCATCAACTGAGACATCCATCAAGGCTCTTCAGGCGCAGAATGCGCAGTTTCAGGAATTAATCAAGGGTCTGGCTCAAGGCCAAGAAGAACTGAAGGCTATGCTCCTGAAGAAGGAGAAGAAGAAGAAGAGAAGGACTGTTCTGTTCAACTCGGGCCGAAGGTTTGGCAATACTCTGCAGCATGAAGAGGCTGGTTCTTCTGTTGGCAAGAGTTCTCCTCAGGCAGAAGCAAGGGTTCCTAGTCCTGTAGTCTCCGACAACGAGACTGATTTTGATGAAGAGCAGTACCCTCCTGCAGAAGACAGATACAAGCAACTGGAGGATAGGTTGAAAGCTATGGAGGTTCAACAGGTACCTGGGCTGGATTTTGGAGATCTGGGTTTGTCTACTGGTGTGATTATCCCTCACAAGTTCAAAGCACCATCCTTCTCTAAATATGACGGGGCGTCTTGTCCCAAGCTGCATCTAAGGTCCTATGTTCGGAAAATTCAACCGTACTCTGCGGATAAGAATTTATGGATCCACTTCTTCCAGGAGAGTCTTTCAGGGACTCATCTCGAATGGTTCTATCAGCTGGATGGGACCAAGGTTCGTAACTGGGAGGAGTTGGCTACTGCTTTCTACAAGCAGTATCAGTATAATGCCGACCTTGCCCCTACGCGTACCCAACTCCAGGGTATGTCGTTAGGTTCAAGTGATGGTTTTAAGGAGTACGCTCAGAAGTTGAGAGACCTGGCTGGCAGGGTGCAGCCACCATTGACTGATCGGGAGTTGGTAGACATGTTCTTGGGGACCCTATCTGGGCCATTTTTCAACCATCTCATTGGGAATTCTTCTGCTGGGTTCACTGATTTGATTTTGACTGGAGAGAGAATTGAGGCTGGGCTGAAGTCTGGAAAGATTCCGAAGGGGGCATCATCTAGTTCTGAGAAGAAACCCTTCAAGAAGGAGGCTAGTGCCGTGTATGGTTCCAAGAGATCAGAGAGACCTGAGCGCCGCCAATCTGTCAGTACGGTAATGATTGCTAAGCCTGCTGCCGCTCCTCGGCCAACTAATCCCCAAAAGGCTGAAAGACCTCGGAGAGAGTTCACCCGCTTAAGCATGACCTTATCACAGATCCTGCCACAGTTGCTATCCACTAACTTAGGGACTGTCAGGGAGGCTCCGAAGTTCCCCAATACTGCATCTCCCAAGTACAACCCAAATGCCCGCTGTGCTTATCACTCCGATAGCCTGGGGCATGCCACTGACGACTGTTGGACATTAAGGAACAAGCTGCAGGACCTTATTGACGCCAAAGAGGTACAGTTTGAGGCATCTGAGAAGCCTAATGTAGTGACAGCTCCCCTGCCTGCTCATGGAGTTAATGCTATTGGGGACGAAGAGGAAGTGGATGAAGCTGAGTTTGATAGCTGGATTTACCCTGTAACCGACAGTGGACTTAATAATTGGAGTGAAAAGGACAACCTGTCTGTTTCTCTTGTTACTAAGTAATGAATTCCTATGTTTTTGGTATCTGTAATAAACAATTAAATAAACTCTTTGGCCCGGTGTCTTACCCGAGGCACCGTGGTGTCATTTGTGAGGGCATATAAATTGTCATTTCATATATCATGAATGAAAATCTTGGACGTTTTCTCGCATTGCAAATCTTATGCTCCTTTTCTGTCTTTATTTCCTTTACATATTTTTCAAAGCAGCTGTATTTACACACACACACTCACTCATACAGGTTTCAATCCACTCTGGATCTCACTGGTAACAACGCTGCTACTGCCAGTTATGACTTCGAAAATCCGATCAACTTAGCCGAAGACGAAGGTGGAGATGATTGCGAAGTGCCTGGCGAGCTTGCAAGAGTGTTGCTTCAGGAAGAGAGGGCAATTCAACCCCACGAAGAGCCAGTGGAAACAATAAACTTGGGTACTGAAGAAGACAGGAAAGAGGTAAAGATTGGTGCCAACCTAGAGCTCAGCGTGAAGCAACGGTTGACTCAAATGCTGCATGATTATATGGAGATCTTTGCTTGGTCCTACGAAGACATGCCTGGGTTGGATACCGATATTGTGGTCCATCACTTGCCAACTAAGGAAGACTGCCCTCCAGTTAAGCAAAAGGTCCGTCGGATGCGTCCAGAGATGTCTGAGAAGATTAAAGCCGAGGTCATGAAACAGTTTGATGCTGGGTTCCTTGCAGTGACTTCTTACCCTCAGTGGGTTGCTAATGTAGTGCCGGTACCAAAGAAAGACGGTAAGGTCAGAATGTGTGTCGACTACAGGGATATGAACAGGGCCAGCCCCAAGGATGACTTCCCTTTACCTCACATTGATGTCCTTGTTGACAATACAGCTCAGCATAAGGTGTTCTCTTTCATGGATGGCTTTTCAGGCTACAATCAGATCAAGATGGCACCTGAAGACATGGAGAAGACTACATTTGTTACTCAGTGGGGCACCTTCTGTTACAAGGTCATGCCATTCGGGTTAAAGAATGCTGGGGCAACCTACCAACGCGCCATGGTTGCTTTATTTCATGACATGATCCATCATGAGATAGAAGTGTATGTTGACGACATGATCGCAAGGTCCCAGACTGAGGAAGAGCACCTAGACCATCTGCAAAAGTTGTTTGACCGTCTGAAACTATACAAGCTGAGATTGAACCCGAACAAGTGCACCTTCGGGGTAAGATCTGGGAAGTTGCTAGGCTTCGTGGTCAGTGATAAAGGTATTCAAGTGGACCCTGCTAAGGTCAAAGCTATTCAAGAGATGCCAGTTCCTAGGACAGAGAAGGAAGTCAGAGGCTTTTTAGGACGCCTGAATTACATTGCTCGATTCATCTCTCACCTGACTGCTACCTGTGAGCCAATCTTCAAGTTGCTGAAGAAAGATCAGGTAGTACGTTGGAACGATGAATGTCAGGCCGCTTTTGAAAAAATCAAAGAGTATCTCCAAGAACCACCTATCCTTATGCCACCGGTTGAAGGGAGACCTCTGATACTATACCTGACAGTGCTTGACAACTCAATGGGGTGTGTGCTGGGGCAGCATGACGAGTCTGGCCGAAAAGAGCATGCCATTTATTACCTTAGCAAAAAGTTTACCGACTGTGAGACCCGATACTCACTGCTCGAGAAAACTTGCTGCGCTTTGGTATGGGCTGCTCGCCGGCTGAGACAATATATGCTGACTCACACTACTTTGTTGATCTCAAAGATGGATCCGATAAAGTACATATTCGAAAAGCCTGCTCTGTCTGGGAGAATTGCAAGATGGCAGATGATCTTGACGGAATACGACATTCAGTACACAACCCAGAAAGCCATCAAGGGAAGTGTATTGGCAGACCACTTGGCACATCAGGCAGTCGATGATTATCAGTCAATGAACTTCGAGTTTCCGGATGAAAGCATCATGATTGTGACTGATTGTGAAGTACCTGGACCGGATGAAGGACCTGAACCAGGATCCCGATGGTCTATGCACTTTGACGGAGCTTCCAATGCTTTGGCTAACAGTATCGGCGCCATCATCATATCTCCACAAGGTACTCATACTCCACTCACTGCCCGACTATGTTTCAATTGTACCAACAACATGGCGGAGTATGAGGCGTGCATCATGGGTCTTCAAGCTGCGATTGACCTAAGGATCAAGTTTTTAAGTGTCTTCGGAGATTCCGCTCTTGTGATCAATCAGATCAAAGGAGAGTGGGATACGAAACATCCAAACCTGATTCCTTACAGAGAATGTGTATTGACCCTGATTCCCCACTTCACGAAGATAACCTTTGAACACTTTCCGAGAGAAGAGAATCAGTTGGCGGACGCATTAGCTACAATGTCTTCTATGTTTAAGGTCAAATGGGATAATGAGGCTCCCCGAATCATCATTTGGAAACTGGACGAACCGGCATACTGTTGCGATCTCGAAACTGAATTAGTAACTGAGAAGCCTTGGTACCATGAGGTGAAGAGATACTTGGAAGCTCAGGAATACCCTGAAGGTGCCTCTGTCAATGATAAGAAGTTCCTGAGAAGGTTCGCGGCAAAATTCTTCCTAAGCAACGACATCTTGTACAAGCGAAACCATGATTCAACCTTACTGCGTTGTGTGGATAAGACTGAAGCAGAAAGGATCATGGAAGAGCTACATGAAAGGACCTTTGGTACACATTCCAGTGGGCATACTATGGCTAAGAAAATCCTACGGGAAGGATATTATTGGTCCACAATGGAAGCTGACTGCTACCAACATTCCAGGACATGCCATAAGTGTCAGATTTATGCAGACAAGGTGCATGTTCCTCCGGTTCCCCTGAATGTTCTGACTGCGCCTTGGCCGTTTGCAATGTGGGGCATAGACATGATCGGTGAGATTAAACCTACGGCGTCTAATGGGCATCGCTTCATCCTAGTGGCGATTGGTTACTTTACGAAGTGGGTGGAGGCAGCATCCTATGCTACGGTAACCAAGACTGTCGTGGCACGGTTCATTCGGCACAACCTGATCTGTCGATACGGTGTCCCAGAGAGAATAATTACAGACAACGGTACCAATCTGAACAACAAGATGATCGCTGAGCTCTGCGAACAGTTCAAGATACAGCACCACAATTCTTCTCCTTACAGACCGAAGATGAATGGGGCTGTAGAAGCAGCAAATAAGAACATCAAGAAAATCGTGCAGAAGATGACAGTGACTTATAAAGATTGGCACGAGATGTTACCATTCGCTCTACATGGGTACCGTACCTCAGCTAGGACGTCAACCGGGGCAACTCCTTTCTCTCTGGTTTATGGTATGGAGGCAGTCTTACCGATCGAAGTGCAAATACTCTCTCTCCGGATAATGAAGGATGCAAATCTAAACGAGGATGATTGGATCCAGACACGACTTGATCAGCTCAACCTCATTGATGAAAAGAGACTTGCTGTTATCTGTCATGGTCAGACGTATCAGAAACGGATGATCAGGGCATTTAACAAAAAGGTCAGACCACAGGAATATCAAGTTGGGGATCTGGTAATCAAGAGAATCATCCTTCCTCAGAGTGATCCAAGGGGCAAATGGACCCCTACGTACGAAGGGCCATTTGTGGTTAAGCATGTGTTCTCAGGAGGAGCAATGATTCTAACCAACATGGATGGTGACGACCTTCCTCACCCTGCCAATGCAGACATAGTAAAAAGATACTACGCATGAAAAATACCCGCTAGGCTGACATGCCTAGGCAAAAATTAGGGCTTCCCGGCGAACCAAAAAAGGTTCGGGCAAAATGAAGGGATGAAAATAAAAAAATCTGTACACCCGGCAAGTCGAAAACCTGAAAAGGCGGCTTGGGCAAAAATGGGTATCCCGGTGGACTGAAAACCCGAAAGGGCGGTCCAGGCAAAAGTTAGGGATAAAAGCGTAATACTATGTCTCATTGATCACTTTGCATCCAGAATCCGGTATCCGCATCAAGTTCAGACGGCATCTACCAGTCAGCTTCACCTTCAACCAAGGTCATTAAGTGATGAGACGCTCGGAGTTATAAAGGCAATAGCAGAGTTGAAACCCAGTGGGATCATTCATTTCACACAGCTGTTTTATTTTCTTTTGTACAAAATTTGTATAAACTCTCTTGTTCGGCGGTGTTCTCTTACTAGGACGTCAGCTTCTTGTACACAAAACGCCTATTTTCAGGCCATTCAAAATCAATACAAATACATTTTCAGTTAAACGTGCTAATTGTTTTTCTTTTTCTGTTTTGTTTTGCGAAGAACGTCCAAGGTTCAATTTGTGATATATGCATTGACAATAATTTGCTAACTCATGAAATATTTGCATACGAAACAAAGAATTGATTACAGGTAACATCAGAAACAGGGGCAATAAAGAGTTGTCTAAGCAATCTAATTGTTCTGTCCTCCAAGGTATCAAGGTAGGTTCGGCTAAAGAACATAACCGGTACATCTTAATTCCCCAGAGAGTAAGCAAGCAAGTCAGTACACTCTCTCCAAGCAGAGTTATCAAATCTCAAAGAAGTTGGGTACCCTCCCGCAGAGCTCAACATTCCCCAGCAGCATACCTATTCTTAACAAGCATCCCCGGCAGTCTTGCTCTAAAGATTGTTCCCCGGCGGTATATCAAACATTCAAAGGAATCACTTCCCCAGCATATCAAAACTTCCCCAGGAAAGTCCAATCTAGTTCCCCAGGAAAATTGGAATTCATCTCCCCAAACAGTAAGCTTATCCCCAGTAAATTCTGGAAGCTTATCCCTCGCAGAGCACGAACGCGTCGTCCGGCTTTATTTAAAGAGTTATTTCCATAACAGGATATAACTGGGTTATCCTCAGCCAAAAGCCATGGAAAGAGCGTCCCCGACGAAATTTTCTTATCCCCAGCGAAGTCTATTCATACTTCCAATACAACAAAGATATCCTCAGCAAGTCATTCTCAACAATTCAGCAAAAGCATCTCTATCCCCACAGAGTATCACTCCCCAGCATGGTCGCTAGAGTATTTTTCTCCCCGCAGAATCTTCCATTTTCCAAGTTTATTCCTCAACAGAGTCATTTTCTCCTACTGGTATTCTTGCAGTTATCACCCCCAGCGGAAGTACAAGCTTATTCTTCAACATCAGCCCAGGATATGACTTCCCGGCACCCGTCAAGGATTTACTTTCCTAGACGAAAGCTTACATAAACATCACATACATCATTATAGCATGCCTAGACGCATCATACAAATCTCATTTATGTTGAGAACATCATCGCTTGATCTATATCATGCATGGCATATGACTGACCTTTACCTTTCAGGAAAGATGCAGTTAAATTATCAAATCATATTTCAAGATCTAGACCGGTTCAGTTAATCGACTCCAAAGATTTCTTATCCAACCCAAGGCCTTCTCTAGTCCAGCTAAATCGACTCCCAACAGGTTTTTCTGATGAAGACTCAGTAGAAGTTATCAGACTATAATGGTTCTCTCTCCGACGGTGCATGAGATTTCCATTTTAGGTTTTTCTTTGAGATTATAATGTCCTATTGGTTCTCTCTCCGACGGTGCATGAGATTTCCATTTTAGGTTTTTCTTTGAGATTATATTTTCCTATTGGTTCTCTCTCCGACGGTGCATGAGATTTCCATTTTGGGTTTTTCTTTGAGATTATAATGTCCTATTGGTTCTCTCTCCGACGGTGCATGAGATTTCCATTTTAGGTTTTTCTTTGAGATTATAATGTCCTATTGGTTCTCTCTCCAACGGTGCATGAGATTTCCATTTTAGGTTTTTCTTTGAGATTATATTTTCCTATTGGTTCTCTCTCCGACGGTGCATGAGATTTCCATTTTGGGTTTTTCTTTGAGATTATAATGTCCTATTGGTTCTCTCTCCGACGGTGCATGAGATTTCCATTTTAGGTTTTTCTTTGAGATTATATTTTCCTATTGGTTCTCTCTCCGACGGTGCATGAGATTTCCATTTTAGGTTTTTCTTCGAGATTATAATGTCCTATTGGTTCTCTCTCAGACGGTGCATGAGATTTCCATTTTAGGTTTTTCTTCGAGATTATAATGTCCTATTGGTTCTCTCTCCGACGGTGCATGAGATTTCCATTTTAGGTTTTTTCTTTGAGATTATATTTTCCTATTGGTTCTCTCTCCGACGGTGCATGAGATTTCCATTTTAGGTTTTTCTTTGAGATTATATTTTCCTATTGGTTCTCTCTCCGACGGTGCATGAGATTTCCATTTTAGGTTTTTCTTTGAGATTATATTTTCCTATTGGTTCTCTCTCCGACGGTGCATGAGATTTCCATTTTAGGTTTTTCTTTGAGATTATATTTTCCTATTGGTTCTCTCTCCGACGGTGCATGAGATTTCCATTGTAGGTTTTTCTTTGAGATTATATTTTCCTATTGGTTCTCTCTCCGACGGTGCATGAGATTTCCATTTTGGGTTTTTCTTTGAGATTATATTTTCCTATTGGTTCTCTTCCCGATACTGCGAAGATGGTAATTCCCACCAAGATTTTTCTCAACGAGCGTTGTTGAAGTTAAAGTCACCCAAGGTTCTCTTACCGTTCATGCTAAGGTAGTAACCATCCCTGGTTCATTCATCACCGTTTGAAGTTCCAGACTCAGTTCCTGTAACCAGTCAGGACATATCTATACCAAGCATCTGAAACCAGCTCCTGCAACGTGTCAGGTACTCATTTTTCTTTTGCAGGTACGCAGGTTCTCGCTAAGGAATCTCTTATGCGATCAACATCCAGATGGCATCTATAAGCCCATCATCCTGTTCACCAATCTCTAAATGGCATCTATAAGCCCATTCCATCATCACTGCTACTATGTGAGCGCAAATTTCTGGGCACTCTAGTGTTCAATCATCTTCTACCCTCGGATTACGAAAGGCACGTCAGCCAATCTGCATCCTCAGGTCTAAGAAGATTGAACAGGGGCAACTGTTGTACCCCAAAATTTGCCCTCCCATATTCTTCAAAGATTTGCAAAGTCAAGCTTCAAAATCTCCCCAAGGGTTGCACAGTCAAAGGTCTCCTATACAGTCAAAACTAGGGTTTTGATTCTGATCAAGAAAAGGAAGTTTTCAAGGGACCAATCAAGTCCCATATGCCTACAAATATGGTCAAGCATCCTCATACAAAGTTTCAAGACATTCAGCTCAAAATTGCACAGTCAGAAACCCTAATTGCACTACAGTCAACTGTAGGGGCAAAATGGTCATTTGACAGTCAAAAGTTCAAATTTTTGGTCAACATATCATTTTGAAGCCACAAACATCATTTGATCAATGCTTGATCATGATTCTCAAAATTTGGCTCAAAAATCATCAAGATGCAAAAGTTTCCTTATTTGGACAGCTGGAAAAGTCAACTGAAATTGACCAGGGCATAACTTTCACATGGATTATCAGAAAAATTCCATCCAAAGCTCATTTTGAAGAGAAAGACATTTCCTACAACTCATCTTCATACTTCAAGTCCAATAAATGCTCTCACAAAAAGTTATCAATTTCAACATTATAGGTCATTTTCAAAAGTCAACAAAAAGGGACTTTAAGTCAAAGGCCATAACTTGAGATGGGTAAATCAAAATGACATGGGACAAAAAACATTGGTTAGAGGACTCAAAGACCTTTCCAAAATGTCCAAGAACATGAGAAAAACTTAAAACTTGAGCAAGTTGTGCCTTGTAGAAGTTGGGAAATTTTTGGGTATTTTGAAAAGTCAACATTGATCCAAATGACCTAAAATTGCTAATGGGTCCATTTTTCTTCCACAAATCATCATCCATGGCATGTGCACGACTACTTGGCCCAAAGGGAAGTATTTATTCATTTTTTATTTATTTATTTGAATTTGTATTTATATTAATTCATTTAAATTAAATTAAATGCATAGAAAATACTTAACCTAAAGTTTTAAATCTTTTTGTGCATGTTTTATACTCAATAATTCGTGCCTAGCCAAATAAGGAAAGATTTGGAGTGAATTGATCATAATTGATACAAGAACACATGGAAAAGATTGAAAAAGATCCTTAAAAATCAAATTTCCAAAAACCATGAAAGCATTGGATTTGTTCTATTTTTATTGACCTAATGGACTCAATACAAAAGCCTAAACACAACCCTAATGATCATACACACGTAGCTACTCAGAAAATTGAAAACAAAAGCTTGAAATTTTGTTAAGAAACTGAATTCTGAAAACTCACTTCCAGGGCGATTCAAGACATAATTTTTGTTTCATTAGCTTGCTGAAAGTCCATTGAACGTGTCTCAATCAAGAACATTCATCAAAGCATAAGGAATTGGTATACAGAACTTGAAATATCTCATGAAAAGTTCATAATCGTATTTTCAAATCTATGCATTTTCATGACATTTTAATTATTGATTCATGTCCCTGGTATTATTCTAAAGCTAACCCATGCGTTTAATTGAGTTTTTGCAAGCTGTAGACGATTTCACCATTGTCGTTTTCTAGGGTTTATAAGACCTTGGATTAGGGGTTTTTGACTGGGGAAAAATTGGCCCTCAAGACCACCACCATTCAACTCAGCGCATGTGGACGAAGATAATGGAACTATCGCGCCTAATTTATGAGTGCCCTAGTGCTAATCGTTATTTTCTGTAAAGATACTTTCTGCAACAGTGTAAAAACCGTTGCTTATGTTGTTTGTATTTCAGGAACATGAAGAAGATGATGTGTTGGCCGGCGTTGATTGGAAGGTTTAAATTTCGCGCGTTTTGAATCACTAATGCAGTTGTTCTTTTTATAATATTTGTTGCTCATTTAATATTAACAATGCATGAAGTGGCTCAGTGGCAAGCATATCTGGAGATAACGCACATGACCTGGGTTCGAACCCCAGGTCTTCAATAATTTCAATGTTATTTTTCAATTAACCATCACATGCAGTTTCGCTTACTGAAGACCATGATACACCTCCTCATCAGGCCAGCCACGCGTACGTTTAAAGCAATCCAAGGGTGCAGATTGGAGGAACAACATAAGGTCCAGTCAACGCTGCAGCACACTACCTGGAAAGTCAAACGGATCAATGTCTTATTGGGCCTGGATTTCTAGAGAATACCTCCTAATTTGGGATCTGAACCCCCTTTGGTTTGCAATTCTTCCCATTCTCTTTATTTTTTCTATTTTTATTTTTCTTTTTAATTGTTGTTTTAGTAATTAATTTTATTATTTTCGCAAAATATAAAATACCAACAAAAATCTGAAAAAAGGGAAAATACAATAAATAATTTTTGTCTTAATATTTTCCATAAATAAATTGTATATAATTATTTAGTTTTAAATTAAGTTTGCAATTTTAATTCTTTTCATAATAAAACATAAAAAACATAGAATTAGGTTTAATAAACAATTTTTCATCCTTTTTATTTTTCTTTTATAATAATTAAAATAACTAAATATTTATTTTCATAAATTAAATTGCATATAAAAATTAGGTTTAAATTAGGTTAAAATTCAACATTTTTTTAATAAATTAAAAGCCACTAGAATTAGGGTTTGCATCTTATTTTAATTTTAATTAATTCTTTTTTCCTTAAGATCCTAAAAAATCATAAAAAACAAATTCTTTTTTTCTTTTAATTTTAATTAACTTCATCATTAATTTAATTTTTGCAAAAGGGTCCAACGCCCTCGTTTCGATTTAATTTCGCATATTTATTTTATTTTGTTTAAATATTTATGTACCTCTCCCGAAGCCATGTAATTATTTGTCGCACTTCTTAATTCTTTATTTCTTTTAATTTCTTTATTTTTCTGTCAAATCGGGTCCTGGTTAATTTTGGCGATGTGGACCCGCGCCTTTTGTAATAGCTTTAGATCTTTACTTTCCCGCAAATATTTTAACTGTTAACAAATGCATGCAAGAATGAATGACAAAAATAAAAACAAACGCATAGATCACTTTGACATGAACAAGATAAAAATAAATGAATCTGACACACAAATCACACACCACCCCTAGGGTACGCCTCACTGTTGCCTTGCCTCGAAAGGTGATCGTCGAGTAGAGGATGTCTTAGTAAGTCCTCATGATCCGGGAACCTGGCATGAGGGTAGCTTCTAAGGTGTCTTCCTATTGCTCTGGTGATCACCATGTCCCAAACCTCGAATTGACCCGAACACCTCCAACGGTGGTGCTACCTACCTCTCAATGGTGGGATGGCACTACTTTAAAGGACATCTACACAGACGAATTCCTTAGGGTAGGTAGGTTCTCGTAGATACTTGCTCTAATTTCAAAACAAACCAAAAATACTTTTCACACCAACACATTTTCAAAAAGCTTTCGAAAGCAACTTTTCAAACACTCTTGAGGACCGATACAAGAGTCGAACTGGAATTTTCAAAGAAACTTTTTTTTAAAACCCACAGTTGAAAAGCAAACAAACCATTTTTGAAAACACAAGTGAGCAAGTATCTAAGAGCCCATGGATAACAATGGATAGAAAGGGTGCTAACACCTTCCCTTTCTATAACCTACCTCCCGAACCGAGAGCAATCTCTATAAGGAATTTTTCTGTGCTTTTGTCCTTTCCATTTGGAGAAAATAAAAGACGGTGGCGACTCTTGCTTCCGCGACATTTCGCGAACCAGCGTTAAACAGTCAGTTCCAGATCTACCGATCACAACCATATTAAAATTTAAATGATTTTGTGCGAAATTAATTTAGTAATTTTTAATTGTTTGAAATGTTAAATATAACCTTACAAATAACGATTTGTATTCTTAACCATACAAATAGTATCACATCATAATAGTAAAATTATAATTAGATATGCACTAATTTTTAATATTGATGTTAATCTTAATTAATAGAATTTATAAGTTGCAAAATTTTAATTGATAATTGTATTTTCAAAAAACAATTAATAATGAGCTATTTGATTTTCAAAAAACTAAAGTGTTAATGGTGTTTTGTGTTTTTGTGAGTCCTAAGATTAATTCATCAATATGTTTGTTTTAGAAAAAGAAAAAAAAAATATAGTTTTGGTTCATACAATATTTTATCATCAATATATTAATTTTAGAAAGAAAAAAAAAACAAAGTTTTGGTTCATATAACATTTAATATATTTTAAAATCATTTTAATAGATGGGTTTTCAAAAATTGCATTGATAAGAGAATTAAACAAATTGTAAACCGTTTAAATTATAAAATATAATAATTAACCTAATAATCTGAATAAAAATAAAATATTATAAAAAAATTATAAAATTTCATCATCTATTTTAAAATTTAATTTAATTTGAAATTATAAATCACTATGCCAAAATTGAATTTAGACAGTGTCACATAGACATCGCTTATGCCATAAGCGCTGCTATAGGTTTTCAGAAGAAAAAAAATTAGAGTAAGCGCTGCTAAAGGTATACCTTAGACAGCGCTTACTAAAAGCGCTGCTAAAGGCCTTACCATAGACAACGCTTGCCTTCTCTAAGCGCTGCTATAGGTTTTCAATAAATAAATAAAAAAAGAATAAGTGCTACTAAAGGGTATACCTTAGACATCGCTTACTAAAAGCGTTGCTAAAGGCTTTACCATAGCCAGTGCTTCCTTTCCCTAAGCGCTGCTATAGGTTTTCAATAAAAAAAATTAAAAAATAAGAATAAGCGCTGCTAAAGGGTATACCTTAGACATCGCTTACTAAAAGCGCTGCTAAAGGTGTGATAAAGGGTATACCTTAGACAACGCTTTCAAGAAGCGCTGCTAAAGGCATTACACTAAAGCGCTGCTAAAGCCTTAAAGCGCTGCTAAAGGTAATACCTTTAGCAGTGCTTCTTGAAAGCGCTGTCTAAGGTAATTAAATAATTTCTAAATCCCTAAATTGGTTATCAGAAACCCCACTTTATACAAAACCCCACTTTATACACGCAACTGTTCATCTTCGTCTAACTCGTCTCCTCCCTCCTCACCGTCCAACCGTGGTTCATCTTCTTCTCCAACTCGCTTCCTGATTCATTGTATCGTTGCAAGCTTCGGATTCTCCAATTATACGAGGCACGTGGTTCATCTTCTTCTCCAACTCGCTTCGGATTCGTTACCATCATCTCCTCGTGAAGAAAAAGTTTCACAAAACCAGTTTCACTATAAGGTAAAATTTCTTCATCCTTCTATATTTTTTTCTATGGTTAACTCAATGCAAGCACAAAGTCTGGTCTTCTTCATTTCTTTCTTCATCCTTTTAATTATGAAAGTGATTCTAGCAATTTACACATAAATTTTGGATTGATAGTTGTAGTTACAATGATTAGTTTACTCTTTCTCCAGATTCGTTCAGTTTTCTCCTTCTATTGCAATTATTTAGGTTTCTCTTAGAGTTTAATTGATTTTTTTGAAATCTTCATTGTTGTTCTCCAATTTCTAATTTTTCCGTTTGGATTTTGGAATGTTATTGTGGTATGATAATTGTAATCTAAGATTCTAAATAACAATGTGTCCATGGTTGAGGGTTTTCCATTTCACCAAGAATTTATTTTTAGGTTTTGTATCCCTCTGCCTTCCAGCCCCTGTTTTGTCGTCCAAAGCATTCTCATGCTTTTATACTTTTGTTTTTCTTTTATTGATGCATGGAAGTAAGAATTCTTCCCATCTCCAAACTTTAGCCAATCAATTTTTGCCCTTTGAATCAAAACATGTTCTTTTAGCTCATTCCATTTTATAAGCTCCTCATTCAACTTTTTTACATTCTCAATTTTGTGGATGTTCATTCTATCATTAATGAGTTCCTTCTGGGCCTGCAATGGTTATGTTCTAGCCTTTACAACTTTGTTGTTCAATTTTGACAGGGGTTTACCAGGGTTTTCAAAATGGGTTGTAGTCTTTGCAATTTCTTCCATAGCACATACGTAGATCTACCTCTCATAGGTTCCCTTTATCTATTGCTCAAAACCTCCTCATAACCCTACAGATCGATTACACTATTGATTTACAAAATGCAAAAATCTCTGATGTTATCCAAGAAGAAGATAGCCCAGGCCAGAGAAAATCTTGAAAAAGCTCAAATTAATCTTTCTAGAGACATATTCAACAGACATTTGATTGAGGGTGTTAAAAATTGCACAGAGGAGCTGATTAGATGGAATGATACTAAGATAGCTATTCTGAGACAGAGGGAAAATATTAGTTGGCTTAAAGATGGTGATGGTAATTCTTCATTTTTTCATGCATTTGTCAAAGCTAAGAAAAAGTATGGAAACCTGAACATGTTACTTAAAGAGGTACTATGGCAATTACTCAATCAGATATTGAGAATGAAGTCTTAGGTTTCTATGGTAACTTGATGGGGAGGAAATATGAGAACTTGAGGAGCATAGATATGAGTCTTATGATGTTGCCCCCCCAGCTTAGTAGGGTGTAGAGTGATGGTTTGATCAGTCCGGTTAAGGAGGAAGAAATCTTTTCTGCCCTAAAAGGCATTCATGACCTGTCTGCTCCAGGACTTGATGGTTTTAATTCCAGGCTTTTTAAGCACTACTGGGATATTATAAAAGGAGATCTGACTACTGCAGTCCATGAATTTTTTGACAAAGGGTACCTGTACAAAGCTTTCAATTGCATTGTTGTTTCTCTCATCCCTAAAAGTAAATCTTCTAGGAGTATAAGGGATTATGGGCCAATTTATGTCTACACTATTGTTTGCAAGATTATATCCAGAATTTTGACTGCTAGATTAGGGCATGTTATTTGTAAAATTGTTAGCCCAAATCAGGCTGCTTTTATCCCAGGGAAGCAAACCCATAGTCACATTCTTTTAGTGTTTGAATTGATTAAAGGGTACAATAGGAATAGTGGCCCTCTTAGATGTATCGTGCAGTTAGACATGCAGAAGGCTTATGACATGATCTCTTGGAAAGCTTTATAAAATATCATGCAGGAAATTGGTATGGCCTCTAAGTTCATTTGCTGGATAATAATTGTAGTCTCCTTTGTTTCCTATAGATTCAGTCTCAATGGTTAATTATTACTACATCAAAGACCAAAGCATTGAAGAGGTGAAATCCAAAACAAATAGCACTTGGATCATGAGGAAAATCTTAGAGCAGAAGGATTTTATTGTTAATAATCCAACTGTTTGGGCAGATATGAACCTGAAATAGAAATTCAGAATGAAAGAGGTTTATCTCACCTTATGCAATTGCCCTGATGTGACTTGGTATAGGCTGCTTAAAAATAATCCTGCTAGACCCGGATCAAAGTTTTTTTTTGGCTTGCATGTCATCAAAGGCTAGATACTAGATGTAGATTGTTCAAATTTGGGATGGTTGCTAATAAGGATTGTGCCTTCTGCAGCAAAGAGGAATCTATTATGAATTTGTTGTTTGATTGTCATAAGCTTAATCATATCTGGAGTAATATTCTGGCCTAGATTCATCAGTCCCATGTTCCAAAAAGTTGGGATATTGAGCTTCGCTGGACTATTGTGCATGGGAAGGTTAAAGGGTAGAAAGCCTCCTTGCTCAAGCTGGCTATTGTTAAGACTGTCTATGGCATATGGAACTACGGGAATGAAACAATTTTTGGTGCTATGAGTAATATGGAACTTGAAGCTAGCTTTCTTCCTATAGGTCTTCTCATAGCAATTCAAACATAGTAGAGAACGGTCTGACGCACTAGGAGACATGATATTTAAAGTTTTCTCCATGTTACTTTGCAGCCAAGCAACATTGGACAAGACTCTATTTGTTCTAGAGTAGATATCCCTCTCACTTTTCTTGTTTGACCATGTGTAGTAATCTCCTATTCTATCCATTTCATACAACCGTATGAGCATCATCATGTTGGTCAAGTCATCATATTTATGTTTAGTTATTGGTTTCCCTCCAATTTTGTCTTGAGTTTTCAACACATTATTGAAGTTCCTAATTAAGAACCAAGGCCCCTGGTTCTAGCAGTGCACTTCCAATATGTCCTTCCACAAAATTTTCCTTTGTTCTAGCTAGTTACATGCATATACAACAAACATACAATTTAGGAAGTTACCCTGTTAATCATAACACCACAATATATTAGTTGGTTAGTACTTTTTACATGTTTAATATCAACTCTATTTTCATCCCACTCCAGCCATATCCTTCCATTATCATGTTTGTTGTAATTATCTATATAGAGACCTCTGAGCTTGAGTTTGTCTCTAATAGTTTGGGCATTTATATTTTTCACTCTAGTTTCAATCAAAATAGTGATTTTAGGGTTGAGAATTTGGATCCGGGAGCTAATCTCTCTAATCTTGAAATACTCATCAGCATTTTTATTTTATGTCAATTTTAATATATCTTATATTTCTGCATGGCAATTAACTGAGTTGGTTTAACGAGACTAATGAGTTTAATGTATTGTTTTTACAATGAATGATACAGGAAATCAAGATGTTAGAATAGTGCATCACCAGAATTTGAATAAGAGAATTCTACTAGCATTGATTGCTTCTTCTGCTCTTGCTGGAATCTTCAGCTTCTTATTGTTTTTCTTCTTACGGCGAAATAGAAAATTAACAATCTCCGCGAGTAAAATCCGAGGAACCTTAGGTATTATGGTTTCTATTCTCTCTTTTGAAACTTTTATTTTGATTTTTTTTAAATCTAAGATATATTATGGATTAGTCAAAATACTTGTAATGGGTTTAATAATCTTAGATTTCTCAATGATGGGAGAAGAATAAGATAGTGGAGGATTGAGTTTGTACATAGCAGAGACAAACCGAGTCATAACAAAGCATAACTAGGAGATGGATGGGGAGTAGAAAAAAACTGAGGATCGATGACTTGTGTCCTGCCTGTAATATAATAAGTGGTGCTTCAATTTAAAGTTGTAATCTCCTATAACTAATCCATCATCAAAAGATATATCTATAATTCTCTTAAGAATAAAATTTCAATCTCATACAATTCTTTTTAACAATAAAGTTCTAATCTCCTATAACTAATCTATCATGAAAAGTATCCTACAATTTCTCTTAATATTTCTCGCACAACTTCTAACATGTTGATAGAGTTAATTAATTTAATAAAAGTATAATGTCTTTTAACATGTTGAAGTGTCAATTACATCTGTAGATGATTATTTTCAACTAGAATATATCCATAATTCTATTTAAGAAATATTGTAAAAGTCTAACAGAATATGTTATCCTTCTTGAGACGTTTGGGATTATTCTTTGCTTCATTCTATAATAACTAGAAAGAGTAAAGTTAATTAGTTTAAGAAATATATCTTATGTAATGTTCATGTACAAATGTATATATATAGAATGGTGTTGTTGATTAACAAATTAACAAAATTTCGTACAAAATGTTGGAGTTACCATTCAACATGACACTTAATTTCCCTACATTGTTTTTCAAGTCTTTACCATTTGCTAAGAATTTGGAGCCTGAAATGTTGAACGGCGCAATTGCTCTTGTTGCTGTTGGTCTTACTGCTGCTTATATTTACTATCGCAAGAAACTTTAGGTGTTAGAATTATCGATGTTTTGAAATGATTTCTGAAATTAAAAATCGTCGATCAATTTAGTCTTTAAGAAAGATCTGTTGTGATAGAAGATTTTCAGTGATGGAAGCATAGAAAGTTTCTTTTCTGTTTCTCATAATGTATGCTTAGCTCATATAGACATGCCTGCAAGGAACAAAGGAATCACATCATGTAAATCCCCCATCTAATATTCAACTTAGTAATAGTAAAAAATAACACAAATCATGAATCTTAGAATGAGTTTACAACTAAGCTAATGTCTCTAAAATTGTAACGCTGACGATCATTGATTGAATATGTTATAGGACCACAACAATCCTCATTTCTAGAATTATTCTAATCACATGTTTGATTTTTGTTGACAACACAGACTCTTTAACTTAGATAATAGTTAAAACCATGGATAAAAAATGGATGTGTGCCGATCGATTGTCAAAAGAGTACGAGGATGTGGTATTAGAGTTCGTTAAGTTTGCTGTTGAACACGCTGAAGACCCGAATAGAATGAAATGTCCTTGCTTGGGTTGTTGTTGTGTGGGTCGGATTGATGCAGATGGATTGAAATCGCATTTACTAATGCACGGAATTGATCGAAGTTATACGTGTTAGATGTTTCATGGTGAGAAAAGCATCGAGAATGTTGAACCGGGGGTGAAAAGTAATGCGACCTATGTTTCGTACGACAATGACACGGATACATATGATTGTGATCAGGTTGAAGAGATTGCAAAAGCACTTGAAGAAGATCTTCAAGATTGTCCCAAAATGTTTGAGAGGTTGGTAAGCGATGCGGAGAAACCGTTGTATAAAGATTTCCCCAAATTCACAAGATTGTCTGCGGTATTAAAATTGTACAACTTAAAGGCGCGCAATGGATGGTCGGATAAAAGTTTCACACAGTTATTAGCCCTTTTGAGAGATATGCTTCCTGAGGATAATGTTCTTCCTAATCGAACCTACGAGGCCAAAAAAATGTTGTGCTCTATTGGCATGAGCTATGATAAGATACATGCATGTCTAAATGATTGTATTTTGTTTCGAAATGAATATGCATCGTTGAATGAGTGCCTAAAGTGCGGTTTATCTCGATATAAGGAAAAATTATCTCCAGCGAAAGTCTTATGGTATTTTCCTATTATTCCGAGATTTAGACGCATGTTTCGTAGTGAAACCGATGCTAGACACTTGACTTGGCATGCAGATGAAAGAATTATCGATGGAAAGTTTCGACATCCGACAGATGCACCACAGTGGAAGAAAATTGATAATGATTATCCTGATTTTGGAGGAGAAACAAGAAACCTTCGCTTGGCATTATCTACGGATGGAATGAACCCGCATGGTCTTCAAAGTATCTCACATTCCACATGGCCTGTGATTCTTATGATTTATAACCTACCTCCATGGCTATGTATGAAGCGCAAGTACATGATGTTATCTATGTTAATTTCTGGGCCTAAACAACCAGGGAATGACATAGATGTATACTTGAAACCTTTAATCGAAGATTTGAAGATTTTGTGGGAGAACGGTGTGGAGGTTTATGATGGATATAGGAAAGAAAGTTTCAATTTGAGGGCGATGTTGTTTGGCACAATTAACGATTTTCCAGCATATAGAAATCTATCCGGGTATAGCATTAAAGGTGAAAAAGCGTGTCATGTCTATGAAGATGGAGCCGATACGACACGATTGAAACTTTGTCAAAAGAATGTCTTTCTCGGTCATCGTAGATTCTTAAATTCAAAACATCAATATCGTGGATGGAGAAAAAAGTTCAATGGAAATACCGAACAACGTAGAGCTCCACCTGGATTGACAGGTGATCAAATTTGTGAAAAGGTGAAAGATGTGAGTATTCAGTTTGGCAAGCCTTTTGCACATAAAGTTGTCACAGGTGGGTGGAAGAAGAGGTCAATTTTTTTTGAATTGCCATATTGGAAATCTTTGCACGTAAGACATTTTCTTGATGTTATGCATATTGAAAAAAATGTATTTGAAAGTGTTATTGGTACGTTACTCAATATAAAAGGAAAGTCTAAGGATGGCCTTAAAGCAAGAGAGGACATGGTAGAGATGGGAATAAGAACTGAATTAGGACCCGTGAAGAAAGGAAGACGAACATATCTGCTTCTTATACTCTATCTAGAAAGGAAAAGAAAATATTGTGTAAGTTTCTGAGTGAAGTTAAAGTTCCAGAAGGTTACTCCTCAGACATTAGAAGACTCGTTTCCATGAAAGACCTCAAGTTAAAGAGTCTGAAGACACATGATTGCCATGTCATAATGGAACATTTTCTACCAATAGGTATACGTTCTATTTTGCCAGAAAAAGTAAGAAGCGCTATAACTAAATTGTGTTTTTTTTCCAGGTCAATTTGTAGTAAGGTGATCGATCCTGAGATCTTACCAGTATTACAAAAAGAAATCGTTATTACTCTGTGTGACCTTGAAATGTATTTTCCTCCATCATTTTTTGACATTATGGTACATCTTGTTGTTCATCTTGTGAAAGAGACACAATTGTGTGGACCAGCTTATATGAGATGGATGTACCCTGTTGAACGTTATATGAAAATATTAAAAGGGTACGTGAAAAACCGAAGTCGTCCAGAGGGTTGTATCGTTGAGTGATACGTTGTTGAAGAAGCGGTTGAGTTTTGTACTGATTTTTTATCCAATGTGCAATCCATTGGACTCCCCAAATCTCATTTTTTCGAAAAAAAAAGAAGGTAACAAATTAATTGGAAATGAAATTGTGACAGTATCAAGGGATGAACGGGATCAAGTGCATTTGTATGTTATGCACAATGACACTGAGGTTGAGCCGTTTGTTGAAATGCACAAGGCTATACTCCGAGGTGAGAATCAAAGTAGAAATGAAAATTGGATAGTACGAGAGCACAATCAAAGTTTTATATAGTGGTTTAAGGATCATATATATTCAAAGTTTCATTCAGATCCCGCTTCAATATCAGACAGGTTGAGATGTTTGGCATATGGTCCAAGTTAGATTGTGTTCTCTTATAGAGGATACGAAATTAATGGATACACATTTTATACCAAAGAACAAGATGAGAAAAGTACCATGCAAAATAGTGGTGTCACGGTGGTATGTGAAGCAATGCACATTTCTGGTATGAAGGACTTAAACCCCAAATATGAAAATTTGTCATATTTCGGGGTTATCAATCACATCTGGGTGTTTGATTATGAGAAGTTTCAGATTCCTATCTTTGGTTGCAAGTGGGTACATACTAGTGGCATATGAATGGATAAGTCAGGGTTTTTGCAAGTGGATCTTAGTAGGGTGGGGCACAAAGATGAGCCTTTTATTCTAGCCTCTCAAGCTAAACAAGTGTTCTATGTCACAGACCCGAAGAGTACGAAATGGTCTATAGTGCTTTTATCTAACAAAGTGATTGATGATAAAAGTGTGGATCAAGTCGATGTTGATGTTGAGAATGAGTCGTATATTAGAAACGATCGAGATGATGATACTATAGCGGATGAATCATATATCAGAAAAGATCATGATGAGGGAATTTGGATCAATCCCTCCGTCCGCGTTCTTAAGAGACAAGTAATTCGGAATCCAACCAAGAAAAGAAAGAGATGTTAGTGAAAGAGGTAATATATATTTCTCCATACCTGTTAACACTTAGCAAACTTCTAATAAATTATATATTTGTCATTTTATATACTCAATTGATATTTGTCATTTTATATACTCAATTGATATTTGTCATTTTATATACTCAATTGATATTTGTCATTTTATATACTAAATAGATATTTGGAATTATATATTTGGAATTAAATATTTGTCATTAGATACTAATGTTTTTCCTTATTACAGGTTAGATGGCTAGTAACGAGGAGCACCCTCACGATGATTCTATTAATGATGGAGACAATGATGGAGGAAAATTCAGTAAGGGAGTGGAAAAAGAAATTAAAAGAGGAAAAACTATTATGAAGAATATCATTCGTGATAGAGATAGGGGTATAAAATATGATGTGCATTGGAGTCCAAATGACCAATTAATTGAGCCTAACGGTTCTAAATTGACAAGTTACATTGGCACACTTGTAAGGAGAGAAATTCCAATAACTTGTGATGAGTGGAGAGATGATAAGCTGAATGATGCTAAAAACAAAATCTGGAGTGAGATACAGGTGCTTTAAATTATGTCTTTAAATTACGATTATGTACTTTAAATTATGTCTTTAAATTACTTATACTAACGCACTTTGTGTATGTTTTTTGTAGAGGTCTTTCAACATTGATGACAAAAGAAAAGATTATTGTCTTGGATTGGCCGGCAAAATACTAAGAGGGTTTAGAACATATTTAAACAGAAAATATCTTAGAGATGCCGGAAAAAAATTTGTTGATGCAGAGCGTCCAGCAGAATATGCGGATGTGATTTCAGTTAAAGAATGGGATGTTTTTAAAGCCTAACGGAAAACCCCAAAATTTCAGAGTGTAAGTGAAGTAAATCGTCTAAGAGCATCATCTCTCGCATATCCATACAAAAAAGGGCGTTTGGGATATGCACGATTAGAACAAAAAATAGTAAGTATTTACAAATTGCAATGATATACTTGTTCATCAATAGTTATAACTGAGCTTGTTTTTTGTGTTAATGTGTAGTTAAAAGAGGAGAGTAGTTCGGAAACATCTCTTCCGGAGCATGTTTTGTGGAAGGCTGCCCGTGTGGGTAAGGATGGAGTTCTCAAAGAAGATGCACAACAAATTTTTAAAAATGCGTAAGTATAACATTAATTCTAATTAAATCAAAATTTTATTAACATATAGTATTCATGTTTTTCCAATATTCATATGAATTTCAGGAGAGTCTGTCTCAATCAACATCTCCACCAGATGATTGCAAGAGCATACTTAGTCGAGCATTAGATGTTCGTGAGTATTCTGGTCGGGTGAGGGGTAAAGGACATGGGGTTACTCCAACCTCCTTGAAAAAGAATAATCCAAAGACAAAATCTGCTAGCAATAAAGAACTGCAGCCAAGGTTGGATGCATTAGAAGCTCAAGTTCTTGAATTGAGGAAGGAAAAAGCAAGACAGTACCAATCAGAAGCTTCGGGTGTTAAAGAAGCTAGTGACATAGCTAGTGTCAATTGTGCAGCTCAACCGAGTATTCCCGAGGTACTTACATATATTATTATGAAATTAAATTAGTGTAATTTATTTAACTGACATATATACACATTAACGATGTCATATTTATTATTGATTTTAGGGCATTTCACCTTGTCAACTCTTTTTAGAGACACCAACTTATCGCATGGTTGGCAAGGGAAAAGTCCATAACACTCTGGGAGAAGTACTTCATCATAAACCGCTCCCTTCTGGATATTTGAAAGTGTCGATTGATATTGTGATACGGTGGGAGAACTGACTTGGGTTTTGCGTTTGTTTTTGCACTTGTTCGGTTTAGCAAGAGTCGCCACCGACTTTTTATTTTAACCTAAGGAAAGGTCAAAAAGCACAGGAAAGACCTTTGAGATGTTTTCGTGGGTTCGGGGGGTAGATTATGAAAAGGGAAGGTGCTAGCACCCTTTTCATCCATGGTTATCCATGGGCTCTTAGTTACTTGTTTTAGATCACTTGCCTTTGCTTTTCAATTGTTTGAAATGGTGCTTTGTGTGTGGTTTTGAAAATGTTTTGAAAAATATGCGTTGTCTAGGCAACCTTTGTAACAATTCTTATTTGAATGTTTTACAAAGGTGTTTGTCTTTTTGAAAAGATAATTCAATGTTTTTTGAAAGTTGTTTTGAAGTTGTGTTGTGATGTGTGTTTGAAAAATGGCAAGGATGTTTTTTGCAAGTTTTTGATCAAGTAACTAAGAGTTATCTACCCTATTTTACTCAAAGATCTTTCTTATGTTTTTAACCCTTTTAACAGTGTTGTTTCACCATTGTATTTGGTGAACAACCTTGTGTTAGGATGTTGAATGGGACGGGCGTTGGGACGTCGTATAGACCATGATAGCAATTGTGTCAAGTATCTTTGGCAATTTTCCGAGGGACTAGATCATTTTGTATAGGCAACCAAGATAGCGTCATCGAGGGACTATGATCTTTTGTTTTTATTTTTGTTTTGCCAAAGTACCCAACATGCATACCATGGCCATTTTAATTTAGGCAACCGAGTGGAGATACCTTAAGGAGTGTTTGTGTGCAAATATGTTTTATTGCATGCATTTAGTCTTTGATTAGGGTGGCCTATTTGTTGTTTTCGTCTTTCCATACATCCTAATTACTAGCATTTGTGCGAGAGTAATAAAAATGCAGAAAATAAATCCTACGCTATTACAACCATATTGAAGAGCGAGAAATGTAAGGACAAAACAAAAATAAAAAGAATAAAAATGATCCTTTTGATCTGGGCAGAGACACCCTTCGATTCTGCCCTTCCTGACTTCCTTCGATTTGGGCCTGGAGTCAGTAAGGTCGTGTCTTTCGATTTCACCCTTCTCCTACTTCTTTCGATTGAGACTTGGCAGTCAGTTGGGAGATCCTACTGGATACTTCTTTCGCTTGAGGCATGGGGTCAACGTGAAGTATACTCTTTGCCTCAGGCTCCTTGCTGCTTCCTTCGACTGCAGGAGTGCTAGGCCCTTAGGTTGAGATTCGAAAGGCTTGAATACTTAGCCAATCTAAGGATACAGAGAACCTG
The DNA here is from genome assembly GCA_948472305.1 of Vicia faba. NCBI lineage: Eukaryota > Viridiplantae > Streptophyta > Magnoliopsida > Fabales > Fabaceae > Vicia > Vicia faba. The sequence goes on from OX451740.1 coordinate 893,547,982, forward strand.
TTTTAAACTTTTAAAACACAACACTCAAGTGTAACTTTCAAAGCTACATGCCATGGGTTAGCACAAGATTAATGGGTCTCAAAAGTCCAAAGTCTAAATAGTCAGGGTCAAAACTTTCAACATATAGGCATTCAGGATCGAAGATTGAAACATGGTCAAACTCCCTAGATGAAATATCTACATCTTTTTTTTATTGGTACACACACATAATATAAAAATGAAATAGTTCTAAGTTTAGAGTGAACTTACCTCTTGAAGTGCTTAAATCGAAGGAAACTGCAAGTGACTTCCTTGGTGATGAATGGAAGTTCGTTGGAGTCTTCCTGAGGCTAGTTCAATTACCACCTTGCTTGAACAGTCACTGAATCTAAGGAGGGAGTTTAATAGTGGTGAGTGAATTGAAAGTTATTATATAACAGTCTAAAGGATAAATCGAAGGCTGGTTATCTGGCTGTTGGAGAGTGAATCGAAGGATTCACCAATGTATGAAGGGTCTGAGTTTTTTTAAGAGTGTTAGGAATAAAACGTTGGGAGGTGTCTGAGAGTTTTGAGAATTTTCACTAGAGTTTTCTTGCTTGAGGATTTTTTATGATTTTTCTCTCTTAGTAAAAATCTGGGCCCTTTATTGTCAATGGTTCCTCTATTTATAGAGAAAAGGTTTGGGAGTTAAAACAAAGATGTGGCTTGGCTGAAACGTGAATATTAAGTCATGTCAGATTTTCCAAGGTCCCAAGGTGAAGTACTGAAAAAGGGACTGACTTCCCTGACTTATGGTGAAGTACAAGCATGATTTTAGCAAAGCATGGGCTTTGACGCATGATCTGTACTTAACAAGTTCACTTTCATGCGAAAAACTTCTGGTCAAAGGCTTAATCACCTGGACAATATCTTAATCCAAAATGTAAGCAATTAATTATGGAGTGAGATACAAGCATTAAGTCATGTAAAGTAAGATCACATAGCAGGGTCCACAGATTTGATCAGTTGTCCTTTCAAGATTCTATTTCCCACTTGTGTCGAAGAGTTCTGGAAACGTACTAAAAGAAACCGCGTCGAAGGATTTAGAGTTGGGTTTGAGAGATGGTGATTCGAAGGGAACCAAAACTCCAATTGAAGCCTTTGTGTGAAGGTGGATCATGTCTAATCGAAAGCTTGCACGCCAGGGGGTACATGTGGTCAAACGAAAGACAAAATGTTCATATTCGAAAGAGACAAATAGGGGGCAAAAGGTGCAAATCGAAGGATGCATAGAGATGGTTATTTTGTCCCATCAAAGCTTGCCCCAAAGAAAGCAACATGAAGGTAACATATGCCCACTTGAAGCAGGCTTGCAGGCAATAGGAAACATGTGCCCAATCGAAGCAGGCTTGCAAGCAGCATATGCCCAATTGAAGCAGGCTTGGTGAATCAAAGGGTTTGCCTTGCAGGGGGAACTTGTGGCCAGCAAACATGGTTTACAAGGCAAGCAATGTAGGCAGCAAAAGTCACAAACGAAGCCTGCAACAAGAAGTCACATGCCCATGCGAAAGAGGAACGCTAGCATCCATTTTGAGTAATCGAAGGAGGCCAAGAGTCAATCGAAGGATGCTGATCGAAAGAGGCCTAAAGGCCAATCGAAAGAGCTGAAACGAAGAACACTTGTATTTCTACAATTTTTGTCAAAATAATATTTTTATCTATTTTCTCCCTTTTTGACAGTTTCCTTTTAATTCTGGTGCTGGAAAATTCCAAAGTACTTGTGCAAGCTTGAACCTTGAGAATCCTTGTGAGAAAGGCCTTGATAATTGAGAGAGCAAATTTTGGGGTACAACAGTTGCCCCTGTTCAATTTTCTTAAACCTGAGGATATAGATTGGCTTTCGAGCCTTTCGTGATCCAAAGGTGGAAGATAATTGAACACAAGAGTGCCCAAAAATTTGCACTCATATGGTGTATTATCAGCATTGTGATGTCGGGAATGGGCTTACAGATGCCATTTGGAGATTGTTGGTAGGAGGATGGGCTTATAGATGCCATCTGCAGGAGTATCGATTGCATAAGATATTCCTTAGCGAGAACTTGCATACTTGTTGTTTGTAGAAGATTCTGCTAGGGAAGTCTAACTTTGTTGAGATTTAGGAACTGTCTCGTGCCCACCGGGAGTATACGACTGAGGTTATAAAACTCGTCCACACTATGACGTAGGAAAACATCAAGATCTAGGAACTGACTCGTGCTCAACGGGAGTATACCGTTGAGGTTATAGTACTTGTCCATACTATGACGTAGGGAAACATCTTCATCAAGATCTAGGAACTGTCTCGTGCTCATCGGGAGTATACCGTTGAGGTTATAGAACTCGTCTACACTATGACGGAGGAAAACATCAAGATCTAGGAACTGACTCGTGCTCACCGGGAGTATACCGTTGAGGTTATAGTACTTGTCCACACTATGACGTAGGGAAACATCTTCATCAAGATCTAGGAATTGTCGCGTGCTCACCGGGAGTATACCGTTGAGGTTATAGAACTCGTCCACACTATGACGGAGGAAAACATCAAGATCTAGGAACTGACTCGTGCTTAATGGAGTATACCGTTGAGGTTATAGAACTTGTCCACACTATGACGGAGGAAAACATCAAGATCTAGGAACTGACTCGTGCTCAATGGAGTATACCGTTGAGGTTATAGTACTCGTCCACACTATGACGTAGGGAAACATCTTCATCAAGATCTAGGAACTGTCTCGTGCTCACCGGGAGTATACTGTTGAGGTTATAGAATTCGTCCACACTATGACGGAGGAAAACATCAAGATCTAGGAACTGACTCGTGCTCACCGGGAGTATACCGTTGAGGTTATAGTACTTGTCCACACTATGACGTAGGGAAACATCTTCATCAAGATCTAGGAACTGTCTCGTGCTCACCGGGAGTATACCATTGAGGTTATAGAACTCGTCCACACTATGACGGAGGAAAACATCAAGATCTAGGAACTGACTCGTGCTCACCGGGAGTATGCCGTTGAGGTTATAGTACTTGTCCATACTATGACGTAGGGAAACATCTTTATCAAGATCTAGGAACTGTCTCGTGCTCACCGGGAGTATACCGTTGAGGTTATAGAACTCGTCCACACTATGACGGAGGAAAACATTAAGATCTAGGAACTGACTCGTGCTCACCGGGAGTATACCATTGAGGTTATAGTACTTGTCCACACTATGACGTAGGGAAACATCTTCATCAAGATCTAGGAACTGTCTCGTGCTCAATGGAGTATACCGTTGAGGTTATAGAACTCGCCCATACTATGACGTAGGAAAGCATCTTCATCAAGATCTAGGAACTGTCTCGTGCTCACCGGGAGTATACCGTTGAGGTTATAGAACTGGTCAGATCTTTGACTAAGTTGAGAACTTAACTGCATTTTTCCTGAAAGGTAAAGGTCAGTCATATGCAATGCATGATATGGATCAAGCAATGGTGTTCTCAACATAAATGAGATTGTATGGTATGATGCGTATATGCATGTATCATAATGTATGGAAGTGTGATGTTTTAGCTGGGGAAAATAAATCACGGAGCCACTGTAGAATAAAGTTGAATTTTTCGTTTCCGCTGGGGATGATGAACGGAGATGATTGTGAGAAGAAGCCTGCAAGAGGAGAGAACTCCGTTGTGGAATAAGCTGATGAAGAGATTACTCTGCGGGGAATTACTCTGTGGGGAAGAGATACTTTGCTGAGATTTTAACGATAAACTCCGCTGGGGATTTCGTTGATAAGCTCTGTTGGAGATTTTAATGATGAACTCCGTTGGGGGTAATGTTTATTTCTGCCTAGGAAAAAAGTTCAGGAGTCTCGGTTGTCCGTTGCTCTACTGGGGAGTCGAAGTTGAACTGATATCTGGTTGGGTCCAGGTTTCGCAGTAACTTGCTAGGGATTATAGAGAAGTCTACTGGGGAAGAGGAGTTGTGGTCCTTTAATTTGTAGTAGTCGGAGAGGCAAACTCAAGCTGGGGAATCCTGGTGTTGTTGGGGAAATAAACCCTGTCGTCAGTCCGCTAGAGAGGTGACATCTTCGTTGGGGGAAGTCCTTGAGGATTCTTGAGGTTGATTCAGCTGGGGAAAGGGGATCAGAGATTATACTCTTGCTGGGGAATCATCCTATGAGAAGGACTTTGGGGAGACTTGTCATTGCCCCTAGTAGCGAATGTTTGTGGCATTGCCAAAAGGTTTGATCGTATGTAACCCCTTGTTGGGATTGACGCTCAATGTCCTAAGTGACGGAGATGGAGACATGCCACTGGTTACTCTGCATTTCTTTGAGAGATTTCCTGGAATCTTGACTGGACTTCCCCAGGTGTGCTGGATAGTGACATGTCATGCCCCATTGTTGATAGGAGATTTGTCAATGGAAGTGTCATCCTTTTTGAAGTGATTTTGCTCACTGAGAGGGCTTTCGTTCATCGGATACTCGTTGTGTGAATTTCTCGACTGTCAAACAAATAGCCAAATGCAAACACTGATATTCAAATAATGCAAAGTTTATGCTTGTCTCGAAGTTTTGAAAAATGCGTTTTTTAGCAGAAAACTTTTTATAAGACAAATTCAACAGAAGATTTAGGGCAAAGCCTTACAGGAGTCAGGATACCTTTTGTAACAGTATGCTTTTGAACTAACCCATGCTTCAATTAGAACTTTTGAAGGGTTGTAATGTGGCTTGGTTCACGGTTTTAAGAAACAAAGGATAAAGGCTCAAAGTATATTTGTACCCACCCGCTCTTCGTGATGTTCTTCAATCCTAATTGTGCGTCGAACTCTATTCGAATTTGGAACGACGTTTTGGTGATGGTTCACACAAGTTGGATTTTGGAAGGCAGTCATTTTTGCAACATTTTTCATGTTGTTGAGGATTTGTAGCGACCTCGTTCTTTTGATTTGTTATCCCTAAATTTTGCCTGACTGTTCCTGTTTTTGAGATTACAGTCAGCGGGATGCCCCAGCTTTCTTAAGCCTCCTTTATAGGTTTTGACTTAGTGGGCTTTTTCTTTTGAGAGATAATGACTGCCTATGTGATAGGGAACCATCACCATCTTTTGATTTCAGAGGAATGTTTCCTGACGTCATTCGTTGTATTACGATATGAGAGTTTGCGGCTTAGCGCACGTTTGAATTAACTGAGAGACTACCCTGCCCCAAGTTTAAATCAAAGGTTTCAATTTGTTTAAAAACAGAAAACTCCTACTTCTTTGGCTCGAAGGGGTTGACTAGGGATTATCTTCCTTATAACTCCAGTGTTTAGGATTTGAAAGAAACGCTTGTACATCGTCAGCAAGGTCTGTCCAAAAGCATACTGTATGAGATTACGGTATTGTTTCGTCATCCTCCCTCTAAAGGCATGTAACTTTTAGCAAGAGTGGAATTTCATAAAGTGAGTAAAAAACATAGTTTAAATATAGTGAAAATGAAAGGATGAATTCAAGACAAACATATGCTATGCATTAATGAAACAAAGTTTGACATTAATAGATAATTATTTTAATAACAAAAGAAATTACAATTGAAAATTCAAAATGAACAGAAGCCTCTTTGTCTGAACTTGTCACTTTAGGTGGTGAGCCTTTGGCAGAAGAATTCAGTCTGACCATCTTGTGTGAACTCCAGCATTCCTTCGTCGATCAGGTTTTGAATATTGTACTTCAACGCCCAACAATCGTTTGTATAATGTCCAGGACTATCAGAATGATAGGCACACCTGGCATCTGGATTGTAGCTGGGAGAAAAAGTTTTGGGATTTGGATGAGGTCTTATTGGTGTAATCAGATTCATCCTCAGCATGTGTTGCAAAGCTTGGGACAGTGGTATGTTGATGTTGGTAAACTGTCTTTTGGGCTCTCTTTGCTTTTGCTGATTTTTCGGTTGATATTGACGAAGTCGTTGTTGGGCTCGTGACGTGGAAGCAAAGTGAGAAGGTCTTCTCTCCCTTAAACCGGCTTCTTGTATCATGGGAGGCTGAATGATGACTTGATCCCCAATTCTATATGTTTTCCCCATTTTGTTACATCCATCTTGACGAAGCTTGTTGATGAGAACCCTCAGCTCCTCTTGTCCTTGTGCCAGATTTTGGATAAGAGCCATCTGGCTCACCAACTGTCCCTTAATTATGGCTATCTCAGTTTGTAGCCTTTCCAACTGGTCATCTTTGTTTCCATCAGGATTTCCCACGATCATGCCCCTGGTGAGGAGCGCCTTGACCTCTTCTTGTCCCTTGGATAGGTTTAAGAACATCTCTTGAAGTTGAGCATTTTGAGCCTGGATGCCCTTGATAGTCTGCTCCAGAGCCATCTCTACTGAAATAAACAGTAGGAGAATAAGGAAACCTGAAAAGGAAAACCTGTTATAATGTAATGCATGATATGTGGATGCATGCTTTCAAGAATCTCGCAGGGTAAACACAAGAAAATGTTAGAGCTTGAACTTTGATCAACATCTTTGATTGGAGAACTTTGTATCGGTGGATGTCTTTCCACGAGAATCAAGCTCACCATGTCAAGTGGGTCATAGCCCCCGATTCAAGTTGTTGCACTTGATCTTTGACGGTGTTTGTTTAGAGGGGTACCCTCTTGTCCTTTGGTAGACGTCTGGTTCAACGTGACCCTGCATCGAAGACCCTCGAGATCTTTGAAATGGTTAGTCCTTATGCAAGATGTATGCAATGTTTATGATGTTATGATGTCATGGTAAAGGCACACCACAAGTATCCACAAAAGGCACACATGGTAAAGGGCACACAAGTCACACAAGAGAGCCCTTAGATTTCAGGTTGGCATGGAGCTTAGGCACTACCCTCTTTCAGTTCAGTTGGTTAAGACGTGTCCTAAAAAATAGTAATCGGGTTCTAGAGGATCTCAATATCACTGACTACCCTCAATCGGTCATAATTCCAGTTTAGCAACCTTTTCTTGCGGACGAAATCATCGCGAGAGTTTAGTCTCAATGAGTGTAGCATACTGCTACTGTTCTATGGCCAAGTTGGTCAATTTAAGGTTCTAAGGTCAGTTGGTGCTTAATGACTCCGTAGAAGACCCATATTCTCCTCGTTCCAACACAAGGGATATCGGTACAGACCAAGGTGTCACACCAACGTAGCTACTGCTTCATCTGTGTCGGTCTACGCTGGACAGACCCCTCACAGTTTATTGCTACTTACCTAAAGGGTATCCCCAGATCCGGGTTAGGATCTATAGAACTCCAATACAAGCCCACAAGATTAAAGCATACAAAGCATACAATTGAAAACATAGTGATCTAATCCTAAGGTACACCTCACTTATAAGTGATTACCCAGCAGAGTCGCCAGTTCTGTGATACGGTGGGAGAACTGACTTGGGTTTTGCGTTTGTTTTCGCACTTGTTCGGTTTAGCAAGAGTCGCCACCGACTTTTTATTTTATCCTAAGGAAAGGTCAAAAAGCACAGGAAATACCTTTGAGATGTTTTCGTGGGTTCGGGGGGTAGATTATGAAAAGGGAAGGTGCTAGCACCCTTTTCATCCATGGTTATCCATGGGCTCTTAGTTACTTGTTTTAGATCACTTGCCTTTGCTTTTCAATTGTTTGAAATGGTGCTTTGTGTGTGGTTTTGAAAATGTTTTGAAAAAGATGCCTTGTCTAGGCAACCTTTGTAACAATTCTTATTTGAATGTTTTACAAAGGTGTTTGTCTTTTTGAAAAGATAATTCAATGTTTTTTGAAAGTTGTTTTGAAGTTGTGTTGTGATGTGTGTTTGAAAAATGGCAAGGATGTTTTTTGCAAGTTTTTGATCAAGTAACTAAGAGTTATCTACCCTATTTTACTCAAAGATCTTTCTTATGTTTTTAACCCTTTTAACAGTGTTGTTTCACCATTGTATTTGGTGAACAACCTTGTGTTAGGATGTTGAACGGGACGGGCGTTGGGACGTCGTATAAACCATGATAGCAATTGTGTCAAGTATCTTTGGCAATTTTCCGAGGGACTAGATCATTTTGTATAGGCAACCAAGATAGCGTCATCGAGGGACTATGATCTTTTGTTTTTATTTTTGTTTTTCCAAAGTACCCAACATGCATACCATGTCCATTTTAATTTAGTCAACCGAGTGGAGATACCTTAAGGAGTGTTTGTATGCAAATGTGTTTTATTGCATGCATTTAGTCTTTGATTAGGGTGGCCTATTTGTTGTTTTCATCTTTCCATACATCCTAATTACTAGCATTTGTGCGAGAGTAATAAAAATGCAGAAAATAAATCCTACGCTATTACAACCATATTGAAGAGCGAGAAATGTAAAGACAAAACAAAAATAAAAGGAATAAAAATGATCCTTTCGATATGGGCAGAGACACCCTTCGATTCTTCCCTTCCTGACTTCCTTCGATTTGGGCCTGGAGTCAGTAAGGTCATGTCTTTCGATTTCACCCTTCTCCTGCTTCTTTCGATTGAGACTTGGCTGTCAGTGTGGAGATCCTACTGGCTACTTCTTTCGCTTGAGGCCTGGGGTCAACGTGAAGTATACTCTTTGCCTCAGGCTCCTTGCTGCTTCCTTCGACTGCAGGAGTGCTAGGCCCTTAGGTTGAGATTCAAAAGGCTTGAATACTTAGCCAATCGAAGGATACAGAGAACCTGTTTTAAACTTTTAAAACACAACACTCAAGAGTAAATTTCATAGCTACAGGCCATGGGTTAGCACAAGATTAATGGGTCTCAAAAGTCCAAAGTCTAAATAGTCAGGGTCAAAACTTTCAACATATAGGCATTCAGGATCGAAGATTGAAACATGGTCAAACTCCCTAGATGAAATATCTACATATTTTTTTATTGGTATGCACACATAATATAAAAATGAAATAGTTCTAAGTTTAGAGTGAACTTACCTCTTGAAGCGCTTAAATCGAAGGAAACTGCAAGTGACTTCCTTGGTGATGAATGGAAGTTCGTTGGGGTCTTCCTGAGGCTAGTTCAATTACCACCTTGCTTGAACAGTCACTGAATCTAAGGAGGGAGTTTAATAGTGGTGAGTGAATTGAAAGTTATTATATAACAGTCTAAAGGATAAATCGAAGGCTGGTTATCTGGTTGTTGGAGAGTGAATCGAAGGATTCACCAATGTATGAAGGGTCTGAGTTTTTTTAAGAGTATTAGGAATAAAACGTTGGGAGGTGTCTGAGAGTTTTGAGAATTTTCACTAGAGTTTTCTTGCTTGAGGATTTTTTATGATTTTTCTCTCAGTAAAACTCTGGGCCCTTTCTTTGTCAATGGTTCCTCTATTTATAGAGAAAAGGTTTGGGAGTTAAAACAAAGACGTGGCTTGGCTGAAACGTGAATATTAATTCATGTCAGATTTTCCAAGGTCCCAAGGTGAAGTACTGAAAAAGGGACTGACTTCCCTGACTTATGGTGAAGTACAAGCATGATTTTAGAAAACCATGGGCTTTGGCACATGATCTGTACTTAACAAGTTCACTTTCATGCGAAAAACTTCTGGTCAAAGGCTTAATCACCTGGACAATAGCTTAATCCAAAATGTAAGCAATTAATTATGGAGTGAGATACAAGCATTAAGTCCTATAAAGTAAGATCACGTAGCAGGGTCCACAGATTTGATCAGTTGTCCTTTCAAGATTCTATTTCCCACTTGTGTCGAAGAGTTCTGGAAACGTACTAAAAGAAACTGCGTCGAAGGATTTAGAGTTGGGTTTGAGATATGGTGATTCGAAGGGAACCAAAACTCCAATTGAAGCCTTTGTGTGAAGGTGGCTCATGTCTAATCGAAAGCTTGCACACCAGGGGGTACATGTGGTCAAACGAAAGACAAAATGTTCATATTCGAAAGAGACAAATAGGGGGCAAAAGGTGCAAATCAAAGGATGCATAGAGATGGTTATTTTGTCCCATCGAAGCTTTCCCCAAAGAAAGAAACATGAAGGTAACATATGCCCACTTGAAGCAGGCTTGCAGGCAACAGGAAACATGTGCCCAATCGAAGCAGGCTTGCAAGCAGCATATGCCCAATTGAAGCAGGCTTGGTGAATCAAAGGGTTTGCCTTGCAGGGGGCACTTATGGCCAGCAAACATGGTTTTCAAGGCAAGCAATGTAGGAAGCAAAAGTCACAAACGAAGCCTGCAACAAGAAGTCACATGCCCATGCGAAAGAGGCACGCTAGCATCTATTTTGAGAAATCGAAGGAGGCCAAGAGTCAATCGAAGGATGCTGATTGAAAGAGGCCTAAAGGCCAATCGAAAGAGCTGAAACGAAGAACACTTGTATTTCTCCAATTTTTGACAAAATAATATTTTTATCTGTTTTCTCCCTTTTTGACAGTTTCCTTTTAATTCTGGTGCTGGAAAATTCCAAAGTACTTGTGCAAGCTTGAACCTTGAGAATCCTTGTGAGAAAGGCCTTGATAATTGAGAGAGAAAATTTTGGGGTACAACAGTTGCCCCTGTTCAATTTTCTTAAACCTGAGGATAAAGATTGGCTTTCGAGCCTTTCGTGATCCGAAGGTGGAAGATAATTGAACACAAGAGTGCCCAAAAATTTGCACTCGTATGGTGTAGTATCAGCATTGTGATGTCGGTAATAGGCTTACAGATGCCATTTGGAAATTGTTGGTAGGAGGATGGGCTTATAGATGCCATCTGCAGGAGTGTCGATCGCATAAGATATTCCTTAGTGAGAACTTGCATACTTGTTGTTTGTAGAAGATTCTGCCGGGGAAGTCTAACTTTGTTGAGATTTAGGAACTGTCTCGTGCCCACCGGGAGTATACCGCCGAGGTTATAGAACTCGTCCACACTATAACATAGGAAAACATCAAGATCTAGGAACTGACTCGTGCTCAACGGGAGTATATCGTTGAGGTTATAGTACTTGTCCACACTATGACGTAGGGAAACATCTTCATTAAGATCTAGGAACTGTCTCGTGCTCACCAGGAGTATACCGTTGAGGTTATATAACTCGTCCACACTATGACGGAGGAAAACATCAAGATCTAGGAACTGACTCGTGCTCACCGGGAGTATACCGTTGAGGTTATAGTACTTGTCCATACTATGACGTAGGGAAACATATTCATCAAGATCTAGGAATTGTCTCGTGCTCACCGGGAGTATACCGTTGAGGTTATAGAACTCGTCCACACTATGACGGAGGAAAACATCAAGATCTAGGAACTGACTCGTGCTTAATGAAGTATACCATTGAGGTTATAGAACTTGTCCACACTATGACGGAGGAAAACATCAAGATCTAGGAACTGACTCGTGCTCAATGGAGTATACCGTTGAGGTTATAGTACTCGTCCATACTATGACGTAGGGAAACATCTTCGTCAAGATCTAGGAACTTTCTCGTGCTCACCGGGAGTATACCATTGAGGTTATAGAACTCGTCCACACTATGACGGAGGAAAACATCAAGATCTAGGAACTGACTCGTGCTCACCGGGAGTATACCGTTGAGGTTATAGTACTTGTCCACACTATGACGTAGGGAAACATCTTCATCAAGATCTAGGAACTGTCTCGTGCTCACCGGGAGTATACCGTTGAGGTTATAAAACTCGTCCACACTATGACGGAGGAAAACATCAAGATCTAGGAACTGACTCGGGCTCACCGGGAGTATGCCGTTGAGGTTATAGTACTTGTCCACACTATGACGTAGGGAAACATCTTTATCAAGATCTAGGAACTGTCTCGTGCTCACCGGGAGTATACCGTTGAGGTTATAGAACTCGTCCACACTATGACGGAGGAAAACATCAAGATCTAGGAACTGACTCGTGCTCACCGGGAGTATACCATTGAGGTTATAGTACTTGTCCACACTATGACATAGGGAAACATCTTCATCAAGATCTAGGAACTGTCTTGTGCTCAATGGAGTATACTGTTGAGGTTATAGAACTCGCCCACACTATGACGTAGGGAAGCATCTTCATCAAGATCTAGGAACTGTCTCGTGCTCACCGGGAGTATACCGTTGAGGTTATAGAACTGGTCAGATCTTTGACTAAGTTGAGAACTTAATTGCATTTTTCCTGAAAGGTAAAGGTCAGTCATATGCAATGTATGATATGGATCATGCAATGGTGTTCTCAACATAAATGAGATTGTATGGTATGATGCGTATATGCATGTATCATGATGTATGGAAGTTTGATGTTTTAGCTGGGGAAAATAAATCCCAGAGCCACTGGAGAATAAAGTTGAATTTTTTGTTTCCGCTGGGGATGATGAACGAAGATGATTGTGAGAAGAAGCCTGCAAGAGGAGAGAACTCCGTTGTGGAATAAGCTGATGAAGAGATTACTCTACGGGGAATTACTCTGTGGGGAAGAGATACTTTGCTGAGATTTTAACGATAAACTCCGTTGGGGATTTTGTTGATAAGCTCTGTTAGGGATTTTAATGATGAACTCCGCTGGGGATAATGTTTATTCCTGCCTAGGAAAAAAGTTCAGGAGTCTCGGTTGTCCGTTGCTCTACTGGGGAGTCGAAGTTGAACTGATATCTGGTCGGGTCCAGGTTTCGCAGTAACTTGCTGGGGATTGTAGAGTAGTCTACTGGGGAAGAGGAGTTGTGGTCCTTTAATTTGTAGTAGTCGGAGAGGTAAACTCAAGCTGGGGAATCCTGGTGTTGTTGGGGAAATAAACCCTGTCGTCAGTCCGCTAGAGAGGTGACATCTTCGTTGGGGGAAGTCCTTGAGGATTCTTGAGGTTGATTCAGCTGGGGAAAGGGGATCCGAGATTATACTCTTGCTGGGGAATCATCCTATGAGAAGGACTTTGGGGAGACTTGTCATTGCCCCTAGTAGCGAATGTTTGTGGCATTTCCAAAAAGTTTGATCGTATGTAACCCCTTGTTGGGATTGACGCTTAATGTCCCAAGTGACGGAGATGGAGACCTGCCCCTGGTTACTCTGCATTTCTTTGAGAGATTTCCTGGAATCTTGACTGGACTGCCCCAGGTGTGCTGGATAGTGACATGTCATGCCCCCTTGTTGATAGGAGATTTGTCAATGGAAGTGTCATCCTTTTTGAAGTGATTTTGTTCACTGAGAGGGCTTTCGTTCATCGGATACTCGTTGTGTGAATTTCTTGGTTGTCAAACAAATAGCCAAATGCAAACAGTGATATTCAAATAATGCAAAGTTTATGCTTGTCTCGACATTTTGAAAAATGCGTTTTTTAGCAGAAAACTTTTTATAAGACAAATTCAACACAAGATTTAGGGCAAAGCCTTACAGGAGTCAGGATACCTTTTGTAACAGTATGCTTTTGAAATAACCCATGCTTCACTTAGGACTTTTGAAGGGTTGTAATGTGGATTGGTTCACGGTTTTAAGAAACAAAGGATAAAGGCTCAAAGTATATTTGTACCCACCCGCTCTTCGTGATGTTCTTCAATCCTAAACTCAGTTAATTGTGCGTCGAACTCTATTCGAATTTGGAACGACATTTTGGTGATGGTTCACACAAGTTGGATTTTGGAAGGCAGTCATTTTTGCAACATTTTTCATGTTGTTGAGGATTTGTAGCGACCTCGTTCTTTTGATTTGTTATCCCTAACTTTTGCCTGACTGTTCCTGTTTTCGAGATTACAGTCAGCGGGATGCCCCAACTTTCTTAAGCCTCCTTTATAGATTTTGACTTAGTGGGCTTTTTCTTTTGAGAGATAATGACTGCCTATGTGATAGGGAACCATCACCGTCTTTTGATTTCAGAGGAATGTTTCCTGACGTCATTCGTTGTATTACGATATGAGAGTTTGCGGCTTAGCGCACGTTTGAATTAACTGAGAGACTACCCTGCCCCAAGTTTAAATCAAAGGTTTCAATTTGTTTAAAAACAGAAAACTCCTACTTCTTTGGATCGAAGGGGTTGACTAGGGATTATCTTCCTTATAACTCCAGTGTTTAGGATTTGAAAGAAACGCCTGTACATCGTCAGCAAGGTTTGTCCAAAAGCATACTGTATGAGATTACGGTATTGTTTCGTCATCCTCCCTCTAAAGGCATGTAACTTTTAGCAAGAGTGGAATGTCATAAAGTGAGTAAAAAACATAGTTTAAATATAGTGAAAATGAAAGGATGAATTCAAGACAAAGATATGTTATGCATTAATGAAACAAAGTTTGACATTAATAGATAATTGTTTTAATAACAAAAGAAATTACAATTGAAAATTCAAAATGAACAAAAGCCTCTTTATCTGAACTTGTCACTTTAGGTGGTGAACCTTTGGTAGAAGAATTCAGTCTGGCCATCTTGTGTGAACTCCAGCATTCCTTTGTCGATCAGGTTTTGAATCTTGTACTTCAACGCCCAACAATCGTTTGTATCATGTCCAGGACTATCAGAATGATAGGCACACCTGGCATTTGGATTGTAGCTGGGAGAAAAAGTTTTGGGATTTGGATGAGGTCTTATTGGTGTAATCAGATTCATCCTCAGCATGTGTTGCAAAGCTTGGGACAATGGTATGTTGATGTTGGTAAACTGTCTTTTGGGCTCGTTTTGCTTTTGCTGATTTTCTGGTTGATATTGACGAAGTCGTTGTTGGGCTCGTGACGTGGAAGCAAAGTGAGAAGGTCTTCTCTCCCTTAAACCGGCTTCTTGTATCATGGGAGGTTGAATGATGACTTGATCCCCAATTCTAGATGTTTGCCCCATTTTGTTACATCCATCTTGACGAAGCTTGTTGATGAGAACCCTCAGCTCCTCTTGTCCTTGTGCCAGATTTTGGATAAGAGCCATCTGGCTCAACGACTGTCCCTTCATTATGGCTATCTCAGTTTGTAGCCTTTCCAACTGGTCATCTTTGTTTCCATCAGGATTTCCCACGATCATGCCCCTGGTGAGGAGCGCCTTGACCTCTTCTTGTCCCTTGGATAGGTTCAAGAACATCTCTTGAAGTTGAGCGTTTTGAGCCTGGATGCCCTTGATAGTCTGCTCCAGAGCCATCTATACTGAAATAAACAGTAGGAGAATAAGGAAACCTGAAAAGGAAAACCTGTTATGATGCAATGCATGATATGTGGATGCATGCTTTCAAGAATCTCGTGGGGTAAACACAAGAAAATGTGAGAGCTTGAACTTTGATCAACATCTTTGATTGGAGAACTTTGTATCGGTGGATGTCTTTCCACGAGAATCAAGCTCACCATGTCAAGTGGGTCATAGCCCCCGATTCAAGTTGTTGCACTTGATCTTTGACGGTGTTTGTTTAGAGGGGTACTCTCTTGTCCTTTGGTAGACGTCTGGTTCAACGTGACCCTGCATCGAAGACCCTCGAGATCTTTGAAATGGTTAGTCCTTATGCAAGATGTATGCAATGTTTATGATGTTATGATGTCATGGTAAAGGCACACCACAAGTATCCACAAAAGGCACACATGGTAAAGGGCACACAAGTCACACAAGAGATCCCTTAGATTTCAGGTTGGCATGGAGCTTAGGTACTACCCTCTTTCAGTTCAGTTGGTTAAGACCTGTCCTAAAAAATAGTAATCGGGTTCTAGAGGATCTCAATATCACTGACTACCCTCAATCGGTCATAATTCCAGTTTAGCAACCTTTTCTTGCGGACGGAATCATCGCGAGAGTTTAGTCTCAATGAGTGTAGCATACTGCTACTGTTCTATGGCCAAGTTGGTCAATTTAAGGTTCTAAGGTCAGTTGGTGCTTAATGACTCCTTAGAAGACCCATATTCTCCTCGTTCCAACATAAGGGATATCGGTACAGACCAAGGTGTCACACCAATGTAGCTACTGCTTCATCCGTGTCGGTCTACGCCGGACAGACCCCTCACAGTTTATTGCTACTTACCTAAAGGGTATCCCCAGATCCGGGTTAGGATCTATAGAACTCTGATACAAGCCCACAAGATTAAAGCATACAAAGCATACAATTGAAAACATAGTGATCTAATCCTAAGGTACACCTCACTTATAAGTGATTCCTCAGCAGAGTCGTCAGTTCTATGATACGGTGGGAGAACTGACTTGGGTTTCGCGTTTGTTTTCGCACTTGTTCGATTTAGCAAGAGTCGCCACCGACTTTTTATTTTATCCTAAGGAAAGGTCAAAAAGCACAGGAAAGACCTTTGAGATGTTTTCGTGGATTCAGGGGGTAGATTATGAAAAGGGAAGGTGCTAGCACCCTTTTCATCCATGGTTATCCATGGGCTCTTAGTTACTTGTTTTAGATCACTTGCCTTTGCTTTTCAATTGTTTGAAATGGTGCTTTGTGTGTGGTTTTGAAAATGTTTTGAAAAAGATGCCTTGTTTAGGCAACCTTTGTAACAATTCTTATTTGAATGTTTTACAAAGGTGTTTGTCTTTTTGAAAAGATAATTCAATGTTTTTTGAAAGTTATTTTGAAGTTGTGTTGTGATGTGTGTTTGAAAAATGACAAGGATGTTTTTTGCAAGTTTTTGATCAAGTAACTAAGATTTATCTACCCTATTTTACTCAAAGATCTTTCTTATGTTTTTAACCCTTTTAATAGTGTTGTTTCACCATTGTATTTAGTGAACAACCTTGTGTTAGGATGTTGAACGGGACGGGTGTTGGGACGTCGTATAGACCATGATAGCAATTGTGTCAAGTATCTTTGGCAATTTTTCGAGGGACTAGATCATTTTGTATAGGCAACCAAGATAGCGTCATCGAGGGACTATGATCTTTTGTTTTTATTTTTGTTTTGCCAAAGTACCCAACATGCATACCATGGCCATTTTAATTTAGGCAATCGAGTGGAGATACCTTAAGGAGTGTTTGTGTGCAAATGTGTTTTATTGCATGCATTTAGTCTTTGATTAGGGTACCCTATTTGTTGTTTTCATCTTTCCATACATCCTAATTACTAGCATTTGTGCGAGAGTAATAAAAATGCAGAAAATAAATCGTACGCTATTACAACCATATTGAAGAGCGAGAAATGTAAAGACAAAACAAAAATAAAAGGAATAAAAATGATCCTTTCGATCTGGGCAGAGACACCCTTCGATTCTGCCCTTCCTGACTTCCTTCGATTTGGGCCTGGAGTCAGTAAGGTCATGTCTTTCGATTTCACCCTTCTCTTGCTTCTTTCAATTGAGACTTGGCAGTCAGTGTGGAGATCCTACTGGCTACTTCTTTCGCTTGAGGCCTGGGGTCAACGTGAAGTATACTCTTTGCCTCAGGCTCCTTACTGCTTCCTTCGACTGCAGGAGTGCTAGGCCCTTAGGTTGAGATTCGAAAGGCTTAAATACTTAGCCAATCGAAGGATACAGAGAACCTGTTTTAAACTTTTATAACACAACACTCAAGTGTAACTTTCAAAGCTACAGGCCATGGGTTAGCACAAGATTAATGGGTCTCAAAAGTCCAAAGTATAAATAGTCAGGGTCAAAACTTTCAACATATAGGCATTCAGGATCGAAGATTGAAACATGGTCAAACTCCCTAGATGAAATATCTACATCTTTTTTTTATTGGTATGCACACATAATATAAAAATGAAATAGTTCTAAGTTTAGAGTGAACTTACCTCTTGAAGCGCTTAAATCGAAGGAAACTGCAAGTGACTTCCTTGGTGATGAATGGAAGTTCGTTGGGGTCTTCCTGAGGCTAGTTCAATTACCACCTTGCTTGAACAGTCACTGAATCGAAGGAGGGAGTTTAATAATGGTGAGTGAATTGAAAGTTATTATATAACAGTCTAAAGGATAAATCGAAGGCTGGTTATCTGGCTGTTGGAGAGTGAATCGAAGGATTCACCAATGTATGAAGGGTCTGAGTTTTTTTAAGAGTGTTAGGAATAAAACGTTGGGAGGTGTCTGAGAGTTTTGAGAATTTTCACTAGAGTTTTATTGCTTGAGGATTTTTTATGATTTTTCTCTCTTAGTAAAAATCTGGGCCCTTTCTTTGTCAATGGTTCCTCTATTTATAGAGAAAAGGTTTGGGAGTTAAAACAAAGATGTGGCTTAGCTGAAACGTGAATATTAAGTCATGTCAGATTTTCCAAGGTCCCAAGGTGAAGTACTAAAAAAGGGGCTGACTTCCATGACTTATGGTGAAGTACAAGCATGATTTTAGCAAAGCATAGGCTTTGGCACAAGATCTGTACTTAACAAGTTCACTTTCATGCGAAAAACTTCTGGTCAAAGGCTTAATCACCTGAACAATAGCTTAATCCAAAATGTAAGTAATTAATTATGGAGTGAGATACAAGCATTAAGTCCTGTAAAGTAAGATCACGTAGCAGGGTCCACAGATTTGATCAGTTGTCCTTTCAAGATTCTATTTCCCACTTGTGTCGAAGAGTTCTGGAAACGTACTAAAAGAAACCGTGTCGAAGGATTTAGAGTTGGGTTTGAGAGATGGTGATTCGAAGGGAACCAAAACTCCAATCGAAGCCTTTGTGTGAAGGTGGCTCATGTCTAATCGAAAGCTTGCACGCCAGGGGGTACATGTGGTCAAACGAAAGACAAAATGTTCATATTTGAAAGAGACAAATAGGCAGCAAAAGGTGCAAATCGAAGGATGCATAGAGATGGTTATTTTGTCCCATCGAAGCTTGCCCCAAAGAAAGCAACATGAAGGTAACATATGCCCACTTGAAGCAGGCTTGCAGGCAACAAGCAACATGTGCCCAATCGAAGCAGGCTTGCAAGCAGCATATGCCCAATTGAAGCAGGCTTAGTGAATCAAAGGGTTTGCCTTGAAGGGGGCACTTGTGGCCAGCAAACATGGTTTTCAAGGCAAGCAATGTAGGCAGCAAAAGTCACAAACGAAGCCTGCAACAAGAAGTCACATGCCCATGCGAAAGAGGCACGCTAGCATCCATTTTGAGCAATCGAAGGAGGCTAAGAGTCAACCGAAGGATGCTGATCGAAAGAGGACTAAAGGCCAATCGAAAGAGCTGAAACGAAGAACACTTGTATTTCTCCAATTTTTGTCAAAATAATATTTTTATCTGTTTTCTCCCTTTTTGACAGTTTCCTTTTAATTCTGGTGCTGGAAAATTCCAAAGTACTTGTGCAAGCTTGAACCTTGAGAATCCTTGTGAGAAAGGCCTTGATAATTCAGAGGGAAAATTTTGGGGTACAACAGATATTGCTTTAGAGGAGGGTGTGTTATTACCAATCCCAGATGAAGTTTCGGGTGCAACATTGGTGGGAGAGGCAATAGGAGCGTTTGTTGCATGGTCGTCAAGGCTTGTTCGCATAGATGATGAGGTATAATTAAAACCGTTATGAACCTTTTAGTACTCAAATTTTTTACGTTTGTTTTACTTACATTTTTTTTGCATGGTAATGTTAGACTCCTACAAAACCCAAACCAAAAGATAAAGGGATTACGCGGCCAAAGGAGTCAGTGACAGCAAAAAAACAGGTACAACAAAATTATATGATATTTATGCTTAGATAATGTTAATTTGTCGTCCTATACTTGACCACTCTAATTTTATGATATTTAGATTATTCCTGCTAAAGATATTGAAGCTGTAAGTAGGGGTAAGGAGCCTGTAATTAGCAACATTCCCACAGAAACAAAGAGTGTTGCTAAGAGGACCGGGGCTAGAAAGAAAACTATTTCACAATATAGGTCGTGCCTTCATACATTTATAAGCTTCACAACTATTTCGCAAGGTGGTACTTCTCTTATACCCCTGCATGAAGGGATTTATGGTTCTGAAGGCATGATAGCAATTGGTAAGGAGGATTTGGAAGAAGTTTTTGGACACTTGACATTAGGCATGGCTGTTATCAATACATACATCAGGTATACTCCAATCAACTTTGTTTAATTAATTGCAGAATTTATTTACTCATTTCAATGAATAATTAATGTTAATGATGTTTTTAAAGGTTTCTGTATGACAAGTTGATTCGCCCGCGTGGATTGGAGTCCAGATTCGCTTTCATAAATCCAAACATTGTCCACGTAGGGTCAATAATCTCAAAACCAGATGAAGTAATAGCATTTGTGCTCAGTTTATTTATGGCCAGCAAAGATACAGAAAAATTGTTCTTTTTACCATATAATACTGGCCCCAAGTAAGATTTTCATTCTAAATTACCTCTATTATAATTTTTCGTTTTTTAATGTTGTGCAGAAAATTTCCATCTAACCTTTGTTTAATATTCCAGTGGACACTGGTTATTGGTTGCAATTAATCCTGTGAGAGAAATTGTATATTATCTGGATTCATTGGGCAATGATTGGACAACATACCCAGATATGAAGAAGACGATTGACACGTAAGTGACATTGTTCCAAAATATTACTGTGTATATTTAATTATTTATGTGCGATAGTTCTAAGTATTCGTTATTATTTTATTATAGCATTCTACAAAGTTTTCGAGCACAAAGAGATATTCAAGTACCAAGGAGTAGAGTCAACAATATTTCTTGGATCAAAGTGGAGGTATAGATTTTCACAGTTTTGATTATATAGTGATGATACTTGATAAAACAAGTTAAGGTGTATATCTTGATGTATATCCGTATTTTCTTTCCATGTGTAGTGTCCTCGTTAGCGCAATGGTGTAGATTGCGGTTATTTTATGTTGAGGTTTATGAAAGAAACTATTCTTTTGGACCGATTAGAGATTCCATCCACGGTATGAATTTCTAACTTAGGAATTATTTTCATATTTCTCATAAAATGACTTAGTATTTTAATTAAATCATACTATGTTATATTATTATGTAGTACTATGAATTCTAGTGTGCTTCATACTCAAAAGATCAATTGGATGAACTTATGGAGGATTGGTGCCAATTTGTTATGGAGTTGAGAGTTTTATTATAAGGTATAACTTTGAGTTTTGAGAATATAATATATGTCGTTATAGTTGTGTTACAATATTATTGTTTTTGTTGTTGTTATTTGGTAACTTGTATGAATTTTGATTTTTTAATTTTGTTTTCGGTTATATAGGTGCAGCTCGATGTAGAAGATAGAGTTATATATTCATCGTTGATTTTGTTTCATTGTTGCATATACTAATGTTGTTGTTGTGTATATTGTGCAAAAAGGAGTGAAGAGATGAATATTGATGTAGTTATAATATTGTTTCATTGTTGTATATACTAATGTTGTTGTTGTGTATATTGTACAAAAAGGATTGAAGAGATGAATATTGATGTTGTTATAATATTGTTTCATTGTGGTATATATTAATGTTGTTGTTGTGTATATTGTGCAAAAAGGATTTAAGAGATGAATATTGATGTTGTTATAATATTGTTTCATTGTGGTATATTGATGTTGTTGTTGTTTAAAATGTTATAATGAAGCTATAATTTCTGGTGCAAAAATGGTGAGATTAAATTTGATAGGCAGCGTTTTGTTTTAAATGAAATTTTTTTTTAAAAATAATAAGGAAAAGTGCTGCTAAAGGGGGGGGGGGGGGGGGGGGGGGGGATAGACAACGCTTTTCATGAAAGCGCTGTCTAAAGTGATTGAAATTTAAAAAAAAAAAAAAAAAGGAAAAGCGCTGCTAAAGGGGGGGTAATAGACAACGCTTTTCATGAAAGCGCTGTCTAAAGTGATTGAAATTTTTTTTTTAAATAATAAGAAAAAGCGCTGCTAAAGGGGGGGGGGGGGGGGGGGAATAGACAGCGCTTTTCATGAAAGCGCTGTCTAAAGTGATTAGAAAATTTTTTTTTTTAAAAAATAAGGAAAAGCGCTGCTAAAGGGGGGGTAATAGACAACGCTTTTCATGAAAACGCTGTCTAAAGTGATTGAAATTTTTTTAAAAAAATAATAAGGAAAAGTGCTGCTAAAGGGGGGGAATAGACAGCGCTTTTACCAAGCGCTGTCTAAAGTGATTGAAAAAAAAGTATTAAAAAATAATAAGGATAAGCGCTGCTAAAGGGGGGGAATAGACAGCGCTTGATAAAAGCGCTGTCTAAAGTTCCACATTAAAAGCGCTGTCTATACCTTTAGCAGCAGAGGTTTTAGCAGCGCTTTTAAGCGCTGTTAAAGGCCTAAAAAAGCGCTGTCTAATCTCTTGTTTGGCATAGTGAATCTAACGCATTAAATGACAATGATTAAACAAATTATAAGTGTATAATATAAACTATATAACATAATATTAAAATATTTTAATAAACTAAAATTTTAATGATATTATTTCTATCTTAATAGTATTTGTAATTGTAGTTAATATATTATTTAATTTAAAAAAAGAACATCACAACATAACTTTCCAATAATATGTTTATTATTTCAAAAATTAATTCTAGATTTGTTATTAAAATATTATTATAGTAATGTATTATTATGTAAACCATTAAAAACCAGTAACAAAATAAAAAATCGTTAAGAACACTACAAGATAAAGGTTCTCCAGCCACGTGATTTTGCCACGTGATTTTCATGTGGCTAAATAAAGCCAGTTGCGACGTGAAAATCACGTGGCAACATATTTTACTAATATAATAAAGAAGCATTTAGTGTGTCCGTTTTTTTTTTGTTTTAAAAAAAGTTGCGATGTGGGCTGCACGTCGCTAATAAAAATATCATAAAAAATAATTTAATTACAATTTTCAACACTAGCGTGTTCAGGTTTTGAAGAAAGAGAAAAGAGCTGTTGGATTGTTGCGACGTGAAAATTACGTGGCAACGCTGCGGCGTGATTTTCACGTCGCTACATGCTTTATATACTTTATCAAAAACGCTCCACAAACACAGTAGCGTTAATAGTTTGTTTCAACTTCTTCTTCAACCTCCTCCTTCCATATTCCTCCATAACCATTTTCTTCTCCAAAATTTGTTCTTCTCCAAAATTAAATTCCTACAATCTCCATACATTATTGTTTTAAGGTAATTTCAATTCAATATTATTTATATTTTGTTAACAACTTTTTATGTGTTATTGAATATAATTTTTTTTCAATTTTTCTTTGAATAGAAGAAGATTGATAGAAGTATAGATTGCAAAAAGGGACAAGAAGATTGGAGGAGTTACAAGATAAAAGGTATTTCTTGAATTTTTTTTTTAATTTAGTATATTTTCTGAATTTGATTAATTTTTAGGTTGAATTTGCATTGGGTTAAAATTTTAGGTTGAATTTGGGTTATATTTTCTGAATTTGGGTTAAATTTTAGGTTTAATTATTTAGTTTATAATAATTGTTAATTATTAATTTGTGATGAATGAGTTTAATTATTTTAGGAGTTTAAGTTTTTAAATTTTTAGGAGTTTATAAAATTTAGGTGTTTAAATTAAATTTTAAGTGTTTAAAAATAAATAAATATTTTTAGGAATTTATAAATTTTAAGTGTTTAAATTAAATTTTTAGGAGTTTAATAAGTTTTTAAATTTTTAGGAGTTTATAAAATTTAGGTGTTTAAATTAAATTTTAAGTGTTTAAAAATAAATAAATATTTTTAGGAGTTTATAAATTTTAAGTGTTTAAATTAAATTTTTAGGAGTTTAAGTTTTTAAATTTTTAGGAGTTTATAAAATTTAGGTGTTTAAATTAAATTTTAAGTGTTTAAAAATAAGTAAATATTTTTAGGAGTTTATAAATTTTAAGTGTTTAAATTAAATTTTTAGGAGTTTAAGTTTTTAAATTTTTAGGAGTTTATAAAATTTAGGTGTTTAAATTAAATTTTAAGTGTTTAAAAATAAATAAATATTTTTAGGAGTTTATAAATTTTAAGTGTTTAAATTAAATTTTTAGGAGTTTAATAAGTTTTTAAATTTTTAGTAGTTTATAAAATTTAGGTGTTTAAATTAAATTTTAAGTGTTTAAAAATAAATAAATATTTTTAGGAGTTTAGGATTATTATTAAGTTGATTAATTAATATTTCTAATTAAATAGGTTTTGATTATATAAATTTGCAGTAAATGGAATATTATAGGTATTATCATAGTTGGATGTACGATAGACTATATCCAGGAAGACGCGCACTTAAACTCAATTTTATAGACGAAGTTAATGGTTTTATCGCGTGGACGTTTGCTTAGGAACGTTGTCGAAGTGAAGGAGGAGTTAGGTGTCCTTGTCTTAAATGTGGATGTAGATATATAATTAGTGACCTAGAGGAAATAACACGTTATTTGCATAGGAAAGGTTTCATTGAAAATTATTGGGTTTGGACGTATCATGGTGAAACACTGCCGAGTAATGTACCAGAGACTAGCAACACAAATGCTTCCAGTAGTCAACCGGTTATGCAACCACCTATGGAATTTGAAGAAAACTTTAATCTGATAGGTGACATGGTTGGTGATGCTTTTGGTGTTAACGTGATCTATGATCAACCTGAAGACTTTGACGGGGAAGAGTTGCCGAATGAGGAAGCACAAAGATTTAGGGGAGACAACCATTGATGACTGAGTTGGTTAAGGAAACTCGGACAAAAAAATCGGGAGGATTTATTGACGAGCGTACAAAAAAAGCCCTGGTAAGTAAATTTATGTTTATATATATATATATATATATATATATATATATATATATATATATATATATATATATATATATATATATATATATATTTAATCAATTTTGTGACGTGATTTTCATGTAGCAAGTGACATGTTGTGGCGTGAAAATTGAGTGGCAATTGATAAGTTGTGGCGTTACAATCACGTGGCTATTTGTTTTTTATTATTATTTTTATTTCATTTAATTTCATTAATGTTACTTATAAATTTAACTTGATTTTTTATTGTATGTGTAGTAGGATTATCAGGCCTTGCTTGTAGAATTTCTGACCCATAATCCTCAGTATACTCCTCCTCCGGGAAATCCGGTTCATCCATATGTGGATTTCTATATTTGGAATCAAGTTGTTGGGGGAAAGGGGCCTAACGGGTGTTTTTTTGGTGGTAGAAATTTGGCGGGCATCTTGAGGAGTGGGGATAGAAATCTGTATCAGAGAGCTGCAGACAGTGAAGGAGGGTCACGTCAAACAAATTTGGCACCAGATCAGTTAGAACTGGTAAGACAATTGGCTAGACGCGAGTCCGAAGATCGTGAGGCAGCATTGAAGGCCCAAATGGAGGCAATGAGGGGTGAACATAATAGACAAATTGAGGCAATGGCGAAGAGGCAGGCTGATATGGAGGAGCAAATGCGACAATTTATGCAAGCATTTGGTAGAAATCCCAACAGTGGTGGCCAAAATAATAACCACCAAAATAATGATGACTTTCTTCCCGACTTTTCCGACGACTCGAATGATTCTGCTTAGTTTTATTTTTATTTTATATTTAGTTTTTTATTTGTGTAATATAAATTTATAATCATATTGTATATTTAAAAAAATTATAAATTTAAATTTGAGTTTATTAAATTTATAATATTAAGTATATTTATTTATACATTTAGATATATTTAGTTTTGTTTTTGATAATTTGATTTATAATATTGTATTTAATAAATAAATTATAATATTTAATTTATAAATTTAATAAAACAAAAAATAATATTAATTATTATAACAGAATTAATATATTTAAAACACAAAATATTTTTTTTATAAAAAAAAAAGTTGCGGCGTGTTTTTCATGTCACTAATTAGTGACGTGAAAAACACGCCACAACAGCACACGTAAAGATAAATATAAATTGCTCTGCTCTGCTCTGAACTACTTTCATCCTATAAAGTCTGTTGTGACATGAATTTCATGTGGCAACATTGTGACATGTTTTTCACGCCGCAACAAAATTGCCACGCGCTCTACATCGACGTGTTTCTTAAGGTGACAAAAGTTGAATAGTGGCGTGATTTGGGTGTTAACGACGTGGCTTTCACGTGGCAAAACACAAGTTATTTTGTAGTGGAATAACAAGATAACTTACCAATAATATATTTGTTATTTCAAAAACTAATTTAAGTTTTTATTATTTCAAATGATTTACTTAATTATAATATTTTAATTCATAATTTCTCTTTTCAGTTCCAGTTATAAATTCAATAAATAAAAATAATTTCTCTTTTCAATTTCAATAACAATCTTTAAAATAAATAAAAAATTATATTTTTCTCTTATTTTTTATCAAGATTCAATTTTTTGTTTAGACATTTTTAAAAAAATATTAGTTTTTTATTTTTTCCACCTTTTATTAATAACATAGCAAAATAATTATAGAAATAAAAAAAGGAAAAAAAAGATTTTGTTCAATTTTTTAAAGTTGCACTCTTAAGATATATTTTATTTTAGGAAAACAAATCAATACATTTGATTTAAATATATTAAGAATTGAAATCAAAATTAATTTAATTTTAATTTTTGATTATTTTAAACAATTGTTTAATTTCTTTTATTTTATCTTAATTTTTGTTATAAATAGTTGATTGTTTTTCTCAGGAAAGGAGACTATTTTTTTATAATACACAACTTTATTTTAAGTCCATCCAAAAATTTCAACAATTTAGAAAATAGAGTGAATCATCTTATAGAAGTTATTGACAATCCAAAATCTATAACTTTCAAAAATATGGTTTCCTTCTTATTTGCAAACAAAATTTTTTCGAAGCTTTATATCTCTATGAATCACATCATGTTTATGACACATCTGAAACAAACAATTACAAGATTCATTGCATTAATCCATGCAACAATTACACAGCCAAAGTTAAACAGGAGAACAAACAAACGCAAGCCTTATTCATAATTTTGACATACATTGGGAAGAAGATGGAAGAAGCTGTAAATGTAACTGATGAAGATGAGAAGTTGTGTCAACACATACCATATTTTAGGGTTTTATACACAGTTTTATGGAAACCACGGTTCAATAGTTAAACGTGACTATGTATAATAAAAATTTGATGGTCACACGAAATTGGAATTTTTTTTATTAATAATCATGTATTAAAATAATATTTCGCAAATAACTGGGTTTCAGAAAAAATTACGCAAATAACCATGTTTCAGATGACTCCCCAAAGGAGGAGCCATCTGAAATGGCGCATGCACCTATATTTTAAGTTGAGGAGCCATCTCACTTGGCGCCTATGTGCTTAGGGCATGCCCTAAGCCAAGTGAGATGGCGCCTAGGTGTTAATTTAGGGAAAAATGTGATTTTTTTTGTCCGGTGCGTTGCGCGTTCGATAGAGGATCAACAAAATGGACTTTTTTATTTAAAAAAACAATAATTACATCCAACTGTATTACATTAAAATAACAGATAAAAAAACAGAAAAAAAACAGATAAAAAAATACAGGAAAAAAAAACAGATAAATCAGTGATCCCCCGGAACCCGGTAATGATCCCTGATTCCGCATCCCCGTCCTCGCCTTTCTTGTGCTGGGTGTCGTCGTGTTTCCTGCCGCGGCAAGGTCGATGGCCCAGCGACGTCAATGCGGTCCGGATCCATAAAATCAGTCAGATCTCCATATCTAGAAGATTCGCTTTGGTACAGTCGGTTACCCATACCCTCAAAGTTTGGTCGTGTTGGCGGTGGGTGGGGTTCCATAGTGGGTCTGTAGCATTGATCATCTTACGGTGGGTAGAAAGGAAATGGATCTTGGGGTGTTTGGTATTGAGGATGTTGGGTGGTTTGGTGATATGGTGGTTGATGGTAGGTTGGGTCGGTTTGTTCGTAATCTTCCGACATTCCCATATCAGGGCTAAGGCTGGATGTTGAGGGGCCCATATTGGGATATGCGGAAGACTGAAATTGTGTGTGGGGTATGCGGGTGTGCTGGTATTGGGATTGGTATTGTGGTTGGGTGTGAGGCATATCGGGGTATTGGTAGTGTGGTGGTGATTGTGGTTGGTTGTGTGGCATTTGAGTGTAGTTGTGTTGTGGTGGGGATTGTGGTTGGGTGTTTGTGGGTCTGTTTCTTCTTGGGGGTTGGTGGGAGGTTAATGGGTTTTAGGTTTGTTGATGTGGAAACGAGGGTTGTGCCCATTGTTGCGTGGGTCAACCAAGTACCTTGGATGACACACGTGCATCTCCGGGTTACTAACCGACATGTACCAAGACAAATATTGATCCGTGTGTCATATATTACCTTGATTAAGGAAAACCGGGAATTGCAAGACGTAGCGGTGACGCCTCTGCCATATCTTACACCATTCAGGAGCGAAGTCTTTCCAGTTGGTAAGACCCCACTTGGCGTCGACCCTTTTAAGATGCCATGGGGACAAACAAGTTGGATCACTTGGTATCTCCTGATGCATTCCAAACTGCATCTTCACACGGTCGCTGTGGTGCATCTCCACAATGTTGAACCGAATGATTGTAGTCTTCGCGGTCCAAGTTGCTGCATCCTCCGGGTTTGGATCATGGCCCAAACCCAAATATGGTCTCCAGACGAACTGCGATAAAATTTAAATCAGGTTAACGCAAAAGTAATATATAAATAATTTAAATGAACAAAAGTTAAAAGCTACCATGTACGTCATTCGGGCCTAAGTGATCCAACAAATTGCGGTAGAGTGCGACATTGAATCTTGGATTCTTGCCGTAATCCATACCCCTCACGCAGTACCTAAAGGAAATGAGAAACATTTTATTCTTAGCATATGTTTGGGGAAGAGATAAATAGTTATAAATGTTATAACTTGATGACTTACTTTGTTGGGTACGGGAAACCGAAAGTGTTGTTGTTGACGGGGTTTAAGGACTCCATCCTCCACCAACCCCAGGCTTGTAGTAAAAAAGCGCACCCATAAAATGTACATTTTTCCTTTACTGCATTTTTGCACAAGGAACTGTATAGGTGGGCTAAAACTGCAGAACCCCAACTATATTTTCTTGTTTTTTCAAAATTTCTTAGTAAATATAAATACATAAAATTTACACTATTTCCCGTACTTTCGGGAAATAAAAATGTACCAAAAAGTATCATAAGATAAGTTATGGCTTTTACTACCCTGTCATTCTCGGAGGAATTTTCATTTAATTCCAAACTTGCATAATGACTTTTCAGCTTAGTGAGTAGTATTCTCTGACCTCTTGCACCACCACCTTCTACCATATCCCTGCCCAACAGTTCTTCACACTGAGAGTTGGGTTGTTGAACCGACCCGTTCACGGCCTTACCGTCGACAGGGAGACCTAGTAGCATGTACACATCCTCTAGCGTGATGGTACATTCACCTATTGATAGGTGAAATGTATGGGTCTCTGGTCTCCACCTTTCCAACATTGCAAGAATGAACTTCGAGTCAATGGTGCAGTTGGAGATCTTTATGACATGTCCAAAACCTGCATATTCCAGATATGGTACGATAAATGGGTCGGCAACCAGGTAGTTGTGAGAATGGATTCTGAATCTTTTTGTGTCCTGAGTTCATAATGTAACATGTGTATGATTAAGTAAGAAGAACAACGCATTATCTGAAGTATGAAAAATGTATAACCAAAAAAGAAACTTACAAATGCAGCAATGTTTTCCCTTGTGCCTCTGTGAGTATCGCCCATTGTTAGAAGAGCCATTGTTTAAAATGCTTGAGATTATGAAAGACTTAGGAAGAGATAGAGAGTATGATAGACTTAGAAAGTTTAAGAGATTATGAAAGATTTCGTAGCAGAGAGTGAGACTTGTGTGGGTGTGAGAGATGTATGATATGGTATGTATTTATAGGCAAATAAATTTCATATAGTGGTTGCTGGTGCTTGCATGCCTGCGAAGTGTCACTCTTGCATGTTAGGTGGCAGCCTAGGGGGTTACATATATGAATGCATGCATGTACAAAAAATGAAAGGTGTCACTCTTGCAGGCTAGGTGGCAGCCTAAGGATGTATCACGATTGGACAGTAAGGGAGGCGCCATTGGACTTGGCGAAAGAGTCCAAAATTGAATGGTGTCGCCACCCCAATTGGCGAATAAAAGGTGTCCTTTGTTGCAGCCTAGGCTCAGGCTACGTGACAGCCTTTGGGATTCCTTGCATGTAACATTATTGGAAGCCTTGGGGGGTTGCATCCTTACTTAATTGAAATTTTTAGCCTTACGTTTATCATAACATTGATTCACATAATCTGTCAAATCTTCCAACCTTCAAACGTTCTTACAACCAAACCTTCAAACCTGCAAACATTACAGCATTCAAACCTTCATACATTACAGCATTCAAACCTTCATACAATCAATAAACCTCAAACATTCCAACCTTTGAATCACTCATAAAATTCAATGATTCCAACCTTCCAACATTACAGCATTCAAACCTTCATACAATCAATAAACCTCAAACATTCCAACTTTGAATCACTCATAAAATTCAAACATTCCAACCTTTAAACATTACAGCATTCAAACCTTCATACAATCAATAAACCTCAAACATTCCAACCTTTGAATCACTCATAAAATTCAAACATTCCAACCTTCAAACATTCCAACCTTCAAACCTTAAAACAATTCTATGCAATGGCCTCCGCACCACAATTTGTCGTCAAAGCACATTTCAACGGTGAGACATACATTTGTCCCACCGCTGGGTTTTTGTTTAGAGACACAGACAACATCTGATTTCTCTTAAACAGGAAAGCCAATTTCTCGTACTTCAAAAAAAGATTGGAGGCCAAACTTGAACGAGGCCCGGTGTCCCAGATATTTTATCAGAATCCAGTTTTCTTTGTAAACAACCAAGTAATTTTTTATAAGGTTGAAGTTCAAGATGACGAGGATCTCCAGAATATCTTTTCCAGCCATGTCTATTATGGGTACGACTCTATTGAGTTGTACGTTATGCTGCGAGAGCCTCAGCCTCAGGTGACACAAGAGGTTGATCCTTTGGAGAATGAACAAGCTGAGGTAGATGCAGTTGATGATGAAGAAGAAGATAACGAGTTAGAGTTTGACGAAATGGTGAATGATGATTCCGACGATGATGGCATCCCAAGTATTCCTGCAAACAAAATCTACACACCACATCCGCACATGAAAAACTTCAACATGGGCGGAGATGAACCTTCTACTGACTTATTTTTCAATCCGTATATGCAGTCGGATGAAAATTTAAAAGAGAAGAACAAGTTTCGTAACAGAGAGGAATGCATCAGGGCCATTAAAAAATTCCACATGCTTAACTCGGTTGATTTTAAGGTGGATCGTGTCAACCTGGAAAGGTACAAGATCAAGTGTGTCCACCCTGACTGTATGTTCAAGCTGACCGCATCATACAGATTAAGGGGTGACTGCTGGGTCATAGGTTCCATGACTACCCACACTTGTGTAAGTTCCACTCAATCACAGGACCACCGAAAACTCAACTATGATCTAATCTGTCAAGAAATCCTACCCCTGGTCAGCAACGACCCATCTTTGAAGGTGAAAACAATCATCTCCCACATCACCATGGTTTTTAACTACACTCCGTCTTATCGTAAGGCGTGGTTAGCAAAGACTAAGGCGATTGAAAGGGTGTACGGAAACTGGGAGGAGTCATACCAAGAACTTCCCCGCTACCTGAATGCACTCAAGACGTATTCTTCAGGTAGTGTTTACGTTCTAGAAACAGTGTCAGCATACGCCCAAGATGGTAGTCTACTAAATGGCAACGGAATATTCAGTCGCGTGTTTTGGGCATTTCAACCTTGCATCATAGGGTTTGCATCATGCAAACCAATTATACAAATCGATGGGACTTGGTTGTATGGGAAGTACAAAGGCACGCTATTAATGGCAGTTGCACAAGATGGCAACAGCAACATTTTCCCCATTGCCTTTGCCCTTGTCGAGGGGGAGACTGGTGGTGCTTGGAGCTTTTTCCTGAAAAATATGCGGACACACGTTGCTCCTCAACCATATCTCTGTTTGATCTCGGACATACATGCCTCCATTGAAAGTGCCTACAATAATCCAGCAAATGGTTGGCATGACCCTCCTTCTACGCATGTCTATTGCGTTAGGCATATCGTCCAGAATTTCTCGAGGGAGATCAAGGACAAAACATTGAGGAAAGGGATTATGAATGCGGGATATGCATTGACACAACCCACATTCAAATATTACCGCAACGAGATCTGTTTGTCTAATCTAGAAGCCGGTAGGTGGATTGACAATATTTCGGTGGGAAAATGGACTAGGTCATATGACAATGGCCAAAGATGGGGGCATATGACAACGAATCTTATTGAATCAATGAATGGGGTATTCAAAGGCATACGAAACCTCCCAATCACTGCCTTGGTAAAATCTACGTATTTCAGGATGACTGCGTTATTTGCCAAAAGAGGTGAAATATGGAATGCGGTGTTGCAATCTGGACAACTATGGAGTGAAAGCTGCATGAAATACATTAAGGCTGAAAGTGCTAAAGCCAACACTCACATGGTTATACGGTTTGACCGACACATCCACAACTTCATTGTGAAAGAGACAATCGACCACAATGAAGGCCTGCCAAGACAAGAATATAGGGTCATGCTACCTTCTCAATGGTGCGATTGTGGCAGGTTTCAAACATTTTGTATACCTTGCTCTCATGTCATTTCCGCTTGTGCTCATACCCATCAAGACGCGCTGCAACTTCTGTCGAACATTTACAAATCTGAAACGTTGCTCAACGTTTACAACAACAACTTTCCTTTGGTAGCTGTGATCGGTGGATCTGGAACTGACTGCTTTAAAGCTGGTTCGCGAAATGTCGCGGAAGCAAGAGTCGCCACCGTCTTTTATTTTCTCCAAATGGAAAGGACAAAAGCACAGAAAAATTCCTTAAAGAGATCGCTCTCGGTTCGGGAGGTAGGTTATAGAAAGGGAAGGTGTTAGCACCCTTTCTATCCATGGTTATCCATGGGCTCTTAGGTACTTGCTCAATGTGTTTTCAAAATTATTTGTTTGCTTTTCAATTGTGGGTTTTAAAAGTTTCTTTGAAAAATTTCAGTTCGACTCGTACGTCAGAGTGTTTGAAAAATTTGCTTTTGAAAGCTTTTGAAAATGTGTTGGTGAAAAAATGTTTTGATTTGTTTGAAATTAGAGCAAGTATCCTTGAGAACCTACCTACCCTAAGGAATTCGTCTGTGTAAATGTCCTTTAAAGTAGTCCATCCCACCATTGAGAGGTAGGTAGCACCACCGTTGGAGGTGTTCGGGTCAATTCGAGTTTTAGGGACGTGGTGATCACCGGAGCAATGGGAGGACACCTTAGAAGCTACCCTCATGCCGGGTTCCCGGATCATGAGGACTTACTAAGACGTCCTCTACTCGACGATCACCTTTCGAAAGGCAACAGTGAGGCGTACCCTAGGGGTGGTGTGTGCGAATTGTGTGTCATTTTCAGTTCATTGTTTGTCTTGTCATGTATTGGTGATCTAACGATTCGATTTTTATTTTTGGGCATTCATTCTTTCATGCATATTTATTAACAGTTAAAAGTGCGGGAATTTAAATCTAAACTATTACAACCGGCGCGGGTCCACATCGCCAAAAAAACCGAACCCGATTTGACTGAAAGTAAAATAAAGCGAATAACTAAAAAGTGCAAGAAATAAATCTAAACTTATTACAAGGCTTTGGGGCATATACAGAGGTATTTAATAAATGCGCGAAATAAAGACTAAACAAAATTAGGGCATTGGACCCTTTTACAAATAATTAAAAATTAATCAAGGAAATTAAAAAATTAAATGAAAAATAATGTTTTTGTGTTTTTTAGGTTTGAAAGAAAAAAGAAAAAAAATTAATTGAAACTAAAGTGTTAAACCTAATGTTTTTTAAATTTATTATGAAGATATTCACTTTTAATCTAATTTAACTCTAAATTAATTTATGTACATTTTTTAGTTTATGAAAATAAATAAACAATATTATTATTCTGAAAAAAGGGAAAAAATAAAAAAAGAAAATAAAAGTCATTAAACCTAAACTCTATTTTTTTGGATTTTAGTTATTAAAAGAATCAAAATCTAACCTAAAATGCAACCCTAGTTTAATTATGAAAAACACTAATACTATGGCAAAAAACAAGGAAAGTTAAAAGGAAAAAGTCATTAACCTAATTCTATGTTTTTTAAGTTTTTAAGAAAGAGATTTAATTTCTAACCTAATTTAATTCTAAATTAATTTATGTACATTTAATTATAAAATAGAATGAATTAATAATTATATTATGAAAAAAAGGAAAAAAATGAACATTGTTAATTAACCTAATTCTACATTTTTTTGATTTTTATTATGAAAAAAGAATTAAAATTAACATTAAAACCTAATTAAACTAAATGAGTTACATTTTAATTTAGTAAAAAAAGAATCAAAATTAATTATATATTTTTTTGTCCTTTCTGTATTTTTAATGTTTTTATATTTTTTTTGATTAAAAATTAAATGAAACAAGTAATTAAAATAATACAACAATTAAAATAAATGATTAAAAGATAAAAAGAAAAAAAATCAAATGGGCAAACCAGGGGGGGTAGACCCCAGAATTGGAGGTATAGATTTGAAAGCCTGGCCCAATTATTGGTGAGAACTTGTTGACTTTTTTGATCCAGTGAGATGCATTTGACTGAAGTGCAGCATGTTTCCCAATCCTGGCCTTTGATGTGAGTGCTCTAGGACACGTGGATGGTGCATTTTGATGGAGTATGGTGAGCATCAGTGTGAGCGCTGCATGTGAATTGGAAATGAAAAATAACATTAAATTTTGCAAGACCTGGGACTTGAACCCAGGTCTTTGAGGTTAACACGCTTATCCATTGCCACTGAGCCAGTTATATTTCAATTAACATATAATAGTTAACAAATAATAAAAAGAATAATCAATGCATAGTGGTCAAACGCGCGCGAACTTTGAATGGACAAGTCACTGGTTGACACGTCTTCTTCTTCCTCGTGTCCCCTGTAACACAAACACATAAAGCAACGGTTTTGAAACGTGGGGTTAGGGAAGCTACAAAAAAAATAGCGAATAGCTCGTTTCCTAATATAAATTAGGCGCGAGCATCTCATTCTCTTCGTCCAGATGCCAGGAATGCAATGGTCATGGTCTTGAGGGCCAATTTTGCAGTATGGTGAAAACCCCAAAATCAAAACTTGAAAACCCTAGAACGTGGGCATGGCAGATTCGCGTAGGATGGACAAAAATGCAATTAAATATAATCAACAGCTTGGGAACTTCATCATGAGTATGAATATGTAATTAAAAATGCAAAAAGAGGCTTAGAATCAAGAACACGAATTCAAAAAATTTGCTGTACAGTTTCACTTGTAACTACCAGATTAAGGAGCTTTGAGTGTTGTTATGAATTGAAATGCGTTTAAAATTGTCTCAGAATGCTAATGGTATAAAAATTTTGGCTTGAAAAGATCCCCAGCTATGAAATCAGATTTGCATTTTATGGTTCATTTTTCAAATTGCCAAATGGTCTTTGAACGAGTTTCTTGCTGCACTAGGGTTAGGGTTTGACTCAATGATCATTCTGGAATTGAATAGGCTTGCTAACTCTCCTTAATCCATGCTTGAGAAAGAATTGGCATTAGGGTTTGTCCATTAACCATTTTTTCCTAATTTCTAGCCAAAACCTAGACTTAGTATGAAAATGAACCTTGGCCTGATTTTTGAGTTGGTTCATGATACATAGAACTTGTCCAAATTCATATGACACCATTTCATTGATTTTTAAATTTTATTTGAATTTTTAATGAATTAAAATGAATTAAATCATCAAAAATTAAATAAAATAAAAAAGTCAACATTTGGTCTTGAAATCAACCATGGGCCACGTGTGTGGCATGACAAGGATGGACAAAGTGAGAAAAATGGGGCCCTTTTGTCAAAATTGGATTTTCAAGGATAGTTGACTTTTGCCATTTCTCAAAAATTTCCCAACTTCTACAAGGCATAACTTGCTCAATTTTTAAGCTTTTCACATGTTCTTGGACATTTTGGAAAGGTCTTTGAGTCCTTTAACCAATGCCTTTGGTCCCATGTCATTTTGATTTACCAATCTCAAGTTATGGTCTTTGACTTAAAGTCCCTTTTTGTTGACTTTTGAAAATGACCTGTAATGTTGAAATTGATAACTTTTTGTGAGAGCATTTCTTGGACTTGAAGTATGAAGATGAGTTGTAGGAAATGTCTTTCTCTTCAAAATGAGCTTTGGATGGAATTTTTCCGATGATCCATGTGAAAGTTATGCCCTGGTCAATTTCAGTTGACTTTTTCAGCTGTCCAAACATAGCAACTTTTGCATCTTTGATGATTTCTGAGCCAAATTTTGAGAATCATGATCAAGCATTGATCAAATGATGTTTGTGGCTTCAAAATGATAGGTTGACCAAAAATTTGAACTTTTGACTGCCAAATGACCATTTTGCCCCTACAGTTGACTGTAGTGCAATTTAGGGTTTTGACTGTGCAATCTTGAGCTGAATGCCTTGAAACTTGATGTGAGGATGCTTGACCATGTT
Source organism: Vicia faba (assembly GCA_948472305.1). Lineage (NCBI taxonomy): Eukaryota > Viridiplantae > Streptophyta > Magnoliopsida > Fabales > Fabaceae > Vicia > Vicia faba. The sequence goes on from OX451740.1 coordinate 893,584,344, forward strand.
TGTAAGCATATGAGACTTGATTGGGCCTTTGAACACTTCCTTTTCTTGATCAGAACACAAACCCTAGTTTTGACTGTATGGGAGACTGTTGCACTGCACAACCCTTGGGGAACTTTCTAGCTTGGCTTGACAATTTCTTGAGGAATATGGGAGGGCAAATTTTGGGGTATAACAGTTGCCCCTGTTCAATCTTCTTAGACCTGAGGATGCAGATTGGCTGACGTGCCTTTCGTAATCCGATGGTAAAAGATGATTGGACACTAGAGTGCCCAGAAATTTGCGCTCACATGGTAGCAGTGTGGTGGGGGAATGGGCTTATAGATGCCATTTAGAGATTGATGGGTAGGATGATGGGCTTATAGATGCCATCTGGATGTTGATCGCGTAAGAGATTCCTTAGCGAGAACCTGCATACCTGCAAAAGAAAATGAGTACCTGACACGTCGCAGGAGCTGGCTTGGTATAGATATGTCCTGACTGGTTACAGGAGCTGGGTCTGGATCTTCAACCGGTGATGAAGTTGTCTCTACTGACAGGTTGTTTCCAAGGATGAGTGGTCTTTAACGATGGGTGTCTATAGCGACTAGTGTCTATGACGAATGTCTATAACGACAAGTGTCTACACTGACGAGTGTCTATCACGACGAGCGTCTATCACGACGAGTGTCTATCACGACGAGTGTCTATCACGACGAGTGTCTATCACGACGAGTGTCTATCACGACGAGTGTCTATCACGACGAGTGTCTATCACGACGAGTGTCTATCACGACGAGTGTCTATCACGACGAGTGTCTATCACGACGAGTGTCTATCACGACGAGTGTCTATCACGACGAGTGTCTATCACGACGAGTGTCTATCACGACGAGTGTCTATCACGACGAGTGTCTATTACGACGAGTGTCTATCACGACGAGTGTCTATCACGACGAGTGTCTATCACGACGAGTGTCTATCACGACGAGTGTCTATCACGACGAGTGTCTATCACGACGAGTGTCTATCACGACGAGTGTCTATCACGACGAGTGTCTATCACGACGAGTGTCTATCACGACGAGTGTCTATCACGACGAGTGTCTATCACGACGAGTGTCTATCACGACGAGTGTCTATCACGACGAGTGTCTATCACGACGAGTGTCTATCACGACGAGTGTCTATCACGACGAGTGTCTATCACGACGAGTGTCTATCACGACGAGTGTCTATCACGACGAGTGTCTATCACGACGAGTGTCTATCACGACGAGTGTCTATAACGACGAGTTGTATCAGAGGAATCTTTAGGCATTGATTTAAACTGGATTTGTATTCTTTGACCGGATTTGTCTCTTATGACGGGATTTGTCTTTTCTGACGGTGTTTTGTCTATTTTGACATAGCTGATCATTCAACTGTATCCTTCCTGAAAGGTAAAGGTCAGTTATATGCAGTACGTGATATGAATCAAGCAACGGCATAAATGCAATTGTATGACATGATGCGTACATGCATGTGTCATGATGTACGGAAATGTGATGTTTATGAATGTATGCTTTCGTCTAGGAAAATAAATCCTTGACGGGTGCCGGGAAGTCACTCCTGGGCTGGTGTTGGAGAATAAGCTTTTGCTTCCGCTGGGGATGATAAGACTTTACTGAGGACGGTCTTTTCCGTGGCTATTGGCTGAGGATAACCCAGTTATATCTTATTAAGGAAATAACTCTTTGAATAAAGCCGGACGACGCGTTCGTGTTCTGCGGGGAGTGAAAATATCTGGGTCGCATTCTTTAGCCGAACCTATGATGGACAGAGCAACCGGATCTTTTAGACAACTCCTTATTGCCCCAGTTTCAGTGGGAGGAGGCACTTGTGGGAGTACTTGACGAGTCTTCTGGTAGGCAGGTGCCGAGATGCTGGGACATACTCGTACGCTTTGATCCCTAACTTTTGCCTGGACCGCCTTTTCGGGTTTTCAGTCCACCGGGATACCCATTTTTGCCCAAGCCGCCTTTTCAGGTTTTCGACTTGCCGGGTGTACAGATTTTTTCATTTCATCCCTTATTTTTGCCCGAACCCTTTTGGTTCGCCGGGAATCCCTTATTTTTGCCTAGGTGTGTCAACCTAGCGGGTCTTTGATTTTGCGTAGTATTCTTTCGACTATGTCCATATTTCTCAGAATGTGGGGAGTTGCCCCTGTTGGAAGTATTTTGCCATGCCCCAGAAGATCTTCGTTTGATCGTCCAATGCCCCAGGTGACTTAGACAAAGATTTGCCCCAAGCGACTCAGGCAGAGATTTGCCCCAGACTTTTTGGCCTTTTGAGAGATTCTCTGGATCTTGACTTAACTGCCCCAGATGATGGACAATAGTCATGCCATGCCCCTTGATTGGAGGTACTTCTGTTCATTAGGCATTCGTCGTGCGAATTTCCTTGCTGTTCACACAAAAAGTCATATGCAAACAGAGTTATGTTAAAAATGCAAAGCTTATGTCTGTCTTGAAGATTTTGAAAATGCATTTTTCATAAAACAAGTAAATGTTTGTAAAAACATGATGTCAACTCCGTATTTACCGTAGGCCTTCAGGAGTCAGGATACCTTTCGTGACAATATGCTTTCGAACTAACCCCTGCTTCAGCTGGGACTTTTGAGGGTTATAACGTGGCCTGGTTCACGGTTTAAGAAACAAAGGATAAAGGCCCAAACTATTTGTACCCACCCACTCTTCGTGACGTTCTTCAAACCTAAACTCAGTTGATCATGCGTTAGACCTTGTTTGAGTCTTCGTTCTGATTTTCCGGTGATGATTCGGATGTTGATGATTTATTCTGAATAGGCAGTCATCATTTTTGTCGAGGGTTTGTGTGACCTCCTTTTTTGATTTTGTGATCCCTATTTTTTGCCTGAACTGTTTCTTTTGTGATTACAGTCAGCGGGATGCCCCAGTTTTGTAAGTCTCCTTCATAGGTTTTGACTTAATGGGTTTTTATTTTTTTTAGATATAATGACTGCCTATCTGTATGATTGTTTGGAATCATCACTATCTTTTGTTTTGTAAGGACCTCTTTGGTGCCATTCGTTATGTACTTGGATCAACTGAGAGAACTACCCTGCCCCAGGTTATGATTAAGGGTTTTGATTTTCGAAAATAAAACTCCTACTTCTTTGGCTCTGATGGGTTGGCGAGGGATTATCATCCTTATAACTCCAGTGTTTAGGGGTTGAAACAATGCCTGTACCTCATCAGCGGGGTCTGTTCAAAAGCATACTGTAAATCGTGGTATCGTTTTCGTCATCCTCCCTCAAGAGGCTTAGAATTATTAGTCGAACGTTGATCATCAGAAAAAAAATATGAAAATAATTTGCACATAGTGAATATGAAATAATTACTTCAAAACAGACATGTGTAACGCATTAATGAAATAACCAAGTTTGACATGAAATAAAATGTTTGAACAATTGAAAGAAAATTACAACTTGAATATTTGAATGAACAAAAACTAATCCTAGCCATGTCTTGGCAAGGGAGCAGTGATCATATTGGGAGCCTCTGGAGAGTCGAGCTGGACTTCCTTTGCGTCAATCAGATCTTGAACCCTGTTTCTCAAAGTCCAACAGTCATCTGTAGCATGCCCCGGGCTGTCGGAATGATAGGCGCAGCGAGCATTGGGATTGTACCTCGAGGGTGTCCTGTTAGGATTCTTTGGAGGGTCCATGAGGGTTACCAACTTGGTTTCCAGCAACTGTGGCAATATTTGTGACAAAGTCATGCCGAGGGGAGTAAATTGCCTCTTAGGTCTCTCTTCCCTTTGTTGATGGTGACGCTGAGGAGCACCGGCCGGTTTTGCGATAGCTAATGCGTTGACAGCACTAGATTCCCTCCTGGATGGTTTCTTTTCAGTGTTCGAGGAGTCACCATTCTGTATTTTCCCTGACTTGATGCCCGCTTCGATTCTTTCTCCGGTCAAGATTAGATCTGTAAACCCAGCAGCAGAATTCCCAATCAAGTGGTTGAAGAATGGACCAGACAGGGTCCCCAAGAACGTGTCTACCAACTCCCGATCAGTCAACGGTGGCTGCACTCTGCCAGCTAGGTCTCTCCACCTCTGAGCGTACTCTTTAAAACCTTCACTTGCACCTAACGACATACCCTGAAGTTGGGTACGTGTGGGGGCAAGGTCGGCATTATATTGATACTGCTTGTAAAAAGCAGTGGCCAGATCCTCCCAGTTACGAATGCTGATTCCATCCAGCTGATAGAACCAATCGAGGTGAGTCCCTGAAAGACTCTCCTGGAAGAAATGGATCCAAAGGTTCTTGTCTGCTGTGTAAGGCTGGATCTTCCTTACATAAGAACGGAGGTGCATCTTGGGACAGGAAGCCCCGTCATACTTCACAAAGGCAGGTGCCTTGAACTTGTGTGGAATCACCACCCCAGTAGATAACCCCAAGTCTCCGAAATCCAGTCCAGGCACCTGCTGAACCTCCATAGCCTTTAATCTGTCTTCCAGCTGTTTGTACCGGTCTTCAGCAGGAGGGTACTGTTCGTCGTTGAAGTCTGTTTCAGTGTCAGAGCCCACGGGAGTAGGGACCTCCCTTTCTTGGTGACTACCTTCCGTCACAGATGGAGGAGTCCTTTCAGCTTCAACCAAAGTGTTCCCGAGTCTGCGCCCAGTGTTAAATAGCACAGTCCTCCTCTTCTTCTTAGTCTTCTTCAGCAGCATGGTCTTCAACTCTTGTTGACCCTGAGCCAAGCCCTTGATCAGCTCCTGAAACTGGGTGTTCTGCGCCTGAAATTGGGCGTTCTGCGCCTGAAGAGCCTTGATAGACGCCTCGGTTGATGATTCAGGGTTCATAGTGCTGAAATAAACAGCGAAGAACAGTAAGCAACCTGTCAAGGGGATACCTGTAATGCAACGAGATGTATGACATGCATGCAATGATTTCAAGAATCTCGTGGGGTAAACAAAAAAATAGTTAGCATTGGAAACTGGTGGCTTGATTGAAGGTACTTCATATTGTTGAGAGTCCTTCTCCAAGGGTCAAAAGCTCACCATATCAAGTGGGTCATAGCCCCTGACAACCTGGTCTAGAGGAAAATAAATCCTCTTTGCCCCTTGCTGGGACAGTTGATTCGTCCTGACCTGCATCACAAGCCCTTGAGATCCTTGAAATGGGTTAGGATGTATGCAATGGTATGATGTCATGGTATGCATGGGGTGATGTCAGTAACCCTATTATGAGTCCTAATTAAGGACTGAAACAAAGCTGCAAGAAACAAGTGTTAGATCACAAGCATGCAGATAGTCAAGTACTAAGGCACACAAGTCACACAAGAGAGAGCCCTTAGGTTTAGGCCAGCATGGGGTCTGGGTAGTACCCTCTTGAAGTTGGTGGGTTCAACCTGTCCTAATCAAAGTAACCGGGTTCTAAGGTTCCCAATATCACGGGATTGCTTTCATTGTTCATCGTTTCGATTTAGCCACTGAACTGGCGACCGAAATATTCCAGGAAAGCAACCCTCAATTGAGTGTAGTATCGAGTATCAACCAACCTCGGACTGCACCAAAGTCAGTTATCTCACTACCCTAAAGAGGCCAAGATGGTTCAATTAAGGTTCCTAAGGTCTGTTGATGCTTCATGACACCACATGGAGGCCCCGTACTCTCCTTGACTGACTCAAGGGTTACCGGTACACACCAAAGTGCCACATCAACGTAGCAGACTGTTTCAACCATGTCGGTATACCCCGCACAGTTCCCTCACAGCCTTGTTGCTACTTTCTAAGAAGGTATCCCCAGATCCGGGTTAGGATCTATAGAACTCCCAAGCAACCCACAATAATAAAGCAAGCAAAGAAAGCAATTGAAAACACAGTGATCTTAATCCTAAGGTACACCCCACTTTAAGTTTTACTCCCCAGCAGAGTCGCCAGTTCTGTGATCGGTGGATCTGGAACTGACTGCTTTAAAGCTGGTTCGCGAAATGTCGCGGAAGCAAGAGTCGCCACCGTCTTTTATTTTCTCCAAATGGAAAGGACAAAAGCACAGAAAAATTCCTTAAAGAGATCGCTCTCGGTTCGGGAGGTAGGTTATAGAAAGGGAAGGTGTTAGCACCCTTTCTATCCATGGTTATCCATGGGCTCTTAGGTACTTGCTCAATGTGTTTTCAAAATTATTTGTTTGCTTTTCAATTGTGGGTTTTAAAAGTTTCTTTGAAAAATTTCAGTTCGACTCGTACGTCAGAGTGTTTGAAAAATTTGCTTTTGAAAGCTTTTGAAAATGTGTTGGTGAAAAAATGTTTTGATTTGTTTGAAATTAGAGCAAGTATCCTTGAGAACCTACCTACCCTAAGGAATTCGTCTGTGTAAATGTCCTTTAAAGTAGTCCATCCCACCATTGAGAGGTAGGTAGCACCACCGTTGGAGGTGTTCGGGTCAATTCGAGTTTTAGGGACGTGGTGATCACCGGAGCAATGGGAGGACACCTTAGAAGCTACCCTCATGCCGGGTTCCCGGATCATGAGGACTTACTAAGACGTCCTCTACTCGACGATCACCTTTCGAAAGGCAACAGTGAGGCGTACCCTAGGGGTGGTGTGTGCGAATTGTGTGTCATTTTCAGTTCATTGTTTGTCTTGTCATGTATTGGTGATCTAACGATTCGATTTTTATTTTTGGGCATTCATTCTTTCATGCATATTTATTAACAGTTAAAAGTGCGGGAATTTAAATCTAAACTATTACAACCGGCGCGGGTCCACATCGCCAAAAAAACCGAACCCGATTTGACTGAAAGTAAAATAAAGCGAATAACTAAAAAGTGCAAGAAATAAATCTAAACTTATTACAAGGCTTTGGGGCATATACAGAGGTATTTAATAAATGCGCGAAATAAAGACTAAACAAAATTAGGGCATTGGACCCTTTTACAAATAATTAAAAATTAATCAAGGAAATTAAAAAATTAAATGAAAAATAATGTTTTTGTGTTTTTTAGGTTTGAAAGAAAAAAGAAAAAAAATTAATTGAAACTAAAGTGTTAAACCTAATGTTTTTTAAATTTATTATGAAGATATTCACTTTTAATCTAATTTAACTCTAAATTAATTTATGTACATTTTTTAGTTTATGAAAATAAATAAACAATATTATTATTCTGAAAAAAGGGAAAAAATAAAAAAAGAAAATAAAAGTCATTAAACCTAAACTCTATTTTTTTGGATTTTAGTTATTAAAAGAATCAAAATCTAACCTAAAATGCAACCCTAGTTTAATTATGAAAAACACTAATACTATGGCAAAAAACAAGGAAAGTTAAAAGGAAAAAGTCATTAACCTAATTCTATGTTTTTTAAGTTTTTAAGAAAGAGATTTAATTTCTAACCTAATTTAATTCTAAATTAATTTATGTACATTTAATTATAAAATAGAATGAATTAATAATTATATTATGAAAAAAAGGAAAAAAATGAACATTGTTAATTAACCTAATTCTACATTTTTTTGATTTTTATTATGAAAAAAGAATTAAAATTAACATTAAAACCTAATTAAACTAAATGAGTTACATTTTAATTTAGTAAAAAAAGAATCAAAATTAATTATATATTTTTTTGTCCTTTCTGTATTTTTAATGTTTTTATATTTTTTTTGATTAAAAATTAAATGAAACAAGTAATTAAAATAATACAACAATTAAAATAAATGATTAAAAGATAAAAAGAAAAAAAATCAAATGGGCAAACCAGGGGGGGTAGACCCCAGAATTGGAGGTATAGATTTGAAAGCCTGGCCCAATTATTGGTGAGAACTTGTTGACTTTTTTGATCCAGTGAGATGCATTTGACTGAAGTGCAGCATGTTTCCCAATCCTGGCCTTTGATGTGAGTGCTCTAGGACACGTGGATGGTGCATTTTGATGGAGTATGGTGAGCATCAGTGTGAGCGCTGCATGTGAATTGGAAATGAAAAATAACATTAAATTTTGCAAGACCTGGGACTTGAACCCAGGTCTTTGAGGTTAACACGCTTATCCATTGCCACTGAGCCAGTTATATTTCAATTAACATATAATAGTTAACAAATAATAAAAAGAATAATCAATGCATAGTGGTCAAACGCGCGCGAACTTTGAATGGACAAGTCACTGGTTGACACGTCTTCTTCTTCCTCGTGTCCCCTGTAACACAAACACATAAAGCAACGGTTTTGAAACGTGGGGTTAGGGAAGCTACAAAAAAAATAGCGAATAGCTCGTTTCCTAATATAAATTAGGCGCGAGCATCTCATTCTCTTCGTCCAGATGCCAGGAATGCAATGGTCATGGTCTTGAGGGCCAATTTTGCAGTATGGTGAAAACCCCAAAATCAAAACTTGAAAACCCTAGAACGTGGGCATGGCAGATTCGCGTAGGATGGACAAAAATGCAATTAAATATAATCAACAGCTTGGGAACTTCATCATGAGTATGAATATGTAATTAAAAATGCAAAAAGAGGCTTAGAATCAAGAACACGAATTCAAAAAATTTGCTGTACAGTTTCACTTGTAACTACCAGATTAAGGAGCTTTGAGTGTTGTTATGAATTGAAATGCGTTTAAAATTGTCTCAGAATGCTAATGGTATAAAAATTTTGGCTTGAAAAGATCCCCAGCTATGAAATCAGATTTGCATTTTATGGTTCATTTTTCAAATTGCCAAATGGTCTTTGAACGAGTTTCTTGCTGCACTAGGGTTAGGGTTTGACTCAATGATCATTCTGGAATTGAATAGGCTTGCTAACTCTCCTTAATCCATGCTTGAGAAAGAATTGGCATTAGGGTTTGTCCATTAACCATTTTTTCCTAATTTCTAGCCAAAACCTAGACTTAGTATGAAAATGAACCTTGGCCTGATTTTTGAGTTGGTTCATGATACATAGAACTTGTCCAAATTCATATGACACCATTTCATTGATTTTTAAATTTTATTTGAATTTTTAATGAATTAAAATGAATTAAATCATCAAAAATTAAATAAAATAAAAAAGTCAACATTTGGTCTTGAAATCAACCATGGGCCACGTGTGTGGCATGACAAGGATGGACAAAGTGAGAAAAATGGGGCCCTTTTGTCAAAATTGGATTTTCAAGGATAGTTGACTTTTGCCATTTCTCAAAAATTTCCCAACTTCTACAAGGCATAACTTGCTCAATTTTTAAGCTTTTCACATGTTCTTGGACATTTTGGAAAGGTCTTTGAGTCCTTTAACCAATGCCTTTGGTCCCATGTCATTTTGATTTACCAATCTCAAGTTATGGTCTTTGACTTAAAGTCCCTTTTTGTTGACTTTTGAAAATGACCTGTAATGTTGAAATTGATAACTTTTTGTGAGAGCATTTCTTGGACTTGAAGTATGAAGATGAGTTGTAGGAAATGTCTTTCTCTTCAAAATGAGCTTTGGATGGAATTTTTCCGATGATCCATGTGAAAGTTATGCCCTGGTCAATTTCAGTTGACTTTTTCAGCTGTCCAAACATAGCAACTTTTGCATCTTTGATGATTTCTGAGCCAAATTTTGAGAATCATGATCAAGCATTGATCAAATGATGTTTGTGGCTTCAAAATGATAGGTTGACCAAAAATTTGAACTTTTGACTGCCAAATGACCATTTTGCCCCTACAGTTGACTGTAGTGCAATTTAGGGTTTTGACTGTGCAATCTTGAGCTGAATGCCTTGAAACTTGATGTGAGGATGCTTGACCATGTTTGTAAGCATATGAGACTTGATTGGGCCTTTGAACACTTCCTTTTCTTGATCAGAACACAAACCCTAGTTTTGACTGTATGGGAGACTGTTGCACTGCACAACCCTTGGGGAACTTTCTAGCTTGGCTTGACAATTTCTTGAGGAATATGGGAGGGCAAATTTTGGGGTATAACAGTAGCAAAACCAGATTATTAGCCTGAATACGACAGCGAAATAGTGTGGCACAATGACCAAATGCGAAGGAACAAGAAGGGTCGTCCCAAAAGTAAGCGCATCACAACAGAAATGGACGATCTTGACAGGTTGGAAAGAAAGTGAGGTTTATGCCGTCAGGTCGGACACAATCGCAAAAACTGTCCGAATCGGGCGTCTGCCTTGACCACATAAATATTGTAATACATAAAATCTTTTCATAATTGTGTTGTAAACATTTGGGTTTTCCGTTAATAGATTTTGTTACAATTAATAAAACGCGTACAAGAATAATTAACGATATTCCATCTAGGAAATTACAACTGTTAACACAATTTCATCTGACCCATGCATCATCAACATTACATTGCTGTCTGTTTTGATTTCCTCCAACCACACATTAGGTCTTCCTGTCGCATGTGAGGTTGTTGTTCGTTTTCGCTGGATCCTTCGAATTTTTCCCCCCTCCGCAATGTCTCTATCTAGCCATCGCATCAACTCCCGCTTCAGACGCTCCATGGAGTGAATGTGCCAGAATTTCATTTTCATTGCAGGTTTCGTGGCGGAGAAGATAACGTAACCATCTCTGCTAAAAATCATAGGCGACGTCATGACGCAAATAACATAGTATAAAATAAAAATACAGTGCGAGAAAGTGTGAGAAATTTCGGAGAAACGGACGAATTATTCATAAAACAACATTTTGCCCTAGTTTTGCCCTAGGAGCCAAGTGAGATGGCGCCTCCTCTCACTTTTAAAGTGCATGCGCCATCTCACTTGACTAAAAGTGAGAGGAGGTGCCAAGTGAGATGGCGCCTAGGGCAAAACCCTAGGTGGAGGCGCCAAGTGAGATGGCTCCTCCTTTGGGGAGTCATCCGAAACATGGTTATTTGCGTAATTTTTTTCCGAAACCCGGTTATTTGTGAAATATTATTTTAATACATGGTTATTAATAAAAAAAATTCACGAAATTGATCATTAGTATAATTCATAATCATTAATAAAATAAATCAAAACAAATTTGTAGGTGTTTAGGTATTGGCTTGCATTTTTGGTAAATCCCAAGTGTATGAGTGAATGTCATGACTGATGTCATAACATTCTAGTTCAGTTTGTACTGACTCATTAGGTACCTTTGCAGAAAAATATTGTAATTCAAATACTGATGTTTATAAGTGTGTATCTGAGCATTTTGCAAAATGATCACATTTTGCTAAATCAGTAGACAGGTTTTCTCAGATGTCATAACAGATGTTATGACATCCTGTTCTGAACTAACAGGATTGCAGGATTGGATAAGTCTGAGTTTTTTCAGGAAATAACTCAGTCCTTCCTGAACAGAATCCTGCGTTTTCTGAGGGGTAACCTAGCTCAACCCTAACCTGGTTAATAAAGTCCTGTGACCTGGTCTTTAGGTCAAACGGAATTAACCCTAGGTTTTTGGAAACCCTAACTGAAGTTGCAGCTGCTATATATTCAACAGAGCTGCTGTTTTTCAAGTATCCCTCTTGATTGATCAGAAGATCATTTGTAATCTATATAGATTTGATTATTGTACTCCAAGCAATTATCATTGTGATAAGTGCCTTGGAATAGGTTTCTAATTGTAAGGGTTGTGTAGCACTCAAAGCTTTGAAGCAAGAGTGTTTGAATGTTCCTTGACTAAAGCTGTGAAGCAGAGTCAAGTTAGTTGTGTGCATCACTCAAAGCTGTGAAGCACGAGTGATTGTGTTGCTTGATTAAAAAGCTGTGAAGCTTAATCAAGTGTTTGTTTTTGAAGAGTGTCTTCATCAATTCTTAAGTCAAATTGGTTTATGTATCACTGCTGTGATTGAGGGGGAGTGAGTAAGAACTCAGGTTTAAATTGTACTTAGATTGGAATTGCATTGGGTAGGTCTTAAGTGAAGGAGATAAACTGGTTGGTTTATTCCTGAATTAACATCTCTTATAGTGGATTTCCTCCCTGGCTTGGTAGCCCCCAGAGTAGGTGTTGTTGCACACTGAACTGGGTAAACAATTGACTGTGTTCTTTATTGCTTTTGTATTTACTGTCATATAGTAAGTCAGATACGGTGTTATAACATTGAACGTGACATTGAGTATCTGCAGCCAGAATTTCAATTGGTATCAGAGCAGGCACCCTGCCTGTATTACTGGGTGAGATCTAGGGATATCACTTTCTGGCACTATGGACAAAGAAGGAGTTTTTGGAAATAGACCACCCATTCTGGATGGAACTAATTATGACTACTGGAAACCTCGTATGATTGCCTTCCTAAAATCTCTGGACAAAAAGGCTTGGAGAGCTGCTGACAAAGGATGGATTCATCCCACCATAACTGAGAAAGATGGGACAATCAGTCTGAAGCCTGAGGAAGATTGGAGTAAAGAAGAAGATGAGTTAGCTCTGGGAAATTCAAAAGCTCTAAATGCCTTGTTCAATGGAATTGATAGAAACATTTTCAGACTAGTACATCAATATGAACTGGCCAAGGAAGTTTGGGACACTCTCAGAACTACTCATGAGGGCACTTCCAAAGTAAAAATGTCAAGGCTTCAGATGTTGACCACTAAGTTTGAGAATCTAAAAATGATGGAAGATGAAACCATTCATGAGTTTCACATGAACATCTTGGAGATTGCCAACACCTCAGGAGCACTGGGAGAAAAAATGTCAGAAGAAAAACTGGTGAGGAAGATTCTCAGATCCTTGCCTAAAAGATTTGCAATGAAGGTAACTGCCATAGAGGAAGCCCAGGACATTAGCAAGTTGAAAGTGGATGAACTTATTGGGTCTCTTCAGACTTTTGAGATGGGAATCACTGATAATGGTGTCAAAAAGAACAAGAGCATAGCACTTATGTCCAACACTGATGTTGAAGAAAACATTTCAGAAGCTATAGCCATGCTTGGAAGACAGTTCAACAAACTCATCAAAAGAATAGATCCAAAGTCAAGGTCTAATGTTCATAACATTCCCTCTAACATTGACAGTTCCAGCAGAAAACCAAGGTCAGAAGAGAAGGGAGTTCAAGGCAGAGGAATTCAATGCCATGGTTGTGAAGGATATGGGCATATTCGAGCTGAATGTCCTACCTTTCTTAAGAAACAAAAAGGAATGACAGTTACTTGGTCTGACTGTGGTTCAGAAAGTAATTCTGAAGAAGAGACTGCCAAACGAGTTACTGCTTTAACTGGTGTTTGTACCTCTAAAAGTGACATCAGTGATGAAGAGGTGACTTTTGAAGAACTGGCTGATACTTACAAGGAATTGTGTATCAGAAGTACTGAAGTCTGTGTGCAGAATGAGAAACAATCAAAACTCATCATAAAGATGGAGGCTGAAAAAAGGGCAAACCTTGAAACTATAAGTCATCTAGAAGGAAAAGTTCAATTGCTGAACTCACAACTGAATCAAATGACCAAATCTGTCAAGATGTTGACAAATGGAACAGACAAATTGGAAGAGATCCTACAGGTTGGACAAAATGTGGGAAATAAATCTGGTCTAGGATTTATGGAAGCAACGAAATCTGGTTCTGGTAAGCAAATGTCAAAACAGATGTCTCAACACAACTCTCGACATCAGGAACAGAAACATATGAGGAAAAGGTACCAAAGATGGAAATGTCATCATTGTGGTAGATATGGCCACATAAAGTCCTTCTGCTTCAGATTACATGGATACCCTAATCAGAACTCAGGTGTCAAACCTAAGTCTAAAAAGGTACCACATGCTCCTCAATGGAAGAAAAAGGATACTGCACTGATAGCTCACACTTCCCTGAGGGTCTCTGCAAAGGAAGACTGGTACTTTGACAGTGGATGTTCCAGACATATGACTGGAATCAAGAACCTCCTCAATAATGTTAAGCCTCACACCACCAGTTTTGTGACCTTTGGAGATGGGGCTAAAGGTGAAATCAAAGGAGTTGGTGATTTGGACTGCCCTGGAGTTCCAAGTCTGAATGAAGTACTGCTGGTGAAAGGACTGACCGCTAATCTCATTAGTATCAGTCAACTGTGTGATCTAGGATTCAAGGTCAATTTCTCAAAATCTGAATGCCTTGTAATCAATGACAAACAAGAGATAGTAATGAAAGGAGTCAGATCCAAAGACAACTGTTACTTGTGGGAGGCTGAGAACACTAATTTCTCATCTGTGTGTTCCATTGCAAAAGAAGAAAAAGAGGTGAAACTGTGGCACCAAAAACTTGGCCATCTTCATCTAAGGGGTATAAAGAGGATTATCTCCTTGGAGGCAGTCAGAGGGATTCCAAAACTGCAAATTGATGAAGGAAGAGTTTGTGGTGAATGTCAGGTTGGTAAGCAGACTAGGATGTCACATCCAAAGTCAAGACATCTGACCACCTCTAAGGTTCTAGAACTCCTCCATATGGATCTGATGGGACCAATGCAAGTAGAGAGTCTTGGTGGTAAAAGATATGCCTATGTGGTTGTGGATGATTTTTCCAGATTCACCTGGATTAATTTCATTAGGGAAAAATCAGATGCATTTGAAGTTTTTAGAGAACTGTGCAAGAGAATTCAAAGAGAGAAGGAAAGATGTATTGTCAGAATCAGAAGTGATCATGGCAAGGAATTTGAAAACAGCAAGTTTGATGACTTCTGTGCTTCAGAAGGAATCAGTCATGAGTTTTCATCTCCCATAACACCTCAGCAAAATGGAGTTGTGGAAAGAAAAAACAGGACCATACAAGAATCTGCCAGAGCAATGTTACATGCCAAAAGACTTCCTATGTATTTTTGGGCTGAAGCTATGAATACAACTTGCTATGTTCATAACAGGGTCACCTTGAGAAAGGGAACCTCATCCACCATATATGAACTCTGGAAAGGAAGAAAACCAACTGTGAAGTACTTCCATGTGTTTGGCAGCAAATGCTATATTCTGTCTGATCGTGAACAAAGAAGAAAACTGGACCCCAAAAGTGATGAAGGCATATTTCTAGGATACTCCTCAAACAGCAGAGCTTATAGAGTATTCAACTCCAGAACCAAAACCATGATGGAATCAATAAATGTTATAATTGATGACTATCATGAAGAAATAGATGTTCCTTGTACTGTTGAGACATTCCTTGAGACTTCAACCCAACAGGATGATCTACCCAACTCCACCACAACAGAATCTGAATCAAAGGAAGCTAGCAAGATTCCTTCCATCAGAATTCAGAAGGATCATCCAAAAGAGCTCATCATAGGAGATCCCAATAGTGGAGTCATCACAAGATCTAGAGAAATCATCTCAAACTCTTGTTTTGTGTCCAAAATGGAACCAAGAAATGTCAAGGAAGCCTTAACTGATGAATATTGGATCGGTGCAATGCAAGATGAACTGAACCAATTCAAGCAACATGAAGTTTGGGAACTGGTTCCTAGACCTGAAGGAACTAACATCATTGGGACAAAATGGATATTCAAGAACAAGTCAGATGCTGAAGGAGTTGTCACCAGAAATAAGGCAAGACTTGTTGCTCAAGGATACACCCAGGTTGAAGGGGTTGATTTTGATGAAACCTTTGCACCTGTAGCCAGGTTGGAATCAATCAGACTCTTGTTGTCAATTGCTTGTCTTCTGAAGTTCAAGTTATTTCAGATGGATGTGAAAAGTGCCTTTCTAAATGGGTACTTAAATGAGGAAGCTTATGTGGAACAACCTAAAGGTTTTGTGGATCCAACCCATCCTGATCATGTCTACAAACTGAGAAAAGCTCTATATGGCCTGAAACAAGCTCCTAGAGCATGGTATGATAGGTTAACAAAGTTTCTCTCAGACAAAGGCTACAGAAAAGGAGGCTTGGACAAAACTCTCTTTGTCAAAACTGAAGGAGGGAAGTTGATGGTTGCCCAAATATATGTTGATGACATAGTGTTTGGAGGAATGTCAGAACATATGGTCAAACACTTTGCTGACCAGATGCAGGCTGAATTTGAAATGAGTCTCATGGGATAACTAACTTATTTTCTTGGACTTCAAGTCTCACAGATGGAGGACTCAATCTTCTTATCTCAAAGCAAGTATGCTAAGAATATTGTAAAGAAGTTTGGTATGGAGAATGCAAGTCACAAAAGGACTCCTGCTCCTACTCATCTAAAGCTTTCCAAAGATTCAAGTGGGGTTAAGGTGGATCAAAGTCTGTACAGAAGCATGATAGGAAGCTTGTTGTACTTAACTGCCAGCAGACCTGATATTGCCTTTGCAGTTGGAGTCTGTGCTAGATACCAAGTTGATCCCAAAGTCAGCCATATCAATCAAGTGAAGAGAATTTTGAAGTATGTAAGTGGTACTTACAACTATGGATTGATGTATACTCATGGTTGTGAACCAGCTCTGACTGGCTACTGTGATGCTGATTGGGCTGGTAGTGCTGATGATAGAAAAAGCACCTCTGGAGGATGTTTCTTTTTGGGAAGTAATCTGGTTTCCTGGTTCAGCAAGAAACATAATTGTGTGTCTCTTTCCACTGCTGAAGCTGAATACATTGCAGCTGGTAGTAGCTGCTCTCAAATGATTTGGATGAAACAGATGCTCACTGAGTATAATGTCACACAAGATGTTATGACATTGTACTGTGACAATCTGAGTACAATCAACATATCCAAGAATCCCATTCAGCATAGCAGGACCAAACATATTGACATACGACATCACTTTATCAGAGACCTTGTAGAAGAGAAGACAATCAAATTGGAACATGTTGCCACTGAGCTACAGCTGGCTGACATTTTTACCAAGGCTCTGGATGCAAATCAATTTGAAAACTTAAGGGGTAAGCTGGGTATTTGCCAACATGAGGAATTGTAGCAATTAATTTTGCTTAAAACAAGGATCAAAGGACTTATGCCTGTTCTGATTGGTTTAAAATTGTATTTTCTCATTTCCTACAATTCTTTTAAGAAGTTGAATAGACACTCCCTTGCTTCCTTCCTCTCTCGTCTCCTCATCAAAACCCAGTCTCTCAATCAGAAATTTCTCCTCAGTTGCTGTTGGTCCTCTAAAACTGTCAAAATGTCTCAAACACCATCATCATCCAATACGACCATTTCAACCTCTTCCTCTGATCAAGATTCTGGGACAATCTCTTCTTGTCTGGACTCTGACGCTCTGGAGATCTCCTCTCATAGAAAAGTGGGAACTAACCCCACCAAGGTCAAAGAGTTGAGAACAAGACATGCAGGAAAGCCACAAGCTTTTGCCTCTGGTAATCCATCTCATCCTTCTTCTTCAGTTCCCCCTGAAATTGCAAATAGGGAAGGGACAGCATATGTTAATCAAGCAATAGCAAAAATTGTTTCAAGAATTCTGAACGAGAACCACTCAGTTCCTGGCATTTCTGTTCCTTTGAACCAAGAAAGCTCAAATGCTGAAACAAATCCAGATGTCTCTAAGAATGTTGAGATATCAAACAAAGAGAAGAATGCTGACATTGCTCACAAGAAAAGAAAGAAGCCTGAATCCTCTGGATCTGATGACAGTGCTTGAAGGTTGGTTGCTGATATCTGGTGGAGTTTGGAAGTGTACTCAGTTGTTTTCTGCTGCTGCTCTTATTATTTTGCTTTGGATAACTGTTTAATTTTATGAACATGTTTCTTTGGCCCATTTGTGGCTAAAGAGGGGGAGAATATTTTGGTACTTACTTAATTAGTACTTGACATTCTATTTTTCTGCTGTCACTTATTTCTGCTGCTATCTATCTCTGATTGTTTAGGGTCTTTAGCCAAAAATCTGCCAAAGGGGGAGTTTGTAGGTGTTTAGGTATTGGCTTGCATTTTTGGTAAATCCCAAGTGTATGAGTGAATGTCATGACTGATGTCATAACATTCTAGTTCAGTTTGTACTGACTCATTAGGTACCTTTGCAGAAAAATATTGTAATTCAAATACTGATGTTTATAAGTGTGTATCTGAGCATTTTGCAAAATGATCACATTTTGCTAAATCAGTAGACAGGTTTTCTCAGATGTCATAACAGATGTTATGACATCCTGTTCTGAACTAACAGGATTGCAGGATTGGATAAGTCTGAGTTTTTTCAGGAAATAACTCAGTCCTTCCTGAACAGAATCCTGCGTTTTCTGAGGGGTAACCTAGCTCAACCCTAACCTGGTTAATAAAGTCCTGTGACCTGGTCTTTAGGTCAAACGGAATTAACCCTAGGTTTTTGGAAACCCTAACTGAAGTTGCAGCTGCTATATATTCAACAGAGCTGCTGTTTTTCAAGTATCCCTCTTGATTGATCAGAAGATCATTTGTAATCTATATAGATTTGATTATTGTACTCCAAGCAATTATCATTGTGATAAGTGCCTTGGAATAGGTTTCTAATTGTAAGGGTTGTGTAGCACTCAAAGCTTTGAAGCAAGAGTGTTTGAATGTTCCTTGACTAAAGCTGTGAAGCAGAGTCAAGTTAGTTGTGTGCATCACTCAAAGCTGTGAAGCACGAGTGATTGTGTTGCTTGATTAAAAAGCTGTGAAGCTTAATCAAGTGTTTGTTTTTGAAGAGTTTCTTCATCAATTCTTAAGTCAAATTGGTTTATGTATCACTGCTGTGATTGAGGGGGAGTGAGTAGGAACTCAGGTTTAAGTTGTACTTAGATTGGAATTGCATTGGGTAGGTCTTAAGTGAAGGAGATAAACTGGTTGGTTTATTCCTGAATTAACATCTCTTATAGTGGATTTCCTCCCTGGCTTGGTAGCCCCCAGAGTAGGTGTTGTTGCACACTGAACTGGGTAAACAATTGACTGTGTTCTTTATTGCTTTTGTATTTACTGTCATATAGTAAGTCAGATACGGTGTCATAACATTGAACGTGACATTGAGTATCTGCAGCCAGAATTTCAATTGGTATCAGAGCAGGCACCCTGCCTGTATTACTGGGTGAGATCTAGGGATATCACTTTCTGGCACTATGGACAAAGAAGGAGTTTTTGGAAATAGACCACCCATTCTGGATGGAACTAATTATGACTACTGGAAACCTCGTATGATTGCCTTCCTAAAATCTCTGGACAAAAAGGCTTGGAGAGCTGCTGACAAAGGATGGATTCATCCCACCATAACTGAGAAAGATGGGACAATCAGTCTGAAGCCTGAGGAAGATTGGAGTAAAGAAGAAGATGAGTTAGCTCTGGGAAATTCAAAAGCTCTAAATGCCTTGTTCAATGGAATTGATAGAAACATTTTCAGACTAGTACATCAATATGAACTGGCCAAGGAAGTTTGGGACACTCTCAGAACTACTCATGAGGGCACTTCCAAAGTAAAAATGTCAAGGCTTCAGATGTTGACCACTAAGTTTGAGAATCTAAAAATGATGGAAGATGAAACCATTCATGAGTTTCACATGAACATCTTGGAGATTGCCAACACCTCAGGAGCACTGGGAGAAAAAATGTCAGAAGAAAAACTGGTGAGGAAGATTCTCAGATCCTTGCCTAAAAGATTTGCAATGAAGGTAACTGCCATAGAGGAAGCCCAGGACATTAGCAAGTTGAAAGTGGATGAACTTATTGGGTCTCTTCAGACTTTTGAGATGGGAATCACTGATAATGGTGTCAAAAAGAACAAGAGCATAGCACTTATGTCCAACACTGATGTTGAAGAAAACATTTCAGAAGCTATAGCCATGCTTGGAAGACAGTTCAACAAACTCATCAAAAGAATAGATCCAAAGTCAAGGTCTAATGTTCATAACATTCCCTCTAACATTGACAGTTCCAGCAGAAAACCAAGGTCAGAAGAGAAGGGAGTTCAAGGCAGAGGAATTCAATGCCATGGTTGTGAAGGATATGGGCATATTCGAGCTGAATGTCCTACCTTTCTTAAGAAACAAAAAGGAATGACAGTTACTTGGTCTGACTGTGGTTCAGAAAGTAATTCTGAAGAAGAGACTGCCAAACGAGTTACTGCTTTAACTGGTGTTTGTACCTCTGAAAGTGACATCAGTGATGAAGAGGTGACTTTTGAAGAACTGGCTGATACTTACAAGGAATTGTGTATCAGAAGTACTGAAGTTTGTGTGCAGAATGAGAAACAATCAAAACTCATCATAAAGATGGAGGCTGAAAAAAGGGCAAACCTTGAAACTATAAGTCATCTAGAAGGAAAAGTTCAATTGCTGAACTCACAACTGAATCAAATGACCAAATCTGTCAAGATGTTGACAAATGGAACAGACAAATTGGAAGAGATCCTACAGGTTGGACAAAATGTGGGAAATAAATCTGGTCTAGGATTTATGGAAGCAACGAAATCTGGTTCTGGTAAGCAAATGTCAAAACAGATGTCTCAACACAACTCTCGACATCAGGAACAGAAACATATGAGGAAAAGGTACCAAAGATGGAAATGTCATCATTGTGGTAGATATGGCCACATAAAGTCCTTCTGCTTCAGATTACATGGATACCCTAATCAGAACTCAGGTGTCAAACCTAAGTCTAAAAAGGTACCACATGCTCCTCAATGGAAGAAAAAGGATACTGCACTGATAGCTCACACTTCCCTGAGGGTCTCTGCAAAGGAAGACTGGTACTTTGACAGTGGATGTTCCAGACATATGACTGGAATCAAGAACCTCCTCAATAATGTTAAGCCTCACACCACCAGTTTTGTGACCTTTGGAGATGGGGCTAAAGGTGAAATCAAAGGAGTTGGTGATTTGGACTGCCCTGGAGTTCCAAGTCTGAATGAAGTACTGCTGGTGAAAGGACTGACCGCTAATCTCATTAGTATCAGTCAACTGTGTGATCTAGGATTCAAGGTCAATTTCTCAAAATCTGAATGCCTTGTAATCAATGACAAACAAGAGATAGTAATGAAAGGAGTCAGATCCAAAGACAACTGTTACTTGTGGGAGGCTGAGAACACTAATTTCTCATCTGTGTGTTCCATTGCAAAAGAAGAAAAAGAGGTGAAACTGTGGCACCAAAAACTTGGCCATCTTCATCTAAGGGGTATATAGAGGATTATAATATTATTGTTTACAGAGTTGTCTTAGCATTTTAAGTGCCAATATTCACCATGGTCATGGCAGAGTGACCATTTGCTTCTCTAATTTCACAAACAAAAATATTGCTAAAGAAGAATTGGAGACTGCCACAACAGAACCAGAGACCACTATTTTAAATCTACTTAATTGAGTCAATTTTCACATGTGATTCATCATCAAAGCCAAGTGTTAACTTATATTTTCATTCAAGTTATTTGATAGTTAACCTTATAATAGTAAATATATGTTCAATATGGTGCAGATGATTTGATTTCCCGAGCATTTGATTTCCATCTACAGCCGTAATGGAAGATTAGGAAATTGAAACCATTGAATTTTATGCTTCCACAAGGAATATTAATGGCTTTCATTGGCAGGTACTGATTATATACTAATTGTATTTTCTGACAGATAGCAAATGCAATGTTTGGAGGAACTGTTTTTGGAAGAGGAACGAGATTTTGATGAACATGAGGATAGTCAAAGGGATGAGACTCTTATTCACCCGAAGTAGGGTTCAAGAGTAGCGGGTGTTGCTGAAGTTCACTATCAATTTCAGAAGAACCATAAGCAAGGCAATAATTATATAAGATGTATAAGATGATAAAACCAACGTTGATATGCGATCATTTTCTGGTTCTATAGAAGAATGTTTTTAACAAGATTTGATTCAAATTATGTATATGTATATTATTATTGCTTTCATATTTTGTATGTCATATCAATATTGGTTTTGGCATAATATATTTTTCACTGCAAATTATGTTGGCCTATGTTTTAATGGAATTTATTTTACACCAAATTCTAAGTTCTTTTGAATGTAGCATTGCCTCTAGCAAACACACTACTCTAAGTTTCGTTCAATTAACATATTTACAATCTTTTTTAAATAGAATTTCTCTTCTCCTAAAGAGAAGATAATAACCTACAAGTTGGTGTTGATGTGCCTTCAAAATTTTAATTTATTTTGAATCGGAATTATAATTCTCATTTGTCGTGAAATTTGAATAAAATTTTTATTTTGTATTGATATTTTTTTATTTTTAATTGCTATAATTTTAGAAACAAATATTACAATTTTTAATAAAATATTTACGATTTATTTTTTTACTAATTAATATATTTTTATACAATATTAAAAACAAATATTACAATTTTTTAATCAAATATTGGAGTACCATTTAATTCGATACTTAATGGAGACATTATTATCATTTATTAAATTATTTTGAATGGTGACATAAATATATTTAATTTTTATATATGATTTGATTCCATAAAATATTATGATCAATAAAATTTGAACTCTCTTTTAATATTATAGGTTTGATACTGTTTCATATTGTAGGAATATTATATACATTAGAATATATAAAGATATGAAAAAAATTAAATCAAAACTTTACAAATATATCTTTTGAATGGAGGTATTAATATTATTTATTTTTATTATATATAGAAAATATTTTGAATGGTCACATTAATACATTTTATTTTTATGCATGATTTGATTTCAAAAATTTATGATCAATAAATTTTGAATGGAATTATAATTTAACCAATAAAATTTTCTACCGACTTCTAAATGTATTTGTGTATATTTTTTGAAAGGTTACATTTATATTCTTGAAAAAAATAACGTAGTTTAAAGGATGCATTGTTAACTATAAATATATTGTTAATAAAATTAACAAAAAAAGTATATTATAAATATATAAAAGATAAAGTAAATAAGAACTCTAATGTTTATCTTAAATATTTAATTTATCATTCTATAAATGTAAGAATAAATATTATTTTGTAATTATTTAGATCCTTATTTGACCTAAAATAAATTATTTCAATTTCTATAAAAAGGTTAATAAAACAAAACAAAATCAATTGAGATTTGATAATTTTTTTAAGTTTATGAAATAACTAAAATATATCATAATCTTTTCAAATTAACTTTATAATTGTAATCATGATAAAAAAATATTAAATGGTAATCATAAAAATTTAATGATAAATGATAATCATAAAAATTTATGATAAAATAAAAAATTATTGATACAATCATTTTAATAAATTAAATAATTTATAATTAATTTTATAAAGGTGAATAAATTACAAATAATTTTATAAATGTAATAAATTAAACTATTTATAAAATTATTTATATCAATAATAGTAAATTACATATATTTTAATAATGGACACACGAATTCAACATGCTTATAAACCGGAAAAAAGTTACAATAATTTTATAAACAGGAATAAGTTAATATCATTTTATATAAATTAATGGTATAATATAATGTATTAAATATTTATATAACACTTTATTAAATAAATTTATTTCATGAAATTAATTTTATATAATATCATTAATATTTAATTATTGAAAATTCGCAATAAACTGAAAAATATTTATTACAAATCGAATATAATAAAACATAAGAAATAAATACATAATTTTGAAATGTTATATATGATTCATTGTAATAATAAATGTTAAATTATTATTTAATATTATAATAAATTTTTCGATATTCTTAGATTTAATTTATTCTTTTTCACGTATATAATAATAATATTATATTATTATTTAATATTATATTTTTTGATTGACAATAATAAATTCATTTTAATTAGTTAGACATTAAGATAATAAATTTAATATATATCACTAATACACGATATTTATTTATAAATGTAATTAATTAAGAGACACATATTTATCACTGTTGAATAAATAAATTTAAGATGATATGGTAAATATTTATTTTTACAATTATTTTTATAAACTTAAATAACTTACAAATATTTTTATAAACGAACAAAATTCAAATATTGATGTAATTGTTTTTAACATGAATAAGTTAAAATGTTTTTATAAATTGTCACACGGGTTAAAGACACTTATAAACGAGAAAAAGTCTACATATTAATATAATTAATTTTACAAGGAGAATGTACCGTGTTCTACTACTACTAATGTTATGTACAAGGAAGTCTTTCAAGCACTTTGATAGTTGGTAAACTTTATATTTTATACTTTACGATTCAAATTAAAAATCTATTTTGAATTAAAATATATAGTATGTACATTTTCCATGTATTTCAAGAAATATATAATTTTTCCTATTTGTTCATGCAGACGTGATTTGTTGATAGGACCGACGCTTGCTACAAATATGGAGTTAAATGCCAACATGGTTTACATGAGACATATACTCAACTGAAAACATGGTAACATACTTAATAATTTAATAATCTATAAATGTAATGTGAATCCAGACGAGACTCGTGCGATAGCACGGGTTTGTTACTAGTATATATGAAAATTTTTTGACACGACACATCATCATTAAATACTAAATGAATATAAATTAAGCATTAGTAGAATAAGACAATATTACCCATGAAATTAGTAAAAATTAAGTTTTAATCAGTTTAGTTATACCTGATATTTCGAGATACTTTGAAGCTTATATATTTATATTAGATAAATAGCTAAATAAATTTTTGAATATGATATATGTTTCATTTGAAATTTTTGACTGCCGACTCTAATATAGGGAGATCACTCTAATATTATAATCATTGATCTATATTTATATTTTATATATTATAATTAAAAATAACAATTAACTTAATTTTTGAATTATATAAAAAAGATGGATACTTTTGATCCGGTTAAATAATATCTCATACTGGTGCAAATACACATATTTTTAACAAACTTATTTTAAAATAAATATTATTTATATTTTTGAAAAATAATAATTATTTTAGTTGTGATTTTAGGTCACAACAACCCATTTTGTCACTCATACTATAACACCATTCAACAACTTTATGTTTCATGGTAGCGGTGAAGTGTAAAGTAAACTATAAGTGATTATTTGGTTAATTGGGCATTGTTAGGTTCCAATATTTCGTTACCAAGAAATGTAAGTATCAATGAAACTCAATACTATCTGTCTTACATTCATTCAATGTGACTCATGTTTGAAATTTTACGTGCAGGGAACAAAAAGAAGAAAATGATTTGAATTTGAAGGCAATGAACGCTGAAGAATTGAGAGAGCAAGCTCATAAAATGGTCGACTTCATTGCTGATTACTACAAAACCATTGAGAGTTTCCCAGTTCTCAGCCAAGTTCAGGTTCTCTTTCGTACTATGTACCTTTTCATTTCATCTAAGTCATTTATATTTCTCAATAATATTAATAACGTGTTTTTGTTTTTGTTTCTTCGCAGCCAGGTTATCTTGGAAAGCTTCTACCAGATTCTGCTCCTACATGCCCCGAATCATTGCAACATGTTTTGAATGGTTTCATTACTTTACTTTTTGTGTTATTATTTTTTTTATTTTTTTTTAAGATGATACTCTGAAAGTGTTTTCTGTTTGTTATTGTTGTAGATGTACAGGAAAAGATACTACCAGGGGTGACGCATTGGCAAAGCCCTAATTATTTTGCGTATTTTCCATCGAATAGTAGCATTGCTGGCTTTTTAGGAGAGATGCTTAGTGCTGGTCTCAATATTGTGGGGTTTAGCTGGATAACTTCTCCTGCTGCAACTGAACTCGAGGCCATTGTTCTCGACTGGCTTGCCAAGGCTCTCCTTCTGTCTCATGATTTCTTTTCAACTGGTAAGGTCTTTGGTGATTATTTCTATGAGTTTTTATGAGGTTGCAAAATCCCGCTCGTTGAATGAATTTGGATTATATGATATATAAATAATGTAAACCTGTGTTGTAGGGCAAGGGGGTGGAGTTATACAGGGAACAGCAAGTGAAGCCGTGCTTGTTGTATTGGTGGCTGCTCGTGACAAGATCCTTCGGACAGTTGGAAGGACTGCCCTTCCTAAGCTTGTAACATATGCATCTGACCAAACACATTCCTCTTTACAAAAAGCCTGCCAGGTATGAAAATGTCTTGTGATCTATTGTTGTTTTATAAAAACTTTCGTTTCCGATAAGATGATACACATGAGGTGAGTCTTAGATTTGAACCTTGCAGTTTGGAAAAGATCTATTTCTTTGTGTTGCTTGGTTGCATTATTATGAAAGAAATCATTTTACCGATTAATTATAAGTAATGATCTTTTGCTTTTCATTGGCAGATAGGAGGACTTGATCCAGAGCTTTGCAGGTTGCTTAAAACTGATTCTTCCACAAACTTTGCGCTTTCCCCTGATGTACTTTCTGAAGCAATTTCAGATGACATTGCCAGTGGTCTTATACCCTTTTTCTTATGCGCTAACGTAAGATTAAAGTCTTGGTATATTAGTTTGTAATAAATTACTCTGCCATGCATTACATACACTATATTTATGCATGCAGGTTGGTACTACTTCATCAACAGCCGTTGATCCTCTACCTGCATTGGCCAAAGTCACCAGGGTAATGTATTTGATTTAATGGATAATGTTGCTTATGCTACATGCATCTTGGAGAGTGATACAATCTGATAACACTTGGTTATGGGTCTCCTATTGGCAGACCAACAACATTTGGTTTCATGTGGATGCTGCTTATGCTGGAAGTGCGTGTATATGTCCAGAATACCGTCACTTCATTGATGGGGTTGAAGAAGCTGATTCATTTAACATGAATGCACATAAATGGTTCCTTACTAACTTTGATTGTTCCCTACTTTGGGTTAAGGTATCCATAACACTCTTTCTCAATGTCCCTTCTGAAATCTTATTTGAAATATTTTCACTTTTCCTTATAAACAACATTGATGATATGTTGGTACAGGAGAGGAGTGCTCTGATTCAGTCGCTGTCTACGAATCCCGAATATCTGAAAAATAAGGTAGATTTAATCTTTGCATGCTCGTAAATATATTGAGGAAAATGTTTCAGCTTAAGTCCTTGTCTAATTTATGGTATTGAACTTTCAGGCCTCTGAAGGAAACATGGTTATAGATTACAAAGACTGGCAAATTCCTCTTGGGCGTCGCTTTAGGTGTGTCTTTCAAAATCCATTTTGATGTGATCATGATTTGTA
Source organism: Vicia faba (assembly GCA_948472305.1). Classification (NCBI taxonomy): domain Eukaryota; kingdom Viridiplantae; phylum Streptophyta; class Magnoliopsida; order Fabales; family Fabaceae; genus Vicia; species Vicia faba. The sequence continues at coordinate 893,611,292 of OX451740.1, forward strand.
ATGTAATCTTGCCTTTTTAACCTACACTGTGATCCAGATCATTAAAACTTTGGATGGTGTTGCGACTCTATGGATTGGAAGGCCTGCAAGCTCACATAAGAAGCCATATTGCAATGGCAGCTTATTTTGAAGAACTTGTTGTTCAAGACAAAAGATTCAAGGTATTCTTCACTCTAAGGCAAATCGTCATATGAAAAACTGCGGGTATCAGAGTTGTGCTCTACATTATTTGTTTTGAAGTCAAAACATGCATTTCCAAATAATCCATGTCTTAACTAACTATATTTGATTCTCTGTATGTCTCATGAAACTCAGGTCGTTGCGCCTCGAACATTCTCTTTAGTTTGTTTTCGGCTTTTGCCTCCCCCGAACTCTAAAGATAATGGCAATAAACTGAACCATGATCTAATCGACTTAGTAAACTCAACAGGAAGTGTTTTCATAACACACACGGTATGCATAAATTAACTTTAGGGTTTTGTTTTCTTTATTACCTATGTAATATGTTCTTCCCCATTGATGATAAACGATATGTGCAGGTTCTATCAGGTGAGTTCGTTCTACGTTTTGCAGTAGGAGCGCCGTTGACAGAAGTGAGGCATGTCAAAGCTGCATGGCAGATTTTGCAAGAAAAAGCCACTGCTCTATTACAAATCTACCATTAATCAATTTTGAGCTCCCTGTCCAGATATTGATTAATCGTTGCCTATCATCAATAAAGTGAATAAACATACTCCACCAAGTTTGTTAAATATTGATTATTTTATTTTAAATAATCAATAAAGTTGTTTCTTTTGTGTTAAAATATGTTACATTGCTTTTTAGACTTGAGAATTCATTATGAGGTCTAAAAGAAATGAAATGAAATGAAAGTTTTATTTATTTAGTGGTTTTACAATCAATAATGTGCATATACAAAAGTATATCATATATCATTCATTTGGTTTTATTTTGGAAAAGCAGCTCATATCGACATGAAATGAAATGAAATGAAAGTTTTATTTATTTAGTGGTTTTACAATCAATAATATGCATATACAAAAGTATATTATATATCATTCATTTGGTTTTATTTTGGAAAAGCAGCTCATATCGACTTCAACACTATTGATTCTTTTACTAGACGTGACTCTTTAAATCTTGTTTTTATTTTTATTTTTAAAATCATTATGATTTTATTAGTCATATTCTCAATCATCTCTCATCCAAGTATAATATTATCTCTTGATTCATATCATCAAAGTGGAATTATTGATAGTGCACAAGATGATGATGACAAAAAGAATGAGAGAATATATTTATTACTCTGAAATGAGGGCTACAAAAGTGTAAAAGATTGATTACAAATGACAACTATCACTAATTTATTTATACATAAAGTAAATTGTCACGAAGGCCATAACAAAATGTAAACTTAATAACTAAACAAACTAACTTTAATAGCTAAGTAAGCAAAATAACTAGAACCCCAGAAGTTAAGCATACTTCTAGGCGTAACTTCAGAAACTTCTGCTTATGACTAATAACAACTTCTGAATATATTAAACCACTGCTTCTAACTAAGCAGTCTAAGAAGCTTACTGCTTCTAACTAACAACCTCAAAAGCTCAACTGCTTCTAGGAAACACTGTTTCTGAGTAATAACATCAGAAGCTTCCACTACAAAAAAAACTCTTATTTGCGACGTGAAATTCACGTCACAACGTGAAAAATCATGTCACAACTATTAATTTGTGACGTGAACAATCACGTGGCTAGGGAGCGGGTGGCAAATTTATTGCGACGTGATTTTCATGTCACAAAGTTGTGACGTGAAAATCATGTCACAACTTGCTTGCACAGAAATCTGAAAATTACAGTGAGAACAGGTGTAGCAGGCGCAAGAGTCGGAGCAACACTTTATTTGCCACGTGATTTTCACGTCAGTAATTAGTGATGTGATATGAAAATCACGTCACTAGTTAATTACATTTAACAATACAACGTTCTATCCAGCCTTTGTTTTTTTATAAAAAAATTAAGTTGCGACGTGATTTACATGTCACAAGTTTGTGACAACGAAATCACGTCACTAATGTTTTTTAAAAAAAAAAATTAATTGTTGAAATTTGTTTTTCTTTTATAATTAATTAAATTAATAAAATTAATTAATAAATTTAATATATAAATTAGTAAACTAAATAAATTTAATATAACAAAATTAATAAACTTAAGATTTCTTAATTTAATATATTAAATAGGTTTAATTAATTAATATGTTACACAAATTCAAATTTGATAGCAAAATTAAAAAAATATTAATTCTACGGGTCATCTTGGTTGGTATAGTTGTCAATGTCAAAATTATCTTCATTTCCGTCATCCTCCGGTTCTTAACCACGAACGTTTTGATTTCCACCAAACCCTTACATAAATTGTCTCATTTGCTGCTCCATACCAGTTTGTCTCTTCGCCATGACCTCCATTTGTCGCTGTTGCTCTTGCTTCATTGCCTCCATTTAGGCCTCAATTGTCGCCTCACGTTGCGCTGACTCGCGTCTCACCTCATTTAACGTCAATTGTCATACTGTTTCAAGTTGTTATGGAGTCAAATTTGGTTGATGTGACCCTCCTTCCCCATCTCTAACTCTTTGAAATAGAGTTCTATCCCCACTTCTCAAGGTGCCCGCCAAATTTCCACCACCCAAAAAATAACCGTTAGGGCCTTTTCCACCAATGACTTGCTTCCAAATATAAAAATCCACATCTGGATGAAGCGGATCTCTCTCCCAGAGTATAATGAGGATTATGAATCAGAAAATTTGTGAGCAATGTTCGATCTTCCTACAAATTTAATAAAAAAATTAAGTTAAATATATATTAAATTATATTAAATTAAATTATATTATATTATATTTAAAAAGTTGTCACGTGATTTTCACGCAACGACTTCTCAATTGTCACATGCTTTTCACGTCACAACTTCTCAGTTGCCACGTGAAAATCACGACACAAAATTGTCATTAAATTAAAAAATATATATAAACAACGTAAATTAAATAACTTACAAAAGTTTTTAGTATATGTTCGTCAATAAAATCCTCCGTTTTGTTTGTCCGAGTCTTTTTAACCAACTCAATCATCAGTTGTGGTCTCTCCAAAGTCTTAGTCTAAATAATAAAATTAACTTTAATTAATAAAATATATTATGAATCAAAATATAACTTAAAAAGGTGGTAATATTTCCCATGCGTCGAACATGCTCTGTGGTACTTATACTTCCAACTGCATTAACGCAACCGCTTTTTCAGATGCCCTCATCTTAAAAATTTTAAATTTAGCCTGAAATTCTGGTGACTTCCGATATTTGAGAAGTTCTTCAAAAACCTCTTTGCCTATCCAATTGGGACGGATACCCTGAAGTTCTGAACGCTCTCTAACGCGGCGCATTAAGTCAGAAAGTCCTCTTGAGATTCTGTCATAATAATTTTTTTTAATCAGCTTCTCGTTCAGTCTCACACACATTTTTCCTACAATGTTGTATGACATTAAAATGAATAGTTATATAATTATAATGAAAAATTCATTTAAATAATAATAACTAAAAAATAAATTAATTATACCTTAAACTTTTTAAACCAAACTTCTTTATTTTTAACGTATTTGAAGGTCTTCCAAAATTATTTATACATCTGCTGAATTAAATAATTTATAACCTACTTTTTAAACATATTTTTAATCTTGAAAATATACTTTTTTTAGAGATATCTTTTTTAAATGAGTATATAAATATATTTCTAAAAAATAGTTTTTTTCTCTAAAAAACTACATCTTCATTATATATATTAACTTATTGTCTTAAAAATTATTTAATCATACTTTAAGATTTATTCTTTTATTAAAGAGTATATAAATATATTTACCATATTATATCTTTAAAAAAATATTTCTTTCTTCTTAAAAGTTATATTTACGTATTATTTTTTAAATAAATATTATGATGTTTACTAACATACATAAAAATACACTAAAACATAAACTTAGTTTTAATACTAAACATAAATTATATATTTATAATAAGTAACTTATTTTTAATACTAAATATATTATACTAAAAGAATATATAAATATATTTACCATATTATAACTTTAAAAAATACATTCTTTCTTCCAAATTAATATACTTTCTCAAAATAATAATACAATATATTAATAAACTTAATTTTAAAAAATTGTTTTATTATACTTTCTTATTTGATTTTAAATAATAATGTTTTAACAATTTGTTTTTTAAAAAAATAATGTTGTTTAAGATATAATGTTTTTAATAATATTGTTTTTAATATAACCGTTTTAAATAATATTATTTTTAATAATATTATTTTTAATAATATTGTTTTTATTAATACTATTTTTTTAAAAATAATAGTTTTATAATGTTTTTATAATCCTGTTTTTCTTTAAAAATAACTGACATTTTAATTCTGTTTTTTCTATAAATATATATTTTAACATATTCATCATAGATTTATAAAACTGTTTTTTAAATAAATATATAAAAAAATCGTATTAAAAAACATATTATTTTTAAACTATATATTTAAATTGTTTTTAACTACTTTTTTTTAACTGTTTTATAATATTATTTTTAAAAATTAAAATACTTTCGAAAAATATTTTTAAACACATGCTTTTACTATCTTATTTATTCTGTTTTTTTATAAATAAATTATAAAAATTATTATATTATTTTTTAATTATTTTTAAACTGTTAATAAATAATATTTCACAAAAATATTTCACAACAATTATATCACAACAACCCATTTTAATAAATAAATAGAACATACTTTTTTTAGATGAACACTTTAAGTTTGAGTTTTTTAGTAGCTTTAGATGATAACAATAAAACCTGAAATTAAAAATAAAAAATTAGAATCATTAATAAATATGTTATATAAACAAAATAATATAAATTAGACATAAAAACAAATATAAAAAAAATTTACCTTAAAAAGATGAAGTTTTAGATGAAGATTTGAAGATGAAGATGAAGTATTGATAGTTTTCTTGAGAGAGAGAGAGGATGAATGTTTTTGACAGGAAGAGGGTGCTGTATAAAACGAAGGAGATATATAAAGAAATTGGCGAGGGGTACTCGTGGCAAATCCAGTGGTTATTAATTGTCAGGGGTTGCCCCTCACAAACTGCAACTTCCTTTCTTAACGCAGACTGCACGCCTGTACATGAAATGGTGACTTCACTATACAATAAAATAAATTGCGAGAGGGTGCACCATACAATAATATTATTCTTATTTGGCTAGAGGTTGTCCTTGGAAAATTACAAAAGATTCTCTGAAAGCCTAGACAATAGTGACATTTTGCTAGGGGTTACTCCATGCAATTGCTACAATTTAATTTTGTGATGTTATTCCCCCTTACTAAGTGTAAAGCGGGTAAAATTTTCAAAATTCAAAAGTCCCTCCTTTAATATTTCGACGGGCATCCCCACGCCTTCTTTTTTGTTTATTTATTTTGTTTTCTTATTTTTAGTTTGCGAGGGGTATACCTCCAAGCAACATTTGAATTTAGTGAGGGGTATAACACCTCACAATTATCCTTGGCTAATATCACTTTTTCTTGTAGTGTTTTGACATAATGCAATACATCTAATGGGCAAGTACACTCACATGAACTTCTATGAAGCTTTCCGGAAAGCGCGCGAGTGAGGATAAAGTATGTTAAAAAAAACTTGTGTTTGTTTATCGGGTCAATCGGTAATCTTGAAAGCAATCTATAACGTTAAAAATGATATCAGAGAAGACCTCTCACAGTACAATGTGGTTTAGAGACGAACCAAGCGGAAGCTGGTGGGCATATATTAACTGAGACCAACGAGGACAGGGAGTGCTCGTTGGTGCACAAGACATGACAATAAGTGGCTCTTGACAACTTTTAGGTAAAATCAGATTCACATTAAAATGAGAGGATCATGAGGTTGTGCGAGTATGAGACTTGTAAGAATTGATTGGTACTACCTATACCAATAATATACATCTTTTTTTCGATAGTCTAATAAATAAAAATTTCATAATTAATTTATATTTTGAATTATATAAAAAAAAGACTAATATTTTTATATCATGTTAAATAATATTATTATACTCATGTGAATGTATATTTTTTTAACTAATTTATTTTGAGATTAATTCGTATGTACAGTAAATATAAATTTTTTTACATCATTGATGCATCACAATCATCTATAGGTAGTATTATGATTAAAGAAAAAATTAAATATATATTAAAATTGGATCTTGAGCTTGCTAAGAAATTGGATCCTCATCTTCTCGTCGAGCTTTCATGTAACACTCGCATCCGAAAGTCCTCCCTAAATCACTTTTACTAAAATGATTTTCTATCCTCTTAACTCTTTATGCTTCAAAACTGACATTTTTTAAACAAAGCTTCAAAAGTCAAGTTATCTTGATTAAACTATATTTGATTGCACTATATAACTGAGGTTGTATACACACTTCTTGAGTTTTCCCGAGTTGCGAGACTTGAAAATATTATGTAGATTCAACATGAGTTTTTCCGAGTTGCAAAACTTGAAAACATCAGGTAAATTCAACATGAATGAAAATAACACAATCACATATGTTTTTTGCTTTGATCTTTTTCAACAGGCATATAATTTATAAAAATTGGGGTCAACTTCTTCAACTTCAACACTATTGATTCCTTTAGTAGACGTGACTCTTTAGATCCTGCATTTTATTTTTATTTTTAAAATCATTATGATTTTATTAGTCATATTCTCAATCATCTCTCATCCAACCACAATATTATCTCTTGATTCATATCAACAAAGTGGAATTACGGTTAGTGCACAAGATGATGATGACAGAAAGATTGAGAGAATATATTTAATACTCTGAAATGATGGCTACAAAAGTGTAAAAGATTGATTACAAATGACAGTTATCTCTAATCTATTTATACACAAAGTAAATTGTCACGGAGACCCTAATAAAAAGTAAACTTAATAATTAAGCAAACTAAACTTAATAGCTAAGTAAACAAAATAATTAGAACCCTAGAAGCTAAGCATGCTTCTGGGTATAACCTCATAAGCATCTTCTTTTGACTAATAATAACTTATGAATATATCAAACTACTGCTTCTAACATAGTAGTCTCAGAAGTTTACAATTTCTGACTAACAACCTCAGAAGCTCAACTGCTTCTGAGCAACACTGCTTCTGAGTAATAACATCAGAGAAGCTTTTGACTCTAACAACAGCTTCTGAATATGAATTACTTCCAACACCATCCCTTAATTCATATTCATCTAACCAAAAAACTACAACATTAATTTCATCCCTCAAACGGATAAAGTGTTCACTCTTGACATCCTTCGTCAGAACATCTGCAAGTTGCTTCTGGTTGCTACAGTGTGCAGCTTCTAATACTCCATTTAGAAATGCAAATTTCTCCTTGAGAACCCATCAGACACTGATGGCTTTCTTCTCTTTTGAAAGCTTAGTCATTTCTGCATACCTCTTTGGTATTTGTCTGATTCGTCGTGGCCTATGGGTTGAAATATTAAATTAGATTTGTTAAAATATTAGATTTGATTTGATTTTATTAGATTTAATATTTAAATATAATTCAACTTGTGTAGACCCAAGCCCAATTAGGGTTGTATATAAATAGTCATAGTCTGTGTCATTATTTATACAATTTAATAATACAAATCCTTATTTTCTTTATTATTCTCTCCTCACTAAAAGTATCTCACGCACTAACAAATTGGTATCCAGAGCTTCCGGTTATTGTTCTTGATCGAGTTTTCAAGAATTTCACGCTAGAGATCGTGTTTCTAGGACAAATGAATCAACCAGTGCGAAGATGGCTAGTGATAAGGGGATTTCAAATTCTCTTGCAATTCTTGACGGCAAGAATTGGATCCGATGGAAAAAACATATGAAATCCTTGTTTGACTTCCATGAAACCATAGAAGTGGTTACTGACAGTGTTCCTGCGTTGGCTGTAAATGCAACCAACGAACAGAAAAAAAGCCCAAAACGAAGTCAAGAAGAAAAACTGCAAGGCTGCTTATTGCATTCAGATGCAGTCGATGCTGCTAATTTCGACAGAATCTCTCATGCTGAAACATCGAATGAGGCATGGGATATTCTGCCGAAGTAGTACGAAGGAGGTGATAAAGTCAAGGTTGTCAAGTTACAAACCTTGCATCGACAATATAAGTTGTTGTCAATGGGAGAAGATGAAAAAGTTGCAGAATATGTGTCGAAGGTTCAGAAAATCTTCCATCTCATGAAGGGTTATGGTGAAACCATAATTGATAAGATGATAGTTGAGAAGGTAATGAGAATGTTGACCTCTCACTTTGATCACGTTATCGTAGCTATTCAAGAATCCAACAATCTTGAAACCACTGAAGTGGAAGATTTGGTTGGTTCATTGGAGGCGTATGAGATGAGGATTATTGAAAGGAAAAGAGTGCAAGACTCGATACAAGCTCTGCAAGATAAGTTATGGAAAAAGGATGGTGGTTCCAACAAGTTCAAAGGAAAGTTTGACAAGACTCGGGGTAAGAAGTCTTGGTCGAAACCTAACATACACAAGGTCAAAGATGAAGCTTCTGAATCCTCGAAAAGAGGAAGAGGAAACTATTGAAAGGGAAAAGAAGATAAAAAAGTTGTAAACTGCTATAACTGTGAAAAATGGGGTCACATAGCCAATAACTGTTGGTACAAAAAAGACAAGGGATCGACAAGAAAGGACGAAGGAGCAAACCTTGCACGCCAAGATTCAGATGATTCTGAAGGTGGTATGGTGGTTATGGCTACAGTTGCAGATAACCATGTCGAATCCAAGATCTGGTTTCTCGACTCAGGCTTCTCGAACCACATGACTGGTTGAAAGGAGTGGTTGGCAGATTTTGGCGAGTTGAAGAAGAGCAAGGTAAAACTTCCTGGTAATAGGTCATTGCAAGTAGAAGGTACTGGAAATATAGTCTTTCAAATGAGTAATGGAGGGAAAGCTATGACCAAAGATGTGATTTATATACCTGGAATAAAGTGTAACTTGTTAAGTGTTAGACAACTAGTCGAAAAAGGTTTCTTAGTTGTCATGAAAGATGGAGTTTTGAAACTGTTCGACACCAAGAACAATTTGGTCTTAAAATCCCTGTTATCGAAAAACAGGATATTTAAGATTATGATCAGTTCGACTGAAGTTAAATGTTTGAAAGTTATTGTTGACCACAAGGATAGAAATTCAATTAACAAGTCATTGATGGGTTCTGATGTCGATGAAGAAACTGATGAAGTAGAGATCGAAGGAATTATTGAGAATCCAATTGAAGACGAAGAAGAAGCAGTTGCTGACATTCCCGACACAGTCGAAGTCGAAGAGGTTGTGGTTGAAACAAGCAAAATACCTCAAAGAAATAGAGTACTGGTAGCATTAGCATGCAACCAAGTCTGATCGACATATCATTTAGATGTGAAATCAGCATTTCTGAATGGTTCTTTAGACGAAGAGGTCTATATCACACAACCTCTAGGGTTTTTGATTCAGAAGGAAGCTATTAAGTATATAAGTTGCACAAAGTTCTCTATGGCCTCAAGAAGGCACCTAGGGCATGGAACAAGAAGATCGACTCATACTTAGTCGAATTGAGATTTTTCAACTATAAATCTGAGTATGGTGTCTATGTTTAGGTTGTAGCACAAGATATAACAATCATCAACTTATATGTCGATGACTTGCTAGTGACTGCAAATAGCTTGGAGAACTTGTCAAAGTTCAAAGAGCTGATGATGAGGGGATTTAAAATGTCTTATCTGGGAAATTGTCTTATTTCTTAGGTATGGAATTCCAAATGTCGAAGAAAGGTATGATGCTACATCAAAGGAAGTATGTCAAAGAAATACTCAAGTGATTCAGAATGGATGATTCGAATCTTGCATCCTCACATGTCGAACCAAATATAAAATTGGAGAAGAATGGAGAGGAAGACAAAGTCGATGTAACTTTGTTCAAGCAAATTGTGGGATCTATGAGGTATGTGTGTAGTCGACCTGATATAGGTTTTGTTGTAGGATTAGTAAGAATATATATGATTTGTTGTACCCAAAAATTTTCCCTCTCATTTTACTCAATACATACTTCTAGATATCCTCAATTTGCTCAAGTTTGTCCAAGAGTTGACCAAACAAACTCTCTCCTAAGGCAGTGTGTCTCAAATTAGGGTTTCTATTTTCATAAATATAGGTGAACTCCAAAGACGTCATATGCTCTACATGGTCCTAATATGTTCTCAAGACCCTCCATGTCAAATTTCAAGCACTGCACAAGAAGTTTGCTCAGTCAACTGCTCAAATGCTTGAGAATCGACTGTATTAGGTCAAAAGTCAACTGTGGCCCACATACAGTCAAACTTCAATATTTTTTGTAAACATCAACATTTTGAAGTGATATCCATCATTTGATCAAGGGTTGATCATGATTCTTCAAGGAATACCCTAAATTCATCAAAACCCAAAATTTGCTAAATTAGGGTTTCTTAGGAAAAGTCAACCAAACTTTGACCAAACATAACATCCACATACTTTATCAGAAATTTTCCATCCATGGATCATTTTGAAGAGGATGCAATTCCCTACAACTCATCTTCAGCCCACAAGTTCAAAATATCCACTCATAAAAAGATATGAATTTCTACATTATAGGTCCTTTTGAAAAGTCAACAAAAAACACATTTTGGGTCAAAGCTTCTTACATGAACATGGAAGACCCAATTGAAATGAGACCAAAAGGTTTGCTTAGGGGACATCCTAAGCTTTCTAAAAAGTCCAAGAACACCTCTCTAGGGTTAAAATTGGAGGAGATATACCTTGTTAAAGTTGACCTTTTTTGCAAAATTAAAAGTCAAATATGCTCAAAAGTACATTTTTTTTACCAAATGGGCTTAGCATTTCACGATTGCACCTCACTTGTAGCATGGTCCATGATCCAAATGTCCACTCATATATTATTTGCTTCATTATTTATTTTATTTTGATTTTTGATTTATTAAAAATTGAATAAAATCAAATAATTGGTAAATAATATCAAAGATATGTTTTGATATGATTTTTGGACAGGATCTCAATCAAATTATGCTGAGATATCAAGACAAAATCGAATCAAGCATGATTGATACAAAAATGGGATAATTTGGCTCAATTTAGAAAGTTTGCATATGGCTAAAGAATCAAATCAAATATCATCAAAACTTCAAAATTCAATCTGTTTTGCAACCCTAATCCACTCAAGGGTATATAATGAACAAGAACAAAGCATAAAAGGGGGTTGGCAGTCGTGGAAGTGCCTAGAACAAAAGCTCAAATTTTGACAAAAAGTGGTGATTTGATCTCTATACTAGAGGACGATTCAAAGCCTTCCAACACTCCCAATCGCATCCTGGAACGTTTCTGAAGCTAACTGGATCAATTACAAGTCCTTTCACGCTCAGAAACACCTTGTACGAACATCACGATTTGCAATATTTTTAAAATTTGATTTCCATGATTTATGCACTATAAACACATTTTGATCACAGCATCCTGTTTGTTATCATGTTTACAATGTTTTAGCATGCTTTTATTGAAGTTTGAGTGTAGATATGGACATATTCCATTATTAGGGTTTGAGATTCCAAATTAGGAACTTCATGTACAGGCCAAATTGGACCATATAAAGAGTGGAGTTGTATTCAGGAGGTCATGAGCAATTGATTCATGCAAATGGTATTAATTATTCTTGCTTGTACTTAAGTTTGAAAACGAGCAGGGTTTTAGCTACAAACATGGTCTGTAGGTATAGATCTGATGTCTAATACGACGGAGGAAGGTATAAGAAGATTATGTGGCAGCCAACCATTGGGCCATTTGAAATTTTGTGCGGGTTTTTCCACTAACCACTATTTTTCATATATTATATTTTGTTTTCATTATTTGTACAAATAAGCCAGTTGGCCCAGTGGTGAGGCGCGTTTGCGGTAAGTATAAGGACCTGGGTTCGATCCCAGGTCCCAACAATTTTCTTTGTGCTATTTATTCTTTACAGATCAGGTATGCATCCCACTCATACGCTCACCATACACCTCCATCATCCATCCAGTGGATTCCTCTCAATCAGATCCAACGCCTCCTATAGTGAAGGAGCATGGCGCACCATCAGAGGACCACCACATGGGATCTCACGCCATCCTGGGCCACCAACCTTGGGCCCAAAGTCAGATTCAGAATCACACTCCCCTTTGGGATATTCAGCACAGGCCCAATTTAATTTCTTTCATTTATTTCTTTTATTTCTTTTATTTGTTTAATCATTTATGTTTAAAAATTAACCTTTTTAATTAATAAAATCAAAAACCACAAAAACACCAAAAATCATTTTTCATAAAATATTTATTTTCTTTAATTAATTAATTAAATTAGAAACTAGGTTAATTTAATTCTTTTTTTTTTGTAAATAAAACCAATTAGAAATTAGGGTTTAATTAATGTATAATTAAATTATTTTCTCAAATAAAAAATGTACAAAAATATTTTTCTCTCAATTAGGGTTTTAGGTTTTTTTTAAGCGTCCTCGTACTTAATTCGCCGCGCGTTTAATTAATTCTTTTCATATTTTTTGTAACTGCCAATGGTTTGTAATAGTTAAACTAGGGTTTTTATTTATATCTTTGTCCCCGATTTTGGTTATGTAATTAATCCCCCTCCCCGAAGCCTTGTAATAGCTAGGTTTATTTTCTCGCACTTTTAATTTCTGTAATCTTTAACGGTTAGATGCATGGTTAATAGGATTGTATGGAAAGATGTTTGAAAATTAAAACGGTAGCTCACTTAATGTGCAAAGACTAATTAACTGAAAAAATCACGTGCACATATTTCACTCCTAGGGTTTACCTCACTTCGGTTGCCTTCGGTAAAATAGTCATTTAAGCATAGGATATTTTAGTGGTTGCCCTCCTGTCTAAAAGATCAAATGCCTCATTCGAATGTTACCTCGGAAATGTTGCCTCGGAAATGTTGCCTCGGAAAGATCTTAAGACTCTAGGGTTACTACTCAAGTTTCCTAATTATTGCTTTAGTGACTGTACTTGTCCCTTTTGAACGTCCCTTACAAACTCCAACGACGGGGCTACCTACTCCTTAATAGTAGGATAGCGCTGTCTAAAGGAAATGAGAACAAACAACCTTTTTTCGAGTAGGTAGAATCTTAAGTACTTGCTCAACAAAACTTTTCACGCAAACACCTTGCAAAACAAATTTTCAAAACAAACTTCGTCACACCCTTGAGGACTGATACAAGGGTTATCACGAAGTAAAACTTTTTTAAAAACAAGCACACACAAGCAATTTTAAAAATATGAGCAAGTACCTAAGAGCCCATGGAAAACCATGGATAGAAAGGGTGCTAACACCTTCCCTTTCTATAATCTACCCCCCGTACTCAAAAATCTCAAAAAAAGGTTTTTTCTGTTCTTTTTCCTTTTCCATGATTAGATAAAATAAAATTCGGTGGCGACTCTTGCTTACCGCAATATTTTGTGAACAAAAAACGCAAAACACAAACCAGTATTAACAGTCGGTTCTGCCACCATACCACAGAACTGGCGACTCAGTTGGGGAGTTTAAATAAAGTGGGGTTTACCTTAGGATCTAGGTCATTTCAAATTGTTTTCTTGTTTGTTTGCTTTATTCTTAAAGGGTTATTGCTTAGGTTACTATAGATCCTACACCCAGATTTGGGGGCACTTATTAGGTAAACAACAATAGATCGTGGAGACAGTACGACGTAGACCGATATGGTTTAAGTGATGGCTGTGTTGGTGTGGCACTTTGGTTGGTACCGGTATCCTTCGTGGGGAAACGAGGAGAGTATGGGGCTTCTGCGTGGTGTCTTGAAGCACTAACGGACCTTAGAACCTTAGTTGAACAAACTTGGCCATTAGAAAGTAGTGAGATAGCCGGCCTCAGTATAGAGCTAAGGATTGGTTGATACTCGATGCTACACTCATTGAGATCAGACTTTCTGGATATTTCGGCCGCAAGAAAAGATTGCTTAAGCTGAGATAATGCCTGATAAAGGATGGCCAGTGATATTGAGATCCCTTAGAACCCGGTTACTTTTTAAGACAGGTTTGAAACCAACTAAACTTCAAGAGGGTATGACCTTTAACCTCATGCAAACCTTAAACCTAAGAACTTGGTGTGATTTGTCTGTGTTTGTTATACTTGTGGTTTATCATGACATCATGCATCATAACATAGCATCCATTCTTATTGCACTAACCATTTCAAAGACCAAGGGAATTCATCTTTGTTCTGTTTTGCAGATCATGGCTTCCGTTCGCAGAAACACTATCCGAATCAGCTTTGTGAAGATACCTTCCCAACTCAAAGACCTAGTATCAAGGGTTTCTGAAACTTCTGCGTTCACTAAGAGACATGGTCAACTTCTCAACCTGGTTACTTCAAACTTTGATGAAAATATGGTGAGTGTACTATTTCAGTTCTTTGATCCCAAGCACCACTGCTTCACCTTTCCAGACTATCAGTTGGTGCCTACCTTGGAAGAATTCTCTCAGCTGTTGGATATACCCATTCTTGAACAGTTTCCCTTCATAGGTCTAAAGGAAGTTCCTAAGCCATAAGTCATTGCCTCATCTTTGCATTTGAAACGGGCCGATGTGGTATGCAATTGGGAAACAAGAAGCGGAGTCAAGGGTTTTCTAGCTAAGTTTCTGATAGACAAGGCCCAGCTGTTTTGGGATGATATGGATTTTCAGGCTTTTGAGGAGGTTTTGGCTCTTCTAATCTATGGGTTAGTCCTATTCCCTAATCCAGACTCATTCATAGATGTGAATGCTATCAAGATCTTCCTCTCCCGTAACCCTGTGCCTACCTTGCTCGGAGATATTTTGCACGCTCTTCATACTCGTACCATGAAGAGAAGAGAGGTTCTTATGTGTTGCATGGCCATTGCTGTCGATGTGGTTTATTTCTCACCTCCATAAGTCTGTACTGAAGAATGAAGAAGGTTTGGGTTGGTCGCAAAGGATAATGTCACTCGCTCACATGGATATTCTCTGGTGTTCCCGAGCTATGTAAAACACTGCTATTATTGACCGCTGCGGGGAGTACCCTAATGTCCCATTACTTGGTATTAGAGGGGGTATAACCTACAATCCTTGTTTAGCTCTGTGACAATTTGGTTACGCTCGAAGAGATGGTCCCCATGAGTTACTTATCGAGGGCATTGTATTCAACTATGAGGATGATGTTGAAGAGTATCGTTGGAGGTTCATACGAGGTTGGGGCATAGTAAACAGATCTGGCGCCAAGGCTTTGGGGCTAAAGGCTTCCATTCTTATGGAACCTTACCTCCAATGGGTACGAGATCGCGCCTAGAAGCTTATGATTCCCTATGTATCCATTTTACCAGTGATTGTAGAAGCCACTACTGAAGGGGGTATTCCTTACACGGTTCTCTATCCTTATATGCCCACTGATCTTGGAGAATTATAGAGGTCTTGGATTCAGTTGATGAAGGAGCGGGATACTTACAGGGATCAGTTCCATGCTCAGGAGAGGAAGGTTTTAGAGCTCACAAAGCAGCTCCATGAGGAAAAAGGACTCAATGCTTATCTCGGCACGAAGAGGAAGCATCCATGGGAATTTTGATGTCTTTTATAATTTTTGATTTGTTTTTAATTGTAACGCCTAAAAGGCATTCGAACTTTGAATTCAACTAATAAAATCTTTGTTTATTTTGGTTTGAAAATTTAAATTTCCCAAATTCTTTGAAATCATTGAATGCGTATCTCATTCATAACATTCCATGTACAGGTACAATTACAAGTTTCTCATCTTCTTCGCTGTTTATTTCAGCAAAAATGTCTTCTGAACAAAGCATCAAGGACCTTCAGGCACAAAACGCCCAGTTCCAACAAATGTTCATAAGTCTGGCAAAAAGGCAGGAGGATCTGAAAGCCCTCATCGTGAAAGAGAAAAAGAAAAAGAAGAAGGCTGCCGGTATTCTGAATATGGGCAGAAGGTTTAGAGAGCGGTTGAAGCGACAAGTCGATCTGACCTCTTCATCTAAGGAAGGGGATAGTTAAGAAGAAGAGACAGGGGAGAAGGACCCCAGTCCTGCAGTTTCTGACAACGATACCGACTACATTGATGAGCAATATCCTCCTGCTGAGGATAGATACAAGCGGTTGGAAGATCGTTTGAGTGCCATGGAAGTTCAGAGGATACCTGGACTGGATTTCGAAGAATTGGGATTTATGTTGGGAGTTGTCATCCTGCAGAAGTTCAAAGCTCCAGTTTTTGCTAAGTATAATGGGGTGTCCTACCCAAAACTCCATCTCCCTTCTTATGTCAGAAAGATCCAGCCCCACACCGCTGATAGAAATCTGTGGGTTCATTTCTTTCAAGATAGTCTGTCAAGGACTCAGCTTGAATGGTTCTACCAGCTGGAGGGAGCCAATATCCGAAATTGGTAAGATCTGGTTGTTGCTTTCTACAAGCAGTATCAATACAACTCCGACCTTGCTCCTACTCGTACTCAACTCCAGAGTATGTCCATGGGTGCAAGTGAAGGCTTTAAAGACTATGGGCAGAAATGGAGAGATTTGGCTAGAAGAGTTCATCCCCCGTTGTCTGATAGAGAGTTGGTTGATATGTTTCTGGGGTCGTTATCTGGTCCATTTTCAATCATTTGATCGGAAGCTCGTCAGCTGGTTTCACCGAGTTAATTCTAACTGGAGAAAGAGTAGAAGTTGGGATTCGGAGCAGCGAGATATAGAAGGATACCTATTCGAGATCGGTAAAGAAGTCTTTTGCTGGTAAGAAGGAAGCGAGTGCCATTTATAGCCCGAGGGGCCAAAACAGGGCTGAACATCGTCAGACAGTAAGTGCCGTAATGATACCTAGGCCTGCAGTTGCTCCACAACGCAACAATCAACAAAGAGTGGAAAGACCACAATGGCAGTTTACCCGAATCAACATGAAATTGGCTGAAGTTCTACCTCATCTGTTGAGATCCAACTTGGTAACCTTGAAAGAGGCTCCCAAGAATCCAAATACTACATCTCCCTGATATAATCCAAATGCTCAGTGTGCCTATCATTCTGAGAGTCCTGGCCACGATACCAATGACTGCTAGGCTCTAAGGAATAAGGTACAAGATCTTATTGAAGCCAAGGAAATTGAGTTCGATGCTCTGGAGAAGCCCAATGTGATAACTGCTCCCATGCATAAGCACGATCGTAGAATTAATGTTGTTGATACCGACTTGTTTGTGACCTTGGTGGATGAAGTTTCTACTCCTCTCATGACTGTGAAGAAGAATTTGTTGTTGGCCGGTTTATTTCCGGGTTGTGGTGAAGGTTTCCACATGTGTTCGTTTCTACCTTATGGTTGCCGTTTGCTGAAGTTAGGTGTTCAACTCCTGATGGACAGCAAAGAAATTTTGTTCGAGAAAACTTTGGTTCCTGTTGTCCTATCTGAAGACATTGCCATTATAACCATTTCCGTCAATCCTTCCAAGGTCTCCTCAAGAAGACCTATTAGGATTACATTTGCTCTAAGAATTGCTCCGTTGATAATCATTGTTCCTGGTCCTATCCCGTATGACTCGGGCAAAGCTGTCCCCTGGAATTATGGTGCCGATGTGTACTATCATGGCATCAAACAAGATTTGAAAGATGAAGAGGTTGATCTTGATATTGGTAACATTGTCGGAACCAGCAAAGTTACCCGAAGTGGAAGGGTCTTCCCTCCCGAGATTTCCCCAAAGACTTTCAACAAGCCTATTGTCATTCCATCTGCTGTTCCTGCTAGTACATCAACTACTGCTCCTATTCTTACTCCAATTATTACCCCTGTTGACGAATCGTCTGATTCCCGCGGCAAAGAAATTATAGGTGAGCCTGCCCGGACGGAGGCGCCTAGGAAAATTGTTGTGAAGCCTCTAAGCAAGAGATAGAGGAAATACTGAAAATAATTAAGAAGAGCGACTACAATATGGTCGAGCAGCTGGGGCATACCCCATCAAAGATATCCATGTTGTCTTTGTTGTTGTATTCCGAAGCCCATGCGAAGGCTTTGATTGCATTCCTCAAGACTGCGCTGTGCCGCAGGAAACTTCAGCTGATCAGTTCAAAAATTGTTTGGCCAGCATGACCGCTGATAATGGGCTGGGTTTTTCATATGCAGACTTAACACCAAAGGGAAGGAAGCATAATGATGCTCTACATGTCTCGATCAAATGCAGGGGCACCACTATGGCTCATGTGTTGGTAGATACTGGGTCTTCGCTGAATGTTCTACTGAAGAAGGCGTTGGACTGGTTGGATTATGAGGGTTTGACTCTAAAGCCTAGTAACATTGTGGTAAGGGCTTTTGACGGATCGAAGAGAATGGTGCACGGGGAGGTGGACATCCCTGTCAAAGTAGGTTCTCAGACTTTTGGGTCCACCTTCTATGTGATGGATATCAGGCCGTCATATTCTTGTTTGTTGGGTCGTCCTTGGATCCACGAGGCTGGGGAAGTTACTTCCACACTACACCAAATGCTGAAGTATCTGGTGAAAGGGAAGATTGTCACTGTGCGGGGTGAAGAGGAGTATATGGTGATCCACCTCAATTCCTTCCGGTACGTAGAGATGGACGGGGAATTCATAGAAACTCCTTGTCAGAATTTCGAAGAGGTCCCTCAGGTCTTAGCATCGACTGAAGCTACTACTAACAGCAAACCTCCTCTGAAGATGGCTTCCCTCAAGGATGCCAGGCCGTGCTTGAAGAAGGTGGGTGTGCCAATTGGGGTCAGCTTCCTGATTTCACTCACACAACTGACAAATTTGGTTTGGGCTTTACTACAGGGGCTCAAAGGGCTGTTCGACGCACTTGGGCTGGAGGACCTCCCCTACACATCAATAATCGGGGAATTAATATCGTTGAAGATAGCGAGGAAGAATCAGACATTGACAGCTGGATCTACCCAACTACCAACGATGGACCGAGTAACTGGACGGCTAGGGACTTTATACCAGTTTCCTTTATTCCGCAGTAATTGTCTTACTTGTTTTGAGAGTTGTAATAAACAATTTAAAACTTTACGGCCTTGTGCCTTGCCCGAGGCACATTGGTTTTGCTTGTGAGGGCTATTATTTGTCATTTCATATATCATTAATAAAGCATTGGATGTTTCTTGCATACAAATTTTGCGCTCTCTATTTTTCTTTTCTGTTTTCCACTTTATCCAAACAGCTATTCTCTTACACACACTCACGTATCATAATGCAGATCCATATCCACTCTGGATCCCATTGATAACAGCTCTGCTATTTCCAGTTATGACTTCAAAAATCTGATCAACCAAGCCGAATACGAAGGTGAGGATGATTGTGAGGTGCCTGGAGAACTTGCTAGACTACTACAGCAGGAAGAGAGGGCCATACAGCCTCATGAAGAGCAGGTTGAGACAGTGAACTTGGGTACTGAGGAAGACAGAAAAGAGGTTAAAATAGGTGAAAATCTGGAGCTTAGCGCCAAACAGAGGTTGATACAGATGTTGCACGACTATGTTGAGATCTTCGCTTGGTCCTATGAAGACATGCCTAGTTTGGCACTGATATTGTGGTACATCGCCTGCCGACTAAAGAAGACTGTCCTCCGATTAAATAGAAGGTCCTTCGTATGCACCCTGAAATGTCAGAGAAGATCAAGGCAGAGGTCATGAAACAGTTCGACGCAGGATTCTTAGCTGTCACTTCTTATCCACAGTGGGTTACCAACGTCGTCCCGGTACCTAAGAAGGACGATAAGGTACGGATGTGTGTGGATTACAGATATTTGAACAGGGCAAGTCCCAAGGATGACTTCCCACTTCCTCACATTGATGTTCTGGTCGACAACACTGCGCAGCATAAAATCTTCTCCTTCATGGATGGTTTCTCAGGCTATAACCAGATCAAGATGGCTCCTGAAGACATGGAGAAGACAATCTTCGTTACACAGTGGGGCACCTTCTTCTACAAGGTGATGCCTTTTGGATTGAAGAATGCTGGGGCAACTTATCAGCGCGCCATGATCTCTTTGTTCCACGATATGATTCACCATGGGATCGAAGTTTATGTTGATGACATGATATCCAGGTCTCAGACTGAGGAAGAGCACCTGGACAATCTACAAAAGTTGTTTGATAGGATAAAGATGTATAGGCTGAGGTTGAATCCGAACAAGTGCACCTTCGGGGTAAGGTCTGGTAAACTTTTGGGTTTCATTGTCAGCGACAAAGGCATCCAAGTAGATCCTGCAAAGGTAAAAGCTATACAAGAAATGCAAGCTCCCCGTACAGAGAAGGAAGTTAGGGGTTTCTTGGGACGCCTGAATTATATCGCCAGGTTCATTTCACATCTGACTGCTACTTATGATCCAATATTCAAACTTCTGAAGAAAGATCAAGTGGTAAAGTGGAATGATGAATGTCAGACCGCTTTTGAAATAATCAAGGAATACCTTCAAGAACCACCAATTATGATGCCTCCAGTTGAAGGAAGACCTTTGATATTATACTTAACGGTGCTAGACAATTCAATGGGGTGTGTGTTGGGGCAGCATGACGAGTCTGGCCGAAAATAGCATGCAATATACTACCTGAGCAAAAAGTTTACCGACTGTGAGACACAATACTCATTGCTCGAGAAAACTTGCTACGCTTTAGCATGGGCTGCTCACCGACTGAGACAGTATATGCTGACTCACACTACCTTGTTGATATCAAAGATGGATCCAATCAAGTACATTTTCGAGAAGCCCGCACTCTCCGGAAGGATAGCAAAGTGGCAAATGATCTTAACTGAGTATGACATACATACAACCCAAAAAGCAATAAAGGGGAGTGTATTGGATGATCATTTGGCTCATCAGGCCATGGATGACTACCAGTCCATGAATTTTGAGTTCTAGGATGAGAATATTATGTTGGTGACTGACTACAAAGAACTTGGACCGGATGAAGGACCTGAGGAGGGATCCCGATGGTCTATGTATTTTAATGGAGCCTCAAACGCACTAGGTAACAACATTGGCACTGTAATCATATCTCCTGAGGGCTGTCATACTTCGTTCACTGCCCGATTATGTTTCAATTTCACCAACAACATGGCGGAGTATGAAGCATGCATCATGGCCTTCGAGCTGCTATTGACCTAAGGATCAAGTTCTTGAATGTATTCAGGGATTTCGCTTTGGTGATAAGTCAGATCAAAGACGAGTGGGATACGAAACACCTGAATCTCATTCCTTACAAAGAGTATGTACTGACATTGCTCCCACACTTTGAGGAGGTAACCTTCTAACATTTCCCACGAGAGGAGAACCAGTTAGCGGATGCGTTAGCTACCATGTCTTCTATGTTCAAGGTTAGGTGGGACAATGAAGCTCCCCAAATTACCATTGAGAGGTTGGATGAACCAGCACACTGCTGTGAAATCAATACCGAGGAAGTGGTAGACAAGCCCTGGTTTCACGAAGTTAAAAGGTATCTCGAGGCTCAAGAATATCCCGAAGGGGCATCTGTCAATGATAAGAATTTTCTGAGAAGGTTCGCTGCAAAGTTCTTCCTCAGTAATGGAATCCTCTATAAACACAACCATGACTCCACACTACTACGGTGTGTAGACAAGAATGAAGCAGAGAGGATCATGACAGATCTACATGAAGGCACCTTTGGAACCCATTCCAGTGGACATACCATGGCAAAGAAGATCCTACGGGCAGGATACTACTGGTCCACTATGGAAGCCGATTGTTATCAGCACTATCGAACTTGTCATAAATGCCAAATCTACATTGATAAGGTGCATGTGCCTCTGGTCCCCTTAAATGTCTTGACAGCTCCGTGGCCCTTTGCAATGTGGGACATCGACATGATCAGAGAAATCAGACCCACCGCTTCCAATGGACACCGCTTTATCTTAGTAGCCATTGATTACTTCACGAAGTGGGTTGAGGCAGCTTACTTTGCTACAATAACCAAGAACGTCGTAGCGCGATTTATCCGACATAATCTGATTTGTTGATATGGTGTTCCAGAGAGAATTATCACTGACAACGGTACGAATCTCAACAACACAATTATCACCGAGCTCTGTAAATAGTTCAAGATACAGCATCATAATTCTTCCCCCTACCGGTCGAAGATGAATGGCGCTGTTGAAGCAGCTAACAAGAACATCAAGAAGATTGTACAGAAGATGACAATGACATATAAAGACTGGCATGAGATGTTACCATTTGCTCTTCATGGGTACCGTACCTCAGCATGAACGTCGACAGGGGCAACCCCCTATTCTCTGGTATATGGCATGGAGGCAGTCCTACCCATCGAAGTCCATATACCTTCTCTCAAGATTATGAAGGATGCGCGTTTGAACAAAGACGACTGGATCCGAACCCGACTTGATCAGTTAAATCTAATCGATGAAAAGAGACTTACTGCTATCTGCCATGGTTAGACGTACCAAAAGCGAATGATCAAGGATTTTAACAAGAAAGTCAGGCGTCAAGAATATCAAGTCGGGGATCTAGTGATCAAACGCATCATACTGCCACAAGGTGATCCCAGGGGCAAATGGACCCCCACGTACGAAGGGCCATTTTCTGGGGAGGAGATATGATTCAAACCACCATGGATGGTGATTGTCATACCCCAATTTTGACCTAAGATCCCTGCTTCATTTGCATTATTTTATATGTACATCAAGGTCACCGAATATGGTAGGTTTCGAACATTTCGCTTTCGAGCTTTGACTGTGTAGAGATTATCAAGTGTTGTAAGCATTTTATCTTATGCATGACTAACCACTAATCAATAACGAAGTGTATGTTTTGTTGTTTTGTTTTCATGTGCAGGAAATAGGTCTGAAAGAAGAGCATCAGATGTTGTACATGAATTAGGGTTTTGAGTCTCGGGGCAGAAATGCGATCGGTCGTTAATTCTCAAAGGCTGGTTCATCAAAGAATTTCAGAGAATTGCGTGTTTATTTCCACACTCTGTCCAATAGAAGGTCTCCAGTTTCTCTGAATATTTTGCAGAAAGAACGGTCGAAGTTCTACTGTCTTTGGTTCATGTGTGTTTCACATTATTCTAATATACAAGAAAACCAAGCTATGCCCGTCATTTTCAATCACTTTGACCAAAAGTCATCTGTAAATTTTCTCATGACGCGGGGCAAATTTCGTCAAAATGGGATAATTAAATTCAAAAACCGTTCTAGAAGAATTTATTCGAAATATTTGGAATTTTCTTTATTTGAATTCAAGTGATAATTAAGGAGGAGCTACCAAGAGATCTCACTCAAAGAATAATCATTTATCGCATGAAATATTTATTCAAGATTATTTTTGTGATTATTTTGGTGGATTTACATTATGGTTATTTAAACACACATGAAGCATTTATTCAAGAAGCTATTGGGAAAAGGAATTCGATCCAATTAATCGGTCATCACAAGACTAATTACATGAGGATTTCTATTTGATTACAAAAGTCATGTGATTTATTTGGATCTCTATTATAAAAATGCAAAATTAAAGTCTAAGACTTGCATTATTATTTATTCATCATTCAACAATTACTCAAGTATTGTTCAACTCTTTCCCAATTCAAATGGAAGGCATTGAATTTTTATCAAGACATATCAAGATTCATTTTCATATGAAGATTCAAAGTTATTTATAATTACAAAGAGAATTGAGAATATATTGAAGAATACATGTTTATTCATGTTACAATTTATTTGGATTTATTGTTACAAAGTTACAAAATAAAATACAAATTTTGTACATGAAAATCAAACTATTATTCTTGCTACAAAACAGTCCCAATGCTGCCCATTTTTCCAGCACTATATTAATCCAATAACAGTCCAATTTTTGAGTGTAGTGCTGTCCATTTTCTCCAACCTTGTTTCAACAAAGACCATGCCAAGCTGCTGTCCAAATCTGCCCTGCAAAACAATCCAGAATGCAGCCCATAAGACAAAAATCTGCACATTTTGCTGCTATAAAAACAGTTTACAAAACTCCAAATATTGCACTAAAATGGATACTTCAAAAAGCTATCCCATAAAACATCAAAACAGGGCATAGAATAGTTCAAACTTCTACTGTTTCCCCCCCTAAAACCCCACACATTTCACTATAAATAGAGGCTTTCATCAACACAAAAGAAGAACAAGAAGAGAATCCAAAAATTCAGCAAGAGTGAGAAACAGAAAAAGAGCTTTTGTTCCCAAAAAATTCAGCAAGTGAGAAACAGAAAAAGAGCTTTTGTTCCCAAAAATTCAGCAAGAGTAAGAAACAGAAAACGAGCTTTTGTTCCCAAAAATTCAGCAAGAGTGAGAAATAGAAAAAGAGCTTTTGTTCCCAAAAATCCAACAAGAGTGAAAAATAGAAAAAGAGCTTTTGTTCCAAATAAAATCAGCTAGAGGATAAAAAATAGAAAAAGATAGTTTTGTTCCAAAAAAAACTCAGCAGAGAGAAAAACCAGAAGAACATAGAAAAACTCAAGGAGAAAAAACTTACTATCTTTTAGAAGCCCCAACGGAGAGGCTCCGATAGGTATTATTTTCTTCTTCCTCTCTATCCACTTCTACATATATTCATGTTTGAATCATTTTCTGTGCCATTTTTTTTGCCATACGATGCTTGCCTTATCATACCTTCTTTGTTGTATTTTCTTTGAGTTGTTGCATGTTGTTAGCATTTAAACATGTATAGAATCCATAATAACAGTAATAACACAATAAATATAATAAAAGAACCATACCCCTTCCATCGCGTAACAGCAACGTCTATCTCTTCCTCTCCATGTATCTAACAACCACCAATCGATAACAACCCGTAACCAACTCTTCTCAAACAGAAGAGATTCTAAAACATAAAATTCATTCTTAAAATTAGAAGAAAAATCTGAACAAAAAGAAAAACCAGAACAGAATTATAGAAATCGCTTCTACCACACCTTTCTCAACATCTATAACAAAACCTGTTAACCTGTTAACAAAACCTTAGAACCTGTCAACCACCAAAATAATTAACCTGCAGATATCAACAGGAAGTATTTCAGACTAAGAAAAGAAACCAGACCAAAAACTTAAAACACAGTAAACTGATTCCTCCCTTATCTGCCAACACAAACTGGAATCCAAAGCAACCCTTTACCGAACCTCTACCTTTCCAAACCGTAACCCTGCAAAAGCTGTCCGTAATCCCTCTATACAACATAACCAGAAAACCTGTTGAATCAATTCAGAATGAAACCAAATACAAGAATGTCCCAATTCATTAATCGCAATAAAGATGTAGTAGCGCTAGAGAACTTGTAAACCTGCAACACTACACTAACCTCCCTCAACCTCACTAACTTGGACTCTCAAGACTTCTGCAAAATTTTCACCTTAACTCACCTTCAAACAATATTCCATATGCCTTAAACCTTGTATCATAGCCATCAAACTCCTTCCATTCCAAATCTAACTGCAACAACTCTCACACATATGCAAAACAACCTGCACAAACTCAACATCAAACAACTCAGAACCACAACAAACCACATGCACAGAGAATCGAAGCAGAAGCCAAGAGAAGGAGCATAGTAAACTAGTGGAGGAAAAGAGTTTCAGATACTTTACTTCAACAATTTCTGGGAAAAGTGTCCTTCCCGTTGATACAAAACCATGAGTTAATAAAGTAGTGAGAGAGGAAATCGATTTGAAAAAGAGTGAGCGTTCATAAGTTGAAACGAAGTGAGAAGGTGACTGAGATTTTGTTGTTGTTATACGTTTGAGCAGCAGAGAAGCCAAAGGTTTGTGGTTATCACGTGGTCACGTTTTGAGAACAGAGAGAACCGACAGGTACTTATTTTCGGTAGAGAGAGGCGTGTAGGGTTCTGTTGTTGTTGTTTTTAAAATTAAGAAAAGAAACAAATAGAACAATGATGTACTGAAGAGAGAGAGAGAGAGAGAGAGAGAGAGAGAGAGAGAGAGAGAGAGAGAGAGAGAGAGAGAGAGAGAGAGAGAGAGAGAGAGAGAGAGAGAGAGAGAGAGAATTGTTATTTTCTTTTGACTTGTTCTTGTAATTGCTTCTTTGATTAACAACAGTAATTAATTTGTTTCTCTCTCTCCAACGTGATGAGACTAGTGCTGTCGCGCTCCCTCAAGTGCAATTAGGGTTTTCCATCTTTTTCCTTGTCCTTTCAAACGGGTTGGCCCATTGGGCTTGTTGGTCCAACATTTTTGTCATTTTCCCTTTACTTACTATTAAAAGCATAAATGTAATAGATAAATAGCACAACTCATTTGGCAAGGCAGTTAACAATGATTCATGAGGGACACGGTTCAAGTCCAGGCTGGGACGTTTTTTTTCATTTTCTTTTAGCATTATCTCCTCCATTTTTCTAACTTGTATTATATTTATAATTATTATAAAACAAAAAAAAACATGCTTGTATAATTTAATCTTTATTTAATTTGTTATTAATTTTTTATTATTTAATTTTCCAAAAAAAATACATATTTCATAATTTAGTTTTTATTTAATTTTTGTTATTTGTTTAATTGTTAAAAAATACATGCTATTGTAATTTAGTCTTTATGTAATTTTGGTTATTTACTTAATCGTTTAAAATGCATGTTTTAATTTTCATTATTTAATTGTTCAATCGTTATTTTAATTAATTTTGTCATCGATCGTTAATATCTTTCGTTCGTCTCAAACCCAAGGGAAATGTTTTGACTTTGTTGACTTCACGTCATCAAACATGTCTTGTCTAAATCGTGCGAATACCCTCATTCATCTTTCACTTGTTTATTATTTTGTTTATACTTAAGATAATTTTCTCAAAGACTCAATTTTCAAACTCACATCTTTTAAGTCAAAACTTCGACATTAGGTCGTCGTATCTTCAAAATCTCATATGCACCCATTTTTAGCCAAACAAACTATTTTAATCAAACAAACAATTTTAATAAACGGATATTTCAAAATGTTCCTATAGGATACTATAGATGCATTGGGTTCTAATACCTTCCTATTGTATAACCAACCCCCGAACTATAGATCTCTTTAAAAAAAACGCATAGTATTTTCATTACTTTTAAGTATTACTTTACATTGCATATTTTAGGGTTTTATTTCGCTCTTTTCCCTTTTCCCTTGGAAATAATAAAGCGCGGTGGAGACTTTTGCTTTTGTGAGACGAGTTAATTAATAGCTCGATCTCTGATTTACCCCGCTACATTTTTTATCGCTACAGAATTGGCGACTCTGCTGGGGAAAGATTGACCTCTTGCTGGTCCATCCCTAAGTGGGTTAAGCCTAGTTTATTTTATCTATTTTATCATTATTTGATTGTTTGGTTATATGTTTATATTGTGTTTATTTGGGTGTTAATGATATTTACAAAATACAAGTGCTATACCCGGACTAAGTTACGCTTAAGAATAGGACGAGCGATATAGTCATGTTAACTTTGAGGGAGTAATCCCGAAGAAGGAGGCATGAGATCCCCCACTCAGTGGAAAGCCCCTTTGAATGTAGTATTTGTTTACCGAGTAATCGGGAAGACATTATTACTTTCGACCTAGGATCCAGAGAAGCTGAGAACTGTAGAACCCTAACCCATCTTGGCCTTTTAGATGTAGTATGGAGACTATAACGGAGTAATCCGGAAGTAGTTGTCACGCGATGCTACGCACGGATGAGTTTCTATTGAGAATATTGCTAATTATTGAGTAATCAAGATGTTGGTAATATCCGAAGGAGGAATGTAGACTCTGGGAACTCTTAGAACCTTGTCTTGCAGGTGTGATTAAACCTTTAGTACATACCCTGGGGGTGGGCTTTATCTTTGACTCCATGCTCGAAGCGTTGAACCTTTAAACCCCATGTTTGTGAACCTATGTGTAACTGTTGCATTATCATTCATCCATACATACATAAACATTTTTTTAAATAAACATGTGTTTCAAGGAACTTAAGAATGATTTTTGCAGACATCTCAAGGACTGTTATCATGGATTTTGGAAGAAGAAACACTCGAAGTTATAGTTTTAAGGAGCCTGAGATTGAAGAGTTGAAGAGTTTGATTCCTAAGATCGAGAACCCTACGGAGTTTCAAAAGAAATATGGGTACATTATCCCTCTCATGAAGCGCAAGATGAAGGAAGGCATCCTTAGTACGTTGGTCCAATTCTATGATCCATTGTATCGATGATTCACCTTTCCTGATTACCAGTTAATGCCCATCTTAGAAGATTATTCCTATATACTTGGCTTGCCGATCACCGACCGTGTTCCTTTTTCTGGTTTAGAAGAGGAACCCAGATCTCACGAGATATCGACAATCACCCACTTGAGGAAGTCAGAGATAGAGGAGAACATTACTACCAAAGGGGGAATCTGAGGCTTATCT
Source organism: Vicia faba (assembly GCA_948472305.1). Taxonomy (NCBI): domain Eukaryota; kingdom Viridiplantae; phylum Streptophyta; class Magnoliopsida; order Fabales; family Fabaceae; genus Vicia; species Vicia faba. The sequence goes on from OX451740.1 coordinate 893,639,847, forward strand.
GCGCAGTTTTTATTGAAGAAAGCTCGTCATTTCGTTGAGATAAAAGATATTATTACCTTTGAAGATGTCTTTGATTTACTTGCTTATGGCTTGTTCTTGTTCCCTAACGTTGATAAGTTCGTGGATATCAACGCCATCAGAATCTTCTTGATTGGAAATCCGGTCCCTACGCTGCTAGGAGATACCTACTACTCCATCCATATTCGAAACTCCTATCAAGGAGGGATGATTATCTGTTGTGCACCATTGCTATACCAGTGGTATGTTTCTCATCTACCTAGGTCTGATGTTTTCTGGGATCTCGAGAAGGAGCCACGATGGGCGCCAAAAATTATGGCTCTCACTCATTCTGACATAGATTGGTATAATCGAGCTTACTATGACGTGAAGATCATCGATAGTTGTGGTGTTTTTCCCAACGTGCCTCTTCTTGTTACGAAAGGAGGAATTAACTATAATCATGTTCTCGCGCGCCGTCAGTTTAGATACCCGATGAGGGACAAGCCGAACAACATTCATGTGAGTGGTTTCTTTCTACAAGAAGGAAAAGATCACCAAGCAGCTAAGGAGAAGATTGAAAGAGCTTGGAGTCACATCCATAGAAAGGGGAGAGACATGTTAGGGCATAGAGGTGTTGTTTCTTTGGAGCCTTACCTTCAATGGGTTCGTGCTAGGGCTTGTGCTCTCAAGATGCCTTATAACCCCAAGAAACCTTTATTCCCTGTTGTTGCATCATCATCTATTGATATCCCTATCGAGAACATGAGAGAGTACGAAGAAAATATGACTAGGATGAAGTCTGAAAGAGATGCTTGGAAGGAAAAGTATAATATGTTTGAATACGAAAATAGGGTCCTGACTCGACAACTGAAGGAGAAGGAGGATTTGCTATTTATTCAAGACGGTTGGTTTATTGATCATGACGAGAAGCTTCGTCAAAAAGATGCATTACTCAAGAAGTATGCTAATGAAAGGAAGAGGAAGAAGGAAGATTTGGTAGGCGTTGCTCCTGCTCCTAATCCACGGAAGGAAATCATCGATCAACTGGTAGCTGAAAAGAAAGAGATTGAGGACTTCTATGAAGAGAAGATTAGGAAGCTCCAGTTACAATTGGCATTTGGTCCTTCATCTGATGATTCTGAGTGACCTTTAGTTCTTAGTTTTTTTTATTACTTATGTCATTTTGTAAAACTCTGTAAAAGGGCTTCATGTTCCAAAGTTGTAATTTACTGCTTTTATTATTGGATTTTGTTGTCCCAGAGTTGTAATTTATTGTTTTTGTTGTCCCAAGGATTTTAATTTACCGCTTTGATTAATGAAATGAGTTTTTATTGTTCCAAATTCCTTTACCATTGATGTGTGCAAAGTTATCAAAGTTCTAAAGTTCCTTGGAAAAAACTATCAAAATAAATGATCATTTGCATCGCATATCATGCATCATCCAACATTCGACTTCACAAGTTTTCTAGAGTCTTATTCTTATTTCTTTTTCCACTCCGATAGATTGTCAAGCTATCTCACCGGTACGATACCCGAGCCAATCTTCAAAAGAAGATGGAGGATCCGGAACAGGAAAATCATGAGCTTCGCGAAGAGGTTACTACTCTTCGTGTTGGAATGGAAAAGTTAACTGTGCTAGTGGAAATCTTGATGGCTGCTCAGAATCAGCCATCGATTTCAGCTGCTGAAATTCAAACTTCAACTACTGTGGTTTCAGAGATCGTCACCGCTCCAACATCTGTGACTCAAGTCAACTCTCTGTTCCAACATCAAATGCCGAAAGGTTTTCCGTGGGGTATGCCATACAACTTCATGCCAGAAGGGTACCAGCCTGCCGTACAACCATTGATTCAACCTGTTGTATCCTTTCCTCAACCCGAGACAACTACTGTGCAACCTGTAATCCAGCCTATGGTATCTTTCCCTCAGCCTATGATGACTACTGTCGCTCTTGTGGTTCATATTATTCCATACACAAATGAACCCACTTATCATGCTGAACCTGCTGAAAGTTTGGGCCTTTTCGATAGGATGGAGGAGTTTCAAGACCAGTTTCAAGAAATGCAGAGAGAAATTAGGGCACTTAAAGGGAAAGACTTGTTTGGGAAAAATGCTCATGACTTGTGTTTAGTTCCAAACGTGAAGATTCCAGCTAAGTTCAAAGTACATGACTTTGAAAGATACAAAGGTGACTCGTGTCCGCAAAGTCATTTGACCATGTATGTGATAAAGATGTCCACTTATTCTGATGATCATAATTTATTAATTCACTACTTCCAAGACAGTTTGACTGGTGCCGCTCAGAAATGGTACATGGGTTTGGATAGCACCCGAATCCGTAACTTCAATGACCTTAGTGAAGCTTTTGTTCGTCAATACAAGTACAATGTTGACATGGCCCCGGACCAAGATCAACTTCGGGCTATGTCCCAGAAAGATAGAGAGTCCTTTAAAGAATATGCCCAGAGGTGGCGCGAGATTGTCGCTCAGATTTATCCCCCCCTTGAGGAGAAAGAAATGAAAAAGATCTTCCTGAAAACCTTAGGTTCTTTCTATTATGAAAGAATGATTGCGAGTGCACCTAGTGACTTCACTGAGATGGTGAATATGGGCATGCGGCTTGAAGAAGGAATTCGTGAAGGACGTTTGGTCAAGGAAGGAGGTACATCTAGTGGTGTCAAGAAGTTTGGAAGTTTCTTCCCCAAGAGAAAAGAACAAGATGTCAGTGCAATTTTTTCTGGGAGGCCAAGGATAGGGTATTCACATGTTGCGGCAGTCACTCCTATTATCTGCCCAACAATGGTGACCCCAACTTATCAAGCCCCTCCAATTCAGCAATGGCAATTTCAACAACAGCCTCGACAACAGGCTCATAAATTCAACAATCAGAATCGTTCATCGAGGAAACCACAATTTGATTCCATTCCAATGACCTACACTCAGTTGTTCCCCGCTTTGATCCAGAAAAATCTCATAACGACGAAGCCTCCTCCTATTGCACCGAATAATACTTCTCCTTGGTACAAGGAGGATCAATTATGTGCATATCACCAAGGTTCGCTGGGGCATAATATTGAAAATTGCTTTGCTTTGAAGGCAGATGTCCAGAGGTTAATTAAGAACGGTATTTTTTCTTTCAAAGATGTTAACTCGAATGTTCGAGATAATCCTTTGCCTCGACATGGTGCAGCGTCGGGGAATATGGTGGAAGGATGTCCGGGAAAGTTTCTAGTTTTCCAAGTTGAGCACATAAGAGACTCGTTGATCAGGATACATCAAAGCTTAAGTAGACTCGCCTTTTTTAAACATCGACATGATTGTGATGTTTGTGAATTTTGTTCAATAAAAGAGGATTTCCCTATTGTGAAAGAGGATATTCAGAAGTTGTTAGATCAAAGGGTTATCACTATTACACATGAAAGAGATCCAGATGATAAAGTGAATGTTATAATACCACAATTCAACATGCCTGAGCTAGTAGAGATTGTTTACGATAGTCAGACTTCACCTGCTGCTCCTTTGATTATCTGTCCACCTGGTCCCGTGCCTTACAACTCGGACCAAGCTATACCATACAAATATAATGCCACAATGATTGAGAATGGGGTATAAGTTCTTATACCGCCAATTCCATCTTTTGTTAATATTGCTGATGTGAGTAGAGTCACAAGAAGCGGGCGTATCTTTGCAGCAGTACCATTGAAAAGACCTGAAGTTCAAGTTAGAAGGCCTATACCGGCAGAAATTCCGGCGAAGAATGTTGAACCAAGAGTTGAGGTAGGCCGATCCAATGAACCTAGTCTGCATCCTGATGATGATGAGATTTTGAAACTCATTAAGAGAAGTGAGTACAAGATTGTGGACCAACTATTGCAAACTCCTTCCAAGATTTCTGTGCTTGCTTTACTAAGAGATTCTGGTGCCCATAGGGAAGCTTTGATGAAGGTTTTGGACTAGGCATTCGTAGATCATGATGTGACGGTTGACTAATTTGATGGAATTGTGGGAAATATTACTTCGTGTAAAAATCTTGGTTTCAATGATAAAGAACTTCTGGAGGAGGGAAGGAACCATAATATGGCTTTGCATATCTCAATAAGTTATGGAAATGATACTTTATCAAGTGTACTAGTAGATACAGGTTCATCATTAAATGTACTGCCCAAAACTACATTATCTCGACTTTCACATCAAGGTTCTCCCATGAGACCTAGTGGGGTAATTGTCAAAGCGTTTGATGGTTCTAGGAAAACTGTCATTGGTGAAGTGGATCTTCCTATAACAATTGGTCCTCATACCTTTCAGATCACTTTTCAAGTAATGGATATTCGTGCCGCCTACAGTTTCCTTTTGGGTCGCCCATGGATCCATGACGCAGGGGCAGTCACTTCCATGCTCCATCAAAGATTGAAGTTTGTAAGGAATGGAAAGCTGGTAATAATCGGTGGAGAGCAGGCTATGATGGTAAGCCACTTGTCATCTTTCTCTTTTACTGATGCTGATGAGGATGTTGGAACCCAATTCCAAGCTCTATCTGTTGCTAATAATAAAGTGAAGAAGCAAGGGACATCTATTTCTTCTTTTGAGGATGCGCGACGAGTGGTTGAGAGTGGTTCGGCTGAAGGTTGGGGCCAGGTGTCGACTTTTCCTAAGAACAAGTCCGGAAAAGGTCTTGGCTTTCATCCCGTGTCTACAAGAGTTAAGCAAGATACAGTTACCCGTCCGATACAAGAGGTTTTCCAAAGCGGAGGTTTTATCCATCCGACTCCGCCTAAAGTTGATTCTATAATAGGAGACGATTCTGAAGAGGATTTACCCGACTTTGTAACGCATGGAGTGGTTTGCCAGAACTGGAATGCTGTTGACATTCCTGTTGTGATGTACATTTCTGAGTAATGCTTTGTTTTAGTTTGAAAAACCTTTCGCTCTGCCCAAGGCGAAAGAGTATTTGTGTCGGGCTATGTTGAAAATAAATCCTTTTGCTCTGCCCAAGGCAAAAGAGAAGATGTCTGGGCTCTTTTGTTTCAAGTATTGCCAATCATGAATAAAAATGTCATTTTGTCCCATACGAAAATTAATTGGTAGTAATAGGAAAATATAATAATCTTTTTTATATCTGTACAAGATTCAAATTAATGATTTCTAAAATAAAGCATAATCATATGTGCAGATTAATCCATGACTTAACCATTGAAAACAATGATCCTATGCCCCCTCCCAACTTTGAATTCCCTGTGTTCAGAGCCGAGGAAGAAGATAGTGAAGAGATTCCTGATGAGATTTCCCGTTTACTTAAGCACAATGAAAAGACTATTCAGCTGTTTGAAGAGCCTGTAGAGATGATCAAGTTGGGTAATGAAAAAGATAAAAAAGAGGTCAAGGTTGGAGCGTTGCTTATCCCAGAGGTCAAAGAAAAGATGTTGGAGCTTCTCAGAGAGTATGTGGATGTGTTTGCTTGGTCCTACCAAGACATGCCAGGTTTGGATAACAATATTGTGGAGCATCGTTTGTCGTTGAGACCTGAATGTCCACCGATTAAGCAGAAACTGAGAAGGACTCGTCCCGATATGGCTGACAAGATCAAAGAAGAACTTCAAAAACAAATTAATGCAGGATTCCTTGTAACATCGGTCTATCCTCAATGGTTAGCCAATATAGTGCCTTGTTGTACCCCAAAATTTTCCCTCCCATATTTCTCAAAACATTTCAAGAAAGATCCTGAAGTTGCTCAAGGTAGTCCAAGGGTTGGCCAGACAAGCTCTCTCCTAAGGCAGTCTACCTCAAATTAGGGTTTCATGTTACATCAAGATACTTGAGTCCAAGAGACCCAAATGCTCAACATTGTCCCAATATGTTTTCAAGAACATCCATGTCATGTTTCAAGCCCTACAGAGAAAGTTTGCTCAGTCAATTACCTAAAGGCCTGAAAATCGACTATGCTAGGGCAAAAGTCAACGGTGGCCCACATACAGTCAAACCTCAAGATTTTTAGTCAACATTCTCATTTTTGAAGGATATTTCATCATTTGATCAAGGGTTGATCATGATTCATCAAGGATTGCTTATAATTCATCAAGACTCAAAAGTTGCTAAATTAGTGTTTTATAGGAAAAGTCAACTCAACTTTGACCAAGCATAAATTTCTCATACTTTATGAGAAATGACCCATCCAAAGCTCATTTTGAAGAGGATGCAGTTCTCTACAATCCATCTTCATCTCCCAAGTTAAAAATATGCACTCACAAGAAGTTATGAATTTGGACATTATAGGTCATTTTGAAAAGTCAACAAAAACGCCTTTTTTATCAAAGCTTCATACATAAGCATGGAATATCAAATTGATATGAGACCAAAAGGGTTAATTATAGGACATCTCAAGCTTTCTAAAAAGTCCAAGAACACCTCCAAAGAGTCAAAATTGAGGAAGTTATGCATTGGTGAAGTTGACCTTTTTTGCAAAATTGTCAAAAGTCAACTATGCCTAAAACTTCAATTTTTGCCAAATGGGACCAATCTTTTTCACTTGTTTTGGGTTGGCAACATAGTCCACGAGCTCTAGCCCTTTCCACTTGTCATTATCATGTTTTGATTATTTATTTTGATTTTTGTTTGATTTAAATCAATTTTAATCAAAATAAATCATATAAAATTCAAAGTATTGAAAACTAAAGATTTTTTACATGATTCAGGTCTTAATGTCCAGCTAGCATCAGGTCAAATTCGTATCAAAGCATGGTGTGTACAAAAAGATTGAATTAGGCCATTTTTGGAAATGTTTTTAAGGTGTATCAAATCAAGATCCAATTCATTGATGGAGGAAGATTGAGATCAGTTATCAACCCTAATCTATTCCTCAATACATATAGAGTGCATGCATACCCAAAACTAGGTGAGAAAGAGGCGCAACATCAAGAACAGAACTTGAAAAAATCAAGAAAAAATGCAAACGCGATTTCATTGTTCCAGGCCAATTCAAGACTCTTTGCCCATTCCAATCAATTCCTAAGAGTGTAGGCAAGCAGAAGCAATCAAGAACAAAGCCTTTCCAGTACCAAAAAGTGTTGTAAGTCATCCACGAAATCCATGAATTTTTGAATTCGGTTTGCACGATTTAGGCATTGTTAGCATGAATTAACCATGTATTATTGATCCATAGAACATTTGCAAGCTCTATGTATTCTTTGATTGCATTTTCATGGCTTGTGTTGGATTTCACCATGGCTAGGGTTTACAGCTTTGATTTAAGAGTTTCCTGTTGTTGTACCCCAAAATTTGCCCTCCCATATTTCTCAAAATATTTCAAGAAAGATCCTCAAGTTGCTCAAGGTAGTTCAAGGGTTGGCCAGACAAGCTCTCTCCTAATGTAGTCTACCCCAAATTAGGGTTTCATGTTGCATTAAGATACTTGAGTCCAAAGGACCCCAAATGCTCAACATTGTCCTAATATGTTCTTAAGATCATCCATGTCAAGTTTCAAGCCCTACATAGGAAGTTTGTTCAGTCAATTGCTCAAAGGCCTGAAAATCGACTGTGCTAGGGCAAAAGTCAACTGTGACCTACATACAGTCAAACTTCAAGATTTTTGGTCAACATCCTCATTTGAAGTATATTTCATCATTTGATAAAGGGTTGATCATGATTCATCAAGGATTTCTCATAATTCATCAAGACTCAAAAGTTGCTAAATTAGGGTTTTGCAAGAAAAATCAACTCAACTTTGACCAAACATAAATTTCTCATAATTTATGAGAAATGACCCATCAAAAGCTCATTTTGAAGAGGATGCAATTCACTACAATACATCTTCATCTCCCAAGTTCAAAATATGCACTCACAAGAAGTTATGAATTTGGACATTATAGGTCATTTTGAAAAGTCAACAAAAACACCTTTTTTGTCAAAGCTTCATACTTGAGCATGGAATATCAAATTGAGATGAGACAAAAAGGGTTGATTAGATAACATCTAAAGATTTCTAAAAAGTCAAAGAACACCTCCAAAGAGTCAAAATTGGGGAAGTTATGCATTGGTGAAGTTGACCTTTTTTGCAAAATTGCCAAAAGTCTACTATCCCTAAAACATCAAATTTTGCCAAATGGGCCCAATCTTTTTCACTTGTTTTAAGTTGGAAACATAGTCCATGAGCTCTAGCCTTTGCCACTTGTCCATATCTTTTTTTTATTATTTATTTTGATTTTGATTTAAATTAATTCAATTTAAATCAAAACAAATCATATAAAATCAAAATTATTGAAAGTAAAAGATTTTATGCTTGTTTCAGGCTTTATTATATAGCTAGCAAACATTCAAACTGGTGCAAGGCATTAGAGTGGACAAATTAGATTGAAAAAAGCTATTTTTGGAATTATATTGAAAGTGAATCAAATCACAATCCAAATCCTTGAAGGAGGAAGATTGGGATCAGTTTTGGAACCCTAATCTATTCCTTGGTACATATAGAACAAATCCAGACCTAAAAAAAAGTTAGAAACAGGCGCAACAAGCAGAACAAATTCTAAAAAAAATCAAGAAAAGTGTAAGATCGAAATCCCATTTGGAGGCAGTTTCAGGACCTTTGAACAATCCCAATTGACTCCTGGGACTCTCAGCAAGCTAAAGCGATCAAGAACCAAGCTTTTCAAGACCCAAATTGCACTGTAAGTCCATCACGAAACTCATGAAATCTTGAATTCGAATAGCATGATTTAGGCATTGTTAGGACGAATTAACCATATATTCTTGATCTATGGAACATATGCAAGCTTTCTGCATCATTTAATTTCATTTATATAGCCTGTAGCGAATTTCACCATCGTTAGGGTTCGAAGCTTCGAATCAGGGTTTTTGTATGCAGGGAAAATTGGCCTTGATAAAAGGTACCATCGTGCTCAGAAGAATGAGGTGAATCTAACCATGGCCTTGATGGTCATTTATATCACGTGTATGTGATTTTGAGTATTGGCAGGGCTGTAGCGACGGACATTGTCCATAGGTATAGGTTATCAAACCTTTAGCGATGGTGCAAGGAGGGGGATGAAGACGTGTCTTCCCCTGATTTAACCATTTGAATTTTGCGCGCGGATTTGATATAAAATGCCTTTTTATTATTTGTTTATTGTTTTGCAATATCATAACAACAAATACAAAATGGCCCAGTGGTAGCCAGGCATGCTTTAAGGCATTGGAAGGCTGGAGGTCAGGGGTTCGACCCCTGCCTCCAGTATTTGTTATTTTCATATTTTCTTGCAGGCGATTCAGTACGTGCACGAAGCAAATGACTACCATACAGCCAAGTGTGAGATGGCCAAATCTGATGGCCATCATCTGAAGGCGCACCATGAGCCAAGTCAAGCACGTGGTATTGGATCCAAAAAGTCAGCGTGGATCATCATGATTGGGCCAAAAGCTTGCCTCTCACACCCCCTCAAAATGCTATTCAGTCCCATTTTGTTACTCTTTTTCTTTTTTACATTTTTATTTAAATATTTCATTTAATTATTTTTACTAACAAAATTAAATTATTTTCTTTTATCAAAAATCACCAAATATTATTTTTCACCAATTAAATTTAGGATATTTATTTTTAGTAAAAAATTAATTAATTAAATTAGGTTTTTAAGTTTTAGACAACTTTAATTATTTTGTACATAATTAAAAATGATTAGAATAATTAGGTTTTTTATTCCACATTTAATTTTTCTTTCTTTTCCTAAAATAACCAAAAAATCAAAAATAGGCCATTATTTTTATTAATTAATTTAATCACTAATTAATTGCATATTTAATTTAGAAAACTTATTTCTTTTATTAAAAACAACAAAAAAACATTTTTTCTTTTAATTAGGTTAAGAAGGGTCAAAACCCTAGTTTCTCGTCGATCTAATTTTCATCGCGCGCTTTATTATTATTTTTACCCAATTATTGTATCTGCTCACAGTTTGTAATAGTTTTAATTAGGGCTTTATTTTCATTTATCGCTTTAATTTCAAAGGGTTTGTTTTTGGATATGTAAATACCCGAAGCCTTGTAATAGCGTAGTTTAATTTCTGCATTTTAAATTCTGCAAATTATTAACTGTTAGATGTATGAATAATTAGGGTTGGCATGACAAGAATGTATGTCTAATTTTAAAACAGTTAGATCACCCTAAATATGCAAAGATAAATAAACTGAAATTGAATCACTCGCACATGCGCACTCCTAGAGTACACTCCCACTTGGTTGCCTTCGGTAAACGGTCATTGAGTATAGGATGTTTTAGTGGTTGTCCTTTTGTCCAAAGATCAAATTTGCCTTGGAAAGGTTTCCTCAGATATTATTGCCTCGGATAAATGATCTAAGACATTCGGTTTACTACTAAGACGTCCTAACATTGCTTTAAGTGACCGTACGTCCCTTTCGAATTGACCCTCAAAACTCCAACGACGATGCTACCTACTCACTAATAGTGGGATAGCATTGTCTAAAGGAAACAAGCATAGAACGATTCTTTTTTCGAGTAGGTAGATTAGTTCTTAAGTACTTGCTCATTCCAAACAAATTTTTCACACTTACACTCCTTTATAAACAAAGTTTTCAAAAACACTTCATTACACTCTTGAAGACAGAAGCAAGAGTTAAATCGAAGTTAAAACAAAAACTTTTCAAAACCCAAAAACACAAAGAAAACAATTTTGAAAATGATGATCAAGTACCTAAGAGCCCGTAGATAACTACAGATAGAAAGGGTGCTAATACCTTCCCTTTCTATAATCTACCCCCCGTACTCAGAAATATCTCGAAAAAGGATTTTTTCTGTGCTTTTTTCCTTTCCTTGTTGGATAAAATAAAATTCGGTGGCGACTCTTGCTTACCGCGACATTTTGCAAGCACAAACGCAAAACGCAAACCAGTAAATTTCCTTAACAAAATAGGGAAAACACGATCCCGGTTCTGGCCATCGTATCACAGAACTGGTGACTCTGCTGGGGAAATTATAAGTGGGGTGTACCTTAGGAATAGTTCATTATATTGTGTTCAATTGTTTGATCTGTTTGCTTTATCTTTGTGGGCTTTGTATCAGAATTACTATAGATCCTAACCTGGATCTGGGGATACCTTTTAGGTAAGTAGCAATAGACTATGAGGGAACTGTACGACGTAGACTGATACGATTGAAGCAATAGCTACGTTGGTGTGACACATTAGTTGGTACCGATATCCCTTGTGGAGGAACAAGGAGAATATGGGGCTGCTAATGGGTCATTAAGAATCAATTGACCTTAGAACCTATAATTGACCAACCTTGCCATAGAAAAGTAGAAGTATGCTACACTCATTGAGACCATACTCTCGCGATGATTTCGGCCGCAAGAAAAGGTTGATAAACTGGAATTATGACCGATCGAGGATGGTCAGTGATATTGAGATCCTCTAGAAACTGGTTACTATTACTAGGACAGGTTGAACCAACTAAAGTGAAAGAGGTTAGTACCTAAACTCCATGCCAGCCTGAAATTTAAGGGCTATTGTGTGACTTGTTTTCCCTTAGCATATTTGCTATCTGTGATACTTGTGGTGTGTCTCTATCATGACATCATGCATCATGACATCACATGCATATTTCATCAGACTAACCATTTCAAAGACCGAGGGGATTCATCTTTGTTCTGTTTTGCAGATCATGGCATCTATGCGCAGAAATACCATTCAGATCAGCTTCGTGCAGATACCTGCTCAGCTTAGAGAGTTGGTTTCAAAGATTCCTGATACTTCTTCCTTTGTTAGAAGACATGTAAATCTCCTCAGCCTGGTCACTTCCATGTTAGATGAGCAAATGATGAGCGTCTTGTTCCAGTTCTTTGACCCGTTGCACCACTGTTTCACCTTCCCGGACTATCAATTGGTCCCTACTTTGGAGGAGTTCTCTGATTTACTTGGCATATCTATTATAGAGCAAAACCCCTTTACAGGTTTGGAGATAAATCCTAGGCCAGAGGATATTGCTTCAGCCCTCCATCTAACAAAGGCTGATGTAGTGTCTAACTGGGACATTCAGAGTGGGGTTAAAGGCTTCTTGGCTAAGTTCTTGATTGATCAAGCTCAACAATTCTGGGATAGTTTGGACTTTCAAGCATTTGAAGACATCCTGGCACTCCTCATCTATGGCTTGGTTCTGTTCCCAAATTCATATTCTTTTATCGACGTGAACACAGTCAAGATTTTCATGACCCGTAATCCAGTGCCCACTCTCTTAGATGAAATCCTACATGCTCTTTATGCCCGTACCGCTCGGAGAAGGGGAACCCTTATGTGTTGTGCACCGCTGCTGGCGAGGTGGTTTATTTCTCACCTCCCCAAATTTGTACTGAAGAATGAGGAAGGTATGGGTTGGGCTTACAAAATCATGTCCCTTGCTCACACGGACATCCTTTGGAGCACTAAGGATATGGAAGAGGTAGCTGTCATTGATCGGTGCGGGGAATACCCCAATGTTCCATTGTTGGGAATTAGAGGAGGAATAACCTATAATCTTTGTTTAGCCTTACGACAGTTTGGACGAGCTCGAAGGGACGGTCCTCATGAGCTACTACTTCCAAACATTGTCTTTAACTTCATGGGGGATGTTTAGGGACATCGCCGCAGGTTCATACGAGCTTGGGATAGGGTGAACAAGTCTGATCCACATGAGCTAGGAATGAAGACTTCTCTCCCAATGCAACCGTATCTTCGGTGGGTTCGAGCCCGTGCTCAAAAGCTGGGGATGACATACGAAGTTGTCTTACCAGTGATTGTAGAGCATGTTGATGAAGAAGAGTTCCCTTGTACGGTCCTCCATCCTTATATGCCTACTGATATTGGGGCATTGAAGAGGTCTTGGATCCAGCTAAGGGAGGAAAGGGATACTTACAGAGAGAAGTATCATGAGCAGGAACAGAAGATCTTAAAGCTTACAAGGAAGCTGGAGACTGAAAGGACAATCAACGATTATGTCAACATGTAAGGAAAACGACCATGGGAGTGCTGATGTCTTTTGCTATTTCTAGTTTAGATTTGTTTTTCGTTATTTCTTTTGTAACGCCTTAAAGGCATTTGTTAAACATTGTTTCAAGTTTTAATCTAATAAAAGTGTGTTTTATTTTGGTTTACAAATTTGAATCTCCCTAAGTCTTTGAAATTATTTCATATGCATTCCATTCCCATGCACCTCATCACAGGTACCCTTACAGGTTTCTCATCTTCTTCGCTGTTTATTTCAGCAATCATGTCTTCTGAAACATCTACTGATCAAGCTATTAAGGCTCTTCAAGCTCATAATGCTCAGTTCCATGAAATGTTCTTGAACCTGGCCAAGGGGAAGAAAGATTTGAAGACTCTTATCTTGAAGGACAAGAAGAAGAAGAAGAAGACGATCCTCCTGAATATGGGTCATAGATTTGGGAACAAATTGCGAGAAGAAGTTGATTTGTGTCACTCATCTAGGGGAGGAGAGAATCAAGAAGAAGAGAAGGGTCCTAGCCCCGTGGTTTCAGACAATGACACTGACTTTGATGAAGACCAGTATCCTCCTGCCGAGGATAGGTATAAACAACTCGAAGACCGGCTGAGTGCAATAGAAATCCAGAAGATACCTGGGTTAGACTTCGAAGATTTGGGTTTGGCATCTGGGGTGGTGATCCCACACAAGTTTAAAGCTCCTGTATTTTCTAAGTACGACGGGGTCTCCTACCCAAAGTTACACCTCCGCTAGTATGTTAGGAAGATTCAACCATATACTGCTGATAGGATCCTCTGGGTTCATTTCTTTCAAGATAGTCTGTCAGGGACTCAACTTGAGTGGTTCTATCAACTGGAATGAGCTAATGTCCGTAACTGGGAGGACCTTGCTGCTGTTTTTTACAAGCAGTACCAGTATAATGCCGACCTTGCTCCCACGCGTACCCAGCTTCAGGGTATGTCTATGGGTGCGAGTGAAGGTTTTAAGGACTACGCTCAGAAGTGGAGAGATCTTGCTGGAAGAGTACAACCCCTATGGCTGATAGGGAGTTGGTGGATATGTTTCTTGGGACTTTATGAATGGGGAGAGCGTTGAAGCCGGTATAAAGAGCGGAAAGATACATAAAGGTGCTTCATCAAGTGTAGAGAAGAAGCCTTTCAAGAAGGAATCTAGTGCAGTTTACAGCTCGAGGAGCCAAAATCGAACCAAATGCAGCCAAGCAGTCAATGCGGTTATAATATCAAAACCTACTGTTGCCCCACAATGCAACACTCAACAAAGAGCAGAGAGGCCTCAAAGACAGTTTACTCGGCTCAGTGTGACTCTATCTCAAATTCTGCCGGAGTTGTTGAAGACGAATTTGGTCACTCTGAGGGAGGCTCCAAAGAATCCCATTACTACATCACCGCTGTATAACCCGAACGCCCACTGTGCTTATCACTCTGATAGCCGGGGGCATGATACGGACAACTGCTGGGCTTTAAAGAATAAAGTGCAGGATCTGATTGATACTAAGGAGATTGAGTTTGAAGCGCCGAAAAAACCTAATGTCATAACGGCTCCTATGCCAAAACATGACGCGAGAGTGAATGCGATTGAAGATGATGATGAAGAGTATGATATTGACAGTTGGATTTACCCCACTACTAACGTTGGCTTGAGCAATTGGACAACAAAGGATTCCATGCCCGTTTCTTTTATTACACAGTAATAAGACTTTTGTTTTGAGATTTGTAACAGACAATTTTAAACTTTACGGCCCGGTGCCTTGCCCGAGACACCGTGGCTTTGTTTGTGAGGGCTTAATATTTGTCATCTCCATATATCATCAGTAAAAGCATTGGACGTCTTTCTTGCATTATGAATTTTACACTCCTTATTTTTTCTTTTCTATCTTATAAAACAACTATTTTACACACACTCACATATACAGGTCTACATCCACTCTGGATCCCACTGATAATGACTCTGCTACTGCCAGTTATGACTTTGAAAGTCCGATCAACCAAGCTAAGGACGAAGGTGTGGATGATTTTGAAGTGCCTGGGGAACTTGCTAGACTGTTACTTCAGGAAGAGAGGGCCATACAGCCGCACGAAGAGCAAGTGGAAACATTAAATATGGGTATAGGAGAAGACAAGAAAGAGGTCAAGATCGGTGCAAATCTGGAGTCTAGCGTCAAGCAACGGTTAATACAGATTCTGCGTGACTATGTTGAGATCTTTGCCTGGTCTTACGAAGATATGCCTGGGTTGGACACCGATATTGTGGTTCATCGCTTGCCAACTAAGGAAGACTATCCTCCAGTAAAACAGAAAGTTCGCCGAATGCACCCAGAGATGTCCGAGAAAATCAAGGCTGAGGTTATGAAACAATTTGACGCCGGTTTTCTAGCAGTTACTTCTTACCCGCAGTGGGTTGCCAACGTGGTTCCAGTGCTGAAGAAAGATGGTAAGGTTCGAATGTGTATGGACTATAGGGATCTGAACAGGGCAAGCCCCAAGGATGATTTCCCTTTGCCTCATATCGACATTCTGGTTGACAACACCGCACAACATAAGGTCTTCTCCTTTATGGATGGTTTCTCCGGTTACAATCAGATTAAGATGGCTCCCGAGGATATGGAGAAGATAACCTTTGTTACTCAATGGGGTACCTTTTGCTACAAAGTCATGCCTTTCAAATTGAAGAATGTTGGGGCAACGTATCAGCGCGCCATGTCGCTTTGTTCCATGACATGATCCATCATGAGATTGAGGTATACATTGACGACATGATTGCAAGGTCCCAGACTGAAGAGGAACATCTTGACCACCTCCAGAAGCTATTTGACAGGTTGAAATTGTACAATCTGAGGTTAAACCCGAACAAGTGCACCTTCGGGGTAAGGTCTGGTAAGCTGCTGGGTTTCGTCGTTAGTGACAAAGGTATTCAAGTGGATCCTGCAAAGGTGAAGGCTATACAGGAAATGCCAGCTCCCCAAATAGAAAAAGAAGTCAGAGTCTTTTTGGGACGTCTGAACTATATTGCCCGATTCATCTCGCATCTGACTGCTACTTGTGAACCGATCTTCAAGTTACTGAAGAAAGATCAAGTGGTAAGATGGAACGATGAATGTCAGGCTGCTTTCAAAAGGATCAAAGAATATCTCCAAGAGCCTTCTATATTGATGCCTCCAGGTGAAGGGAGACCTTTAATCTTATACTTGACATTACTCGATAATTCAATGGGGTGCGTGCTGGGGCAACATGACGAGTCTGGCCGAAAAGAGCATGCTATTTATTACCTTAGCAAAAAGTTTACCGACTGTGAGACCCGATACTCACTGCTTGAGAAAACTTTCTGCGTTTTGGCATGGGCTGCTCGCCGGCTGAGACAATATATGCTGACTCACACTACTCTATTGATATCAAAGATGGATCCAATCAAGTATATCTTTGAGAAGCCTGCCTTGTCCGGAAAAATAGCAAGATGGCAGATGATCTTGACTGAGTATGACATCCAATACACGACCCAAAAAGCAATCAAGGGAAGTGTGTTGGTAGATCATTCGGCACATCAGGCAGTAGATGATTATCAGTCTATGAACTTTGAATTCCCAGATGAGAACATCATGTTGGTGACTGACTGTGAAACTCCTGGACCATTTGAAGGACCTGAGGAAGGATCCCGATGGTCTATGTACATTGATGGAGCTTCAAATGCTTTGGGTAATGGCATTGGCGCCGTGATCATATCTCCTGAAGGCTGTCATACTCCGTTCACCGCCCGCTTATGTTTTAACTGCACCAACAACATGGCGGAGTATGAAGCGTGTGTTGTACCCCAAAATTTGCCCTCCCATATTCTTTAAGATTTGCTAAGATCATGCTTCAAAATCTCCCAAGGGTTACACAGTCCAATGGTCTCCTAACAGTCAAAAATTAGGGTTTTGGTTCTCGCAAAGAAATTGAAGTTTCCAAGGGTCCAAACAAGTCCCACATGCCTACATACATTGTCAAGCATCCATATGCCAAGTTTCAAGACTCACAGCACCAGATTGCGCAGTCAAAAACCCTAATTGCTTCACAGTCAACTGCAGGGGCAAAATGGTCATTTGATAGTCAAAAGTCAAAATTTTTGGTCAACATCTTATTTTGAAGCCACAAACATCATTTGATCAATTCTTGATCATGATTCTCAAGGCATGGCTCAAAAAGTCTCAAGATGCAAAAGTTTCTATTTTTGGATAGTTGGAAAAGTCAACTGCAAATTGACCAGGGCATAACTTCCACATGGTTTATCAGAAAAATTCACTTCAAAGCTCATTTTGAAGAGAATGACATTTCCTACAACTCATCTTCACACTTCAAGTCCAAGAAATGCTCTCACAAAAAGTTATCAATTTCAACATTATAGGTCATTTTCAAAAGTCAACAAAAAGGCACTTTAAGTCAAAGACCATAACTTGAGATCAGTAAATCAAAATGACATGGGACCAAAGGAATTGGTTAGAGGACTTCAAGACCTTTCCAAAATGTCCAAGAACATGATCAAAGCTTAAAAATTGAGCAAGATATGCCTTGTGGAAGTTGGGAAATGTTTGGGAATTTTGAAAAGTCAACTTTGCTTCAAATGCCTCAAAAATGCTAATGGGCCTCAATTTCTTCCATGAATCATCACCCAAAAGCTATGCACGACCCATTGACATCCAAGGGATTTATTTTCTCATTTTTGATTAATTATTTGGATTTTTATTATTATTAATTCACTTAATTAAAATTAAATATGAAAAAATATCAAATGACACCTTTCAAATCTTTTTATGCAGCATATTCACTCTTTATGTACTCAAGATTCGTGTATCATCCAAAAGGGAAAGAATCTCCCATGATTGGCAATGATTGGTATGGAAAAGTTTGAGAAAAGATATGCAAAATCAAAAATTCAAAAGCATTGAAACAATGGATTATGGGCTTATTTTTCTAACCTAATTCATTCACACATATATGCACAATTGAACCCTAATGAAAAGGACAAGCAAGCTGCGCCCAAACACAAGGACAACATTGCATTTTTTCACAAAAAATCTCAAAACTGTTTTCATAGCTAGAGCTTGTTTCAAAGATCAAAAACCATTCCAATACACTCCTGACACATCCAGGAAGCTTTTTCAATCAAAACCACGCCTCCATACTCAAGGAATTGGTAGATTGAAGTCTCACTTTTCATAAAATTATTCTTAATCGTGTTTTGATTTCTAGACATTTTCCATGCATTTTAATGATTGATTTATACTAACATGATCTCTCTGAAGCTATTGGTACCATCCAATTGAATTATTAAGCTCTGTACACGAATCCACCATGAAAGCTGCTTAGGGTTTCAGAGCTCCAATTTTGGGGTTTCATTCGTCTGGAAAAATTGGGCAACAAGACTAGCACCATTGGAATCGTGACATCTAAACGATTTGAAATCACATATCGCGCCCAATTTCTATTGCTCTATGTGCTAATCGCTATTATTTGGCATTTGTTTTTGTGGGGGTTTAAAACCCCCGCTAACTGATTATGTTACAGGTAAAACGATGAAGATGATGCTTGCGTGTCTGGACAGGACTGGGCAATTCAAACATTCGCGCGTGTTTTTTTGTGTTTTACCAATAGCTTTTATTCTCTTTCATAATAATCACGTTCCATATTAACATCAGATAAACGCGTTTGGCTTGGTGGAAGGTGCGTTGTCCTACAGGTATTGGGACCTGGGTTCGATTCCCAGGTCCCCCACTATTTCCATAATTTTTTCATTAACGTGCTTCTATGCAGCGCCCATCATTCAGCCCACCATATGTCCTAGTGCTGAGGCTTGCCAAGTGTCTCTGAGGCTCCATCCAATGGCCAGGACATGCAGCCTACCATACACGTTCAGTCAACCACAAGCATAGAAACATGGAAAGTCAAAAAAGGCCTCATTCTGTTGGGCCAAATTGCTCTTGCATGTACCTCCTAAAAGGGCCAACACCCCCATGGTTTGCATCGCATTTTCTTTTTTCATTTTCTTTTCTTCTTTTTATTTTAATTGTTTTTCTTTTGTTTTATTTAATTCACCAAATTTAATTTTCATAACATAAAAATCAGAAATCATAAAAATAAAAAATATGTTTATTTAATTTTTAATTCCTTAATAGTTTTTTTTTTGTAAATAAATTTCAATAATCAAATTAGTTTAATTTTAGGTTTTCAACTTTAATGTTTTTCTTAAATAAACTAAAAAATGTAGAAATTAGGGTTTTAGTATTTTTATTCTTTTTCTTAATAAATAACCCTTTTTTTTATTCTTATCATTATTAATTATTAATTATTTTTGTAAATACTTATGTAATTAAATAATTAGTGTAAATTAGGTCAAAACTTAAATATTTTTCTTTAACCATTAAAAATAATTTAGAACTAGGTTTTAATTTAACTTTTAATTTTAATTAATTTTCTTTATTTTCATTAAATACCAAAAAAACATAAAAAATAATTTCCTTTCTTCGTTAAATAATTAATTCACTTCAAATTTCAATTTAATTTCTTTAAAGGGCCCAACGCCCTCGCACTCGATTCTAATTTCTTTTCGCATGTTTATTTTTATTTCCTTTTTAAATATAATGTATTTTCCCCAAAGCTTTGTAATAGTAATTAGGACATTTACTTTCCGCACTTTTATTAAAAAAACGGATCTTTGTTAATTTGGCGATGTATAGACCCGCGCCTTGTAATAGCATAGGACCTTTATTTTCCGCATTTTAATTTCCGCACCTTTAAACTGCTAATACATGAAAGAATGAATGGCCCAAATAAAATCAAAGTGTAGCTCACCCAATGCATGATCAAGATAAAACATAATTGAAAATGACACACAATTCACACACCACTCTTAGGGTACGCCACACTGTTGCCTTTCCCCTCGAAACGTGGTCGTCGAGTATAGGACGTCTTAGTGAGTCCTTATGTCCATTGATCTAGTTGCCTCGAAACAAGTTGCCTCGAAACGGTTGCCTCGGAATAGTTGCCTCGGAATAAAAAGATCAATGGCATAAGGGTAGCTTCTAAGGTGTCTTACTGTTGCTCGGTGACCACACTGTCCCTATAAACGAATTGACCCGAACACCTCCAACGGTGGTGCTACCTACCTCTCAATGGTGGGATGGCACTACCTTGAGGACATTTACACAGCCTAAATCCTTAGGGTAGGTAGATGACTCGTAGATACTTGCTCTAATTCAAAACAAATCAATCAAAAACTCTTTTTCACACTGACACTTTCTAAAAGATTTCAAAACAAACGCTTCACAACACTCTTGAGGACTGATACAAGAGTCGAATTGAAGTTTTCAATGAAACTTTTTCAAACCCACACACTTTTGAAAAGCAAACAAACATTTTGAAAACACAAATGAGCAAGTATCTAAGAGCCCATGGATAACCATGGATAGAAAGGGTGCTAACACCTTCCCTTTCTATAAATCTACCTCCCGAACCGAGAGATAATCTCAATAGGAATTTTGCTGTGCTTTTGTCCTTTCCTTGTTGGAGAAAATAAAAGACGGTGGCGACTCTTGCTTCCGCGACATTTCGCGAACCAACATTAAACAGTCAGTTCCAGATCCACCAATCACAGAACTGGCGACTCTGCTGGGGATTCCATCTTATAAAGTGAGGTGTACCTTAGGATAGTTCATAACTGTGTTTTCAATTGCTTTGACTTGTTTGCTTTATTATTGTGGGACTGTCTTGGGAGTTCTATAGATCCTAACCCGGATCTGGGGATACCTTCTTAGAAAGTAGCAACAAGGCTATGAGGGAACTGTGCGGGGTATACCGAGATGGTTGAAACAGTCTGCTACGTTGATGTGGCACTTTGGTGTGTACCGGTAACCCTTGAGTTCAGTCAAGGAGAGTACGGGGCCTCCGCATGGTGTCGTGAAGCATCAACTGACCTTAGGAACCTTAATTGAACTATATTGGCCTCTTTAGGGTAGTGAGATAACTGACTTTGGTGCAGTCCGAGGTTGGTTGATACTCGATACTACACTCAATTGAGGGTTGCTTTCCTGGAATATTTCGGTCGCCAGTTCAGTGGCTAAATCGAAACGATGAACAATGAAAGCAATCCAGTGATATTGGGACCCTTAGAACCCGGTTACTTCTGATAGGACAGGTTGATCCCACCAACTTCAAGAGGGCAGTACCCCAAACTCCATGCTGGCCTAAACCCTAAGGGCTTGTCTTGTGTGACTTGTATGCCTTATCATGTTTGCCTTTGTAAATATTTGTGGTGTGTTTAATCATAGCATCATGACATCATACAACATCATATGCATTGGCTAACCATTTCAGGGGTTCGAATCTTCATCTTTGTTCTTATTTTGTAGGACATGGAAACTGTTCGTAGAAAGACAATTCAAATCAGCCTTGTAAGGATCCCTCCTCAGCTTAAGGAGCTTATATCCAGGATTCCCGAGAACTCTTCATTCAGTGAGAGACATGGAAGACTCATCAGCTTGGTCAACACCAACATTGAGGAAGATATGATAAAGGTCTTGTTCCAGTTCTTTGACCCTCTGCATCACTGTTTCACTTTCCTGGATTATCAACTGGTACCTATATTGGAAGAGTTCTCCCGGCTCTTGAAGATCCCTATCCTTGATCAACTACCCTACAACGGTACGGAAAATGAACCCAAGCTTGAAGAGATTGCTAAAGCCTTACACCTAGAACCATCTGACCTCAAGGGACATTGGGAAGTTAGAAGTGGTATCAAAGGGTTCTTAGCCAGGTTTCTGTTTGAGAAGGCCCAAGAATGTTGGAACTCCCTTGACCTACAAGCTTTTGAAGAAGTGGTGGCCCTCCTTGTCTATGGTTTGGTGTTGTTCCCTAATCTAGATCAGCTTATAGATATCAGTGCTGTCCAGATCTTCATGTCCCGAAATCCTATACCTACGTTGCTTGGGGACATCCTTCACTCATGTTACACTCGAACCATGAGAAAAAGAGGTGTTCTTATGTGCTGCACTCCTCTCCTGGGAAGGTGGTTTATTTCGCACCTTCCACAATTAGTCTTGAAGAATGAGCGGGGTTTGAGATGGTCACAGCGATTGATGACTCTTACACATGCTGATATACATTGGTGCTCTCGGTCCAGAGAGGATGTCACTATCATTGATCATTGCGGGGAATACCCTAATGTTCCTTTACTTGGAATCAGAGGAGGTATTACTTACAACTCGTGCCTGGCTTGGAGACAGTTTGGTTATGCTCAGAGGGACGGCCCTCATGACATGTTAATTCCTGACATAGTTTTTGACTTCGACAACGATGCACAAGAACTTCGCCAGGGATTTATCAGAGCTTGGAGGATGCCAAGTAGGATAGACAGCAAAACACTGGGGCATAGGAATTCCATCCCGTTGGAGCCTTATCTCAAGTGGGTACGAGCCCGCTCTCAGAAGTTAGTGATGCCTTATCCTCATGTTCTCCCTGTGATCAAAGAGCCAGTCTTGGAAGGAGAGGTGTCCTACACCATTCAACATCCTGACATGCCCACATCCTGGGAAGAGATGCAGAAGAGCTGGATCCAGCTTAAGGAAGAACGGAATTCTCTTGAGACCAGTCTAAATGCTAGTGAAAAGAAGGTCTTGGAGCTCACCCGCCTTCTGCACGAGGAGAGGAATCTCAACACCTACATAGCTCCAAAGAGGATGCGTAGTGTCTTTTGGGATTAATTTGCTTTGTAATGTTTGCCCATGAGGCTTTGATGTATCAAACAATTATTTCCTTAATGATAATGTGTGTTCCTTTTTGTCTACAACAAATTTGAACTTTCGAACCCTTGAATGCATTGCATAAACACATATCATTCATCATGTGCATAGCAGGTACTCTTCTTTTCAGGTTGCTTACTGTTCTTCGCTGTTTATTTCAGCATCATGAACCCTGAATCATCTACCGAGCTGTCTATCAAGGCCCTTCAGGCGCAGAACGCACAATTTCAGGAGCTGATCATGGGTTTGGCTCAAGGTCAAGAGGAGCTGAAGGCTCTGCTGGTTAAGAAGAAGAAGAAGAAGAGAACTGTTCTATTCAACTCGGGCCGGAGGTTTGGTAACACTCTACAGAATGAGGAAGCTGGTTCTTCTGTAGGCAAAGACAGTCCCCAGGGGGGAAGGGCTCCAAGTCCGGTGGTCTCTGACAACGAGACTGATTTTAATGAGGAACAGTATCCTCCCGCTGAAGACCGGTACAAGCAGTTGGAAGACCGGCTGAATGCCATGGAAATTCAACAAGTGCCTGGTTTGGATTTCGGAGACTTGGGTTTATCTTCTGGTGTGATCATCCCTCACAAGTTCAAGGCACCATCTTTCACCAAGTATGATGGGGCATCCTGCTCTAAGCTACACCTCAGATCTTATGTGCGGAAGATTCAGCCGTATACAGTGGATAAGAACTTGTGGATCCACTTCTTCCAGGAGAGTCTTTCAGGGACTCATCTCGAATGGTTCTATCAGCTGGATGGAACCAAGGTTCGTAACTGGGAGGAGTTGGCTACTGCTTTTTACTAGCAGTATCAATATAATGCCGACCTTGCTCCTACACGTACCCAACTCCAGGGTATGTCGCTAGGATCAGGCGAAGGTTTTAAAGAGTATGCGCAGAAATGGAGGGACTTGGCTGGCAGGGTGCAGCCACCATTAACTGACCGTGAGCTAGTGGATATGTTCTTGGGGACCCTCTCCGGGCCATTCTTCTATCATCTTATCGGTAATTCGTCTGCAGGGTTTACTGACCTCATTCTGACTGGGGAAAGGATAAAGGCTGGTATGAAGTCAGGAAAGATTCAGAAAGGTGCGTCTTCAAGTGCTGAGAAGAAACCTTTTAAAAAGGAGGCTAGTGCTATGTATGGGCCTAGAAGGCAAGATAAACCGGAGCGCTGCCAATCTGTCAACGCGGTGATGATTGCTAAACCTGCTGCCGCTCCTCGGTAAACCAATCAACCAAGGGCTGAATGACCCAGAAGAGAATTTACCCGACTAAGTATGACCTTGTCACAAATCTTGCCGCAGCTGCTATCAACCAACTTGGTGACCGTCAGAGAGGCTCCAAAGGTTGTGAATACTGCATCTCCTAAGTATAATCCAAATGCCCACTGTGCTTATCACTCTGATAGCCCGGGGCATTCTACTGATGATTGCTGGGCCTTGAGGAACAAGGTTTAGGACCTTATTGATGCCAAGGAGGTACAGTTTGAGGCACCTGAGAAACCCAATGTGGTGACTGCTCCCATGCCTAACCATGGAGTGAATGCTATCAGGGAGGATGATGAAGTGGAAGAATCTGAGTTCAACAGCTGGATTTATCCGACGACCGACAGTGGACCTAGCATTTGGACTGCAAAAGACAACCTACCTGTTACTTTTGTTACGCAGTAATGAATTCCTTTGTTTTTGTTATTTGTAATAAACAATGAATTGAAACTTTATGGCCCGGTGTCTTACCCGGGGCACCATTGGCTTCATTTGTGAGGGCTTATAACTGTCATTTCCATATATCATGAATAAAGATCTTGGACGTTTTTCACATTTCAAATCTTGTGCTCCCTTTCTTTCTTTCTTTCTTTATATATTTCAAAACAGCTGTATTTACACACACTCACTTATACAGGTTTCAATCCACTCTGGATCTCACTGGTAACGACTCTGCTACTGCCGGTTATGACTTCGAAAATCCGATCAACTTAGCCGAAGACGAAGGTGAAGATGATTGCGAAGTGCCTGGCGAACTTGCAAGACTGTTACTCCAGGAAGAGAGGGCAATTCAACCACATGAAGAGCCAGTGGAAACGATAAATCTGGGTACTGAGGCAGACAGAAAGGAGGTTAAGATTGGTGCCAATCTGGAGCTCAGCGTGAAGCAACGGTTGACTCAGATGCTACAGGATTATGTGGAGATCTTTGCCTGGTCCTACGAAGACATGCCCGGGTTGGATACCGACATTATGGTCCATCATTTGCCTACCAAGGAAGACTTCCCTCCGGTTAAGCAAAGGGTCCGCCGTATGCGTCCAGAGATGTCTGAGAAGATCAAAGCTGAGGTTATGAAATAATTTGATGCCGGCTTTCTTGCAGTGACTTCTTACCCTCAGTGGGTTGCTAATGTGGTGCCGGTACCAAAGAAGGATGGTAAGGTCAGGATGTGTGTCGATTATAGGGATCTGAACAGGGCAAGCCCCAAGGATGACTTCCCCTACCTCACATTGATGTTCTGGTTGACAATACTGCTCATCACAAGGTTTTCTCCTTCATGGATGGTTTTTCAGGTTATAATCAGATCAAGATGGCTCCTGAAGACATGGAAAAGACTACCTTTGTTACTCAGTGGGGCACCTTCTGCTACAAGGTCATGCCATTCGGGTTGAAAAATGCTGGGGCAACTTACCAACGTGCCATGGTTGCTTTATTTCATGACATGATCCATCATGAGATAAAAGTGTATGTCGACGACATGATTGCAAGGTCCCAAACTGAGGAGGAACACCTTGATCATCTGCAGAAGTTGTTTGACCGTCTGAAACTGTACAAGCTGAGATTGAACCCGAACAAGTGCACCTTCGGGGTAAGATCTAGAAAGTTACTGGGCTTCGTCGTGAGCGATAAGGGTATTCAAGTGGACCCTGCCAAGGTTAAAGCCATTCAAGAGATGCCAGTTGCTAAGACAGAGAAAGAGGTCAGAGGCTTTTTAGGACGCCTGAATTACATTGCCCGGTTCATCTCACACCTAACTGCTACGTGTGAACCAATCTTCAAGCTGCTGAAGAAAGATCAGGTAGTACGTTGGAATGATGAATGTCAGGCCGCTTTTGACAGAATCAAAGAGTATCTCCAAGAACCACCCATCCTTATGCCACCGGTTGAAGGGAGACCTCTGATATTATACCTGACAGTGCTTGACAACTCAATGGGGTGTGTGCTGGGGCAGCATGACGAGTCTGGCCGAAAAGAGCATGCCATTTATTACCTTAGCAAAAAGTTTACCGACTGTGAGACTCGATACTCACTGCTCGAGAAAACTTGCTGCGCTTTGGTATGGGCTGCTCGCCGGCTGAGACAGTATATGCTGACTCACACTACTTTGTTGATCTCAAAGATGGATCCAATAAAGTACATATTTGAAAAGCCTGCTCTGTCTGGGAGAATAGCAAGATGGAAAATGATCTTGACGGAATACGATATCCAATACACGACCCAGAAAGCCATCAAAGGAAGTGTATTGGCAGACCACTTGGCACATCAAGCAGTAGATGACTATCAGTCAATGAACTTCGAGTTTCCAGACTAGAGCATCATGATTGTGACTGATTGTGAAGTACCTGGACCGGATGAAGGACCTGAGGAAGGATCCCGATGGTCTATGCACTTTGACGGAGCCTCCAACGCCTTGGGTAATGGTATCGGCGCTGTGATCATATCCCCTCAAGGCACTCATACTCCACTCACTGCCCGGCTATGTTTCAACTGCACCAACAACATGGCGGAGTATGAGGCATGCATCATGGGTCTTCAAGCTGTGATCGACTTAAGGATCAAGTTTCTGAGTGTCTTCGGAGATTCCTCTCTCGTGATCAATCAGATCAAAGGCGAGTGGGATACGAAACATCTGAACCTTATTCCTTACAGAGAATGTGTGTTGACATTGATCCCCCATTTCACAGAGATAACTTTTGAGCATTTCCCAAGAGAGGAGAATCAGTTGGAGGACGCGTTAGCTATGATGTCTTCTATGTTCAAGGTCAAATGGGACAATGAGGCTCCCCGGGTCATTATTTGGAAACTGGACGAACCGGCATACTGTTGTGATCTTGAAGCTGAGGTAGTGACTGAAAAACCCTGGTACCATGAGGTAAAGAGGTACTTGGAAGCTCAGGAATACCCTGAAGGTGCATCTGTCAATGACAAGAAGTTTCTGAGAAGGTTCGCAGCGAAGTTCTTCCTCAGCAATGGCATTCTGTACAAGCGAAACCATGATTCGACCCTACTGCGTTGTGTGGATAAGACTGAAGCAGAAAGGATCATGGCAGAGCTACATGAAGGTACCTTCGGAACGCATTCCAGTGGACATACCATGGCAAAGAAAATCCTTCGGGCAGGGTATTTCTGGTCCACAATGGAAGCCGACTGTTACCAACATTCTCGTACATGCCATAAATGCCAGATATATGCAGATAAGGTGCATGTTCCTCCAGTCCCTCTGAATGTCCTGACTGCACCTTGGCCTTTTGCAATGTGGGGCATAGATATGATCGACGAGATTAAACCTACGGCATCCAATGGGCATCGCTTCATCCTGGTAGCGATTGATTACTTTACAAAGTGGGTTGAAGCAGCTTCTTACGCCACTGTAACCAAGAACGTCGTGGCACGGTTCATTCGGCATAACTTGATCTGTCGATACGGAGTCCCTGAAAGGATCATTACAGACAATGGTACCAATCTCAATAACAAGATGATCACTGAGCTCTGCGAGCAATTCAAGATACAGCACCACAACTCTTCTCCTTACTGGCCGAAGATGAATGGGGCTGTAGAAGCAGCGAATAAGAATATCAAAAAGATTGTGCAGAAGATGACAGTGACCTATAAAGATTGGCACGAGATGTTACCGTTTGCTCTCCACGGGTACCGAACCTCAGCAAGGACGTCAACCGGGGAAACTCCCTTTTCCTTGGTCTACGGCATGGAGGCAGTCTTACCGATCGAAGTTCAAATACCCTCTCTCCGGATAATGAAGGATGCAGATCTGAGCGAAGACGACTGGATCCAGACACGACTTGATCAGCTAAATCGAATTGACAAAAAGAGACTTGCTGCTATTTGTCATGGTCAAACGTATCAGAAACGAATGATCAGGGCATTTAACAAAAAGGTCAGACCACAAGAATATCAAGTTGGGGATCTGGTAATCAAACATATCATCCTTCCTCAGAGTGATCCCAGGGGCAAATGGACCCCTACGTACGAAGGGCCATTTGTGGTTAAACATGTGTTCTCAGGAGGAGCCATGATTCTAACCACCATGGATGGTGACGACCTTCCTCACCCCGCCAATGCAGACATAGTAAAAAGATACTACGCATGATAAAAGACCCGCTAGGTTGACATACCTAGGCAAAAATTAGGGCTTCCCGGCGAACCAAAAGGGTTCGGGAAAAATGAGGGATGAAATGAAAAAAATCTGTACACCCGGCAAGTCAAAAACCTGAAAAGGCGGCTTGGGCAAAAATGGGTATCCCGGTGGACTGAAAACCCGAAAGGGCGGTCCAGGCAAAAGTTAGGGATAAAGCGTAATACTATGTCTCATTGGATCACATTGCATCCAGAATCCGGTATCAACATCAAGTTCAAAAGACATCGATCAATCAACTTCATCTTCAGCTAGGTCATTAAGTGATGAGACGCTCGAAAATATAAAGGCGATAGCAGAGTTGGAACCCAGTGGGATTATTCTTTTCACATAGCTGTTTTGCTTTCCCTTTGTACAAAAATTGTATAAACTCTGTTGTTCGGCGGCGTTCTCTTACTAGGACGTCAGCCTCTTCTACATAAACGCCTATTTACAGGCAAATTCAAAAATCAATATAAATTCACTTTTCAGATCAATTGCCAATTGTTTTTCTTCTTTCTGTTTTGTTTTGCGAAGAACGTCCAAGGTTCAATTTGTGATATATGCATTTGACACTAATTGCTAACTCATAAATGTTTGCATACGAAACGAAGGATTAATTACAGGTAACATTAGAAACAGGGGCAATAATGAGTTGTCTAAGCGACTTAATTGCTCTATCCACCAAGGTACCAAGGTAAGTTCAGCTGAAGAACGTAACCAAGATATCTTAACTCCCCAGAGAGTGAGCCAGCAAGTCAATACACTCTCCCCAAGTAGAGTTAGTCTACTCCGTCAGCCTTAAGGAAGTTGGGTATCCTCCAGTAGATCTCAACATTCCTCAGCACAATATACGGATATTCTTAACAAGCATCCCCGGCAGTCTTGATCTAAGATTGTTCCCCGGCGGTATACCGAACATTCAGCGGAGCCACTTCCCCAATATATCTCAAGGAAATCCCCAGGAGAGTCCAGTCTGAAGATTTCCCCAGGAAAGCTGAATCATCTCCCCAGCAGGAAGCTCATCCCTAGTAGATTCTGGAAGCTTCCCCCCTGCAGAGCACGAACGCGTCCCCCAGCTTTATTCAAAGGTTATTTCCCTACCAGGATATAACTGGGTTATCCTCAGCCAATAACCAGGGAAAGATCGTCCCTGACAAAGTCTTCCTATCCCCCAGCGGAGTTCATCATATCTTCCAACAAAACTCAACAATGGTATCCCCAATGGAGTTCTCATTCATCTCAGTGAAGCACCTCTCCTCCCACAGAGTATTGTTCCCCAACAAGATTGCTAGAGTAGTTATTCCCTGCAGAGTAATCTCTTCATCAAGTTTATTCCCCAACGGAGTCATCTTCTCCTACCGGTTCATTCTTGCAATCTTCATCCCCAGCAGAAACGAAGAACTCTCTTCAACCATCAGCCCAGGATTTTAACTCCCGGCATTCGTCAAGGATATATTTTCCTAGACGAAAATACATTCAAAAACATCACATACATGCATATACGGATCAGACCATACAATCTCATTTATGTTGAGAGCATCATTGCTTGATATATATCATGCATTTCATACATCATGACATTGCATATGACTGACCCTTTACCGTTTCAGGGAAAGATGAATCAGTAAACACCGCTGACCGCTCATATGACCTAGTAGTCCCCTCAAAAGAGAAAAAAACTACATCTATGGAAGACTTTCGTCTGGTTCAGTTAAATCGACCCTAAGATTTTTCTGATTCTTATCCAGTCAAAGATATTCCAAGACTTTAGTCTGGTTCAGTTAAATCGACCCTAAGATTTTTCTGATTCTTATCCAGTCAAAGATATTCCAAGACTTTCGTCTGGTTCAGTTAAATCGACCCTAAGATTTTTCTGATTCTTATCCAGTCAAAGATATTCCAAGACTTTCGTCTGGTTCAGTTAAATCGACCCTAAGATTTTTATGATTCTTATCCAGTCAAAGATATTCCAAGACTTTCGTCTGGTTCAGTTAAATCGACCCTAAGATTTTTCTGATTCTTATCCAGTCAAAGATATTCCAAGACTTTCGTCTGGTTCAGTTAAATCGACCCTAAGATTTTTCTGATTCTTATCCAGTCAAAGTTAATCCAAGACCTTCTCTGGTTCAGTCAGATCGACCCTAAGATCTCCCTGATTCGTATTCCAGTTAAAGATATTCCAAGATTTCCGTCTGGTTCAGTTAAATCGACCCTAAGATTTTTCTGATTCTTATCCAGTCAAAGTTAATCCAAGACCTTGCCAGGTTCATTTAAATCGATTCCTAAATATTTTTCTGATGCCGATCCAGTCAAAGGCCTTCTCTGGTCTAGTTAAATCGATTCCTAAAGATTTTCCTGATGAAGACCCAGTTGAAGATTCCAAGACCTTGCCTGGTTCATTTAAATCGATTCCTAAAGATTTTTCTGATGCCGATCCAGTCAAAGGCCTTCTCTGGTCCAGTTAAATCAATTCCTAAAGATTTTCCTGATGAAGACCCAGTTGAAGATTCCAAGACCTTGCCTGGTTCAGTTAAATCGACTCCTAAAGATTTTTCTGATGCCGATACAGTCAAAGGCCTTCTCTGGTCCAGTTAAATCGATTCCTAAAGATTTTCCTGATAAAGACTCAGTAGAAGACATCTAAGATTCCTTCATCGTTACTGTTGAGGTAGTAATCGCCCAAGGTTCTCTCATCGTTACTGTTGAGGTAGTAATCGTCCAAGGTTCTCTCATCGTTACTGTTGAGGTAGTAATCTCCCAAGGTTCTCTCATCGTTACTGTTGAGGTAGTAATCGTCCAAGGTTCTCTCATCGTTACTGTTGAGGTAGTAATCGCCCAAGGTTCTCTCATCGTTACTGTTGAGGTAGTAATCGCCCAAGGTTCTCTCATCGTTACGGTTGAGGTAGTAATCGTCCAAGGTTCTCTCATCGTTACTGTTGAGGAAGTAATCGCCCAAGGTTCTCTCATCGTTACTGTTGAGGTACGCAGGTTCTCGCTAAGGAATCTCTTACGTGATCAACACCTAGATGGCATCTATAAGCCCATCCACATACTGACATTCTCCAAATGGCATCTATAAGCCCATTCCCGACAAGACCCCGTCACCACACCAAATGGCATCTATAAGCCCATCCCCCTATCCAGCATCTCTCCAAATGGAATCTGTAAGCCCATTCCCTGCATCATATTGCTGATACTCTACTATGTGAGTGCAAATTTCTGGGCACTCTAGTGTTCAATCATCTTCCACCTTCGGATTACGAAAGGCACGCTAGCCAATCTACACCCTCAGGTTTAAGAAGATTGAACAGGGGCAACTATTGTACCCCAAAATTTGCCCTCCCATATTCTTCAAGATTTGCTAAGATCATGCTTCAAAATCTCCCAAGGGTTACACAGTCCAATGGTCTCCTAACAGTCAAAAATTAGGGTTTTGGTTCTGGCAAAGAAATTGAAGTTTCCAAGGGTCCAAACAAGTCCCACATGCCTACATACATTGTCAAGCATCCATATGCCAAGTTTCAAGACTCACAGTACCAGATTGCGCAGTCAAAAACCCTAATTGCTTCACAGTCAACGGGGCAAAATGGTCATTTGACAGTCAAAAGTCAAAATTTTTGGTCAACATCTTATTTTGAAGCCACAAACATCATTTGATCAATTCTTGATCATGATTCTCAAGGCATGGCTCAAAAAGTCTCAAGATGCAAAAGTTTCTATTTTTGGATAGTTGGAAAAGTCAACTGCAAATTGACCAGGGCATAACTTCCACATGGTTTATCAGAAAAATTCCATTCAAAGCTCATTTTGAAGATAATGACATTTCCTACAACTCATATTCACACTTCAAGTCCAAGAAATGCTCTCACAAAAAGTTATCAATTTCAACATTATAGGTCATTTTCAAAAGTCAACAAAAAGGCACTTTAAGTCAAAGACCATAACTTGAGATCGGTAAATCAAAATGACATGGGACTAAAGGAATTGGTTAGAGGACTTCAAGACCTTTCCAAAATGTCCAAGAACATGATCAAAGCTTAATAATTGAGCAAGATATGCCTTGTGGAAGTTGGGAAATGTTTGGGAATTTTGAAAAGTCAACTTTGCTTCAAATGCCTCAAAAATGCTAATGGGCCTCAATTTCTTCCATGAATCATCACCCAAAAGCTATGCACGACCCATTGACATCCAAGGGAGTTATTTTCTCATTTTTGATTAATTATTTGGATTTTTATTATTATTAATTCACTTAATTAAAATTAAATATGAAAAAATATCAAATGACACCTTTCAAATCTTTTTATGCAGCATATTCACTCTTTATGTACTCAAGATTCGTGTATCATCCAAAAGGGAAAGAATCTCCCATGATTGGCAATGATTGGTATGGAAAAGTTTGAGAAAAGATATGCAAAATCAAAAATTCAAAAGCATTGAAACAATGGATCATGGGCTTATTTTTCTAACCTAATTCATTCACACATATATGCACAATTGAACCCTAATGAAAAGGACAAGCAAGCTGCGCCCAAACACAAGGACAACATTGCATTTTTTCACAAAAAATCTCAAAACTGTTTTCATAGCTAGAGCTTGTTTCAAAGATCAAAAACCATTCCAATACACTCCTGACACATCCAAGAAGCTTTTTCAGTCAAAACCACGCCTCCATACTCAAGGAATTGGTAGATTGAAGTCTCACTTTTCATAAAATTATTCTTAATCGTGTTTTGATTTCTAGACATTTTCCATGCATTTTAATGATTGATTTATACTAACATGATCTCTCTGAAGCTATTGGTACCATCCAATTGAATTATTAAGCTCTGTACACGAATCCACCATGAAAGCTGCTTAGGGTTTCAGAGCTCCAATTTTGGGGTTTCATTCGTCTGGAAAAATTGGGCAACAAGACTAGCACCATTGGAATCGTGACATCCAAACGATTTGAAATCACATATCGCGCCCAATTTCTATTGCTCTATGTGCTAATCGCTATTATTTGGCATTTGTTTTTGTGGGGGTTTAAAACCCCCGCTAACTGATTATGTTACAGGTAAAACGATGAAGATGATGCTTGCGTGTCTGGACAGGACTGGGCAATTCAAACATTCGCGCGTGTTTTTTTGTGTTTTACCAATAGCTTTTATTCTCTTTCATAATAATCACGTTCCATATTAACATCAGATAAACGCGTTTGGCTTGGTGGAAGGTGCGTTGTCCTACAGGTATTGGGACCTGGGTTCGATTCCCAGGTCCCCAACTATTTCCATAATTTTTTCATTAACGTGCTTCTATGCAGCGCCCATCATTCAGCCCACCATATGTCCTAGTGCTGAGGCTTGCCAAGTGTCTCTGAGG
Source organism: Vicia faba (assembly GCA_948472305.1). Taxonomy (NCBI): domain Eukaryota; kingdom Viridiplantae; phylum Streptophyta; class Magnoliopsida; order Fabales; family Fabaceae; genus Vicia; species Vicia faba. Next base: position 893,673,363 of record OX451740.1, read on the forward strand.
CTCCATCCAATGGCCAGGACATGCAGCCTACCATACACGTTCAGTCAACCACAAGCATAGGAACATGGAAAGTCAAAAAAGGCCTCATTCTGTTGGGCCAAATTGCTCTTGCATGTACCTCTTAAAAGGGCCAACACCCCCATGGTTTGCATCGCATTTTCTTTTTTCATTTTCTTTTCTTCTTTTTATTTTAATTGTTTTTCTTTTGTTTTATTTAATTCACCAAATTTAATTTTCATAACATAAAAATCAGAAATCATAAAAATAAAAAATATGTTTATTTAATTTTTAATTCCTTAATAGTTTTTTTTTTGTAAATAAATTTCAATAATCAAATTAGTTTAATTTTAGGTTTTCAACTTTAATGTTTTTCTTAAATAAACTAAAAAATGTAGAAATTAGGGTTTTAGTATTTTTATTCTTTTTCTTAATAAATAACCCTTTTTTTTTATTCTTATCATTATTAATTATTAATTATTTTTGTAAATACTTATGTAATTAAATAATTAGTGTAAATTAGGTCAAAACTTAAATATTTTTCTTTAACCATTAAAAATAATTTAGAACTAGGTTTTAATTTAACTTTTAATTTTAATTAATTTTCTTTATTTTCATTAAATACCAAAAAAACATAAAAAATAATTTCCTTTCTTCGTTAAATAATTAATCCACTTCCAATTTCAATTTAATTTCTTTAAAGGGCCCAACGCCCTCGCACTCGATTCTAATTTCTTTTCGCACGTTTATTTTTATTTCCTTTTTAAATATAATGTATTTGCCCCAAAGCTTTGTAATAGTAATTAGAACATTTACTTTTCGCACTTTTATTAAAAAAACGGGTCTTTGTTAATTTGGCGATGTATAGACCCGCGCCTTGTAATAGCGTAAGACCTTTATTTTCCACACCTTTAAACTGCTAATCACATGAAAGAATGAATGGCCCAAATAAAATCAAAGCGTAGCTCACCCAATGCATGATCAAGATAAAACATAATTGAAAATGACACACAATTCACACACCACTCTTAGGGTACGCCACACTGTTGCCTTGCCCCTCGAAACGTGGTCGTCGAGTATAGGACGTCTTAGTGAGTCCTTATGTCCATTGATCTAGTTGCCTCGAAACAAGTTGCCTCGAAACGGTTGCCTCGGAATAGTTGCCTCGGAATAAAAAGATCAATGGCATAAGGGTAGCTTATAAGGTGTCTTACTGTTGCTCGGTGACCACATTGTCCCTATAAACGAATTGACCCGAACACCTCCAACGGTGGTACTACCTACCTCTCAATGGTGGGATGGCACTACCTTGAGGACATTTACACAGCCTAATTCCTTAGGGTAGGTAGATGACTCATAGATACTTGCTCTAATTCAAAACAAATCAATCAAAAACTCTTTTTCACACTGACACTTTCTAAAAGATTTCAAAACAAACGCTTCACAACACTCTTGAGGACTGATACAAGAGTCGAATTGAAGTTTTCAATGAAACTTTTTCAAACCCACACACTTTTGAAAAGCAAACAAACATTTTGAAAACACAAATGAGCAAGTATCTAAGAGCCCATGGATAACCATGGATAGAAAGGGTGCTAACACCTTCCCTTTCTATAAATCTACCTCCCGAACCGAGAGATAATCTCAATAGGAATTTTGCTGTGCTTTTGTCCTTTCCTTGTTGGAGAAAATAAAAGACGGTGGAGACTCTTGCTTCCACGACATTTCGCGAACCAGCGTTAAACAGTCAGTTCCAGATCCACTGATCATAGCGTGCATCATGGGCCTTCGAGCAGCAATTGACCTAAGGATTAAGTTCTTAAGTGTATTCAGAGATTCCGCTCTCATGATCAATCAGATCAAAGGCGAGTGGGATATGAAGCACCCAAATCTTATTTTTTACAAAGAGTATGTATTGACTTTGCTTCCACACTTCGAGGAGATAACCTTTGAACACTTCCCTAGAGAGGAGAATCAGTTAGCATACGCGCTAGCTACAATGTCTTCTATGTTCAAAGTCAGGTGGGACAATGAGGCGCCCCAGATTACCATTGAGAGGTTGGATGAACTTGCACATTGCTGTGATATTGAGACTGAAGAGGTAACAAATAAACCCTGGTTCCATGAGGTAAAGAGGTATCTTGAGGCTCAGGAATACCCCGATGGTGCATCTGTTAATGATAAGAAGTTTCTGAGGAGGTTCACGTCGAAGTTCTTCATCAGTAATGGTATCCTTTACAAGCGTAACCATGATTCAACCTTACTGCGATGTGTGGATAAGAACGAAGTAGAAAGGATTATGGTAGAGTTGCATGAAGGTACTTCCGGAACTCATTCCAGTGGACACACCATGGCAAAGAAAATCCTACGGGCAGGATATTATTGGTCTATCATGGAAGCCGACTGTTATCAACATTCTCGGACCTGTCATAAGTGCCAAGTCTATGCTGATAAGGTGCACATACCTCCAGTTCCTCTGAACGTCTTGATAGCTCCTTGGCATTTTGCAATGTGGGGCATCGATATGATCGGTGAGATCAGACCTACTACGTCCAACGGGCATCGTTTCATTCTGGTAGCTATTGATTACTTTACAAAGTGGGTTGAAGCAGCTTCCTTTGCTACAGTAACCAAGAACCATGATTCATGGCGAAGTTCTTCATCAGTAATGGTATCCTTTACAAGCGTAACCATGATTCAACCTTACTGCGACGTGTGGATAAGAATGAAGTAGAAAGGATTATGGTAGAGTTGCATGAAGGTACTTTTGGAACTCATTCCAGTGGACACACCATGGCAAAGAAAATCCTATGGGCAGGATATTATTGGTCTATCATGGAAGCCGACTGTTATCAACATTCTTGGACCTGTCATAAGTGCCAAGTCTATGCTGATAAGGTGCACATACCTCCAGTTCCTCTGAACGTCTTCACAGCTCCTTGGCATTTTGCAATGTGGGGAATCGATATGATCGGTGAGATCAGACCTACTGCGTCCAACAGGCATCGTTTCATTCTGGTAGCTATTGATTACTTTACAAAGTGGGTTGAAGCAGCTTCCTTTGCTACAGTAACCAAGAACGTCGTGGTGCGGTTTATTCGGCACAATTTGATCTGTCGATATGGTGTACCAAAGAGGATAATTACGGACAATGGTACAAATCTCAATAATAAGATGATCACCAAGCTCTGCAAGCAGTTCAAGATACAGAATCACAACTCTTCTCCTTACCGGCCGAAGATGAATGGGGCTGTTGAAGCGGCTAATAAGAATATCAAGAAGATTGTGCAGAAGATGATGATGACATATAAAGATTGGCACGAGATGTTACTGTTTGCCCTTCATGGGTACCGTACCTCAGCGCGGACGTCAACAGGGGCAACACCTTATTCCTTGGTATATGGTATGGAGGCAGTCTTTCCCATTGAAGTTCAGATACCCTCTCTTCAGATTATGAAGGATGTAGGTTTGAGCGAAGATGACTGGATTCAGACCCGACTTGATCAGCTGAACTTAATCGACGAGAAGAGACTTACTGCTATTTGTCATGGTCAAACGTATCAAAAGCGGATGATCAAGGCATTTAACAAGAAAATCAGACGACAAGAGTATCAAGTTGGGGATCTAGTGATCAAGCGCATCATCCTACCTCAAGGTGATCCCAGGGGAAAATGGACCCCTACGTACGAAGGGCCATTCGTGGTTAAGAACATTTTCTCAGGAGGAGCTATGATTCTAACCACCATGGATGGTGACGACCTTCCTCACCCCATCAATGCAGACATAGTAAAAAAATACTACGCATAATCAAAGACCCGCTAGGTTGACTGGCCTAGGCAAAAATAAGGGATTCCCGGCGAACCAAAAGGGTTCGGGCAAAAATAAGGGATGAAAATGAAAAAATCTGTACACCCGGCAAGTCGAAAACCTGAAAAGGCGGCTTGGGCAAAAAAGGGTATCCCGGTGGACTGAAAACCCGAAAGGGCGATCCAGGCAAAAATTAGGGATTAAAGCGTAACAATATGTCTCATTGGATCACCTTACAACCAGACTTCGGTATCGACTATCAAGATCGAACGACACTAAACAATATGATCTACCTCCAACCAAGTGGAAAAGTGATGAGATGCTCAGAGATATAAAGGCAATAGCAGAGTTGGAACCCATGGGATTATTCACATAGCTGTTTTTCTTTGTTTTTCACAAATTGTATAAACTCTATTGTTCAGCGGCGTTCTCTTACTAGGACGTCAGCCTCTTATACAAGAGACGCCTATTTACAGGCCAAACTTCAAAGTCAATACAATTAATTTTCACAAATAAATTTTTCTTTTTCTGTTTTGTTTTGCAAGAACGTCCAATGTTCATTTTTGATATATGCATTTGACATTAATTGCTGCTCATGAATATTTACATGCGAAACAAAAGATGATTACGCGTAATATCAGAAATAGGGGCAAATAAGAAATGCCCGAATCGTACAATTGCTCTATCCACCCGGTACAAGGATAGATTTAGCTGAAGAATATGACTAAGGTATATTCACTCTCTGCAGAGCAGGAGAAAGTAGTGGCGTTAACTCTCCCCAGCTGAGGCTCACAACCGCGAACGAGTCACAATATTCTCCCCAAGCAGAGTTTATCCATCCTTAGCACTAGTCAATTATCCCCAGCGGAGTCTGGAAAATCTTCCCCAGTAGAGTTTGGAGAATCATCCCCAATAGACTCTAGAAGATTTTTCCTAGTAGATCCAAAAGGTTATCCCCAGTAAAGTCACAACTGAAAGATCATCCCCGGCGGATTTCATTCCTTTCACAAACAGAAACTCAATTCCCAACAGGGTTCGTTATCACCAACAACGGTAATTCATCCCCAGCTGAATTTATCAGCAGAATCCTCAGCAGGGCATGTCCTCCCCACAAAGCCATTTCCTCATCAGTTTATTCCCCAGCAGAGTTATCCTCTCCTGCAGGTTTATTCTCACAATCATCTTTATTCGCTATCCTCAGTGGAAACGAAGAATTCAGCTTTTTTCTCCAGCAGCAATCCGGGATTTATTTTCCCTAGCTAAAAACATCACATTTCCATACATCATGACACATGCATATATGCATCATACAACACAATCTCATTTATTTTGAGAACATCATTTCCTGATACATATTACACATTACATGCAGCTAACCTTTACCTTTCAGGAAAGATACGATCAAATTCTCACAAAAGTAAGCTATGAAGCCCAGATTCGATCAGACAATAGTTTAAATCCTCAACAAGTCATGAAACCTGGATTACAACTGGATAGCAGCTCAACAAGTTATTGTGAAGCCTGGATTACAACCAGACAACAATACAAGTTCATGTGAAACTTGGATTACGACCAGATAGCGGGTAAAGACACTGTGAAGGCTAGATTTCGACCAGATAACAGTAAGGGATACTATGCAGCTTGGATTACGACCAAATAGCAGTTCACCCGGCCAGATACTATGAAGCTCGGATTACTACCGGATGTTAGTTGGCCCAAAGCCAAAAGGAATCCCAGATTATGACCGGATAGCCATTTGATCTCTTCTGAAGACTGGATTACGACCAGATAAGAAGTAAAGTGTTCTGAAGACTAGATTACGACCAGATAAGAAGTAAATATTGTGAAGCCTGGATTACGACCACACAGCAGTACGGAACACCATGAAGCCTGGATTACGACCAGATAACGGTAAAAGGATTGAAGCCTTGATTACAACCAGATAGCAGTACAAGACCCTGCGAAGTTTTGATTTCGACCGAATAGCAGTTTACCTGGACAGTTACTAAGAAGCCCGGAGTCGACTGGATATTAGTGTGCCATAAATTCAAGTTAAAGCCCGGATGCGACCGGATAACATTTGAATTCCTTCTGAAACCTGGATTATAACCAGATAAGAATTAAGAAGTTGCGAAATCTGGATTACGACCAGATAGCAAGTTTAATTTCATCTCCCTAGTGAGTCTGTAAAGCTTGGATTATGACCAGATAGCAATCAGTCTTATTACTATGAAGCCTGGACCACGACCAGATAACAGTTCATTTTCACCTCCTCGACTAAGAGACCGTTCCTCAGTAGAATAACAGACGACCGAAGTTCCTAAAATTCAACAGATATGATTCCCCAGTAGAATAACGGACGACCGAAGTTCCTAAAATTCTATTTCTCCCAAGACAGAGATTAGCATTCCCCAGCAGAATCTTCCTCAACGACAGGTATACAAGCTCTCGCTAAGGAATCTCTTATGTGATCGACACTCCTTCAGATGGCATCTCTAAGCCCATCCCCTCGTCATCAATTTCCAAATGGAATCTGTAAGCCCATTCCCGATATCGCAAGACGGACACCACTTCATGCGAGTGCAAATTTCTGGGCACTCTAGTGTTCAATCATCTTCCACCTTCGGATCACGAAAGGCACGAAAGCCAATCTACATCCTCAGGTTTAAGAAGATTGAACAGGGGAAGCTGTTGTACCCCAAAAATTTCCCTCCCATATTTCTCAAAATATTTCAAGAAAGATTCTCAAGTTGCTCAAGGTAGTCCAAGGGTTGGCCAGACAAGCTCTCTCCTAAGGCAGTCTACCCCAAATTGGAGTTTCATATTGCATCAAGATACTTGAGTCCAAAGGACCCCAAATGCTCAACATTATCCTAATATGTTCTTAAGATCATCCATGTCAAGTTTCAAGCCCTACAGAGGAAGTTTGTTCAGTCAATTTCTCAAAGGCCTGAAAATCGACTGTGCTAGGGCAAAAGTCAACTGTGACCTACGTACCGTCAAACTTCAAGATTTTTGGTCAACATCCTCATTTTGAAGTATATTTTATCATTTGATCAAGGGTTGATCATTATTCATCAAGTATTGCTCATAATTCATCAAGACTCAAAAGTTGCTAAATTAGGGTTTTGTAGGAAACGTCAACTCAACTTCGACCAAGCATAACTTTCTCATACTTTATGATAAATGACCCATACAAAGTTCATTTTTAAGAGGATGCAATTACATGCAATCCATCTTCATCTCCCAAGTTCAAAATATGCACTCACAAGAAGTTATGAATTTGGACATTATAGGTCATTTTGAAAAGTCAACAAAAACACCTTTTTTGTCAAAGCTTCATACTTGAGCATGGAATATCAAATTGAGATAAGACCAAAAGGGTTGATTAGAGGACATATCAAGCTTCCTAAAAAGTCCAAGAACACCTCCAAAGAGTCAAAATTAGGGAAGTTATGTATTGGTGAAGTTGACCTTTTTTGCAAAATTGCCAAAAGTCAACTATCCCTACAACATCAAATTTTTCCAAATGGGCCCAATCTTTTTCACTTGTTTTGAGTTGGAAACATAGTCCACGACCTCTAGCCTTTTCCACTTGTCCATATCTTATTTTTATTATTTATTTTGATTTTTATTTGAATTAATTCAATTTAAATCAAAACAAATCATATAAAACCAAAATTATTGAAAACCAAAGATTTTATGCTTGTTTCAGGCTTTATTATACAGCTAGCAAACATTCAAACTCGTGCAAGGCATTAGAGTGGACAAAAAGATTGAAAAAAGCTATTTTTGGGATGATATTAAAAGTGAATCAAATCACAATCCAAATCATTGAAGGAGGAAGAATGAATACAACTTATTAACCCTAATCCCTTCACTAATACATAGAGAACAAGGCCAGACCTAAAGCAGAGGTTGGGGACAGGCGCAGTAAGCAGAACGAATTCTAAAAAAAATCAAGAAAAGTGTAAGATCGAAATCCCATTTGGAGGCAGTTTCAGGACCTTTGAACGATCCCAATCGACTCCTGGGACTCTGAGCAAGCTAAAGCGATCAAGAACTAAGCTTTTCAAGCCCCAAATTGCAGTGTAAGTCCATCATGAAACTCATGAAATCTTGAATTCGAATAGCATGATTTAGGCATTGTTAGTACGAATTAACCACATATTCTTGATCAATGGAACATATGCAAGCTTTCTGCATCATTTAATTTCATTTATATAGCCTGTAGATAATTTCACCATCGTTAGGGTTCGAAGCTTCGAATCAGGGTTTTTGTATGCAGGGAAAATTGGCCTTGATAAAAGGTACCATCGTGCTCAGAAGAATGAGACGAATCTAACCATGGCCTTGGTGGTCATTTATATCACGTGTATGTGATTTTGAGAATTGGCAGGGCTGTAGCGACGGACATTGTCCGTAGGTATAGGTTATCAAACCTTTAGCGACGGTGCAAGGAGAGAGATGAAGATGTGTCTTCCCCTGATTTGGCCATTTAAATTTTGCGCGCGAATTTGATATAAAATGCCTTTTTATTATTTATTTATTATTTTGCAATATCATAACAACAAATACAAAATGGCCCAGTGGTAGCCAGGCATGCTTTAAGGCATTGGAAGGCTGGAGGTCAGGGGTTCGACCCCTGCCTCCAGCATTTGTTATTTTCATATTTTCTTGCAGGCGATTCAGTACGTGCATGAAGCAAATGACTACCATACATCCTCCCAATCTAGCCAGCCAAGTGTCAGATGGCCAAATCTGATGGCCAATATCTGAAGGCGCACCATGAGCCAAGTCAAGCGCGTGGTATTGGATCCAAAAAGTCAGCGTGGATCATCATGATTGGGCCAAAAGCTTGCCTCTCACACCCCCTCAAAATGCTATTCAGGCCCATTTTGTTACTCTTTTTCTTTTTTAAATTTTTATTTAATTATTTCATTTAATTATTTTTACTAACAAAATTAAATTATTTTCTTTTATCAAAAATCGCCAAATATTATTTTTCACCAATTAAATTTAGGATATTTATTTTTAGTAAAAAATTAATTAATTAAATTAGGTTTTTAAGTTTTAGACAACTTTAATTATTTTGTATATAACTAAAAATGATTAGAATAATTAGGTTTTTTATTCCACATTTAATTTTTCTTTCTTTTCCTAAAATAACCAAAAAACCAAAAATAGGCCATTATTTTTATTAATTTAATCACTAATTAATTGCATGTTTAATTTAGAAAACTTATTTCTTTTATTAAAAACAACAAAAAAGCAATTTTTCTTTTAATTAGGTTAAGATGGGTCAAAACCCTAGTTTCTCGTCGATCTAATTTTCATCGCGTGCTTTATTATTATTATTATCCAATTATTGTATCTACTCACAATTTGTAATAGTTTTAATTAGGGCTTTATTTTCATTTATCGCTTTAATTTCAAAGGGTTTGTTTTTGGCTATGTAAATACCCGAAGCCTTGTAATAGCGTAGTTTAATTTCCGCATTTTAAATTTCGCAAATTATTAACTGTTAGATGTATGAATAATTAGGGTTGGCATGACAAGAATGTATGTCTAATTTTAAAACAGTTAGATCACCCTAAATGTGCAAAGATAAATAAACTGAAATTGAATCACTCGCACGTGCGCACTCCTAGGGTACACTCCCACTTGGTTGCCTTCGGTAAACGGTCATTGAGTATAGGATGTTTTAGTGGTCTTCCTTTTGTCCAAAGATCAAAGTTGCCTCGGAAAGGTTGCCTCGGATGTTGTTGCCTCGGATAAATGATCTAAGATATTAGGGTTACTACTAAGACGTCCTAACATTGCTTTAAGTGATCGTACGTCCCTTTCGAATTGACCCTCAAAACTCCAACGACGATGCTACCTACTCACTAATAGTGGGATAGCATTGTCTAAAGGAACCAAGCATAGAACGATTCTTTTTTCGAGTAGGTAGATTAGTTCTTAAGTACTTGCTCATTCCAAACAATTTTTTCACACTTACACTCCTTTATAAACAAAGTTTTCAAAAACACTTCATTACACTCTTGAAGACAGAAGCAAGAGTTAAATCGAAGTTAAAACAAAAACTTTTCAAAACCCACAAACACAAAGAAAACAATTTTGAAAATGATGAGCAAGTACCTAAGAGCCTGTAGATAACTACGGATAGAAAGGATGCTAATACCTTCCCTTTCTATAATCTACCCCCCGTACTCAGAAATATCTCGAAAAAGGATTTTTTTCTGTGCTTTTTTCCTTTCCTTGTTGGATAAAATAAAAGTCGATGGCGACTCTTGCTTACCGCGACATTTTGCAAACACAAACGCAAAACAAAAACCAGAAAATTTCCTTAACGAAATAGGGAAACCACGATCCCGGTTCTGGCCACCGTATCACATATGTGCAGGCGAAAATAGGCCATGAAAGGGCCACTATTACACTCAAGAGGTCCAGACAAATCGATTGGTGGCCCTAGTTTTCATTTATCTTGCTCATGGTTAATTTTGGAGAATGACAGGGATATAGAGACGGACAAACGTCCGTAGGTAAAAGTTTCCCACTTTCACCAACGGAACAAGGTCAGGGATGACCTGCGTGTCGCATTCCTATTGGGATATTCAAACCCTGTCGCGCGTTTTTTGTTATCCTCCACTAATTCTTGTTTTTTGTATATTATTATTATTATTATTTATTTCATGTACAACAAAGACAAATAGCTCAGCTGGTTGCCAAGCGCTGGAACGTGCCTCAGGACCTGGGTTCGAATCCCAAGTCCCCCCTTTGCTTGCATATTATTTTTTTCTTTAGGTTCAGGTGCACACCAAAGACCAAGGTCCACCATGGGACTTTCTCATCCAGTCCGCCACATGTCTTGACATCCAAATCTGATGGCCAGTAATGGAGGAGCATCATAAGCCAAGTCAAACGCATAGCATGTGATCAGGGAAGTCAACATGGACTTCCATCTTTTGGACCCAGAATCTGATTTTTGCACCCTCCAAATACTTTTCAGACCCATTCTCTCTTTCTATTTTCTTTTATTTCACTTAATTTATTTATTTTTATTTTACTAACCAATCAATTATTTTCTTTTATCAAAAAATCACAAAAATATTACTTTTTATAAATTAGGTCTAGATTTTATTTTTATTAAAAAATTAATTAATTAAATTAGGTTTGTTAATTTAGATAACTTTAATTTCTTTTTTGTACATAATTAAAATTAATTAGAACAAATAAGTTTTATTTCTAATTTAATTATATTTTCTTTTTCCTAAAAATAACCAAAACATAAAAAATAGGTCATTTTAATTATTTTCATTAATTAATTTAATTAAACTAATTATTTGTATATTTAATTTTAAAACCTAAATTCTTTTCTTTAAAAAATATTAAAAACAACAACAAAAAACATTTTTCTTTTGATTAGGTTAGAAGGGTCAAAACCCTAATTTCTTCCCGATCTTAATTTTTCTCGCGCGCTTTATTTTTATTATTTACCCTATTATTGTAACTGCTCACAAGGTTGTAATAGTTTAAATTAGGACTTTACTTTCATTTATTGCTTTATTTTTTTAAGGGTTTGTTTTTGGCTATGTAAATACCCGAAGCCTTGTAATAGCTCAATTTAGTTTCTGCACTTTAAATTCCGCAAAATATAAACTGTTAGATGTATAATATACGGATGCATGACAAGAATGTATGTTAAACTTTAAAACAGTTAGATAACCCTAAAATGTGCAAATATAATAAATCTGAAACTGAATCACTCGCACATGCGCACTCCTAGGGTACACTCCCACTTGGTTGCCTTCGGTAAACGGTCATTGAGTATAGGATATTTTAGTGGTCGTCCTTTTGTCCAAAGATCAAAGTTGCCTCGGAAAGGTTGCCTCGGATGTTGTTGCCTCGGATAAATGATCTAAGACATTATGGTTATTACTAAGACGTCCTAACATTGCTTTAGTGACCGTACGTCCCTTTCGAATTGACCCTCAAAACTCCAACGACGGTGCTACCTACTCACTAATAGTGGGATAGCATTGTCTAAAGGAAACAATCATAGAACGATTCTTTTTTCAAGTAGGTAGATTAGCTCTTAAGTACTTGCTCAAACAAAACAAACTTTTTCACACTTACACTCCTTTTCAACAAAGTTTTCAAAACACTTCATTACACTCTTAAAGACAGAAGCAAGAGTTAAATCAAAGTTAAAACAAAAGCTTTTCAAATCACACAAACACAAAGAAAACAATTTTGAAAATGATGAGCAAGTATCTAAGAGCCCGTAGATAACTACGGATTGAAAGGGTGCTAATACCTTCCCTTTTTATAATCTACCCCCCGTACTCAGAAACATCTCGAAAAAGGATTTTTTATGTACTTTTTTCCTTTTCCTTTGTTGGATAAAATAAAAATCGGCGGCGACTCTTGCTTACCGCGACATTTTGCAAAAATAAACGCAAAACACAAACCAAAAAATTCCTTAAAAAAGGGAAACACGTCTCGGTTCTGGTCATCGTATCACATGCATGTTGCTAAGAAGGATGGCAAAGTTCGAATGTGTGTATACTATAGAGATCTGAATAGAGCTAGCCCGAAGGATGATTTTCCATTACCACATATTGATGTGTTGGTCGACATCACCGCAAAGTTCAAAGTCTTTTATTTCATGGATGGTTTCTCTGGTTACAATCAAATCAAGATGGCACTTGAAGATATGGAGAAGACAACTTTCATTACACCTTGGGGAACATTTTTTTATCTAGTAATGCCGTTTGGTTTGAAGAATGCTGGTGCAACGTACCAAAGGGTCATGACTGCTTTGTTCCATGATATGATGCATAAAGAGATAGAAGTTTATGTAGATGACATGATTGCCAAATCACAAACTGAAGAAGATCATTTGGAACATTTATTGAAATTATTCCAACGTTTGAGAAAGTATAAAATCCGTCTGAATCCTAAAAAGTGCACTTTTGGTGTCCGTTCTGGAAGACTTCTGGGTTTCATTGTCAGCCAGAGAGGTATTGAGGTAGATCCTGATAAAGTCAAAGCTATTCGGGAGATGCCCGGACCCAAGACGAAAAAACAAGTAAGAGGATTCCTTGGAAGGCTGAACTATATTTCTAGGTTTATATCTTATATGACTGCTACATGTGGGCCAATTTTCAAGTTTCTCCAAAAGAACCAATGATGTGTGTGGACAAAATATTGTTAGAGAGCTTTTGATAGCATCAAAGAATATTTACTTGAACCTCCCATATTGATCCCTTCAGTGGAAGGAAGACCTTTGATTATGTACCTGACTATATTGGAAGATTCCATGGGATGTGTGCTTGGTCAACAAGATGAGACTGGAAGAAAGGAACATGCCATATATTATCTGAGTAAGAAATTCACAGACTGTGAATCTCGATACTCAATGCTTGAGAAAACCTGTTGTGCTTTAGCTTTGGCTACTCGCCGTCTGCACCAATATATGATTAACCATACCACTTGTTTGATCTCCAAAATGGATCTGATCAAGTATATCTTCGAGAAGCCCGCCTTATCTGGAAGAATAGCCCGTTAGTAGATGTTGTTATCTGAATATGACATTGAGTATCACACTCAGAAGGCAATCAAAGGGAGTATTTTAGCTGATCATTTGGATCACCAACCAATTGACGACTACCAGTCCATCAAGTTTGACTTCCCAGATGAAGATGTTATGTACTTGAAAGCTAAAGATTATGAAGAGCCATTACCTGAAGAAGGACCTGATCCCGAATCCCATTAAGGTTTGATATTTGACGGAGCTGTAAATGCTTATGGAAATGGAATTGGGGCAATCATCGTCACCCCCCGAGGTGCTCATATCCCGTTCACAGCAAGGTTGAAGTTTGACTGTACGAACAACATGGATGAATATGAGGCATGTATTATGGGTCTCGAAGAAGCAGTGGACCTAAGGATCAATATTCTTGATATATACGGAGACTTGGCATTGGTAATTAATCAAATCAAAGGAAAATGGGAGACTCGTCATCCTGGTTTGATCCCTTACAGAGATTATGCTAGAAGATTGTTAACTTTCTTTAACGAGGTGGAATTACATCATATCCCTAGAGATGAAAACCAAATGGCTGATGCTTTAGCTACTTTGTCTTCAATGTTACAAGAGAATGATTGGAACGACGTGCCTTCAATCAGAGTTATGCGCCTCGACAGACCTGCTCATGTGTTCTCAACAGAGGAAGTGACTGACGATAAACCGTGGTTCTATGACATTAAACGTGTTCTTCAAACTCAAGAGTACCCGCCTGGGGCATCTAATAAAGATAGGAAGACGTTGAGGAGATTGGCAAGTAGTTTCTTCCTCAATGAATAAGTATTATATAAAAGGAATTATGACATGGTCTTGCTCAGATGTGTAGATAGATATGAAGCAGACATGTTGATGCAAGAAGTACATGAAGGATCCTTTGGCACTCATGTCAATGGACATGCAATGGCTAAAAAGATGTTGAGGGCTGGTTACTATTGGTTGACGACGGAATCTGATTGCTGCAAATATGTGAAGAAATGTCATAAATGCCAAATTTATGCGGACAAGATACATGTGCCACCGACCCTCCTCAATGTTACCTCTTCACCTTGACCTTTCTCCACGTGGGGCATCGATATGATTGGAATGATTGAACCCAAAGCTTCAAATGGTCATCGTTTCATCTTGGTGGCCATTGATATTTTACTAAATGGGTGGAAGCAACATCATATGCTAATGTAACCATACAGGTGGTAGTCAAATTTATCAAGAATCAGATCATTTGTCGATACGGAATCCCGAGCAAGATCATCACTGATAATGGTTCAAATTTGAATAACAAGAGGATGAAAGAGCTTTGTGAAGAGTTCAAGATCGAACATCATAATTCTTCTCCCTACAGGCCAAAGATGAATGGGGCTGTTGAATTTGCGAATAAGAACATCAAAAAGATTATCCAGAAGATGGTGGTAACTTATAAAGATTGGCATGAAATGCTTCCGTTTGCTCTGCACGGGTACCGTATTTCAGTTTAAACTTCAACATGCGCCACCCCATTTTCCTTAGTTTATGGCATGGAAGCAGTACTCTCCGTGGAGGTCGAGATCCCGTCTATGAGAGTTTTGATGGAAGCTAAACTTTCTAAGGCTGAATGGTGTCAAAGTAGATATGATCAATTGGACTTAATTGAAGAAAAGAGATTAACAACGTTGTGTCACGGTCAACTATATCAGCAAAGAATGAAGAAGGCATTTGATAAGAAGGTTCGACCACGCGAATTCAGAGAAGGTGACCTCGTGCTCAAGAAGATATTATCTTTCCAACCTGATTCCAGGGGCAAGTGGGCTCCTAATTATGAAGGGTCGTATGTCATCAAGAAGGTTTTTTATGGAGGCGCTATGATTCTCACGAATATGGATGGTGAAGAACTTTCGTGCTCCATAAACGTCGATGCAATCAAGAAGTATTTCGCCTAGGTTTGAGTTGACAGTTCGCTAAGTTGAAAACCCGAAGGGGCGACTTAGGCAGGCTTTTGGTCAAACCCGTTTTGGCATTTGAGCACATTTCGGAGTTCGAAGTTGTTAGGGAGAATAGTGATCATTATTTTTATGTAACCTTTTTCTTTCATGTGCTATTTCCCAAACTTTTGTAAACCGTTGGAGTTGCATTGTTAGCGAACTATCATCTTATTAATGAAATTTGAGCATTTATCTTTTTGTGGGCAAAATTTTAGCTTCTACGGCAATATTTGAAACAAAGTTTAAAAGTATTTCCATTTTGAAATGTGTCATGAATACTGGAAGGAATATTAACAGTTGCTCAGAGGATGGTTAAGCCATGAAATGCAAAACAATACAGTAATTCATCCTTGCATGATGAACGTGTTTTCTTTCAAAATCGTCATGAGGTGTTGGTTGTGTAAAATTGCGTTTCTAGTAGATTACTAAGCTTGGTGACTCCCCAGCAATTCCGGTTAAGCTTTGTTTCAGTTATCTCTAATTGGACAAATTTTCAAAGTGTAGTACATTTTGTATCATGTCAGTGGTCTATTGATGATTAGAAGATTGGATTTGAATACCTTTCTCCCCATAAATACTTGAGCCTTGTAGTATGATATGCTCTGACGTTGCCTTTTGTTCCAATTCCAGTTATCTTTTTCGTCTCTTTGAGATTGGCCGAGTATCTAATTATTTCGTCATATCTTATCATCTTTTACTTATTTCCTCTATCTGTTTTGTCAGCATAACACTCATTTGCTCATTTACATTTATATCACGCATGCACATTCACATTTGTCGGTGGTTTTGGGTTCATATGCCTTGTTTATGTCTGTTCACGCAACATATTCACTCTTTCCAAATAGAATGTTAACTTAGGCAAAAAGTGCGCCTTCCTTTCTAATTACCCAACTGAGCTAATCCTCGTGGATGAATTTTTGATTTAGCCTTCCTTGTCCATCTCTGGATAGTGTGAATCCCCAATTGGGTTATTTTCTTATTGGGTGGAGTCTTATTTGACTGTCTTCTCTCTGGTTTATTCCTGGATTGAGTTTTGTCTCTTGCATAGGCCATCTTGTGGTTTCCTCCAGGCTAGGAAACCTAGATGAATATTGCATTTATTTTGCGCATTTGAGTATCTGATCTCCTCAGGAAGGATCTATTCATGGTTTCCTTTGAAGAAGAATTTTATTCCCTGGCAGTGTTATCACAACTTTCTTCTGAAACTTCTTTGGAAAACGACAAGCGGCGGTCTCTTCATGAGCAAATTTTACGTTATTGACATCTTTGGAAAACGACAAGCGGCGGTCTCTTCATGAGCAACTTATGCGTTATTGACATCTTTGGAAAACGACAAGCGGCGGTCTCTTCATGAGAAACTTGGGAGTTATTGACATCTTTGGAAAACGACAAGCAGCGGTCTCTTTATTTGAGCAACTTGGGCGTTATAGTTTTCTTGGAAGACAGCAAGTGGCGGCTTCTTTATTTGAGCAGCTTGTATGTTATAGACATCCTTTGAAGACAGCAAGTGGTGACTTCTTTATTTGAGCAGCTTGTGTATCTACAACCATATATTATTTTAGCATCAATTGGTATCTCTCCAGAAAAGTCCCATAGAGAAGTTTGTTATGAAACTTATACTTTCAGAAGTCGGTAGTTCACTATCAGCAAAAGTTAATATATCTTTTGTCTATCTTTGATCTTGAGTTGTGAACTCACCATCACCTTGGGTCAATAATTTGTTTTTTTCGTGACCTATGCAAGGCATCTTCTTTGTTAGGATCAGAAGTTGTCTTCTCTCAAATTTTATTCTCCGTTAGGAGTCTATCATTCAAAGTCAATGGCTCATTTCCCCAGTAGTATATAATCTCTGTTCCTATGGATTATTTGTGATTGGTTTCTCCAACATTATTTTGTCTCATACAATATCATTCTCCATAAAGTTCAAATACTACATTCATATCATAAACATAATGGCGGTATCTTAGGGAAAAAATTGCGTATTATGTATTTAAGTACCTTCAATCTCGTCGAGACGAAGATTTTAATCTTCATATCTCCGGATAGAAGAAACTTAAATAGGGGCAGTTGTCATACCCCAATTTTTGACCTAAGATCCCTGCTTCATTTGCATTATTTTATATGTACATCAAGGTCACCGAATATGGTAGGTTCCAAACATTTCGCTTTCGAGCTTTGACTGTGTAGAGATTATCAAGTGTTATGAGCATTTTATCTTATGAATGAGTAACCACTAATCAAGCATGAAGTGTATGTTTTGTTGTTTTGTTTTCATGTGCAGGAAATAGGTCTGAAAGAAGAGCATCGGATGTCGTACATCAATTAGGGTTTCGAGTCTCGGGGCAGAAATGCGGTCAGTTGTTAATTCTCAAAGGCTGGTTCATCAAAGAATTTCAAAGAATTGTGTGTTTATTTCCACACTCTGTCCAACAGATGGTCTCCAATTTCTCTGAATATTTTGCAGAAAGAACGGTCAAAGTTCTACTGTCTTTGGTTCATGTGTGTTTCACATTATTCTAAGATACAAGAAAACCAAGCTATGCCCGTCATTTTCGATCACTTTGACCAAAAGTCATCTGCAAATTTTCTCATGAGGCGGGGCAAATTTCGTCAAAATGGGATAATTAAATTCAAAAACCGTTCTAGAAGAATTTATTCGGAATATTTGGAATTTTCTTTATTTGAATTCAAGTGATAATTAAGGAGGAGCTACCAAGAGATCTCACTCAAAGAATAATCATTTATCGCATGAAATATTTATTCAAGATTATTTTTGTGATTATTTTGGTGGATTTACATTATGGTTATTTAAACACACATGAAGCATTTATTCAAGAAGCTATTGGGAAAAGGAATTCGATCCAATTAATCGGTCATCACAAGACTAATTACATGAGGATTTCTATTTGATTACAAAATTAATTCATGTGATTTATTTGGATCTCTATTACAAAAATACAAGATTAAAGTCTAAGACTTGCATTATTATTTATTCATCATTAAACAATTTATTCAAGTATCGTTCAACTCTTTCCCAATTCAAATGGAAGGCATTGAATTTTTATCAAGACATATCAAGATTCATTTTCATATGAAGATTCAAAGTTATTTATAATTACAAAGGGAATTGAGAATATATTGAAGAATACATGTTTATTCATGTTAAAATTAATTTGGATTTATTGTTACAAAGTTACAAAATAAAATACAAATTTTGTACATGAAAATCAAACTATTATTCTTGCTACAAAACAGTCCCAATGCTGCCCATTTTCCAACACTATATTAATCCAATAACAGTCCAATTTTTGAGTGTAGTGCTGTCCATTTTCTCCAACCTTGTTTCAACAAAGACCATGCCAAGCTGCTGTCCAAATCTGCCATGCAAAACAGTCCAGAATGCAGCCCATAAGACAAAAATCTGCACCTTTTGCTGCTACAAAAACAGTTTACAAAACTCCAAATATTGCACTAAAATGGATACTTCAAAAAGCTATCCCATAAAACATCAAAACAGGGCCTAGAATAGTTCAAACTTCTACTGTTTTTCCCTCCTAAAACCCCA
Organism: Vicia faba; assembly: GCA_948472305.1. Taxonomy (NCBI): domain Eukaryota; kingdom Viridiplantae; phylum Streptophyta; class Magnoliopsida; order Fabales; family Fabaceae; genus Vicia; species Vicia faba. The sequence continues at coordinate 893,692,279 of OX451740.1, forward strand.
CACATTTCACTATAAATAGAGGCTTTCATCAACACAAAAGAAGAACAAGAAGAGAATCCAAAAATTCAGCAAGAGTGAGAAACAGAAAAAGAGCTTTTGTTCCCAAAAAATTCAGCAAGAGTGAGAAACAGAAAAAGAGCTTTTGTTCCCAAAAATTCAGCAAGAGTAAGAAACTGAAAAAGAGCTTTTGTTCCCAAAAATTTAGCAAGAGTGAGAAACAGAAAAAGAGCTTTTGTTCCCAAAAATCCTGCAAGAGTGAAAAATAGAAAAAGAGCTTTTGTTCCAAAAAAATCAGCTAGAGGATAAAAAACAGAAAAAGATAATTTTGTTCCAAAAAAAAATCAGTAGATAGAAAAACCAGAAGAACATAGCAAAACTCAAGGAGAAAAAACTTACTATCTTTTAGAAGCCCTATCAGAGAGGCTTTGATAGGTATTATTTTCTTCTTCCTCTCTATCTACTTCTGCATATATTCATGTTTGAATCATTTTCTGCGCCATTTTTTTTGCCATACGATGCTTGCCTTATCATACCTTCTTTGTTGTATTTTCTTTAAGTTGCTGCATGTTGTTAGCATTTAAACATGTATAGAATCCATAATAACAGTAATAACACAATAAATATAATAAAAGAACCATACCCCTTCCGTCGCGTAACATCAACTTCTATCTCTTCCTCTCCATGTATCTAACAACCACCAATCGATAACAACCTGTAACCAACTCTGCTCAAACAGAAGAGATTCCAAAACATAAAATTCATTCTTAAAATTAGAAGAAAAATCTGAACAAAAAGAAAAACCAGAACTGAATTATAGAAATCGCTTCTACCACGCCTTTCTCAACATTTATAACAAAACCTGTTAACCTGTTAACAAAACCTTAGAACCTGTCAACCACCAAAACAATTAACCTGCAGATATCAACAGGAAGTATTTTAGACTAAGAAAAGAAACCAGGCCAAAAACTTAAAACACAGTAAACTGATTCCTCCCTCATCTGCCAACACAAACTGGAATCCAAAGCAGCCCTTTACCGAACCTCTACCTTTCCAAACTGTAACCCTGCAAAAGTTGTCCGTAATCCCTCCCTACAACATAACCAGAAAACATGTTGAATCAATTCAGAATGAAACCAAATACAAGAATGTCCCAATTCATTAATTGCAATAAAGACGTAGTAGCGCTAGAGAACTTGTAAACCCGCAACACTACACTAACCTCCCTCAACCTCACTAACTTAGAATCTCAAGACTTCTGTAAAATTTTCAACTTAACTCACCTTCAAACAATATTCCATATGCCTTAAACCTTGTATCATAGCCACCAAACTCCTTCCATTCCAAATCTAACTGTATCAACTCTCACACATATGCAAAACAACCTGCACAAACTCAAAATCAAACAACTCAGAACCACAACAAACCACATGCACAGAGAATCGAAGCAGAAGCCAAGAGAAGGAGCATAGTAAACTAGTGGAGGAAAAGAGTTTTGGATACTTTACCTCAACAATTTCTGGGAAAAGTATCCTTCCCGCTGATTCAAAACCATGAGTTAATAAAGTAGTGAGAGAGGAAATCGATTTGAGAAAGAGTGAGCGTTCATAAGTTGAAACGAAGTGAGAAGGTGACTGAGATTTCGTTTTTGTTGTACGTTTGAGCATCAGAGAAGCCAAAGGTTTGTGGTTATCATGTGGTCACATTTTGAGAACAGAGAGAACTGACAGGTACTTCTTTTCGGTAGAGAGAGGCGTGTAGGGTTCTGTTGTTGTTGTTTTTCAAATTAAGAAAAGAAACAAAGAGAACGATGATGTACTGAAGAGAGAGAGAATCACTATTTTCTTTTGACTTGTTCTTGTAATTGCTTCTTTGATTAAAAACAGTAATTAATTTGTTTCTCTCTTTCCAACGTGATGAGGCTAGTGTCGTCGCGCTCCCTCAAGTGCAATCAGGGTTTTCCATCTTTTTCCTTGTCCTTTCAAACGGGTTGGCCCATTGGGCCTGTTGGTCCAACGTTTTTGTCATTTTCTCTTTACTTACTATTAAAAGCATAAATGTAATAGATAAACAGCACAGCTCATTTGGCAAGGCAGTTAACAATGATTCAGGAGGGACACGGTTCAAGTCCAGGCTGGGACGTTTTTTTTCATTTTCTTTTAGGATTATCTCCTCCATTTTTCTAACTTGTATTATATTTATAATTATTATAAAACAAAAAAAACATGCTTGTATAATTTAATCTTTATTTAATTTGTTATTAATCTTTTATTATTTAATTATTCAAAAAAAATACATATTTAATAATTTAGTTTTTATTTAATTTTTGTTATTTGTTTAATTGTTAAAAAATACATGCTATTGTAATTTAGTCTTTATGTAATTTTGGTTATTTACTTAATCGTTTAAAATGCATGTTTTAATTTTTATTATTTAATTGTTCAATCGTTATTTTATTTAATTTTGTCATCGATCGTTAATATCTTTTGTTCGTCTCAAATCCAAGGGGAAATGTTTTGACTTTGTTGACTTCACGTCATCAAACATGTCTTGTCTAAATCGTGCGAATACCCTCATTCATCTTTCATTTGTTTATTATTTTGTTTAAACTTAAGATAATTTTCTCAAAGACTCAATTTTCAAACTCACATCTTTTAAGTCAAAACTTCGAAATTAGGTCGTCGTATCTTCAAAATCTCATCCGCACCCATTTTTAGCCAAACAAACTATTTTATTCAAACAAACAATTTTAATAAACGGATATTTCAAAAGGTTCCTATAGGATACTATAGATGCATTGGGTGCTAATACCTTCCCATTGTATAACCAACCCCCGAACTATAGATCTCTTTTTAAAAAAACGCATTGTATTTTCATTACTTTTAAGTATTATTTTACATTGCATATTTTAGGGTTTTATTTCGCTCTTTTCTCTTTTCCCTTGGAAATAATAAAGCGCGGTGGCGAATCTTGCTTTGTGAGACGAGTTAATTAATAGCTCGATCTCCGATTTACCCCGCTACATTTTTATCGCTACAGTGACGACCTTCCTCACCCTATCAATGCAGACATAGTGAAAAGATACTACGCCTAATCAAAGACCCGCTAGGGTGATCGACCTAGGAAAAAATAAGGGCTTTCCGGCGAACCAAAAGGGTTCGGGAAAAAGTAAGGGATGAAAATGAAAAAAAATATGTACACCTCGCAAGTCGAAAACCCGAAAGGGAGGCTTGGGCAAAAAAGTGTATCCCGATGGACTGAAAACCCGAAAGGGAAGTCCAGGCAAAAGTTAGGGATATAAAACATACCACTATGTCTCATTGGATCATCTTGCGACCAGACTTCAGCATCGACTATCAAGCTCGGATAGAACCAATCAATCTGATCAACTTTCGGCCAAGAAGCAAAGTTATGAGACATTTGAAGATATAAAGCCAATAGCAGAGTTGGAACCCAATGAGGTTGTTTCACATAGCTGTTTTTTATTTCTTTTACACAAATTGTATAGCTTCTATTTTCTTCGGTGGTGTGATACGGTGGGAGAACTGACTTAAGGTTTTGCGTTTGTGTTTGCAAATGTTTCGGTTTAGCAAGAGTCGCCACCAACTTTTTATTTTATCCTAAGGAAAGGTCAAAAAGCATAGGAAAGATCTTTGAGATGTTTTCTTGGGTTCGGGGAGTAGATTATGAAAAGGGAAGGTGCAAGCACCCTTTTCATCCATGGTTATCCATGGGCTCTTAGTTACTTGTTTAGATCACTTGCTTTTGCTTTTCAATTGTTTGAAATGGTGCTTTGTGTGTGGTTTTGAAAGACGTTTTGAAAAGAGGGCATCGTTGTAATAACCTTTGTAATGATTCTTGTTTAAATGTATACAAAGGTGTATGTCTTTTGAAAGTTTGATTTGGGAAATGTTTTGAAATTGTGTTGTAAGGTGTGTTTGAAAATAGCAAGGATGTTTTGCAAGTTTTGATCAAGTAACTAAGAGTTATCTACCCTATTTTACTCAAAGATCTTTCCTATATGTTTTTAACCCTTTTGACAGTGTTGTTTTACCATTGCATTTGGTAAACAACCTTGTATTAGGATGTTAAACGGAACAGGCGCGGGTCATCGTATAGACCATGATAACAATTGTGTTAAGTATTTATAGCAAATTTTTGAGGGACTAGATCATTTTTGTATAGGTAACCAAGATAGCATCATCGAGGGACTATGATCTTTTGTTTTTTTTTTTTGTTTTTCCAAAGTACTCAACATGCATAACATGGCCCATTTTTAAGGCAACAAGTGGATGTAACCCTAGAGGTGCAAGTGTGCATTGTGTTGTCATTTTCATGCATTTTTGTCTTTGTATTAGCCAAGCTACTTGTTGATTTTGGATTTTTGCATACAAACCCTAATCTCTAACCATGGCATAATTGAAAGCGTAAATGCGTAAAATAAATCTACCACTATTACAACATGATTATGGGGATGGGGATACAATTTTTGAAGGGGGATTATTTGCAAGAAATTAAAACCCTAGTTTTACTATTACATCCAAATTGAATCAAATGGCATAAATAACAAATGAATAATATTTAAATAAGCAAATTAAATAAATGTGCAAAATATTATGCATATGCAAAAATGTTTTGTTTATTTTTATGTATGTAAAAATATTTAATGTAAAAAGAAAGGACTAATAAAAAAAGATTATTATTTTTTTATTAAGGGTAAACCCTAATTTTCTTTTAAGAATACAAATACATTAAATATACTATTTATATACAACAAAATAAAATAGTGTATATAAAAAAATAAAATATATTTATAAAAAGTATTATTTAAGTATAAATAATAATAAAAATAAAAGTATAATATTTTTTATGTTTTTATTCTAAAGTATCTATTAAATAAAATGAAAGTGTGTGTATATATATATATATATATATATATATATATATATATATATATATATATATATATATATATATATATATATATATATATATATATATATATATATATATATATATATATATATATATATATATATATATATATATATATATATATATATATATATATATATATATATATATATATATATTAATTATATTAGTTATGTATAATAAATAAATATATATATATATATATATATATATATATATATATATATATATATATATATATATATATATATATATATATATATATATATATATATATATATATATATATATATATATATATATATATATATATATATATATATATATATATATATATATACAAGACAAAAATATATTTAGAACAATATTTTTTAGTGTAAATAAAATAAAGAATAAAAAAAATTAAAAGTATAATGTTATTATATATTATTTTCAAGTTTTCAATAAATAAAGTATATACTAATTAAATTGTTTTCATGTTAGAAAAAATAAAAATAAAATACTAAATAAATGTGAAAATTTATAAAAATATTTTTGGGTATTTTTATGTTTGGAAAATATAAAATAAAAATCAGAAATGATAAATAAATACAGAAATATAAAATATAAAGAAATTGGGCCAGGGGGGTGCATTCAGCAAAAATGGGGTGTCAAAAGCAAGAGGACCAAAGCCCAGCCCAAACCAGACTTCATCTTCAACCTTTGTTCAAAATTTTGCGTGCCCTGTACCAAACATGAACAACCTGCATACGAGCTCTAATGCAAAAACACATAACATCAAAGTTGTAGGGTTTTTCAAGATGAATCTAACCATATAAAAAACTTGTCCTAACTCTCAAAGACCAGAGAGAATTTCTCTGGCCCTAAATCTTAACCTATTTTTTTCAGAATGTTTATGGACCAAATTCTCTTAGCATAAAATGAAAACTGAGCATATGTACAATTTCATGGCTATGAATACTACATTTCTTATTCACAAACCTAAGCCTAATTGTTCCTAAATAGAGAGATAGGAAGTTGACAAAAACCTGTTTCAGTTGAGATCGTGTCTGACAATGGGGAGCTTTTCAGTGAGGCCTGAGATGCTTGGGAGCTTGCTTGAACTTCCCTTGACCTTCCTCAATACGTAGCTTGCCTTGAATGTGCTTGAACAAGTCTACAGAACTCAACCTGCATAAGTTGAAATCGAAAATGGCAAACCCTGTAAATGGAGTTACAGTCAATGTTTAAGGGTTGGGATAGCTTGGATAGGTTGCATGGAAGGTGTTTAAATAGGTTTGGGACAAATCGCACGAGCAAATTGTTAGATAGAACTCAAGATGGAGATGCTGCCCTATTTTGCCAATGGAAGGTGATTTTGTGCTATGGGAGGTTTGAGGGCTCAAAGGGTCGTGTTTCTGGCTCAAGGGGATGTGAGAAACTTGTCTCAAAAGCTTGCACAAGTTTCTTTTAGCTGATGTTCAAGTTATGTGAAGTTTGACAAAAATCTTGGTTATAAAGAAAAACATGAGAAATAATGTAAAGCAGGCCTGTACAGGCTATCCATCAGCTTTCATACTATGCTCTTGGCCCCTCAAGTTGGTGGATTTTATTTGCTGTATAAGATATGGCTCAATGCTCTAGGATGATGTTTTGACATAAAGCAAAATTTAAACAAAAATGGCCATGTTGCTTTTTCTATTTAGGGATTAATCTTGTGTACAATGCTCTAATGACCAAAACAAAACCTTAGACCAATGGATTTGAATTTAATTATTGATTATGGAATGGTTTTGAGGCCTGTAATCTAGTGCAAAGCAAGCTGATTTGAATTTGCAATTTGTATCAATATGAACAAGCCATGGATAAAAAGTGAATTTTTGCCAACTTTAAGCCTTCGATTCTCCCTAACCACAAATGAGTTTGGAGAGTTCTTGGACATTTTTTAAAGCTTGCAACATTCTCTACAATCCATATTTGAAATTCAACTTGATATTCCAAGTGAAACTATGTGAAAAATGGCCTTGAAGATAGGTCAAAATCCTGCCTAAACTAGGGCAAAATTTCACTAAGTTAAAAGTTTCATAGACCCTTGTTCCAAAAATCATAACTTGAGATCCAAGCTTCTTTTGAGAAAACTTTGTGTATAAAAGTTGTAGATTTTATGGAGGACTATAAATTTAATGTTGGAAGTTTTGTTTGAATCCAATTGCATCATGGTGAAAATGTTTGGCAAAGTTAGGAAAAATTAAGAAAATTTCATAACTTAGAAAAATTCTAAGTTATGAAATTTTTCAACTTTAAACCCTAATTTGCAAAAATGGGTTTCTTGATGAACAAGTTTCATGTTTTGACACATCTTGATGAAAAATGACCCTTGGCACTTGATTTTGACCAAAAAGTCAAAGTTTGACTTTTCAGTGTACAATCAAATTTTGATCAGTTGACTGAAAAGTTCATCTGTCAATCCAATGCAATTGAGGTCTTTTGAACCTTGTGAATAGGTCAAGATGATGCCATTGAGTCCTTGAGTCCATGCTTGAACTCAATTTTCCATTGGCTAGGTCAAAAGTCAGATATTGCCCTTGTGCAGTCAAAACCCTAAAAATGACCATTTTGCCCTTTTGATGATCTGATCAAATTTCTTGAGGAGTTGTGGTCCAAACTTGATCAAATGGTTCATATGAGTCTATAATGTTTATGTGGGTCAAAAATCATGAGGTTTGACTGTAAATTGGCCATAGTTGACTTTTTCCCCAATACAGCTGATTTCTAGGTCAACTGTCCAATTGACTAGGCAAAAATTTGATTCAAGGCTTGAAACTTGGTATGGACAAACTTATGAGTCCAACATGAAGTATGAAAGTCACTTTGAGCATTGAAGGTCCAAAAATCCCTGTGCAAACTCAAACCCTAATTTAGGTCATCAGTGCAAGAAGATGTCTTGAGCAGAGCAAAACCCTAATCCTGTCTGGAGTACAAAGAGTCTTGTGAGGGGAAAATCTTGATAAAATGAGAGGGAAAATTTTGGGGTACAACAGGTGTCGTCCTCTTACTAGAGCGTCATCCTCCTTGTACAAAAACGCCTATTACAGGCCGACTTCAAAAATCAATACAAAATTAGTTTCACTTCGAGTTTGTTTTTGTTTTCTGTTTTGTTTTGCAAGAACGTCCAATGATTTATTTTTGATATGTGCATTTGAAAATGATTGCTGCTCATAAATATTTACATAAGAAACAAAAGACAATTACTCGTAATTCCAGAAACAGGGGAAAAAACAAGAAGTGCCAAACCTGATGGTTACTCCGCCCAGCAGGTACCGGGATAGAGTAAGCTTGGGAACATAATTATTGGTACATACATTCCCCACAGAGTAAAAGTATCCAAAGGCATTGATGTCAGCTTTCCCAAAACAGGACGTAACCACCTCAGTTGAGGTTCATAATCGCGGGCTAGTCAGTAAATTTCATCCCCCAAACAGAGTTTATTTCTCCAGATACAGAGGCTCAATCCCCGACAGAGTTCATCACTTCAGCTACAAAAATACATTTTCTAAGTTCATTCCATGTAGAGTTTATTCTCAAGCAGCATCTCCTCCCGACATAATATTTACAAATCTCCAGCAACTTTCAGGGATTTATTTTCCCAGACGCGAGCATACCCCGATAGAATTTCATGAACATACATCATGACATACGCATACATATCATATACATCATAATCTCATTTTTTTTCAGAACATCATCTCACCCTGCATTTCATGCATCGCATATAACTAATCTGATATCTTTCCAGGAAAAGATGATTAGCTTCAACAAATTCAGCAGTTATGCAAGTCACATCTGCAGACGACTAACGAAAACTCAGTTCCCGAAGCCAAACGAGTCAACTAATCTACACTATCGTTTCGAAGTAACCCTACTATCCAGGTTCCTTCTCATAGCCCTACTATCCAGGATTTCATATCGAAGAAACCCTATGACCCAGGTTCCTTCTCACAGCCCTACCATCCAGGCTTTCATATCGAAGTAACCCTACGATCCAGGTTCCTTCTCACAACCCTACTATCCAGGCTTTCATATCGAAGTAACCCTACTATCTAGGTTCCTTCTCACAGCCCTACTATCTAGGCTTTCATATCGAAGTAACCCTACTATCCATGTTCCTTCTCACAACCCGACTATCAAGGCTTTCATATCAAAGTAACCCTATTATCCATGTTCCTTCTCACAGCCCTACTATCCAGGCTTTCATATCGAAGTAACCCTACTATCCAGGTTCCTTCTCACAACCCTACTATCCAAGCTTTCATATCGAAGTAACCCTACTATCTAGGCTCCTTCTCAAAGCCCTACTATCCAGGCTTTCATATCGAAGTAACCCTACTATCCAGGTTCCTTCTCACAGCCCTACTATCCAGGCTTTCATTTCGAAGTAACCCTACGACCCAGGTTCCTTCTCATAGCCCTATTATCCAGGCTTTCATTTCGAAGTAACCTTACTATCCAGGTTCCTTGTCACAACCCTACTATCCAGGCTTTCAAAATCGAAGTAACCTTACTATCCAGGTTCCTTCTCACAGCCTTACTATCCAGGCTTTCATTTCGAAGTAACCCTACGACCCAGGTTCCTTCTCATAACCCTACTATCCAGGCTTTCATTTCGAAGTAACCCTATTATCCAGGTTCCTTCTCATAGCCCTACTATCCAGGCTTTCATATCAAAGTAACCCTACTATCCAGGTGCCTTCTCACAACCCTACTATCCAGCCTTTCATATCGAAGTAACCCTACTATCCAGGTTCCTTCTCACAGCCCTACTATCCAGGCTTTCATATCGAAGTAACTCTACTATCCATGTTCCTTCTCACATCCCCACTATCCAGGCTTTCACTTCGAAGTAACCCTACTATCCATGTTCCTTCTCATAACCTTACCATCTAGGTTTCTTTTCTCTTACCTCCAGAGGACAGTTTACAACACAGTAAAACCTGGACCTGACCAGTTTCAGTCAATTTCACCTTCCCCCAGTAAGTCGCGATGCAGCCTGTACACTAACCAGATATGCAGTTCACCTCCGGAGTTAATTCCTCAGTAGAGTAACAGACAACTGAAGCTCCTAAAATTCTATCCAGATGCCAACATTCCTCAGCAGATTCCTCCTTAATGACAGGAGAAGGGACTCTCATCAAAGGAATATCTCAGGAAATTAACATCCTCTAGATGGCATCTTTAAGCCCATCTCCGACGGTACTCCGTCACATCTTGGATGTAATCTTTAAGCCCATCTCCGACAATTCTCTAGCTACTTCCAAATAGCTTCTATAAGCCCATTCCCGATATCACAAATCAAGTATCACTTCATGCTAGTGCAAATTTCTGGTCACTCTAATGTTCAATCATCTTCCACCTTCAGATCACGAAAGGCAGACGAGCCAATCTACATCCTCAGGTTTAAGAAGATTGAACAGGGGCAGTTGTTGTACCCCAAAATTTTCCCTCTCATTTTACTCAATACATACTCCTAGAGATCCTCAATTTGCTCAAGTTTGCCCAAGAGTTGACCAGACAAACTCTCTCCTAAGGTAGTGTGTCTCAAATTAGGGTTTCCATTTTAATCAAGATAGGTGAACTCCAAAGACATCATATGCTCTCCATGGTCCTAATATGTTCTCAAGACCCTCCATGTCAAATTTCAAGAACTGCACAAGAAGTTTTCTCAGTCAACTTCTCAGATGCTTGAGAATCAATTGTATTAGGTCAAAAGTCAATTGTGGCCCACATACAGTCAAACTTCAAGATTTTTGGTCAACGTCAACATTTTGAAGTGACATCCATCATTTGATCAAGGGTTGATCATTATTCTTCAAGGAATTCCCTAAATTCATCAAAACCCAAAATTTGCTAAATTAGGGTTTCTTAGGAAAAGTCAACCAAACTTTGACCAAACATAACTTCCACATACTTTATTAGAAATTTTCCATCCAAGGCTCATTTTGAAGAGGATGCAATTCCATACAACCCATCTTCATCCCACAAGTTCAAAATATGCACTCATAAAAAGATATGAATTTCTACATTATAGGTCCTTTTGAAAAGTCAACAAAAAACACCTTTTGGGTCAAAGCTTCTTACATGAACATGGAAGACCCAATTTAAATGATACCAAAAGGGTTGCTTAGGGGACATCCTAATCTTTCTAAAAAGTCCAAGAACACCTCTCTAGGGTTAAAATTGGAGATATGCCTTGTCAAAGTTGACCTTTTTTACAAAATTGCCAAAACTCAAATATGCTCAAAAGTTCATGATAGGTGTTGACCTGAGAATGCAACATGGTCACACACTTTGGGGAATTGGATATGATTTCTTATAGATATGATGGTGTTGATGTGAGGTTCATGATAGGCGTTCTAAGCTTGCTTTCACTGGATCTGTGAGAAACAAATATGAAAAGAAAAATGTCTCACGCCTGGCTCGAACCTGTGACCAGGCATTAGAATGACTCATACGTGCGCGCTATGCCACTGGGGTGGCTGTTACATCCGGTGATAAAACAAAAATGAATAAATATATTATAAACTTAACCCTGGATATGACTTCATCTTTTCCTCGCGCCAGCATCAACAAGTTTTCTCGAGCAATGAGTATCGTGTCTAACAGTCTGTAAAGTTTTTGCTAAGGTGGTATATTGCGTGCTCTTTTCGACCAGACTCGTCATGCTGCCCCAACACACACCCCATTGAATTGTCTAACACTGTTAAGTATAATATCAAAGGTCTTCCCTCAACAGGAGGCATCAGAATTGACGGTTCTTGGAGATATTCTTTGATCCTTTCGAAAGCTGTCTAGCACTCGTCATTCCACTTTACCACTTGATCTTTCTTCAGAAGCTTGAAGATGGGCTCACAAGTAGCAGTCAGATGTGAAATGAACCTGGCGATATAATTCAAGCGTCCCAAGAAACCTCTAACTTCTTTCTCTGTACGGGGAGCCGGCATCTCTTGTATGGCCTTTACCTTTGCAGGGTCCACCTGAATACCTTTGTCACTGACGATGAAACCCAAAAGCTTACCAGACCTTACCCCGAAGGTGCACTTGTTCGGATTCAACCTCAACTTGTATATCTTCAACCTGTCAAACAAATTTTATAGATGATTCAGGTGTTCCTCTTCAGTTTGAGACCTGGCTATCATGTCATCAACATAAACCTCGATCTCATGATGAATCATATCGTGGAACAAAGCGACCATGGCTCGCTGATAGGTTGCCCCAACATTCTTCAACCCAAAGGCATCACCTTGTAACAGAAGGTTCCCCACACTGTGATGAAGGTTGTCTTCTCCATGTCTTCAGGAGCCATCTTGATCTGGTTGTAGCCAGAGAAACCATCCATGAAGGAGAAGATTTTATGTTGCACGGTGTTGTCAACCAGAACATCAATATGGGGAAGCGGCAAGTCATCCTTGGGGCTTTCCCTGCTAAGGTCTCTATAATTTACACACATCCATACCTTGCCGTCCTTCTTAGGTATAGAAACGACGTTAGCAACCCATTGCGGATAAGAGGTGACAGCTAAGAACCCTGCATCGAATTGCTTCATGACCTTTGCCTTGATCTTCTCTGACATTTCAGGGTGCATACGATGGACCTTATGTTTAACCAGAGGACAATCTTCTTTAGTCGGCAGACGGTGTACCACGATATCAGTGTCTAAACCATGCATGTCTTCATATGACCAGGTGAAGATCTCAACGTAGTCGTGCAACATCTGTATCAGTCGTTGTTTGATCTTAGACTCCAGATTTGCATCGATCTTGACTTATTTTCTGTCCACCTCCTTGCCCAAGTTTATCGTCTCAACTAGCTCTTCGTGAGGCTGTATAGCCCTTTCTTCATGTTTTAATAGTCTAGCAAGTTCTCCAGGCACCTCACAATCGTCCTCACCTTCGTCCTCGGCTTGGTTGACCGGATTTTCGTAGTCATCACTGGCAATAGCAGGATTGTTATCAATGGGATCCAGAGTGGATATGGATTTGTAGTTTGATACGTGAGTGTGTGTAAGAGCATAGTTGTATTGATAAAGTAAAGGCAGAAAAGAAAAATAGAGAGCGGAAAATTTGTATGCAAAGAACATCCAATGTTTTATTGATGATATATGAAATGACATAATATCCCTCACAGATGGAACCATTGTGCCTCAGGTAAGACACAAGGCCATAAAGTTTAAATTGTTTATTACAAACTCAGAAAACAAATAAGACAATTACTGCAGAATAAAAGAAACTGGTATAAAATCCCTAGCCATCCATTTACTCGGTCCACTGTTGGTAGTCCGGTATATCCAGCTGTCAATGTCAGAATCTTCCCCACTGTCTTCAATGGCATTAATCCCACGATTGTTGATGTGTAGGGGAGGCCCTCCAGCTCGAGAGCGTCGAACAACCCTTTGAGATCTTGAAGTAAAGCCCAAACCAAATTTGTCAATTTTGTGAATAAAATCAGGGAGTTATCCCCAGTTGGTAAACCCACCTTCTTCAACCACTTCTCTGGCGTCTTTGAGAGAAGCCATCTTCAGAGGAGGTTTGGTGCGGTAGTAGTCTCAGTTGACGCTAAAACTTGGGGAACTTGTTCAAAGTTTTGACGAGGAGTCTCTATGAATTCTCCGTCCATCTCCACGTACCTGAAGAAGTTCAGGTGGCTCACCATATACTCCTCTTCTCCACACACAGTGACAATCTTCCCCTTCACCGGATACTTCAGCATTTAGTGCAGTGTAGAAGTAACAGCCCCAACTTCATGGATCCAAAGACGACCCAACAAACAAGAGTATGACGGCCTGATGTCCATCACATAGAAGGTGGACTCAAAGGTATGAGAGCCTACCTTGACAGGGATGTCCACCTCTCCATGCACCATTCTTTTTGACCCGTCAAAAGCCCTTACCACAATGTTACTAGGCTTTAAGGTGAAGCCTTCACAATCCAACCGATCAAGGGCATTCTTAGGAAGAACACTCAGTGAAGACCCATTATCCACCAGTACATGAGCCATAGTAGTGCCTCTGCATTCGATCGAGACATGTAAAGCATCATTATGCTTCCTCCCTTTCGGTGTCAAGTCGGCATCTGAAAAACCCAGCCCATTGTCAGCAGTCAAGCTGGCCACACATTCTTTGAATTGATCGGCTAACGTTTCCTGCGGCACATGCACAGTCTTGAGGAATGCAATCAAAGCCTTCGCATGGGCTTCGGAACACAACAACAGAGACAACATTGATATTTTCGAGGGGGTCTACTCCAGTTGCTCGACAACATTGTAGTCGCTCTTTTTGATTATTTTTAATATTTCCTCTATCTCTTGCTTAGAGGCTTATACAACAATCTTTCTAGGGGCCTCCGTCCGGGAAGGCTCACCCATGGCTTCTTTGCCTCGAATTCGAGATGACTCGACGGCAGGAGTAACAATTGGAGTAAGAACAGGAGTAGTGACAGATGTACCGGCAGGAATAACGAATGTAATAACAACAGGTCTGTTGACAGTCTTCGGTGAAATCTCGGGAGAGAAAACCCTTCCACTTCTGGTAATTTTACTAGTCCCGATGATGTTACTGACATCGGGATCAACCTCTTCATTATTCAGATCTTGTTTAACACCAGTATAGTAAACATCGGCGCCATAATTCCAAGGGACAGCTTTGTCCGAGGCGTATGGGACAGGATCAGGAAAAGTGATTATTAATGGAGCAACTCTCGGGGCGGGTGTAATCCTAACAAGTCTTCTCGAGGAGACCTTGGAAGGATTGGCGAAAATGGTTATAATAGCAACGTCTTCAAACGGAACAGTTGGAATCAAAGTCTTCTTGAACAAAATTTCTCTATTGTCCATCAGGCGTTGGACACCTGTTTTTAGCAAATAGAAACCAGTGGGCAGAGATGAGCACATGTGGCAACCTTCACCATAACCCGGAAATAAATCAGCCAACAACAGATTCTTCTTAACAGTCATAAGAGGAGTAGAAACTTCATCAACTGAAGTTACAAACAGATTGGTATCAATGGCATTAACTCCATGATTGTGCTTAGGCATGGGAGAAATTATGACATTGGGTTTCTCCGGAGCATCAAACTCAATCTCCTTGGCTTCAATCAGATCTTGTACTTTATTTCTTAGAGCCCAACAGTCATTTGTATCGTGACCAGGACTCTTAGAATGGTAGGCACACTGAGTGTTTGGATTATACCGAGGAGAGGTGGTATTAGGATTCTTGGGAACCTATTTCAAGGTTTCCAAGTTGGATCTCAACAGATGGGGTAGAACCTCTGTTAATGTCATGTTAATCCGGGTAAAGTGCCTTTGCAGTCTTTCTACCCTTTGCTGATTGTTGCATTGTGGGGCAGCCGCAGGACTAAGTATCATTACAACACTTACTGTTAGACGGCGTTCAACTCTGCTCTGACCTCTCAGGCTATAAATGGCACTGGCCTCCTTCTTACCAGTGAATGGATTCTTTACTGAACTCGAAGAGGTGTCTTTCTGTATTTTGTCGCTCCGGATCCCGGCTTCTACCCTCTTTCCTATTAATATCAGCTCAGTGAAACCAGTTGAGGAGCTACCAATCAAGTGATTGAAGAATGGACCAGACAGCGTCCCAAGAAACATGTCAACAACTCCCTATCAGACAAAGGGGGTTGGACTCTCCCAGCTAAGTCTCTCCACTTCTGCTCATAGTCCTTAAAGCCTTCACCTACACCCATGGACATATTCTGGAGTTGAGTACGAGTAGGGGCAAGGTCGGTGTTGTATTGATACTGCTTATAAAAAGCAGCAGCCAAATCCTCCCAGTTTCGAACATTGGTTCCCTCCAGTTGGTAGAACCATTCAAGCTGAGTCCCTGACATACTGTCTTGGAAGAAGTGAACCCACAAGTTTCTATCAGTGGTGTTGGGCTGGATTTTCCTTACATAGGAACCGAGATGGAGCTTTGGGCAAGACACCCCATCATACTTTGCGAAAACCGGAGCCTTAAACTTCTGCGGGATGACCACTCCCGACACCAATCCTAGTTCTCCAAAGTCCAACCCAGGTATTCTCTAGACTTCCATAGCGCTCAACCGATCTTCTAACTTCTTGTATCTATCCTCAGTGGGAGGATACTTCTCATCATTATAGTCTGTATCATTGTCTGAAACTTCAGGACTAGGGTCCTCCTCCCTTGTATCCCTTTCTTGATTCTCCCCTTCTTTGGACGAGGAGGTCAGATCGACTGGTTGTTTTAGCGGCCCTTTGAATCTTCTGCCCATATTAAGGATACCAACGGGCTTCTTCTTCTTCTTCTTCCCTTTCAGGATGAGGGCCTTCAGATCCTCCTGCCCTTTTGCCAGAGTTATGAACATCTGTTGAAATTGGGCATTTTGTGCCTGAAGATCTTGGATGCTTTGTTCAGAAGACATTTTTGCTGAAATAAACAACGAAGAAGATGAGAAACCTGTAATGGTACCTGTTTATGCAATGATATGGATGGGATACGTATGCAATGATTTCAAGGACTTTGAGAAATTTAAATTTGCGAACCCAAATGAAACAAAGATTTTATTAGTAGAATTCAAAATACAATTGCCTTTTAGGCGTTACAATTGAAAATTCTAAAAACTAAAATAAATCAAGTTTCCCATGGATGCTTCCTCTTCGTGCCGAGATAGACATTAAGGCTTCTTTCCTCATGAAGTTGCTTTGTGAGCTCTAAAACTTTCTTTTCCTGGGCATAGAACTGGTCCCTATGAGTATCACGCTCCTTCTTTAACTAAATCCAGGACCTCTGTAGTTCTTCAAGATCGATGGGCATATCAGGATGAAGAACCGTGTAGAGAATATCCCCTTCAGTAATGAGCTCCAGAATCACTAGTAAGACGTCTATGTAGGGCATCATAAGTTTCTGAGTGCGAGCTCGTACCCGTTGGAGATAAGGTTCCATAGGAATGGAATTCTTTGGCCCCAAAGTCTTAGCGTCAGATCTGTTTACCATACCCCAAGCTCGTATGAACCTCTGGCGATACCTTTGAACATTATCCTCATAGTTAAACACAATGCCCTGGATAAGTATCTCATGAGGACCATCCCTTCGAGCGTAACCAAATTATCGCAGAGCCAAACAAGGATTGTAAGTTATGCCTCCCCTAATTCCAAGTAGTGGGACATTAGGGAACTCCCCGCAGCGGTCAATAATAGAAATATCTCCCATAAATCGGGAATACCAGAGAATATCCGCGTGCGAAAGTGACATTATCCTTTACGACCAACCCAAACCTTCTTCATTCTCCAGCACTGACTTAGGCAGGTGAGAAATAAACCACCTCGACAGTAATGGCATGCCGCACATAAGAACCCCTCTTCTCTTCATGGCACGGGTATGGAGAGCATGCAAGATATCTCCGAGCAAGGTAGGCACAAGGTTACAAGAGAGGAAGATCTTGATAGCATTGACATCTATGAGTAAGTCTGGATTAGGGAACAATACTAACCCATAGATTAGAAGGGCCAAGACCTCCTCAAAAGCCTGAAAGTCCAAATCATCCCAAAACAGTTGGTCCTGATCTATTAGGAACTTGGCTAGAAAACTCTTGACTCCGCTTCTTGTTTCCCAATTGGATACCACGTCAGCCCGTTTCAGATGTAAAGCTGAGGCAATGACTTCTGGCTTAGGAACATCTTCTAAACCTGTGAAAGGCACCTGCTCCAGAATAGGCAGATTAAATAACCGAGATAACTCTTCCATGGTAGGCACAAACTAATAGTATGGAAAGGTGAAGCAGTGGTGCTTGAGATCAAAGAACTGAAAGAGTACACCCATCATCTTTTCATCAAAGCTCGAAGTAACCAGGTTGAGAAGTCGACCATGTCTCTTAGTGAACGAAGAAGTTTCATGAACCCTTGATACTAGTTCCTTGAGTTGGGGAGGTATTCTTACAAAGCTGATTCGGATAGTGTTTCTACGAGCGGAAGCCATGATCTGTAAAACAGAACAAAGATAAATTCCCTTGGTCCTTGAAATGGTTAGTGTAATGAGAATCAATACTATGTTATGATGCATGATGTTATGTTCAAACAAAGTAAATCACACACAAGCAAAGCACACAATAGATCTTAGGTTCCAAGGCTTGCATGAGGTTAAAGGTAAGTACCTTCTTGAAGTTTACTTGGTTTCAAACCTGTCTTAGAAAAGTAACCGGGTTCTAAGGATTCTCAATATCACTGACCATCCTTTATCAGGCATTGTTTCAGCTCAGGCAATCGTCATAAGATCAATTCGTAGGCAACTCAAGGGAAAATTAAGGACTATGATCTTTATGATGATTTTGAATCGCGGGTCATTACTAAGGTATTCCTATGTTCGAGAACACGCCCATTATTTCCGAGGCAACCAAGTGGGGAAAACCCTAGGAGTGAGCATGTGTAAGTGTGCTTTTTTGAGTTAATTATCTTTGCACAATTAGAGTTATCTACCGTTTTAAAGTTATTTGTCTTACCATTCAATCCTGTTATCCATACATCTAGCATTTTAATAGTTGCGGAAATTAAAAGCGGAAAAGAAAAATCTACGCTATTACAGGGCTTTTGGACAGATACACCAATATTTGACTAAAAAATAAAGATGCAAAAAATTTAAAATCCTAATTAATTTATTACAAACTCGGAACAGCTACAATAATCTGAAAATAAATAAAAACGCGCGCGAAGAATTGAGACGGGAATGAGGAAAATATATTTTTTGGATTTTTTTGAGAAAAAGCAATTAATCTTGCAAATTAACCTAATTTCTATTTGTTTTTAATTATGTAAAAATTTTTATTTAAATTAACCTAATTTTCTATTGAATTTTAATTACCAAAAAAGGAATTTTAATTAATCTAATTAAACTAATTAATTAATAGCAATTAAATATTTTTTGAAGAAAAAAAACTAAATCTAATTTTTAATGATTTTCTGATTTTCAGATTTAGTTAAAAAATGATTTTTATTGTGAAAATAATTAAAATAACAAATTAAAAAACAAATAAAAAAGAATAGAAAGAAAAAGAAATGGGCCTGATGCAGTTAGCATTCCAGGGGGTACATTGCCAAATTTGTAACGGGCCCAAAATGATGGCCTAGAGTCTGGCGCCTGATCCAATGAGACCATCTTCTGAGGATTCATGGTGGACCTACATATGTTGGGCGTTAGATCTGTGATGGTGATGATCCAGAGGATGAAATCAAAGGGCGCGTGATGATTCTCAGAAGGTGAGATATGCTGGATCTGGTGAAAATAATGGAGAAAATGCCAAAAGCTCACGCCTGGGATCGAACCTAGGACATGAGCTTCATACTTCCTTCCTCTGACCAACTGCGCTGGATGTTCAATTGTTAATATAACCAAATAAAAATAATATAAGAAAAACAATCACGTGATGTCCAGCAAACATGCCAATATTCAAATGGCCCAATGGGAGCTTGCGACCTAACCTTCTTCTTCCTCAGCACCGTCGTTTTAGGTTTAGACTTTTACCCACGGTCCCATGCCTGTAACTACAATCCTGCGTTATTCAAAAATCTATCACAAGAAATATAAATTACATTGAAGACCATGAATCAACTGGGCTTGAAGCCCTGAACATCATAGTGTCCATGCCTAGCCCTAATTTTGCCTGTAGAAGAAAGCCCTAAAACAAGCTCAGAAACCCTAAGAATGGCAAACCATGATTCCTGCATTTAAAACTCAATTAAACGATTCAACAAGCATCGGGACTTTGTAATAAACAAGAATGTATGATTGAATTTCATCAAAAAAGCATGTATGTACGTAACCAAAAATAAAACATAGTTGGATAACAAGGTTGCCGATTTTACGATTCAAGGTGTTTTGGTGCGTGCAAAAGGTGCAGTTAGCTTCAGGAGATTGCTAGGAACGTGTTGCAACCCTTAAATCTCCTCGAGGATGGTTGTAGTATGAATTAGATCTGAGATTTTTGACAAAAAAATGCAACCTGTTCTTGCTGTTTCACACGATCAAGCCTTTTCCTTGTGCCTTGGATTTGTTGTGTATATGTACCTCTTTGAATTAGGTTAACAAAAAGGCTTCAAATCCTTGCCAATTATTAAGATTTGATTTCATTCCAACCTTGCATTATTTCTTTCCAAATCAAGCTAAATCATTCCATTCTCACTCCAATCAACCTTGGCACGATTTGATTCTGTTTTGCAGCATAAATGGATTGCATTTCATTCAAAATCAGATTAAAAACAAATCTTCCATATTTTACATCATTTATTTGATTTAATTTGATTTTTAAATGATTAAAATCAAAATAAATTAAATAAATAAAGTCAATAAAATATGGAAGATTGTTTTGGTCGTGGACATTGTTAAAAGTAAGATGCAAGCATAAAAAGTTAGGCCCATTTGCCAAAAAAATGCAATTTTGGGCATTGTTGACTTTAGACAATTCTCCAAAAATGGCCACCCTTGACAATGCATATCTCCTTCAATTTTAACCCTAAGAGGGTGTTCTTGGACTTTTTAGAAAGCTTAGGATGTCCCCTAAACAACCATTTTGGTTTCATTTCAATTGTATCTTCCATGCTCATGTAAGAAGCTTTGACCCAAAAGGTGTTTTGGTTGACTTTTTGGAATGACCTATAATGTCTGAAATTATATCTTTTCATGGGTGCATTTGTTGAACTTGAGGGCTGGAGATGAGTTGTAGGGAATTGGATTATCTTCAAAGTTAGCCTTGGATGAGAAATTTCTGATAAAGTATGAGAAAGTTATGCTTGGTCAAAGTTTGGTTGACTTTTCCTGAGAAACCCTAATTTAGCAATTTTTGAGTTTTGATGAATTATGAGCATTCCTTGGGGAATCATGGTCAACCCTTGATAAAATGATGGATATCACTTCAAAATGTTGATGTTGACCAAAAATCTTGAAGTTTGATTGTATGTGGGCCAAGTTGACTTTTGACCTAATACAGTTGATTTTCAAGCATCTGAGCAGTTGACTGGGTAAACCCCTTGTGTAAGGCATGAAACTTGACATGGATGATCTTAATAACATATTAGGACTATGGAGAGTATATAAGGCCTTTGTAGTTCACCCATCTTGATGAAAATGGAAACCCTGGCTAGAGGTTCATTGCTTTAGGAGAGAGTTTGTCTGGTCAACTCTTGGGCATCCTTGAGTAAGTTGAGGATCTCAATGGACATATGTTGAGTAAAATGGGAGGGAAAATTTTGGGGTACAACATATACACTTGTTACCAAGGAATCAAGAACTTGTCTAATTAGGTCAAACTTCTTCAATCAACTCTTGCATCTTTTTCTTTTCTTTGACAAATTGATGCATGATTAATCATAGTAGACCTTCTCATGATATCACTTTAAAGTATCTTCAATGATGAAGCTTGAATCTCAATGAAACTTTATTGAATAAGACATGGAAATAAACTCATGAACCTATAGATCAACGTAATAAAAATGTGTTGTGCTTTCACCTATAGCGTCATCAATTAGAGCAAACATTCATTCTATTTATTAGTTAAAAGTTAATCAATACAAAAATATATGATCACAATATATAAATCAAGGTGCTAGGTGATTCCTCACGAGAAAGCCTAAAGATAGGGAGAAGAACCAAACCCTAGTGTGATCTTAATATGAGACAATAAAGGAGTCTTAGGAGCAATAGTTCGGGTACAACACACACACACACACACACACACACACACACACACACACACACACACACACACACACACACACACACACACACATATATATATATATATATATATATATATATATATATATATATATATATATATATATATATATATATATATATATATATATATATATATATATATATATATATATATATATATATATATATATATATATATATATATATATATATTACCCCTCGGCTTTATTGATAAATCAAGATATATGAGGCGCTAGTTTTGTAAATAATAAATGTGTAGATGATGGGGTTCGAATCCATGCACAAATAAATTTACTCCTCGGTGTTTAAAAGTCAAGGTGTTAAGTCGTTACTTTTCATGGCGCCCTTTGTTACCTCGCTTCTTTAGCTGAGGTAAAAATCATTTTACATCCGAAGTTAAAAGATATTTTTGAAGTAGTGATTGAGAATTTTGTAAGTGATACACATATCACTTTAAGAGTTTGAGTGAATATATGGTGTCTCTTCCACTTAATGTGTCACTATTAAAATAAAGGCGCTGATATAGATGCTTTCTCGTGATGACCCATAAAAAAATTGATGACCCAAAACACTCTCCCTCACATCTAAAGGGATGAGCATGGCCAATTGTCATATGTCATCATTAGTCATATTAACATACCAATCTAAATTATATTAAGTACCCCATGACATTAATAAGAGATTTAACATGAACCAAAAACATTTAGATTTATATTGGACTATATTACTATGTTTGTATATTTATCAACAAACAGCTACAAGACATCACATAACAAAAATGATTCTACAATCAGGAACCCTGCTCTTGATCAATTCTAAGGCATGCTCTTTCAGTGGAAAGACTGGCCATATCATTGATACATGTTATTTCAAGCATGGTTTTCCACCTGGATTTCACTTCAAAGACAAATCAAGTTTCACCAACAATGTCTCCATGGATCCTGAGCATCAATAATTATCATCCCTGATGCTAACAATCAAAAGGAAAAAATGGATATCACTTCACCCATGTATAACAAGCCGGTAGCTCTTCTTAATCAATCAGAGGCCTCAAATTCATCTGATCCTCATATCATTAATACCTCATCATCATGTTGGCACCAATATTTCATCAACACTAATGTAAGTTCACCCAACAACAGTTGGATCATTGACACAGGTGCAACATATCACATATTCTCTTCCCTTAATCTCTTTTACTTGTATCATTCCATTAATCCTATCACCACAAATATACCTAATGGCTCTAACATTTTGTCAACAATTTATGGTATTGTTACATTAAGAAACCAATTAACCCTTAATCATGTTTTATATGTTCCCGCATTCACATGTAATCTCATATCTACTTCTCAACTATCTACTAAAAATAAATGCAACCTTGTTTTTTATCATTGTTCTTACACCATTCAGAAACTACCTTCGTTGAGGATGATTAGGCTTGCTAAAATGTATAATCATTTGTATATTCTGAATCAGGATCCTTGTATTCCCCTTTATTATCACACTAATTCATCCTTTGCTATGTGTAATAATAATTTTTCTATAAAGTTTAGTCTTTGGCGCCATAGGTCGGGCCATCCTTCACACAATGTATTGAAAGTTATCCAACAAAGTGTTTCGTATGTTCATGCTAATTCTGATTTTATATGCAATTGTTGTCATTTTTCTAAATAGACCAAGTTATCTTTTCATTTGATAACCATTAAATATACTTCAACATTTGAACTAACTCACATGGATATATGAGGGCTATTTTCACTTTCATCTATCCATTGAAACTCAAAAGTCCTATTTCCATTGGCATATCAAACACCAACTAACGTTGGTAGTCCAAAACATAACTTCTCTTAATCTATTCAACAAAAGTAAAACCAAGCCCTGCTTAACGCACTTACCCTAAAAGTCCAATCATCCATTGGCACAATTACATGATATTTAATCATAATATTTCATGCATCATTTCACGCGTAGCATATACACCAATGTGGAGCATTATTTCATACAATCAAAGCATGCATACATAGCATAAGCCAATATTCATGAGCTTTCATGAAATCCCAGATCAATCCTCGACTTAGCCAGTGCTATTTCTCTGAGTGACTCTTATTTCAACAGGTTTCTCGCTAGATATCCCCAATGAGTTTCATTGAAGTGTTTCCCAGTAAGTTTATCCCTAGGTGGTCTTTTCAGAGTCTCCCCCTAATCAGTGGGCATGTTATGCAATATCAGTCAATCCTCATTAGAGTTACCAATTTCCTCTGTCGATCATCCTAACAATGTAAGCAATTGTAGTAGTTGACCAATTTGTCCTTTGATATTTTTCTCTGTTAAGACATTTATAACCATCACGAGCATTACATATACCAACTAAATTTTATTTCTAGGTAAACTGAGCAGGCACCTGAGAATTCAAACAAATGGGAAGCTCTTTTAGACAATCACAAACAACCAAAGGAATATTAGTATATAATGAATTAAAGTTCCAACTTATATCCATGTAAACAATATTCACTCGCATTTCCAAATTGTTGATATCTATATAGATAACTTGATCCAATAGTTTCCATTTGAGTATAGTTGTACCCTGAGTTAGCATCAATGAAACTCAACATGTGGTATCCTGAGAATCCATCAATTGAGTGATCAATGTTTGGAAGAGGATATGGGTCCTTAGGGTAGGAGATATTAAGATCGCTGAAGTCCTCACACATGTGCCACTTGCTCACTGTTTTCCTCACCAACACCATGTTAGCTAACCAGGTGTGATATTTTATTTCTATGATGAATCTAACGTTGCCAACATGGGAGATGTCGGTCTTTCCAGCAAGGTGACTGTCATCTTGATCAGCAACGGTATGAACATTGAAATGTCGTTTTGATCTTTAGTTTCTGGGAAGAAAGACGGGGAACGCAGTTTCCCACAGACAGTACCACTGATCTTACTGATGATCAGAACATGTAATGGGTCGATATCTGCAATGTTGGAAATGAGGAGGATGGGGTGTATTTTCAAGGTACTTTGATGCTCATGTAAGTAAGACTGCAAAGAGATATAAGAGAGAGTTTAGGGTTTTAGAAGTGAGTATTGAATATTGAATACCTGGGCCTCACAAGTGTGAGGGTTTATATAGTGCTCCTAGCGCTTGGCTATTGGTTCCTATTTTTAGGCCTGGATATTAGGTTCCCCAAAAATAGGTAATTGCTAGGAATTAGTCATTATAACAGGCAGGCATGCTCGGGACTAGCCGTTACTTCGAGCGGGGGCGTGGTCACAGGTAAGCGCGCTATGGTCTCTCCTGGATGGCTGCCCTACGTGTGACAGGCAGAGTGAAACTAGTCGTTGACACGGGCATGGGTACGGATAAGGGTAGCAGTGGTCTCGTTGGTCTTGTGGACAACCGACCATACGTCCCCTGCTGAGGGGTAGAAGGAAAAAGTGCCATTTTCCCGTCCCATCTGATTTGGGCAGAGCTATTGGGCCATCCTGGATGCAGAAGTGGATTGGGCCATGCTTATCCATTGAACCAAGCCAGAACAACTCCTAAATGCATAAAGTGCCAAGTGATGTTTTGATGGATCAAAGTGTGGACTAGAGGGACTTTGGGGGATGGATGAGATAAAGATGATTTTGATGTTCAGATGGAGTGTGATCAGATCACACTTCATTTTCAAGCTATCCTCTACTTTTTGCCAATGCCCACTTTTGGTTATTTTGGAAAAAGTGCTTTACACCTTTTGTGGTATGTTGTGAAAGAGCTCTTGTATCCAATGTTCAAAGGTATTGATCATTTTTTAAGACTAGTACAAGGCTTGTGAAATGGTTTATCTTGAGTACACATGCATGAATCAAGGTTGGGCATAGTTTTGGGCCTAAAATATGGCCAAAAATTCAGTGCCAACATGCCTACTTTGCTTCTTCAAAACTTCATACTCAAGCAACCAAATTGTTTGCTCTTGGTATCAATGGAAAGATGTCATCATCCACTACAACTTTGATGTTGAACACTTGAAGGGAATCAACTTGTATCATGGAGAAAAATGGCCAAAAAATGGCCAAAAAAATTGAATGTTGTGGCTGTAAAACACTTAGAAAAATTTCTAATTTTTTAAGCCTATTTCACAACTTTAAGATCCAATTTTTCCTTATTGATATAAGAAAATGAGGAATGTTATTGAATCCAAAATCTTCACCATAATGTAGTATCATATGAAATATTAAATTGTAGCTCTTGTTTTCTCAAAATGGATGCTTTAGGAGGAAGTTACAACCTTGGGAAGTTGGCTACTTGAACATGATTATTGACACTTAGAAAAAATTCTAAGTGTTTTGACAATTTCGCAATTTGACATCTCATATTGCCCTGTTGCTATAAGCAATTGAGGAAGGCTTTTGAATCCAAAATTTTCACCACGATGTAGTATTATATGAAATCTTGTAACGTAGCCCTTGTTTGCTCAAAATGGATGCTTGAGGAGAAAGTTAAAACCTTAGAAAGTCACCTACTTGTTAACAAATTTTTGTAACTTAGAAAAATTTCAAAATGATCAAAGTTGCCCCTTTTGCAAGTTAACTTGAGATTCATGTTTAAACTTGACCAAACCATCCATAAGCAATGTTTTCATGAAATTTGACTTGATATGATCATGGATGACCAAAAACCTAAAAAGTAAAAGTTTGACTTTTGGCCATTCAGTTGACTTTTTGCAGTTAAATCAAATAACTTCCAACCAATTGAAACTTTGTGATCATGAAGTAACGTTAAACATCTTGAGACATTTTGAAGACCATAAAATGATGACCTTGGTGATTCCCTTGAGTGTTGTACCTTGATTCCCAAAACCCTAATCGTGATTTTACCTGATGAATGGTCAAAACCCTAATCTCCACACACAAAAGTCTTGATGATCGAATGTTTTGAGCGATGAACATCTTGAGGGTCTTGAAGAATATAATATCAATAAAAAATGGCTTGATTCCTTGATGAAGTCAAACCATAGTTCCATAGAATCATTTGATGAACCAATTGGTTAAACCCTAGCATTGAGGAAACGTTGATCCTTGTGCTTTGATGATGATGATGATGATGATGGTGATGATCCAAACTTGGTGAGATAACTCCTCTTCTTTTAAATGGAAAATCTAAATCACCAGAAAATATGTGATCCCATACCTTATGTGCATTATTGTGAGATTGTTAACCTAATGAATAGATGCATATAAATATGAAGCATAAGTCAACTATGATTGAAATCAATAGGGAAAATTTTGGGGTATAACATTACCTAATACATAATCAAAACTAAAAAAAAAAAGTTAAATAAGAAACTTATTAAAAAAAGTGCAGAGGATAAAAAATGTTGAATGTATTAAGTGGGGTGAGATGAGATTGGAAAGCTTGAAGTAGAGGTAGTGTCGATCCTTGAAAAATGGATCACAAGAATGCTGCTCACGAGCTTCAATGGAGAAATGGAAAAGTTACTAAAAAGTTTCAGAAAATGAAGGAGAAGAGGGAGGGCATGTCGCGTGCATTTTATATTCATTAAATGCGTTCAAAGATGCATCTTCGAAAAAACATATGAACTTGAAAATAAAGGTTAATCAAGAGATGCATCTGCATACAAATCCTAAAAAACTTACGGAGATGCATCTTCGAATTAAATTTTGTTAAAATGAGGGACACTCATCCATTTACGCTTATTTTATGGGAAACAGTATGCTTGTAGATGTATCTCTAAAAACTAGGGACATTTTTTACTTTTCGTCAGGGGTTTGAGAGAACCTATAGAGGTGGGAAAATAAATTCTCTTTCCTCAATCTATACTGAGTTATTTGTTTGGCGTGGTCGTTCTAGGCTCTAGATCTTGCATTTTGTGGTCCCATTTTCATTGATAACATGAACAAGGTTCATACAATTTGTCTAAAAAATTAGGTCATGAAAGTAGAAGTTATTAGCTAATCCAACACCTAAATTTGATGACACTCTGCCATACTATATTTTTCTATAATTTTCTTTAGTATTTTAACATATTTAGTATTACGTGAATCAAAGAAATATATAACATGACTGAGAATATTATGGAAAATCTCGTCTCACTTCAAAATCACTATAACTATACAATTATACAATGTTTTACAAGGTGGATGTTACAATGACAACAAACGGAGCAAGAATGACACATAAGAAATTGAAGAAAAGAAGATAAAATGCAAGTCTCCTAGAATCTCCCAAAGAAGAGAGTTTTCACCATTCATGCTCGCTTATCTTCTTGTGTGATTTTACATTATTTCTACATACTCTTTGATTATGTTCAATTTTATTACGAGAAGCTAAACACATTTTTGTGAAGGCTGAAAATTAGATTTTAGGATTAACCTTATACTCTTAAATGTAACTC
The DNA here is from genome assembly GCA_948472305.1 of Vicia faba. Lineage (NCBI taxonomy): Eukaryota > Viridiplantae > Streptophyta > Magnoliopsida > Fabales > Fabaceae > Vicia > Vicia faba. The sequence continues at coordinate 893,720,342 of OX451740.1, forward strand.
TTGGTTTAACCTATTGTTTTTATGTCATTTTATCTAATGTTTATACTGTTGGAAATCCACCAAATTCTATGATGAATTTCTACCACAATGACAATTTAATTATGAGACAAACAAAGAAAAAAAGACAAGACAAATAATTTCTGTAGAGTTTCTCTTTGCTCACAAACTGTGAAAACTTTATTATTCACTTTGCAACTGCAAAATACTGTGAATGACTTGCTTGACTTGCTTGACTTGCTTACAAAAATAGGGGTTACTTCCTCTATTTATAACTGAGCTTAAACCCTAAGCCCAAAGCCCAAAATATCTTTTTGTTACTAAATCAAATCTAATTTATTCTATACTTAAATCAAATCTATTTAAATCTAAAACAAATCAAATCTTTTCGACACATAGTTTCGACACATAGTTTCGACACATTGGATTACAATTTAGCACACCACCTAATTCATTGTGACTAAACTATCTATGTTCATCATGGCTCTTAGCTTTCTGAATACTTCGACTTGCACTCCCTTTGTCATGATGTCTGCAATCTGATTCTCAGCTCTGCAGTGTTCCAAATTCATCTTCACATCTACTACCTGCTCTCGAAGATAATGGAACCTTATTTCGATGTGCTTACTTCGACCATGTGCTATTGGGTTCTTCTCCAGATTAATAGCTGACATGCTGTCTATCTTTATGGTAATTGCTCCATGATTTTTCCTTGTTATCTCTTCGACCAAGTTCACCATCCAAGTTGCTTGACATGCACAAAGAGAAGCAACTATGTATTCTTCTTCGCATGATGATAATGCCACTACTGGTTCCTTTCTTGAATTCCAAGCAACTGGTGCACCAGCTAGCATAAACACATATCCTGCTATTGACTTTCGATCTTCAGCATCACTACACCAACTCGAATCAGTGTATCCCACTAACTTGCATTCTTTTCCTTTATCAATTGCAGGAAACAAAATGCCATAATCGAAAGTTCCTTTGAGATACCTTAGTATCCTCTTCACTGCTGCTAGATGTGATACCTTTGGCTTCTGCATGAATCTACTTACCATACCTACACTATATGCTAAGTCAGGCCTTGTATGACAAAGGTATCTCAATGATCCAATAAGTCTTCTGTATTGGGTTGGATCAACATCATCTTCATCTGCATATTTCGACAGTTGCAGTCTTGGTTCTGTAGGTGTCGAATTTGAGTTGCATTCTTCCATCTCAAACCTCTTGAGAATTTCTCCTGCATATCTTCTTTGATGCAACATCAAACCTCTACTGCTCTTGTAGAATTCGATACCAAGGAAATATGAAATCTCACCCAAATCAGACATTCGAATTCTTTGTTGAGATCACCTTTGAAGTATTCGATCTCACTTTTACAGCTACCTGTTATCAACAAATCATCTACATAGAGACATAGTATAATCAATTTACTCTTTCTTCTTCTTACATATACTCCATGTTCAGTTGTGCGCTTCACAAATTCCTTCTCCCTTAGAAAACTATCAATTTTCTTATTCCAAGCCCTTGGAGCTTGTTTCAATCCATACAGGGCTTTATGTAGCCTGTACACCTTTCTTTCTTCGTCATGTTTCACAAACCCAACTGGTTGTTTAACATAGACTTCTTCATCTAAGGGTCCATTTAGGAATGCACACTTCACGCCCATCTGACACCAGCCTGATTGTTACGATCCTAACAACAGGTGCAAAAACTTCATCGAAGTCTATTCCTTCTTTCTGTAGAAATCCTTTCGCCACAAGTCTTGCTTTGTGTCGAGTTACTTCACCTTTCGAATTCGTTTTCACTTTGTATACCCACTTGACATCAATTGCCTTCTTTCCTTGAGGCAATTCGACAAGTGACCAAGTGTTGTTGTCTTCGATAGACTTTACTTCTTCGTTCATTGCTTTCACCCACTTCGAATCCTTTAATGCTTCAGCTGCATTAACAGGTTCGACATCTGCATAGAAAGCATAATGTACCAGCTCACCTTCATTACCTATTACATCATCTGATGTAATCACACAATCTTGCAATCTTGCAGGCATGCGTCTTGTTCTTTGAGACCTGCTTGTACTTGGTATATCTGCTGGTTCCTCTTATCGAACTTCTCTTTCGACTTGAGTTTCTGGCTCTTCAAGAAGGATTCCCACTAAATCTTTCTTGACATTATCAGTCCAATCCCATTCTTTAAACTCATCTATGATCACGTCCCTGCTGATCACAATCTTCTTTTTCACTGGATCGAACAACTTGTAGCCTCCTTTCGAATGATATCCAACTAGAATCATTTGACTTGACTTATCATCAAGTTTTCTTCTCAACTGATCTGGCACATGTCTATGTGCAATAGATCCAAATACCTTCAGATGACTCAAGCTAGGCTTCACACCAGACCAATATTCTTCTGGAGTAATTCCTTCTAGCTTCTTTGTAGGACATCTGTTCAAAATGTATGTTGCAGTCGAAACAGCTTCACCCCAAAACTCTTTAGGTAAATTCTTGCCTTTCAACATACTTCTCACCATATTCATGATGGTTCGATTTTTCCTTTCTGCAATTTCATTTTGTTGTGGAGTATAGGGTGGCACCACCTCATGCACAATCCCTTCCTTTTCACATAATTTGTCGAAGTCTTTCGACACATATTCTCCACCACCATCAGTTCTCAAAACTTTGAGCTTTCGACCACTTTGTCTTTCGACCATAGACTTAAACTTGGTAAATACTTTGATCACTTCACTTTTCTTCTTGATCAGGTAAGTCCATAGCTTTCAACTGAAATCATCTATGAATGTAACAAAGTATTTGTTACCTCCCATCGAATCCACCTGGATTGGTCCACATACATCAGAGTGTATGACTTCAAGAATAGTCTTCGATCTGCTTCCTGCATCCTTGCTGAAGCTATTCTTGTGTTGCTTCGCCTGCACACATTCCTCACATACCTCGTTTGGAATGTCGATTTCTGGCAATCCTGAAACCATATTTCTTCTCTTCAAATCTCTGATGTCTCTGAAGTTGAGATGGCTTAGTCTATAATGCCATATCCATTCATCTCTGCTAGCTGCAGTCGAAAAGCACTTGTACTCCATCACATTTAGTTCAATCTTGAAGGTTCGATTTTGATACATAGGAGCCTTCAAGATTAATCTCTCATTTGCATCAACGACTCTCATCATCTTATCTTCGATTGACACTTTATAATTCTTTTCGACCAACTGCCCTATACTGAGCAAATTGTTGTTCATGCCTGGTATGTACAACACATTGGAGATTACTGACCTTTTGCCATCTTTCCTCATAATCATAACATCACCAATACCTTCAGCTGCTAGGGTATTGTCATTTGAAAATTTTACCATATTTTTCATTGAGGGCTTTATATTGACGAATCAGTCTTTCCTTCCAGACATATGTGATGAACATCCTGAATCCAAGTACCACTGGTCCTTGAATCTATCTTCATCTCTTGTTGTGACCATCAGCATCATCTCTTCTTCTTCATGTTTTGCAAGCTTTGCATCACTTTCTTGATTCTTTCGTTTTTCTGGACAATCACTCGAATAGTGACCATACTTCTAACAATTGTAACATTGAATGTGACTCTTATCAGGTTTTCGACCACCACCTCTTCCTTTATTTTCCACACCACCTCTTTGGTTGCCTTGGTATGGTCTTCTTTGATTCGACATGTTTCCTTCAATTTGGTTTCCTCTACCATTCGATTTGTTGTAGCCACCTCTACCTCTGTCGAAACACTTTCCTTTGCCTTTGGTCTCTTTGACTGAATGTGCCTGCAAGGCCACATCACTCTTCGATTTTCCTACAACTCTTTCATTCATTCTTTGTTCATGAGATTCAAGCGTCCCTTGAAGCTCTTCCTTTGTCAATTTCGACAAGTCTTTCCCTTCTTCTATCGCCACCACTATGTGGTCGAACTTAGGAGCTAAAGATCTCAAGATCTTCGACACAACAGCTCTTGTTGTTAACGCTTCTCCACATATCTTGATTTGATTTACTAGTTTTGTAACTCTAGTGAAGAAATCAGATATTCTTTCATTGTCTTCCATCTGAAGCAGTTCATAGGTCCTTTTGTGAGTTTGTAACCTCACTTCTTTCACTTTCTAAACGCCTCCAAAAGATTTCTCAAGGATTTCCCAAGCTTCTTTTGTAGATTCTGAATCACTAACCTTTTCAAAATTGTCTGGGTTGACACATTGATGAATTATAAATAATGCTTTATAACTCAGCTTCTCAGATTCTATGTATTTCTTCTTTTCTTCTTCTGAAGCGTTTTCTCCAAGCGCTTCGACTCCATCTTTTACAAGGTCCCAAAGACCTTGACACCTGAATAAGACTTTCATCTATTTGCACCAATTCTCATAGTTGTCAACTTTCAGAATTGGTAGGTGATCTTACCTGATCAGACTTGGACCGTCACGACTGGCTCCGAGAGGAAGTTGAGTGAGATGGGGGGGGGGGTACCTGCAAGGCACTCCGATGTTAAAATGAGTGATGCTACGAGCAGGAAAAAAAGTGTGTGTATGGGTAAGAGAATGAATACCTGACCCTCTAGGAATAGTGGGTATTTATAGCCCCCAACACGGGGCCAAGGTCCCTTCATTGGGCCGACCAGGACTGGATCAATAAAGGAACTGCCAGGTTCTACGTGTGTAGTGGGGACCCGTACCTGGTCTCCTTCCTGGTGATGCTCTGCGAGAAATGAGGAGGAACGAGGACGCGGTCTTTCCGGAGTCCAGGTGATGGGGTAACGTTCATAGTCTACCCTACTAGGAGGGTGCTCGAGCTGGGCTCGAGTTGGAGTTCACGTGGTCGAGGACACCATGTTCGCGGGCAGCGGCGGGAACGGCTGCAGTTTCTGGTCGACGCGCTGGTGGGAATCTTCGGGCGCGCGCTCCTTGAAGAGTTGCTTGGATTGGGCCTTCGTTCTTGCTCTTGGGCCAGGAAGGGCCCAGTCCAGAATAGGAGCCCCCCGAGTCGTGGCTCCTGGAGCAGGAGTTATGACTTGATCTCAGCTCGCCTTTGTCACGGGGCCTTATGCCCGGCCCAGGATATTTGCTTCCATGTGGTTGCTCGAGGAGTTTCTCATGAGTTGCGTTCATGGGGTAATCCCTTTCGAGGCGTGCTCGGGGGATTCTTTGCGGGCTGTGCTCATTCGGTATACGAGGCAACCCTTGGGAACCGTGATGCCACCCTAGTGAAAGTAGAGTCATCATTGCCTAGGGGAGTAGACGTCGAGGAGGGGAAGCTCGTGGTTCCCCGGGGTGACGTTTCGTATTCCACATCATCCCTATAAATAGGATCCTTGGGTCCCATAATCTATTTTTCCTCTTCGCGCTTCTCCTCCTTCCTCTGCCTTTGCCGCCGCTGTTTTTCCAGAATTTCGTAGGACCACCGTGCCTTCCGTCGTCGATTTTTCTTCCCTGCCGTCGTACGTCCTTCCTAACTTCCAAGTTAGCGTTTATCCCTCATATTTTTCTCTGTGGTAGGTGATTTTTTCCTTTATTTGTATGTTAAAAACCCGCATCTGGGATTAGTGCCCGGTACATTTGCGTTTGTGCCCGGTATATTCATGTTTGTGCCCGGCAAACGCATGTTTGTGCCCGGTAAACGCATAGCTTTAGGTATGTGACTCGCGAGGCTGCCCGGGATCTTCATGGTTTTTGGCGCATAACCTATGATACTGCCCGGTAAACCCATATTTCTAGGTTCAGGATTCATGATATTGCTCGTTATATTCATAGTTTAGGTCGACGTACTCATGACTGGTCGGGATGTTGGCCCATTTAGGAATTAAGTAGGACGACTCGTCGTGGCACCTTAGCGTCGGGGAGGTGAAACCAGGCTCTTGTTCGAGTCCTCAATGTTTTAACGCGCGCGGAGTGTGACTTGGCTTGTCGTGCCCTTCTTCCCGTCAGTTATGGCGAGCGTATGGATTTGCTCTCGAATTTCACCGGTTTCCTGTGCTTTGCAGGTAAAATGGATGACGAACCGGAGTCTTCGGAGCGCAACGAGGTCGAGGACCAGAGTGCCGAGGAGAATGTAACTCTAATTGATACCATTGATGATCCTTTGCTGGATTGGGTGGGCGCCGATCCCAGAGGGATTGCCTCGGCATATAGTCGGCGTAGTCGGAGCACCTACACTATCGTCGAACATGGCGGTAGTCAGCCGGGCTTCTAGAAAAACTTTGTTGTCACAAGACTGTCTCTTGACGCACGGATATGCTCGGAGTTCTCTGAGTATGGGTTTCCCATGTATGAAATCGCGTTCAAGGACCTCGGTCTCAAGCTCCCCTTTAGTGATTTCTAGGTCGAGGTATTTAGTCATCTGGACTTGGCCCCCTTGCAGCTCCACCCCAACTCGATCGCCTTTCTTCGGGCGTTCGAGCTGACGTGTCGCTTTTAAGGATTGGGGCGACCATCCCTCTCTTCTTCATATTTTTTCATTTGCAATGCTAGTCTCAGGGAGGTATGCATAGTTAGGTTTCCCTGAAACAGTCGAAGAGGCTGTTTAGGATGTACATGGATTCGGTCTGGGGTTTCAAGGACAAATGGTATGTCGTGCGGCTGATCACCCAGACTGCTCTGGATTCTATATATGAAGAAGAGACTGCAGTGACCAACGAGAACGGGGAGCCTCTTATGGACGACGAGGGTCGCCCGGTGTTGGGGTGTGTAGCTAGGTTCCCGTTACATTGGTGCTCGCGCCATTATGAGCATGGTACCGGGCATTACCATACGCCCGCGGGAGGGATGAGTACCGAGGACGAGGAAGCCTACGGTACCCTTTGCAGATATGTCGACAGTTTCTTCCCTGCTCGGTGGGCCACGAGGGAGGGAAAATACATTCTTGACGAGGAAGGTTACCCGACCTTCGAGGCCCGTCCTATAGATACCAAGGCGCTTGTCGAGTTCCAGTCCTACGGACAGGCCGCGAACCTACTAGGTTACTTTTTGTCTTATAGTTTTGTTCTAGTTTCTTCGTTTGTTACATGCCCGTAACTAACCCGAGTTTTCTTTTTTGCAGGTAATATGGCCGGACGAAAGGAGAGGCTTTTAAAATTAACACAGGATAAGAAAGTCAACAAAAGGTTGGTGCGAGCTCCATAGGCGACGAGGATGGGACCACCGACTAGTTCAGGTGATGCTTCTAGTGGGTCCCCAGACTCCCTGGACGTCGAGCAGCCCATTGATCTGATACCGAGGAAGAGAAACTGGGTAGAGAGCCAGCCAGAAGTCGGCGACGAGTCTGGCACGGTGAGGGCCTTTGGCTTGCCCCCTGCTTTAAAGAGGAAGGCTTCTTCAAGGGGTTTCCCTTGACAGTAAGTGCCGAGGAGGCTGAGACCATCAGACGGCTAAATAAAGAAAGTCGGAGAAAACATCTGGCCGCTAGTATGGTCGGGATGGTTAAGATGGCCGAGATGGCCGTTGTCCTCGCTGAGGAGGGGGCAGACTCTGACCGTGTCAAAGAATTGGAGCTGGAGAAAGCTGCCCTTGCTGCGAGCTCTCGAAAGTTGAAGGCTACTCTGGAGCAATCTGAGGAGATGTTCCGCGAGCAAGCCGAGCTGCTGGCCGTGGAGAAGGAGAACTCGGGGAAGGTTGCCGAGGAGAGGGATTGTTTTCGACTGGACCGGGAACGCTTGGAGGCTGACAATGAGCGTCTGGCCAAAGAAGTCAAGGATCTAAAGGCCGCCATGCTCCCCGCCGAAGATGAGTCGGAGGAGACAACCCCCTTGTGGAGTCGCTCGGATCTAGTCGCGCGTATTCATCTCCTCGAAACGGACTGTGTTGGCGCCTTGGCGGATGGTTTTGAGGCCGCGGTTAGCCAGCTCACTTTATTAAATCCTGGTCTGAATACCGAGGGGGTGGGTTTTATGTCCCAGATCATCGACGGCCAGGTCGTGCCTCCGCCCGAGTCTCCTGTCATGGATGCTGGTAGCCCCAGGGAAGTCTAGCCGTGGAATTCTGGTCGGGCCTGCGTGCCTGTTTATTGATAGTTGTTTTTTTGGGGCCTGCGTGTCCGTGCATATTTTTTTGGGGCCTGCGTGCCCGTGCCTGTAATATCTGAACATCGTCGGCCTTCTTGGTCGGTTTATTTTTATTTGTTTTTGCTTACGAGCCTTTGAATGAATGTTTGTTTCAACCCTTAATATTTGCCCGTGTCTTCGTTTTTATATTTTGTGATAAAATTTGCCTAAGTTATGTCCCCGAGTCTCGCCTGTGCTCGGCTGTTACTTTGTGGCGAAATTTGCCTAAGTTTTTTCCTCGGGGCATGCTTGTGCTCGGCTTGTTAATTTATGGCGAAATTTTCCTAAGTTACGTCCTCGAGTCACGTCTGTGCTCGGCTTGTTATTCAGTGGCGAAATTTGCCTAAGTTACGTCCTCGAGTGGAGATTCTTTCGACCCATTTGGTGGTCTAACGTACTTCGAAACGCGTCGGTCGTGCGGAGTAAAGCCGCTTGCTCGGGTGTATGACCCAGATCGGGGGTCGCTTGCCCGTGGCGTGAACTTCCCATCGCGAGCTGGGTGTTCTGCCATACGGGTACTTCGACGGTGGAGCTCGATTGAGGTGTCCATGTCGGGCACTATCGTTCGTGCTCGTTTGGCTGAACAATGTTATGTCGTTTGGGCGTAGATTGGGCCCGTACCTTGGCCTATCTACATGGTCGAGACATTTCTCTCTGTTGACTGGATGTGGATGTTCGACGACGAGAGTCCTTGGTGTTAAGGGTTTTTTAACTATAGTACTGCTTTAGTTTGACAGCGTTCCAGGGTCGTGGTAATGGCTCTCCATCTAGTTGCTCGAGGTAGTATGCCCCGGTACCTATGGTTCTGTGGATGCGGTAAGGCCCTTCCCAGTTCGCGGCCAACTTCCCTTTGCGGGAGTCTTTCTGGTTTCTTCGTAACACCAGGTTGCCGATCTCGAACTCGCATTTAATGACCTTGTCGTTGTGATGCAAGGCCACTCGTTGTTTTAGGGTGGCCTCGTGAAGGGCTGCCCTCGATCGAATTTCCTCGACTAAGTCGAGTTCGTCCCTGAGTGCCTCGTCGTTCATTTCTTCGTCGAGGGGGGTTTCTGTCCGCCTGGAGGGTTCCCTGATTTCTACTGGGATGACGGCCTCGGTGCCGTATGTTAGTCGAAAGGGGGTCTCGCCCATCGTCGAATGGGGCGTGGTGCAGTATGCCCACAAGACGTTGTGCAGCTCCTCGACCCAGCCTCTCTTAGCTTCGTCGAGCCGAGGTTTGAGTCCTCGGAGGATGACTCTGTTAGCCTCCTCGGCTTGCCCGTTGGTTTGAGGGTGCTCGACCGAGGTGAAGTGTTATTTCGTTCCCATTTTAGTGACGAAGTTTTAGAATCCGTGGTCGGTGAATTGGGTGCCGTTGTCGGTGACCAGTGCTCTCGGGATCCCGAATCTGGCGAGGATGTTTCTTTTGTAGAAATGGAGGACGTTGTACGAGGTGATCTTCGCGAGAGCCTCGGCCTCTATCCATTTCGTGAAGTAATCTACGACTACAATGAGGAACTTGTTTTGGTAAGTTCCTTGCACGAAAGGACCGAGGATATCCATCCCCCACCACGCAAACGGCCACAGGGATGACAGTATGCTTAGCTCGTGAGGGGGAGCGAGGTGCATGTCGTCGTGCCTCTGGCACTTGTCACACTTCTTAACGTGTTCCTTGGCGTCCTGCTGCATTGTCGGCCAATAGTACCCCGCTCGGAGGGCTTTCCTTGCCAGGGACTTACCGCCCATGTGTTAGGCGTTAATCCCTTCGTGTATCTCCCGTAGCACCTCGAGGACTGTGGATTTGTCGATGCACTTCAGGAGGGGAATGGAGAATTCCCTGCGGTATAGTTTGTGCTCGAGCACCACGTAGGAGCATGCTCGTCGCTTTGTGACGGTTGCTTCTGTCTGGTCCGAGGGGAGCTCGCCCTTTGTCATAAAATTGTACACCGGGGTCATCCAGGACGAGGCATCTCCTATGGCGTGTACCTCGACTGGTGTCGAGGGCCTTTCGATGCTCGGGTGTGACAGGGATTCTTGTATAACGGATTTGTTTCCGCCCTTCTTTCTCGTGCTCGCGAGTTTGGACAATATGTCTGCCCTCGTGTTTTGCTCGCGCGGGACGTGCGATATTTCTGCTCGCTCAAACTTTGTCATGTGTTTTTTGACTAAGTTTAAGTATTCGACGAGGCTGTCATTTTTGGCTTGGTAACTCCCTTGGACTTGGGAAGCAATGAGTTGTGAGTCCGTGAAGATTTGTATCTCGCGGGCTCCCAGGTCCTCGGCTAGCCTTAGTCCTGCGAGCAGGGCCTCATACTCTGCCTGGTTATTGGATGCCGGGAAGGAGAAGGTTAACGAGTGTTCGATCACTACACCTTCCTCATTTTTCAGGAGGATCCCCGTTCCGCTTCCGGACGAGCTAGAGGCTCCATCGACGAAGATGGTCCATTTGTGTTCTTTCCCTACGGGCGGGTCATGAGCGGTCATTTTCGCGACGAAGTCGGCCAGGGATTTTACTTTCAGAGCTTTTCTGCTCTTGTATCAAATGTCGAATTCAGAGAGCTCTAAGGACCATTTCAACATTCGGCCTGCCATGTCAGGTCGAGCTAAGAGTTGTTTCACCGGTTGGTCGGTTCGCACGATGACCGTGTGGGCCAGAAAATAGTGTCTGAGTCTCCACGCCGCGTTGACGAGGGCTAGAGCCACCTTTTCTATCTGTTGGTACCTGCTCTCGGGTCCTTGTAGGGCTTTGCTCGTGAAATAAACAAGTTTCTTCCCGTCGGTGGTCTCGCGGATGAGAGTCGCACTGATGGCTTCGTTCGAGACGGCCAACTACAGGAATAATGGCTCCCCGTCTACTGGTCGGGATAGCACGGGTGGTTGGGATAGACTTTGTTTTAGGTGGCGAAGTGCCCGTTCGCATTCCTCGGTCCATTCGAAGGCTGCTTCTTTGCGAAGGAGTCTAAAGAAGGGGAGGGTGTGCTGAGCGGATCTTGCGACGAAGCGGGACAATGATGTGAGCATGTCGTTCATGACTTGTATTGATTTCTTCAACGTCGGTGTCGGGAGGTCGGAGAATGCTCGACATTTGTCGGGATTGGCCTTGATTCCTCGTTCTGTCAGGTAGAAGCCAAGAAATTTCCTCGCCTTGACTCCGAACGTGCATTTTTCGGGGTTGAATCTCATCTTACATTGTCTTGCTTGGGCGAAGACTGCCTTGAGATGTGCTGCATGATCGGTGTCTTCTCGGGATTTTACGATCATGTCGTCCATGTAGACCTCGAGCATGTCTCTGATCTGCTTGTGGAACACCCTGTTCATCATGCGTTGGTAAGTTGCCCCTGCGTTCTTTAGTCCAAAGGGCATTACGTTGTAGTAATAATTGCCCGAGCTGGTCATGAAGGCAGTGTAATGTTTGTCGCCCATTGCCATTGGGATTTGGTTATAGCCTGAATAGGCATCCATGAACGACAATGTTTTGTAGTCGGCCGAGTTGTCGACCAGCATATCTATGTTTGGTAAAGGGAAAGCATCCTTCGGGCATGCCCGGTTGAGATCGGTATAGTCAACACACATCCGCCATTTTCCATTATTCTTTTTAACTAGTACAACGTTTGACAGCCAGGTTGAATACCGAGCTTCAGAAATAAAATTTGCCTATAGGAGGTCTTTTACAGCTTTTTCAGCAGCCTCCGTTTTCTCCGGATACTGCCTACGCCTATGTTGTACTACGGCCTTAGCGGCATGATCTATGGCGAGACGGTGACAGGCGACCTCAGGGTCGAGTTCGGGCATCTCCGCCGCGCTCCAGGCGAACAGGTCAGCATTCTCGCGCATGCAAGCTTTGATCTGCTTCCTTGCCAGGTCGGGGAGGTCGATGCCAATCTTCACTCCTTTGCTTAGGTCTGCGCCGAGGGGGACTAGCTCGAAGTCCCCGTCCAGGATTGGTCGGAGGGGAATTTGCTCTCCGTTGGGAGGTTCGTCCTGATCGAAACAAGCATCCAGGGTTATGGAGTCGACCTTTGGTGGAGCTCTATGGTCTTCCTTTTTGGCGGGCTCTGGCTTGTCGGGTTTCTGTCGCGTCGTCGCCGGTCTCCTGGCAGGCCTTGTCCCGGTGTCGACAGTGTCGCGTCCTTTAGATGCAGCGTTGAAACACCTTCGAGCAGCGGCTAGGTCCCCCTGGATGGTAGCTACCCGTGCCCTTTTGGTGTAGAACTTCATCTTAAAATGGACGGTGAAGGGTACCGCGATCAGTTCTGCCAGTGTAGGTCTCCCCAGGATATAGTTGTAGAGGGACGGGCAGTCGATGATGAGGAAGCGCACTTTAACTTGCCTTGTCGCCGTGCCCTCGCCAAAGGTAACCATGAGCTCGACATATCCCCAGGGCTTGGAGGTCGATCCGTTGAAGCCTTGTAAGTTTGAACCTACATATGGCGAGAGATGCGAGTCGTCCAGCTACATAGTTCGGAACAACTGACTGTACATCACGTCGACGGAACTTCCTTCGTCGATGAGGATGCGGTGCACATCAAAGTTAGCCATTCTTGCTCTTATCAGCAGAGGAATGATTGTGTTGGGGGCTCCTCCAGGGAGCTCTTCCAGGTGAAAGGTGATAGGCTCCGATCTACCTTTTACTCTTTCAAAAGTCACTGTTTGCGGAGGTACCGTGTCGACCAGTTCGTCCATCTTTCTTTTGGCTGAATTGATAGTTAGGTCATTGAATCCTCCACCATTGATGACCATGGCGGAGGGAAAGTATTCCCACCTGCTGTGTGTCGTGAGCGGCTCCTGCAGGTGCTCGGGGACGTAGAAGTCCTCGGGTCTTGTGACGGAGAAGGCGGTCTGGACGGGGACCGACTCGTCAAATGGTCGGGCGTCTTCCTCCGATTCTCTTGTCTCCCGGGCATCGTGACGGGGAGCGTCATTCCGCCGATACTGGGCGAGCCTCCCTCCCTTGATGAGGGTTTCGATGGCGTCCTTGAGGTGGACGCAGTCTTCAGTCAGATGACCATGGCTCCTATGGTACTGACAGTACTTTCTCTTGTCTGCTCCGGGCTTGGCGGGAGCAGGTCGGGGGAGTTTGAAGCCACTGTCTTTAAAGTATGTGCTGGCACACTCCACCAAAATGCGCTCGCGGGAAGCTGTGAGCGGAGTGTATTCGGTAAAATGCCCCGAGGGTCCTCTTTGCTCTCGGACTTCCCAGGGTCTGTCCTCTTTTCTTTTCTCCCCGGCTCGTCGAGGAGGGGCGGCTTCCTGGCGCGGGTTGCTGCTGGATCCGCGGGTCCTGGGGTCCCGGGCTCTGTTGGCCGCCTACCTTTCCTCGTAATCCATATACGCCCGGGCCTTCTCGAGGAGGGCGTCGAATGTTCGGGGTGGTTCGATGCCCACCACCTTTATGAATTCTGTGCCAGGGAGGAGTCCCCTCTCCAGCAGGTACCTCTTCATGTGGTCCACGCAGGGGACCTGTATGGCTTCGCGATTGAAGCGATTAATAAATCCTCTAAAGGTTTCATCCTGTCTCTAGATGATGGCCTCGAGAGCCGCCTCGGTCTTTGGGTGTCGCCGAGACGCAGTGAACGAACTTATGAATTGGTTCTTCAGGTTTCACCACGAGGTGATTGATCCCGGAGCGAGGCCTTTATACCAATCCATTGCTGCCTTTCTAATGGTCGTGGGGAACAACCGGCATTTGATGGGTCCCCCGACGTTGTGGTAGTGCAGCATAGCTTCGAACCCGTCTATGTGGTCGACTAGGTCCACGACTCCGTCGTATTCCTTCAGGTGTGGAGGCTTCTCCATGCTCGGGGGAATGGGCGCCTCCACGATGGCTTGTGACAGGGGACCGCGGGGTTCGTCCTCGTCACTTCGCTCCAGGGACAGGGATGGGGATCTGTAATATTGTCGAGCCCAACGGTCCTGGTCGTGCTGGGCATCTCTTGAGCGTGGTGCTCGTTGATTGATTCTTCCATGCCCGTCTCCGGAGTGTCTTCTTTCCTGTCGTGTGGGGGCATGGCTGCGTCCCCCAACTTCAATGACGTGTTGCCTCTCCAAAGGGGGTCGTCTCCCCGAGGGTCGGGGTGACGGGCTTCGGGAGGTGTCTCTGTAGTGTCTCCGTGGGGGAGACGGGAGATGTACCTCTGTTACTCGAGGAGGTGGAGTTTGGGGCCTCCTGTGTCTCCTCTCAGGTCTTCGATCGTCTTCTAGTGCCCCCAATCTTTCCCCCTGGGCGAAGATGAGGTAATTCGTTTGGTTAATCGTCACGAAGAGTGCGCGGGTTGTGGCATCTGCCCTGGCAGGGACAGGGACTTCCTGAAATTGGGCAGCTCGATGGTTTTGGGTAGTTGCGTTGTCATCTTCGAGTGGCGGAGGGACTGAAGAGGATGATGCGGTGACTCCGTCGCGGTGGACTGAGGGCCCGGGGTTGGAGCCCCCGAGGAGTGTATTATGACCGGGGTTACCGGTGTTGTCGGGGAGTCCATTTTTATCTGTGAGGCCGTTGTTGATGTCGACGATGCGGACGTTTTGGTCATCCCGAACTTGGTCAGCCATGACGGTAGGAAGTGATATTGAGCTTTGGTCTTCGAGGTTTTGCAAGACGGGGAAGCTAGTTTCCCACAGACGGCGCCACTGATCTTACCTGATCAGACTTAGACCGTCACGACTGGCTCTGAGCGGAAGTTGAGTGAGATGGGGGGGGGGGGTACCTGCAAGGCACTCCGATGCTAAAATGAGTGATGGTACGAGCAGACAAAAAAGTGTGTGTAGGGGTAAGAGAATGAATACCTGACCCTCTAGGAATAGAGGGTATTTATAGCCCCCAGCGCGGGGCCAAGGTCCCTTCATTGGGCCGACCAGGACTGGCCCAATAAAGGAACTGCTAGGTTCTACGTGTGTAGTGGGGACCCGCACGTGGTCTCCTTCCTGGTGATGCTCTGCGAGAAATGAGGAGGGACGAGGACGCGGTCTTTCCGGAGTCCAGGTGATGGGGTAACGGTCATAGTCTGCCCTACTAGGAGGGTGCTCGAGTTGGAGTTCACGTGGTCGAGGACACCATGTTCGCGGGCAGCGGCGGGCACGACTGCAGTTTCTGGTCGACGCGCTGGCGGGAATCTTCTGGCGCGCGCTCCTTGAAGAGTTGCTTGGATTGGGTCTTCGTTCTTGCTCTTGGGCCAGGACGGGCCCAGTCCAGAACAGTAGGGTTGCTGGATAATTTGCATTCCCATAACTTGTCATCGTGAATTCTTCAATCTTTCTTGATTGACACTTCCCTTGAATCGAAACAAAGCTCTTGATATCAGATGTTGGAAATCCACCAAATTCTATGATGAATTTCTACCACAATGACAATTTAATTATGAGACAAACAAAGAAAAAAAGACAAGACAAATAATTTCTGCAGAGTTTCTCTCTGCTCACAAACTGTGAAAACTTTATTATTCACTTTACAACTGTAAAATAATGTGAATGACTTGCTTGACTTGCTTACAAAAATATGGATTACTTCATCTATTTATAACTGAGCTTACACCCTAAGCCTAAAGTCCAAAATATCTTTTTATTACTAAATTAAATCTAATTTATTCTAGACTTAAATCAAATCTATTTAAATTTAAAACAAATCAAATCTTTTCGACACATAATTTCGACACATTAAATTAAAATTTAACATATACTTAATACCAATAGAATAATTTACGGTTTACTATGTGAAAGAGAAGTGAAATTAGTAATCACTTTAAGTTAAATATTCTATTTTACCACCGCCTAGGGATAAGATGAAATCTTGAAACTTAAATTTTTGTTATGTCTAAATGTTTAATCTTAAATGACTTAAATAGTTTTTTAATCTCAGTAAATTAACACATTTTTTATTTTGGTTTCTAAATCTTTTTTTTATTTATGTCTTTATATTGTTGAAAAACTTAAGTGTCTAACGTTACTTACATGTCTAATGTTGCTTACGTGGCTTTTTTTTTTTGATAAATTTCATATAGGTTTTTTATTTTATTTTTTTATTTTGGTCCCGAGTAGTATTAAACCCACTAGGACAGCCAATTCAATTACTTTTAATCTAGCAGGAAATATATATATATATATATATATATATATATATATATATATATATATATATATATATATATATATATATATATATATATATATAGATAGATAGATAGATAGATAGATAGATAGATAGATAGATAGATAGATAGATAGATAGATAGATAGATAGATAGATCACTACAAAAAATAAGCTTATTTGCCACGTGAAAATCACGTGGCAAAACAAAATTAGCGACGTGGTGACTTATGTCGCTGGGGAGCCAGTGGCAAGTCAGTAGCGACGTGATTCCCACGTCACAAAGTTGTGACGTTGTATTCACGTCGCAACATATTTGTTGCAGGGAATATAATAGCAGCTTTATTAGCGACGTGAGAATCATGTCACTAATTTGTGACATGATTCCCACGTCGCTACAGGTGACGTTTTTATTTTTTAAAAAATTGTTTAGTAATTATTTTTTATATTAATTAATTAATGTAATAAAATTTAAATAATAAAATTTATATAATAAAATTTAAATAATAAAATTTATATAATAAAATTTATATAATAAAATTTATATAATAAAATTTATATAATAAAATTTATATATTAAAATTATTAGAATAATAGTATTTTATTTTATATTTCGAATAATAGAATTTTATAAAATAAATTCATATAATTAAATGTTATATAATTTAATAATTTAAAATGATAAAAATAAATATCTTACATAAATGCAAATATAAAAACGAAATAAAAAAAATGTTTTCACGGGGCATCTTCACCCGGATAATTATCAAGATCAAAGTCATCAATTCCGTCATCATCCGGCTGTGTATGATCAGGAACATTTTGATTTCGACCACCTTGCATAAATTGTCTCATCTGCTCCTCCATATCAGATTGCCGCTTCCGCATGATCTCTAACTGACGCTCCTGCTCTTGCCTCATTGTCGTCATTTGGGCCTCCATTTCGCGTCTCACTTCACTGGCCGCCGATTGTCGTACTGTTTCAAGTTGAACCTGTGTCAGATTGGGTTGACGTGACCCCCCTTCTCCATCTCTAAGTCTTTGAAACAGATTACGATCACCAACTCTCAAGCCGGCGGCCAAATTTCCTCCCGCAAAAAAGCAACCATTAGGCCCTTTTCCATTAACAACCTCATTCCAAATATAGAAATCAACATCACCATTAAGCGGCTCCCCTTCTGCTGGCCTATATTGCGGATTGTGTTCCAGAAAACGTGCTAGCAATGTCTGATAATCATCCTACACATACATTAAATAATACAATTAAAAAAAAATTAAAACATTTATATATTAAATTATACTAAATTCAAATATATTAAAAATTTGTCACATGATTTTCACAAATCAACTTATGAATTGCCACGTGATTTTCCCGTGGCAATGTATCAGTTGCCACATGAAAATCAGTCACCTGGCAATTTATCAGTTGCCACATGATAATCACGCCACAACTTATAGATTGCCACGTGGAAATAACGTCACTATTTTTGTTATTAACTTAAAAAAAACATAAGTTAAATTACTTACAAAAGCTTTCTTGGTGCGGTCGTCGACAAAACCTCCCGATTTCTTTGTCCGAGTCCTCGTAATCAACTCAATGATCAATGGTGGTCTCCCCATCTCCTTAGTCTAAACAATAAAGTTAAAAATAATTAGTAAAAAATATTATGAATAAAAATATATATAACTTAAAAAATTAGTAATATTTACCATCCGTCGGACATGCTCTGCAGTGCTAATACTTCCAACAGTATTGACACATCCCCCCTTTTCGGATGCCCTCATCTTCTTAAAATTTTCGGATTTGGCCTTGAATTCTGGCGAACCCCAATATGTACGAAGTTCGCCAAAAACTTCTACGCCTATCCAGTTAGGACGGATACCTTGCAACTCATAATTCTCCCTAACCCGCCGCATTATATCAGAAAATCTTCTAGAAGTTCTGCTATAATAGATTTTTTCCATAATTTTCTCATTCAACGGATCCCACACACATTTTTCCTGCAATGTTGTATGACATTAAAATAAAAAGTTAAGCAATTATCATTAAAATGTGACTTAAATAACAATACTAAAAAAATATATTAAATTTACAACTTAAATAAATAACAATACCTTAAATTTTTTAAACCATTCTTCTTTATTTGTAACCTCGCCAAAGTTCTTCCAAGAGGATTTATACATCTGCTGGATTATATAATTAATAACCTTGGCAGCCGTCCGACTCGGCGCGAAACTAAACAACAAGATTTTGAATAAACAATATTAATTATAAATTTATACAAAATATTAAAATGAATATGTACTTAAATAAAAGTTTATATAAGAAACTTACTTGCTTCCTTCGGGCCAAATCCAAAACCTCCCGTCAATGACATGAATCTCACTCGGATCATCTGATCTCTCACGAATATCAGCTCCATCTATATCATCAGCAACGACATCTGCATCACCGTCAGCCTGTGTAGGACGTAGGGTGCTGGATCCTGCAGCCTGTGTGGGATGAGGGGTGCGTGACCCTCCGGTCCGTCTAGGACGTGCGGCGCGGGATCCTGCAGCCTGTGTCGGACGTGGACTGTTGGGTCCTCCAATGTGTGTGGAGTGTGGGGTGTTGGACCCTCCCGCCTGCTGGAAGGATGAATACATCTGTGTGGGTCCCCCTGTCTGCTGGAATGATGAAGGCACGCCAGTCTGTATAAATGGAAAACTGGGTCCTCCCCCCGTCTGCTGGAATGATGAGGGGACACCAGTCTGCTGGAAAGATGAAGGCACCTGGGTCGGTGGGAAAGGGAAACTAGATCCTCCCGCATGCTGGAAGGAAGATGGCATCTGAGTCTGTGGGAAAGGAACACTAGATCCTCCCGCCTGCTGGAAGGATGACGGCATCTGGGTCGGTGGGAAAGGGAAACTAGATCCTCCCGCATGCTGGAAGGAAGACGGCATCTGAGTCTGTGGGAAAAGGAAACCGGGGCCTCCAGGTGGCACAAAAGATGCAGGTACCCCAGACGGGAATGTATGGGAGGAGAGTAATGGGACAAAACCCTGAGTACTGGCCAGGGACATAGGATCAACCTGACTCTGAGGGGGTGGGCACATGGCTGAGTGAGGAGACTCACATGTTACTACCCTCGGACGCTGAGACTTCTTACCGGTATCCTTATTCTTCGGTGGCATTTTACCTAGTTATATATATTTTCATAAACAAAGATAATAAAGTCATTGACATAAATATATATTCATTGACAAATTCAATATATACATGTTCAATAGATATTCATTAATATTACATTAAGTGATTAATTAATCTAAATCTTCATGCTCGTTATCCATATCATGTTCATCATCCGATGTAATATTGTCCTCGGATTCAAACTCTTCATCATTGTCTTTATCCACATTATTATCAACCAACAATATAGACGCATCAACTTGAAGTCCCTCAACAGTTGTATCAGACAAAGTTGTAATGTCTTCAGCTGCAACCACATCATTAATCTGTTCAACGTCATCAACTTGGTAGGCAACATCTTCCACTAGATCTCCAGTTTCAATATGACCTAGCGGTTTTGTTTTTATTACAACACACCATCGTCTTTTACGTATTACAAGTGAAGGATAAGGAACATAATAAACTTGCCTAACAATATGTGACATTATGAAAGGGTCATATTCTTTGTATCTCCGGTTCATTTGAATCTCGACAGAACCATATGACTTGTCTATCTTTGTGCCTCTAGTTGGATCATACCATTCACAATAAAACAAGACAACTTTATTTTCCGTGTCCAAGTAATTGTATACCAACTCGTAGATATGTTTAACAAATCCATAGAAGTCGTCTTCACCGCCATCTGTAACTCCTTTTACAAAAACACCACTATTTATGGTTTTTTTCCCTTCGGTCAATGCCTCAGTGTGAAATTTATATCCGTTCACGAAGTATGTGTGCCAATCATTTGCGCTTTGGATAGGGCCTTCTGCCAAGTTTCTCAAATGGAGTATTTCTGGAGTTAGTGCAAGAACGCTAGACAATGTTTGCTTGAACCATGAGGGAAATTGAGCATGAATGACACCTGATGTTGACTGTACCCCGATACTATGAAAATAGGCATTGTTAAATTCCCTACAAAAAACACACAATAAGTTTAATAAGTTTGGTATACACACACCATAAGTTTAAAAAGTTTTGGTAAACTTACTCAAGATATGGTTTAACTTCAACGCAGTTGATCAAGACATGGACATGTGCAGATTGCATTTCTTTTTGGGTCAACCAATGCACACCCTTCTTTCCAGAAGGTCGACCTGGAAGCGCAAAGACTGATAAGGTGAATTGACTCCTCTGATTGACATTTACAGGATTCCGTATGATTCTAGGAGTTAACATCAAGTGATTGAAATAGTGACTGCAAAAATGTGATGTTTCCCGATGCAAGTAATGTGCACATATAGATCCTTCTACTCTAGCTTTAT
Source organism: Vicia faba (assembly GCA_948472305.1). Taxonomy (NCBI): domain Eukaryota; kingdom Viridiplantae; phylum Streptophyta; class Magnoliopsida; order Fabales; family Fabaceae; genus Vicia; species Vicia faba. The sequence continues at coordinate 893,740,924 of OX451740.1, forward strand.
TTTTTACCGATCTCTTTGAATCACCCATGAACCTTTCAAACGGATACATCCACCTATATTGAACAGGTCCACCAAGATAAGCTTCATATGCAAGATGCACAGGTAAATGTTCCATGGAGTCAAAGAAACCAGGCAGAAATACTTGTTCCAACTTACAAAGAATGAGTGCAATGTTTTGGTCCAACTTAATGATGTCTTCCACTTTTAAAGCTGACGCACAAATATCTCTAAAAAATTGACTAATTTCAGTTAGTGGGTCAAGAACATGATTGGGTAGCGATCCAAATGCAATTGGTAGCAACTGTTCCATAAAAATGTGACAATCATGACTTTTCATACCATGTAATTTTCCAGTGTTAGGGTCAGCACACCTTGCTAAATTTGATGAATACCCATCGGGCATTCTCAATTCTTTTAACCATCGACAAACCGCTTTAGCTTCTTGGGAAGTCAGACTGAAACAAGCCTTGGGTTTTAATAATTTTCCATTCGGTTGAGGCTTCAACTCCAACTCTCTTCGATTACACCAAATTCCCATGTCTTGTCTGGCCTTCTCATTATCTTTTGTTTTTCCTGTCACATCCATCACTGTGTTAAATACATTATCAAAAAAATTCTTCTCAATATGCATAACATCAAGATTATGGCGCAACAAATTATCTTTCCAATACGGAAGATCCCAAAATATACTTCTTTTTGTCCAATTGTGGGTGACGCTGTATCCTTCAATTCGGCATGCTTTCCCAGTATCTGTAAATTTTGGTAGTTCACATACTTGGTTCCATATAACCCCTGGTGGCAATCGAGGCGGAGGCAAATCTTTCTCTCGTACATCTTTTTTAAAATTTGTCTTGTTTCTTCTATATGGATGATTTGCTGGTAGGAATCTGCGGTGACAGTCAAACCATGAGCTTTTCCCACCTTTATCCAACGTAAATGCTTTGGTGTATCCCATGCAATGCGGACAACCCATTTTTCCATGCGTACCCCAACCAGACAACATGCCATATGCTGGAAAGTCATTAACGGTCCACATCAAGGCAGCTCGTAATGTGAAGTTCTATTTACGGGATATATCATAAGTCCATTCTCCAATCCACATCTTCTTCAAATCATCAATTAAAGGTTGTAAGTACACATCAATTCCGGATTTTGGACTGTGCGGGCCTGGAATAACACACGTCAAAAACATGTATGGTTTTGTCATGCACATCTCAGGAGGGAGGTTGTAAGGTGTTACAATAACTGGCCAACAAGAATACGCACTTCCCGACGCTTGCACGTATGGGGCAAATCCATCAGAGCATAATCCAAGCCTGACATTTCTAGGTTCTGCAGCAAAATCTGGATGTGTCCGATCAAAGTGCTTCCATGCCTCACCATCAGATGGATGTCGCATAGTGCCAGAACTTGTTTGGTTTGTATGGTGCCATGTCATTTGACTTGCACTGTGCATTGAAGCAAACATTCTTTTTAACCTTGGTATTATAGGAAGATAAAACATGGATTTTACTGCTACACGCTTTTGCTTGCTGTTAACGGCTCTACTGCGAACTTGATATGTTCTATCGTACATCCAACTGCGATAATACCGATAATATTCCATACTGCACATTTATACAATCATTGTCTTTTTCATTAGAAATATTAATCAACTTAATAATATTATTCTTAAACTATTTAATACTATTCTTAAAAATATAAATTTTGCTTTTTTATATATATACTAACATATAAATAAATATTCAAATGTAAAATATATAATTTTTTATTACATAACAATAATATCAAAAAACAATAATATAACATATTTACTTTTTATTATATATACAACAATAATATTAGAAAACAAATAATGTAACATATATACTTTTTATTATATATATAACAATAATATTAAAATAATAATATAATATATATATTCTTTTTTTAATTATGTTTTTTATAAATTCTTATTTTAATATATAATTTTTTTTCCATATCTTTAACATATAAATAAAAAAATAAAACTATTATAATAAATATAATATACATCTATAAAAAATATGTTATTAAATTTATGTGTTAACATATATATATATATATATATATATATATATATATATATATATATATATATATATATATATATATATATATATATATATATATATATACACATCTATAAAAAAAAAACTTTTAATTTTATGTTTTCTAAATTTTTTTATTATCAGTACATATATACTACTAACAAAATACATATACTTCCTAACCACAAAATATATATACCACTAATCTATATAATACATATAAAATCTAAAAAAAAATGCATAAATACCTCTATATAATTTCTTCAATAAATTTGCGTCTTCTTGGATAGTTCTTGGTGTTCTTCTTCAAATTTCTCTACAAATAATAATGAACAAACGAACAAATACCCTTTTTAATATTTCTTTCCAATATAATAAATAATGAGCAAACGAAATAAACATTTATCAAAATATGAATACCTTATTTTTCTTCAACAATTTGGGATGGAGGAAATTTGATTCGAGAATTTGGGTTTGAGAGGAAGAAGTATGGGTTTGTGAGGAAGAAGAAAGGAAGAGGAAGGAAGAAGAAAGCAACGCTTCTGTAAAAATGAAAATTTTGGAGATGTAACGTCTAGTAGCGACGTGACTGTCACGTCGCAACGTTGCCACGTGATAATCACGTCGCTACAAACTAAACAGAAAAATTATTCTCTCTCCCACTCTGCAACTCTGTCATCAGCCAAATTTATTTTCCCCCCTAAAATATAGCGACGTGGCTATCACGTCGCTACCAAAATTCAAATTTCCCCCTTTGCAATGTTCTCTGATTTGCATTATATGTCATTAAAATATATTAGCGACGTGGTTATCACGTCGCTACTACTCACGTGATAAGCACGTCGCTAATATATGTCGCTGGGGACATATATTCTTGTAGTGGATAGAGAGAGAGAGAGAGAGTTCTATTTTACTTTGCAGTAAATATTTAAACTATTTAATTATTAAAATATTAAATAAATTATTAAAATTCATTTATTATACATTAAATAATTATTTCATATTATTTCATCTATTGAATTTATATTTTAACTATTTAATATTTTAACTATTAATATTTTAAATATTTAGTTTATTACATAATTAGTTTATTTAATATTAATAGTTAAAATAAAGTAGTTTTCATATCACTAAATAGTTTAAATTAAATAATTACTTTATTAAATATTTCAACTAATAATTAATTATTAAATAAACTAATATTTAAAGTATTAAATAATTAAAATATTTCATAAAATAATTATTTAATAAATAAAATAGTTAAAATATTAATAGTTCAAAAAATGAAACTTTTTATTTTATTAAATAATTAATTTATTAAATATTTAGTAAAATAGTCTAATAATTAATGAAATAGAATAATTATTTAAATAAATTAAATAGTTGAAATATTAATAGTTGAAATATTAAATAGCTAAAATAATTAACAAAATAATTATTAAATATTTTCAAATATTTAATATTTTAAACATAATTAAATAGTTATTTCATATTTCAAAAATTATTTAACATTTTAACCATAGATAATTATATTACATAAAAATATTTTAACTATTAATTAATGATCAAATAATTTTTAAACACTAAATAATAATTAAATATTTCATATTATTTCATACTATTTAATAATAATGTCATACTATTTAATAATTATTTCAGAGTCCAGAAGATGGAACATTTTTCAAAAGAAAAGCTTCTGACCTAGACGCTTCTGATACATGAGATTTTCTCACTTCTGAAGACTCACGTCTCAAAAACACACACAACCTCATAATCTCATTATAACATTTCAAGAAATAACCATGTTGAGATTTTCATCTTTTTCATTCTGGACAAAGTACCATTTTTAAGTTTTTCAAAATGAAAACAAATCTACTTTCAGCAAGGGGTTTTGTAAAGAATCAACCCATTGATGATTTGTATAAATGAATTTTAAGTTTAAAATTCCTTTCTGAACATAGTCTCCTATAAAATGATGTTTAATCTCAATATGCCTAGCTCTAGAAGGTAAAATGAGATTCTTAGATAAAGATATATCATAAGTATTATCACCGAGAATAGAAACGTTATTGTCATATATCTGAAAGTCTTCTAGCTAACTTTCCATCCAGAGGATCTGAGTGCTGCATCCAGAAGCTGCAATATACTCAGCTTCTACAATTGATAATGAAAATGTTGATTGCCTCTCGCTGGATCATGAGATCAAGTTGTCTCCCAGAAACTAACAACTTCTAGAAGTGTTTTCTCACTTGATTTTCTATAACACAAACCAAGATTAGTAGTACCTTTCAGATATCTAAAAATTCTCTTAACATCTATTAAGTGTGATTCTCTAGAATCTGATTGGAAGTGAGCATATAAGCAGACATTGAACAAAATGTCAGATCTAGAAGCAATCAAATATGATAGAGAACATATCATGCCTCTGTACAACTTATAATCTACCTTATTGCTTACCTCATCCTTCTCCAGAATACATGTTGTCATACATCACCATATACCAAGTCATCCAATGCAAACAATCACATCATCATACATCAATCCATACAAATCATAAAGAGACGACTCATCATACATCAATTTGATTCAAACCCAAGAAGAGATAATCACAAACAGGTACGGGAACAATTCAGCCATGGCAATTCATAATCCCAACCTACATGCTATTATAAAATCCCTTAGAAAATTGGAATCCCACCCTTACCTTGGTATTTCCTACCAAAATCTCTTTTCACCTAACATGAACAAGAGCACACAACAACTATAACAATCATAATCCCTAACATACCTATCATTATACAATGCCCTTAGAAAATTGGAACTCCACCCTTACCTCGAAATCTTAGAAATTTGGTATTTCCTTTGCGTTCTACGAATGATCTTCTCCTTGGGTTCCTCTCTAAACCCTAGCTCTTTCACGCTCCTCCAATTCCACGATTGTTCTAAACTTAGACTCACTTCTCTAACTTCCTTGTTTCACTTGTTTAACCCTTAGACCCCTATTATGATAATCTCATCTTATCCTCACTAATCCTCATAAAATTACCACCTTGCCCTTAATATCTCTACACATATTTAATTAGAATAATTTTAAATATTTATTGTTAAATCTAATTAATCCCAATTAAATTATTTAAATTCTAAATAATTATTATTATCACTTTAATCCAACACTTCCCCACAACACAATATACCCAATACACCATAATGCATCATATAAATCACAATAATTCATAAATAATCACAAATAACTAATTAATTATAATTTTTGGAGTGTTACAATAATCACCAACTAACCGCATAAACAACCGAATGAAAAATATTTTCTATAGGACGTTATGTTATAGCCATTAGGATAGTTTTTTTTATAGAAATACCACACTTTATAAATTCTAAAGAATGTCCAATCAATCAATCAAATTGATCTTACACACTTTATCTTTTTTATTTACGTTATTTCCATACATTTTTTAGATTAGTAGTTTAAATTCTCATATCTTTTTTTATGAAAAATTCTATTCGCCAAATAGTTCAACAAGAGTGTACAAAATTTATTTTCATTCTAGTATTAGAATGACGCACATGAAGCTTTGTATGAAAAGACGTTGTAATTCCACTTTGTTGATATGAATCAAGAGATAATATTGTGCTTGGATGAGAGATGATTGAAAATATAACTAATAAAATCATAATGATTTAAAAATAAATGCAAGCTCTAAAAAGTCACATCTACTAAAGGAATCAATAGTGTTGAAGTTGAAGAAGTTGACGCCAATTTTTACAAATTATATGCCTGTTGGAAAAGATCAAAGCAAAAACATATGTGATTGTGTTACTGTCATTCATGTTGAATCTACCTAATGTTTTCAAGTTTTGCAACTCGGGAAAACTCATGTTGAATCTACATAATCTACTTTATTTCTATACATTTTTTATATTCGTAGTTTAACTTTTCATGTCTGTACTTGAAACTTTTTGAAGCTTTGTATGAAAATTTCTATTCACCAAATCGTTCAACAAGAGTGTACAAAAATTATTTTCATTCTAGTATTAGAATGACACACATGAAGCTTTGTAGGGAAAGATGCTGTAATTATTGGAAGTAATTCATATTCAGAAGTTGTTGTTAGAGTGAGAAGCTTCTGATGTTATTACTCAGAAGCAATGTTGCTCAGAAGTAGTTGAGCTTCTGAGGTTGTTAGTCAGAAGTTGTAAGCTTCTAAGACTGCTTAGTTAGAAAAAGTAGTTTGATATATTCATAAGTTGTTATTAGTAAGAATAATAAGCTTATAAGGTTACATCCAGAAGTATGCTTAGCTTATGGGGTTCTAGTTATTTTTTTACTTAGCTATTAAGTTTAGTTTGCTTAGTTATTAAGTTTATCTTTTGTTAGGGCCTACGTGGCTGTTTACTTTGTGTATAAATATACTAGTGGTAGCTATCATTTGTAATAAATCTTTTACAGTTTCATAGTTGTCATTTCAGAGTAATAAATATATTCTTTCATTCTTTCAATCATCATATTGTGAACTAACAATTGGTATCTAGAGCTCCGGTTCAGATTCACATAGAAACACAGGAAACACGAGTGAAACAATGAGGCGTTGTGTGATTGATTTTGGTTCTTGAATTCGTGTTTGAATCTTGAACAAAATTGGAACAGAATCACATTTTTTAATTTTGCGGGATTGGGAAACACCGTTGTTCTGGACCGGGTCGACACTTGCCCCACCGCTAGGGAGGCCCAATCCAGCGCCTTTACAAAAGGCCCAAAGGCATGCAGCCCAAAATGAGGATCTTTGGGAATTTCCCCATGTGTCCACTAGAGGAGCGTAGCTCACGTGTCCATATCATCGCCATCATGCCCTCTGGGAATAACAGGTCCAACTCCCGCTTTCTCAGGGAAGTTGACCAGGAAGAAGGCCACGTGATGGACTCCATACACACGTAAACCCTAGCAGTGTTCATTGTTAGGCCTCATCGTGGCCTATCACTGAAGACCTTGGCCCAGTGCTAGGGGCTATAAATATCTTCTCACTTGAGAGGATCAAGTATTCATTCACTCTTATACTCATACTTGCTTGCAGCTGCTCTAAACCTCAATTTGGCATCTGAGTGTCTTGCAGGTACCCCCCACTTCAAATTCAATTGTTGCTCGACTCAAAGCTTGTGGGATTTGACAATACCTTCTGGTCAGGTACGATCAGTGGCGCCTTCAATGGGAAACCAGCTTCCTCATCTCCATCTCAAGACTAAAGAAACTCTCTATCAAACTATGATTGTCATGGCCGATCAAGTTGTCGACAACAACCAAAACACCCATCTCGCCGACCTCAACAACTATGTTGGCTACAATAACATTGGAAACAACAACACCAACAACAATGTCGACATGGCCGGTCTCGAGAAGACTTATAGAGACAGATTGGCCGCTTCTTCATCATCTCGCTCCCGACCGCATGAAGACGACTATCATCTTCATCAGAACTATGAACCAAATGCATTCCAAGAGGTCCCCGTCCCTGCGGGCGTGAACTCTACGACTAGAGCTCTGTTCGTGGCCATTAACCAGACAAACTACATGATCTTCTCACAGGGTGAGTGACTGAGGATGCTTGAACTGACTCGTCATGCCCCTAGAAGACACAGGGGACCTGACACTCCTCCTCCCTGTAGAACAAAGACATTCCCCAGTCTCCCCTACGAAGATGCAGACGGGATGGCTCGCGAAGCCTTTCTCCATGAAGAACTGGACGAGGACCTGCGTTGAAGAGGAACCAGCCCAAAGCCATGGGAAAACGCGATCACACCCCATCATACATGGAGCGACGATCCCATGGAAACAACAGAAATAGGGGAAATAGAGAAAGAAAACCTCAGCCAAGGGATCCCCCCAGTGGCCAATTCCGTCACAATGACCGCCATAATAACCGGTCTCACTCCCGCTCTCTAGACAAAAGTGACGAAGATGACCCCCACGGTCCCTTGTCACAAGAAATCATGGAGGCTCTCATTCCTAGTGTAACTCCCGTAATTTAATTAATGATTTAATTAAATACATTTTGGATTATTTGTGAAAGTTGTGTTACGATGATAGTTGATGTGTTGTTGTTATTGGATTTAATTATTCTATTAAGTTGTGGAGTAATATTAGAATAATAATATTATTTTAAGTGGGCTTATTTTAAGGAATAGAAGTAGTAGAAAGGGGGTGTAGGAATTTTAAGGCCATTAAGACATAATGAGAATTATAGGATTATTATATTAGTTATCTAGATTTAATATGGAAAAAGGAAGTAGCAGTAAGAAGAGAAAGAAAACAAGGGTTGGAAGAGAACGTGAAAGTTGCAGAAAAGAAGGAAAAGAGGCAGAACGAAATTCAATTGGAAAAGTCGTAGAGCAAACTTCAATCCAAGGTAAGGGTGGGGTTCTGACTCTATAATTGGGTTTATGATGAGTATTATGTGGGATTAGATGTGAAAAGTTGTCTTGTTTATGATTGGAATGTATATATTGTTGTATGGCGAAGATCAATAATTTAGAGATGATTAATGATGCCCTAATGCTGTATAATTGATGTAGAAATATAGGATTATTATAATTGCTGATTACCTATTATTAGAGGATGTTTTTAGGGCATAAGGCATGGAAATCGTGGTGAAAACACAGTGAAATCGCAGAAAATATTCATGACAAAACAATATGAGTCGACCTCAAAGGCCATGCATCGACACATGCAGGCTTTTAGACTCGGGATGAGTCGATACATAGGACTATACATCGATACAAGCAGTGTTGCAGACACAGTATGAGTCGACCCAAGAGGAGTACGCGTCGACTCATGCAAGATTTCAACCCAGTACGTGTCGACCCAAAACAGTATGCATCGACTCATGTGGTCTGATTTTTGACATATTCTTCAAAAGGCTGTAACCTGAGTTTCCGGACTCCGTTTGAGGTGTCGTTTGAAGCGTTAGATAGCTAACATGATGAACTTCATTCTTAAGGATTAAAATGAAAGATAAGAAGAATAATCCTAGTAACCCAAATTAGGATTAGAGTTAGCTTCCCGCATTATTCGCTATGATAATTTTGTGAAGTATGGTGAGGATAAGAAGATTATAGATTATTGCTTGGTTCATAACATTAAGATTAATGATGATAATGATGTATTATTACAGAATAATGATACGTAGAGGTTTGATAATTAGAGATAAGCCTTAGATGATTAATTAATTATAGGCATTATCATTTGGTAGGCCTATGGCCAATGTTGAGGGATTATCAATCTATCATTGTATTGTTGTTGTGGCTGAGTTGCTGTAAAATAATGTTGATGAATTATGTTGATGAATTATGTGATAAATAATGTTGACGAATAATGTTGAGGAATGATGTTGAGATGCCTCTAATAATTGGCAGTTATTAAGATGTAGGCTTTTGGCCAAGGATGATGTTGTGTTGATATGTTGTTAATTGTGGTTATTATTACTACATTCATGAATGTGTCGCATGCATTGCATATCAAGATGGAGTTGATGCTCGTTAAGATGGCCTATATTGACGAATATTAAGATGAAGGCTTATGCCTTGTTAATGCCTCTATTTATTGGCAATTATTTTGAGTCACATTGTATGATTGCATAAATAAGTTGTGTATTGATGCGGTAAATGTGTATACTGTTGGTATTCTGTTGCGATTATTGTTGTTTATAAGATGAGAAGTGGTGATATTATGTGATCTAATTTAATATATTTTTTATTATACGTTTTATTATATTTTTAGATATCTCACACCTTCTGTTTGAGTGTTACCCTTATGTTGGTAACGTGCAGGTAATCCAGAGTGAAGGCAGTATACCTTCGGTAGTTTGAGTCGGTGTCATTGCTCTGATACGCAACACTCGGGGGGATGCACGCTTGTTGCTTTTAATTATTGATTATTTCAGTTGTTGAACTTTAATTTGATTATTTCTAAGTATGTGTTATTTTGAAGTTGATGTTACGATGGAAAAAGATGTTATTATGATTCCGCTGCGTAGTTGTTCAAGTTGTTGAATTAAGAGATTAAATTATTTTGCTGTTCGTTCATCCGAAGTTTTAAAGTGTTATGTATCCATGTTGAATGCAATGTGTCTTTATGTTGAATTTGTGGCATCCTGATTCAGTTGTATGAATTTTAAACTCTGATTTACATTCTTAATTTGCCGGGAAGAGTTGAGGTGTTACAAAGTTAGTATCAGAGCAAAGGTTGGTCCGTCTGACCAAGTTGTCGAGTCGTAGGTTGTTTAACAATCGAGTATTGTTAATTTGAGTTCTAACCGTTGTTTATGTTATAGTGATAAGTTGAGATGGCTGGAAGGAATGATACTGCACTTGCTGCTGCTTTAGAAACAATGGCGCATGCGATGGAGAATCAGCCGAATGCTGACGGGAATGTTGGATCTCGTAGTTTGGCGACTTTCCAGAGAGAGAATCCTCCTACCTTCAAGGGAAAGTATGATCCTGATGGAGCATTGGATTGGTTGAAAGAGATTGAGAGAAGATTCTGTGTGATGGACTGCACTCCAGCATAGAAGGTTCGATATGGTACTCATATGCTAGCAGTCGAGGCTGGTGACTGGTGGCTAGAGACTTGTCAGACATTGGAAGCTGCAGGTGAAAATGTCACTTGGGTTGTGTTCCATAAGGAATTTCTAAGGAAGTACTTTCCTGAAGACGTTTGTGGTAAGAAGGAAATTGAGTTCCTTGAGCTGAAGCAAGGGAATATGTCGATTATTGAGTATGCTACAAAGTTTGCTGAGTTGGCTAAGTTTTATCCGAACTACGGTGAGGCAGATGCTGAGTATTCGAAGTGTATCAAGTTTAAGAGTTGGTTGTACCCAGAGATCAAGAAGGCAGTTGGATACCATAAGATCCGTGTCTTTGCTGATTTGATTGATAGTTGCAGGATTTATGATGAGGATAATAATGCCCATTATAAGAATATCAGTGAGAAGAGGGGTAAGCACCAACAGAACCGTGGTAAGCCTTATGATACCCCAACTGGTAAAGGTAAACAAAAAGCTGCTTAGGGTCAGAGGACTAGTGGGGGAGATGCTCCTGCTGGTGTGGTTTGTTTCAAATGTGGGAAACTTGAGCATAAGAGTAATGTGTGTACTGCTGAGGTAAAGAGGTGTTTCTGTTGTGGTAAGACTGATAATGTTGTATCCGAGTGCAAGCATAAAGATGTGATTTGTTTCAATTTTAGTGAAGAAGGGAACATTGGTAGTTAGTGTCAGAAACCAAAGAGGGCGCAAAAAAGTGGCAAAGTGTTCGCTTTGGTTGAGGATCAGACAGCTGTTGAGGACAAACTTATCAGGGGTACATGTTTCATTAATAGTACTCCTTTAATTACTATTATTGATACTGGTGCTACTCATTGCTTTATTGCCACTGATTATGTTAAAAGATTGGGTCTTATGTTGTCTTCTATGAATGGAGAAATGGTCGTCGACACTCCATCTAAGGGGTCGGTGACTACTTCTTTTATGTGTTTAAAGTGTCAGTTGTCGATCTTCGACAAAGACTTTGTTGTTGACTTGATTTGTTTTCCATTAAGAGGATTGAACGTGATTTTAGGTATGAACTTGTTAAAGCATAACTATGTTCATATTAACTGTTATGACAAGTCTGAGTTTTTCTACTCCTGAAGAAGAGGAAGATAGTTTGTTGTCTGCTAGACAGTTGAGGAAGTTGATGCAAGAAGAAGCACATATGTTGTCGTTGATGGCGTCGCTATCTGTAGAGACTCAAGCTATAATTGAGGAATTGCAGGTGGTGTGTTAATTTCCTGAAGTTTTCCCTGATGAAATTCCTAATGTATCACCGGAGACGGAAGTTGAATTTGCAATTGATCTTGTACATGGTACCAGACCTGTGTCTATGGCACCATACAGGATGTCTGCATCTGAGTTGTCAGAGTTAAAGAAGCAATTGGAAGAGTTACTTGAAAAGAAGTTTGTAAGACCAAGTGTATCGCCGTGGGGAGCTACAATGTTGTTAGTAAAGAAGAAAGATGGAAGTATGAGGCTTTGCGTTGACTATAGACAACTGAATAAAGTAACGATTAAGAACAAGTATCCACTTCCAAGAATAGATTACTTGATGGACCAATTGGTGGATGCTCGTGTGTTCAGTAAGATTGATTTGAGGTCGGGTTACCACCAGATTAAAGTGAAGGATGAAGATATCCAGAAGACAACTTTCAGAATGCGTTATGGACATTATGAGTGTTCGGTGATGCCTTTCGGTGTTAATAATACGTCGGGAGTATTCATGGAATACATGAATCGTATCTTTCATACTTATTTGAATCAGATCGTGGTGGTGTTTATTGATGATATTTTGATTTACTCTAAGTCAGAAGAAGAGCATGCAAAACACTTAAGAGTAGTATTGCAAGTTTTGAAAGAGAAGAAGTTGTATGCAAAGCTGACCAAGAGTGAGTTCTGGTTAAAGGTGGTTAGTTTTCTTGGTCATGTGATCTCAGGTAGTTGCATTGCTGTAGATCCATCGAAGGTTGATGCGGTGTTTCAATGGGAAACTCCGAAGTAAGCTACTGAGATTAGAAGCTTTTTGGGATTAGCTGGTTACTATAGAAGGTTTATCGAAGGTTTTCTAAGTTGGCACTCTCGTTGACTAAGTTGATTAGTAGAGGTAGATCTTTTTTGTGGGATGTTCAGTGTGAAGAGAGTTTTACAGAATTGAAGAAGAGATTGACGTCGGCTCCGATTTTGACGTTACCTAATCCAAGAGAGCCTTTTGTGGTATATTGTGATGCTTCTAAGATGGGTTTAGGAGGTGTGCTTATGCAGAATGATAAGGTAGTTTCTTATGAATTAAGGCAGTTGAGGACTCATGAGAAGAACTATCCTACGCATGATTTATAGCTTGCTGCAGTTGTCTTTGTGTTGAAGATTTGGAGGAATTATCTTTATGGTTATAGATTTGAAGTGTTTAGTGACCATAAGATCTTAAATTATTTATTAAATCAGAAGGAGTTGAATATGAGGCAATGAAGATGGTTGGAATTGTTAAAGGATTATGATTTCAGTTTGAATTATCATCCAGGAAAGGCGAATGTGGTAGCTGATGCGTTGAGTCGAAAGACTTTACATATGTCGAGAATGATGGTAAAAAAGGTTGGAATTAATTGAACAGTTTAGAGATATGAGCTTGGTTTGCAAGGTGACACCGCAGAGTGTTATGTTAGGTATGTTGAATATTAATAATGAATTTCTAGACAGTATCAAAGAAGCTCAGAAGTTGGATGTGAAACTGGTAGGTTCGATAGTTGGGATCGATCAGTATGAGAATAATGATTTCAAGCTAGATGTGCAAGGTGTGTTGAGATTTCGTAACCGGGTTTGTATTCCTGATGATGCTGAGATGAAGAAAGTGATACTTGAAGAGAGACATAGAAGTAAGTTGAGTATTGATCCAGGAGCTACAAAGATGTATCAAGATTTGTTTTGGTGGCCTGGAAAGAAGAGTGATGTGGCTCGGTTTGTATATCCATGTTTGACTTGTCAAAAGTCAAAGGTTGAACATCAGAAGCATGCAGGGTTGATGTAACCTTTAGAAGTTCCATAATGGAAATAGGATAGCGTTTCAATGGACTTTGTGACGAGGTTACCTAATACCTTACGAGGACATGATTCGATTTGGGTGATTGTTGATAGGCTTACAAATTCGATTCATTTTATTCCTATTAACATCAATTTTCCAGTGTCGAAGTTGGTTGAGATTTACACTAGTGTAATCGTGAAGCTACATGGTGTTCCTTTGTGCATTGTGTCAAATAGAGATCCAATATTTACTTCTAATTTTTGGAAGAGTTTTCAAGAAGAGTTGGGTTCTAAGTTGAGGTTGAGTTCAGCATATCATCCTCAGACAGATGGTCAGACTGAACGGACTATTCAATCGTTGGAAGATTTGTTGAGGGCATGTGTTCTTGAGCAGGAAGGTTCGTGGGATACTTACCTTCCGTTAATTGAGTTCACTTATAATAACAGTTACGATTCTAGTATCGGGATGGCACCCTTTGAAGCGTTGTATGGTCGAAGATGTAGAACTCCTTTATGATGGCATGAATCTGGTGAAAGTGTAGTACTTGGACCTGAACTTATTCGTGAAACTACTGAGAAGGTGAAGTTGATTCGAGAAAAGATGAAGCTTCCCAAAGTAGACAGAAGAGTTATCATGAAAATTGAAGGAAAGATTTAGAATTTCAAGTGGGTGACCATGTGTTTTTGAGAGTCACACTTGTGACTGGTGTTGGATGAGCATTGAAGTCTAAAAAGCTTACTTCTCGTTTTATTAAGCCATATCAGATTTTGGAGAGAGTGGGGAATTTTGCTTATAGAGTGGCTTTACCGCCTAATTTTTCGAATTTGCATGATGTGTTTCATGTGTCACAACTCCGGAAGTATATTTCAGATCTATCTCATGTGATTCATATGGATGATGTGCAAGTACGGGATAACCTTAAGGTGGAGACTGTGATCGGTGGATCTGGAACTGACTGTTTAACGCTGGTTCGCAAAATGTCGCGGAAGCAAGAGTCGCCATCGTCTTTTATTTTCTCCAAATGGAAAGGACAAAAGCACAGAAAAATTCCTTATAGAGATTGCTCTCGGTTCGGGAGGTAGATTATAGAAAGGGAAGGTGTTAGCACCCTTTCTATCCATGGTTATCCACGGGCTCTTAGATAATTGCTCATTTGTGTTTTCAAAATTGTTTGTTTGCTTTTCAACTGTGGGTTTAAAAAAAGTTTCTTTGAAAATTTCAGTTCGACTCTTGTATCAGTCCTCAAGAGTGTTTGAAAAATTGCTTTCGAAAGCTTTTTGAAAAGGTGTCGGTGTGAAAAGTATTTTTTGATTTGTTTTGACATTAGAGCAAGTATCTAGATTCGTCTACCTACCCTAAGGAATTCGTCTGTGTAAATGTCCTTAAAGTGGTGACATCCCACCATTGAGAGGTAGGTAGCACCACCGTTGGAGGTGTTCGGGTCAATTCGAAGGTTCGGGACATGGTGATCACCGGGGCAATAGGAAGACACCTTAGGAGCTACCCTCATGCCATGTTCATGGACATGAGGACTTACTAAAACATCCTCTGCTCGATGACCACCTTTCGAGGGGCAAGGCAACAGTGAGGCGTACCCTAGAAGTGGTGTGTGAATTCGTGTGTTATTTTCAGTTAATGTTATCTTGTACATGTATCATGGTGATCTACGCTTGTTTTTAATTTAGGCCATACATTCTTTCATGAAAATTAATTAACAGTTTAAAAGATGCGGAATTAAAAGTCATACGCTATTACAAAGGCGCGGGTCTACATCACCAAATAAATCCAAGACCCGATTTGAAATAAAATAAAATGCGGAAAATAAATGTCTAATTAGTCTATTACATGGCTTTGGGAGAATTACATGAAAAAAGGAAATAAAATAAGCGCGCGACTTAGAATTATGGTCGAATGCGAGGGCGTTGGACCCTTTTAAAGAAATTGAATTAAAATTAATAAATTAATTAAGTTAAAATGAAAAAGAAAGAATTTTTGGAGTTTTTGTATTTATGGATTTTAACAAGAATTAATGGAATTAAAACCTAATTCTAACTATTTTTAACTTATTAAAAAAAATGTTTTTAGTTTGACCTAATTTTAATTAATTATTTACATGGCAAATTTTATTTACAAAAATAATAATAAATAATTAAATAGGGTGAAAAAGAAAAAGGAATAAAAGTATAAAACCCTAATTCTACATTTTTAATTTATTAAGAAAAATATTAGAATTTAAACCTAAAATTAAAACTAAATTAATTGTTAAATTTATTTACAAAAATGTATTAAATAAAATATTTTTGTTTTTTGTCTTTCTGATTTTTTTTATTATTTTTATGTTATGAAAATATTAATTTATGAATTAAAAGGAAATAATCAAATTAAAGCAAATAAAAATAAAATAGGAAAAAAGAAAAGAAATACAAACACTTGGGGGTGTTGACCCCAGTTTGGAGGTATTATCCAGCAATCTGGCCCATTTATTGGAGGCCTCTTTTGACTTTTCTGGCCACGTGCGTATGCGTTGACTGGTGCCCATGGTGTTCTTCAAATCTTGACCTTTGGATTGGGATTATTGGGCGCGTGGCACGCCAGATGATGGGGACACATGATGGTCATTGGGAAGCATGCTGCATAGAATCACATTAAGACAAAATATATTGAGAAAGGGAGGGGACCTGGGAATCGAACCCAGGTCCCAAAGCTTGCCAGCATTACATTCCACCAACTGAGCTGCTTGAACGCGTTGTATATAGAATAGAGGATAAATAATATAAAAGAAAATTGGTATTAGTGACATAGAAACAAAAAAACGCGCGCTGGAATTCAAAATACCCAATCAGATCTTGCCACATGATCTTCTTCCTCGTTTGTCCCTGAAATAAAAAGAAGTAGCGGGGGTTTTAAACCCCCCCAAAACGCAGCCTTTTCCAAAATAGCGAATAGCTTGTGAGGCCATATAAATTAGGCGCGATTGGTGTATTGAATTCGTCCAAGCGTCCTGATTCTAGCCATGGTACTGGGATGTCTTGATTTTACAGTATGTGCAAACGCCCAATTTGGAGCTTGAGGAACCCTAAAACATTTTAATGGCAACTTTGCGCACAGGCCATATTAATTCAATTAGATAACACCATTAGCTTTAGAATGGTTAGATTAGTATAAATCAGTATCAAAAACACATGAAAAATGCATGGAATTCAAGATGCGATTATGAATATATTTCAGAAAAGTGGGACTCCTATCTACCAATTCTTTGCGCTTGGAGAGTTGATTTTGATTGGGGTAGCTTCCTGAATGTGTCAAGAATGCAATGGAACCACTCTTTTGCCTTGAAACCACCTGCAACTATGAGAACAGTTTTCAAAATTTTAGGGAAAAACACAAGCTTTGTTTTTGGTTCTTAGGCGCAGCTTCCAGGTTGTGAGCTTTAGGGTTAAGTTCTGTTTATGTATGGGAAAGGATTAGGGTAAGAATCAAGTCCAAAAACCCTTGTAATCATGAATCCAATATTTGATTTTAATGGCATATTTTTTCAATCTTTTTCATGTGTTTTGATACCAATCATGGCCAAATCTTTCCTTTTTTGGGTGTGCACGAATCTTGAGTAGCCAATGAGAGCAAATGCTGCATAAAAGATTCAAATACATTTGTTTAGTATTTTTTTCTTCATATTTTATTTTATTAAATGAATTAATGGTGATTAAAAATTCAAATAAATAATAAAAAATGATGAAATAAATCCCCTTTGGGCCAAATGGTCGTGCATAGCCTTTGGATGATGAATCTTGGAAGAAAATGTGGCCCATTAGCAATTTTGAGGCATTTGAAGTAAAGTTGACTTTTCAAAATTCCAAAAAATTTCCCAACTTCCACAAGGCATATCTTGCTCAATTTTTAAGCTTTGATCATGTTCCTGGACATTTTGGAAAGGTCTTGAAGTCCTCTAACCAATGCCTTTGGTCCCATGTCATTTTTATTTACCAATCTCAAGTTATGGTCTTTGACTTGAAGTCCCTTTTTGTTGACTTTTGAAAATGACCTATAATGTTGAAATTGATAACTTTTTGTGAGAGAATTTCTTGGACTTGAAGTGTGAAGAGGAGTTGTAGGAAATGTCTTTCTCTTCAAAATTAGGTTTGGATGGAATTTTTCTGATGAACCATGTGGAAGTTATGCCTTGGTCAAGTTACAGTTGACTTTTTCAATTGTCCAAATATGGAAACTTTTGCATCTTGAGACTTTTTGAGCCATGCCTTGAGAATCATGATCAAGAATTGATCAAATGATGTTTGTGGCTTCAAAATAATATGTTGACAAAAAATTTGAACTTTTGACTGTCAAATGACCATTTTACCCCTACAGTTGACTGCTGAGCAATTAGGGCATTTGACTGTGCAATTTTGTGCTGTGAGTCTTGAAACTTGACATAAGGATACTTGACAATGTTTATAGGCATGTGGGACTTGTTTGGACCTTTGAAAACTTCAATTTCTCTGCCAGAACCAAAACCCTAGCTTTTGACTGTTAGGAGGCCCTTGAACTGTGCAACTCTTGGGAGATTTTGAAGTATGTTCTTTGCAAATCTTGAAGAATATGGGAGGGCAAATTTTGGGGTACAACAGTTGCCCCTGTTAAATCTTCTTAGACCTGAGGATGCAGATTGGCTGACGTGCCTTTCGTAATCCGAAGGTGGAAGATGATTGGACACTAGAGTGCCCAGAAATTTGCGCTCACATAGTAGTGTGATGTGGGGAATGGGCTTACAGATGCCATTTGAAGATTGATGGATAGGATGATGGGCTTATAGATGCCATGCTAAGAGATGATGGAAGGTGGATGGGCTTATAGATGCCATCTGGATGTCGATCGCGTAAGAGATTCCTTAGCGAGAAGTTGCGTACCTGAAAAAGAAAATGATTACCTGACCCGTTACAGGAGCTGGTCTTCAAACTCTTTGTAGATGTGCCCTGACTGGTTACAGGAGTTGGGTCTGGAACTTCAAACGGTGATGAATGAACCAGGGATGGTTACTACCTCAACGGGACGGTGAGAGAACCTTGGATGATTACTACCTCAACAGGGACGCTGAGAGAACCTGGGGCGATTACTACCTCCACAGTAACGGGGAGAGAATCTGGGGTGATTACTACCTCAACAGTAACGCTGAGAGAATCTTGGGCGACTTCAACCTCAACAGTAACACTGAGAGAATCATGGGTGACTTCAACCTCAACAGTAACGCTGAGAGAATCTTGGGCGACTTCAACCTCAACAGGAACGCTGAGAGAATCTTAGATGTCTTCTACTGAGTCTTCGTCAGAAAAATCTTTTAGGGATCGATTTAACTGGACTAGAGAAGGCCTTTGATTGGATAAGAATCAAGAAAAATCTTAGGGTCGACTTAACTGAACCAAGCAAGGTCTTGGAATAACTTCAACTGGATAAGAAACAAGGAGATCTTAGGGTCGATCTGACTGAACCAGAGAAGGCCTTTGACTGGATAAGAAACAGGAAAATCTTAGGGTCGATTTAACTGAACCGGTCAAGGTCTTGAAATCTTCAACTGGATAAGAAACAGGGAGATCTTAGGGTCGATCTGACTGAACCAGAGAAGGCCTTTGACTGGATAAGAATCAGGAAAATCTTAGGGTCGATTTAACTAAACCAGACAAGGTCTTAGAATATAGCTGAGAACTTAACTAGATCTTTCCTGAAAGGTAAAGGTCAGTCATATGCAAGGCATGATATGAATCAAGCGATGACGTTCTCAACAGAAATGAGATTTATAAGATATGATGCGTATATACATGCTGTAATGTATGAAAATGTGATGTTTATGCATGTATCTTTTCGTCTTAGGAAGATAAATCCTTGACGGGTGCCGGGAAGTCACTCCTGGGCTGATGTTGAAGAATAGATCTTTGCTTCTGCTAGGGATGGTAGTTGCAAGAATACCGGTAGGAGAAGATAACTCCGTTGGGGAATAAACTTGGCGAATGGATTACCCTGCGGGGAGAAAAATACTCTGGCGATCTTGCTGGTGAGCAATACTTTGTGGGAGGAGATGTACTTTGCTGAAATGTTGATGGTAACTTCGCCGGGGATACCATTGTTGTGTTGGAAGTGTTAATAGACTTCGCTGGGGATAAGAAGACTTCGCCGAGGACGGTCTTTCCGTGGTTTTTGGCTGAGGATAACCCAGTTATATCCTGGTAGGGAAATAACCTTTGAATAAAGCCGGGAGGCGCGTTCGTGCTCTGCGGGGATAAGCTTACTGCTTGGGGAGATGGATTCTAACTTTCCTGGGGAAATTGGGTTGGACTCTCCTGGGGAAGTTTTGAACTGTATCGGGGAAGTGACTCCATTGAATGTTTGATATCGCCGGGGAACAATCTTTAGACCAAAACTGTCGGGGATGCTTGTTGAGAATGCATATATACTCCGCTGGGGAATGTTGAGATCTGCGGGGGATACCCAACTTCCTTAAGGTTGACTGTAACTTTGCTTGGGGAGAGTGTACTGATCTGCTGACTCACTCTCTGGGGAATTAAGATATCTGGTGATGTTCTTCAGCCGAACCTACCTTGGTACCTTGGAGGACAGAACAATTAGATTGCTTAGACAACTATTTATTGCCCCTGTTTCTAATGTTACCTGTAATTAATCCTTTGTTTCGTATGCAAATATTCATGAGTTAGCAAATTATTGTCAATGCATATATCACAAATTGAACCTTGGACGTTCTTCGCAAAACAAAACAGAAAAAGGAAAAACAAAAGGCAATTTGTAACTGAAAAGTGATTTTTGTATTGATTTTTTTTGAATTTTCCTGTAAAATAGGCGTTTATGTACAAGAGGCTGACGTCCTAGTAAGGGAACGCCGCCGAACAAAAGAGTTTATACAAATTTGTACAAGAGAAAATAAAACAGCCGTGTGAGATGAATAATCCACTGGGTTTCAACTCTGCTATTGCCTTTATGTCTTTGAGCATCTCATCACTTGATGACCTTAGTTGAGGATGAAGCTGATTGATCGATGCCGTCTGAATTTGCTGTAGATACTGGATTCTGGATGCAAGGTGATCCAATGAGACATAGTATTACGCTTTATCCCTAACTTTTGCCTGGACCGCCCTTTCGGGTTTTCAGTCCACCGGGATACCCATTTTTGCCCAAGCCGCCTTTTCAGGTTTTCGACTTGCCGGGTGTACATATTTTTTTCATTTCATCCCTTCATTTTGCCCGAACCCTTTTGGTTCGCCGGGAAGCCCTAATTTTTGCATAGGCATGTCAACCTAGCGGGTCTTTATTATGCGTAGTATCTTTTTACTATGTCTACATTCGCGGGGTGAGGAAGGTCGTTACCATCCATGTTGGTTAGAATCATGGCTCCTCCTGAGAACACATGTTTAACCACAAATGGCCCTTCGTACGTAGGGGTCCATTTGCCCCTTGGATCACTCTGAGGAAGGATGATTCGCTTGATTACCAGATCCCCAACTTGATATTCTTGTGGTCTGACCTTTTTGTTAAATGCCCTGATCATCCGTTTTTGGTACGTCTGACCATGACAAATAGCAGCAAGTCTTTTCTCGTCAATTAAGTTTAGCTGATCAAGTCGTGTCTGGATCCAATCATCTTCGTTCAGATCTGCATCCTTCATTATCCGGAGAGAGGGTATTTGCACTTCGATTGGCAAGACTGCCTCCATACCGTATACCAAGGAGAAAGGAGTTGCCCCGGTTGACGTCCTGGCTGAGGTACGGTACCCATGTAGAGCGAACGGTAACATCTCGTGCCAATATTTATAAGTCACTGTCATCTTCTGCACAATTTTCTTAATGTTTTTATTTGCTGCTTCTACAGCCCCATTCATCTTCGGTCGATAAGGAGAAGAGTTGTGGTGCTGTATCTTGAACTGCTCGCAGAGCTCAGTGATCATCTTGTTATTAAGATTGGTACCGTTGTCTGTAATGATCCTTTCTGGGACGCCGTATCGACAGATCAGATTATGCCGAATGAACCGTGCCACAACCGTCTTGGTTACCGTAGCGTAGGAAGCTGCCTCAACCCACTTTGTGAAGTAATCAATCGCTACCAGGATGAAGCGATGCCCTTTGGATGCCGTAGGTTTAATCTCACCGATCATATCTATGCCCCACATTGCAAACGGCCAAGGCGCAGTCAGAACATTTAGAGGAACTGGAGGAATATGTACTTTGTCTGCATATATCTGGCATTTATGGCATGTCCGAGAGTGTTGGTAATAGTCGGCTTCCATTGTGGACCAGAAATACCCTGCCCGAAGGATTTTCTTTGCCATAGTGTGTCCACTGGAATGTGTTCTGAAGGTCCCTTCGTGTAGCTCTTCCATGATCCTTTCTGCTTCAGTTTTATCCACACAACGCAGTAGGGTCGAATCATGGTTTCGCTTGTACAGAATGCCGTTGCTAAGGAAGAACTTTGCTGCGAACCTTCTCAAAAACTTTTTATCATTGACAGACGCACCTTCAGGGTATTCCTGAGCTTCCAAATATCTCTTCACCTCGTGGTACCAAGGCTTCTCAGTCACCAATTCAGTCTCGAGATCACAACAGTATGCCGGTTCGTCCAATTTCCAGATGATGATCCGGGGAGCCTCATTGTCCCATTTGACTTTGAACATGGAAGACATCGTAGCTAACGCGTCCGCTAACTGATTCTCCTCTCTTGGGAAATGTTCAAAGGTTATCTTTGTGAAGTAGGGGATCAATGTCAACACACATTCTCTGTAAGGAATAAGATTCGGATGTTTCGTATCCCACTCGCCTTTGATCTGATTGATCACGAGAGCGGAATCTCCGAAGACACTCAGAAACTTGATCCTTAAGTCGATTGCAGCTTGGAGACCCATGATGCATGCCTCATACTCCGCCATGTTGTTGGTGCAGTTGAAACATAGTCGGGCCGTAAGTGGAGTATGAGTGCCTTGAGGGGATATGATTACAGCGCTGATACCGTTACCCAAAGCGTTGGAGGCTCCGTCAAAGTGCATAGACCATTGGGATCCTTCCTCAGGTCCTTCATCCGGTCCAGTTACTTCACAATCAGTCACTATCATGATGCTCTCGTCAGGAAATTCAAAGTTCATTGACTGATAGTCGTCTACTGCCTGATGTGCCAAGTGGTCTGCCAATACACTTCCCTTGATGGCTTTCTGAGTTGTGTACTGGATATCGTATTCTGTCAAGATCATTTGCCATCTTGCTATTCTCCCCGACAGAGCAGGATTTTCAAATATGTACTTTATAGGATCCATCTTTGAGATCAACAAGGTAGTGTGAGTCAGCATA
Source organism: Vicia faba (assembly GCA_948472305.1). Taxonomy (NCBI): domain Eukaryota; kingdom Viridiplantae; phylum Streptophyta; class Magnoliopsida; order Fabales; family Fabaceae; genus Vicia; species Vicia faba. The sequence goes on from OX451740.1 coordinate 893,763,938, forward strand.
TACTGTCTCAGCCGGCGAGCAGCCCATACCAAAGCGCAGCAAGTTTTCTCGAGCAGTGAGTATCGGGTCTCACAGTCGGTAAAATTTTTGCTAAGGTAATAAATGGCATGCTCTTTTCGGCCAGACTCGTCATGCTGCCCCAGCACACACCCCATTGAATTGTCAAGTACTGTCAGGTATAGTATCAGAGGTCTCCCTTCAACCAGTGGCATAAGGATGGGTGGTTCTTGGAGATACTCCTTGATTCTGTCAAAAGCAGCCTGACATTCATCATTCCAACGTACTACCTGATCTTTCTTCAGCAGCTTGAAGATTGGTTCACAGGTGGCAGTTAGATGCGAGATGAATCGAGCAATGTAATTCAGGCGTCCTAAAAACCCTCTGACCTCTTTTTCTGTCTTAGGAACTGGCATCTCTTGAATAGCCTTGACCTTGGCAGGGTCCACTTGAATACCCTTATCGCTTACAACGAAGCCTAGCAACTTTCCAGACCTTACCCCGAAGGTGCACTTGTTCGGGTTCAACCTCAGCTTGTACAACTTCAGACGGTCAAACAATTTCTGCAGATGATCTAGATGTTCTTCCTCAGTCTGAGACCTTGCAATCATGTCGTCAACATACACTTCTATCTCATGATGGATCATGTCATGAAATAAAGCAACCATGGCACGTTGGTAGGTTGCCCCAGCGTTTTTCAGTCCAAAAGGCATGACCTTGTAGCAGAAGGTGCCCCACTGAGTAACAAAGGTAGTTTTTTCCATGTCTTCAGGTGCCATCTTGATCTGATTGTAACCTGAAAAACCATCCATGAAAGAGAACACCTTATGCTGAGCAGTATTGTCAACAAGGACATCAATGTGAGGTAGGGGGAAGTCATCCTTGGGGCTGGCCCTGTTCAGATCCCTGTAGTCAACGCACATTCTGACCTTTCCGTCTTTCTTTGGTACCGGCACCACATTAGCAACCCACTGAGGGTAAGAAGTCACTGCAAGGAACCCAACGTCAAACTGTTTCATAACCTCGGCTTTGATCTTCTCAGACATCTCTGGACGCATACGGCGGACCTTTTGCTTAACCGGAGGGCAGTCTTCTTTGGTGGGCAAATGATGGACCACAATGTCAGTATCCAAACCGGGCATGTCTTCGTAGGACCAGGCAAATATCTCCATATACTCATGTAGCATCTGAGTCAACTGTTGCTTCACGCTGAGTTCTAGGTTGGCACCAATCTTAACTTCCTTCCTGTCCGTCTCAGTACCCAGATTTATTGTTTCCACTGGCTCTTCGTGTGGTTGAATTGCCCTCTCTTCCTGGAGTAACAGTCTTGCAAGCTCACCAGGCACTTCACAATCATCTTCACCTTCGTCTTCGGCTAAGTTGATCGGATTTTCGAAGTCATAATTGGCGGTAGCAGAGTCGTTACCAGTGAGATCCAGAGTGGATTGAAACCTGTATGAGTGAGTGTGTGTAAATACAGCTGTTTTGCAATATATAAAGAAAGGAAAGAAAGAAAAGGAGCATAAGATTTGAAATGCGAGAAAACGTCCAAGGTCTTTATTCATGGTATATGAAATGACAATTAATATACCCTCACAAATGAAGCCACGGTGCCCCGGGTAAGACACCGGGCCATAGAGTTTTAATTGTTTATTACAAATAACAAAACAAAGGAGTTTATTACTGCGTAACAAAAGTAACAGGAGTATGATCCTTAACAGTCCAATTGGTCAATCCACCATCAGTCGTCGGGTAGATCCAGCTTTCAAACTCTGACTCTTCCACTTCATCTTCGTCCCTAACAGCATTCACTCCTGGATTGGTAATGAGCACAAGAGGTCTTCTGGTCTTTGCCTTGCGTATAGCCCTCTGACTCTCTGCAGTAAAACCCAGTCGAAACTTGTCAGTTTTAGGTGTAAAATCAGGGAGCCTGCCCCAGTTAGCACATTCACCTTTCTTGATTACAGCCAGGGCATCCTTCAAGGAAGCCATCTTCAAAGGAACATCCTCTTCGACCACTGTTTCCGCTGCTGCCAATGTTGGAGGTACCTCTTCGAAATGCTGAAAGGGGATTTCAATAAACTCCCCGTCCATCTCAATATACCTGAAGGAATTCAGATGGCTTACCATATACTCCTCCTCTCCCTGCACAGTGACAATCTTCCCTCTGATGGGGTACTTGAGCTTCTGGTGCAGGGTAGAGGTCACTGCCCCAGCTTTGTGGATCTAAGGTCGACCCAGTAGACAAGAATACGATGGACGGATATCTATCACATAGAAAGTAGAGTCGAATACTTGAGAACCCACACGAATAGGAATGTCCACCTCTCCATGAACCATCCTCTTAGAACCGTCAAAGGCTCTGACGATGATATTGCTAGGTTTCAGCTCCAGGCCCTCATAATCTAAACGGTCCAAGGCCTTCTTGGGTAGCACATTGAGGGAAGAACCAGTGTCCACCAACACGTGCGCAAGAGTAGTGCCCCTGCACTCAATAGAGACATGCAGGGCGTCATTGTGGTCATTTCCCTTAGCAGTAAGGTCAGCGTCCGAGAAACCCAATCCATTGTCGGCTGTCAGATTGGCTACGCAATCAGTAAACTGGACTGCAGATGTCTCCTGTGGCACATGGGCCGTCTTGAGAAATGAAATCAAGGCCTTAGCATGGGCCTCTGAGCACAGTAGCAAGGAGAGCATAGAGATCTTGGAGGGGGTATGCCCCAGCTGATCAACAACATTAAAGTCACTCTTCTTGATTATTTTCAGAATTTCCTCCATCTCTTGTTGGGAGGCCTCAGCAGTCACAAATTTTGGTGCCTCCATTCGGGCAGGCTCATCTTCAATCCCTTTGCCCCGAGCATTAGATGACTCGGCAGCAGGGGACACAACTTGATCAGAACTGGGAACAGGTACACTTGTAGGTGTTATAGTGAGGGGTCTTCGAATGGCTGGTGGCGCAATGTCAGGCGAGAAGAGCCTGCCACTGCGGGTAACTTTTGCTGGACCAGTGATATTGCTAACGCTGGTGCCAGTGTTGAATTCTTGCTTGATTCCATGTACATACACGTCTGCCCCATAGTGCCAGGGGACAGCCTTATCAGATTCGTAGGGGAGAGGCCCCGGAACAGTAATAACAACGGGTGCGACATTCAGGATTTTAACCGGCTTCCTCGGGAGAGCCTTGATTGGATTATTAAAGATCGTAACAACAGATACTTCTTCCACCGGAACAAACTGAACAGCAGTCTTTTTGAACAGAATCTCTTTGATGTCCATCAGGCTTTGGATGCCCAACTTCAGCAAAGGACAACCAGAAATGGAAACGGCACAGAAAAGGCAACCTTCACTATAACCCGGAAATAAACCGGCCAATAGTAGGTTCCTTTTAACAGTCATCAATGGAGTAGCTACATCATTCACAGAAACGGCATATACATCTTCATCAACGGCATTCACTCCATGCTGGGGCATAGGAGCAGTCACCACATTTGGCCTCTCAGGCGCTTCAAACTGTATCTCTTTTGCATCAATAAGGTCTTGCACCTTATTCCTTAAGGCCCAACAGTCATCAGTGGAATTCCCCGGGCTATCGGAGTGATAAGCACAGCGGGCATTTGGATTGTATTTGGGAGAGGCAGTATTCACAACCTTCGGGGCCTCTCTGACAGTCACTAGGTTGGTGGATAGCAACTGCGACAAGATTTGCGATAAGGTCATACTCAAACGGGTAAACTCTCTTCTGGGTCTTTCAGCCTTTTGAGGATTGGTTTGCCGAGGAGCGGCAACAGGTTTAGCAATCATTACCGCGTTGACAGATTGGCGGCGCTCAGATTTCTCTTGTCTTCTAGACCCATACACAGCACTGGCCTCTTTCTTAAAGGGCTTCTTCTCAGAGCTTGCAGATGCACCCTTTTGAATTTTACCAGACTTCATCCCAACCTCTATTCTCTCTCCAGTCAGAATAAGATCAGTAAACCCTGCAGATGAGTTCCCGATAAGATGATTGAAAAATGGCCCAGATAAGGTCCCCAAGAACATGTCTACCAACTCCCGGTCAGTTAACGGAGGCTGCACCCTGCCAGCCAGATCCCTCCACTTCTGTGCATACTCTTTAAAACCTTCGCTTGATCCTAGCGACATACCCTGGAGTTGGGTACGTGTAGGAGCAAGGTCGGCATTATATTGATACTGCTTATAAAAAGCAGTAGCCATCTCCTCCCTGTTACGAACCTTGGTCCCATCCAGCTGATAGAACCATTCGAGATGAGTCCCTGAAAGACTCTCCTGGAAGAAGTGGATCCACAAATTCTTGTCCACTGAGTACGGTTGAATCTTCCGCACATACGATTTGAGGTGTAGCTTGGGACAAGACGCCCCGTCATACTTGGTGAAAGATGGTGCCTTAAACTTGTGAGGAATAATCACACCAGTAGATAAGCCCAAATCTCCGAAATCCAGCCCAGGCACTTGTTGGATCTCCATTGCATTCAGTCTGTCCTCCAACTGCTTGTATCTGTCTTCAGCCGGAGGATACTGTTCCTCATTAAAGTCTGTCTCGTTGTCAGAGACTACCGGACTAGGACCTTTTCCCCCTTGGGGACTGCTCTTGCCTATAGAAGAACCAGCCTCTTCATTCTGCAGAGTGTTGCAAAACCTTCGGCCCGAGTTGAAAAGAACAGTTCTCTTCTTCTTCTTCTTCTCCTTCTTCAGGAGCAAACCCTTCAGCTCTTCTTGGCCTTGAGCCAAACCCATGATTAGTTCCTGAAATTGCGCGTTTTGCGCCTGAAGAGCCTTGATAGACATCTCGGTTGATGATGAGTCAGGATTCATGATGCTGAAATAAATAGCGAAGAACAGTAAGCAACCTGAAAAGAAGAAAACATGCTATGCACATGATGAATGATATGTGTTTATGCAATGCATTCAAGGGTTCGAAAGTTCAAGTTTGTTGTAGACAAAAAGGGGAACACACATTATCATTAAGGAAATAATTGTTCAGTACATCAAAGCCTCATGGGCACATATTACAAAAGCAAATCAATCCCAAAAGACACTACACATCCTCTTTGGAGCTATGTAGGTGTTGAGATTCCTCTCCTCATGCAATAGGCGGGTGAGCTCCAAGACCTTATTTTCACTAGCATGTAGATTGGTCTCAAGAGAATTCCGTTCTTCCTTAAGCTGGATCCAGCTCTTCTGCATCTCTTCCCAGGACGTGGGCATGTCAGGATGTTGAATAGTATAGGACACCTCTCCTTCCAAGACTGGCTCTTTGATCACAGGGAGCACATGAGGATAAGGCATTACTAACTTCTGGGAGCGGGCCCGTTCCCACTTGAGATAAGGTTCCAATGGGATGGAATTCTTGTGCCCCAGTGTCTTAATGTCTATCTTACTGGGCATCCTCCAAGCTCTGATAAATCTCTGGCGAAGTCCTTGTGCATCGTTGTCGAAGTCAAAAACTATGTCAGGAATTAACATGTCATGAGGGCCATCCCTCCGAGCATAACCAAACTGTCTCCAAGCCAGGCATGGGTTGTAAGTAATACCTCCTCTGATTCCAAGTAAAGGAACATTAGGGTACTCCCCGCAACGATCAATGATAGTGATATCCTCTCTGGACCAAGGGCACCAATGTATATCTGCATGTTTAAGAGTCATCAACCGTTGTGACCACCTCAAACCTCACTCGTTCTTCAAAGCTGATTGTGGAAGGTGCGAAATAAACCACCTTCCCAGGAGAGGAGTGCAGCACATAAGGACACCTCTTTTTCTCATGGTTCGAGTGTAACATGAGTGAAGGATGTCCCCCAGCAACGTAGGTATAGGATTCCTGGACATGAAGATCTGGACAGCACTGATATCTATAAGCTGATCTGGGTTAGGGAACAACACCAAACCATAGACAAGGAGGGCCACCACTTCTTCAAAAGCTTGTAAGTCAAGGGAGTTCCAACATTCATGGGCCTTTTCAAACAGAAACCTGGCTAAGAACCCTTTGATACCACTTCTAACTTCCCAATGTCCCCTGAGGTCAGATGATTGTAGGTGTAAGGCTTTAGCAATCTCTTCAAGCTTGGGTTCCTTTTCCATACCGTTGTAGGGTAGTTGATCAAGGATAGGGATCTTCAGAAGCCGGGAGAACTCCTCCAATGTAGGTACCAGCTGATAATCCAGGAAAGTGAAACAGTGATGCAGAGGGTCAAAGAACTGGAACAGGACCTTTATCATATCTTCCTCAATGTTGGTGTTGACCAAGCTGATAAGACTTCCATGTCTTTCACTGAATGAAGAGTTCTCGGGAATCCTGGAGATAAGCTCCTTAAGCTGAGGAGGGATCCTTACAAGGCTGATTTGAATTGTCTTTCTGCGAATAGTTTTCATGTCCTACAAAACAAGAACAAAGATGAAAATTCGAACCCCTAAAATGGTTAGTCAATGCATATGATGCTGGATGATGTCATGGTGCTATGATTAAACACAACACAGATATTTACAAAGGCAAACATGTAAGGCACACAAGTCACACAAGGCAAGCCCTTAGAGTTTAGGCCAGCATGGGGTCGGGGTATTACCCTCTTGAAGTTGGTGGGCTCAACCTGTCCTATTAAAGTAACCGGGTTCTAAGGGTCCCAATATCATTGGATTGCTTTCATTGTTCATCATTTCGATTTAGCCACTGAACTGGCGACCGAAATATTCCAAGAAAACAACCCTCAATTGAGTGTAGTATCGAGTATCAACCAACCTCGGACAACACCAAAGTCAGTTATCTCACTACCCTAAAGAGGCCAAGATGGTTCAATTAAGGTTCCTAAGGTCAGTTGATGCTTCATGACACCACGCGGAGGCCCCGTACTCTCCTTGACTGAACTCAAGGGTTACCGGTACACACCAAAGTGCCACATCAACGTAGCAGACTGCTTCAACCATGTCGGTATACCCCGCACAGTTCCCTCACAGTCTTGTTGCTACTTTCTAAGAAGGTATCCCCCAGATCCGGGTTAGGATCTATAGAACTCCCAAGACAGTACCCACAATAATAAAGCAAACAATTCACAGCAATTGAAAACACAAGTATGAGTTATCCTAAGGTATACCTCACTTTAAGGTAGTCCCCAGTAGAGTCGCCAGTTCTGTGATCGGTGGATTTTGAACTGAATGTTTAATGCTGGTTCGCGAAATGTCGCGGAAGCAAGAGTCGCCACCGTCTTTTATTTTCTCCAAATGGAAAGGACAAAAGCACAGAAAAATTCCTTATAGAGATTGCTCTCGGTTCGGGAGGTAGATTATAGAAAGGGAAGGTGTTAGCACCCTTTCTATCCATGGTTATCCATGGGCTCTTAGATACTTGCTCATTTGTGTTTTCAAAATTTTTTGTTTGCTTTTCAACTGTGGGTTTAAAAAAAGTTTCTTTGAAAATTTCAGTTCGACTCTTGTATCAGTCCTCAAGAGTGTTTGAAAAATTGCTTTCGAAAGCTTTTTGAAAAGGTGTCGGTGTGAAAAGTATTTTTTGATTTGTTTTGACATTAGAGCAAGTATCTAGAGTCGTCGACCTACCCTAAGAAATTCGTCTGTGTAAATGTCCTTAAAGTGGTGCCATCCCACCATTGAGAGGTAGGTAGCACCACCGTTGGAGGTGTTCGGGTCAATTCGAAGGTTCGGGACATGGTGATCACCGGGGCAATAGGAAGACACCTTAGAAGCTACCCTCATTCCATGTTCATGGGCATGAGGACTTACTAAAACATCCTCTGCTCGACGACCACCTTTCGAGGGGCAAGGCAACAGTGAGGCGTACCCTAGAAGTGGTGTGTGAATTCGTGTGTTATTTTCAGTTAATGTTATCTTGTACATGTATCATGGTGATCTACGCTTGTTTTTAATTTAGGCCATACATTCTTTCATGCAAATTAATTAACAGTTTAAAAGATGCGGAATTAAAAGTCCTACTCTATTACAAAGGCGCGGGTCTACATCGCCAAATAAATCCAAGACCCGATTTGAAATAAAATAAAATGCGGAAAATAAATGTCTAATTAGTCTATTACATGGCTTTGGGATAATTACATGAAAAAAGGAAATAAAATAAGCGCGCGACTTAGAATTATGATCGAATGCGAGGGCGTTGGACCCTTTTAAAGAAATTGAATTAAAATTAATAAATTAATTAAGTTAAAATGAAAAAGAAAGAATTTTTGGAGTTTTTGTATTTATGGATTTTAACAAGAATTAATGGAATTAAAACCTAATTCTAACTATTTTTAACTTATTAAAAAAAATGTTTTTAGTTTGACCTAATTTTAATTAATTATTTACATGGCAAATTTTATTTACAAAAATAATAATAAATAATTAAATAGGGTGAAAAAGAAAAAGGAATAAAAGTATAAAACCCTAATTCTACATTTTTAATTTATTAAGAAAAATATTAGAATTTAAACCTAGAATTAAAACTAAATTAATTGTTAAATTTATTTACAAAAATGTATTAAATAAAATATTTTTGTTTTTTGTCTTTCTGATTTTTTATTTTATTTTTATGTTATGAAAATATTAATTTATGAATTAAAAGGAAATAATCAAATTAAAGCAAATAAAAATAAAATAGGAAAAAAGAAAAGAAATACAAACACTTAGGGGTGTTGACCCCAGTTTGGAGGTATTATCCAGCAATCTGGCCCATTTATTGGAGGCCTCTTTTGACTTTTCTGGCCACGTGCGTATGCGTTGACTGGTGCCCATGGTGTTCTTCAAATCTTGACCTTTGGATTGGGATTATTGGGCGCGTGGCACGCCAGATGATGGGGACACATGATGGTCATTGGGAAGCATGTTGCATAGAATCACATTAAGACAAAATATATTGAGAAAGGGAGGGGACCTAGGAATCGAACCCAGGTCCCAAAGCTTGCCAGCATTACATTCCACCAACTGAGCTGCTTGAACGCGTTGTATATAGAATAGAGGATAAATAATATAAAAGAAAATTGGTGTTAGTGACATAGAAACAAAAAAACGCGCGCTGGAATTCAAACTACCCAATCAGATCTTGCCACATGATCTTCTTCCTCGTTTGTCCCTGAAATAAAAAGAAGTAGCGGGGGTTTTAACCCCCCCCCCCCCCCCCCCCCCAAAAATGCAGCCTTTTCTAAAATAGCGAATAGCTTGTGAGGCCATATAAATTAGGCTCGATTGGTGTATTGAATTCGTCCAAGCGTCCTGATTCTAGCCATGGTACTGGGATGTCTTGATTTTACAGTATGTGCAAACGCCCAATTTGGAGCTTGAGGAACCCTAAAACATTTTAATGGCAACTTTGCGCACAGGCCATATTAATTCAATTAGATAACACCATTAGCTTTAGAATGGTTAGATTAGTATAAATCAGTATCAAAAACACATGAAAAATGCATGGAATTCAAGATGCGATTATGAATATATTTCAGAAAAGTGGGACTCCTATCTACCAATTCTTTGCGCTTGGAGAGTTGATTTTGATTGGGGTAGCTTCCTGAATGTGTCAAGAATGCAATGGAACCACTCTTTTGCCTTGAAACGACCTGCAACTATGAGAACATTTTTCAAAATTTTAGGGAAAAACACAAGCTTTGTTTTTGGTTCTTAGGCGCAGCTTCCAGGTTGTGAGCTTTAGGGTTAAGTTCTGTTTATGTATGGGAAAGGATTAGGGTAAGAATCAAGTCCAAAAACCCTTGTAATCATGAATCCAATATTTGATTTTAATGGCATATTTTTTCAATCTTTTTCAAGTGTTTTGATACCAATCATGGCCAAATCTTTCCTTTTTTGGGTGTGCACGAATCTTGAGTAGCCAATGAGAGCAAATGCTGCATAAAAGATTCAAATACATTTGTTTAGTATTTTTTTTTCATATTTTATTTTATTAAATGAATTAATGGTGATTAAAAATTCAAATAAATAATAAAAAATGATGAAATAAATCCCCTTTGGGCTAAATGGTCGTGCATAGCCTTTGGATGATGAATCTTGGAAGAAAATGTGGCCCATTAGCAATTTTGAGGCATTTGAAGTAAAGTTGACTTTTCAAAATTCCTAAAAATTTCCCAACTTCCACAAGGCACATCTTGCTCAATTTGTAAGCTTTGATCATGTTCTTGGACATTTTGGAAAGGTCTTGAAGTCCTCTAACCAATGCCTTTGGTCCCATGTCATTTTGATTTACCAATCTCAAGTTATGGTCTTTGACTTGAAGTCCCTTTTTGTTGACTTTTGAAAATGACCTATAATGTTGAAATTGATAACTTTTTGTGAGAGCATTTCTTGGACTTGAAGTGTGAAGAGGAGTTGTAGGAAATGTCTTTCTCTTCAAAAGGAGATTTGGATGGAATTTTTTTGATGAACCATGTGGAAGTTATGCCTTGGTCAAGTTACAGTTGACTTTTTCAACTGTCCAAATATGGAAACTTTTGCATCTTGAGACTTTTTGAGCCATGCCTTGAGAATCATGATCAAGAATTGATCAAATGATGTTTGTGGCTTCAAAATAAGATGTTGACCAAAAATTTGAACTTTTGACTGTCAAATGACCATTTTACCCCTACAGTTGACTGCTGAGCAATTAGGGCATTTGACTGTGCAATTTTGTGCTGTGAGTCTTGAAACTTGACGGATACTTGACAATGTTTATAGGCATGTGGGACTTGTTTGGACCTTTGAAAACTTCAATTTCTCTGCCAGAACCAAAACCCTAGCTTTTGACTGTTAGGAGGCCCTTGAACTGTGCAACTCTTGGGAGATTTTGAAGTATGTTCTTTGCAAATCTTGAAGAATATGGGAGGGCAAATTTTGGGGTACAACAGAGACGATGCCTGTACGGATCATGAAATAAAGACTCTGAGGGGAAAAGAGATTTCTTTAGTTAAAGTGGTTTAGCTAGGAGCTGCAAGAGAAAGCATGACTTGGGAGTTGGAAAGCAAGGTGCGGGACTCCTATCCTGAGTTGTTTGATTAAGGTAAATTTTCGAGGACGAAAATATTCTAAGTGGGGAAGAATTGTAACGCCCGTAATTTAATTAATTATTTAATTAAATTATTTTTGGATTATTTGTGAAAGTTGTGTTACGATGATAGTTGATGTGTTGTTGTTATTGGATTTAATTATTCTATTAAGTTGTTGAGTAATATTAGAATAATAGTATTATTTTAAGTGGGCTTATTTTAAGGAATATAAGTAGTAGAAAGGGGGTGTAGGATTTTTAAGCCCGTTAAGACATAATGAGAATTATAGGATTATTATATTAGTTATTTAGAATTAATATGGAAAAATGAAGTAGCAGTAAGAAGAGAAAGAAAACAAGGGTTGGAAGAGAACGTGAAAGTTGCAGAAAAGAAGGAAAAGAGGCAGAACAAAATTCAAACGGAAAAGTCGCAGAGCAACCTTAAATCCAAGGTAAGGGTGGGGTTCTGACTCTATAATGTGGTTTATGATGAGTAGTATGTGGGATTAGATGCGAAAAGTTGTCTTGTTTATGATTGGAATGTATATATTGTTGTATGGCAAAGATCAATGATTTAGAGATGATTAATGATGCCCTAATGTTGTATAATTGATGTAGAAATATAGGATTATTATAATTGATGATTACCTATGATTAGAGGATATTTTTAGGGCATAAGGCATGGAAATCGCTGTGAAAACACAGTGAAATCGCAGAAAATATTCATGACAGAACAATATGAGTCGACCTCAAAGGCCATGCGTCGACACATGCAGGCTTTTAGACTCAGGATAAGTCGATACATAGGACTATGCATCGATACATAAAGTGTTGCAGATTCAGTATGAGTCGAACCAAGAGGAGTACGCGTCGACTCATGTAGGATTTCAACCCAGTATGCGTCAACCCAAAATAGAATACGTCCACTCATGTGGTGTGATTTTTGACAGATTCTTCCAAAGGCTGTAACTTGAGTTTCTGGACTCCGTTTGAGGTACCGTTTGAAGTGTTGCATAGCTAACGTGATGAACTTAATTCTTAAGGATTAAAATTAAGGATAATAAGAATAATCCTAGTAACCCAAATTAGGATTAGAGTTAGCTTCCTGCGCTATTCGCTATGATGATTTTGTGAAGTATGATGAGGATAAGATGATTATAGATTATTGCTTGGTTCATAACAGTAAGATTAATGATGATAATGATGTGGTATTACAGAATAATGATACGTAGAGGTTTGATAATTATAGATAAGCCTTAGATGATTAATTAATTATATGCATTATCATGTGGTAGGCTTATGGCCAACGTTGAGGGATTCTCAATCTATCGTTGTATTGTTGTTGTGGCTGAGTTGCTGTAAAATTATGTTGATGAATTATGTTGATGAATTATGCGATGAATTATGTTGACGAATAATATTGAGGAATGATGTTGAGATGCCTCTAATAATTGGCAGCTATTAAGATGTAGGCTTTTCACCAACGATGATGTTGTGTTGAGATGTTGTTAATTGTGGTTGTTATTACTACATTCATGACTGTGTCGCATGCATTGCATATCAAGATGGAGCTGATGCTCGTTATGATGGCCTGTATTGGCGACTATTAAGATAAAGGCTTATGCCTTATTGACGCCTCTATTTATTGGCAATTATTTTGAGATGGGAGTTTTGCTCCAATGGTACCACATACATTTGCATAGCATTGAGTCTCATTATATGATTGCATAAAGAAGTTGTGTATTGATGCGGTAAATGTGTATATTATTGGTATTCTGTTGCGATTATTGTTGTTTATAAGATGAGAGTGGCGATATTATGTGGTCGAATTTAATATATTATTTATCATAAGTTTTATTATATTGTTAGATATCTCATCCATTTTGTTTGAATGTTACCCTTACGTTGGTAACGTGCAGGTAATCCAAAGTGAAGGCAGTATACCTTCGGTAGTTCGAGTCGGTATCATTGCTCTGATACGTAACACTCGGGGGGTGAACGCTTGTTTCTTTTAATTATTGATTATTTCAGTTGTTGAACTTTAATTTGATTATTTCTAAGTATGTGTTATTTTGAAGTTGCTGCAACGATGGAAAAAGATGTTATTATGATTCCGCTGCATAGTTGTTCAAGTTGTTGAATCAAGATATTAAATTATTCTGTTGTTGGTTCATCCGAAGTTTTAAAGTATTATGTATCCATGTTGAATGCAATGTGTCTCTATGTTGAATTTTTGACATCCTGATTCAGTTGTATGAATTTTAAACTCTGATTTACATTCTTAATTTTCCGGGTAGAATTTGGGTGTTACAAAGTTGCTATTAAAGCAAAGGTTGGTCCATCCGACCAAGTTGTCCAGTCGTAGGTTGTTTAAAAACCGAGTATTATTAATTTGAGTTCTAACCGTTGTTTATGTTGTAGTGATAAGTTGAGATGGCTGGAAGGAATAATGTTGCACTTGCTGCTGCTTTAGAAGAAATGACACGTGCGATGGAGAATCAGGCGAATGCTGACGGGAATGTGGATCTCGTAGTTTGGTGACTTTCTAGAGAGAGAATCCGGCTACCTTCAAGGGAAAGTATGATCCTGACGGAGCATTGGGTTGGTTGAAAGAGATTGAGAGAATCTTCCGTGTGATGGACTGCACTCCAGTGCAGAAGGTTTGATAGGGTACTCATATGCTAGCAGTCGAGGCTGATGACTGGTGGCTAGAGACTTGTCAGAGATTGGAATCTGCGCGTGAAAATGTCACTTGGGTTGTGTTCCATAGGGAATTTTTGAGGAAGTACTTTGCTGAAGACGTCTGTGGTAAGAAGGAAATTGAGTTCCTTGAGATGAAGCAAGGGAATATGTCAGTTGTTGAGTATGCTGCAAATTTTACTGAGTTGGCTAAGTTTTATCCGCACTACGGTGAGGCAGATGCTGAGTTTTCAAAGTGTATCAAATTTGAGAATGAGTTGCGCCCAGAGATCAAGAAGGCATTTGGATAACAGAAGATCCGTGTCTTTGCTGATTTGATTGATAGTTGCAGGATTTATGAGGATGATAATAATGCCCATTACAAGATTATCATTGAGAAGAGGGGTAAGCACCAATAGAAACGTGGTAAGCCTTATGATACCCCAGCTGGTAAAGGTAAATAGAAAGCTGCTCGGGGTCAAAGGATTTGTGGGGGAGATGCTCCTACTGGTGTGGTTTATTTCAAATATGGGAAACCTGGGCATAAGAGTAATGCATGTATTGCTGAGGTAAAGAGGTGCTTCCGTTGTGGTAAGACTGGACATGTTGTATCTGAGTGCAAGCATAAATATGTGATTTGTTTCAATTGTAGTGAAGAAGGGTACAATAGTAGTCAGTGTCAGAAACCAAAGAGGGCGCAGAAAAGTGGCGAAGTGTTCGCTTTGGTTGAGGATCAGACAACTGAAGGGGTGAAAAACACAAGAAGGGGGGGTTGAATTGTAAAACTGGAATCTTAAAGCAATTGACAAGATATTTTTATCCTGGTTCGTTTGATCTCAAACTACTCCAGTCCACCCGTCAAGGTGATTTCGCCTCTCTCCAACGAGGTCTTAATTCACTATATTCAACTGAATACAAATCTGCTTTAACAACTGCTAAAGCCTTCTTGATTCAAACCACAATCCGGTTTGTCAAGGCAACACTTTCTTACAAAGGTATAAAACAAATGTGTGTGAATGTTTTCTACAAAACTTTATCACAACTGTGATGTATACACAAATTAAGCTTAGAAACTTAGAATGCTAAACACTAATGGAGTATCAGAGTTTGTTGGTTTAGCAAAACTGGTAGATGAAGATTATTGTTCAGCTTTGTGCGTGTAGAGAGTTTGGAAGCATTAGCCATGATAATCTTCGAAGCCTTGTTTATATAGCACTTGAGAAGATGAACGTTGAATGCAAATATTCTTGATTCAATGCTAATAACAAGCTTTCCTTTTTGAGCAGATCTTGTCTAGAATGATGCCGTTGGAATTAATTGGCGTTCAATGCACAGTACCGTTGCTTCTTCAATGCACGTTCTGGCTTGGCTCATTCTGATTCTGCTTCGCTGCTGATGAACTACTTTGTTTCTGTATCAGAGTGTTTACGCGCAGTTCTGTTCATCAAGCTTTAGCATGTGCGTGAGTTGATCATCTGATCTTCACGTTCTGATTCAGCAACTTCTGATGCTGGTGTTTCAAGTCAAGTTCTGATGCTGAATAAGTGATCTTGCTTATTTTAATCAGCATATCTGCAAGTCAGAGCATAGTATTTTTAGGCAGCATATAGTTCAAACATGAAACATGTAAATACTGTATCTTTTCACTTTGTTATCATCAAAACTTAAATATAGGGTACTAGATTCAAACATTGTTCTAACAATCTCCCCCTTTTTGATGATGACAAAAACTAGATATTTTAAATAAATAATAACGTGAAAAGGTATCTAGGAAATGTTTCAGAGTTAAGAAGTAAAGAGAAATCAGAGTTTAAGAGATACTCCCCCTGAGTTTGTTACTTACCTTTGATATGCGTGTTCTTCAGGATCAGATCTTTTTCTATCTTTGAGCATCAGATTATAGGTCTTTGACTTATCAGAGAGCAGAGCTTCAGAGCTTTTCCTGTCAGAGCTTTGCTTCGGATCAGAGTGTTTGGTCGATCAGAACTTCATATTTGATCAGAGCAACATGAGCTTCTATATTTTGATCAGAGCTTCTAGCTTCATAGTCTTCATAGGTTCAGGAGCTTCCTTGTGCCTGTAAACTTGAAAACAAAACAGAAAAACATTTCAAGTAATAGAGTTAGAATGTTTGAGAATTTCTGTCTAGTTAGCCGTTATTGATTTTAAATATCATTCTTGTTCTCCCCCTTTTTGTCAGCAATCAAAAAGTGTTGGTGATGTGCTAAAACAATTTAGATCAGAAAAACAAATTATATTAAAGTAGTTCAGAGCAAAAGAACATTACAAAACATAGTCAAAACAGTACATCAGAAAATGAAGAAAACATAGAGAATGTCATGCAAAATTTTTTTTAAGGTTGTGGGGGCATGCGTGAGAACAGGCTTTCCAGCATTGCTTGAATCTTTTCAGAAGTTTCATTCTGCTTCTGAACCATGGTGACAACAGTGTCAATTTTGCTGTCCTGAACATCCATTCTTGCTTTCATCTTCTGATCATTGTCGTCCATCCGCTGTTGTAGACTCAAGTCATTCAGCCTTAATTCTTCCAGAGCCTGCCTGTCCAAGGCAGCTTGAGAACTTTCAGACGGAGGAAGCTTCTCAGAACTTTCAGCTACATCTTCTGCTGGATTTTCTTCCTGAAGGGTCTTGTCTTCTGATGGTTGCACCTGTGCAGCTTGCTCTTTCTCAGACCATGATTCACTGTCCAGAGGGAGCACAACTTCTTGAGGCAGCTGACTCTCAACTTCCTTCAGCAGCTTGCTAAAGTTCTGTTGAGCCTGCTCATAGTTGACGTCCTACAGCTTGAGGGCTTCAGCACGTACCCATAGTCTGAACTGTGACCAGAGCTGATCAGAAGCAGCTGGGTCGATCATCTCCGGACAGACTTGCTTCAAAGAAGCAATCCATTGCAGCATACCTGTTTCAAAATTCAAAATACCAGAGCCAACATCTGGTTGCTTTGGTTTGGGAATGGCAATTTTGTGTCTTAGATCAGCAAGACGTTCAAGACTTGTTAAGTCAATGAAAGTTCTGCTGGGGTTTTCAGATGTTTGCTGAGGGGCTGTTTGTTTTGGAGGAGGGTTATCAGAATCAGAGGATATTTCTATTGGAGTGGTTGGAGTTTTTGGAGGTGTTGATTCCTCTGAAGATGGCAACTGGGGCCTGACAATAGTGGTTCCACATGGCAACTGGATTGCCAGCGGTGAAGGTTGAGGTGAGTGGGGGTCAGAATGATGAGGAGAAGGGGTTTCATAACGGTGAAACTCTGTTTGTGGTGAAGGAGGATTATTTTCTGGTTGAGGAGTTGGAATCTCTGATTGCTCAGGGATCAGAGGTTCTTCTGTGAGTGGTTGTTGTGATTGTGGTTCTGATTCTGGTTCTGGTTGTATTTCTGGTTCAGGTTGTGGTTCTGGTTGTGGAGGAGGAATATTTGGTGGTTCAGAATTTGGTTGAGCAGAAGTATGTTCACGCTCAATATCAGCTAGCACTCTATCAAGTGCTGGTGTTGTTGAAACAGTTGGTTGTTTGGTAATTTTGATTCTGGTTCTTCTGAGTAGTAAGGCCTCAGAAGGGTCTTCTGGTATGGTTTCATCAATGGTGGGGATTGGGATTGATATTCTGTGAGATGTTTTAGGAGGGGCAGCAGATGTTGGAATAGTAGATGAAATTGAAATAGGGGCAGCAGATGAATTACCTCTTTTCTTTGGAGTCTGATGAGATGATCCTTCTGCTTTCCTCTTCTTTGTCTTCTTCTGAGTCACTTCAGGTTGGACTTGACTCAGATCTTTGATCTTCAGCTTTGAACCTGCATCTTCTTCCTTGTATGAATCTGATATTGTTCAGAGGTTTCTTTCTTCTGATTTCCTGCAGAAATGCTGGAGGATGCCATTGTTCTCACTAAAAAGCTTGAGAATGATTTGAGAGAAAAAGGTTTGAAGGAGATAAACTCAGAAATATGCAGAGAATATTTGAATGATTATGAGAAAGCGTAAAGAATAAAAGTGAAGGATTAATGTGTTTAAATAGAATTTTCAAAAATTATTTTGAAAAATTAAACGTTTTTAAGAGAGAGAAAAAAAATAATGATTGCCATTAAC
Organism: Vicia faba; assembly: GCA_948472305.1. Taxonomy (NCBI): domain Eukaryota; kingdom Viridiplantae; phylum Streptophyta; class Magnoliopsida; order Fabales; family Fabaceae; genus Vicia; species Vicia faba. Next base: position 893,781,691 of record OX451740.1, read on the forward strand.
AAGCGTGATTACTTTTCATTAAATGCTTGCTGATTTTGGGGGATTTGAGAAAGATACTTAAAAACGGTTACCAAACATGTGTCTCAATGCACCCAATCAGCGCTTTCCTTTCTCAGAAGCGTGCACGCGTTCTGCTTCAGGGATTTGCTGATGATTGGATGACACTTGTTTGATGTAGTGATCAGCACGTCTGTATTTGAGATTAGACTCTCAGATCTTTAGACTTGCATCTGATACAATCTGCATGTTCTATCTTTCTGAAAGAAGATTGATCAGAAGTTCACAGTAATATAATTACATTCTGAAGATAAATACATGGAATTAAAACATTTTCATTCTGGGCATACTTTCATGCTGAGATGTTTCAGAATGAAATTAAACCTATCTTCTGAAAGGGGTTTAGTAAAGATATCAGCCCATTGATGGTCTGTATCTATAAATTTCAAGTTTAAAATACCTTTCTGAATATAGTCCCTAATGAAATGATGTTTTATTTCTATATGCTTAGCTCTAGAATGTAAAATAGGATTCTTACTTAAGCAAATAGCAGAAGTATTATCACAAAGAATAGGAATGTTACTCTCAAAAATCTGGAAGTCTTCAAGCTGACTTTTCATCCAGAGCATTTGTGTGCTACATCCTGCTGCTGCTATGTACTCAGCTTCTGCTGTTGACAGAGCAATTGTTGATTGCCTTTTGCTGGACCACGAGATCAGATTTTCTCCCAGAAACTGGCAGCTTCCAGAAGTACTTTTACGTTCCACTCTGTCTCCAGCAAAATCAGCATCACAGTAGCCTACTAAGCTGTAATCACTAGATTTTCTATAAAACAAACCCAGATTAGTAGTACCTTTCAGATACTTGAAAATTCGCTTAACTGCTGTTAAGTGAGATTCTCTAGGATCTGATTGGAATCTAGCACAAATACATACGCTGAATAAGATATCAGGTCTTGAAGCTGTCAGATAAAGGAGAGAACCAATCATACCTCTGTAGACTTTCTGTTCTACGCTTTTGCTTACCTCTTCTCTTTCCAAAATGCACGTGGGATGCATTGGAATCTTTGATGGCTTACATTCTGAGAGGTCAAATTTCTTCAGAAGATCTCTGATGTATTTGCTCTGATGAATGTAAGTTCCCTCTGGAGTTTGATTGATCTGAATTCCTAGAAAGAATTTCAGTTCCCCCATGAGGCTCATCTCAAATTCTGCCTGCATACACTTAGCAAATTTTCTTCCAAGAGAAGGATTAGTAGAACCAAAAATAATATCATCAACGTAAATTTGACAGACTAAAATGTCACTCTTAACTGTTTTACAGAATAGAGTAGTGTCCACTTTCCCTCTGGTGAATTCATTTTCAAGCAGAAAGTTACTTAGCCTTTCATACCAAGCTCTGGGAGCTTGTTTCAGACCATACAGTGACTTTTTCAGTTTGAAAACATGTTCTGGATGTTTTGTATTTTCAAAACCTGGGGGTTGGTGAACATAAACTTCTTCTTATATATAACCATTTAAGAATGCACTTGTGACATCCATCTGATACAGAGTGATGCCTCTATTAACAGCAAATGAAATTAAAAGTCTGATAGATTCTAACCTGGCGACTGGGGCAAAGGTTTCTGTATAGTCTATCCCCTCTTGCTGACTATAACCTTGTGCAACCAGTCGTGCCTTGTTTCTGACGACTTCACCTTGTTCATTGAGCTTGTTTCTGAACACCCATCTTGTTCCAATGACGTTGAATCCTTTTGGTCTGGGAACGAGATCCCATACGTCGTTTCTGGTGAATTGATTCAGCTCTTCTTGCATTGCCAGAATCCAGTCGTTGTCCAGAAGTGCTTCATCAATAGAAGAAGGTTCAATCAGAGACACAAGTCCCATAAGAGTTTCTTCAGAGTTTCTGAAGCTTGCTCTTGTTCTGATTGGATCTTCCTTTCTTCCTAGAATAGTTTCTTCTGGGTGATCCAAACTGCTTCTGGGTAATCTCTTCTGAGGTTGATCAGCAGCAGTTGTAGGATTTCTAGCATTGCTTCTTTCAGACGTTGAAGGAATGTCTGTGTTGAGAGCTTCTGATGACTTGTCTTCAGAACCTGCAAATTCAATTTCTATACCTGCAAGATTTTCATTCTGCTTTGACTTTTCAGAGTCAAGCTTGTCATCAAAACGAACACTGATTGATTCTTCCACAATCTGTGTTTCTGTATTGTATACTCTGTACCCTCTTGAGCGTTCAGAGTATCCTAACATAATACACTTCTGTGCCTTAGAATCAAACTTGTTCAAATAATTCTTTGTATTTAACATAAAGCAAGTACATCCAAATGGATGAAAATACGAAATGTTGGGCTTTCTGTTCTTCCACAATTCATATGGAGTCTTTTCCAGAATAGGTCTTATTGAGATTCTATTCTGAATGTAGCACGCTGTGTTTATTGCCTCTGCCCAGAAAGTCTTAGCAACGTTTGTCTCATTGATCATGGTTCTGGCCATTTCTTGCAATGTTCTGTTCTTTCGTTCTACAACTCCATTTTGTTGGGGAGTTCTAGGATAAGAGAAATCATGCAGAATGCCTTTGTCATTAAAGAATGACTCAAAATCTTTATTTTCAAATTCTCCACCATGATCACTTCTGACTTTAACGATTCTAAGATCTTTTTCATTCTGAACTTGGTTACAGAAGGTAACAAACACAGAGTGTGACTCGACCTTGTGTCTTAAGAACTTTACCCATGTCCATCTGCTATAGTCATCTACGATTACTAACCCATACTTCTTGCCACTGACTGAAGCAGTTTTAACTGGTCCAAATAAGTCAATGTGCAGAAGTTCTAATGGCTTAGAGGTAGAAACAACATTTTTGGATTTAAAAGAAGGTTTTGCAAATTTGCCTTTCTGACATGCTTCACACAGAGCATCTGAATTGAACTTCAAATTTGGAAGTCCTCTGACCAGATTGAGTTTGTTAATCTGAGATATTCTTCTCATACTAACATGCCCCAATCTTCTGTGCCAGATCCACTGCTCGTTGTTAACAGACAGAAGACATTTTACGTTCTGACTCTTTAGTTCAGAAAGTTTGATTTTGTAAATGTTGTTTTTCCTCTTTCCATTAAACAGGATAGTCCCATCTTTCTGACTAACAGCTTTACATGATTTTTGATTAAAGATTATATCATAACCGTTATCACTTAATTGACTTATGGATAACAGATTATGCATCAATCCATCTACAAGCAGAACATTATTAATAGAGGGAAGATTTCCGTTACCTACAGTTCCAGAGCCAATTATCTTTCCCCTCTGATTGCCTCCAAAGCCAACGTGGCCTCCAGGCTTAAGTTCCAGGCTTTGGAACATATGCCTTCTTCCCGTCATGTGTCGTGAGCAGCCAGAGTCCAGGTACCATGACTGGTGTTTCTGACTTGCTGCTAAAGATATCTGCAACATGTATTATTTTATCCTTAGGTACCCAGATCTTCTTGGGTCCTGATTTGTTAGTTTTACCAAAACTCTGGTTGAATTTTGGTTTCACAGAGTGCTTACTACTAGTATATTTGATGTCATGTGTGTGACCATACACAAAGTGTGAATTTAGAGGAGTGGGTTTAATAATTAAATCCATGACATTCTTAGGTGTAGGAACCTTACCTTGGTATCCTATTCCTTTCCTGCCGTTTCTGCTAACTCCATAGATCATTGAAGCCATTCTGCTTCTATCTATGCTTTTAGCAAGGAACTTCTGGAAACTATGATCATACTCCTTGATGATCTCATCAGCGTTGCTGGGAGTTTCAGAAATTGGTTCCTTCTGAGAGTTTTGTAAAGAGTTTTCTAATTTTAAAATTTTATCTCTCAGCTCAGAGTTTTCCAATTTGAGACTCTCAGACTTATTAGAGTCAGATTCAAGATTCCTTTTCAGGTCTCTGAATTTAGCTCTAATCTGCTGATAACGTTCCAGAATTTCATTGAGGCTTTCAGCAAGTTCAGCCTTTGTAAAATTAACAGCGAAGTTAGGGAATACCTCTTCTGTGTCTGATTCTGAGTCTGATTCAGAAGCTTCACTGTCATCTGGAATGTTAGCCATGAGCGCTATGTTTGCCCTTTCATCATCTGATTCTGAGTCAGCTTCAGATGAGTCAGAGTCATCCCATGTGGCCATGAGACTTTTCTTCTTCTCTCTTCCAAACTTCTTTTTGGGCTTTTCCCTCTGAAGCTTTGGGCAGTCACTCTTGTAGTGTCCTTGCTCATTGCACTCGTAGCAGATGATGTCTTTTGTGTTTGGCTTCTTGCTACCGGAGGAGCCTTCAGATCTTCTATATCCAGAGGAAGAATCTGTCCTTCTGTATCTGGAGGAAGACTCGTTCTGATCAGATCTTCTGGGATTCCTGAACTTCCTTTGTCTTTGCTTCCACAGTTGATTTACTCTTCTGGAGAGAAGGGAAAGTTCGTCTTCTTCTGATGAGGATCCATCAGATGTTTCTTCAACTGCCTGCAAAACTTTAGATTCAGATTTTCTGTTAGATTTTAAAGCTATAGGCTTACCTTGCTTCTGAGGCTCATCAGCTTCTAGCTCTATCTCATGACTTCTGAGGGAGCTTATAAGTTCCTCCAGAGTGATTTTGTTGAGATCCTTCGCTAGCTTCAGAGCAGTAACCATAGGCCTCCACTGCTTGGGTAAACTTCTGATTATCTTCTTGACATGGTCAGCAGTAGAGTATCCCTTGTCCAGAACTTTGAGACCAGCTACCAGAATCTGGAATCTAGAGAACATAGTTTCAATGGATTCAGATTCTTCCATTTTGAACGCCTCATACTTCTGAATGAGCGCCAGAGCTTTTGTTTCTTTGACTTGAACGTTGCCCTCATGCGTCATTCTGAGAGAATCAAAGATGTTCTTAGCTGTGTCTCTGTTGGAGATCTTCTCATACTCAGTATAGGAGATGGCACTGAGGAGGATGGTTCTGGCCTTATGGTGATTCTTGAAATCACGCTTTTGTTGATCAGTCATTGATTTTCTATCAATCTTCTGACCAGTTGCATTCACAGGGTGCGTGTATCCATCTGTCACCATATCCCACAGATCAGCATCATGTGCTAGAAAGAAGCTTTCAATTCTGTCTTTCCAGTAATCAAAGTTTTCTCCATCAAAAACTGGAGGTTTGCCGCTGAATCTGTCTCTGTCCTCATTGGTGTCATTGCTGAAATGAGAGTTGTTTCCTGCCATTGTATTTTTCTGACGCTGGATCTTGTACTGACACAGTTAGGTGTTTTAGCTCAGAACCAGGCGCTCTGATGCCAATTGAAGGGGTGAAAAACACAAGAAGGGGGGGTTGAATTGTAAAACTGGAATCTTAAAGCAATTGACAAGATATTTTTATCCTGGTTCGTTTGATCTCAAACTACTCCAGTCCACCCGTCAAGGTGATTTCGCCTCTCTCCAACGAGGTCTTAATTCACTATATTCAACTGAATACAAATCTGCTTTAACAACTGCTAAAACCTTCTTGATTCAAACCACAATCCGGTTTGTCAAGGCAACACTTTCTTACAAAGGTATAAAACAAATGTGTGTGAATGTTTTCTACAAAACTTTATCACAACTGTGATGTATACACAAATTAAGCTTAGAAACTTAGAATGCTAAACACTAATGGAGTATCAGAGTTTGTTGGTTTAGCAAAACTGGTAGATGAAGATTATTGTTCAGCTTTGTGCGTGTAGAGAGTTTGGAAGCATTAGCCATGATAATCTTCGAAGCCTTGTTTATATAGCACTTGAGAAGATGAACGTTGAATGCAAATATTCTTGATTCAATGCTAATAACAAGCTTTCCTTTTTGAGCAGATCTTGTCTAGAATGATGCCGTTGGAATTAATTGGCGTTCAATGCACAGTACCGTTGCTTCTTCAATGCACGTTCTGGCTTGGCTCATTCTGATTCTGCTTCGCTGCTGATGAACTACTTTGTTTCTGTATCAGAGTGTTTACGCGCAGTTCTGTTCATCAAGCTTCAGCATGTGCGTGAGTTGATCATCTGATCTTCACGTTCTGATTCAGCAACTTCTGATGCTGGTGTTTCAAGTCAAGTTCTGATGCTGAATAAGTGATCTTGCTTATTTTAATCAGCATATCTGCAAGTCAGAGCATAGTATTTTTAGGCAGCATATAGTTCAAACATGAAACATGTAAATACTGTATCTTTTCACTTTGTTATCATCAAAACTTAAATATAGGGTACTAGATTCAAACATTGTTCTAACAACAACTGTTGAGGACAAACTTATCAGGGGTACATGTTCCATTAATAGTACTCCTTTAATTACTATTATTGATACTGGTGCTACTCATTGCTTTATTACTGCTAATTATATTGAAAGATTGGGTCTTATGTTGTCTTCTATGAATGGAGAGATGGTCGTCGACACTCCAGCCAAGGGGTCGGTGACTACTTTTTTTGTTTGCTTAAAGTGTCCCTTGCCGATCTTCGACAGAGACTTTGTTGTTGACTTGATTTGTTTGCCATTAAGAGGATTGGAGGTGATTTTGGGTATGAACTGGTTAGAGCATAACTATGTTCATATTAACTATTATGACAAGTCTGTGAGGTTTTCAACTCCTGAAGAAGAGGAAGATAGTCTGTTGTCTGCTAGAAAGTTGAGGAAGTTAATTCAAGAAGAAGCACAAATGTTGTCATTGATGGTGTCGCTATCTGTGATACGGTGGGAGAACTGACTTGAGGGTTTTACATTTTATTGCAAATGTTGCGGTTAGCAAGAGTCACCACCGACTTTTTTTTTATCCAAAAGGAAAGGTGAAAAAGCACAGGAAAGACCTTTGAGATTGTTTCTTGAGTTCGGGGGGTAGATTATGAAAAGGGAAGGTATTAGCACCATTTTCATCCATGTTTTTCCATGAGCTCTTAGTTTCTTTCTAGATCACTTGCTTTTTGTTTTGAAATTGTGCTTTGCGTAGTTTTTTGAAAGTATTTTGTAAAAAAAAGAGGCCATTGTTTTAGGAAATCTTTGTAATGATTCTCGTTCGTAAGAATGTATACAAAGATGCTCGTCTCTTTTTTGAAAATGTTTTCAATGTTTTGTAAAATGTTTTTGGATGTGTGTGTGTTTGTTTTGAAAATAGCAAGGATATTAGTTTGAAAATGGAGCAAGTAACTAAAAGTAATCTACCTACTCAAATGTCTTTCTTGTTTATTTTCTATTCCTTGGACATTGTTGTCTTACCATTGATTTGGTAAGCGAACCTATCTTTGGATGTAAACGGGACGGACGTGGGTCATCGTATAGCCATGATTAGCAATGTTTCAAAGTATCTTAGCATTTTAAGGGACCAAGATCATTTTGTAAGGGAACTTAGAATAGCGTCATCGAGGGACTATGATCTTATATTTGTTTGTTTTGCCAAGATACTTCGCATGCGTACTATGGCTATTTTGTATAAGGAAACCAAGTGGAGAAACCCTAAGGATGCTTGTGTGCAAGTGTGTTATTTTCATGCTTGATTTTGTCTTGGATTAGGGTTTTCTATTTGATTTGTTTCGATCTTTCCATACAAACCCTAATTACTAGCATGGTATATAAAAGAGGTAAATTGCGTAATCTAAAGATTACTACACTATTACAACATTTTACTGGAGGGGGGTATACAAATTATGAATGGGGATTTGCAATAATGTAAATCTAATTAAGCTATTACAACCAAATCGAATTTGTACGAATATTTGAATAAATAATATACAATATAAATATGCAATGGTATGTATGTAAGAAAAAGATTTTTTTGTTTTATTTTTCATATGCAAAAGAGTTTTGACCTAATCCTAAAAGTATTAAAAGGGAAATTATTTTTTGAGAAAAATGGTTAACCCTAATTTCTAATTTAAAAGAAAATAAAGTTCTTTAAGTATTGTTTGAGTGTATTTTGTCTTAAAATAATAAATAATATTTATAAAAATATTTGGTCTTTTTATATGTCAAAATAAATATTTATAAGTATATATAAAAAAAAGATAAAAATATATCTAAATTTAATTTATTTTTACAAGTTTATTTGAGAAAAATAGTTAGTATATAATTTAATAAAATATATTTTTTATGTGAAAATAAAACAAAATAAATAAAATACAATATTTATCATGTGTTATATTTTTTATGATTTTTTTATGTTAAAGAAAATACTTAATAAAATAAAAATGAAAATAAAAACAAATAAATAAAATATATGGGCCAGGGGGTATCCTGAGTAAACAGGTGGTAGCATATTAGAAGAAAAAAAACGCTAGGCCCAAACATTGAAGCCCAACCGGCAAACAGCCAAAAAAATGGATGAAAAAAATATGAAAAATGCAAAAAGGCAGCACCGAGGCTCGAACCTGTGACCTTAAGCATTTTAGCGCGCTGCCTTACCACTGGGGTGGCTGTACATCCGTTAGTTTAAATGAAAAAAAAAACATAACACGTAAATCCTCCTTGACCTGTACTTCATCTTCTTCCTCAAGCTAGCCAGAACCTCTGTATATTTCTCATTTCTCCATGAAAATGGAAACTTCCAACATGAAAATGATAGTACTCTTTCCCACGATTTCAGACATGTAACTTATGGAAACTAACAATCAAAGATCAAAACGAACTTTAAAGGCCCTAATTTTAAACCTAATTTTTATAGAAATTTGAACTCTAAAATTCTCTATACACAATGAATATAAATGAATTCTATGCACATGGTTGGCATTAGCATAATAATATCTACATTTTCCTTTCACAAATCGTGGCCAATTGAAGCCTGTATGAAGAGATAAAAGTTGAAGTTCTTACCTCTTTCAGCTGAGATCGTGAATGGAGTTTGAGTAAGTTTTATGAAGGCCTGAAGATTCCTTTAGCTTGCATGAACCTCCCTGAGTGTGTTTCAATCCTTGCTTTGCTTTGAAAGTGCCTGAATCTCTCTATCCAAGTCAACCTGCAAACTTGAAAAACAAAAATGGAAGATGAAGAAGGAGGAGTTACAGTGAAGGGATGATGGTCTGGAACACTTATATATCAGGTAGGTAAAGTGTTTGAATGGTTAAAACTTGAAACGCACGAGCAAATTTGTGGATTGCTATGCTTGGACACAAACTGCAAGTTTTGATAGTTTTTTGGTGATAGGGAGTTTTAGGGAGTTTCTGGCCTTTTGCAATCGTGTTTTCAGTTGTAATGTGTTTGTGTATTAGTATAGAGAAAGTTTTCAATCCAATCCACAATAGATTTCTGAGTTGTAGCCTTTTTGCACTCTTGCTTGCTTTTTAAGAAAGGTGAAGAGACCATTCCCTACATGCTTGTACAAGCCTTCTTGTAGTTGGTACAAGTCCTAGAAAACTTGTATTTGGTTTATAGGACTTGTGCGTGTAGATAAAACATGTCCAATGCTCAAGAAATGAAAAGTTGCAGAAGTTGTGCTTTTCCAAACTGGCAATGGCAACTTTGTGCCATTTATGGAATTAAAGCTTGGACAAAGACTCTTGTGCTTGGATTAAGGCTTTATCAACTAAGTAAGCATTAAATTATGAAGTGAGAAACAAGTTTGAGACCTGTAAAGCAAGAATTAGGCAGCATAGGTTCAGATTTGAATTTTGTTCTTCATGAAATGGCTTGAAATCAAAGTGAGAAAATGCCAACTTCATCTCTTCGATTCTCTCTACTCAAAAATGATCTCAAGGAGTTCTGGGAAATTTTGGAAACTTGCAATGTGATCTATAACTCATATTTGAAATTCATTTCAAGATTCCTCTTGGAGCTAGGTGAAAAATTGCCATGAAGTTAGGTCAAAAACCTGCCTAAATTAGGGCAAAATTTCACTAAGTTATTTTAGTTCATGAGCATGTATTCACAAAATTATATCTTGAGATCCAAACATCTTTAGGGAAAAATGTGTGAAGCAAAGTTTTAGATTTCATGGAGGTATACAACTTTCATGTTGGGAACTTTCTTTGAATCATCTTGTATCATGGTGGAAAATTGGCCTAAAGTTTGAGAAAAAATAAGAAATTTTCTATACTTAGAAAAATTTCTAAGTTTAAGAAAATTAAAATTTCAAAACCAAATCTTCAATCTTTGATTCTTGATGAACAAGTTTCACATTTTGACATGTTTTTATGAATTGGAATCCTTGGAACTTGATTTTGTCCAAAAAGTCAAAGTTTGACTTTTCAGTATACAGTTGACTTTTGATTAGTTGACTGCAAATTTCATCTGTCAATCCAATGAAAATGCAATGTTTTGAACCATGTCATTAGGTCAAGATGATGAAATTGTACCCTTGAAATCATTCTTCAAATCAATTGGTCATTTGCTAGGTCAAAAATCAGAAATTGCCCTTTCTCAATAAAAACCCTAATTTTGACCATTTTGCCCTTTTGATGATTTGATTAAATTTCTTGAGGAATTATGGTCCAAACTTGATCAAATGATACATATGAGTCTACAAGGTTGATGTGGATAAAAAATTATGAAGTTTAACTGTAAATTGGCCATGGTTGACTTTTTCACCAATATAGCTGATTTTTAGGTCAACTGCTCAATTGACTGAGCAAAAGTGTGATCCAAGGCTTGAAACTTGACATGAGTGATATTGGGGGTCCATAATGATCAATGAAAGTCATATGGGGCATTTAAAGTTCAAAAATTCTTGTGCAAACTCAAACCCTAATTTTGGGTCATCAGTGTAAGATGAGATGTCTTGAGCTAATCAAACCCTAATCCAGTCTTGAGTCAAAGAGATCTTTTGAGAAAATCTTGATAAATGAGAGGGAAAATTTTAGGGTACAACAGCTTCCCCGGTTTGATCTTCTTAAACCTGAAGAGTTAGATTGACGAGCTTTGCCATTCGTGACTTGAAGGTGAAAGATGATTGGACACTAGAGTGCCTATAAATTTGTACTCGACGATGTGTAGTTGAGGGAATGGGCTTAAAGATGCCATTTTGAGAGGTGATAGAGTCTTTTCAGAGATGGGCTTGTAGATGCCATCCAAGAATGTTTATTGAATTGTAAGTTATGAGCCAAAAGAATGTGTATCAGAATGGCATCCATGCTTGGAGCGTACCTGAACTGTATCTAGGAGCTAATTTTGACTAAGTATCAGAATGGTATCCGTGTCTGGGGCGTATCCGAAAGTTGTATCTGAATGAGTATCAGAATGGCATCCGTGTCTGAGCTTATTTGCACTGTATCTGAATGTTGAATCTGAATGAGTATCAGAATGGCATCCGTGTTTGAGCGTATCTGGACTGTATCTGAATGTTGAATCTGAATGAGTATCAGAATGGCATCCGTGTCTGGAGCGTATCCGCACTGTATCTGAATGTTGAATCTGAATGAGTATCAGAATGGCATCCGTGTCTGGAGCGTATCTGTACTGTATCTGAAAGTTGTATCTGAATGAATATCAGAATGGCATCCGTGCCTGAGCGTATCTGCACTGTATCATGAAAGTTGTATCTGAATGAGTATCGGAATGGCATCCATGTCTAGAGCGTATTCGTATTGTATCTGAATGAGTATCAGAAGGACATCCGTGTCTGGAGCGTATCCGTACTGTATCATAAAAGTTGTATCTGAATGAGTATCAGAATGACATCCGTGTCTAGAGCGTATCCATACTGTATCATGATTGCATATTGTTAATGGTAGCTGTTAATCTTATCCTGAAAAGGGTAAAATGTTAGCTAAAACACAAATTTATGTTGCATGAAATGTATGATGCAATGTATTTGTTTTATCAATGTTTATGATATATGGATGCAATGTGCATGCATGTAAGCTGATCTACTGTATTGCTGTTTGATTGAGGAAAATAAATCCTTGAATGCTGCTGAGGATATGTTGAATTTTCATTTCTTAAAGTTGAAGTACTGACAAACTCTTGTTGAGGGAAGTAAATTCTGTTGTGAGGGCAACGCCATGTACTGCTTGTACGATCTGCTTGGGGAATCCTGAGAAATTTGACGATTTCTACTAGGGATTAATAATTTGAAAATTTGTTCCGCTGGGGATCTAAATGACGTACCGTAGGGGATCACTCATGGAATAGCCTAGATACATTTTCCTATTCTTTCAACCTATTAGTAATTGTCTTCCTCATTTTGTTTATTTGTAAACAGTAATTATGTTCAAATGCATATGTTCATCAATGAATCATTAGACCTTTTTGCAGACGAAACACAATCGTAAAGAAAAAGACAAATAGTTTTTTGAACTTTCAAAGGGAGATCTTTGTATTGACCTTGAATAAGTATTTTTTGTACAAAAGGAACAAACATTCTAGTAAGAGAATGCTTTCATAAAACAAGAAAAATTTATACAGATAAAGATAGCTATGTGTAATAATCCCATGGGGTTCCCATTCTGCTATAGCCTTCATATCTCCGAATATCTTGTCTATTTGTTGCTTCATCCGAAGATGATTGAATTGATTAGAAAATCTGAGTTTGTCAGTATAAGTCAAAGGTTGTCCGTCAAGTGATCCGACAGGACATAGTCATACGCTTTGATTCTCTAACTTTTGCCTGGACCGCCCTTTCGGGTTTTCAGTCCACTGAGAAACCCTTTTTTGCCCAAGTCGCCATTTTGGGTTTTCAACTTGCCGGGTGTACAAATTTTTTCATTTTATCCCTAATTTTTGTCCGAACCTTATGGTTCACCGGGATACCCTTTGTATTTCCTAGGTGTGTCAACCTAGCGGGTCTCTTATGCATAGTATCTTTTGACTATGTCCGCGTTCGCAGGGTGTAGCAGGTCGTCGCCATCCATGGTGGTCAAGATCATTGCCCCATCGGAGAATATGTTCTTGATTACAAATGGTCCTTCATAGGTAGGAGTCCATTTGCCTCTGGGATCACTTTGTGGCAAGATGATACGTTTGATCACTAGATCTCCAACTTCATATACTTGGCGCCTGACTTTCTTGTTGAAAGCCTTGATCATCCGCTTTTGATACATCTGACCATGGCAAACAATAGTAAGTCTCTTTTCATCAATCAAATTCAGTTGATCAAGTCGAGTCTGGATCCGATCGTCTTCATTCAAACCTGCATCCTTCATAATTCTTAGGGAGGGAATCTGAACCTCAAATGGTAGGACAACCTCCATGCTGTAAACCAAAGAATAAGGTGTTTCCCCGGTTGATGTGCGAGCCGTGGTACGATACCCGTGGAGAGCGAATGGTAGCATCTCATGCCAGTCTTTGTACGTGACTGTCATCTTTTGTATGATCTTCTTAATGTTTTTATTCGCAGCTTCGACAACACCATTCATATTTGGCCGATAGGGGGAAGAATTGTGATGCTGAATCTTGAATTGCTCGCACAAGGCGGTGATCATAGTGTTGTTAATATTTGTACCATTGTCAGTGATGATCCTTTCCGGGATACCGTACCGGCAAATGAGATTTTTCTTGATGAAGCGGGCAACTACATTCTTGGTAACGGAAGCGAAGGAAGCTGCTTCGACCCACTTGGTAAAATAGTCAATGGCCACTAGGATGAAACGGTGTCCATTGGAGGCTGTAGGTTTGATCTCTCCAATCATATCAATTCCCCACATAGCGAAGGGCCAAAGAGCCGTCAAGACATTCAGAGGAACCGGGGGTACGTGCACCTTGTCAGCATAAATTTGACACTTATGACAAGTCCGAGAGTGTTGATAGCAATTTGCTTCCATGGTAGACCAATAATAGCCTGCCCGTAGGATTTTCTTCGCCATCGTATGCCCACTGGAGTGAGTACCGAAAGTACCTTCATGTAATTCAACCAAGATCTTTTCAGCTTCAACCTTATCCACGCACCGAAGCAAAATGGAGTCATGATTGCGTTTGTACAGGATGCCATTACTAAGGAAGAACTTAGAAGAGAATCTCCTTACGAACTTCTTATCATTGATTGAAGCTCCTTCTGGATATTCTTGAGCCTCGAGATACCTCTTGACCTCATGAAACCAAGTCTGGTCCACTACCTCTTCAATATTAATCTTGTGACAATGCGCTGGTTCATCCATTCGTTCGATGGTGATCTGGGGAGCCTCGTTATCCCAATTAAGTTTAAACATAGATGACATTGTGGCTAGAGCGTCTGCTAGTTGATTTTCTTCTCGCGGGAAATGCTCGAAGGTAATATTTTCAAAATGTGGTAGCAATGTCAAAACATGTTCTTTGTAAGGGATAAGGTTTGGGTGCTTAGTGTCCCATTCCCCTTTGATCTAACTGATGACTAAAGCTGAATCTCCAAGCACATCTAAGGATTTGATTCCTAAGTCTATGGCAGCTCTGAGACCAAAGATGTATGCTTCGTACTCTTCCATGTTGTTTGTATAATTGAAGCAAAGTCTGGCAGTAAAGGGAGTATGACACCCTTCCAGAGATATGAGTACAACGCCGATACCATTACAAAGTGCATTGGATGCCCTATCAAAGAATAGGGTCCATCGGGATCCTTGTTCAGGTATGTCATATGGCATGATTTCTTCACAGTTGTCTAATGTCATGATGTCTTCATCTGGGAATTAAAACTTCATGGACTGATAGTCTTCTACAGCTTGGTGAGCAAGGTGATAAGCCAATACACTTCCCTTTATAGCTTTTTGGGTAGTATATTGTATGTCGTACTTCGTTAGGATCATCCGCCATCTCGCTATTCTCCCAGAAAGAGAAGGTTTTTTGAAGATGTACTTTATCAGATCCATTTTATATATCAATAAGGTAGTGTAAGTCAGCATATACTGTCTTAGCCGGTGAGCAGCCCATGCCAGAGCGCAACAAGTTTTCTCGAGCAGTGAATATCTGGTTTCACAGTTGGTAAACTTTTTGCTCAGGTAATAAATAGCATGTTCTTTTCGGCCAGACTCGTCATGCTGTCCCAATACACACCCCATTGAGTTTTCTAAAATGGTCAGATACATGATCAGTGGTCTTCCCTCGACTGGTGGCATCAGCACAAGAGGCTCTTGTCAGTACTCTTTGATTTTGTCAAAAGCAGCCTGGAATTCATCATTCCATTTGACTACTTGATCTTTCTTCAATAGTTTGAAGATTGGTTCACAAGTAGCTTTTAGGTGAGAAATGAATCTGGAAATATAGCTCAAGTGTCCCAAGAATCCTCTGACTTCCTTCTCAGTACGAGGAGCAAGCATATCTTGTATTGCTTTAACTTTGGAAGGATCAACCTCAATACCTTTGTTACTGATGACAAAGCTAGGAGTTTACCGGACCGTACTCCAAATGTGCACTTGTTTGGATTCAGCCTTAGCTTGTACTTCTTCAGCCTCTCAAACAGCTTTTGCAAGTGATCCAAGTGCTCTTCTTCTGTTTGCGATCTGGCTATCATATCGTCTATGTAGACCTCTATTTCATGATGTATCATATCGTGAAATAAAGCTAGCATGGCGCGTTGATAGGTTGCCCCGGCATTCTTCAATCCGAATGGCATCACCTTGTAGCAGAACATGGCCCACTGTGTGACAAATGTAGTTTTCACCATGTCCTCAGGTGCCATTTTGATTTGGTTGTAACCTGAGAATCCGTCCATGAAGGAAAACACTTTGTGTTGAGCTGTATTGTTAACCGGGATATCGATGTGGGGAAGTTGAAAATCATCTTTAGGGCTGGCCCTATTCAAATCTCTATATTCCACGCACATTCGTACTTTTCCGTCTTTTTTAGGTACGGGAACAATGTTGGCAACCCATTGAGGGTAGGAAGTGACAACCAAGAATCCAGCATTGAATTGCTTCATGACATCCGCTTTGATCTTTTCTGACATATCAGGTCTCATGTGGAAGACTTTTTGTTTTACTGGTGGACAATCTTTTCTTGTAGGGAGACGATGTACCACTGTATCCTTATCAAGTCCCGACATATCTTCGTATGACCAAGCAAAGATCTCAACATAATCATGCAATAGCTGAATTAGACGCTCCTTGACACTGGGCTCTAGATTGGCACCCACTTTGACCTCTTTTTTATCCTCCTCGGTACCCAGATTAATTGTATCCACAGGTTCCTCGTGAGGCTGAATGGTTCTTTTCTCTTATTGTAGTAGTCTGGAAAGTTTCTCTCGTACTTCACAATCTTCCTCACCTTCGTCTTCGGCTTGGTAGATTAGATCCTCAGAGTCACAAAAGGCCATAGCAGTATCGTTACCCATGGGATTCAGAATGGAGGGGTACCTGCATTTGTGAGTGTGGGTGTGTGTAATGGTATAGCCATCCTTAAAAATAAAATGTAAAAGAAAAATAATGAGCATAAAAGTTTGTATGCGAAAAACGTCCATGATTCATTGAATTTCATATGAGGATGAAATAATAGCCCTTACAAATGGACCAATGTGCCTCGGGTAAGACACAAGGTTTTAAATGTGCGAATTGTTTGTAAATATTACAAGTCCAACAGAAATGTAAAGATAAATTACTGAGGGATGAAAGTTATTGGGATAAAGTCTCTGGCCTCCCAATTGCGAAGTCCTCCATTGACAGTTGGAAATATCCAACCCTCCAAGCTGCAATCCTCTTCACCATCTTCCACCGCATTGACCTCTCGGTTGCTAATCTTTAAGGGTGGCCCTCCAGCACGGGCACGGCGTACAGCCTTCTGAGCACCTGAAGTGAACCCTAAGCCAAACTTGTCAGATTTATATGGAATATCCGGAAGTTTCCCCCAGATGGTGCATCCACCCTCCTCTACTACTGCCTTGGCGTCCTTCAGAGATGACATCCAGAGTGGAGGTCTTGTAATCTTGGGAATCTGGGACACAATCTTGGTTACTGCTACCTCTTGGGGGACTTCCTCGAAATGTTGAAAAGGAGTTTCAATGAACTCGCCGTCCAATTCCATATACCTAAAGGAATTGAGGTGGCTAATCATATATTCTTCCTCTCCATGGACAGTGATAATCTTTCCCTGGACCAGATATTTCAACATCTGGTGCAGTGTAGAGGTGACAACGCCAGCATTACGGATCCACGGCCGTCCTAGCAGACATGAGTAAGAGGGGCGGATGTCCATTAAATAGAAAGTTGAGTTGAAAGTTTGAGTCCCAACCTTTATGGGGATATCCACCTCCCCGTGGACCATCCTCTTTGAGCTATCAAATGCCCTCACGACTATGTTACTGGGTTTCAACATCAATCCTTCGCAGTCCAGTCTTTCGAGAGCTTTCTTTGGTAAAACATTCAAACATGAGCCAGTGTCCACCAAGACATGGGACAGAGTTGTGCCTCTACATTCCACAGAGACATGCAATGCCTCTTTGTGCTTTCTTCCCCTTGGTGTCAGATCAGCATCCGAGAAGCCTAGGCCGTTATCCGCCTTCAAGCTGGCCACACAATCTTGAAATTGGTCAACAAATGTCTCTTGTGGTACATGGGCTGTCTTTAGGAACTTCACCAGGGCTTTCGCATGTGCCTCGGAACACAGTAGCAATGCCAACATGGAGATTTTGGAGGGAGTTTTCCCCAACTGTTCAACTACATCGTAGTCGCTTCTTTTTATGATTCTCAGGATCTCCTCCATTTCTCTCTCGGAGGTCTCGAGGATAGTTAGTGATTGAGCCTTCGTCCAGACAGGCTCCACTTGAATATATTTTCCTTGAGTTTCAGCAGTAGGAGTGTTGGTAGGAATGACAAGGGTTGTATCGTCTTCGTCAATAGGAGCACTTGCAGAGATGATTATTGGTACGGAAGTAACCTTTGGAGCAACCACGAGTCCAAAAACTGCCTTTGGGGGGGAAATTTCTGGAGAGAAGATTCTACCGCTTCGGGTAATCTTACTGGTTATGGCAATATTACTAATGTAGGAGTCTTCTTCTTCGGAGTTTATCTCTTCGGTGGCAAGCCCGTCTTATTTGATGCCATGGTAGTAGATGTCCCCACCGTAATTCCACGGTACAGTTTTGTCTGATTCATACGGGACTGGCCTAGGCATTGTGATTATAAGAGGAGTAGCTTTTGGAACCGATGTAATTCTAACGGGTCTTTTGGGGACCCTGGAAGAATTGGCGGAGATGGTGATGATTGAAACATCTTTAACAAGGACAGGTGAAACAGGAGTACTTTCAAACAGAATCTCTTTGTTGTCTATCAAGCGTTGAATGCATGATTTCAACAAAGGGCAAACAGTTGGTGAGGATAAGCAGAGGTGGCAGTCTTCATTATAACCCGGGAATACATCGGCTTTCAACAAGTTCACCTTAGTGATTGGGAGTGGAGTCACGAGTTCATTAACTGTGGTAACAAACAAATCTTCTTCAATTGCATTGGTGTTGTGACCATGCCTGGGCATAGGAGCAGAAATGACGTTTGGCTTCTAGGGTGCATCAAACTCAATCTCTTTTGCCTCTATAAGGTCTTGAATTTTGTTTTTCAAGGCCCAACAGTTGTTAGTGTCGTGACCCAGACTTTTGGAATGATATGCGCAACACGCATTTGGGTGATAATGAGGGGACGCTGTGTTGGGGTTTTTTGGAGCTTCTTTTAAAGTTGCCAAATTGGATTTCAGAAGGTGCAGTAAAACCTGGGATAGAGTCATATTGATTCTGGTGAATTGCCGGACTGGCCTTTCCACCCTTGGTTGATTACTTTTTGGTTGATCAGATGTAGGCTTTTGGATCATAACAGCCCCTACCATTGGTCGGCGTCCGGCTCTCCCTTGGTTCCTTTTTGGATATACAACAGCTACTTCTTTCTTCCCAATAAAAGGCTTCCTCACAACTGTAGAAGAAGATGAATCCTTCTTAATCTTTCCATTTTTTATGCCAGCTTCCACCCTCTCTCCGGTCAGTATTAACTCAGTAAATCCTGCAGATGAGCTCCCAATCAAATGGTTAAAGAAAGGGCCCGATAGAGTGCCTAAGAACATGTCCACCAATTCCCTTTCAGACATAGGGGGTTGAACTCTTCCAACTAGATCTCTCCATTTCTGCACGTAATCCTTGAAACCCTCATTGGAAGCCATAGCAATACTCTGAAGTTGAGTACGGGTAGGCGCCAAATCAGCATTATATTGATATTTCTTATAGAAAGTTGCAGCAAGATCTTCCCAATTGTGGACGTTGGCCCTTTCCAGTTGGTAAAACCAGTCGAGTTGTGTTCCAGATAGACTATCTTGGAAAAAATGCACCCACCAGTCTTTATGAGTGTAGTGTGGCTGGATCTTTCTCACATATGATCAGAGGTACATCTTAGGACATGACACCCCATCATATTTTGCAAACAAAGGCACTTTGAATTTTGGAGGGATCACGATCCCCGACACTAGTCTCAATTCTTCAAAGTCTAGACCTGGCACCTTTTGTATTTCCATAGCGCTCAAACGCTCTTCAAGATGTCTGTACTTATCATCAGCTGGAGGATACTGTTCCTCAGAGTAGTCTTCCTCTTCTTCCTCCTCTTCAGATTCGGACGGGACCGTTGTTTCTCTTCCTTTCCCATCTCCTTCACCAGATGTTGTTGCAAAATTCAAGGTTCTTCTAGTCTTTCCTTGAAACCTTCTCCTCATGTTTAAAACCCAGTGACCTTCTTTGTTTTCTTCTTTCTTTCCTCATCCAGCAGAGTCTTCAACTCCTCTTTCCCCTTGGATAGGGTCATGAGTAATTGTTGAAAATGCATGTTTTAAGATTGGAGATCTTTGAATGTGTGTTCGAGATCCATCCTACTGAAATAAATAGTAGAGAGATGAGGAAAATCGTTGCAAAAAACCTGTTTATATTATGATGAATGATATGTGCATATGCAATGTTTTCAAGGATTTCAAAGATTCAAGTTCGTTTTAGACAAAAAGGAAACACACGTTATATTAATAAGAGAAAGTTTGAGTACATCAATTCCCCTTGGGCAAAATAATACAAAACTCTAAGATAAAAAGGTAGTAAGCATCCTCTTTGGTGTTATGTAGGCGTTTAGAGTCTGCTCCTCACGAAGTAGCCTAGTGAGTTCCAAAACCTTCTTCTCGCTTGTGTAGAATTGGGCTTCAAAAGTATCTCGCTCTCCTTTGAGTTGTATCCAATCCCTTTGTAGGTCTTCAAGAGACGTGGGCATGTCAGGATGTAGGATAGTGTATGAAACTTCTCCCTCCTTAACAGGCTCAATAATTACTGAAAGAATGGAAGGATAAGGCATCATAAAACTTTGAGCACGGGTTCGTACCCATTTGAGGTAAGGCTCAAGAGGGATGGAATTCTTGTGCCTCAAAGTCTTGCTATCCACCTTGTTTAGCATCCTCCAAGCTCGGATGAATCTCTGGCGAAGACCTTGATCGTCGTTGTCGTAGTCGAATACCAAACCTTGAATTAGCATCTCGTGCGGTCCATCCCTTCAAGCATAACCAAACTATCTTAAAGCTAAGCACGGGTTGTAGGTGATGCCTCCCCTAATGCCAAGTAGAGGGATATTAGGGAATTCCCCACAACGGTCAACAATGATAACATTCTCTTTGGATCGAGAGCACCAATGAATATCTGAATGTTTAAGCGTCATTAACCTTTGTGACCACCTTGAACCTTGCTCGTTCTTTAAGACTGATTGGGGAAGATGAGAAATAAACCATCTTGCCAGGAGAGGAGTGTGACACATAAGGACACCTTTTTCCTTCATTGTGCGAGTGTGAAAAGAGTGTAGGATATCCCCTACCAATGTAGGCACCGGGTTGCGTGATATAAATATTTTGATGGTGCTCACATCTATGAGTTGGTCAGGATTGGGAAATAATACCATCCCATAGATAAGAAGAGACACAATTTCCTCAAAGGCTTGCAAGTCTAAGTAATTCCAACAGCTTTGGGCTTTCTCAAATAGGAACTTTGCTAAGAAGCCTTTGACACCACTCCTAGTTTCCCAATAAGTTGTGACATCAGGTGAGTGCAAGTGCAAAGCTTGAGCAATCTCTTCTAGCTTTGGGTCTCTTTCCGTACTGTTGAAAGGTAGTTGATTGAGAATGGGAACCCTCAAGAGTTGAAAGAATTCTTCCAAAGTAGGCACAAGCTGATAGTCGGGAAATGTGAAGCAATGGTGCAAAGGATCAAAGAACTGGAAGAGCACCTTCATCATATGCTCATATGTGTTAAAGGTGACCAAGTTGAGTAGACGACCATGCCTCTCGGTGAATGGAGAGTTCTCAAGGATCCTTGAAGCTAGTTCCTTAAGTTGTGGAGGAATTCTTACAAGGTTGACTTGGATAGTTTTCCTGCAAAGTGAATCCATATCCTACAAAACAAGAACAAAGATGAATCTCCAAAATCCTTGAAATGGTTAGTAGATGTATATGATTTTCATGATGTCCATGATGTTATGTACAAGTATGAATATACAAGCAAAGCAAACAAAGTCTTAGTTTAGGCTTGCATGGGGTTTTATAGGTAAGTACCCTCTTGAAGTTTAGTTGGCTTAAACCTGCCCTAATAATAGTAACCGGGTTCTAAGGAGCTCAATATCACCGGATTGTTTCCTAGGTCATTGTTTCAGCTCAAGCCTCTTTAATGGCAACAGAAATATCTCAAGAAACCAACCCTCCATGAGTGTAGTATTGAGTATCTACCAACTTCGGACTGCACCAAATCCGGTCATCTCACTACATCCTAAAGGCCAAGTTGGTCAAGTAAGGGTTCTAGAAGTTCATTAGCGCTTCATGACATCACTCAACGACCCCGTATTCTCTTTGATTGACTCAAAGGCTACTGGTACCCACAAATATGTCACAGTAACATAACTATTGCTTAGACCATGTCGGTATACCCCGCACAGTTTCCACAACGTATTGCTATTTACCTATAATGTATCCTAAATTCGGGTAGAGGATTCAAACCCAAACAAAGAACCATAATGCAAAGCAAACAAGTCAAACAATGTAAGCAAATAAATGTGATCTAGCCTTAAGGTAACTCCACTTTTATAATTTTCGCCAGCAGAGTCGCCAGTTCTGTGATACGGTGGGAGAACAGACTTGAGGGTTTTGCATTTTATCGCAAATGTTGCGGTTAGCAAGAGTCACCACCAACTTTTCTTTTATCCAAAAGGAAAGGTGAAAAAGCACAGGAAAGACCTTTGAGATTGTTTCTTGAGTTCGGGGGGGGGGGGGGTAGATTATGAAAAGGGAAGGTATTAACACCCTTTTCATCCATGGTTTTCCATGGACTCTTAGTTACTTGCTAGATCACTTGCTTTTTGTTTTGAAATTGTGCTTTGCGTGGTTTTTTGAAAGTATTTTGTAAAGAAAACAGGCCATTATTTTAGGAAATCTTTGTAATGATTCTTGTTCGTAAGAATGTATACAAAGATGTTCGTCTTTTTTTTGAAAATGTTTTCAATGTTTTGTTAAATGTTTTTGGATGTGTGTGTGTTTGTTTTGAAAATAGCAAGGATATTTGTTTGAAAATGGAGCAAGTAACTAAAAGTAATCTACCTACTCAAATGTCTTTCTTGTTTATTTTCTATTCCTTGGACATTGTTGTCTTACCATTGATTTGGTAAGAGACCCTATCTTTGGATGTAAACGGGACGGGCGTGGCTCATCGTATAGCCATGATTAGAAATGTTGCAAAGTATCTTAGCATTTTGAGGGACCAAGATCATTTTTTAAGACAACTTAGAATAGCGTCATCGAGGGACTATGATCTTATATTTGTCTGTTTTGGCAAGATACTTCGCATGCGTACTATGGCTATTTTCTATAAGGAAACCAAGTGGAGAAACCCTAAGGATGCTTATGTTCAAGTGTGTTATTTTCATGCTTGATTTTGTCTTGGATTAGGGTTTTCTATTTGATTTGTTTCGATCTTTCCATACAAACCCTAATTACTAGTATGGTATATAAAAGCGGTAAATTGCGTAATTTAAAGATTACTACACTATTACAACATTTTACGGGAGGGGGGTATACAAATTATGAATGGGGATTTGCAATAATGTAAATCTAATTAAGCTATTACAACCAAATCGAATTTGTACGAATATTTGAATAAATAATATACAATATAAATATGCAATGGTATATATGTAAGAAAAAGATTTTTTTGCTTTATTTTTCATATGCAAAAGAGTTTTGACCTAATCCTAAAAGTATTAAAAGGGAAATTATTTCTTGAGAAAAAGAGTTAGTATATAATTTAAGAAAATAAAATAAAATAAATAAAATACAATATTTATCATGTTTTATATTTTTTATGATTTTTTTATGTTAAAGAAAATACTTAATAAAATAAAAATGAAAATAAAAACAAATAAATAAAATACATGGGCCAGGGGGTATCCTGAGTAAACAGGTGGTAGCATATTAGAAAAAAAACGCTAGGCCCAAACATTGAAGCCCAACCTGCAAACAACCAAAAAAATGGATGAAAAGTGTGAAAAAAGAAAAAAGGCAGCGCCAAGGCTCGAACCTGTGACCTTAAGCATTTTAGCGCGCTGCCTTACCACTGGGGTTGTTGTACATCCGTTAGTTTAAATGAAACAACAAATAAACATAACATGTAAAGCCTCCTTGCCCTGTACTTCATCTTCTTTGTGATACGGTGGGAGAGAACTCACTGTTTTGGAATGCTGGTTCGCGTTTTATGTTTGTTTTTGCAAAATGTCGCGGTAAGCAAGAGTCGCCACCGTCTTTTATTTTATCCAACAAGAAAAGGAAAAAAGCACAGAAAAATTCCTTTTTTGAGATGTTTCTCGGGTCCGGGGGGTAGATTATAGAAAGGGAAGGTGTTAGCACCCTTTTTATCCGTGGTTATCCACGGGCTCTTAGGTACTTGCTCAAAGTGTTTTCAAAATTTGCTTTTCTTTGTGTTTGTGGGTTTGAAAGGAGTTTTTGTTTGAAAGGTGTAAGTGCAAAAAGTTTTATTTTGTTTTGAAAGAGAAAGTACTTAAGAACCATCTACCTACTCGAAAAAGGAATCAATCTGTGCTAATGTCCTTTAGACAATGCTATCCCACTATGAATGAGTAGGTAGCACCGTCGTTGGGGTTTAAGGGTCAATTCTATTAAGGGACGTGCGGTCACTAAAACAATGTTAGGACGCCTTAGCGGTAACCCTAATGTCTTAGATCATTTTTCCGAGGCAACCGTTTCGAGGCAACTATGATCTTTGGACAAGAGGGCTACCTCTAAAACTTCCTATAGTCAATTACCACGTTCGAAGGCAACCAAGTGAGGTGTATCCTAAGAGTGCGCATGTGCGAGTGTGTTGTTTCGGTTAATTTATCTTTTTTACATGTCATGGGTGAGCTATGTTGATTTTAAGTTCATACATTCAATCTTGTCATGCATTCCCTATTATCAAACATCTAACAGTTTATAGATTGCGGAAATTAAATTTGCAGAAATTAAATCTAAACTATTACAAGGCGTCGGGTATTTACATCGCCAAAAACAACCCTTAAAATTAACATGCGGAAAATAAAATAAAGCGATAAATTAAAGTCCTAATTAAAAGCTATTATATTTCGGGAAACAATTACATCAATGGTAAAATGAATCGCGCGCGAAAAATTAAATCGAATGCGAGTTTTTAGGGTTTTGACCCTTTTTATTATTAAAGAAAGAATTTTTTCGTTATTTTTTGGAATTAAAAGGAAATAATACTAAGTTATTTAAATAAATAAATTAATTAATTAAAAAGGTATTTTTTTGGATTTTTGGATATTTAAAGAAATACAATAAATTTGATTAATGTTAATAAAAACCTATTTATCTAAATTAATTTTAATTATTGCAAAAATATTAAGAGTTATACCTAATTAACACTAAATTAATTAAATTAATTTACTTACAAAAATAAAGTCATGAATTTAATTTTAATAAATAAAATAATTGTTTGGTTTTTGATTTTATGAGGAAAAAATTTAATTGGTTAGTGATTTAAACAATAAAAATAATGATTAAACAAAATAAAGAAAGAAAATAAAAAAAGAAATACTCAGGGGGTTCAGGCCAAATTTGGAGGTGAAACTGGCAATTTGAAGCCCATTTGCACGCAGGCCTGGGTTGACTTCCTGATTCCCTATGCCTTGGTTGACTTGAGAACATGATGAACGTTCAATCTTGGCCACCAGATCTGGCCTGGGGCCATCTGGATGAGGACACATGATATGCTACGCTTTGGACATTGCATGAAATCACCTGTTGAAAAATAAAACAAATGCATTTGGGGGACCTGGGATTCGAACCCAGGTCCCACGAGTCACTGAACAACGCACTTACCACCACACCACTGCCTTCCATTTATTATTATAATAAACAACAATTATTATATGGAGAAAACAATGAATATGCCAGAAATTATAAAAACACGCGCCAGATATTTGAACCAAAGAATGGAGAGGGGGCACGTAATCATCTTCTTCGCCCAACCCTGGTTATTTACCTGCGGATTTTTATCCGCAGCTAAATCCATGGGTTCATCCTAAAACAAGTTCTAGGCCATAAAAATGCCAACCAAGACCATAGTCATGATCGTCTCTTCCTCCTGAACATATCTATGTCCATTAATGGCCTTGATTTCACCTGTAGAGAAAATGCCCCAAAATGAATACCAAGAACCCTAGAATCGGCTAGGGGGTTACAGGCCATGAAAATGCAATTCAATAATGCAAAAAGTTTCTAAATGAAACGAAAAGCATGAATATGCAAAGATTTGGCAAGAAAAGTGCAAGAATTAGAGGATGCGATTTCGAGTACAGGGGCGTTTTTCAGGAGACTTACAGTGCGATTCAGAGGGTCTAGGAGCTTGCTTTTGATTGCCTCTCACTCAGTGGATGTCAAGCAAGAGAATAGCGTTGAGATTTTGCTTTGAATCGACCTCTAAGAGAGATTTCGATTCCACACTTTTTCAAGTTTTTCTCAAGTTTAGTTTTGGTGATTCTGCAGCCTCTAGGTCTTGATTCGTGTGCCTCTAGCATGTATATGTATCAAGCATTGGATTACGTCAAGTTTTGGACTTTGAATCTTGGTGCATTGATGAATTAGGATTTGATTTGATCCTCCATGAAAAAGCTTCCAAATTTGTCCAAAAACCAATATTTTGTGCATGATATGGCTTGATACGAGTTTGACCATGTCCATAATGATAATTAAGACCTGTATCAATCAAAAAGATACCAAGTGATCAATATTTAGATTTTATTTGGATTTAAATTGATTTAAAATGAATTAATTCAATAAAAATCAAATAAAATAGAAAAATTATTAAATGGACACAAGACTGAAGATAGGACACGTGTGTAGTGTGACAAGATCAAATCAAGTGGAAAAAAGTGGGCCCATTTGACAAAATTTGATGTTTTGGGGATAGTTGACTTTTGGCAATTTTTGAAAAATGCCCAACTTCAACAATGCATAACTTCTTCAATTTTGAACTTTTGGAAGTGTTATTGGACTTTTTAGAAACCTTGAGATGTCCTCTAACCAACCCATTTTGTATCATCTCATTTTAATATTCCATTCTCAAGTTATAAGCTTTGGAAAAAAGGGTGTTTTTGTTGACTTTCAAAAATGACCTATAATGTCCAAATTTATAAATTCTTTTGAGTGCATTTCTTGATCTTGGGGTGTGAAGATGGATTGTAGGAAATTGCATCCTCTTCAAAATTAGCTTTGGATGGGTCATTTCTCATAAAGTATGAGAAAGTTATGCTTGGTCAAAGTTGAGTTGACTTTTCCTACAAAACCCTAATTTAGCAACTTTTGAGTCTTGATGAATTTTGAGCAATCCTTGATGAATCATGATCAACCCTTGATCAAATGATGAAATATCCTTCATAATGAGAATGTAGGCAAAAAATCTTGAAGTTTGACTGTTTATAGGTCACAGTTGACTTTTGCCCTAGCATGGTCGATTTTTGGGCCTCTTGAGCAACTGACTGACCAAACTTCCTCTGCAAGGCTTAAAATTTGACATGGATGAACTTGAGACCATATTAGGACATTGGTAAGAACTTGAGATCATTTGGATGCAAGGACCTTGATGCAACACAAAACCCTAATTTGAGGTTGACTGCCTTAGGAGATAGCTTGACTATTCAATTCTTGAGCAATCTTGAGCCACTTGGTGATTTTTCTTGCCATGTCTTGGGAGATATGGGAGGGAAAATTTTGGGGTACAACAGCTGCCCCTGTTCAATTTTCTTAAACCTGAGGATATAGATTGGCGTTCGGGCCTTTCGTGATCCGAAGGTGGAAGATGATTGAACACTAGAGTGCCCAGAAATTTGCACTCGCATGAAGTGGTATCAGCCTGGTG
Organism: Vicia faba; assembly: GCA_948472305.1. NCBI lineage: Eukaryota > Viridiplantae > Streptophyta > Magnoliopsida > Fabales > Fabaceae > Vicia > Vicia faba. The sequence goes on from OX451740.1 coordinate 893,808,950, forward strand.
CTGTTGGGAATGGGCTTACAGATGCCATTTGGAGACTGTTGGTAGGTGATATGGACATCAACTGGAATACGAATCAGGGAGATCTTATCGGCGATCTGACTGAACCAGAGGAGGTCTTGGATTGACTTTGACGGGATCAGCATCAGAAAATTCTTTAGGAATCGATTTAACTGAACCAAAGGAGGTTTTGTCTTCTTTGACTGGATTGGCATCATAAAAATCTTTAGGAATCGATTTAACTGGACCAGACAAGGTCTTGTCTTCTTTGACTGGATTGGCATCAGAAAAATCTTTAGGAATCGATTTAACTGGACCAGAGGAGGTTTTGTCTTCTTTGACTGGATTGGCATCAGAAAAATCTTTAGGAATTGATTTAACTGGACCAGAGGAGGTCTTGTCTTCTTTGACTGGATTGGCGTCAGAAAAATCTTTAGGAATCGATTTAACTGGACCAGAGGAGGTTTTGTCTTCTTTGACTGGATTGGCATTAGAAAAATCTTTAGGAATCGATTTAACTGGACCAGAGGAGGCCTTGTCTTCTTTGACTGGATTGGCGTCAGAAAAATCTTTAGGAATCGATTTAACTGGACCAGAGGAGGTTTTGTCTTCTTTGACTGGATTGGCATCAGAAAAATCTTTATGAATCGATTTAACTGGACCAGAGGAGGTTTTGTCTTCTTTGACTGGATTGGCATCAGAAAAATCTTTAGGAATCGATTTAATTGGACCATAGGAGGTTTTGTCTTCTTTGACTGGATTGGCATCAGAAAAATCTTTAGGAATCGATTTAACTGGACCAGAGGAGGTTTTGTCTTCTTTGACTGGATTGGCATCAGAAAAATCTTTAGGAATCGATTTAATTGGACCAGAGGAGGTTTTGTCTTCTTTGACTGGATTGGCATCAGAAAAATCTTTAGGAATTGATTTAACTGGACCAGAGGATGTTTTGTCTTCTTTGACTGGATTGGCATCAGAAAAATCTTTAGGAATCGATTTAACTGGACCAGAGGAGGTTTTATCTTCTTTGACTGGATTGGCATCAGAAAAATATTTAGGAATCGATTTAATTGGACCAGAGGAGGTCTTGTCTTCTTTGACTGGATTGGCGTCAGAAAAATCTTTAGGAATCGATTTAACTGGACCACAGGAGGTTTTGTCTTCTTTGACTGGATTGGCATCAGAAAAATCTTTAGGAATCGATTTAACTGGACCAGAGGAGGTTTTGTCTTCTTTGATTGGATTGGCATCAGAAAAATCTTTAGGAATCGATTTAACTGGACCAGAGGAGGCCTTTGACTAGATCGACATCAGGAAAATCTTCACGAATCAATTTAACTGGACCAGGCAAGGTCTTGGAATAACTTCAACTGGATCAGCGTCAGAAAAATCTTTAGGAATCGATTTAACTGGACCAGAGAAGGTCTTTTGATATAGTTGAGAATTTAACTGCATCTTTCCTGAAAGGTAAAGGTTAGTCATATGCAATGCATGATATGGATCAAGCAATGATGTTCTCAACATAAATGAGATTGTTATGGTATGATGCGTATATGCATGTATCATGATGTATGGAAATGTAATGCTTTAGCTTGGGGAAATAAATCTCGGAGCTGCTGGAGAATAGAGTTGAATTCTTCGTTTCCGCTGGGGATGACGAACGAAGATGACTGTGAGAATAAGCCTGAAGGAGAAGATAACTCCATTGAGGAATAAACTTATGAGGAGATTACTCTATGGGGGAAGAGATGCTCTGCGGAGGATTCCACTGATAAACTCCGCTGGGGATGGATTATCGTTGCTGGTGATACTGAATCTGTTGAGGATTGAACTCCGGTTTGTGAAAGGAAAGAACTTCGCCGGGGGATGATCTTTCAGTTGCAACTTGCTGGGGATAATCCTTTAGACTCTTGTGGGGATAATCCTCTGAATTTGCTGGGAATGATCTTTTGAACTGGGCTAGGGAGATTTATTCTGTACTCCGCTGGGGATAAACTTCCAGAGTCTACCGGGGATGATGCTTCAACTCCGTTGGGGAAGCTTTTTCAGACCGTGCTAGGAAATATTGACTCCACCGGGGTATCTTGTGTTCTGCCGGGGAATATTCTTATACTCTGTTGGGAAATATTAAGACTTCCAGGGATATCAAGCCTTTTTAGTGCTGATGGTAGATAAACTCTGCTTGGGGAGAATTTTACCGATTTATTCATTCACAGTTGCGAGTCTCAGCTGGGGGAGAGCTACCATTACCGTCTTACTCTGCAGGGAGTGAAAGTATCTTAGCCATATTCTTCAAATGAATTTACCTTGTACCTGGTGGACAAAGTAACTATACAGTTCAGACAATTCTTATTGCCCCTTTTTCTGCGGGAGAAGGTGCCTGCGGAGGCCCTGTGGATCGAGTATTATTCCCCCCTATGAGGTGCTTGGTATCTTTCGGTCAAAATGACAAGTCTTCTTCTGGTAGGCCAGTGACGAGATAACGAGACATAGTCGTATGCTTTGATCCCTAATTTTTGCCCGGACTGCCCTTTCAGGTTTTCAGTCCACCGGGATACCCTTTTTTGCCCAAGCCGCCTTTTCAGGTTTTCGACTTGACGGGTGTACAATTTTTCATTCTCATCCCTAATTTTTGCCCGAACCCTTTTGGTTCGCCGGGAAGCCCTTATTTTTGCCTAGGCCAGTCAACCTAGCGGGTCTTTGATTATGCGTAGTACTTTTTTGACTATGTCCACGCTCTCAGGATGTAGGGAGGTGTCACTGTCGGTAGTGTTGTGTTTCCATACTACTAGAAGATCTTCGTTTGATCATGCAAGATTCGTTACTGGAATTCATGTCCAATGCCCCAATTGATTCAGATGGAGATTTTCCCCTGGCTATTTGGCATTTTGAGAAATTCCTTGAATCTTGACTTGACTGCCCCAGATGATGGACAATGATAATACCGTTCCCCTTGATTGGAAGTGTTTTTCCATTGAGGTGATCCTTTTTATTGAGAAGGTTTTTGTTCACTAGATATTCTTCGTGCAAACTTCTCTGCTGTTTGAACAAATAGTCATATGCAAACAATGTTATTTTAAGAATGCAAAGCTTATGTCTGTCTTGAAGTTTTTGAAAATGCATTTTTTCAGTAAGATAGGAAAATTTTGTAAAATGTGATGTCAACTCAGGATTTACAGCAAGCCCTACAGGAGTCAGGATACCTTTTGTAACAGTATGCTTTCGAACTAACCCATGCTTCAGCTAGGACTTTTAAGGGTTATATCGTGGCCTGGTTCACGATTTAAGAAACAAAGGATAAAGGATCAAATTTTATTTGTACCCGCCCGTTCTTCGTGATGTTCTTCGATCCTAAACTCAGCTAATCGTGCATTAGATCTTGTTTGAGTCTTTGCTCTGACATACCAGTGATGGTTCGGATACTGACAATTTATTTTGAACAGGCAGTCATTTTGTTGAGAGTTTGCAGGACCTCTTTCTTTTTGATTTTATTATCCCTGTCTTTTTCCTGAACTGTTTCTTTTGTAATTACAGTCAGCGGGATGCCCCAGTTTTGTAAGTCTCCTTCATAGGTTTTGACTTGATGGGCTTTTATTTTGAGAGATAATGACTGCCTGTCCTTACGATTATACAGAACCATCACCGTCTTTTGTTTCGGAAGGACTTCTTTGATTCCATTCATTGTGCACCTGGATTAACTGAGAAAACTACCCTGCCCCAGGTTATAATTATGGGTTTTAATTTGTGAAACGAAAAACTCCAACTTCTTTGGCTCAAAGGGGTTGACTAGGGATTATCTTCCTTATAACTCTGCTGTTTAGGATTTGAAACAATGCCTGTACATCGTCAGCGGGGTCTGTTCAAAAGCATACTGTAGAGATTTTGGTATCATTTTCGTCATCCTCCCTCTAAAGGCTTAGAATTTTTTTTCGAGAGTTGATCATCACAGAAAATGAAAGCAATTTGAATATAGTGAATACGAATGGATTGATTCAAAACAGACATATGCAATACATTGATAAAGTAATAAAGTTTGACATGAATAAATGTTCGAACAATCAAAAGAAAATTACAAATTGAAAATCCTAATGAACAAAAGTCTTCTCGTCTCAGTACTTGTCACTTCAAATGGTGAACCTTGGAGGGATGGTAGAAGAACTCAGCCTGGCCATCTTGTGTGAATTCCAATGCTCCTTCATCAATCAGGTTTTAAATTTTGTACTTCAACTTCCAACAGTCGTCAGTGTCATGCCCCGGGCTGTTAGAATGGTATGCACACCTTGCATCAGGATTGTAGTTGGGTGAAGAAGTCTTAGGATTCGGAGGAGGTCCTACCAACGTCACCAGATTCAATCTCAACAGGTGTTGTAAAGCCTAAGACAGTGACATGTTGAGCTTGGTAAATTGCCGCTTGGGCATATTTGGCTTACTCCGATCAACCCGTTGTTTATGGCAAGGTTGTTGTTGGACCCTTGAGGTAGTAGCAACTTGGAGAGGTCTATTCTTCATCAAACCAAACCTTTGACTTCTCGGAAGTTGATTAATGACTTGGTCCCCGGCCTAGACTGTTTGCTTCATGTTGTTGTATCTGTCTTGATGAAGCTGGTTGATAATGGTTCTCAGCTCTTCTTGTTCTCGAGCTAAGCCTTGGATAAGAGCCATCTGCCCCAACATCTGGGTTTTCATGGCACTGAACTCAGCTTGCAGTTGTTCCAGCCGTCCGTCCTTATTGTCTTCAGGACTTTTCTTGACCAAGTTCCCAACGAGGAGTGTTTTCAACTCTTCCTGCCCCTTGGATAGGTTTAGGAATACGTCCCTAAACTGAGCTTCTCGAGTTTGAAGATCTTGGTTGTCTGGTTGGAAAGCCATTGCTGAAATAAACAGCGAGAACATGAGAGACCTGTATTGGGAGACCTGTTATGCAATGATATGTATGATATATGTATGCAATGTTTTTCAAGGATCTCGCGGGGTAAACAAGAAACTTGTTAGAATTTGAATTTCGCAGATTTGATTGAAGAAACTTCGTGTTGTTAAGAGTCCTTCTTCAAGAGTCAAGCTCACCATATCGAGTGGGTCATAGCCACTGACTCAAGTTATCGTGTTTTGATTTATATACGACATTGGCTAGAGGAAAATAAATCCTCTTTGCCCCTTGCTTGACGTCTGATTTACCATAACCTGCATCACAGACCCTTGAGATCCTTGAAATGGTTAAGGAAATGTTAAGGCATGATGTTATGATGTATATGTTATGCGTTTAAGCAAAAGTGTGAGGTGTTGTAAGTAAACCCTGCAATAAATCCAAATTATTGGATAAGGACTGTAAACAAAACCTGCAAGGAACTCATGTTGTCAGATAACAAGAAAGTGTAAGTAGTTCAAGTTTTGAAGGCACACAAGTCACACAATAGCCCTTAAATTTCAGGCTGGAAAGGAGCTTAGGTACTACCCTCCTTCAGTTCAGTTGGTTCAAACCTGTCCTAAAAATAGTAACCGGGTTCTAGAGGATCTCAATATCACTGACCACCCTTGATCGGTCATAATTCCAGTTTAGCAACCTTTTCTTGCGGCCGGAATCATCGCGAGAGTTTGGTCTCAATGAGTGTAGCATACTGCTACCGTTCTATGGCCAAGTTGGTCAATTTAAAGGTTCTAAGGTCAGTTGGTGCTTAATGACCCCTTAGAAGACCCATATTCTCCTCGTTGCGCCACAAGGGATATCGGTACAAACTAAAGTGCCACACCAACGTAGCTACTACTTCAACCGTATCGGTCTACGACGTACAATTCCCTCACACTTTATTGCTACTTACCTAAAGGGTATCCCCCAGATCCGGGTTAGGATCTATAGTAACTCCGATACAAGCCCACAAATATAAAGCATAAAAGTCAAGCAATTGAAAACATTATGAACTATTCCTAAGGTACACCCCACTTATTAATATCCCTAGCAGAGTCGCCAGTTCTGTGATACGATGGGAGAGAACTGACTGTTTTGGAATGCTGGTTCGCGTTTTGCGTTTGTTTTCGTAAAATGTCGCGGTAAGCAAGATTCGCCACCATCTTTTATTTTATCCAACAAGGAAAGGAAAAAAGCACAGAAAAATTCCTTTTTTGAGATGTTTCTCGGGTCTGGGGGTAGATTATAGAAAGGGAAGGTGTTAGCACCCTTTCTATCTGTGGTTATCTACGGGCTCTTAGGTACTTGCTCAAAGTGTTTTCAAAATTTTCTTTTCTTTGTGCTTGTAGGTTTGAAAGGAGTTTTTGTTTGAAAGGTGTAAGTGCGAAAAGTTTTATTTTATTTTGAAAGAGCAAGTACTTAAGAACCATCTACCTACTCGAAAAAGGAATCAATCTGTGCTAATGTCCTTTAGACAATGCTATCCCACTATGAATGAGTAGGTAGCACCGTCGTTGGGGTTTAAGGGTCAATTCGATTAAGGGACGTGCGGTCACTAAAGCAATGTTAGGACACCTTAGCGGTAACCCTAATGTCTTAGATCATTTTTCCGAGGCAACCGTTTCGAGGAAACTATGATCTTTGGACAAGAGGGCAACCTCTAAAACTTCCTATACTCAATGACCACGTTCGAAGGAAACCAAGTTAGGTGTACCCTAAGAGTGCGCATGTGCGAGTGTGTTGTTTCGGTTAATTTATCTTTTGTACATGTCATGGGTGAGCTATGTTGATTTTAAGTTCATACATTCGATCTTGTCATGCATTCCCTATTATCAAACATCTAACAGTTTATAAATTGCGGAAATTAAATCTAAACTATTACAAGGTGTCGGGTATTTACATTGCCAAAAACAACCCTTAAAATTAAAATGCGGAAAATAAAATAAAGAGATAAAATAAAGTCCTAATTAAAAGCTATTACATTCCGGGAAACAATTACATCAATGGTAAAATGAATCGCGCGCGAAAAATTAAATCGAATGCGAGTTTTTAGGGTTTTGACCCTTTTTATTATTAAAGAAAGAATTTTTTCGTTATTTTTTGGAATTAAAAGGAAATAATACTAAGTTATTTAAATAAATAAATAAATTAATTAAAAAGGTATTTTTTTGGATTTTTGGATATTTAAAGAAATACAATAAATTTGATTAATGTTAATAAAAACCTATTTATCTAAATTAATTTTAATTATTGCAAAAATATTAAGAGTTATACCTAATTAACACTAAATTAATTAAATTAATTTATTTACAAAAATAAAGTCATGAATTTAATTTTAATAAATAAAATATATTTTTTGATTTTTGATTTTATGAGGAAAAAATTTAATTGGTTAGTGATTTAAACAATAAAAATAATAATTAAACAAAATAAAGAAAGAAAATAAAAAAAGAAATACTCAGGGGGGTTCAGGCCCAATTTGGAGGTGAAACTGGAAATTTGAAGCCCATTTGCACGCAGGCCTGGGTTGACTTCCTGATTCCCTATGCCTTGGTTGACTTGAGAATATGATGGACGTTCAATCTTGGCCACCAGATCTGGCCTGGGGCCATCTGGCAACCATCTGGATGAGGACACATGATATGCTACGCTTTGGACATTGCATGGAATCACCTGTTGAAAAATAAAACAAATGCATTTGGGGGACCTGGGATTCGAACCCAGGTCCCATGAGTCACTGAACAACGCACTTACCACCATATCACTGTCTTCCATTTGTTATTATAATAAACAACAATTATTATATTGAGAAAACAATGAATATGCCAGAAATTATAAAAACACGCGCCAGATTTTTGAACCAACAAATGGAGAGAGGGCACGTAATCATCTTCTTCGCCCAGCCCTGGTTATTTACCTGTGGATTTTTATCCGCATCTAAATCCATGGGTTCATCCTAAAACGAGTTCTAGGCCAAAAAAATGCCAACCAAGACCATAGTCATGATCGTCTCTTCCTCCTGAACACATCTATGTCCATTAATGGCCTTGATTTCACGTGTAGAGAAAATGCCCAAAAACGAATACCAAGAACCCTAGAATCGGCTAGGGGGTTACAGGCCATGAAAATGCAATTCAATAATGCAAAAAGTTTCTAAATGAAACGAAAAGCATGAATATGCAAAGATTTGGCAAGAAAAGTGCAAGAATCAGAGGATGCGATTTCGAGTACAAGGGCGTTTTTCAGGAGACTTACAACGCGATTCAGAGGGTCTAGGAGCTTGCTTTTGATTGCCTCTCACTCAGTGGATATCAAGCAAGAGAATAGCGTTGAGATTTTGCTTTGAATCGGCCTCTAAGAGAGATTTCGATTCCACACTTTTTCAAGTTTTTCTCAAGTTTGGTTTTGGTGATTCTGCAGCCTCTAGGTCTTGATTTGTGTGCCTCTAGCTTGTATATGTATCAAGCATTGGATTAGGTCAAGTTTTGGACTTTGAATCTTGGTGCATCGATGAATTAGGATTTGATTTGATCCTCCATGAAAAAGCTTCCAAATTTGTCCAAAAACCAATATTTTTTGCATGATATGGCTTGATACGAGTTTGACCATGTCCATAATGATAATTAAGACCTGTATCAATCAAAAAGATACCAAGTGATCAATATTTAGATTTTATTTGGATTTAAATTGATTTAAAATGAATTAATTCAATAAAAATCAAATAAAATAGAAAAATTAATAAATGGACACAAGACTGAAGATAGGACACGTGTGTAGTGTGACAAGATCAAATCAAGTGGAAAAAAGTGGGCCCATTTGACAAAATTTGAAGTTTTGTGGATAGTTGACTTTTGGCAATTTTGGAAAAATGTCCAACTTCAACAATGCATAATTTCTTCAATTTTGAACTTTTGGAAGTGTTCTTGAACTTTTTAGAAACCTTGAGATGTCCTATAACCAACCCTTTTGGTCTCATCTCATTTTGATATTCCATGCTCAAGTTATAAGCTTTGGCAAAAAAGGTGTTTTTGTTGACTTTCAAAAATGACCTATAATGTCCAAATTTATAACTTCTTGTGAGTGCATTTCTTGATCTTGGGGTGTGAAGATGGATTGTTGGAAATTGCATCCTATTCAAAATGAGATTTGGATGGGTCATTTCTCATAAAGTATGAGAAAGTTATGCTTGGTAAAAGTTGAGTTGAATTTTGCTACAAAACCCTAATTTACCAACTTTTGAGTTTTGATGAATTTTGAGCAATCCTTGATGAATCATGATGAACCCTTGATCAAATGATGAAATATCCTTCAAAATGAGAATGTTGGAAAAAAATCTTGAAGTTTGACTATTTATAGGTCACAACTGACTTTTTCCCTAGCATAGTCGATTTTTTGGCCTCTTGAGCAATTGACTGACCAAACTTCCTCTGCAAGGCTTGAAATTTGACATGGATGAACTTGAGACAATATTAGGACATTGGGAAGCACTTGAGATCATGTGGATGCAAGGACCTTGATGCAACAAAAAACCCTAATTTGAGGTTGACTGCCTTAGGAGATAGCTTGACTGTTCAATTCTTGAGCAATCTTGAGCCACTTGGTGATTTTTCTTGCCATGTCTTGGGAGATATGGGAGGGAAAATTTTGGGGTACAACATTCTTCCTCAAGCTAGCCAGAACCTCTGTATCTTTCTCATTTCTCCATGAAAATGGAAACTTCCAACATGAAAATGATAGTACTCTTTCCCACGATTTCAGACATGTAACTTATGGAAACTAACAATCAAAGATCAAAACGAATTTTAAAGGCCCTAATTTTAAACCTAATTTTTACAGAAATTTCAACTCTAAAATTCTCTATACACAATGAATATAAATGAATTATATGCACATGGTTGGCTTTAGCATAATAATATCTACATTTTCCTTTCACAAATCATGGCCAATGGAAGCCTGTATGAAGAGATAAAAGTTGAAGTTCTTACCTCTTTCAGCTGAGACCGTGAATGGAGTTTGAGTGAGTTTTATGAAGGCCTGGAGATTCTTTTAGCTTGCCTGAACCTCCCTGAGTGTGTTTTAATCCTTGTCTTGCTTTGAAAGTGCCTGAATCTCTCTATCCAAGTCAACCTGCAAGATTGAAAAACAAAAATGGAAGATGAAGAAGGAGGAGTTACAGTGCAGGGATGATGGTCTGGAACACTTAGATATCAGGTAGGTAAAGTGTTTGAATGGTTAAAACTTGAAACACACGAGCAAATTTGTGGATTGCTATGCTTGGACACAAACTGCAAGTTTTGACAGTTTTTTGGTGATAGGGAGTTTTAGGGAGTTTCTGGCCTTTTGCAATCGTGTTTTCAGTTTTAATGTGTTTGTGTATTAGTATAGAGAAAGTTTTCAATCCAATCCACAACAGATTTCTGAGTTGTAGCCTTTTTGCACTCTTGCTTGCTTTTTAAGAAAGGTGAAGAGACCATTCCCTACATGCTTGTACAAGCCTGCTTGGAATTGGTACAAGTCCTAGACAACTTGTATTTGGTTTATAGGACTTGTGCATGTAGAGAAAACAGGTCCAATGCTCAAGAAATGAAAAGTTGCAGAAGTTGTGCTTTTCCAAACTGGCAATGGCAACTTTGTGCCATTTATGGAATTAAAGCTTGGACAAAGACTCTTGTGCTTGGATTAAGGCTTTATAAACTAATTAAGAAATAAATTATGAAGTTAGAAACAAGTTTGAGACCTTTAAATCAAGAATTAGGCAGCATAGGTTCAGATTTGAATTTTGTTCTTCATGAAATTGCTTGAAATCAAAGTGAGAAATTTCCAACTTCATCTCTTCGATTCTCTCTACTCAAAAATGATCTCAAGGTGTTCTTGGATATTTTGGAAAGCTTGCAATGTTCTCTATAACTCATATTTGAAATTAATTTCAAGATTCCTCTTGGAGCTAGGTTAAAAATTGCCATGAAGTTAGGTCAAAAACCTGCCTAAATTAGGGCAAAATTTCACTAAGTTATTTTAGTTCATGAGCATGTATTCACAAAATTATATCTTGAGATCCAAGCATATTTAGGGAAAAATGTGTGAATAAAAGTTATATATTTCATGGAGGTCTATAACTTTCATGTTGGGAACTTTCTTTGAATCATCTTGTATCATGGTGGAAATTGGCCTAAAGTTGAGAAAAAATAAGAAATTTTCTATACTTAGAAAAATTTCTAAGTTTAAGAAAATTCAAATTTCAAAACCAAATCTTCAATATTTGATTCCTTGATGAACAAGTTTCATATTTTGATATGTTTTGATGAATTGGGATTCTTGGCACTTGATTTTGACCAAAAAGTCAAAGTTTGATTTTTCAGTATACAGTTGACTTTTGATCAGTTGACTGCAAATTTCATCTGTCAATCCAATGAAAATGCAATGTTTTGAACCATGTAATTAGGTGAAGATGATGCAATTGAACCCTTGAAATCATGCTTCAAATCAATTGGTCATTTTCTAGGTCAAAAATCAGAAATTGCCCTTTCTCAGTCAAAACCCTAATTTTGACCATTTTGCCCTTTTAATGATTTGATCAAATTTCTTGAGGAATTGTGGTCCAAACTTGATCAAGTGATACATACGAGTCTAAAAGGTTTATGTGGATAAAAAATTATGAAGTTTTACTGTAAATTGGCCATGTTTGACTTTTTCCCCAATACACCTAATTTTTAGGTCAATTGCTCAATTGACTGAGCAAAAGTGTGATCCAAGGCTTGAAACTTGACATGAGTGATCTTGGGGTTCCATAATTATCAATGAAAGTCATATGAGGCATTGGAAGTTCAAAAATCCTTGTGCAAACTCAAACCCTAATTTTGGGTCATCAGTGTAAGATGAGATGTCTTTAGCTGATCAAACCCTAATCCAGTCTTGAGTCAAAGAGATCTTGTGAGAAAATCTTGATAAATGAGAGGGAAAATTTTGGGGTACAACACTATCTGTAGAGACTCAAGCTATAATTGAGGAATTGCAGGTGGTGTGTGAATTTCCTGAAGTTTTCCCTGATGAAATTCCTGATGTACTGCCGGAGAGGGAAGTTGAATTTGCAATTAATCTTGTACCTCGTACCAGACCTGTGTCTATGGCACCATACAAGATGTTTGCATCTGAATTATTAGAGTTAAAGAAGCAATTGGAAGAGTTACTTGAAAAGAAGTTTGTAAGACCAAGTGTATCACCGTGGGGAGCTCCAATGTTGTTAGTAAAGAAGAAAGATGGAAGTATGAGGCTTTGTGTTGACTATAGACAGCTGAATAAAGTAACGATTAAGAACAAGTATACGCTTCCAAGAATAGATGACTTGATGGACCAATTGGTGGATACTCGTGTGTTTAGTAAGATTGATTTGAGGCCGGGTTACCATCAGATTAAAGTGAAGGATGAAGATATCCAGAAGACGGCTTTAAGAACGTGCTATGGACATTTTGAGTATTCGGTGATGCCTTTTGGTGTTACTAATGCGTCGGGAGTATTCATGGAATACATGAATCGTATCTTTCATACTTATTTGGATCGGTTCGTGGTGGTGTTTATTGATGATATTTTGATTTACTCTAAGTCAGAAGAAGAGCATGCATAACACTTAAGAGTAGTATTGCAAGTTTTGAAAGAGAAGAAGTTGTATGCAAAGCTATCCAAGTGTGAGTTCTGGTTAAAGGATGTTAGTTTTCTTGGTCATGTGATCTCAGGTAGTGGCATTATTGTAGATCCATCGAAGGTTGATGCGGTGTTGCAATAGGAAACTCCGAAGTCAGGTACTGAGATTAGAAGCTTTTTGGGATTAGCTGGTTACTATAGAAATTTTTTTTCTAAGTTGGCACTCCCGTTGACTAAGTTAACTTGTAGAGGTAGAGCTTTTGTGTGGGATGTTCAGTGTGAAGAGAGTTTTACAGAATTGAAGAAGAGATTGACGTCAGCTTCAATTTTGACGTTACCTAATCCATGAGAGCCTTTTATGGTATATTGTGATGCTTCTAAGATGGGTTTAGGAGGTGTGCTTATGCAGAATGATAAGGTAGTTGCTTATGCGTTAAGGCAGTTGAGGACTCATGAGAAGAACTATCCTACGCATGATTTAGAGCTTGCTGCAGTTGTCTTTGTGTTGAAGATTTGGAGGCATTATCTTTATGGTTCTAGAATTGAAATGTTTAGTGACCATAAGAGCTTAAAGTATTTATTTGATCAGAAGGAGTTGAATATGAGGCAATGGAGATGGTTGGAATTGTTAAAGGCTTATGATTTCAGTTTGAGTTATCATCCAAGAAAGGCGAATGTGGTAGCTGATGCATTGAGTCGAAAGACTTTACATATGTTGGCAATGATGGTCAAAGAGTTGGAATTAATTGAACAATTCAGAGATATGAGCTTGGTTTGCAAGGTGACACCGCATAGTGTTATGTTAGGTATGTTGAAGATTAATAATGTATTTCTAGACAGTATCAAAGAAGCTCTGAAGTTGGATGTGAAATTGGTAGGTTCGATGGTTGGGATCGATCAGTCTAAGAATAATGATTTCAAGCTAGATTCGCAAGGTGTGTTGAGATTTCATAACCGGATTTGTATTCTTGATGATGCTGAGATGAAGAAAGTGATACTTGAAGAGATTCATAGAAGTAAGTTAAGTATTCATCAAGGAGCTACAAAGATGTACCAAGATTTGAAAGGTTTGTTTTGGTGGCCTAGAATGAAGAGTGATGTGGCTCGGTTTGTGTATGCATGTTTGACTTGTCAGAAGTCGAAGGTTGAACATCAGAAGCCTGCAGGGTTGATGCAACCGTTAGAAGTTCGAGAATGGAAATGGGATAGCATTTCGATGGACTTTGTGACGGGGTTACCTAATACCCTGCGAGGACATGATTCAATTTGGGTGATTATTGATAGGCTTACGAAGTCGGCTCATTTTATTCCGATTAACATCAGTTTTCTAGTTTCGAAGTTGGCTGAGATTTACACTAGTGTAATCGTCAAACTACATGGTGTTCCTTTGTGCATTGTGTCATATAGAGATCCAAGATTTACTTCTGATTTTTGGAAGAGTTTGCAAGAGGCGTTGGATTCTAAGTTGAGGTTGTGTTCAACGTATCATCCTCAGACAGATGGTCAGACTGAATAGACTATTCAATTGTTGAAATATTTATTGAGGGCATGTGTTCTTAAGCAGGGATGTTCTTGGGATACTTACCTTCGGTTGATATAGTTCACTTATAATAACAGTTACCATTCTCGTATCGGGATGACACCCTTTGAAGCGTTGTATGGTCGAAGATGTAGAACTCCTTTATGTTGGCATGAATCTGGTTAAAGTGTTGTACTTGGACCTTGTTGTACCCCAAAAATTTCCCTCTCACTTATCAAATATTTTCTCACAAAGATCTCTCTTGGTCCAAGACTGCACTAGGGTTGATCAGCTCAAGACACCTTCTTAAGCACTGATGGCCAAAATTAGGGTTTGAGATTGCACAAGGATATTTGAACTTTCAATGCTTCATATGACTTTCATGGATCATTGTGGACCCTCAAGATTACTCATGTAGAGTTTCAAGCCTTGGATCACACTTTTGCTCAGTCAGCTGAGCCGTTGACCTAAAAATCAGTTGTATTGGGGAAAAAGTCAACTATGGCCAATTTACAGTCAAACATCATAATTTTTGTTCCAAATCAACATTATAAACTCATATGTATCATTTGATCAAGTTTGGACCATAATTCCTCAAGAAATTTGATCAAATCATCAAAAAGGTAAAATGGTCAAAATTAGGGTTTTGATTAAGAAAGGGAAATTTCTGATTTTTGACCTAGCAAATGGTCAATTGGTTTGAAGCATTATTTCAAGAGTTCTATTGCATCATTTTGACCTAATGGCATGACCTAAAACATTGCTCAAGATCAATTGGCTTTATAGGGAATTTTCAGTCAACTGGTCAAAAGTCAATTGTACACTGAAAAGTCAAACTTTGACTTTTTGGTCAAAATTCAATGTCAAAGATCATAATTCATCAAAACATGTCAAGATATGAAACTTATTCATCAATAAATAAAAAAGTCAAGATTTCATTTTGAAAAGTCAAAATTTTATAACATAGAAATTTTTCTAAGTGTTTAAAACTTCATGTTTTTTCATAACTTTGAGCAAATTTTTCACCATGATGCCAGAGGATTCAAAAGAAACTTTCAACATGAAAGTTGTAGATCTCCATTATATCTACAACATTTCTCTACATAACTTCTTCTAAAACTTCTTGGATCTCAAGTTATTAATTCCTAAAGTCATGGTCTTGAAATTGGACACTTAGTGAAATTTTGCCCTAGTTTTGGTCAGGATTTTGACCTAACTTCATGGCACTTTTACATATAGTTCCAAGAAGAATTTTCAAAAGTTATTCAAAGAGGGGTTGTATATCACATTCCAAGCTTTCTAAAATGTCCAATAACTCCTTGAGATCATTCTTGAGCAGGGAAAATCGAAGAGATGAAGTTAGGATTTTCACACTTAAAATACAAGTCATTTTGTGATGAACAAGACTCAAATTTCAAACCAATGTAGCATAATATCTACTTTACAGGCCTCAAAATTGTTAGGAATTCCATAATTAATTGCTTGCACAGCTGTTAGAGGTCTCAATTCAAGCATTCAATGCAAAGCCATGCTTTATATCAATTTTAGGAAGAAAATGCACAATGCCATTTTGATAAAGTAGCTTTTTGCACAAAACTTGTTCTTGAGCCTTGCAATTGTTTTCTTCTGATCATACATATCCTATAACTCAAGAGAAGTTTGTCTAAACACTCACAATCACTCAATCCATGCTTGTACTTCCTCTTGGAACCATACTTCCCACTTTTCTTCAAAATCAAGTAACATAGCAATCAGCCAATACCTTGTACTTCTTACCCTCTCAAGCAAAAATAACCTTCTCATTACTTATGTACAAGTCATTTTCCACAAATCACACGTATGCTTGAGCCCTGAAAACACCAAGAACTCGGATTTGCATCTCACACCTCCATTGTTACATATTCTGGCCAGAAATCCCAAAACACAAAAACTACTCGTGTGTTTCTTGGCCTCTTGCTTCCAAAAGCTTCCAAGCATCATACACAAACAATCCCATACCCTGTTACAATTCTGTAACACCTCCATCACAATCTTTAATTTCCAAAAATAGAGGTCTGCATCTTGACTTCTCCAGGACAGTTCAAGTACTTACAACTCAAAATAACCATTGGAATAGCTTCCTAGGGACTCAAGGAAGCTAACCTGATCATTACATCAACTTGAATCAAGCTCATTTGCAGAACACGATTTCCAGTTTTGAAGTAAGTTATCTCAACTTTGAACTCTTCATACAAGCATCAATAATGTTTAATTTGTGAATGAAAAATGTTGACATCATTGTTCTGAAGCTAACCATGTCTTTAGATTTCATTTATATTGCTTAAGTAGTTAGAATTTTGAATCTGAACATCCTGGAAAAATTAGGTCAGAATTTGGTACCATTCAAAATTCATGTTCATTCTTAAGAATTAGTTTAAGTTGTTTACATTTCTGGAATCATAGTAAAATTTTACACAAGTTTCATGTTTACATTTTTGCAAATGGATGAGAAATGAACAAGTTACAGGTGGTCTGGCTGGAGGTTGAAGATGAAGTGTAATCAGGGCGCATTTTGTATCATATATTTATTGTTTTGTTTATATCAACGGATCTATAGTCACCCCAGTGGTAAAGCGCGCGTCTGTTAACCCTTAGGTCCTGGGTTCAAGCCCCAACTTGACCTTTTGCAATTTTTCATAATTTTTTGACTTTCTTTTTTTTTTGGGCAGCGTTTGGGCTCTCGTTGGGCCTAGTCCTTTTTTCTCATATTACTCCTTGGGTCACTGATTCACCCCCCTCTGACTTTTGTTATATATTTTTTTATTTTCTTTTTTCTTTTTCTTTATTATTATTATTATTATTATTATTAATATTATTATTATTTTTATTATTTTCATAAAATCACAAAGAAATCCAAAAATATTTATTTATTTATTTATTAATCATATTGATATATTTATTTTTATTTTCTCCATAAAACAAAAGATTAAAAATATTTTCTTAAAGACAAATTAATTTCTTTTCTCCTTAAATAAATTCTTAGACTTAGGTTAAATTAATATATTATTTTTAGTTCAAAATTAATTTAGAATTTAGGTTATTTTTATAATTAACCTTCCATTTATTTTCATTAAATTTAAAACCTTTTTCATAAAAAACCCTAAAAATCCTTTTCAAATTAATTTCTTTTCTTAATTAGTTTAATTTAATTTATTTAACTTTAATTAATTTTTTTCTTTAATTAGGGCAAGACAAAAACCCCTTTTATAAAAAACAACAAAAACCATTTCCTTTTCCATTTATATTATTTCATTTTATTTTCAATTTTGTACAATATTCAATATGGTTGTAATAGATAATTAGGTTTAATTTTCTTGCAATCCTTATTTGTAATTTGTACACCCCCCCCCCCCCCTCCCACATGTATTGTAATAGCGTAGTAATTTTAAATTCCGTAATTTATCGCTTTATATACAAATGTTAGTAATTAGTATTTTGTATGGAAAGACTAAAACCAATCAATTAGAAAACCCTAATCAAAGACAAAACCAAGCATGAGAAATAATGCACTTGCACACAAGCACCCCTAGGGTAAAATCCACTTGGTTTCCTTACAAAAAATGGCCATGTTATGCATGTGAGGTATCTTAGCAAAAACAAGCAAAATACAAGATCATAGTCCCTCGATGACGTTATCAAAAGTTTTCTCTCAAAATGATCTTCGTCCCTAAAGAAATATGCTAAGATGCCTTGCAACATTGCTAATCATGATTATATGATGACCCACGCCCGTCCCGTTCACATCCAAAGATAGGGTTACGTACCAAATCAATGTTAAGATAACAATGTCAAAGGAAAAAGGAAATAAACATGAAAGACTTTTGAGTAGGTAGAATGTTCCTAGTTACTTGCTCAATTTCAAAACAAAACATCCTTGTTATTTTCAAAACAAACCCCAAACACTTTCAAAAAACATCTTTCAAAACTTGAAAACATTTTCAAAAGATCAACACTTTGTATACATTCTTACGAACGAGAATCATTACAAAGTTTGCCTAAACGATGACGCCTTTTCAAAATACTTTCAAAAACCACACAAAGCACATTTTCAAACAAAAGCAAGTGATCTAGCAAGTAACTAAGAGCCCATGGAAAACCATGGATGAAAAGGGTTCTAATACCTTCCATTTTCATAATCTACCCCCCCGAACTCAAGAAATAATCTCAAAGGTCTTTCCTGTGCCTTTTCACCTTTCCTTTTGGATAAAATAAAATTCGGTGGCGACTCTTGCTAACCGCAACATTTGCGATAAAATGCAAAACACCCAAGTCAGTTCTCCCACCGTATCACAGAACTGGCGACTCTGTTGGGGAAAATTCTAAAAGTGGGGTTACCTTAGGGCTAGATAATATTTACTTGCTTTCTTTGTTTGAATTTTATGCTTTATATTTTGGTTCTTTGTTTGGGTTTGAATCCTCTACCCGGATTTGGGATACCTTATAGGTAAGTAGAAATACGTTGTGGAAACTATGCAGGGTATACCGACACGGTCTAAGCAATAGCTACGTTAGTGCGATATATTTGTGGGTATCGGTAGCCCTTAAGTAGTCAAGGAGAATACGGGGCCGCTGAGTGATGTCATGAAGCACTAATGAACTTTTAGAACCTTTACTTGACCAACTTGGCCATTAGGATGTAGTGAGATGACCGGCTTTGGTGCAGTCTGAAGTTGGTAGATACTCGATACTACGCTCATTGAGGTTTGTTTTTTTGGATATTTCGGTCTCCATTTAAGAGGCTTATGCTGAAACAATGCCCAAGAAGACAAACCAGTGATATTGAGCTCCTTAGAACCCGGTTACTATTGCTAGGACATGTTTTGAGCTAACTAAACTTCAAGAGGGTACTTACCTATGAGACTCCATGCAAGCCTAAACCTAAGGACTTGTTTTGCTTTGCTTGTGTATATTTACTTGTACATAACATCATAAACATCATAACATCATACTCATACTCACTAACCATTTCAAGGATTTTGGGGATTTATCTTTGTTCTGTTTTGTAGGACATGGATTCTATTCGCAGGAAAACCATTCAAGTCAACCTCGTAAGGATCCCTCCTCAACTCAAAGAGCTAGCATCAAGGATTACTGAAAATTCTCCATTTACCAAAAGACATGGTCGCCTACTAAACTTTGGTTATCTCCCACACTAATGAAGACATGATGAAGGTGCTCTTTCAGTTCTTTGATCCTTTACACCATTGCTTCACATTTCCCAATTATCAACTTGTGCCGATTTTGGAAGAATTCTCCCAACTCTTAAGGATTCCCATTCTCAATCAACTACCTTTCAACAATATAGAAAGAGATCTAAAGCCAGAAGAGATTTCTCAAGCTCTACACTTGCAACCATCTGATATCACAACTAATTGGGAAACAAGGAGTGGTGTCAAAGGTTTCCTAGCAAAGTTCTTGTTTGAGAAAGCCCAAAACTGTTGGAACTCTTTGGATTTGCAAGCTTTTGAGGAAATTGTGGCTCCCCTCATCTACGGGATGATTTTGTTTCCAAATCCTGACTAACTCATAGATGTGAACACCGTCAAAATCTTCATGTCTCGTAACCCAGTACCTACTTTGTTAGGGGACATCCTACATTCTTTTCACACTCGCACCATGAGGAAAAGAGGTATCCTTATGTGTTGTACTCCTCTTTTAGCAAGGTGGTTTATTTTGCATCTTCCCCAATCTATATTGAAGAATGAGCAAGGTTCAAGGTGGTCACATAGGTTGATGACGCTCAGACATTCGAATATTCATTGGTGTTCCCGCTCTTTGGAGAATGTTACTATTGTCGACCATTATGGAGAATTCCCTAATGTCCCTTTACTTGGCATTAGAAGAGGTATCACCTACAACCCTTGCTTAGCCTTAAGACAATTTGGTTACGCCCGAAGGGATAGTCCACACGAGATGCTTATTCAAGGTTTGGTTTTTGACTACGAGAGCAACGATCAAGGTCACCTCCAGAGATTTATCCGAGCTTGGAGAATGTTGAACAAGGTGGATAGAAATACACTAGGACACAAGAATTCCATTCCCCTCGAGCCTTACCTTAAATGGGTGTGAGATCATGCTCAGAAACTTGTGATGCCTTATCCCTCCGTCCTACCAGTCATCATGGAGCTTGTGGTCGAAGGAGATGTTACCTACACTATCCTCCATCCCGACATGCCTACCTCTCTCGAAGACTTGCAAAAGGGTTGGATTCAGCTTAAGGAAAAACAAGATACTTTCGAGGCTCAATTATATGCTAGTGAGAAGAGGGTCTTGGAGCTTACGAAGCAGTTACAAGAAGAGCAAAGTGTGAACGCTTATCTCGCACCAAAGAGGATGCGTTCAGTCTTTTCATCTTAGAAAGCTTTTGTAAGCCCAAGAGGCATGATGTAATCTTTTTTTTTGTTTTTATAATGAAAATTAACGTTTGTTCATTCTTTTATCTATACGAATTTAAATTTTATTAATCCTTAAAATCATTTGCATGTACATATCCCATGCATCATAACATGACAGGTTTTTCGCATAACAGGTTTCCTTATCTTTCTGCTGTTTATTTCAGCAAGATGGATCTAGAGAAAACTATGACGGATCTCCAAGCCCAGAATTCTCTGTTTCAGGAAGCTCTAATAGACCTAGCTAAGGGGTAGCAAGATATCATGGCTTTGCTGGCCGTTAAGATGAAGCCAAAGAAGAAAGCTCTACTCAACAAGGGTAGAAGGTTCAAGGAAACAATCCGTCAAATCCTAGTAGGAGGAGACTCATATGAAGAGGACGAGAACCAGGTCGGTTAGGTCAAAACTACTCAGGATGAATGTGCTAATGATTAAGAATCTGATGATGATTATTTCAACGAGCAGTATCCACCCGCTGATATCAAATACAAGCAGTTCGAAGATAGATTTAAACCTGTTGAAAAACAAGCCGTCCCCGTTTAGATTTTGATGATTTAGGTTTGATCTCTGGGGTAGTCATTCCCCACAAATTCAAAATACCAATCTTTGCAAAGTACGATGGGTTTTCTTGTCCAAAACTCCATTTGAAATCTTATGTGCGCAAGATACAGCTGCACACTGCTGATAAGAAGCTATGGGTTCAATTTTTCCAAGAGAGTTTGGCTGGAACACAACTTGAATGGTTTTATCAGTTAGATGGTTCTCGTATCAACACTTGGGAGGATTTAGCTACTGCCTTCTACCATCAGTATCAGTACAACACTGACTTGGCGCCAACAAGGGTTCAATTGCAAGATATTACTATGGGGAAGAACGAAGGGTTTAAGGAATATGCGTAAAAGTGGAGAGACCTTGCTAGTAGAGTCCAACCTCCCTTAACTGACATGGAGAACATCGACATGTTCATGGGCACTTTATCTGGCCCTTTCTTTAATCTGTTGGTTGCCTGCTCTTCTTCTGGTTTCACCGAATTAATCTTAACCGGTGAAAGAGTTGAAAGTGGCATCAAAAGTGGGAAGATCTCTGTGGCATCTACCTCCGCTCCCAATCCTATCAAGAAACCCTTTGCTGCATAGAAAGAAGTTAATGTTGTGTATGGGGCAAGGGCCCGTACCAAGAAGAATGATCACCCGTTTGTCAACTATGTCTGAATCTCCAATCCAACTCCTACTCCAAGACCATCTGCAAATCATCAATGTTTTGAAACTCCAAGAAGACAATTTACAAGGTTATCCATGTCACTGTCTCAAGCCCTTCAACATTTTCTCAAGGTTAATTTAGTGACATTGCGCGATCCTCCCGCCAAACCTGACACCTCATCACCAAAGTATAATCCGAATGCTAAGTGTGCTTACCATTCAAGCATCCTCGGGCACGAGACTGATCAGTGCTGGGCCTTAAAGAACAAAATCCAAGATTTGATTGACAACAAGACTATTGAGTTTGATCCTCCTCCAACGCCGAATGTAATTACTGATCCAATTCCGAAGCATGACAAAGGTGTTAATGCTATCGAAGATACAATGTTTGTTGCCTCTGTTGAAGAATTGACTACTCTGCTGAATGTAATCAAAAACAATCTGTTGAAAGTTGGGATCTTCCCCGACTGTGAAAAAGACTGTGTGTGTTGTACAAGACAACTCAATGGATGTGAAGGGATGAAAAAAGGCATACAACGCCTGATGGATAGCCACAAAATTCTGTTTGAAAAGACTCCACCTGCCAAGAGTTTGATGAACAAATGTGAAGACCTCTCCATTATTACTATCTCTAACAAGCCTCTTAGGATCACCTCCAGAGGTCCTATTAGGATTTCAAATGAACCCACTATTGCTCCCTTGATAATTACCAATCCCGGACCAGTTCCTTACTCCTCAAATAAAGCGGTACCATGGAATTACGGTGCTGAAGTGTTCTATCATGGGATTAAACAAGATGGCTGGATCGAAGAAGGAAAAGATGACAATGTTGGCAATATAGTTGGCTCAAGAAAAGTAACTAGAACTGGGAGAATATTTTCACCCAATATCTCACCACTAGTTGATACAAGGACGCCCATCCGCATTACTGCTGCCAAGCCAAGTACCGATACCAGAGGGAAGGAAAAGGTTGCTGAGCCGGTTTTGATTGAAGTACCCTCCAAAGACGTAGCTGATGAAGAAACCTCCGCCCATGAAATGGACGAGATTTTGAAGATCATAAAGAGAAGACACTTCAAAATTGTAGAACAGTTGGGGCAAACCCCTTCTAATATTCCAATGTTGTCATTGCTGCTTTGCTCCGATGCCCATGTTCGGACATTAATCAAGTTCCTGAAAAAGGCTCATGTCCCCCCATGAGACAACAATGAACCAATTTGAGAATTGTGTAGCTAGCTTGACAGCTGATAATGGCTTGGGATTTTCAGACGCTGGCTTAACACCTCTCAGAAAGAATCACAATAAAGCTTTACATGTGTCAATCGGGTGCAAAGGGACTACCTTAGCACATGTGTTAGTCGACACTGGTTTTTCTCTGAATGTATTACCCAAGGGGGAATTAGACCATCTAGATTGTGAGGGTTTAGTCTTGAAGCCAAGTGATATCATCGTAAGGGAGTTTGATGGATCAAAGAGGACTGTTCATGGGGAGGTAGATCTTCCAATCATAGTGGGCTCCCAAATCTTCAACTCTACTTTCTATATTGTGGATATTCAGCCGGCCTATTCTTGTCTGTTGGGTCGCCCGTGGATCTATAAAGTTGGGGCAGTAACCTCAACCCTCCACCAGGAACTCAAATATCCAGTCAAGGGCAGAATAGTCACCATCTACGGAGAAGAAGAATTTATGGTGAGCCACCTTAACTCTTTCAAGTACGTAGAGATGGACAGAGAATTCATTGAGACCCCATGTCAAGCCTTCGATGAGTCTAAAACTGTTAAGGCCACGCCAAAGATGATTTCAGTCAAGGATGCCCGCGCGGAAATTGAAGAAGGAAACTATGATACTTGGGGGAAACTCCTCGATATCCCATTTAAATCGGACAAGTTTGGTCTGGGCTTCACCGTCAAAGCTCATAAGGAAGTAAGGCATGCTCGTGATGGAAAGCCACCTCTTTGCATTGGAAACCGTGAAGTCAACACCGTGGTTGATTTTGATGAAGAAGCTGCATTTGAAGAGTGGGTGTATCCAACTACGACGGAGCTGAAGAATTTGAATGCGAAGGAATTTGTGCCCATCTCCTTCATTGAGGAGTAATCTACTTGTTATTTCTTTTCTTTCAATTCAAGAACTTGTTGTCTGTAATATTTTAACAATGACTTTTCAGCCATGTGCCTGGCCCGGGGAACTTTGGTCCATTTGTCAAGGGTTTTATTTATATTCATCTAATCATATGATCATTCAGTACATTGGTCTATTTTGCATTCAAATATTTGTGTTCATTGTCTTTTCTTTCTTTCAAATACATTTTTCAAAAAAATAGCCATGTATCTTACATGCACGCACACACTCTTGCAGGTCCACATCCACTCTGGATCCTATTGCCAATGACTCTACTATTGTCGACTATGACTTTGAATGTCCTATCAACCAAGCCGAAGATGAATGTGAGGAAGATTGTGACATACCGGGAGAACTAGCCAGACTTCTATTACAAGAGTAAAAAGCTAATCAACCGCACAAAGAGTCAGTTGGGGTTATCAACCTGGGTACTGAGTCAGATAAGAAGGAAATCAGGATCAACGCTAATTTGGAAAGCAGTGTTAAGAGCAAGTTGGTTCAGATGTTTCATGATTACGTGGAATTATTTGCCTGGTCTTATGAATATATGCATGAGTTGGATACCGACATCAAAGTTCATCATCTGCCGACAAGAGAAGACTACCCTCATGTTAAACAAAAGGTTCGTCGCATGAGGCCTGATATGTCTGAGAAGATCAAAGCTGAAGTGATGAAACAATTTGATGCGAGGTTCCTAGCTGTGACATCCTATCCTCAGTGGGTTGCTAATGTGGTGCCAGTGCCAAAGAATGACGGGAAAGTTCACATGTGTGTAGACTATAGGGATCTGAATAGGGCAAGCTCCAAGGATGACTTCCCTCTACCATACATTGACGTCTTAGTTGATAATACTGCTCAGCATAAAGTCTTCTCATTCATGGATGGCTTCTCAGGCTATAATCAAATAAGGATGGATCCCAAAGATATAGAGAAGACTACTTTCTTTACGCAATTGGGCACCTTCTGCTACAAGGTCGTGCCGTTCGGATTAAAGAATGCAGAGGCAACATATCAAAGTGCTATGGTAGCTTTATTTCATGACATGATTCATCATGAGATAGAGGTATATGTGGATGATGTGATTGCCAGATCACAAACCAAATATGGACATCTCAATCATCTCCACAAATTATTCGAGAGGCTGAAGAAGTACAAGTTGAGGTTAAACCCTAACAAGTGCACATTTGGAGTACGATCTGGAAAGCTTCTAGGTTTTGTCGTCAGCAATAAACGCATTGAAGTTGACCCTGCCAAGGTAAATGCCATCCAAGAAATTCCATTCCCTCATTCTGAAAAGGAAGTTAGAGGATTCTTGGGTCGTCTCAATTACATCGCCCATTTCATATCACACTTAACTGCTACTTGTGAGCCACACTTCAAACTCTTGAAGAAAGATCAGGTATTCAGATGGAATGATGAATGCCAGATTGCCTTTGACAAAATCAAATAATACCTACAAGAACCTATTATTCTCATGCCTCAAGTTGAAGGAAGACCCTTGATCATGTACTTGACAGTACTAGAGAATTCTATGGGGTGTGTTTTAGGCCAACATGACGAGTCTGGCCGAAAAGAGCATGCTATTTATTACCTGAGCAAAAAGTTTACCGACTGTGAAACTAGATATTCACTACTCGAGAAAACTTGTTGCACTCTGGCTTGGGTTGCTCGCCGGCTAAGACAATATATGTTGACTCATACCAATCTGTTGATTTCTAAAATGGACCCAATCAAGTACATCTTCGAGAAACCTGCCCTTTTCGAACGGATAGCCAGATGGCAAATGATCTTGACTGAGCATGACATGCAATACACGACTCAAAAAGCCATCAAAGGAAGTGTGCTACCAGATCATTTAGCCTATCAAGTTGTGGATGATTATCAATCAATGAACTTCGACTTCCCTGATGAGAACATCATGCTGGTAACTGACTGTGCGAAACCTGGACCATATGACGGACCTGAACAAGGATCCCGATGGGCTATGGTATTCTATGGGGCTTCCAACGCCTTAGGTAATGGAATTGGTGTTGTGATCATCTCTCCTGAAGGTTGTCACACTCCTTTCACCACCAGACTATGCTTCGATTACACAAACAATATGGCCGAGTATGAAGCATGCATCTTAGGTCTGAAAGCTGCTATTGACTTAAGGATCAAGCATTTGGATGTGTTCAGAGGTTCCGCCATAGTGATCAGCCAAGTAAAAGGAGATTAGGACATTAAACACCCTAATATCATCCCTTACAAGGAACTTGTGTTATCCTTAATTCCTCACTTCGAAGAGATCACTTTTGAGCATTTCCCTAGAGAAGAAAACCAGTTGGATGACGCTCTGGAAACCATGTCTTCAATGTTCAAAGTTAGATGGGACAACGAAGCCCCTATGATAACAATTGAAATATTCGATGAACCTGCGCATTTCTATGAGCTTGACACTGATGCGGAAAAGCCATGGTACCATGAGGTGATGAGATACTTTGAAGCACAAGAGTATCCAGAGGGGGCATCTATCAATGACAGAAAGTTCTTATGAAGATTTGCAGCCAAATTCTTCCTAAGTAACGGGATTTTATACAAGCGTAACCATGATTCAACTCTACTCCGATGTGTAGACAAGAAGGAGGCGGAGGAAATCATGGAAGACATGCACGGTGGACTCTTTGGTACTCACTCAAGTGGACATACGATGCAGACTGATTGCCATCAACATTCAAGAACTTGTCACAAATGCCAAATCTATGCTGACAAGGTCCATGTACATCCTATCCCTCTGAATGTCATGACCGCTCTGTGGCCATTTGCAATGTGGGGGCATTGACATGATTGGAGAGATCAAGCCCACAGCTTCCAATGGACATCGCTTCATTCTTGTTGCTATCGACTATTTTACCAAATGGGTCGAAGCCGCCTCGTTTGCCTCAGTCACCAAGAATGTGGTAGCCAGATTCATCAGACACAATCTCATATGCCTTTATGGTATCCCCAAAAGGATCATCACCGACAATGGGACTAACCTCAACAATGTTATGATCACTGAGCTTTGCAATCAGTTTAAGATCAAGCATCATAATTCTTCTCCGTATAGACCGAAAATGAATGGCGCAGTCAAAGCGGCCAACAAAAATATCAAGAAGATTATGCAGAAAATGGTAGTAACCTATAAGGATTGGAATGAGATGTTTTCGTTTGCTCTACATGGCTACCATACTTTATCTAGAACATCAACTGAGGCAACTCCCTTTTCCCTAGTCTATGGCATGGAAGCTGTTTTTCCAGTAGAAGTTGAGATTCCCTCTCTAAGAATTATGAATGAGGCAGGCCTAGGCGAAGACGATTTGGTTCAAACGAGATTGGATCAGCTGAACTTGATCAACGAAAAATGATTAGCTGTTGTTTGCCATGGTCAGACGTGCCAACAACGGATGATCAAGGCTTTCAACAAAAAGGTCAAGCCTCGAGTATATCAAGTTGGTGACTTGGTGATAAAATGCATCATTCTACCACAAGGCGGCCCAGAGGCAAATGTACTCCCACCTATGAAGGGCCAATTGTTGTCAAGAGAGTTTTCTCTAGCAGTGCCATGATGCTGACTACCATGGATGTTGAAGATTTCCCACATGCTATAAACGCGGACATAGTTAAAAAATACTATGCATAAGAGACCCGTTAGGTTGACACACCTAAGAAAAATAAGAGCATCCCGATAAACTAAAAGGTTTGGGCAAAAATTAGGGATATATGCAAAAATATTATACACCCGGCAAGTTGAAAACCCGAAAGGGCGACTTTGGCAAAAAAAGGGTATCCTGGTGGGCTGAAAACCCGAAAGGGCGGTCCAGGCAAAAGTTAAGGATTAAAAGCGTATGACTATGTCCCGTTGGAATCACCATAGTCAATTTTATCACCAAGGTCCAAGTTCAAACGGTCCGAGATCAATCCAATCAACTTATATCAAACGGAAAGGGACATTCAAAGACATTGGGAAAACAATAGAGTTGGAAGGCAATGAGATCATTTCACATGGCTATTTGTTTGCATTCTCAGTTTTGTTTTTTTTCCGAAGATTTACTCTTACTAGGATCTCCGTCTCTCTATACAAAAACGCCTATTCATGGGAAAAATATCAATACAAATATACTTTGAAGTGCAAAATTTTTGTCTTTGTTTTGAATGCAAATTTGTCCAATGACTAAAATTGAGTGAACATATGCATATGAACATTATTAAAACTATCTGGCACATATGTCCTGATAAGAATCAGTAAGCATCTCTTTAATGTATATGAAATATCCCCACAGAGTTATGTCATTATCATTATCCCCACGAGGATGGCTGCAATAAACCTTTCCCCAACATGTTTTATTTACCAAACAATAATCGAGGAACCACAAAACTCCCCAGCCGAATTCAAATTTCCTCAACATACAACAATTAAGACATCACATAATTCCCTAGTTGAGCATGTCTTCCCCAGCTGAGTATATCTTCCCCAGCCAAGGCTATTATCTCCAAATGGAGTCTATCATCCCCAATTGAGTATATCCTCCCCAAGCTGAGTCTATCCTACCCGACCGAGTCTACACTCTCCAGTTTGAATTATTGCAAATCATAGGGCCACAACCCCTGATCCCCAGTAAAGCCATCAGCAAAGCCTTTACTATTTCCAAAAGATACTATGAAGCCTGGATCCGACCAGATATTAGTACATTTTCAAGTTATTACTAAAGCCTGGACTCGACCAGATAATAGTTTGAATTCTTCAATCACTGAAACCTGGACCCGACCAGATGACAGTTTGAGTATCTGAAACCTGGACCCGACCAGATAACAACTAATCTCAATTTCAAGTAGCTATGAAACCTGGACCCGACTAGATAGTAGTCTAACTCCTCGAAGATATAGAAGAACCTGGACTCAACCAGACCAAGGTTTAACTTCTTTTCCCCAGTAGAGTTTGCCTCCGTATCCCTAACAAATTACTGTGAAACCAGGACCCGACCAGATATCAGTTTTCAATTTCATCTTTTCAAGCAAGTTGTTGTGAAGCCTAGATCTGACCAAATAACAATTAACCTCAGAGATTCATTGTGAAACCTGGAAATCGACCAGATAACAACTAAATCCCCAAACAGTTTATTGTGAAACCTGGACCCGACCAGATAGTAATTGATCTCATCAACCTCAGAAATCTGCAAAGCCTGGACCCAACCAGATAACAGTTTTTCAAACAGTTTATTGTGAAACCTGGAGCCCGACCAGATAACAATTAACCATGATCCCCAGAGATACACTATGAAGCCTGGACTCGACCAGATAATAGTACAACTTTCCAAAAAAAATCATGAAACCTGGACCCGACCAGATATTAGTTACCACTTCAAGTTACTGCGAAGCCTGGATCCGACCAGATAACAATTAACTTACACATCCCCAGCATGTTGTTGTGAAGCCTGGATCCGACCATATAACTATTCAATTTCAAAGCAAATTTTCTGCAAAGCCTGGAATCCGACCAGATAACAGTTAATTCGTCTCTTTCCCCAGTAAGTTACCGTGAAGCCTGGATCCGACCAGATAGTAGTGGACTACTTCATCCTTAATAAATCGTGAAGCCTGGATCCGACCAGATAACAACTAACATTCAAGCAATATTCCCCAACGGAAGCATCCTTTCAACAAAATTTGAAGATATGCATATTCTTCATCTCCAACGGCAATCAGGGATTCAACCTCCTAGAATTTCCTTAGCAGCAGTCAGGGATTTATTTTTCCGGACAAAAACATACATATCACATTTATAGCATGTACATACCATATGCATTTAACATAATACCACATCTGGTGAACTTCATGCAGGCATCTGCATTTTGCTAACTCTTTTTTCTCACATGTAAAACATCAAGTTTTAGTATAAATCAACAAGATATTTATGCTGATGCCTCTTCCGGTATTTACCAACATTCCTCCAAATGTCATCTATAAGCCCATTCACCATCCATCTTCGAGTGCAAATTTCTAGGCACTATAGTGTTCAATCATCTTTCACCTTCAAGTCACGAATGGCGGATCCGCCAATATAACTCTTCAGGTTTAAGAAGATTGAACAGGGGGTAGCTATTGTACCCCAAAATTTTCCCTCTCACTTATCAAATTTTTTCTCACAAAGATCTCTCTTGGTTCAGAACTGCACTAGGGTTGATCAGCTCAAGACACCTCCTTAAGCACTGATGACCAAAATTAGGGTTTGAGATTGCACAAGGATATTTGAAATTTAAATGCTTCATATGACTTTTATGGATCATTATGGACCCTCAATATTACTCATGTCAAGTTTCAAGCCTTGGATCACACTTTTGCTCAGTCAGCTGAGCAGTTGACCTAAGAATCAGCTGTATTGGGGAAAAAGTAAACTATGGTCAATTTACAATTAAACATCATAATTTTTTATCCACATAAACATTATAAAGTCATATGTATCATTTGATCAAGTTTGGACCACAATTCCTCAAGAAATTTGATCAAATCATCAAAAGGGAAAAATGGTCAAAATTAGGGTTTTAACTAAGAAAGGGCAATTTCTGATTTTTGTGCTAGAAAATGGTCAATTGGTTTGAAGCATGATTTAAAGAGTTCAATTGCATCATTTTTACCTAATGGAATTACCTAAAACATTGATCAAGATCAATTGTCTTGATAGGGAATTTTCAGTCAACTGATCAAAAGTCAGTACACTGAAAAGTCAAACTTTGACTTTTTGGTCAAAATTCAATGTCAAAGATCACAATTCATCAAAACATGTCAAGATATGAAACTTATTAATCAAGAAATAAAAAAGTCAAGATTTCATTTTGAAAAGTCAAAATTTTATAACTTAGAAATTTTTCTAAGTGTTTAAAACTTCATGTTTTTTCATAACTTTGAGCCAATTTTTAACCATGATGCAAGAGGATTCAAAATAAACTTTCAACATGAAAGTTGTAGATATCCATGATATATACAACATTTCTTTACACAACTTCTTCTAAAAATGTTTGGATCTCAAGTTATTAATTCCTAAAGTCATGGTCTTGAAATTGGACACTTAGTGAAATTTTGCCCTAGTTTTGGTCAGGATTTTGACCTAACTTCATGGCACTTTTTCATATAGTTCCAAGGGGAATTTTCAAAAGTTATTCAACGAGAGGTTGTAGAGAGCATTGTAAGATTTCCAAGATGTCCAAGAACTCCTTGAGATCATTCTTGAGCATGGAGAATCGAAGAGATGAAGTTAGGGTTTTCACACTTGAAATACAAGTCATTTTGTGATGAACAAGATTCAAATTTCAAACCTATGCTGCATAATCTCTACTTTACAGGCCTCAAACTTGTTAGGCACTCCATAATTAATTGCTTTCATAGTTGTTAGAGGTCTCAATTCAAGCATTCAATGCAAAGCCATGCTTTATATCTATTCTAGGAAGAAAGTGCACAATACCATTTTTATAAAGTAGCTTTTGGCACAAAACTTGTTCTTGAGCCTTGCAATTGTTTTCTTCTGATCATACATGTACTATAACTCAAAAGAAGTTTGTCTAAACACTTAAAATCACTCAACCCATGCTTGTACTTCCTCTTGGAACCATACTTCCCACTTTTCTTCAAAATCAAGTAACATATCAATCATCCTATACCTTGTACTTCTGA
Organism: Vicia faba; assembly: GCA_948472305.1. NCBI lineage: Eukaryota > Viridiplantae > Streptophyta > Magnoliopsida > Fabales > Fabaceae > Vicia > Vicia faba. The sequence continues at coordinate 893,840,445 of OX451740.1, forward strand.
CCCTCTCAAGCAAAAAGAACCTTCTCATTACTTATGTACAAGTCATTTTCCACAAATCAAACGCATGCTTGAGCCCGAAAAATACCAAGAACTCAGATTTGCATCTCACACATCCATTGTTACATATTCTGGCCAGAAATCCCAAAATCAAAAAACTACTCGTGCGTTTCTTGGCCTCTTGCTTCCAAAAGTTTCCAAGCACCATACACAAATAATCCCATACCCTGTTACAATTCTGTAACACCTTCATCACCATCTTCCATTTCCAAAAATAGAGGTCTGCATCTTGACTTCTCCAAGCCAGTTCAAGTACTTACAACTCAAAGTAACCATTGGAATAGCTTTCTAGGGACTCAAGGAAGCTAACCTGATCATTACATCAACTTGAATCAAGCTCATTTGCAGAACACGATTTCCAGTTTTGAGGTAAGTTATCTCTACTTTGAACTCTTCATACAAGCATCACTAATGTTTAATTTATGAATGAAAAATGTAGACATCATTGTTCTGAAGCTAACCATCTCTTTAGATTTCATTTATATTGCTTAAGTAGTTAGAATTTTGAATCTGAACATCCTGGAAAAATTAGGTCAGAATTTGGTACCATTCAAAATTCATGTTCATTCTTGAGAATTAGTTTAAGTTGTTTACATTTCTGGAATCGTGGCAAAATTTTACACAAGTTTCATGTTTACATTTTTGCAAATGGATGAGAAATGAACAAGTTATAGGTGGTATGGTTGGAGGTTGAAGATGAAGTGTAATCAGGGCGCGTTTTGTATCATATATTTATTTTTTTGTTTATATCAATGGATGTATAGCCACCTCAGTGGTAAAACGTGCGCCTGTTCACCTTTAAGTCTCGAGTTCAAGCCCCAACGTGACCTTTTGCAATTTTTCATAATTTTCCGACTTTCTTTTTTTTGGCAGCGTTTGGGCACTCATTGGGCCTAGTCCTTTTTTCTCATATTACTCCTTGGGTTACTGATTCACCCCCCCTGACTTTTGTTATATTTTTTATTTTTATTTTATTTTTTCTTTTTCTTTATTATTATTATTATTAATATTATTTTTATTTTTATTATTTTCATAAAATCATAAAGAAATCCAAAAATATTTATTTATTTATTAATCATATTTATATATTTATTTTTATTTTCTCCATAAAACAAAAGATTAAAAATATTTTCTTAAAGACAAATTAATTTCTTTTCTCCTTAAATAAATTCTTAGACTTAGGATAAATTAAAATATTATTTTTAGTTCAAAATTAATTTAGAATTTAGGTTATTTTTATAATTAATCTTCCTTTTATTTTCATTAATTTAAAACCTTTTTCCTAAAAAATCCTAAAAATACTTTTCAAATTAATTTCTTTTCTTAATTAGTTCAATTTCATTTTATTTAACTTTAACAAATTTTTTTCTTTAATTAGGGAGAGATAAAAAACCCCTTTCATAAAAAACAATAAAAACCATTTCCTTTTTCATTTATATTATTGCATTTTATTTTCAATTTTATACAATATTCAATATGGTTGTAATAGGTAATTAGGTTTAATTTTCTTGTAATCTCCATTTGTAATTTGTACACCCCTCCCACAAGTATTGTAATAGCGTAGTAATTTTAAATTCCACAATTTATCGCTTTATATACAAATGTTAGTAATTAGGGTTTTGTATGGAAAGACTAAAACCAATCAATTAGAAAACTCTAATCAAAGATAAAACCAAGCATGAAAAACAATGCACTTGCACACAAGCACCCCTAGAGTAAAATCCACTTGGTTGCCTTACAAAAAATGGCCATGTTATGCATGTGAGGTATCTTAGCAAAAACAAGCAAAATACAAGATCATAGTCCCTCGATGACGCTATTAAAAGTTGTCTCTCAAAATGATCTTCATCCCTATAGAAAGATGCTAAGAGGCCTTGCAACATTGCTAATCATGGTTATACGATGACCCACATCTGTTGCTAATCATGGTTATATGATGACCCACGTCCGTCCCGTTCACATCCAAAGATAGGGTTACTTACCAAATCAATGGTAAGATAACAATGTCAAAGGAAAAAGGAAATAAACATGAAATACTTTTGAGTAGGTAGAATGTTCCTAGTTACTTGCTCAATTTCAAAACAAAACATCCTTGCTATTTTCAAAACAAACACCAAACACTTTCAAAAAAAATCTTTCAAAACTTGAAAACATTTTCAAAAGATCAACACTTTGTATACATTCTTACGAACGAGAATCATTACAAAGTTTGCCTAAACAATGACACCTTTTCAAAATACTTTCAAAAACCACACAAAACACATTTTCAAACAAAAGCAAGTGATCTAGCAAGTAACTAAGATCCCATGAAAAGCCATGTATGAAAAGGGTGCTATCACCTTCCCTTTTCATAATCTACCCCCCCCCCCCCCCCCCCACCCCCCGAACTCAAGAAATAATCTCAAAGGTGTTTCCTGTACTTTTTCATCTTTCCTTTTGGATAAAAGAAAAGTCGGCGGCGACTCTTGCTAACCGTAACATTTGCGATAAAATGCAAAACACCCAGGTCAGTTCTCCCAACATTTGCGATAACTGCAAAATTTAATATATTATTTATCATATTGTGATATGGTGGGAGAACTGACTTGAGGTTTTTTGAATTTGTGTTTGCAAATGTTGCGGTTTAGAATGAGTCGCCACCGACTTTTCTTTTATCCAAAAGGAAAGGTGAAAAAGCACGGGAAAGACCTTTAGAGATGTTTTTGGGTTCGGGGGGTAGATTATGAAAAGGGAAGATATTAGCACCCTTTTCATCCATGGTTTTCCTGGGCTCTTAGTTACTTGATAGATCACTTGCTTTTGTTTGAATGTGCTTTGTGGTATGGGTTTTTGAAAGTATTTTGAAAATATAACTTTGTAATGATTCTCGTTTCTATAAGAACGCGTACAAAGTGTTGTCTTTTGAAAATGTTTCAAATGGAAATGTGAGTGTATAAAATGTTTTTGTTGTGAGCAAGCGAGTAACTGAGAGCGAACCTACCTACTAAAAAGGCCTTAGATGTATTTTTCCTCCTCCTTTAGGCGTTGTTATCTTACCATTATTTTGGTAAGAAGCCCCATCGTTGGATGTGAAGGGACGGGTGTTGGGTCATCGTATGACCATGATAGAAATGTTGTAAGATGACTTAGAACTTTTCTTTTAGGGACTAAGATCATTTTGAAAGGAAAATTTGATAGCGTCATTGAGGGACTATGATCTTGTATTTTTTCCAATTTGTTTGTGCTAAGACATCCCACATGCATAACATGGCCATTTTTGTAAGGCAACAAGTGAGATTACCATAAGGGTGCATGTGTGCATAGTGTTTGATTGCATGCATTTATCTTTGAATTTTAGTGGTCTACTTGTTGATTTTATCTCTTGCCATACACGCCTAATTACTATACAGTATAAGGAAAACAATAAATTGCAGAAAATGAAATTCTACGCTATTAGAACATTTAGGGGGTGGGGGTACAAATGTACGAATGGGGATTGTAAGTAAAATTAAGCCCTAAACTATTATTACAACCATATTGAAATGTATAATATAAGAAATAAATGTACTTGTTTAAAAAATATTTTTGTCTTAAGGAAATAAAGTAAAAGAAAATATTTTTATGTTTTTTATGTTAATATTAAAAAAAGATGAAAAGGAAAAATAAATGCAAGGTAGAAACAGCGTGTTGCTGTAAACAAAGAAACAAGGATCAGAAGTTCTGAAGCCAGGCGCGTAACTCAGCAAGAAACGCCAGTGGAGTCAGAAGTTCTGGATGCGTACACTCTGAGGTCCTGCAATAACATTAGAGGGAAAGGGAACAGAGGTTATGGATTGATACCTTCTGAAGTCCTGCAAAAAACGTTAGAGGGAAAACATAGAGGTACTGGATGGTGTTCAACCAGTGAACCAAAAGTCATAAGTTTTGTATTACATTGAAACAGTGAGCAAACGTCAGCAGTTCAGTGTATTTGACATGTAAGGAGAACTTAGAAGTTTTGTGATGTGTTAAGATTGTAAGAGAACATCAGAAGTTCAGTGTTGTGCTGAGCCAGTGGGTGAACATCAGAAGTTTAGTGTGTGTTAATATTGAGAAAAATCATGGAAGCTTTGTGTGTTAAAACAGTGAAGAGAACTTAGAAGTTCTGCGTGCTTAAACAGTGAGAAAATCCTAGAAGTTATGTGTGTTAAAATGATGAGTGAACAACATAAGTTCTATGTTATATTTCATATCTTAATCAGCACAACAACAATTTATTCAGTTTAGCAAATCAAAATGATCACAGCACAACAAATCGTAGAAGTTCCAATCCTAAGTCTAAGCCTAGCATTATTCTAGAAGTTCTGATCCATACTTTTTCTATTCATACAATGATATGTACAAAATTAATACTATGATATTTACATGCTAATGGTGTTCATAATGAAAAGCAATTAAAATCAGGAAGACTTACCTGGGGCGTGCTTGGAGTTTTGAGTCGCTACCTTTGGATGTTCTGAGTCAGCAAGAGAAATGGAAGAGTGGTTGTATTCTTTGGCTCCAAGGGAAGAACAAAGATTTGTTTTTGTATATGAGAAGTCTGGATTTTTATGAAGGTTTGAAAACTTCTTTTTCTCTCTTAATCGTTTTCTCTTTCAAAAATCCAGCCTCTAACTTTCAGCCTTTCGTCCAAAAAAACCCCTCTGAATGTGTGATGGAGTCAATTATTTATAGATGAATTTGTTGTGACTTTGGGGGGAAAACAAATAGGATTTTAACCAATTTTTGAATCCTGTTCCTTTGCTTTTTCATCATAGTTTTTGTATGCTAGTTTGGTGTAATCATGAGATGCAGGCGTAGGCAGAGCTAGCTGTTGGTCATAGGTCTGCAGCAAGTTGTATAAGCAAGGTTTTGGGATTTGGTCAAGTTTTGACCAAAGCTTTGAAAATAGCCTTCATGTGCTGAAGCGCTGCCTTTTCTTTAAAGCAAGCATGGTGGCTGTCAGCAGGAATTAAGGAAAAGCAAAAGCAAAGTTGCTATCCCAAGACAGGTAGAGGTACACGTGGTGAAGATCCTTTGGATAAAGACTTAGAAGGTGGTTGTGAGCATTAAATGAGAATTAAATGATGATGAGACTTATCACAACAAGAAATCTTGCAACGTGAAACTCTACACCAAGGCTTAGTTTTGGATCAGAAGTTCTGCTTCAGCGTAACATCCCATCTTCTGATACTCTTATCTTCTGGCTCCAGCATGTTCTGAAAGAGCTTTCAGACTTTCTAGAAAGCTTGCAGCACACTCCTTAACTTTCTTTGAATTACCTTGGTAAACTCTGACTGAGCTTTTGTGAATGGCTTGCCCAGAGGTTCTGACCAAACTCTGTCTTGAGAATATCCAGAATCTGCTGAGTGCTTATGGGGATAACCTGGTCAGAAGTTCTGAAATTGTCATTTTTTCTTAAACACTTAGAAAATTTTTTAAGTATTTTGAATTTTGAATTTTCGGATTTTGATGAAACAAAATTTCATATTTCAACGTGTCTTGATGAAATATGATCCTTGAAGCTTGATTTTGATCCCAAAGTCAAAGTTTGACTTTTCAGTGTGCAAATGACCATTTTTCCCTTGTGAATGGTTTGCTTGGAAACTTGATAGAAGCAAACCTGGGATCTAGGGTGATCCCTTTAGAAAAGAGAGGGAAAATTATGGGGTGCAACAGCTGCCCCTGTTCAATCTTCTTACACCTAAAGAATTAGATTGGTAATTCTGCCATTCGTGACTTGAAGGTGGAAGATGATTGAACACTAGAGTGCCCAGAAAATTTGCACTCGAAGATGTGTTAGTTAATTATGTAGGGAATGGACTTAAATATGCCATTTGGAGAGATGATGGATAGTTTTTGGAGATGGGCTTAAAGATGCCATCCGAAGGTGATTGTATCTGGACTCAGCAGGATGATGAAGGAATCTTGGACGATTACTACCTCAGCAGGATGATGAAGGAATCTTGGATGACTACTACCTCAGCAGATAATGAAGGAATCTTGGACGATTACTACCTCAGCGGGATGATGAAGGAATCTTGGACGAATACTGCCTCACCAGATGATGAAGGAATCTTGGACGACTACTACCTCAGCAGGATGATGAAGGAATCTTGGATGACTACCACCTCAACAGGATGATGAAGGAATCTTTGAAAGATTACTACCTCAGCAGGATGATGAAGGAATCTTGGACGATTACTACTCCAAACAAATGATGAAGGAATCTTGAGATGACTGCTACTTCAGCAAGATGATGAAGGAATATTGGATGATTACTACCTCAGCAGGATGATGAAGGAATCTTTGGGCAACTACTACCTCAGCAGAATGATGAAGTAATCTTGGACGATTACTACCTCAGCAGAATGATGAAGGAATCTTGGACGATTACTATCTCAGCCGAATGACGAAGGAATCTTTGATGACTACTACCTCAACAGGATGATGAAGGAATCTTGGATGACTACTACCTCAGCAGAATGATGAAGGAATCTTGGATGACTACTACCTCAGCAAGATGATGAAGGAATCTTGGATGACTACTACCTTAACAGGATGGTGAAGGAATCTTTGGGCGACTTCTACCTCAACAGGATGATGAAGGAATCTTGGATGACTACTACCTCAGCAGGATGATGAAGGAATCTTGGATGATTACTACCTCAACAGGATGATGAAGGAATCTTTGGGCGACTTCTACCTCAACAGGATGATGAAGGAATCTTTGGTCGATTACTACCTCAGCAGGATGATGAAGGAATCTTGGACGACTTCTACCTCAACAGGATGATGAAGGAATCTTTGGTGACTACTACCTCAGCAGGATGATGAAGGAATCTTTGGGCGACTACTACTCCAAAAGGTAATGAAGGAATCTTTGACGACTGCTACTCCAAAAGGTAATGAAGGAATCTTTGATGACTGCTACTCCAAAAGGTAATGAAGGAATATTTGACGACTGCTACTCCAAAAGGATGATAACCTTTATCTGTCGATCGATCTTTCCTGAAAAGGTAAAGAGTTAGTTGTATGCAATGTCAAGATGTATGCATTGCGTAATGATGTTCCCAAAATGAGATTTGTGTTATATGTATTTTGTATGCATATACTATGAATGATATTGAGATGTAATTTTGTCTTGGAAAATAAATTCTTGACAAGTATTGGAGAGTTAATAAATCCCGGACTGCTGTTGAAGAGTTGGTGTGTCTTCAAACTTTGCTTAGAATGTTTCCACTAGGGATTCCTGTTTTGTTGTTTGAGGAGAACTCCGCTGGGGAATATAGAAAACTTTGCGGGGAGAATGTTTATTCCTGCTTGGGAAAAGAGATCAGGAGTCTTGGTCGTCCGTTGCTCTACTGGGGAGTCGAAGTTGAACTGATATCTGGTCGGGTCCAGGTTTCACAGTAACTTGCCGGGGATTGTAGAGTAGTCTACTGGGGAAGAGGAGTCGTGGTCCTTTGACTTGTAGTAGTCGGAGAGGCAAACTCAAGCTGGGGAATCCTACCATTTGTTGGGGAAATAAACCCTGTCACTGGTCTGCTTGAGAGGTGACGACCTCGTTGGGGAAAGTCCTCGAGGATTCTTGAGGTTGTCTCAGCTAGGGAAAGGTTTTTAGAGGTTAAACTTTGGCTGAGGAATCATCCTATGAGAAGGATTTTGGGTAGATTTACCATTGTCCCTAGTAGCGAGTGTTTGTGCCACTGCCAGGAAATATTTGATTGTATGTAACCCTTTGTTGAGATTGACGTTCAATGTCCCAAGTGACGGGGATGGAGCCCTGCCCCTGGTTACTCTGCAATTCTTGAGAGATTTCTTGGAATCTTGACTAGACTGCCCCAGGTGTGCTGGATAGTGACATGTCATGTCCCCCTGTTGATAGGAGTTTTGACAATGGAAGTGTCATCTTTCTTGAATTGATTTTGTTCACTGAGAGAGCTTTCGTTCACTGGATATTCGTTGTGTGAATTTCTCCGCTGTCAAACAAATAGCCATATGCAAACAGTGATATTCAAGTAATGCAAAGTTTATGCTTGTCTTGAAGTTTTTTTTAAAATGCGTTTTTATCAAGTAAAGAAGTTTGTAATTCAACTCTATATTTTGAGTAAAGCCTTATAGGAGTCAGGATACCTTTTGTAACAATATGCTTTCAAACTAACCCATGCTTCAATTAGGACTTTTGAAGGGTTGTAACGTGGCTTGGTTCACGGTTTAAGAAACAAAGGATAAAGGCTCAAAGTGTATTTGTACCCACCCGATCTTCGTGGTGTTCTTCTGTCCTAAACTCAGTTAATTGTGCGTTTGAACTCCAATTAAGTCTGCAAGCTCGCCAGGCACTTCGCAATCATCTTCACCTTCGTCTTCGGCTAAGTTGATCGGATTTTCGAAGTCATAATTGGCATTAGCAGAGTTGTTATCAGTGAGATCCAGAGTGGATTGGAACCTGTATGAGTGAGTGTGTGTGTAAATACAGCTGTTTTGAAAATTATGTAAAGGAAAGGAAAGATAGAAAAGGAACACAATATTTGCAATGCGAAAAACGTCCCAAAATTTTCATTCATGATGTATAAAATGACAGTTTGTATGCCCTCACAAATAGAACCACGGTGCCTCGGGTAAGACACCGGGCCATAGAGTTTATCATTGTTTATTACAAAATAACAAAACATGGGAATTCATTACTGTGTCACAAAGGTAACAGGGGTATGATCCTTTGCACTCCAATTGTTCAATCCTTCTTCGGCCGTCGGATAAATCCAGCTGTTGAATTCGGCTTCGTCCACTTCAAGGTCTTCCCCGACAGCATTCGCTTCTGAACCTTTAATAAATACCGGAGGCCTTCCGATCTTCTCTTTCCTCATAGCTCTCTGCCCTTCTGAGGTGAAACCCAGCCCAAGTTTATCAGTCTTCTGGGTGAAGTCTGGAAGTCTGCCCCAGTTGGTACCCTCACCTTTCTGCACCACAGCCCTGGCATCCTTTAGGGAAGCCATCTTCAGAGGACCACCTGCTTCTGCTGTTTCTGCTGCAATTGGAAACACCTCCTCGAAATGCTGAAAGGGGGTCTCAATGAACTCCCCATCCATCTCAATGTATCTGAACGAGTTCAGGTGACTCACCAAATATTCTTCCTCTCCTTGCACGGTGACAATCTTCCCTCTGACGGGGTACTTCAGCTTTTGATGCAAGGTAGAGGTCACTGCCCCAGCCTTATGTATCCAGGGTCGACCCAGCAGACAAGAGTAAGATGGACAGATATCCATCACGTAAAAAGTGGAGTCGAACACCTGAGAACCCACACGAATCGGAATGTCAACCTCCCCGTGGACCATCCTCTTCGAACCGTCAAAGGCCCTGACAATGATGTTGCTGGGTTTCAAATTCAGGCCTTCACAATCTAGACGATCCAGAGCCTTCTTGGGTAGCACATTCAAAGATGACCCAGTATCAACCAACACATGTGCCAAGGTGGTGCCCCTGCATTCGATTGAGACATGCAGAGCATCATTATGATCTTTCCCCTTTGAGGTCAAATCAGCATCTGAGAAGCCCAAGCCATTATCTGCCGTCAGACTTGCCACGCAATCAGTGAATTGGACTGCAGAGGTTTCATGTGGCACATGGGCCGTCTTGAGGAATGAGATGAGGGCCTTTGCATGGGCCTCAGAGCACAGCAGTAAAGAGAGCATGGAGATCTTGGAGGGCGTATGCCCCAACTGTTCCACAACGTTAAAATCGCTCTTCTTTATAATCTTCAAAATCTCCTCCATCTCTTGTGGGGAGGCCTCAGCAGCTATGGGTATGGGTGCCTCCATCTGGGCAGGCTCAGCTTCAATTCCCTTGCCCCGAGCATTGGATGACTCGGCAGCAGGAGAAACAATAGGATCAGCAGCAGGAATAACAACTTGATCAGCAACGGGAGTAGGTGTACTTGCAGGAATTATCAGGAGCGGTCTTCGGCTAGCAGGTGGCGCAATGTCAGGCGAGAAGAGCCTGCCACTGCGGGTGACCTTGGCCGGGCCAGTGATGTCACAGATGCTGGCGCCAGTGTTGAGCTCTTGTTTAACTCCATTTATATATACATCTGCCCCATAGTGCCAAGGGACAGCTTTGTTAGATGCATAGGGCAGGGGCCCAGGAACAGTGATAGTAATAGGTGCCACGGTCAGAATTTGGATAGGCTTTTTCTGGAGAGCCGGGATCGGATTGTTGAAGATAGTCACCACAGAAACTTCTTCCATTGGAGCCAAACGAACAGCAGACTTCTTGAATAGAATCTCCTTGCTATCCATTAAGCTTTGGATGCCTAACTTTAGCAAGGGACAACCGGATGGGGACACAACACAGAATAGGCAACCCTCACTACAACCCGGAAATAAACCGGCCTGCAGTAGATTCTTCTTAACGATCTTTAAAGGAGTGGCTAGATCATCCACAGAAACAGCATAAACATCTTCATCAACAGCATTTACCCCGTGCTGTGGCATGGGGGCAGTGACTACATTTGGCTTTGCAGGCGCTTCGAATTGTATCTCTTTAGCATCGATAAGGTCTTGCACCTTATTCTTTAACGCCCAACAGTCATCAGTGGCATGCCCCGGGCTGTCTGAATGGTAAGCACAACGGGCATTCGGGTTGTACTTAGGAGAGGTAGTGTTTGAGAACTTTGGCGCCTCCTTGACAGTCACCAAATTGGTGGCTAGTAACTGTGGCAGGATTTGTGATAGGGTCATGCTTAACCGAGTAAACTCTCTCCGGGGTCTATCAGCCCTTTGAGGATTATTTGGCCGGGGAGCGGCAGCAGGCTTAGCAATCATCACCGCACTGACAGATTGGCGGTGATCAGGTCTTTCTGATTTCCTAGAGCCATACACGGCACTAGACTCCTTTTTGAAGGGTTTCTTTTCTGCACTAGATGATGCACCCTTTGCAATCTTCCCAGATTTCAGCCCAGCTTCGATTCTCTCTCCAGTCAAGATTAAATCAGTGAAACCAGCAGAAGAATTCCCAATGAGATGGTTAAAAAACGGCCCAGATAGGGTCCCCAAGAACATGTCCACTAACTCTCGATCAGTCAAAGGTGGCTGCACCCTGCCAGCCAAGTCTCTCCACTTCTGCGCGTACTCTTTAAAACCTTCACTTGCACCTAACGACATACCCTGGAGCTGGGTACGTGTGGGGGCAAGGTCGGCGTTATACTGATACTGCTTGTAGAAAGCAGTAGCCAGCTCCTCCCAGTTACGAACTTTGGTCCCATCCAGCTGATAGAACCATTCGAGATGAGTCCCTGAAAGACTCTCCTGGAAGAAGTGGATCCATAGATTCTTGTCCGCAGAGTACGGCTGAATCTTCCGAACATAGGACCTCAAATGCAGCTTGGGACAAGATGCCCCGTCATACTTGGAGAAGGTGGGTGCTTTGAATTTATGCGGGATAATTATACCAGTCGACAAACCCAGATCTCCGAAATCCAGCCCAGGTGCCTGTTGCACCTCCATAGCCTTCAACCTGTCTTCCAGTTGTTTGTACCTGTCATCTGCAGGAGGGTACTGCTCTTCATCAAAATCTGTCTCGTTGTCGGAGACCACTGGAGTAGGAACCTTCACTTCTGCCTGAGAAGGACTCTTGCCAACAGAAGAAACAGCCTCTTCATGTTGCAGAGTATTGCCCAACCTTCGGCCCGAGTTGAATAGAACAGTTCTTCTTTTCTTCTTCTTCTCCTTCTTCAGGAGCATAGTCTTCAATTCCTCTTGGCCTTTAGCTAGACCCATGATTAGCTCTTGAAACTGCGCATTCTGCGCCTGGAGAGCCTTGATTGATGTTTCTGTAGATTCAGATCCGGGATTCATGATGCTGAAATAAACAGCGAAGAACTGTAAGCAACCTGAAAAAGGGGAAAAACCTGCTATGCACATGATGTATGAAATGCGTATGCAATGCATTCAAGGGTTCGAAAGTTCAAATTTGTTGTAGACAAGAAAAGAACACACGTTATCATTAAAGAAATCATTGTTTAATACATCAAGGCCTCATGGGCAAAAGTACGAAAATCAAGTCAATCCCAAAATACACTGCGCATCCTTTTCGGAGCTATGTAGGTGTTGAGATTCCTCTCCTCATGCAACAGACGGGTGAGCTCCAAGACTTTCTTTTCACTGGCATGCAGACTAGTCTCGAGAGAATCCCTTTCCTCCTTAAGCTGGATCCAGCTCTTCTGCATCTCTTCCCAGGATGTGGGCATATCAGGGTGCTGAATAACATGAGACACTTCCCCTTCCAAGACAGGTTCTTTGATTACTGGAAGCATGTGAGGATAAGGCATCACTAACTTCTGAGAGCGGGCGCGTACCCACCTGAGATAAGGCTCCAAAGGGATGGAGTTCCTGTGCCCCAGTGTCTTGCTGTCTATCCTACTAGGCATCCTCCAGGCTCTGATAAATCTCTGACGAAGTCCTTGAGTATCACCGTCGAAGTCAAAAACTATGTCGGGAATTAACATGTCATGAGGACCATCCCTCCGAGCATAACCAAACTGTCTCCAAGCCAGGCATGGGCTATAAGTAATACCTCCTCTGATTCCAAGTAAAGGAACATTAGGGTACTCCCCACAACGATCAATGATAGTGACATCTCCTCTGGATCTAGGACACCAATGTATATCTGCATGTGTAAGAGTCATCAACCGTTGTGACCATCTCAAACCCCGCTCATTCTTCAGGACTGATTGGGGAAGGTGCGAAATAAACCACCTTCCCAGGAGAGGAGTGCAACACATAAGGACACCTCTTTTTCTCATGGTTCGAGTGTAACATGAGTGAAGGATGTCCCCCAGCAATGTAGGTATAGGATTCCTGGACATAAAGATCTGAACGGCACTGACATCAATGAGCTGATCTGGGTTAGGGAACAACACCAAACCATAAACAAGGAGGGCTACCACTTCTTCAAAAGCTTGTAAGTCAAGGGAGTTCCAACATTCATGAGCTTTTTCAAACAGAAACCTGGCTAAGAACCCTTTGATACCACTTCTGACTTCCCAATGTCCCTTGAGGTCAGATGACTGTAGGTGCAAGGCTTTAGCAATCTCTTCAAGCTTAGGTTCCCTTTCTGTACCGTTGAAGGGTAGCTGATCAAGGATAGGGATCCTCAGGAGCCGGGAGAACTCCTCCAATGTAGGTACCAACTGATAGTCCAAGAAGGTAAAGCAGTGATGCAGAGGGTCAAAGAACTGGAACAAGACCTTAATCATATCTTCCTCAATGTTGGTGTTAACCAAGCTGATGAGGCTTCCATGCCTTTCACTGAATGAAGAGTTCTCGGGAATCCTGGATATAAGCTCCTTAAGCTGAGGAGGTACCCTTACAAGATTGACCTGAATTGTCTTTCTACGAGCAGTTTCCATGTCCTACAAAACAAGAACAAAGATGAAAATTCGAACCCCTGAAATGGTTAGTCAATGCATATGATGCTGGATGATGTCATGATGCTATGATTAAACACACCACAGATATTTACAAAGACAAACATGTAGGGCAAACAAGGCACACAAGACAAGCCCTTAAGGTTTAAGGCCAGCATGGGGTCTGGGTAGTACCCTCTTGAGTTGGTGGGTTCATACCTGTCCTAATCAAAAGTAACCGGGTTCTTAGAGGATCCCAATATCATTGACTACCCTCAATCGGTCATAACTCCAGCATCGCAATCTTTTCTTGCGGCCAGAACCATCACGAGAGTTTAGCCTCAATGGGCGTAGCATACTGCTACTGTTCTAAAGGCCAAGTTGTGTCAATTAAGGTTCTAAGGTTGTTGGTGCTTAATGACTCCTTAGAAGACCCATATTCTCCTCGTTGCGACACAAGGGATATCGGTACAGACTAAGGTGCCACACCAACGTAGCCACTGCTTCACCTGTGTCGGTCTACGCCGGACAGGTCCCTCACAGCTTATGCTACCTAAACAGGGTATCCCCAGATCCGGGTTAGGATCTATGTATCTCCGATGCAACCCACAATAGTAAAGCAAGCAAAACAATACAAGTGAGAACACAGTTATGACTTAGCCCTAAGGTACACCTCACTTTAAGTTTAGTATCCCCAGCAGAGTCGCCAGTTCTGCGATCGGTGGATCTGGAACTGACTGTTTAACGCTGGTTCGCGAAATGTCGCGGAAGCAAGAGTCGCCACCGTCTTTTATTTTCTCCAAATGGAAAGGACAAAAGCACAGAAAAATTCCTTATAGAGATTGCTCTCGGTTCGGGAGGTAGATTATAGAAAGGGAAGGTGTTAGCACCCTTTCTATCCATGGTTATCCATGGGCTCTTAGATACTTGCTCAATGTGTTTTCAAAAAGTGTTTGTTTGCTTTTCAATGTGGGTTTAAAAAGTTTCTTTGAAAAAATTTCAGATCGACTCATACGTCAGAGTGTTTGAAAAGTTTGCTTTGAAAGCTTTTGAAAATGTGTCAGTGTGAAAAGTTTTTTTTGAGTTTGTTTTGAGATTAGAGCAAGTATCCTTGAGAACCTACCTACCCTAAGGAATTCGTCTGTGTAGATGTCCTTAAAAGTAGTGCTATCCCACCATTGAGAGGTAGGTAGCACCACCGTTGGAGGTGTTCGGGTCAATTCGAGTTTAGGGACATGGTGATCACCAGAGCAATAGGAAGACACCTTAGAAGCTACCCTCATGCCAGGTTCCCGGATCATGAGGACTTACTAAGACGTCCTCTACTCGACGATCACCTTTCGAAAGGCAACAGTGAAGCGTACCCTAGGGGTGGTGTGTGCGAATTGTGTGTCATGTTTCAGTTATTTGTCTTGTCATGTTTGTCGTGTTCTACGCTTGATTTTATTTTTAAGGCCATACATTCTTCCATGCTTTTGATTAACAGTTAATATTTGCGAAAAATAAATCTACGACTATTACAAAGGGCGCGGGTCCGCATCGCCAAAATTTCCAGAACCCGATTTAGCGGAAAATAAATAAAGCAAAGAAATAAAGTGCGAAAAGTAAATTACAATGCTTTGGGAGAGATACATAATTATAATTAACGATAAAAATAAATCATGCGAAAGTAAATGATTAACGACGGGCGTTGGACCCTTTTGCAAAATATTAACAGTTTAATGAGAATTAAAAATTAAATGATTAAATGTTTTTGTTATTTTTTTGTGTTTTTTAGATTTAATGAGAAAAAGGAATTAATTGAAATTAAATTAAACGGCAAACCCTAATTCTAGTATTTTTTAATTATTAAGAAAGAATTAAAATATGATCTAAATTAAACCCTAATTTATTTATGCACAATTTTTAATTTATGAAAATAACTAAATAATATTATCTTGAAAAAAAAGAAATTAAAAGAAAGATCAAAAAGAAGATATTAAACCTAAATTCTATTTTTGGTGTTTTTTATTAAAAAAAATTAAAACTATAACCTAATTAAACTAAATATTTACATATATTAATTTATTGATGAAAATAATTAAAATAAAAATTATATTAATTTTTGGCCTTTTCTGATTTTTTGAGTGTTTTTATATTTTGATTAAAAATTAAATAAACAATAATTAAAATAAGCATAACAATTAAAATAATAATTAGAAAAATAAAATTGACAAACCAGGGTGGGGTAACCCCAATTTGTGAGGTTCAGGCCCAGCAATTCAGGCCCAATCAAGCCTTGAATTCGTTGACTTTTCCAGTTAGGTATGATGCATTGACTGGCGTATGTGGTACACCTTTGATCTACGCCCTTGATTTGCTCTCCAGGACGCGTGGCTGGATGATTTTTGAGGATGCATAGCATGTATCATCACTGGCGCTGCATAGGATTTTAGTTTGAAAAATAATATGGCAAATATACAGACCTGGGACTCGAACCCAGGTCATGAGCATTGCAAGCACTTCCACCTGCCACTGAACCATGTGATTTACATTTAATATATATTAACGCGTAAACAATAAAAGACAAAACCAACGCGTAGTGGGTAACACGCGCGAAATTTCAAATGAACGAATCACGCTTCGCCACGACGTTGTCTTCTTCCTTATCCCTGTAAAACAAACATATAGGCAACGGTTTTGCAACCGTGGTGTTAGGCAGGCTATGGAAAAATAGCGACTAGCGCTATGGCAAATATAAATTGGGCGCGATTATAGTTTCTTGCTCGTTGGAGCACGCTGAGTATGGCTATCATGGTCTCGAGGCTTAATTTTACTCCATGTCAAAAGCCCTAATTCATGAAACCTGCAACCCTAACTTCCATCCATGGCATTATCGTGTATGGTCAGCGAAAATACAATTAAACATGATGGTTAGTTTAGAAACATTGCACTGAACAATAATCCATAAATAAAAATGCAAGGAGATGCGTTAATTATGATCTATGATTTCAAAAAATTCGTGGTACAGTTTGAACATAGTCTACCAATTCTAGGAGTTTTTGTGGTTGTTTTGGATTGGCACGCGTTCAGAACACTCCAATGAAGCTATTGAGATCAAGGTTAGGGCTTGAATCGTCCCCTAGAATGCTTTTCAGAATTGACTTTTTCTGGAAAATTTCAAGTTGGTAAGGGCTTCTTATGCGCAGCTTGCAGTCTTTTTGCATTAGGTCTTTGATTCTGATCATATAGCCAAGCTTTTAGGTCAACAAAACTTGAGAAAATCCAAGGCATTGATTGTTTAGATATTTGATTTTGTTAAGAATCTTTTCACATCTTTTTTCATGTTGTTTTTGTTCAATCATGATCCAATCACACCAAAACTTGCCATAATCAATCAAGCACGAAATATTGAGATTAGAATGTGCACAAAAAGATTTTTTTAGGTTAGGTTTATATTTTTCATGTATTAAAATGATTTAAATGAATATAAATTAATATAAATTCAAATAAATAATTAAAAAATATGAAAATACTTCCCTTTGGGCCTAGTGGTCGTGCATAGGCTTGGCATGAAGAATCTTGGAAGAAAAATGGGCCCATTTGCATTTTTAGGCCTTTTGCATCAATGTTGACTTTTCAAAATTCCCAAAACTTTCCCAACTTACACAAGGCATAACTTGGTCAATTTTTAAGCTTTTCACATGTTCTTGGACATTTTGGAAAGGTCTTTGAGTCCTTTAACCAATGCCTTTGGTCCCATGTCATTTTGATTTACCAATCTCAAGTTATGGCCTTTGACTTAAAGTCACTTTTTGTTGACTTTTGAAAATGACCTATAATGTTGAAATTGATAACTTTTTGTGAGAGCATTTCTTGGACTTGGAATATGAAGATGAGTTGTAGGAAATGTCTTTCTCTTCAAAATGAGCTTTGGATGGAATTTTTCTGATAATCCATGTGAAAGTTATGCCCTGGTCAATTTCAGTTGACTTTTTTCAACTGTCCAAATATAGTAACTTTTGTATCTTTGAAGATTTCTGAGCCAAACTTTGAGAATCATGATCAAGCATTGATCAAATGATGTTTGTGGCTTCAAAATGATATATTGACCAAAAATTTGAACTTTCGACTGTCAAATGACCATTTTGCCCCTACAGTTGACTGTAGTGCAATCTAGGGTTTTGACTGTGCAATTTTGAGCTGAATGCCTTGAAACTTGATATGAGGATGCTTGACCACATTTGTAGGCATATGAGACTTGATTGGGGCCTTTGAAAAGTTCATTTGCTTGACCAGAACTCAAACCCTAGTTTTGACTGTATAGGAAGCTGTTGAGCTGCACAACCCTGGGGGAATTTTGTGACCTTGACTTTGACAATTCTTGATGAATATGGGAGGGCAAATTTTGGGGTACAACAACGCGCGTTTGAATTAACTAAGAGACTACCCTGCCCCAGGTTTTGATTAAAGGTTTCAATTTGTGTAAAAAGGAAACTTCTACTTCTTTGGCTCGAAGGGGTTGACTAGGGATTATCTTCCTTATAACTCCAATGTTTAGGATTTGAAAGAATGCCTGTACATCGTTAGCAAGGTCTATCGAAAAGCATACTGTGTGAGATTATGGCATTGTTTTCGTCATCCTCCGTCTAAAGGCTTGTAACTTTTAGCAAGAGTTGAATGTCATAAAGTGAGTAAAAAGCATAGTTTAAATGTAATGAAAATGAAATAATTCAAGACAAACATGTGCAATGCATTAATGAAACAAAGTTTGACATTAATAGGTAATTGTTTGAATAACAAAAGAGATTACAACTTGAAAATTCAAATAAACAAAAGCTTTCAATGATTCGTCATAGGAGCAATGATCACGTTTGGAGTCTCTGGAGAGTCAAACTTGATCTCCTTGGCATCAATCAAGTCTTGAACCTTGTTCTTCAAAGTCCAACAGCCGTCGGTGTAATGTCTGGGACTGTCAGAATGATAGGCGCATCTTACGCTCATATTATACTTAGAAGATGAGGTGTAAGGATTTTGAGGAGGATCCTTTGGCGTGATTAGCTTCAACTTCAGCAAATGTTGTAACGCTTGAGACAAAGGCATGTTGATGCCAGTGTACTTCCTTTCTTGATATCTTACCATACGCCTATTGATCTGTCTTTGTTGAACAGACGTGGGATTAGAGATCAGGATTGCCCCTACATGTTGGTCATGACGAATCTTTTGACCATACACAGCATTGGACTCTTTCTTCCCATTGTATGTCTTTTTCTGAGCATCAGAAGGTGTACCTTCTTGAATCTTTCCACTTTTAATGCCAGCTTCAACCCTTTCGCCGGTCAGTATTAGCTCGGTGAACCCGGCTGAGGAGCTTCCGATCAAGTGTTTGAAGAAAGGCTCTGTCAAAGTTCCCATGAAGATGTCAATTAGCTCCCTGTCAGTTAAAGGGGGCTGCACCCTACCAACCAGATCTCTCCACTTTTGGGCGTATCCTTTAAAGCTCTCATTGGAACCTATGGTCATGTTCTGCAATTGCACACGAGTTGGTGCAAGATCAGCATTGTACTAATACTACTTGTAGAAAGCAGCAGCTAAATCCTCCCAGGTGTGGATGCGAGAACTCTCCGATTGATATAACCATTCGAGTTGAGTCCCTACTAGGCTCTCTTGGAAGAAATGGATCCAAAGCTTCAGATCAGTTGTGTATGGTTGAATCTTGCGGACATAAGACTTTAAGTGCATCTTAGGGCAAGAGACTCCATCGTACAGGGAAAAGGTAGGGACTTTGAACTTTGGAGGGATGACCACTCCAGAAACCAAACCCATGTCTCCTAAATCCAAGCCAGGTATCTGTTGAATCTCCATAGCACTGAGGCGATCCTCCAACTGTTTGTACTTGTCATCAGAAGGAGGATATTGTTCCTCGGAGTAGTCAGCTTCAACTTCATCAATCTCCAAATTGTTGTCTTCTTCAAGACTATCCCCCATGTTGGATGGAGTTGAAAGATCTAGAGCTCTCTTGACTGGTTCTCCAGGTATTCTTCCCAAGTTCAGGACACCTATTGACTTCTTGGGCTTTTTCTTATTGTCTTTGAGAAGGAGAGCTTTCAGGTCCTCTTGCCCCTTAGCCATAGCCAGAAACATTTGTTGGAATTTAGCATTTTGCGCTTGGAGGTCTTTCACTATTTGTTCCATATCCATCTTACTGAAATAAACAGTAGGAAGATAAGGAGACCTATTATGGGAGAAACCTGTTATGATGTGATGCATGATATGTGGATGCATTTTTTCAAGGATCTCGCGGGGTAAACACAAGAAAAAGTTAGATATTGAGTTTTGATCAACATCTTTGATTGGAGAACTTTGTATTGGTAGATGTCCTTCCACGAGAATCAAGCTCACCATGTCAAGCGGGTCATAGCCCTTTGACTCAAGTTTGTTGTACTTGATCTTTGACGGTGTTTGGTCAGAGGAAAATAAATCCCCCTGCCCCTTGCTAGACGTTTGGTTCATCACAACCTGCATCAAAGACCCTCGAGATCCTTGAAATGGTTATTGAAAATGCTATGGTATGATGTTATGATGTTATGTACAAGTATGTGAGGTAAGCAAGTATATATAACCATAATCATATTTACACAAAGCAGACAAGTCCTTAGTTTTAGGCTTGCATGGGGTTTCAGGTAAGTACCCTCTTGAAGTTTAGTTGGCTTAACATGTCTTAGTTAATAGAAACCAGGTTCTAAGGGATCTCAATATCACCGACCTTTCTCTTAGGAATTGTCTCAGCACAATCAATCTTTTCTTGCGGCCGAGATATCCCAAAAGTCCGGTCTCAATGAGTATAGTATCGAGTATCAACCAATTTTCAGCTCTACAATGAAACCAGTTATCTCACTACGTCCTAATGGCCAAGTTGGTCAAGTAAGGTTATAAGGTCAGTTGATGCTTCAAGATACCACGCGGCGGCCCCGTACTCTCCTTGATTCGACTCAAGGGTTACCGGTACCAACTAAAGTTCCACATCAACGTAGCTACTATTTCAACTATGTCGGTATACGCCGCAGAGTTCCCTCACAGTCTATTGCTACTTACCTAAAAGGTGTCCTGAAATCCGGGTGTAGGATTTAAAAAAACCCAAACAAGGAGCCAAAATGTAAAGAAAACAAATCAAACAATGTAAGCAAGTAAATGTGATTTAACCCTAAGGTAACCCCACTTTTAAGTATTGTTATCCCCAGCAGAGTCGCCAGTTCTATGATACGGTGGGAGAACTGACTTGAGGTTTTTTGCGTTTGTGTTTGCAAATGTTGCGTTTTAGTAAGAGTCGCCACCAACTTTTCTTTTATCCAAAAGGAAAGGTGAAAAAGCATAGGAAAGACCTTTAGAGATGTTTTTGAGTTCGGGGGGTAGATTATGAAAAGGGACGGTATTAGCACCCTTTTCATCCATGGTTTTCCATGGGCTCTTAGTTACTTGCTAGATCACTTGCTTTTGTTTGAATGTGCTTTGTGGTGTGGGTTTTTGAAAGTATTTTGAAAATATAACTTTGTAATGATTCTCATTTCTATAAGAACACGTACAAAGTGTTGTCTTTTGAAAATGTTTCAAATGGAAATGTGAGTGTATAAAATGTTTTTGTTATGAGCAAGTGAGTAACTGAGAGCGAACCTATCTACTCAAAAGGTCTTATATGTATTTTTCCTCCTCCTTTAGACGTTGCTATCTTACCATTGTTTTGGTAAGAATCCCCATCGTTGGATGTGAAGGGACGGGCGTTGGGTCATCGTATGACCATAATAGCAATGTTGTAAGATGACTTAGCAATTTTCTTTTAGGGACTAAGATCATTTTGAAAGGAAACTTTGATAGCGTCATTGAGGGACTATGATCTTATATTTTTTCGATTTGTTTGTGCTAAGACATCCCACATGCATAACATGGACATTTTTGTAAGGCAATAAGTGAGATTACCATAAGGGTGCATGTGTATAGTGTTTGATTGCATGCATTTGTCTTTGAATTTTAGTGGTCTACTTGTTGATTTTATCTCTTTCCATACACGCCTAATTACTATACAGTATAAGGAAAATAGTAAATTGTAGAAAATGGAATTCTACGCTATTACAATATTTAGGGGGTGGGGGTACAAATGTACGAATGGGGATTGTAAGTAAAAATAAGCCCTGAACTATTATTACAACCATATTGAAATGTATAATATAAGAAATAAATGGACCTGTTTAAAAAATATTTTTGTCTTAAGGAAATAAAATAAAAGAAAATATTTTTATGTTTTTTATGTTAATATTAAAAAAAGATGAAAAGGAAAAGTAAATGCAAGGTAGAAACAGCGTGTTGCTGTAAACAAAGAAACAAGGATCAGAAGTTCTGAAGCCAGGCGCGTGACTCAGCAGGAAACTTCAGTGGAGTCAGAAGTTCTTGATGCATACACTCTGAGGTCCTGCAAAAACGTCAGAGGGAAAGGGAACAGAGATTCTGGATTGATACCTTCTGAAGTCCTGCAAAAAACGTTAGAGGGAAAACACAAAGGTACTGGATGGTGTTCAAACAGTGAACCAAAAGTCATAAGTTCTGTATTACATTGAAACAGTGAGAAAACCTCAGCAGTTCAGTGTATTTGACATGTAAGGAGAACTTAGAAGTTTTTTTCTATGTTAAGATTGTAAGAGAACATCAGAAGTTCAGTGTTGTGCTGAGCCAGTGGGTGAACATCATAAGTTCAATGTGTGTTAACAGTGAGAAAAATCATGGAAGTTCTATGTGTTAAAAAAGTGAAGAGAACTCAGAAGTTCTGCATGCTTAAACAATGAGAAAATCCTAGAAGTTCTGTGTGTTAAAATGATGAGTGAACAACAAAAGTTCTATGTTATATTTCAGCTCTTAATCAGCACAACAACAATTTATTCAGTTCAGCAAATCAGAATGATCACAACACAACAAATCGTAGAAGTTCCAATCCTAAGTCTGAGCCTAGAATTTTTCTAGAAGTTCTGATCCATATTTTTTCTATTCATACAATGATATGTACAACATTAATACTATGATATTTACATGCTAATGATGTTCATAATGAAAAGCAAGTAAAGTCAGGAAGACTTACCTGGTGCGTGCTTGGAGTTTTGAGTGGCTACCTTTGGATGTTCTGAGTCAGTAAGAGAAATGGAAGAGTGGTTGTATTCTTTGTCTTTGAAGCAAGCATGGTGGCTGTCAGCAGGAATTAAGGAAAAGCAAAAGCAAAGTTGCTATCCCAAGACAGTATAGGTACACGTGGTGAAGATCCTTTGGATAAAGACTCAGAAGGTGGTTGTGAGCATTAAATGATGATGAGATTTATCACAACCATAAATCTTGCAACATGAAACTCTACACCAATGCTTAGTTCTGGATCTGAAGTTCTGCTTCAGCGTAGCATCCCATCTTCTGATCCTATTATCTTATGGCTGCAGCATGTTCTGAAGGAGCTTTCAGACTTTCTAGAAAGCTTGCAGCACACTCCTTAACTTTCTTTAAATTACCTTGGCAAACTCTTACTGAGCTTTTGTGAATGGCTTGCCCAGAGGTTCTGACCAAACTCTGTCTTGAGAATATCCAGAATCTGCTGAGTGCTTATGGTGATAACCTGGTCAGAAGTTCTGAAATTGTCATTTTTTCTTAAACACTTAGAAAAAAATTCTAAGTATTTAGAATTTTGACTTTTCGGATTTTGATGAAACAAAATTTCATATTTCAAAGTGTCTTGATGAAATATGATCCTTGAAGCTTGATTTTTATCCAAAAGTCAAAGTTTGACTTTTCAGCATGCAAATGACCATTTTGCCCTTGTGAATGGTTTGCTTGGAAAAATTGATAATTCAAAGCTTGGAAACTTGATAGAAGCAAACCTGGGATCTAGGGTGATCCCTTGAGAAAAGAGAGGGCAAATTTTGGGGTGCAACACATACGTTTTATTATATTGTTAGATATCTCACCCCTTCTGTTTGAATGTTACCCTTACGTTGGTAACGTGCAGGTAATCCAGAGTGAAGGCAGTATACCTTAGGTAGTTCGAGTCAGTGTCATTTCTCGGATACGTAACACTCGGGGGGATGAACGCTTGTTGCTTTTAATTATTGATTATTTAAGTTTTTGAACTTTAATTTGATTATTACTAAGTATGTGTTATTTTGAAGTTGCTGTAACGATGGAAAAAGATGTTATTATGATTCCGCTGCGTATTTGTTCAAGTTGTTGAATCAAGAGATTAAATTATTTTGCTGTTGGTTCATCTGGAGTTTTAAAGTGTTATGTATCCATGTTGAATGCAATGTGTCTTTATGTTGAATTTGTGGCATCCTAATTCAGTTGTATGAATTTTAAACTCTGATTTACATTCTTAATTTGCCGGCTAGAATTGGGGTGTTATACCTAGGGGAATGGAGAAGCCTCCCCTGTTAAAGGAGTACAACGATATTGTAAACCCTGTCGACCAAATCGACGAGTTTGAAGCAATGATCCATTACCATAATGTCCGGGGGCTAATTAAATGTTGGATGTTCCCCATGACCCTGAGAAAAACATACATGGACTGGTACAAGAACCTCTCCCCCGGGTCAATCACCTCCTGGAGGAGTCTCAAGAACCAGCTCATTAGCTCCTTCACCGTTTCTCGTCGACATCCGAAGACTGAGGCCACCCTTGAGGCAATCGTCCAGAGGAGCGACGAGAACCTCAGAGAATACATTGATCGGTTTAACCACGAGGCCATTCAGGTCCCATGCATCGATCACATAAAAAGGTACCTGCTCGAGAGAGGACTTCTTACGGGCACTGAATTCAGAAAGGTCGTCGGCATTGAGCCCCCCAGTCTTTCGACGCTCTCCTTGAAAAGGACAGGGCATACATGGACTACAAAGAGAAATAAGTAGCCAATAAAGCCCGCTATTCGAGGGCTCGTGGACAAACTAACATACCACGACACCAAGACATGGGCCCTTCTTGATGGATTGCGGAAAAGAGAAGGGAGGAGAAACCGTACAATCCCTGCGAGCATAAAGGACCAGCAGAGCAGTTTACAGAGTACACCCCACTGACCGCTTTCCGGGAGCATATTCTAGCAAAGTGATATAATACTGAGTTCAAGGACAACGGTGTCAGACGTCCTCGATTCGCTCCTGCAAATCCCGAGGCAGATAGTAAAAAATACTAGCAGTACCATCGTAGCCATGGGCGCCTGACGGAAGATTGCGTCCACCTCAAGAAAGCCATCGAGACTCTCATCAAGGATGGGAGACTCGGGCAATACAGACGCAACGATGCCCCTCGTCGGGACACCCGTGAGGTAAGATAAGTCTAGGAAGAAACCCAAACGTCCGATGAATCAGGCCCCCTCCAGGTGGCTTTCTCTGTGACAAGGCCGGAAGACTTCCACGTCCCTGATAGCTACGAGGATGAAACCTATTCCATGCATAACAGATGGGAGAAATTCTCCTCCGCCATGGTCATATCTGGCGGGGGATTCAACGACATCCCAATGAACTCAGTGAAGAGGAAGCTCGACGAGTTGGTAGATGCAGCCCCAACTCAGGCAGTAACTCTCAAGAGGTTCAAAGGAAAATCTGAGCCAATCACTTTCTACCTGGAGGAGCTTCCAGGTGGAGACCCAAACTCGAGCATCCCTCTTCTAGTGAGGGAAAGGATGGCCAACTTCAACGTGCATTGTATTCTGGTCGACGAGGGGAGTTCCGTCGACATCATGTACAACCACCTATTCTGAACCCTGTAGCTCGATGATACCCACCAGTCACCATATGTGGGGTTTGACTTAAAAGGATTTAACGAATCAGCCTCCAAGCCGTGGGGCTATGTTGAGCTCTTTGTCACCTTCGAGGAAGAGACTGCCTCCTGACAAGTCAAGGTGTGGTTTCTGGTGATCGACTGTTTGTCTCTCTTCAACTGTATATTAGGGAGACCGACACTAGCCGAGATGACCACCGTACCCTCCACCGTCCATTTGAAAATGAAGTTTTACACCCGGAGGGGACGCGTCGCCACCATCCATGGAGACATCTCAACTTCCAGGAGATGTTTTCACGCGGCCTCCAAAGGGCAGAGCATGGTCGACACTGGAGCGCGACCCACCAAAAGAGCAACCATTACTCGACTTGAATCGAAGCCTTCCTGAATCGGAGAACAAAAGGCTCCACCAAAGGTCGACTCCATCTTCCTCGACACCCGCTTTGACAAAGATGAAGTCGAAGCCTCAAATGGCGAGTAAGATCCTCTCCGACCCATCCCAGATGGAGACTTCGAGTTCATCCCCCTCGGCAAAGACCCTCACAAAGGCATGAGGATTGGTACTGGACTCCCGACCTGGCGATAACGCAGCTCAAATCTTGCTTAAGGGAAAATGCATACTAGTTCGCATGGAATGTTGCAGAGACGCCTAGACTTGACTCTCTGATCGGCTATAAAATCTTATCATTTATGGATGCCTACTCAGGCTATAACCAAATTCCAATGGCGATGAGCGACAAACATTGCACCGCCTTCATGATCGACTCGGACAATTACTTCTACAACATAATGCCCTTCAGTCTAAAAAATGCAGGGGAAACATACCAGTGGATGATGAACAAAGTTTTCCACGATGAGATCAGAGACATGCTCGAGGTATACATGGACGATATCATTATCAAATCTCGAACAGAAACCGACTATGTTGTCCACCTCAAAAGTGTCTTCGCCCAAGCAAGACAATACAAAATGAGATTCAATCCGGAGAAATGCACCTTCGGGGTTAAGGCGGGAAAATTCCTCCCAGTTTCTACTTGACCAAACGGGGAATTGAATCTAACCCTGATAAATGTCGAGCGTTCTCCTAGCTTCCCATGCTTAGCTCGAAAAAATTTATACAAGTCCTAAACGGTATGCTCACCTAGCTCTTCTATTTCGTGGTGAAGTCTGCACAACACACACTACAATTTTTCAAACTTATGCGTAAGGAAGCGGCTTTCGAGTGGATCGAGGAATGCGAACAAGCCCTCCTCCGCCTCAAGAAAAGCCTGTCACAAGCGCATGTGCTAACATGGCTAGACAACAAGGAAACTTTATTCCTTTACCTAGCCGTCTCTTCCGAGGCCGTAAGCGCAACCCTCATTCACGAGACTCCAGACGGACAGAAACCAGTATATTTTACGAGCAAATCGTTACAAGGCCCTTAGGTTAGGTATCAACAGATTGAAAAAGTAGACTTAGCCCTCAACTACACGGCGAGGAGACTTAGACACTACTTCCTGTCTGTTGTACCCCAATTTTTGCCCCTAAGATTCCTCTATCATCTCATACCATCACAATGCAATCAGATCACAAATTAGGGTTTAGGGTTTATCTTCTACTGCATCCTGTCTTAGGGTTTGCCCATGGAATCACCAAGCACCTTGAAGAGCCTTGAATTGTGTACTTTGTATATGTATGCTTTTAAATAACCTCAAAATGTGGGCATTTTGTCCTTTGGAATATTATATTGTAGATCATGGCACAATTGCCTTTATCTCACCATCTCCTATCATAGAGGACTAAAACTAGGGTTTGAAGTTTAATCAGGAGATCTTTGGATTTTTGGACAATTATTGATCCCATACTTCTCTACATAATCATGAGCATCTATCATTGGAAGTTTGATCATCAACTTTGGCTTGAAAGGGTTCAATTGATGAAAAGGGGTAAAATGCTCATTTTGTCAATAGACAGTCAAAATCAGTTGTTGACCAAGTGTACTTTTGGTCAAACATCAATTCAATATCCCTATTCTCATATTTCATGGTCAATAGTGCAAAAATATCAAGAGGAAGTGTGAATTAGAGATACCTTGTCAAGGAAGTTATTTGAAATTTTGAAAATTTTCAAAGTACCCATAGGGCTGAATTTAAACTGGCCACAACTTTCTCAATTTTTATTGAAAATGTGCAAACTTTATCCTAGAAAGAGGATGAAAAATTCTCCAATTTTGTAGGAGTGGACAGAAGTTAAAAAATTAAAGGAAAAAAAGTTATGAAGCTTGGAAGATTTTGACACTTAGTGAAACTTTGGTTAAAAATGCAAAAAAATTGACTTCTTCATGTCCATTTTTGAATGACCATTTGGACTCAAATCAAAAAATTGGCAACATGAAAGTTGTAGATTGAAGTTTTCTATTCATTTTTAATTCAAGAATCATCTCAAATGGTTAAGTGTAGAGAAATATATGGTGATTAGGATTTTGAGTTGAAAACTAAATTTTTGCCCAGCACAAGGCAAGCCACGCGCGCTAGGCAGTCATTTCATCAAACATGTTGTGGATGCGCATTCATCAATACTTTTCTATGTGAAATATTCATTATTTTGAAAATTTTCCAACATCAAAGTTAAAGCCCTAAATGTGAGGAGCAATTTTGCTTCAGAAAGTTTCTCCAAATTCTCCATAAATTTTGAGATATAATTGAAAGAAGAAGGCATCATGGAAGCTTAAATGCTTTACGCAGCCAGGACTCACGCGCGCGCAACAAGCCCAGTCAGGCCTGACATTTTATCAAGCAGTTTGTAAGCACACATTCATATCCAAATATCTCATTGATCCAAGCTTTATTTTTAAAATTTTTGAACATGAAAGGTGGAGTATGAAGTGTCTTATCCATTTTTGATTCAAACCTTGTCACGATTCATGCACTATGGAATGAGATATAAGGAGATAAAGATGTTCTCATGGAGTAGCAAAAAAGTTGCATGGAAATGCATGAAAATTTCATGCCAACCAAGTTCCAGCCTTCCAGATCATCACTCATGCTTTTCTTACGCATTTCCCACCCTTCATTTGTTGTTCAAAACGCATGCTTCTCATCCCAAAACAACATAAAATGCAACATGCTCACCTCACTCT
The DNA here is from genome assembly GCA_948472305.1 of Vicia faba. Lineage (NCBI taxonomy): Eukaryota > Viridiplantae > Streptophyta > Magnoliopsida > Fabales > Fabaceae > Vicia > Vicia faba. The sequence goes on from OX451740.1 coordinate 893,868,797, forward strand.
TATTCTCTCTCACTTCTCATTTTCCTCACTCTCTCATTCTTCCCTCTATAAAAAGCAATGTGATTTAACAATTGAAGGCGAAGTTAGTAGCAAGCTCTCACTCTCTTTCTCTCTTCCTCACAAAGTCAGCAACACACTTCTCTTTCTCTCCCTGAAAACAAGCTTGAACTCCATTGTTGAAATTTTCTTCTCTTCGAAGCTGCCTCCATTCTTGTTCCAACTCTCATATCTCTTTCATTTCCTCATAATTGGAGCAAAAGAAGCAAGTTGCTTTGGACTTCTCATCATTAGATCCAGACAATAGTGAATTTATTTTTCACTTGAAGAGGTAAAATTCAGTTCCAGATTCCTTATTTGATAGCTTAAATGAATGCTTGAAATCTTGTATACATGTTATTAGCTGGCCAAGCAATAGGTCTGATGTATCTAATTGGTTTTATTCGAGCTCCATTGATGTTTTGAAGTTTTCTGCAAACCATGCTCAAGTTAGTTTTCAGTGACTTTGAGCTCCAATTTCTCTTTGATCCTGCCTTGTTTTTGAAATCTAAAAGATGTGTGATGTTCTTAGAAGTTTGGTGATCATGTTTGCTTTTTGAATCATCTCAAATGGTTAAGAAATAAGAGAGAAATTGAAGCTAGAAGTTGCCTTGCTGAAAACTGATTTTCCACGCGTTTTGGTTTTGGCATGTTGGTAGGGATGATGATGTGTCCCTGCTTGATTGAACATAGATGCATTTATCTTTTACAGCGCATTTTGGCAAAAAAAATGTGTAAAAGACTTTATATATTAATTTTTATTTTGTTTTCTTAAATTTTATTTTAATATTTTCTTCATTTAAAAAATTATCAAAAAAGTACTTTAAACTCCTTTTTCAGTATATTTTCATATTTTTATTTTTATTTCATTTTTTTTATCAATTTTCTTGATTAAATAAAATCACATGAATAATTAGGGTTTTAATATTTCTTTTAAATATTGAATTTTATTTTCTTATATCTATTAAGTAAAAAATCCATAAAAAAATTTTTTGGACTCCTCTCTGAGCTTATTACATGAAAATATTTTTTGTCTTATTTTGTAAAATTTTTGGATTACAAATTAAATCATTTATTTGAACATATTCATCTTTTCCTTGTTTTTTTTAATGAATTGTTTAAATAAATTTCTATTTCCTTTTGTGGTAAAATTCAAGAAAAATATGCTTTCTGGTCCTTTTAATTTTCTTAACATTTAGGTTATTTTACATCAAATTTATTTGGCCTTTGGATCTAATTGTTTAATTTTTGAACTTATTTTCCTTTTTTTTAGGGTTTTTGCTTGATCATGCACATTAATGGATTTAAATTTCTAACTTCCTATACCTATAAAATCATAGATGAAATTTTTTAGAGTGCTTAAATATGTTTAGGTCATAAAAATCATTTTTCTGGAATTTTACAATGTAATTTCATATTTTTTTCACAAATTATTTTCCAAAACCATCTAGTTTAAGGTTTATACTTGCTAGTTTCTAAGTTTGCATTTCTAAAGCAAATTTCCACCTCAATCCAGGGAATCCAAATTTTACTTCTGACTTTTATAGGACTTTAGGAAATTAGGGTTTTAATTTCATAATTTTTCAAATCATTTTCATATTTTAAAACTATTTTTGACTTAAGATTGCATTTTGGGTTTTACCTTTGATTAATGCTTGTAATTGAAAACTTTTGTACATGATTCTTGTTTGGCTCTTGAAATAGCATGGGATACTGACTTGGAGCATATCTTGAGGAAAATTCTTCAACATCATTGGGTCTTTGGTGTTGATAGGTTGATAAACCAAATCCATTAAAATGGACGAATGATGTTGATGATATTTGAAACTCTAATCCCTTCCCTCTTCATCTTATTCCCCTTTCTTATTATATTACATGTTATGAGATAATGATATCTATGTCATTTATCCAAACATGAAATACATAGATTTCTATTGAACGGCCTCAAAATAGGTGCGACTTCTACATAAGTCCACTTATGATTATTTAACATAACGCTAAATTTTGTCCTGATTCGAACAAATGATCATTCGTGGTCCAAACCTATGTTTGCAAGCCCAGGTATGTTAATTTGATCCCTTTGATCCAATAACCTTGAGATTAATTGTGTGGAGGCTTTGGTTCTACCAATCCTCTAATGGATCTTCATAAATTTTGGTCAACGCTGATCACTTAAACATTGTTGATCATTAAACGTTTCCTTGAGAATTCTTAAATGGATTATATACTTGACAAAAAGCAAATGCAACTTTTTGTTGAGAGGCTTTGGTTCTACCAATCCTCCAATGAGTTCCAAATGCAAGTTTCAAGATGGTCATCCAACTAACCACTAATTATTAACAATTGACTTTACTTTATGCTTTTATTTTTATGCTTTTACTTTATGTACTATTTACTTTAGCATTTCATTTCATACTATTTTCATCTTTGCTCACTTGAGCATTTACTTTTATGTCATTTTTATTTTGCTCACTTGAGCTTTTCTTTTCTTTTTGAAGATACTTAATAATCAACATAAACCATAAAAAACTTTAATGATACTTAGACTATTAGGTTACTATCCTTGGTATTATGGAGTATTGGACTTCTTGGACTTAGGAATAGAAACTTTGGCCTATGTTGGAGACTTTGTGACCTTAATTGATATTTTGTCTGGAGTTCTTGAGGTTTACCTCATGACATTGAGTTGTTTGTTTGTTTTGTGTGCAGATTATTGTGATTACATATTTTGTTTGTAATCTGGAACTCACATGTATACAACCGTTAGTCTTCCCAATTTTTGTGAAGACTTAATACATTTGAAGTTTGGTTCTCTAAAGAGGTCTAGTATCTTTACTTTCTTGGTTTCAATCCAAGGAATGGGAATTCTATCTTGACTCATAATGTCAAGTATTGGCTTCTTGTTGGTTAGATAGTTCTTCTCCTTAGTTTTTACCTTATGCTTTAGGATAGTTCCTTCTTCTCCTCCCATCTTCTTTAATTTCAAAAATCTTCTTCTTCCTTTTTAAAACTCTCCTTGTTTTGAAACTTGAACCATTTTCATAATAAACTTGGACTTAGGTCCATGCATTTTCAAAACATTTTCATGAATAAACTCTAATCAATTTAATAATACCTTGACATTTTTTGTGAGAAGACTAAAAGTCAATCAATCTCATTTCAAACTATTTTTTCACTTTGGCTTTATATTTTTAAACTTTTCTCAAAAGATCGGACTCTTGTCAATCCTTGTAGTGATGCAAACAACTATACTTCTACAATATGTAGTGAAGTGAGATATTTTCCACTTGGGTGTCGAGTGAGTTTTTGTTGATTTTTAAAATTCAATCCATATCCTCCACTTTTTGATGATGCAAATTCTCCTTTCTCATTATTGTGGGTAGTAAGTATGTTTTCCAGACAGACAATGAAGATGATGTCTTATCTCTTAAAATTAACCAACACACTTGTGTTTTAAAATTTTTAAAGGTGAACTACGTGTACCCTGATCCCCTATTGCATGAAAGGTGGTACGTAGGCACTAAAGGTTCGCAATTGTGGTGGGTGCAAAAATCATAAAAAGTACTTCTTTTCTCACCTCCACCATCTATTATTTATACAACATTTTATATCCAAAATATACATATTTTACAAAGAGGTTCCTACGGAGTACCGTAGATGTTTAGGGTGATAATACCTTCCCTTTGCATAACCAACCCCCTTACCTTGAATCTTTCCCCCTCTTTTTTGGGTTACTCGCTCTTTTCCCATTCCTTTGGAAACAATAAAGCACGATGGCGATTTTTATTTTGATCTGTATAAGTCTAGTCAATCCAATGGCTTAGTCTTAAACATTTCTACCGCTACAAAAAAAAATGACGACTTCACTGGGGAAATATTGACCTCTTGTTGGTCCATCCCTAAGTGGGTTAAACCTATCTTTCTTTATATTTATATATGTGCTATTGTTTGTTATATATTATATGTTGTATATCTGTTTGTCTAGATTTTCCTGGTTTTAAGGGTGCTTGGTGATTTCACATATTTCATATACATTCATATAATTAAAATTATATAATACGGCTCGATAGTATATTTATTCACCATATTCATATTGTATTATGGGATAATAGATGTAAACAATTTCAATATTTTTCTTCTTCTCCATCACCAAATATTAGGTTACTTCTTCACTAAGAAACTATGTTAAAAGACTTTTATTTAATGACACATTTCACATGCATTTTTAATAGTTAAAATAAAATAATGAGGCTCAGTAGTATATTTATTCATCATATTCATATGGTATTAGTGTATAATAGATGTAAACAATTTCAATAGTTTTTTTCTTCTCCATCATCAAATTTTAGGTTACTTCATCACAAGAAACTATGTTAAAAGACTATTAATTAATGACACATATTTCATATACATTCGTAATAATTAAAATTATGCAATGATGTTTTACAATATATTTATTCATCATATTCATATTGTATTATGGTATAACAGATGTAAACAATTTCAATATTTTTTTTCTTCTCCATCACCAAGTTTTAGGTTACTTCATTACAAAGAAACTAAGTTAAAAGAGGATTAATTAATGACACATATTCCATATACTTTCGTAATAGTTAAAATAATATGATGAGGATCGATAGAATATTTATTCACCATATTCATATTTTATTATGGTAAAATAGATGTAAATAATTTCAATAGTTTTCTTCATCTCCATCACCAAATTTTAGGTTACTTCATCACTAAGAAACTATGTTAAAAGACTATTAATTAATGACACATATTTCATATGCATTCGTAATTATTAAAATTATATAATGCGCTTCGATAGTATATTTATTTACCATATTCATATTGTATTATGGTATAATAGATGTAAACAATTTCAATATTTCTCTTCTTCTCCTATACCCGGACTTGGGAAAACATTAAGATAGGACAGGAGGTATAGTCATGTTAACTTTGAGGGAGTAATCCCAAAAAAGGAGGCATGAAATCCCCCACTCAGTGGAGGCCCCTTTGGCTGTAGTGTCGTTTACCGAGTAATCGGGAAGACGTGCTGCTTTCGACCTGGGAGCCTGTTGAAGCTGAGGACCGTAGAATACCTAACCCATCATGGCCTTTTAGGTGTAGTGAGGAAGTTATGACAGAGTAATTCGCAAATAGTTGTCACGCGATACTATGCTCAGACGACTTTTTCTTGAGAATATTACTAATTACCAACTTAATCGGGAAGTTGGTAATATCCGAAGGAAAGATGTAGACTCTGGAAACCTCTATAAACTTGTTCGGAAGGTGATAACTTTTAGACCATACCTTATGGGTAGTACCTTCGACCTCATGCTCGTGACGTTGAACCTATGAACCATATGTTTGTGATCTTGTGTGTGATTGTTGCATCATGCATCCATGCACTCATAAGCATCTTTTGAAGAAATTTTATTTCAAGGGACTTGAAAGTTGACCATTTGTGAATATCTCAGGTACCTTTTGACCATGGATTATGGAAAAATAAAGACCGGAAAATACAATTTCAAAGATCCCAAGATAGATGAGTTGATCAGTCTAATTCCCGAGATTGAGTGTTCTGCAGATTTTCAGAAGAAGTATGGATCCATCATTCCTCTCATGAAGCTCGGGATAAAGGAGGATATTCTCTCGACCTTGGTCCAATTATATGATCCGCTGTATCATTGCTTTACTTTCCCTGATTATCAGTTGATGCCTACACTAGAGGAGTATTCTTATCTGTTGGATTTACCTATTACCGATCGTGTTCCTTTTACTGGTTTGGAGGGTGAGCCAAAACCACACGAGATTGTTGCTTTGATCCATCTGGGGAAGTCTGAGGTTGAAGTCCATATGACTACTAAAGGAGGGATTAGAGGATTACCAACTCAGTTCTTATTGGAGAAAGCTCGTTACTTTTCCAAGATGAAGAGTACAGTCACTTTTGAGGCCATCTTTGCTCTACATGCTTACGGGTTATTTTTATTTCCCAATGTGGACAAGTTTGTTGACATTAAGGCTATTAGGATCTTCATGATTGGAAACCCAGTTCCTACATTCTTAGGTGAGGCTTATTACTCTATTCATCTTTGGAATTCTTATCATGAGGGGATGATTATCTGTTGCACGCCGCTGTTGCACCGGTGGTTTATTTCTCATATGCCTCAGTCTGATGCTTTCTAGGATGTCAGGAAGGAGCCCCGTTGGGCTCCTACGATCATGGCACTTACTCACTCAAATATTGATTGGTATCATCGGGCTTACCATGATGTAGAGATTGTCGACATTTGTGGTAGTTTCCCCAATGTACCTCTTCTTGGTACAAGGGGAGGGATTAACTACAACCATGTTCTTTCACGAAGACAGCTTGGTTATCTGATGAGGGATAAACCAAATAGTATTCATTTGATTAGTTTCTTCATGAAGGAGGGAGGAGACCATAAGGAAGCTAGGGAGCAGATTGTGAAGGCCTGGTGTCACATTCACAGGAAGAGTAGGAAGGACTTGGGACCTAGGGGGTTGTATCTTTAGACAATGGAGAGGCAAGAGGATTTATTTTCCTCTAAGCCTCAGTCAGATTCTAGTTGCTCACTTCCTGATTCAGGTGATTGGAAAGAGGTTACCACCAGATATACGGAAGAAAACCAGAGGTTGAAGGCTCAGATTGCCAGGCTTATAGGGAAGCGCCAGCATATAGAGTGATCTCCATCAGCTTTACTTCTTAGGGTTTTAGACTTTATTTTCATCTTGTAATTGGGATTATCGAAACTTGTAATCCCTTTTGAAGTTATTATAATAAAAAAATTTAGTATTTCAAATGTGTTATTACTCTGATATTTGCAATCTGTCTATAAATCTTTAAGTCCCTTGAAATATTAATAAAAAATAAATCATGTGCATTGCATATCACGCATCATATTGCACATATTTCTTGCATTTATTATGCATATCCAGGTGTCTTACCAAGCTTCTTTACTTCGTTCAGCAAGTTGTCTCACCACTATAATACTCGAGCTAACTTCAGAAGGAAGATGGACAACTTAGAACAAGAGAATTGCGAGTTGCGCGAGGAAGTTTATACTCTGAAGGCCGGCATGGGAAATCTCGCTGCTCTGATGGAAACTCTGGTGGCTGCTCAGAATCAGCCACCGAGTGTTCAACCTCAACAAACAAAGGTTACTACTGAAGCTCTGACTGCTCCTGTGTCTGCTACTCCAGTTGTTATTCATAATTGTATGCCTCAAGGTTATCCATGGGGAATGCCAGAGAAATTTGTGCCTGGAAGTTTCAATCTTGGTCCTCAAGTTACTCCAGTCGTTCAGACTACTGTTACCCCTGCACCTCCTGTGGTGCATGCTACTTCTGCTTTACCTCCTTCGATGAATATGGTCCCATTTTCTAATGATGATATGTATCATCCTTTTCCTCCACCAAGTGAAGGCTTGGGTATCTATGATATAATGGATGATTTTCAATATCAGTTTGACAAGATGCAGAGGCAGATGAAGGTCCTCAGGGGAAAGGAATTGTTCGGACAGAATATGAATGATTTATGCTTGGTCTCGATTGTCAAGATACTTGTGAAGTTTAAAGTCCCAGAATTCGAGAAGTACAAGGGAAACACTTGTCCTCATGCTCATCTTATGATGTATATAAGAAGAATTTCTACCCACACTGATGATCAACGTCTGCTGATTCACTTTTTTCAGGATAGTTTGACTGGTGCTGCGTTGAAGTGGTATATGAGTTTGGACAGTGTCAATATCCATACTTTCAACGACTTGAGAGAAGCATTTATCAAATAATACAAATACAACATGGACATGGCGCATGACCATGATCAACTCAGGGCCATGGTCTATAAGGACAGGGAATCATTCAAAGAATATGCACAGAGATGGCGTGAGGTAGCCGCCCAAGTGATTCCTCCCATGGAAGAAAAGGAGATGACTAAGATTTTCCTAAAGACTCTGGGTGCTTTCTACTACGAGAGGATAGTAGCGAGTCTCCAGATGACTTTACTGAAATGGTGGGCATGGGTATCCGTTTGGAAGAGGCTGTAAGAGAGGGCCGTTTAACAAAAAGTGAAAGTTCCAAAAGTACGAAGAAGCCATCCTATGGGTTTTCCAAAAATAAGGAAGGAGATACAAATGTTTTTATGCAAGAGAGGAGGGTTAATCTTCCTTGAAGAAACTATCAGCGTCATCAACAAGTCGCCTCAGTAACTCCAGTTGTTGATGTAGCTCCCACCATCATTGCTTATCAGAGACCATCCCATCAGGGGAATCAAGGGTATAATCAGAGAAGGGAGAGTTATGACCCTATCCCTCTGAGCTATACAAAATTACTCCCGGCATTAATTCAAAAGAAGTTGTTTCAGACCAGACCACCTCCCGCTATACCATCACCATTGCCTTGGTATTACAAGGCAGACCAAACACGTGCTTTTCATTAGGGAGCACCAGGGCACAATGTTGAGAACTTCTATCCTTTGAAAACTGAAGTACAAAAATTGGTGAGGTCTGGTATCTTATCCTTCAAATATGTTGGCCCTAATGTGAAAGATAATCCTTTGCCAAAGCATGAAGGAGAAAATGTTGTGAACATGGTGGTTGGTTGTCCAGGCTACTTCCAGATTTTTGATATTAAATTGGTTTGAGGATATTTAGTAAAAATGCATGCAGACCTCTAAATTTAGCTACTATATGCACGACTATGCCGGTTGTGCTATTTGCAGTACGAGTATACAGGGTTGTGACAAGATAAAGGCTGATTTGTAGGAGATGATGGATGAGGGCCTCATCCACATAATAAGGCCCAGGGCAGAGTATGAAGAGGAAGTAAACATGGTTTCTGGATATCCTGGAGAGTTCAGAATCTTTGATGTGGAACATATGAATGAGGATCTTGTACAATTGCATGCTACTTTTTGCAGGTAGAACATCAGTATGGATCTTACCGAATTGCTGTCGGGACTCCCAAGGATGTTTAATTGTAAGGAAACGTATTAAGTTGTTATTGGATAATGGAGCTATTAAGGTTACAGGCCAAATGGATGATTACCATGAGGTTAATGAGATTGAGGTTTGTTTGGCTGAAGAAGAGTCAGATGATGAGTATGCCTCTGCGGATGAGTTCTTCTCCTCATATGAAGATATGTTTTCCAGAGATGACTTTGTAATGACTGAATGTGTTGAAGAGGGAGTAAATGTTATTGTGCCTTTTTTTGGTGCACCCACCCCTTTTGAAGTTGAATATCATGGCAAGCCAGTTATTACTCCATTGGTGATTAGCTTACCGGGTCCTGTCCCCTACAAGTCAGACAAGGTTGTACCCTACAAATATAATGCTACAATTTTAGAGGATGGTGTGGAAGTTCCCATCCAGCCAATGCCTAATGTTGGAAATATTGCTAAGACTAGCAGAGTGACCCGCAACAGTCGTGTATTTGCACCAGTTGTTCGTCGAGATGTTAGTACTGGAAAGAAAATTGTTGAAGATGTTGAACCCAAGAAGGCAGTGTGGGAATCTAGTGGAGCTTCGCTAGAAAAAGATGTGGATGATATTTTGAAGATAATCAAGATGAGCGACTATAAAATTGTAGATCAACTACTGCAGACTCCTTCAAAAATATCTATCTTGGCTTTATTGATGAACTCCTCTACTCACAGAGAATATTTAGTAAGGGTATTGGACCAAGCTTTCGTGGAAAGTGATATGCCAGTAGACCAATTCATTAGTGTGGTAGGGAACATTACATCATGTAATAACTTGAGTTTTTGCAATGATGAACTTCCAGATGAAGGAAGGATTCACAATCTCGCCCTCCATATCTCTATGAACTGCAAGAATGATTCATTATCCAATGTGCTTGTGATACGGTGGGAGAACTGACTTGAGGGTTTTGCGTTTGATCGCAAATGTTGCGGTTATCAAGAGTCACCACCGACTTTTCTTTTTTCCAAAAGGAAAGGTGAAAAAGCACAAGAAAGACCTTTGAGATTATTTCTTGAGTTTGGGGGGTAGATTAAGAAAAGGGAAGGTATTAGCTCCCTTTTCATCCATGGTTTTCCACGAGCTCTTAGTTACTTGCTAGATCACTTGCTTTTGTTTGAAATTTTGCTTTGTGTGGTTTTTGAAAGTATTTTGTAAAGAGGTCATTGTTTAGGCAATCTTTGTAATGATTCTCATTCGTAAGAATGTATACAAAGATGTTGATCTTTTGAAAATGTTTTCAAGTTTGTAAGATGTTTGAAAGTGTAGGTGAGTGTATTTGAAAATAGCAAGGATGTTTTGTTTTAAAATTGAGCGAGTAATTAAGAGAATTCTACCCAATCAAAAGTCTTTCTTGTTCATTTTCATTTCCTTTGACATTGTTGTCTTACCATTGATTTAGTAAGCAACCCTATCTTTGGGTGTAAATTGGACGGGCGTGGGTCATCGTATAACCATGATTAGAAATGTTGAAAGGTATCTTAGCATTCTTTTTTAGGGACTAAGATCATTTGTAAGGCAACTTAGATAGCGTCATTGAGGGACTATGATCTTGTATTTGCATGTTTTTGCTAAGATACCTCACATGCATAATATAGTCATTTTGTATTAGGCAACCAAGTGGAATAATCCTAGGGGTTCTTGTGTGCAAGTGTGTCATTTTAATGCTTGTTTTTGTCTTGAATTAGGGTTTTCTAAGTATTGGTTTTAGTCTTTCCATACAAATCCTAATTACTAGCATGTTATATAAAAGCGATAAATTGCGAAATTTAAAGTTACTACGCTATTACAACATTTGGGGGGGGGGGGGGGGGGGGGGGGGGGGGGGGGGTTGTACAATTTGTAAAAGGGGATTTGAAAAAAATATAAACCTAATTAATCTATTACAACCAAATTGAATTTGTGCAAGAATTGAAATAATGTACAAAAATAAATAAATGTAAAGCAAATGAATATTTTATTTGGTTTTCATGAGAAAAAGGTAAATTGTTTTAACCTAATTAATTAAAGAAAATAATTAATTAAACTTAAATTTATTAAGAAAAGATTTAAATAAAATCCTAGTTCTATTAATTGATTAAAATAAAATAAGTTTAAGAAACATATTTTTTGGTATTTTTGTCTTAAAGTAAATTATAGTATTATAAAATATTTTTGGTCCTTTTATATATTAAAATAATATATTTTAATTGCTGTAAAGAGAAAATAAATATTAACCTAGTTTTAATTTAATTTACAATATTAGTTAATAAAAATAAATAATTTATAGTTAAATAAAAAATATTTTGTGAGAAAAATAAAATAAAATAAGCCAAAATATAAATCTATCATTTTTTTGTATTTTTATGATTTTTAATATTTTAGAAAAATATTTAAGAAAATAAATGGAATAATAAAAAAATAAAATAAAATAAATTGGGCCAGGGGCATATAAAGGAAACAGGGGGTTAGCTAGCAAAAATAAGAAATAAGCCAGGCCCAAAGAGGCCCAGCGCCCTGCAAACAAAAAAATCAGAATTGTAAAACATGTAAAAAATGCAAAAGGGTACCACTAGGGCTCGAACCCAAGTCTCAAAGGTTACAGGTGCGCGCTTCTACCACTGGGGTGGCTATACATTCGTTAACAAAAGCAAAACAATAAATATACAAGGCAAAAATGCGTCTTGAAGACTTCATCTTTAACCTCCAGCCAGACCAACTGTAACTTTCTCATTTCTCATCAAAAATGAAAACTGTAAACATAAAACTTGTAGAAAATTTTCTCACAATTCTAGAAATGTAAAGTATTAAAACTATAGATCAAAGATAAACATGAATTTTAATGACTCTAATCTGAACCCTAAAAATTTAAGAAATTTCAGTTTCAAAATTCTCTAAGCTCAAGCAAAATTAATGGAAACTATGGACATGGTTAGCTTCAAGGCAATGATATATACATGTTTTGTTCATAAATAAACTATTGATGATGCCTGTATGAAGAGTTCCAAGTTGAGAAAAATTACCTAAAAACTGGAAATCATGTTTTGAGTTTGAGCTTATTTCAAGTGATGGTGATGATCAGGTTAGCTTCCTTGAGGTCTTAGGAAGCTAATGCAATGGTTTTCTTGAGTTGAGAGTGACTGAAATGACTTGGAGAAGTAAATGTGCAATGCTTTGTTTTTGGTTATGGAGGATACGGTAAATGATATTACAGTAATGAAACAGGGACAAGGATAGGTTACACTTGATGTAAGGAAGCTTTAGAAACTAAATGGCCAAGAAACGCACGAGGGAAATGTGAGTTTGATGTTCAAGGTCAGAAATTATGCAACAATGGAGTTTTTGGGCAATTTCTGATTTGAGAGAGTTTTGGTGTATTTCAGGGTGCTTAAGCTCGTCGTCTTGCTCACAAATAGCGACTCTATTTATAAGCAACAAGTTTGGAGACCTCTTGTTGATCAGAATTCAAAATCACAAGTTTATGCATAACATGTGATTTTTGAGAAATTCAAGTTTCAAAGCCTTGTGTACTTGCTAAGATAGAGTGGTTATGCTTTAAACAAGCTTGCTTCTGACTTTGTGGATGGAGTGTGATCAGAGGGAACAAGTTAGAGGCTCAAGAATGAACTTTATGCAAAAAGCTTGCTTTACAAGAATGGCAATGTTAACTTTGTGCCATTAATGGAAATGCAACTTGGATAATAGCTCAATTGCTTGGATCAAAGCCCTAACAGCTGTGTAAACATTTAATTATGGAGTGACAAATAAGTTTGAGGTGCAAATCAAATATTATGCAGCCTAGCATGGATTTGGTTCACGTGTTCATAAAAAATGACTTGTAATTCAAGTGACAAAATCTCAACTTCATCTCTTCGATTTTCCCTACTCAAGAATGATCTCAAGGAGTTCTTGGACATTTTGGAAAGCTTTAAATGTTCTCTACAACCAATATTTGAATTGCTTTTGAAGATTCCCCTTGGAACTATATGAAAAAATGCCATGAAGTTGGGTCAAAATCCTGACCAAATTAGGGCAAAATTTCACTAAGTGTTTAGTTTCATGACCACATGTTCAAAAAATTATAACTTGAGATCCAAGCACTTTTGGAAAGATTTGTGTAAATCAAAGTTGTATATTTCATGGATATATACAACTTTCATGTTGAAAGTTTCTCTTGAATCATCTTGCATCATGGTGAAAATTTGGCTCAAAGTTATGAAAAAACATGAAATTTCCAACACTTAGAAAATTTTTGACTTTTCAAAATGAAATCTTGACTTTTTGATTTATTGATGAATAAGTTTCATATTTTTACATGCTTTCATGAATTATGATCTTTGGCACTTGAATTTGACTAAAAAGTCAAAGTTTGACTTTTCAATATACAGTTGACTTTTGATCAGTTGACTGCAAAACTCATCTGTCAATCCAATGGACTTGCAATGTTTTTGAACCATGTCATTAGGTAAAAATGATGCAGTTGGACTCTTGAGATCATGCCTTAAACCAATTGAACATTTGCTAGGTCAAAAATCAGAAATTACCCTTTCCCAATCAAAACCCTAATTTTGACCATTTTGACCTTTTGGAGATTTGATCAAATTTCTTGAGGAGTTGTGGTCCAAACTTGATTAAATGATATATATGAGTTTAAAATGTTGATGTGGATAAAAAATTATGAAGTTTGACTGTAAATTGGCCATAGTTGACTTTTCCCCAATACAATTGATTTTTAGGTCAACTGCTCAATTGACTGATCCAAAATGTGATTCAAGGCTTGAAACTTGGCATGAGTAATCTTGGGGGTCCATAATGATCCATGAAATTCGTATGGGGCATTGGAAGTCCAAAAATCCTTGTGCAAGCTCAAACCCTAATTTTTGTCATCAGTGCTTAAGGAGGTGTCTTGAGCTGATCAAACCCTAGTGCAGTCTTGAGCCCAAGGAGATCTTGTGAGCAAAAATCTTGATAAGTGAGAGGGAAAATTTTGGGGTACAACAGCTGACCCTGTTCAATCTTCTTAAACCTGAAGAGTTAGATTAGCGAATTTTTTCATTCGTGACTCGAAGGTGGAAGATGATTGGACACTAGAGTGTCCAGAAATTTGCACTCGGTGATGTGATGGTAGAGGGAATGGGCTTAAAGATTCCATTTGGAGAAGTGATTGAAAATTGTTAGAGATGGGCTTGTAGATGCCATCCAAAATTGATTGCTAAATTGTAATTTGTAAGCTGAAAGAATGAGTATCAGAATGGCGTCCGTGTCAGGAGCGTGTCTGAACTGTATCTGAAAGTTGAATCTGAATGAGTATAATAATAGAATCCGTGTCTGGAGCGTATCTAAATTGTATCTGAAAGTTAGATCTGAATGAGTATCAGAATGGCATCCACGTCTGGAGCGTATCTGAACTGTATCTAAAAGTTAGATCTGAATGAGTATTAGAATGGCATCCGTGTCTGGAGCGTATCTGAACAGTATCTGAGAAAAAATCTGAGTGAGTATTAGAATGTCATCCATTTCTGGAGCGTATCTGAACTATATCTGAAAACTTTGAACATTGTTAATGGTAGTTGTTAACCTTATCCTGAAAAGGGTAAAATGTTAGCTAAAATGCAAAGTCATGTTGAATGAAATGCATGGTATAATGCATTTGTGTAATAAATGTTTATGATATATGGATGTGATGTATGTGTATGTGAGCTAATTTGCTGCACTGCTTGTTGGATTTGGGGAGGATAAATCCCTGACTGCTGCTGAGGATATGCAAGTCTTTATGTTGTGAAACTGAAGCGTTGATGAATTTCCACTTAGAGAAATAAACTCTGTTGCAAGGGAAATATGTGTACTGCTTGTACAATCCTGTTTGGGAAATCTTGAGAAATTGGACAACTTCTACTGGGGATTGATAATTGGAAGCTTTGTTCCACTGGGGATTAAACTGCACACTGTGGGGGATTTTATGGAAACATCTTAGGGGGCTTTCCCTACCTCTTAAAGCCATCAGTGATTGTATTTCTATTTTATTTGTAAACAACAATTATTTTCAAATGCATATGTTCAAAAATGAACCATTGGACGTTTTTGTAAACAAAACACAAGCGTAAAGAAAAACAGATAGCCTTTACGCTTTCAAAGGGATATCTTTGTATTGACTTTGAGTAAGTATTTTTGTTCAATGATACAAACATTCTAGTAATAGAATACCGTCGTAAAAAAATGAAAATTTTAATACAAAGAAAAGATAGTTATGTGCAATAATCCCATGGGGTTCCCATTCTGCTATAGCCTTTGTATTTATGAGCATCTTGTCCATTTGTTGCCTTGTTTGAAGTTGATTGAATTGATCAGAACCTCTGAGTTTGCAGGTTGCCCGTAAGGTGATCCAACGGGACATAGTCATACGCTTTAATTCCCTAACTTTTGCCTGGACCGCCCTTTCGGGTTTTCAGTCCACCGGGATACCCTTTTTTGCCCAAGCCGCCCTTTCGGGTTTTCAGCTTTCCGGGTCTCTTATGCGTAGTATCTTTTGACTATGTCTGTGTTTGCAGGGTGCGGCAGGTCATCGCCATCCATGGTGGTCAAGATCATCGCTCCACCAGAGAATATGTTTTTGATTACAAATGGTCCTTCGTATGTAGGAGTCCATTTGCCCCTAGGATCACCTTGTGGAAGTATGATATGTTTGATTAACAGATCTCCAACTTGATACACTTGGCGTCTGACCTTTTTGTTGAAAGCCTTGATCATCCTTTTTTGATACATTTGACCATGGCAAACAGCAGTGAGCCTTTTCTGATCAATCAAATTTAGTTTATCGAGTCGAGTCTGGATCTAATCGTCTTTGTTCAGCCCTGCATCCTTCATAATTCTTAGAGAGGGGATCTAGACCTCAATAGGCAAAACAATCTCCATGCCATATACCAGAGAATAGGGTGTTTCCCCGGTTGATGTGCGTGTTGTGGTACGATACTCGTGGAGAGCGAATGGTAGCATCTCATGCCAGTCTTTGTATGTGACTGTCATTTTCTGTATGATCTTTTTAATGTTCTTATTCGCAGCTTCAACAACACCATTCATCTTTGGCCGGTAAGGGGAAGAATTGTGATGCTGGATCTTGAATTGCTCGCACAAAGGAGTGATCATGGTATTGTTCAAGTTTGTACCATTATCTGTAATGATCCTCTCCGGGATGCCGTAACGACATATGAGATTCTGCTTGATGAACCGGGCGAAAACATTCTTGGTAACGGAAGCGAAAGAAGCTGCCTCCACACACTTTGTAAAATATTTTGTTGTACCCCAAAATTGCCCTCTCATTTTACTCAATACATGTCAATGGAGGTCCCCAAGTTGCCCAAGGAAGTCCAAGAGTTGACCAGACAAACTCTCTCCTAAGGCAGTATACCCCAAATTAGGGTTTCTATTCTCATCAAGATGAGAGGATCACAAGGGTCTCCTATGCTCTCCATGGTCTTAATATGTTCCCAAGATCATCCATGCCAAGTTTCAAGCCTTGTATAAGAAGTTTGCTCAGCCAACTGCTCAGATGCTTGAGAATCGACTATATTAGGTTAAAAGTCAATTGTGGCCCACATACAGTCAAACCTCAAGATTTTTGGTCAACATCAACATCTTGAAGTAATTTCCATAATTTGATCAAGTGTTCATCATGATTCCTCAAGGGATTCTCCAAATTCATCAAAACCCAAAAGTTGCTAAATTAGGGTTTTGTAGGAAAAGTCAACCCAACTTTGACCAAGCATAACTTCTTTATACTTTATCAGAAATTTTCCATCCATAGCTCATTTTGAAGAGGATACAATTCCCTACAACTCATCTTCATTTCACAAGTTCAAAATATACACTCACAAAAAGATATGAATTTTAACATTATAGGTCCTTCTGAAAGTCAACAAAAACAACTTTTGGGTCAAAGCTTTATACTTGAACATGGAAGATCCAATGGAGATCAGACCAAAAGGGTTGGTTAGGGGACATCCTAAGCTTTCTAAAAAGTCCAAGAACATCCTCCTAGGGTCAAAATTGAGAGAGTTGTGCATTGTCAAAGTTGGCAATTTTTGGAAAATTGTCAAAAGTCAACATTGATCAAATTTGCATTTTTTCCAAAGGGGCCCATATTTTCTTGCTTGAAACATGTTTCTAATAGGACCCACGACCCCTGAGTTCATTCACCTCTTATTTTATTATTTTTATCATTTATTTTTATTTTTTATTCATTTAAATCAAAATAAATCAAATTAAATGGTAAAATAATGAAAACAAATCAAATCTTGGGATTTTTGTGCACATTCTTAGTCCATATACAGTTAACATGCCAGCCAATCCGTGCAAAGTGGATTTGGATTGAAAAAGATTGGATTGAAGCAAGTTTTGGAAAGAAATCATACATGAAGCAAATCAAATCCAATTTTCATAATTCTCAAAGATTTGATACAAATTTGTTGACCTAATTCAGTCTACTATAAGGGCATAAGAATTCCAGATAAAAAAAAGAGGATTGAAGGTGTGAACAAGAAGAACAAAACTCCAAAAAAGTTGACAAAAGTTGTGACTCGATTTCAAGCTTGGAGGCCAATTTAAGCCATTCTAGCATTGCCAAACGATTCCTGGACCTTCCCAGAAGCTAACCCAGTCAGTTGCACGCCTCTACACGTCCAAAATCACCCTCTAGGAGTCCCACAGTTTGCCCTTTAATTCAAATTCGATTACTGTAATCCTTGCATCTTTAGCATGTTTAAGTTATATATTTGTAATCATCATCATGTTTGCAAGCTAACTGAATACTTTGATTGCGTTTTTGAAGACTATACATGTCTTTGCCATTGTTAGGGTTTGTATGTGCAGTTTAGAGGTTTTGTCCACAGGTTAAATTGGCCAGCAAAAGGGGTACCAAGGTATTCACAAGATCAAGATGAGTTGATCTATATAATTAGATACCATTTATCATGCATGTACATGATTTTGAATGAGACAGGGTTATAGCCATGGCAAAACGTCCGTAGGTAAATGTATTTTACCTAAAACAACGGTCCAAGGAAGAAGATGATGTGTGTTAAAGCATGGTTAGCCAATTCAAATTTGGCGCGCGCTTTCTGGACACTAACTTGTTTTCCAATATGTTAAATGTTTATTATTATATTAACAATTGAGACATCCAGCGCAGTTGGTCAGAGGAAGGAAGTTTGAAGCTCATGTCCTGGGTTCGATCTCAGGCATGAGCTTTTGGCATTTTCTCCATCATTTTCACCAGATCCAACACACCTCACCTTCTGAGGATCATCGTCCTCTGGATCCATCTTCTTCCAGATCCAGCACACCTCACCTTCTGAGGATCATCGTCCTCTGGATCCATCTCCTGCCAGATCCAGCACACCTCACCTTCTGAGGATCATCATCCTCTGGATCCATCTTCTACCAGATCCAGCACACCTCACCTTCTGAGGATCATCATCCTATGGATCCATCTCTTGCCAGATCTAGCACACCTCACCTTCTGAGGATCATCATCCTCTGGATCTATCTCCTTCAAGATCCAGCACACCTCACCTTCTGAGGATCATCATCCTCTAGATCCATCTCCAGCCAGATCCAACGCTAGCATACGCAGGTCCACCATGAGCCCCCAAAAAATGGTCTCATGGTATCAGGCGCCTGACTCTAGGCCATCCTTCTGGGGTTTAGAAGTTCAGCATGCATCCCCAGTCTGCTTCATCACTCCATGCCCATTCTTTGTCTCTTCTTTATTTATTTCTCTTGTTTTAATTATTTTTGTTTATTTATTTTTCACCAAAAAATTAATTGTTTTTTTAATTAATCATAAAACCAACAAATCACAAAAATACAAAAAAAAAACATTTTTTTAATAATAAATTAATTAATTAAATTAGGAAATTAGGTTAATTTAATTTCTTTCATAATTTAAAAACAATTAGAAATTAGGTTTAATTAATTTTCAATTAAATGTTTTCTCAAATAAAAATTCACAAGAACAAAAATTGATTTCTCTCAATTAGGGTTTTAAGTTATTAATTACCGTCCTCGTATTTAATTTGTTGCGCGCTTGTTAATTATTTTTTCCACTATTTTGTAACTGTTCAGGGTTTGTAATAGTTAAATTAGGGTTTTATTTCTTGCTTTAAATCCCTAATTTTTGGTTATGTAATTAATCCCCTTTCCCGAAGCCTTGTAATAGCTAGGTTTTACTTCCTCGCACTTTTAATTTCCGCAATCTTTAACTGTTAGATGTATGGCTAATAGGATTGTATGGCAAGAATGCATGAAAAATTAAAACGGTAGATCACCTAATGTGCAAAGATTAAATAACTGAAACAAATCATATGCACATATTCACTGCTAGGGTTTACCTCACTTCGGTTGCCTTCGGTAAACAATCATTAAGCATAGAATATTTTAGTGGTTGCCCTCCAGTCTAAAGAGATCAAATTGTCTTATTCGAATGTTGCCTCGGAAATGTTGCCTCAAAAATGTTTCCTCGGAAATGTTGCCTCGGAAATGATCTTAAGACTCTAGGGTTACTACTAAGGTTTTCTAACTATTGCTTTAGTGATTGTATTTGTCCCTTTCGAACGTCCCTTACAAACTCCAACAACGGTGCTACCTACTCCTTAATAGTAGGATAGCGCTGTCTAAAGGAAATAGAACAGAAACGATCTTCTTTCGAGTAGGTAGATGCTAGTAGGTACTTGCTAAAAATAAAACTTTTCACACAAACACCTTTCAAAACAAATTTTCAAAACAACTTCATCACATCCTTGAGGACCGATACAAGGGTTATCACGAAGTAAAAACTTTTTCAAGACAAACACACACAAGCAATTTGAAAAATGAGCAAGTACCTAAGATCCCGTAGATAACTATGAATAGAAAGGGTGCTAACACCTTCCCTTTCTATAATCTACCCCCCGTACTCATAATATCTAGAAAAAAGGTTTTTTCTGTTCTTTTCCCTTTTCCATGATTGGATGAAATAAAAGTTGGTGGCGACTCTTGCTTACCGCGACATTTTGCGAACAAAAAATGCAAAATGCAAACCAATATTAAACAGTCGGTTCTGCCACCGTATCACAGAACTGGCGACTCTGCTGGGGACTAATAAAGTGGGGTATACCTTAGGATCTAGGTCATTAAAATTGCTTCTCTTGATTGTCTTGATTGTTTTACTTTTGAGGGTCTGTTTGGGGTTACTATAGATCCTACACCCGGATCTGGGGGCACTCATTAGGTAAACAGCAATAGATCGTGGAGATTGTATGGTGTACACCGATATGGTTTAAGCGATGGCTGTGTTGGTGTGGCACTTTGGTTGGTACCGGTATCCTTCATGGGGAAACGAGGAGAATACGGGGCCTCCGTGTGGTGTCGTGAAGCACCAACGCACCTTAGAACCTTAGTTGAACAAATTGGCCATTAGAAATTAGCGAGATAGCCGGCCTCAGTGTAGAGCTGAGAACTGGTTGATACTCGATGCTACACTCATTGAAATCAGACTTTCGGGATATTTTGGCCGCAAGAAAAGATTGAGAACTGAAACAATGCCCGATAAAGGATGGTCAGTGATATTGAGAATCTCTAGAACCCGATTACTTTTTAGGACAGGTTTGAACCAACTAAACTTCAAGAGGGTACTACCTTTAACCTCATGCAAGCCTTAAACCTAAGGACTTGGTGTGACTTGACTGTGTTTGCTATACCAGTGTTTGTTATACCTGTGGTTTATCATGACATCATGCATCATAAAATGGCATCCATGCTTATTACACTAACCATTTCAAAGACCAAGGGAATTTATCTTTGTTCTGTTTTGCAGATCATGACTTTCGTTCGTAGAAACACTATCCGAATCAGCTTTGTGAAGATACCTTCCCAACTCAAAGAGCTAGCATCAAGGGTTTTTGAAACTTCTACATACACTAAGAGACATGGTCAACTTCTCAACCTGGTTACTTCAAACTTTAATGAAAAGATGATGAGTGTACTCTTTCAGTTCTTTGACCCCAAGCACAACTGCTTCATCTTTCCAGACTATCAGTTGGTGCCTACCTTAGAAGAATTCTCTCAGCTATTGGATATACCTATTCTTGAACATGTACCCTTCACAAGTCTAGAAGAAGTTCCTAAGCCAGAAGTCATTGCCTCAGCTTTACATTTGAAACGGGCTAACATTGTATCCAATTGGGAAACTAGAAGCGGAGTCAAGGGTTTTCTAGCTAAGTTTCTGATAGAAAAAGCCCAGCTGTTTTAGGATAATATGGATTTTCAGGCTTTTGAGGAGGTCTTGGCTCCTCTTATCTATGGTTTAGTTCTCTTCCCTAATATGGATTCGTTCGTAGATGTGAATGCTATCAAGATCTTTCTCTCTCGCAACCCGGTGCCTACCTTACTCGGAGATATTTTGCATACTCTTCATACTCGTACCATGAAGAGAAGAGGGATTCTTGTGTGCTGCATGCCATTGCTGTCGAGGTGGTTTATTTCTCACCTCCCTAAGTCCATACTGAAGAATGAAGAAGGTCTGGTTTGGTCACAAAGGATAATGTCACTCTCTCATATGAATATTCTTTGGTGTTCTCGATCTATGGAAAACATTGCTATCATTGACCGCTATGGGGAGTACCCTAATGTACCATTACTTGGTATCAGAGGGGGTATAACCTACAATCCTTGTTTAGCTCTGCGAAAATTTGGTTACGCTCGAAGGGATGGTCCCCATGAGTTACTTATCAAGGGCATTGTATTCAGCTATGAGGATGATATTCAAGAGTATTGCCGGAGGTTCATACGAGCTTGGGACATGGTAAATAGATCGAGCGTCAGGGCTTTTGGGCTAAAGAATTCCATTCCAATGGAACCTTATCTACAATGGGTACGAGATCATGCTCAGCAACTTATGATGCCCTACGTGGCTGTTTTTCCAGTGATTGTGGAACCCATTACTGAAGAAGGCATTCCTTATACGGTTCTCTATCCTTACATGCCCACGGATCTGGGGGAATTACAGAGGTCTTGGATTCAGTTGATGCAAGAGCCGGATACTTACAGGGATCGGTTCCATGCTCAGGAGAGGAAAGTCTTAGAGCTCACAAAGCAGTTGCATGAGGAAAAAGGACTTAATGATTATCTCGGTACAAAGAGGAAGCATCCATGGGACTTTTGATTTTTCTCTCTAGTTTTAGACTTATTTTTAATTATAATTCCTTAAAGGCATTTGAACTTCAATTTCAGCTAATAAAATTTTTGTTTGTTTTTTGGTTCGCAAATTTAAATTTTCCGAGGTCTTTGAAATCATTGCATGCACATACCATTATCATACACATCATTACAGGTACCATTACAGGTTTCTCATCTCCTTCACTGTTTATTTCACCAAAAATGTCTTCCGAACAAAGCATTAAGAACCTGCAGGCAGAGAACGCCCAGTTCCAACAAATGTTTATCAGTCTGGCAAAGGGGCAGGAGGATCTAAAAGCCCTCATTCTGAAAGAGAGGAAGAAAAAGAAGAAGGTTGTTGGTATTATGAACATGGGCCGAAGGTTTGGAGAGAGGTTGAAGTGACAGGTCGACCTGACCTCTTCATCTAAGGAAGGGGAGAATCAAGAAGAAGATAAAGACCCCAGTCCTGCAGTGTCTGACAATGATACTGATTATAACAATGAGAAATATCCTCCTGCTGGGGATATATAAAAGCAGTTAGAAGACTGTCTGAGTGCTATGGAAGTTAAGAGGATACCTGGAATGGATTTCGAAGAATTAGGATTGGTGTCGGGAGTGGTCATCCTGCAGAAGTTCAAAGCTCTAGTTTTTGCCAAGTATGATGGGGTGTCCTGCCCAAAGCTCCATCTCCGCTCTTATGTCAGGAAGATTCAGCCCCACACAGCTGATAGAAATATGTGGGTTAACTTCTTTCAAGATATTCTTTCAGGGACTCAACTTGAATGGTTCTACCAGCTGGAAGGAGCCAATGTCCAAAACTGGGAAGATCTGGCTGTTGCTTTCTACAAGCAGTATCAATATAATGCCGACCTTGCTCCCACTCATACTCAACTCCAGAGTATGTCCATGGGTGTAAGTGAAGGTTTTAAAGATTATGCCCAAAATTGGAGAGACTTGGTTGGGAGAGTTCAACCCCCGTTGTCTGATAAAGAGTTGGTTGATATGTTTCTGGGGACGCTATCTGGTCCATTTTTCAAACATTTAATCGGCAGTTCATCAGCTGGATTCACTGAGATGATCCTAACTGGAGAAAGAGTAGAAGCGGGGATTCGAAGTGGAAAAATGCAGAAGGATGCCTCTTCGAGTTCACTAAAGAAGCCTTTTGCTGGTAAGAAGGAAGCCAATGCCGTCTATAGCCAGAGGGGCCAGAATAAGGTTGAACAACATCAGACAGTGAGTGTCGTGATGATACCTAGACCTGCAGCTGCTCCATGACGCAATAATCAACAAAGGGTGGAAAGACCATAATGGCAGTTTACCCGCATCAACATGACATTGTCTGAAGTTCTACCTCACCTGCTGAGATCCAACTTGGAAACCTTGAGAGAGGCTCCTAAGAATCCAAATACTACATCTCCCTGATATAATCCAAATGTCTGGTGTGCCTATCATTCCGAGAGTCCTGGCCACGATACAAACGACTGTTGGGCTCTGAGAAATAAAATACAAGACTTGATTGAAGCCAAGGAGATAGATTTTGATGCTCCGGAGAAGCCAAATGTCATAATTGCTCCCATGCCTAAACATGGTCGTGGAGTTAACGCTGTCGATACTGATTTGTTTGTTACCTCTGTTGATGAAGTTTCTACTCCTCTCATGACTGTCAAGAAGAATTTGTTGTTGGCCGGTTTATTTCTGGGTTGTGGTGAAGGTTTCCACATGTGTTCGCTTCTACCTTCTGGTTGCCGTTTGCTGAAATTAGGTGTCCAACGCCTGATAGATAGCAAATAAATACAGTTTGAGAAAATTATAGTTCATGTTGTTCCTATTGAAGACGTTGCCATTATATCTATTTCCGCCAATCCTTCCAAGGTTTCCTCGAGAAGACCTGTTAGGATTACACCTGCTCCAAGAATTGCTCCACGGATAATTATTGTTTCTGGTCCTGTCTTGTATGTCTCCGATAAAGCCGTCCCCTGGCATTATAGTGCCGATGTGTACTATCATGGAATCAAACAAGATCTAAAAGATGAAGTTGATCCTGATATTGATAACATTGTTGGAACCAGTAAAATCACCCGAAGTGGAAGGGTCTTCTCTCCCGAGATTTCCCCTAAGACTATTAATAAGCCTATTGTCATTACATCTGTTGTTCCTACTAGTACATCAACTATTGTTCTTGTTCTTACTCCAGTCGGAAAATCATATGATACCCGCGGCAAAGAGGTTGTAGGTGAGCCTTCCCGGATGGAGGCGCCTAAGAAATTTGTTGTGGAGGCCTCTAAGCAAGAAATAGAGGAGATACTTAAAATTAATAAGAAGAGCGACTACAACATGGTCGAGCAGCTGGGGAAGCCCCATCGAAGATATCCATGTTGTCTCTATTGTTGTGTTCTGAAGCCCATGCGAAGGCTTTGATTGCATTTCTCAATATTGTGCATGTGCCGCAAGAGACTTTAGCTGATCAGTTCAAAGATTGTGTGGCCAGCCTAACTACTGATAATGGGCTGGGTTTTTCATATGCGGATTTGACACCAAAGGGAAGGAAGCATAATGATGCTCTGCATGTATCGATTGAATGCAGGGCCATCACTATGGCTCATGTACTGGTAGATATTGGGTCTTCACTGAATGTTCTGCCAAAGAAGGCGTTGGACCGTTTGGATTGCGAGGGTCTAACTCTAAAGCCTAGTAACATTGTGGTAAGGGCTTTTGACGGGTCGAAGAGAATGGTGCATGGGGAGGTGGACATCACTGTCAAAGTGGGTTCTCAGACTTTTGGGTCCACTTTCTATGTGATGGATATCAGGCCGTCGTATTCTTGTTTTCTGGGTCGTCCTTGGATCCATGAGGCTGGGGCAGTCACCTCCATACTCCACCAAATGCTGAAGTATCCAGTGAAAGGAAAAATCGTCACAGTGCGGGGTGAAGAAGAATATATGGTGAGTCACCTCAACTCCTTCCGCTACATAGAGATGGACGGGGAATTCATCGAAACTCCTTGTTAGAATTTTAAAGAGGTCCCTCATATCTTGGCATCAACTGAAACTACTAGCAACAAACCTCCATTGAAGATGGCTTCTCTCAAGGACGCCAGAGCTGTGGTTGAAGAAGGTGGGTGTGCCAATTGGGGTCAGCTCCCTCATTTCACTCATAAAACTGACAAATTTTGCTTGGGCTTTACTATAGGGGCTCAAAGGGTTGTTAGACGCGCTCGGGCTGGAGGACCTCCCCTACGCATCATCAATCGTGGGGTTAATGCCATTGAAGACAGTGAAGAGGAATCAAACATTGACAACTGGATCTACCCAACTACCAACGGTGGACTGAGTAACTGGACGGCAAAGGACTTCATACCTGTTTCTTTTATGCCGCAGTAATTGACCTTTTTGTTTTAAGATTTGTAATAAATAATTTGAAACTTTATGGCCCGGTGCCTTGCCCGAGGCACCTCGGCTTTGCTTGTGAGGGCTATTATTTGTCATTTCATAATCATTAATAAAGCATTGGACGTTTCTTGCATACAAATTTTGCACTCCTTGTTTTTCCTTTCTGTTTTTCACTTTATCAAAACAGCTATTCTCTTACACACACTCACGTACCATAATGCAGATCCATATCCACTCTGGATCCCATTGATAACAGCTCTGCTATTTCCAGTTATGACTTCAAAAATATGATCAACCAAGCCGAGGACGAAGGTGAGGATGATTGTGAGGTGCCTGGAGAACTTGTTAGACTACTACAACAGGAAGAGAGGGCCATACAACCTCATGAAGAGCAGGTTGAGACAGTGAACTTGGGTACTGAGGAAGACAGAAAAGAGGTTAAAATAGGTACAAATCTGGAGCTTAGCGTCAAACAGAGGTTGATACAGATGTTGCACGATCATGTTGAGATCTTCTCCTGGTCCTATGAAGACATGCCTGGTTTAGCCAATGATATTTTGGTACATCGCCTGCCGACAAAAAAAGACTGTCCTCCGGTTAAACAGAAGGTTTGTCGTATGCGCCCTAAAATGTCAGAGAAAATCAAGGCAGAGGTCATGACACAGTTCAATGCAGGATTCTTAGTTGTCACTTCGTATCCACAGTGGGTTGCTAACATTGTTCCGGTACCTAAGAAGGACGGTAAGGTACAGATGTGTGTGGATTACAGATATCTGAACAGGGCAAGCCCCAAAGATGACTTCCCCACTCCCTCACATCAATGTTCTGGTCGACAACACCGTGCAACATAAAATCTTCTCCTTCATGTATGGTTTCTCTGGCTACAACCAAATCAAGATGGCTCCTGAAGACATGGAGAAGACAACCATCGTTACACAGTGGGGGACCTTCTGCTACAAGGTGATGCCTTTTGGGTTGAAGAATGCTGAGGCAACATATCAGTGCGCTATGGTCGCTTTGTTCCACGACATGATTCACCATGAGATCTAAGTTTATGTTGATGATATGAT
Source organism: Vicia faba (assembly GCA_948472305.1). NCBI lineage: Eukaryota > Viridiplantae > Streptophyta > Magnoliopsida > Fabales > Fabaceae > Vicia > Vicia faba. The sequence goes on from OX451740.1 coordinate 893,895,465, forward strand.
AGCCAGGTCTCGGACTGAGGAAGAGCATCTTGATCATCTCCAGAAATTGTTTGACAGATTGAAGACATATAAGCTGGGGTTGAATCCGAACAAGTGTACCTTCGGGGTAAGGTCTGGTAAGCTTCTGGGTTTTTTCGTCAGTGACAATGGTATTCAGGTAGACCCTGCGAAGGTAAAAGCCATACAAGAGATGCTAGTTCCCCGCACAGAGAAGGAAGTTAGAGGTTTCCTGGGACGTCTGAATTACATCGCCAGGTTCATTTCACATCTGACTGCTACTTATGAGACAATCTTCAAGCTTCTGAATAAATATCAAGTGGTAAAGTGGAATGATGAATGCCAGACCGCCTTCGAAATAATCAAAGAATACCTTCAAGAACCGCCAATTTTGATGCCTCCAGTTGACGGGAAGACCTTTGATATTATACTTGACAGTGCTAGACAATTTAATGGGGTGTGTGCTGCGGCAGCATGACGAGTCTGGCTGAAAAGAGCACGCCATTTACTACCTTAGCAAAAAGTTTACCGACTGTGAGACTCGATACTCATTGCTCAAGAAAGCTTGCTGCGCTTTGGCACGGGCTGCTCGCCGGCTGAGACAGTATATGCTGACTCACACTACTTTGTTGATATCAGAGATGGATCCGATCAAGTACATTTTCGAGAAGCCCGCTCTCTCCGGGAGGATAGCAAGATGGAAAATGATCTTAACCGAATACGACATATAATATACAACCCAAAAAGCAATAAAGGGGAGTGTATTGGCTGATCATTTGGCTCACCAGGCCTTGGATGATTACCAATCCATAAATTTTGAGTTCCCAGATGAGAATATCATGTTGGTGACTGACTACGAAGAGCCTGGACCGGATGAAGGACCTGAAGAGGGATCCCGGTGGTCTATGTATTTTGATGGAGCCTCAAACTCACTAGGTAATGACATTGGCGTTGTAATTATATCTCCCGAGGGCTATCATACTGTGTTCACCGCTTGATTATGTTTCAACTGCACCAACAACATGGCAGAGTATGAAGCGTTTATCATGGGACTTCGAGCTGCTATTGACCTGAGGATTAAGTTCTTAAGTGTATTCGGGGATTCCGCCCTAGTGATTAGTCAGATCAAAGGCGAGTGGGATACGAAGCACCTGAATCTCATTCCTTACAGAGAGTATGTACTGACATTTCTCCCGCACTTTGAGGAGGTAACCTTCGGATATTTCCCACGAGAGGAGAACCAATTGGAGGACGCGCTAGCTACCATGTCTTCTATGTTCAAGGTTAGGTGGGACAATGAAGCTCCCCAGATTACCATTGAGAGGTTGGATGAACCAACACACTGTTGCGAGATCGATACCGAAGAAGTGGCAGACAAACCCTGGTTTCACGAAGTCAAAAGGTATCTCGAGGCTAAGGAATATCTCGAAGGGGCATATGTCAATGATAAGAAGTTCCTGAGGAGGTTCACTGCAAAGTTCTTCCTCAGTAATGGGATCCTCTATAAACGCAACCATGACTCCACACTACTACAGTGTGTAGACAAGATTGAAGCAGAGAGGATCATGATAGATCTACACGAAGGCACTTTCGAAACCCATTCTAGTGGATACACCATGGCTAAGAAGATCCTACGGGCAGGATACTACTGGTCCACTATGGAAGCTGATTGTTATCAGCACTCTTGAACCTGTCATAAATTCCAAGTCTATGCTGATAAGGTGCATGTACCTCCAGTGCCCCTGAATGTTTTGAAGGCCCCTTGGCCTTTCGTGATGTGGGGTATTGATATGATTGGCGAGATCATACCTACTGCGTCTAACGGGCATCGCTTCATTTTGGTAGCAATTGATTACTTCACAAAGTGGGTTGAGGCAGCTTCCTTTGCTACGGTAACCAAGAATGTCATGGCGCAATTTAGCCGACATAACTTGATCTGTCGATATGGTGTACCAGATAGGATTATTACTGACAATGGTACGAATCTCAACAACACAATGATCACCGAGCTCTGCAAACAGTTCAAAATACAACATCATAATTCTTCTCCCTACCTGCCAAAGATTAATGGTGTTATTGAAGCAGTTAACAAGAATATCAAGAAGATTGTACAGAAGATGACGGTGACATATAAAGACTGGCATGCGATGTTACCATTCGCTCTTCATGGGTACCATACTTCAGCACAGACGTCAACAAGTGCAACCCCCTACTCTCTAGTATATGGCATGGAGGCAGTCCTACCCATAGAAGTCCAGATACCTTCTCTCAGAATTATGAAGGATGTGTGTTTGAACAAAGACGACTGGATCCAAACCCTATTTGATCAGTTAAATCTAATCGATGAAAAAAGACTTACTGTTATCTTCCATGGTCAGACGTATCAAAAGCGAATGATCAAGGCTTTTAACAAGAAAGTCAAGCGTCAAGAATATCAAGTCGAGGATCTGGTGATCAAACGCATCATACTGCCGTAAGGTAATCCCAGGGGAAAATGGACCCCCACGTACGAAGGGCCATTTGTGGTTAAGAACATTTTCTCGGGAGGAGCCATGATTCTAACCAACATAGGTGGTGACGACCTTCCTCACCCTGTCAATGCAGACATAGTGAAAAGATACTACGCATAATCAAAGACCCGCTAGGTTGACTGGCCTAGGCAAAAATAAGGGCTTCCCGGCGAACCAAAAGGGTTCGGGCAAAAGTAAGGGATGAAAATGAAAAAATATGTACACCCGGTAAGTCGAAAACCCGAAAGGGAGGCTTGGGCAAAAAAGGGTATCCCGGTGGATTGAAAACCCGAAAGGGAAATCCAGGCAAAAGTTAGGGATTGAAGCGTATCACTATGTCTCATTTGGATCATTTTACGACCAGACTTCGGTATCGACTATCAAGCTCGGACGGTGCCAATCAATCTGATCAACTTTCGGCCAAGTAGCAAAGTGATGAGACGCTTGAAGATATAAAGGCAATAGCAGAGTTGGAACCCAATGGGGTCGTTTCACATAGCTGTTTTTCTTTCTTTTACACAAATTGTATAATTTCTATCTTTCGGTGGTGTTCTCTCACTAGAACGTCAGAGTCTTTGTACAAAACGCCTATTACAGGCCAACATCAAAATCAATACAAGTCATTTTCACAAACTTCAATTTGTTTTTTATTTTTCTGTTTTGTTTTGCAAGAACGTCCAATGATTTATTTTTTATATATGCATTTTAAAATGATTGCTGATCATAAATATTTACATAAAAAACAAAAGACGATTACTTGTAATTCCAGAAACCGGAAAATAAGAAGTACCAAACTCGACGGTTCCTTTGCCCAGCAGGTATCGGGATAGAGTCAGCGTTGGGACATGACTATTTTTATATACACTCCCCACCGAGTAAAAATATCCAAAGGAATTGATGTCAGGTTTCTTGAGACAGGACATAACTATCCCCAGCCGAGATTCATAATCGCAGGCGAGTCAATAAATTTCATTCCCTAAGCGGAGTCTATTTCTACAGATACAGAAGCTCAATCTCCAACAGAGCTCATCACTTCCAGCAATAGAGTTTCATCCCCAGCTAAGTTTATTCCTCCAGATCAGCAGGTCTACCAACAGAGTATCTCTTCCCCCAAAGTCTGGTCCTCACAGAGTTTATTCTCCAGCATCTATTCCCGATGGAATATTCATAAATCTCCAGCAATAATTAAGGATTTATTTTCCCAGACGCGAGCATACCCCGATAGCATTTCATGAACATACATCATGACATACGCATACATGTCATATACATCATAATCTCATTTATTTTGAGAACATCATCTCGCCCTTCATTTCATGCATCACATATAACTAACCCTGATATTTCTCAGGAAAAGACGATTAGCGTCAACAAATCCAACAGTTATACAGATCACGTCTACAAAAAACTAATGGAAACCCAGTTCCTGAAATCAAACGGGTCAACTAATCTACATTATCATATCAAGGTAACCTTACCCCGGTTCCTCCCGAAGTTTTACACGAACTTATCTCAAGATAACCTTACCCTGGTTCCTCCTGAAGTTTTACACGAACTTATATCAATGTAACCTTACCCCGGTTCCTCCTGAAGTTTTACACGAACTTATATCAAGATAACCTTACCTCGGTTCCTCCTGAAGTTTTACAAGAACTTATCACAAGCTTATAGCCTTACTTCGGTTGCTCCTGAATTTTTACATGAACTTATCAAAAGCTTATAACCTTACCCCGGTTCCTTCTGAAGTTTTACACGAACTTATCTCAAGGTAACCTTACCCCGGTTCTTCCTGAAGTTTTACACAAGCTTATAACCTTATCCCGGTTCTTTCTGAAGTTTTACACAAACTTATAACCTTACCCCGGTCCATCCTGAAGTTTTACGCAAACTTATAACCTTACCCAGGTTCCTTTTAAAGTTTTAGACACACTTATCTCAAAGTAACCTTACCCAGGTTCCCGCTGCAGTTTTACCCAAACTCCTCACGAAACAACCTTATCCAGGCTTTCATATCGAAGTAACCATACCATCCAGGTTCTTTCTCACAGCCCTACTATCCAGGCTTTCATATCGAAGTAACCCTACCATCCAGGTTCCTTCTCACAGCCCTACTATCCAGGATTTAATATCGAATTAACCCTACTATCCAGGATTTCATATCGAAGTAACCCTACGATCCAGGTTCCTTCTCACAGCCCTACTATCCAGGATTTCATATCGAAGTAACCCTACCATCCATGTTCCTTCTCACAGCCCTGCTATCCAGGCTTTCATATCGAAGTAACCCTACTATCCAGGTTCCTTCTCACAACCCTACTATCCAGGCTTTTCATATCGAAGCAACCCTACTATCCAGGTTCCTTCTCATAACTTTACTATCCAGGTTCCTCCTATCTTATCTCCAAACAGCAGTCCACGGCATTGTAAGACCGAGACACGATCAAACATGATTGGTTTCACATTCCCTAGTAAATAGTGGTGCAACATATAGTCCGACCAGATACGCAGTACACTTCCGCTTCCTCAAGCCGGAGTTATTCCCCAGTAAAGTAACGGACAACTGAAGCTCCTAAAACTCTAGTTCTCCCAAGACAGGAAATCGACATCCCCTGGATGACATCTTTAAGCTCATCTCCTGCAATTCTCTGTCGCATCCAGGATGGCATCATTAAGCCCATCTCCAACAATCTTCTATCATCAACCTCCAAATGGCATCTTTAAGCCCATTCCCGATATCACAAATCAAGGGCCACTTCATGCGAGTGCAAATTTCTGGGCACTCTAGTGTTCAATCATCTTCCACCTTCAAATCACGAAAGGCAGAACAGCCAATCTACATCCTCAGGTTTAAGAAGATTGAACAGGGGCAGCTATTGTACCCAAAAATTTTCTCTCTCATTTTACTCAATACATGTCAATGGAGGTCCCCAAGTTGCCCAAGGAAGTCCAATAGTTGACCAGACAAACTCTCTCCTAAGGCAGTATACCCCAAATTAGGGTTTCTATTCTCATCAAGATGAGAGGACCACAAGGGTATCCTATGCTCTCCATGGTCTTGATATGTTCCCAAGATCATCCATGTCAAGTTTCAAGCCTTGTATAAGAAGTTTGCTCAACCAACTGCTCAGATGCTTGAGAATCGACTATATTAGGTCAAAAGTCAATTGTGGCCCACATACAGTCAAACCTCAAGAATTTTTGTCAAAATCAATATCTTGAAGTAATTTCAATCATTTGATCAAGGGTTGATCATGATACCTCAAGGGATGCTCCAAATTCATCAAAACACAAAAGTTGCTAAGTTAGGGTTTTGTAGGAAAACTCAACCCAACTTTGACCAAGCATAACTTCTTCATACTTTATTAGAAATTTTCCATCCAAATCTAATTTTGAATAGGATACAATTCCCTACAACTCATCCTCATCTCAGAAGTTCAAAATATTCACTCACAAAAAGATATGAATTTTGACATTATAGGTCCTTTTGAAAGTCAACAAAAACACCTTTTGGGTCAAAGCTTTATACACGAAAATGGAATATCCAATGGAGATCAAACAAAAAGGGTTGGTTAGGGGACATCCTAAGCTTTATAAAAAGTCAAATAACACCCTCCTAGGGTCAAAATTTAGAGAGTTGTGCATTGTCAAAGTTGGCAATTTTTGGAAAATTGTCAAAAGTCAACATTGATCAAATTTGCTTTTTTTTCCAAAGGGCCCATGTTTTCTTGCTTGAAACATGTTTCTAATAGGACCCACGACCCATTAGCTCATTTACCTCTTATTTTATTATTTTTATCATTTATTTTGATTTTTTATTCATTTAAATCAAAATAAATCAAATTAAATGGTAAAATAATGAAAACAAATCAAATCTTGGGATTTTTGTGCACATTCTGAGTCCATATACAGTTAACATGCCAGCCAATCCGTGCCAAGAGGATTTGGATTGAAAAATATTGGATTGAAGCAAGTTTTGGAAAGAAATCATACATGAAGCAAATCAAATCCAATTTTCATAATTCTCAAAGATTTGATACAAATTTGTTGACCTCATTCAGTCTACTATAAGGGCATAAGAATTCCAGATAAAAAAAAAGAGGATTGGAGGTGTGAACAAGAAGAACAAAACTCCAAAAAAGTTGACAAAAGTTGTGACTCCGTTTCAAGCTTGGAGGCCAATTCAAGCCATTCTAGCATTGCCAAACGATTCCTTGACCTTCCCAGAAGCTAACCCAGTCAGTTGCACGCCTCTACACGTCCAGAATCACCCTCTAGGAGTCCCATGTTTTGTCCTTTAATTCAAATTCGATTACTGTAATCTTTGCATCTTTAGCATGTTTATGTTATATATTTGTAATCATCATCATGTTTTCAACCTAACTGAATACTTTGATTGCATTTTTGAAGACTATACATGTCTTTGCCATTGTTAGGGTTTGTATGTGCAATTTAGAGGTTTTGTCCATAGGTTAAATTGGCCAGCAAACGGGGTACCAAGGTATTCACAAGATCAAGATGAGATGATCTATATAATTAGATGCCATTTATCATGCGTGTACATGATTTTTGAATGAGACAGGGTTATAGCCATGGAAAACGTCTGTAGGTAAAAGTATTTTACTTAAAATAACGGTCCAAGGAAGAAGATGATGCGTGTTAAAGCATGGTTGGACAATTCAAATTTGGCGCGCGTTTTTTGGCCACTAACTTGTTTTCCAATATATTATATGTTTATTATTATATTAATAATTGAGACATCCAGCGCAGTTGGTTAGAGGAAGGAAGTTTGAAGCTCGTGTCATGGGTTCGATCCCATACGTGAGCTTTTGGCATTTTCTCCATTATTTTCCCCAGATCCAGCACACCTTACCTTCTGAGGATCATCATCCTCTGGATCCATCTCCTGCCAGATCCAGCACACCTCACCTTCTGAGGATCATTGTCCTCTGGATTCATCTCCTTCCAGATCCAGCACACCTCACCTTCTGAGGATCATCATCCTCTGGATCCATCTCCTGCCAGATCCAGTGCACCTCACCTTCTGAGGATCATCATCCTCTGGATCCATCTCCTGCCAGATCCAGCACACCTCACCTTCTGAGGATCATCATCCTCTAGATCCATCTCCAGCCAGATCCAACGCCAGCATACGCAGGTCCACCATGAGCCCCCAGAAGATGGTCTCATGGGATCAGGCGCCAGACTCTAGGCCATCCTTCTGGGGTTCAGAAGTTCAGCATGCACCCCCAGTCTGCTTCGTCACTCCAGGCTCATTCTCTTTCTCTTCTTTATTTATTTCTCTTGTTTTAATTATTTTTGTTTATTTATTTTTCACCAAAAAATTAATTGTTTTTTTAATTAATCATAAAACCAATAAATCACAAAAATACAAAAAAAAATTTTAATAATAAATTAATTAGGTTAATTTAATTTCTTTCATAATTTAAAAACAATTATAAATTAGGTTTAATTAATTTGCAATTAAATGTTTTCTCAAATAAAAATTCACAAGAACAAAAATTTATTTCTCTCAATTAGGGTTTTAAGTTATTAATTACCGTCCTCGTATTTAATTTGCCGCGCGCTTGTTAATTATTTTTTCCACTATTTTGTAACTGTTCAGGGTTTGTAATAGTTAAATTAGAGTTTTATTTCTTGCTTTAAATCCCCGATTTTTGGTTATGTAATTAATCCCCCTCCCCGAAGCCTTGTAATAGATAGGTTTTACTTCCTCTCACTTTTAATTTCTGCAATCATTAACTGTTAGATGTATGGCAAGAATGCATGAAAAATTAAAATGGTAGATCACCTAATGTGCAAAGATTAAATAACTGAAACAAATCATATGCACATATTCACTCCTAGGGTTTACCTCACTTCGATTGCCTTCGGTAAACAATCATTAAGCATAGAAGATTTTAGTGGTTGCCCTCCAGTCTAAAGAGATTAAATTGTCCTATTCCAATGTTGCCTCGGAAATGTTGCCTCAGAAATGTTGCCTCGGAAATGTTGTCTTGGAAATGATCTTAAGACTCTAGGGTTACTAATAAGGTTTTCTAACTATTGCTTTAGTGATTGTATTTGTCCCTTTCAAACGTCCCTTACAAACTCCAACGACGGTGCTACCTACTCCTTAATAGTAGGATAGCGCTGTCTAAAGGAAATAGAACAGAAACGATCTTCTTTCGAGTAGGTAGATGCTAGTAGGTACTTGCTAAAAATAAAACTTTTCACACAAACACCTTTTAAAACAAATTTTCAAAACAACTTCGTCACATCCTTGAGGACCGATACAAGGGTTATCACGAAGTAAAAACATTTTCAAGACAAACACACACAAGCAATTTGAAAAATGTGCAAGTACCTAAGAGCCCGTAGATAACTACGGATAGAAAGGGTGCTAACACCTTCCCTTTCTATAATCTACCCCCCGTACTCAGAATATCTCGAAAAAAGGTTTTTTATGTTCTTTTCCTTTTTCCATGATTGGATGAAATAAAAGTCGGTGGCGACTCTTGCTTACCGCGACATTTTGCGAACAAAAAACGCAAAACACAAACCAGTATTAAACAGTCGGTTCTGCCACCGTATCACATAATCAATGGCCACTAGGATGAAGCAGTGTCCATTGGAAGTTGTTGGCTTGATTTCCCCAATCATATCAATCCCCCACATAGAAAAGGGCCAAGGAGTCGTCAATACATTCAGAGGAACCAGAGATACGTGCACCTTGTCAGTATAAATCTGACACTTGTGGCGGGTTCGAGAGTGTTGATAGCAATCTGCTTCCATGGTAGACCAATAATAGCCTGCCCGTAGGATCTTCTTTGTCATCGTATGCCCACTGGAATGGGTTCCAAAAATGACTTCATGTAACTCAGCCATGATCCTTTCGGCTTCAACCTTGTCTATGCACTGAAGTAACACAGAGTCATGGTTGCGTTTGTAAAGAATGCCATTACTAAGAAAGAATTTAGCAGAGAATATCCTTAAGAACTTCTTATCATGGACTGAAGCTCCTTCTGGATATTCTTGGGTTTCGAGATACCTCTTAACTTCGAGAAAACAAGGCTGGTCCACTATTTCTTCAGTATTAATCTCGTGACAGTGTGCTGGTTCATCCCTCCGTTCAATGGTGATCTGGGGAGCCTCATTATCCCATTTAAGTTTAAACATAGATGACATTGTGGCTAGTGCGTCTGCTAGCTGATTTTCTTCTCACAGAAAATGCTCGAAGGTAATCTTATCAAAATGTGGGAGCAATGTAAAAACATGTTCTTTGTAAGGGATAAGGTTAGGGTGTTTGGTGTCCCATTCCCCTTTGATCTGGCTGATAACCAAAGATGAATCTCCGAATACATTCAAGGATTTGATCCCCAAGTCTATAACAGCTTTGAGACCAAAGATGCATGCTTCGTATTCTGCCATGTTATTTGTACAATTGAAGCAGAGTCTTGCAGTAAAGGGTGTATGACACCCTTCAGGATATATGAGTACAACACTGATACTGTTGTCGAGTCTGTTTGATGCCTCATCAAAAACCAGGGTCCATTGGGATCCTTGTTCAGGTCCGTCATATGGCCTGAATTCTTCATAGTTGTTTACCATCATGATGTCCTCATCTGGGAATTCGAACTTCATGGACTGGTAGTCTTCCACAGCTTGTTAGGCAAGGTGATAAGCTAGTACACTGCCCTTTATTGCTTTCTGGGTAGTATACTGTATGTCATATTCCGTCGGGATCATCTTCCATCTTGCTATTCTCCCAGAGAGTGCAGGTTTCTCGGAGATTTATTTTATTAGATCCATTTTAGATATCAACAAGGTAGTATGGGTCAGCATATATTGTCTTAGCCGGAGAGAAGCCCATGCCAGAGCGCAACAAGTTTTCTCGAGCAGTGAATATCTTGTTTCACAGTCGGTAAACTTTTTGCTCAGGTAATAAATAGCGTGCTCTTTTCGGCCAGACTCATCATGCTGCCCCAACACACACCCCATTGAATTTTCAAAAACAGTCAGATACATGATTAAAGGCCTTCCCTCGACTTGTGGCATCAACACAAGAGGCTCTTGCTGATACTCTTTGATCTTGTCGAAAGCAGTTTGACATTCGTCATTCCATTTGACTACTTGATCTTTCTTCAGTAGTTTGAAGATTGGTTCACAAGTAGCTGTCAGGTGAGAAATGAATCTGACAATGTAGTTTAAACGTCCCAAGAATCCTCTGACTTCCTTCTCAGTACGAGGAGTAAGCATCTCTTATATTGCTTTCACCTTGGCAGGATCTACCTCAATACCCTTATTGCTGACGACAAAGCCTAGGAGCTCACCAGACCTTACTCCAAACGTGCATTTATTTGGGTTCAATGTCAGCTTGTACTTCTTTAGTCTCTCGAACATTTTCTGTAAATGATCAAGGTGCTCTTCTTCTATTTGAGATCTAGATATCATGTCGTCCACATAGACTTCTATTTCGTGATGTATCATGTCGTGAAATAGAGCTACCATGCCACGCTGATAGGTTTCCCCAACATTCTTCAGTCCGAACGGCATAACCTTGTAGCAGAATATCCCCCATTGTATGAGAAAGCTTGTCTTCTCCATGTCCTCAGGCGCCATTTTGATTTGGTTGTAACCTGAGAAACCATCCATGAAGGAAAACACTTTGTGCTGTGTCGTATTGTCAACTAGGATGTCAATATGGGGAAGTGTGAAATCATCCTTAGGGCTTGCCCTATTCAAATCTCTATAGTCCATGCACATTCGTACTTTGCCGTCCTTTTTGGGCACGGGAACAACATTGGCAACCCATTATGGATAAGAGTTGATGGCCAAGAATCCAGCGTTGAACTGTTTCATTACTTCTGATTTAATCTTCTCTGACATATCTGGTCGCATATGATGGACCTTTTGCTTTACTGGTGGGCAATCCTCTTTCGTAGGTAGACGATGTACCACAATATCTGCATCAAGTCCTGGCATTTCTTCATACGACCTGGAAAATACCTCAACATACTCGTGTAACAACTGAATCAGACGCTCCTTGACACTGGGTTTCAGATTGGCACCCACCTTTACTTCTCTTTTGTCTTCTTCGGTACCTAGATTGATTGTGTCCAAGGGTTCCTCGTGGGGTTGAATGGTCTTTTCTTCTTGTTGTAATAACCTGGAGAGTTCCCCTGGCACATCACAATCTTCCTCACCTTTGTCTTCGACTTGGTAGATTAGATTTTCAGATTCACAGAAAGCCATAGCAGAATCGTTACCCATGGGATCCCGAATGGATATAGACCTACATTGTGAGTGTGAGTGTGTGTAAGGGTATAGATATCTTTGAAAGAAATGAAAATGTAAAAGAAAAAAAAATAATGATCACAAAGTTTGTATGCAAAACGTCCATGATTCATTGATGTCATATGGAAATAAGATAATAACCTTTACAAATGGACCATTGTGCCTCAGGTAAGACACAAGGTTTTAAGAGTCTGAATTGTTTTAATATTATAGATCCAACAAAATGTAAAGACAAATTACCGTGATATAAAAGTGATCGGGACAAAATCTCTAGCCTCCCAGTTATTGAGCCCTCCACTGACAGTTGGGAAAATCCAATCCTTCAGGTTGTAGCTGTCTTCATCATCCTCCACCGTATTGACTTTGCGGTTGCTGATCTTCAATGGTGATCCTCCGGCACGAGTGTGACGTACAACCTTCTGGGCACCTGAAGTGAAATCCAGGCCAAACTTGTCAGATTTGTATGGGATATCTGGGAGTTTCCCCCAAATGGTGCACCCACCTTCTTCTATCACTGCCTTGGTATCCTTCAGAGATGACATCCTAAGTGGAGGTTGTGGTATGGTGGGATAACTGACTTGGTTGTTTTGAGTTTGATCGCAAATGTTACAGTTATCAAGAGTCGCCACCGACTTTTCTTTTATCCAAAAGGAAAGGTGAAAAAGCACAGGAAAGACCTTTGAAATTATTTCTTGAGTTCGGGGGGTAGATTATGAAAAGGGAAGGTATTAGCACCCTTTTCATCCATGGTTTTCCATGGGCTCTTAGTTACTTGCTAGATCACTTGCTTTTGTTTGAATTTGTGCTTTGTGTGGTTTTTGAAAGTATTTTTGAAAAGACGTCATCGTTTAGACAAAACTTTGTAATGATTCTTGTTCGTAAGAATGTATACAAAGTGTTGATCTTTTGAAAATGTTTTCAAGTTTGAAAGGTGTTTTTGAAAGTATAGGTGATTATTTTTTGAAAATATAAAGAATTTTTGTTTTGAAATGGAGCAAGTAATTAGGAGCAATCTACCTACTTAAATGTCTTTCTTGTTCATTTTCTTTTCCTTTGACATTATTGTCTTACCATTGATTTGGTAAGCAACCCTATCTTTGGATATAAATGGGACGGGCTCGGGTCATCGTATAACCATGATTAGGAATGTTGCAAGGTATCTTAGCATTCTTTTTGAGGGACTAAGATCATTTGTAAGGCAACTTAGAGAGCGTCATCGAGGGACTATGATCTTGTATTTGCTTCTTTTTTACTAAAATACCTCGCATGCGTAATATGCCCATTTTGTATAAGGCAACCAAGTGGAATCACCCTAGGGGTTCTTGTGTGCAACTGTGTTGTTTTCATGCTTTGTCTTTGTCTTGAATATGGGTTGTCTATTTGTTGATTTTATCTCATCATGCACACCCTAATTACTAACAATACATGAAAGCAATAAAAATGCGGAAAAGTAAAGTCCTACACTATTACAAACATTAGGGGGTGGGGTGTATAAATTCACAAATGGGGATTGCAAATTAAATCCTAAGTTACTATTACAAACATATTGAATGGATAAAAATGTATAAGAAATGTAAAATGGACTTGTTTTGTTTTAAAAAAAGAAATAAGTTTTGTTTAAGAAAATATTTTGATCTTTTATGTTAAAAGAAATAAAATAAGATATGAGAATATGAAATATTTTGTATATGTGTTTTGATTAATAAAAAAAATGATGGCAAAAATAATAAGGAGAAAGGAAAACAGAATCAGCGCTTTGCTGAAATAAAAGAGGTCAGAAGTTCTGACTCTGGCGTGCTTCACAAATTCAAATAAACGTTAGTAGAAATAGGGAAGGTCAGAAGTTCTGGGTTCGTTGAGAACAAAAAAGATTTCAGAAGTTCTGATTCCACTGGCAGAACTTCGTCTCCCTCTCCATGCTAGTCAGAGTATCTGCAACTTGGTCATTTCTCAATAAAACAGAAGATGCGCATATAACAGTTATGACATGTTCCATAAGGTTTCAGAAACAAGAGATATCAGAACTATAAATCAGAAGCAAGCATGAATTTTCTAATCCTAATTCTGAGTTCTAATTTCTTCAAGAAGTTATGAACTGAAATTCTCTCTACTTAGGCAGGCAAATATATGAAACCTCATAATGTGTACAGCATCAGAATCAGGATGTCTACATTGTATTTTTGAACAAAGTTTCCTGACAATGCCTAAGTAATATGATGAGAGTCAGCAGAAGCTTAACTTGCAGCTGGAAAATGTTCTGTGAGATGGAGTCTAGCTCTGACCGCTTGTGATGTTCTGAATAGCTTCCTCTCATGTTCAGCAGGCTGTAAACTTTCAACTTGGGTTGTGAGTGATTAGAAAATTCTAGAACATCCAAGGAGCAAAGTTCTGACTTCTTTGAGGTGAATATTAATGGTTATTGTGTTACAGTTTGACTACAAAAGTTAGGATGGCTTTTGAATGTATATCAAAAATTGTATGGGTGGTTTTGGTCGAGAAACACTTGAGGAAAAGTGGAATTTGAATGCAAGAATCAAGAGCTAACAGGTTTTGTATTTTGTGTTTGCAGTTTTTGGACTCTTGGAATTTTAGCAGTGGTTCAGGGCTTTTCTTTCTCAAATTTCCCACCCTTTTACAGTTGCCAATGGCTTTCAATTTATAGGCAAAGATCTTGTAGCTTGGAGAGTACAACCATCACATGCTAAGGTGTTGCCTTGCTGTTGAAGTAAGTATGGTGGTTAGTAGCTGTTGTACCCCAAAATTTGACCTCTCATTTTACTCAATACATGCCCATTGAGATCCTCAATTTACTCAAGTTTGCCCAAGAGTTGACCAGACAAACTCCCTCTTAAGGCAGTGTACCTCAAATTAGGGTTTCCGTTTTCATCAAGATGGGTGAGCCACAAAGGCCTCATATGCTCTCCATGGTCTTAGTATGTTCTAAAGACCCTACATGTCATGTTTCATGCCTTACACAAGAAGTTTGCTCAGTCAACTACTCAGATGCTTGAGAATTGACTATATTAGGTCATAAGTCAACTGTGGCCCACATACAGTCAAACTTCAAGATTTTTGGTCAACATAAACATTTTGAAGTTATATCCATCATTTGATCAAGGGTTGATCATGATTCCTTAAGGAATGCCCCAAATTCATCAAAACCCAAAAGTTGCTAAATTAGGGTTTCTCAATAAAAGTCAACCCAACTTTGACCAAGCATAACTTCCACATGCTTCATTAGAAATTTCCCATCCAAAGCTCATTTTGAAGAGGATGCAATTCCCTATAATTCATCTTAAGCTCACAAGTTCAAAATTTGCACTCACAAAAGATATGAATTTCTACATTATGGGTCCTTTTGAAAAATCAACAAAAACACCTTTTAGGTCAAAGCTTCTTACATGAACATGGAAGAATCAATTGAGATGAGACCAAAAGGGTTGCTTAGGGGACATCCTAAGCTTTCTAAAAAGTCTAAGAACACCTCTATAGGGATAAAATTGGAGGAGACATGCCTTGTCAAAGTTGACCTTTTTTGTATAATTGCAAAAACTCAAATGTGCTCAAAAATGCATTTTTTGCTAAATGGACCTAACTTTTTATGCTTGAACCTCACTTATAATGTGGTCCACGACTCAAATATTCACCCACACATTATTTGTTTCATTTTGCAATTAATTTTGATTTTTTATTAATTAAAAATTGAATTAAATCAAATAATTGGTGAATAATAACAAAGATATGATTTGATTTGGTTTTTGGACAGGTTGGCAATCAAAATATGCTGAATTATCAAGGCCAAAACCAATCAAGCATAATTGGTACAAGAAAGGGAAGATTTGGCTCAAAATAGCAAGTTTGCATATGCTTAAATAATCAAATCAAATCTCATCAAACTCCAAGATTCAATACAAGTTTGTAACTCTAATTCATCCCTAGGTATATATTTAACAAGAACAAAGCAAAAAATAGGGGTTAGAAGGCGTGAACAAGAAGAACAAAACTTCAAAACTTGGACAAAAAGTGTGAATTGGTTTTCACTCCACAGGACAATTCAAGCCATTCCAATGATTCTAATCATTTCTTGGACCTTCCCAGAAGCCAATTGGATCATTTGCAAGGCTTGAAACACCCAGAAATGCGCACAATCACTCTCATGGTTTGCCCTTAAATTCAAAATCGATTACTGTATTCCTGGCAACTTTAGCATCTTTAAGTCATATATTTGTGACCCTCATCATGTTTGCAAGCTAACTGCATTATTTAATTGTGTTTTTTAAGCCTATACATGTCGTTGCCATTGTTAGGGTTTGCGTGTGCAATTTAGGGCATTCTTACACAGGTGAAATTAGCCAAAAAGAAGGGTACCATGGTGTTTACGAGATCAACACGAATGGTTCTATGTAGTTAGAAATCATTTATCGTGCGTATGGTGCATTTTGGAAACTTGCAGGGGCTATGGCTACGAACATGTGACTGTAGGTAAAAGTCATATGTATAAAATGACGGAGAAAGGAAGAAGACGGCTATGTGTCAGCCAACCATTCGCCCGTTTGAATCTCGCGCGCTTTTTAATCAGTTAATCACATTTTCATATATTATGTTTTATTCTTGAATTAATAAAAAACAACGCAAGTTTCTCAGATGGTGAGGCACACTAGTGGGGAGTATAAGGACCTGGGTTCGATCCCAGGTCCCAACAATTCTCTATATGTTATTTTCTTCCAACCAATCTAGCGCGTCACTTGTCCAGGAGAACACCATACACCTCTGCGCTTCACCGTCAGATTCTCTCCGTTCCAGATCCAAAGGCTTAGCAAGCAAGGTCTATGATGGACCTTCAGAGGATGATCACACAGAATCAGGCAGGCTGACTGGGCTTGAAGCGTTTTGGGCCTAAAATTCAGAATGCCCCCCCCCCACAGATTTGCTATTCAACACAGTTTGCATTTTCTATTCTTTTTTTTCTTTTTTTAATTTCTTAAATTAATTTCCTTTTATTTGTTTTAATTAATTAACCCAAAATCATTATTTTTCTATAAAATCAAAAAAATTACAAAAATAATACACCAAAATCATTTTTTCATTAAAATATTTATTTTAATTAATTAGGTTAACTTAAATACTTTTTCATAATTAAAAAGCAATTAGAAATAAGGGTTTTTAATTAATGTGCAATCATACTTCTTTTCTCAAATAAAAAAAAAACAAAAAAACACACAAAATCTTGTTCTCTTGAAATTATTTAATTTAGTTTATATTAGTTTAATTTCAATTTCTTTTATAATTAAAAAATGATTAGAATTAGGGTTTCAGTCGTGCATAACTCAATTAATTCTTTTCTCAAAAATAAATTAATTATTTTTCAATTAGATTTTAGGGTTTTCAATTTCTCCTCGTATTTAATTCGCCGCGCATTTAATTATTTCTTTTCCATTATTTTTGTAACTGCCGATGGTTTGTAATAGTTAAACTAGGGTTTTATTTACTGCTTTAATCCCTGATTCTTTGGTTATGTAATTAATCCCCATCCCCTGAAGCCTTGTAATAGCTAGGTTTATTTTTTCGCATATTTAATTCCTGCAAATATTTAACTGTCTAGATGTATGCTAATAGGATTGTATGGCAAGAATATCTGAAATTAAAATGGTAGATCACCTAATGTGCAAAGATTAAATAACTGAAACAATTCACATGCACATATTTCACTCCTAGGGTTTACCTCACTTTGGTTTCCTTCGGTAAACAATCATTAAGCATAGAAGATTTTAGTGGTTTCCCTCCAGTCTAAAAAGATCAAATTGTCCCATTCAAATGTTACCTCGGAAAATGTTGCCCCGGAAATGTTTCCTCGGAAAGATCTTAAGACTCTAGGGTTACTACTAAAGTTTTCTAACTATTGCTTTAGTTATTGTACTTGTCCCTTTCGAATGTCCCTTACAACTCCAACGATGGTTCTACCTACTCCTTAATAGTAGGATAATGCTGTCTAAAGGAAACGAGAACAAACAATTTTTTTACGAGTAGGTAGAATCTTAAGTACTTGCTCAATAAAAAACTTTTTACACAAACACCTTTCAAAACAAACTTCATCACATCCTTGAGGACTGATACAAGGGTTATCACGAAGTAAAACATTTTCAAGACAAACACACATGAGCAAGTACCTAAGAGCCCGTAGATAACTACAGATAGAAAGGATGCTAACACCTTCCCTTTCTATAATCTATCCCCCGTACTCAGAATATCTCGAAAAAAGGTTTTTTCTGTTCTTTTTCCTTTTCCATGATTGGATGAAATAAAAGTCGGTGGCGACTCTTGCTTATTGCAGCATTTTGCAAACAAAAAGCGCAAAATGCAAACCAGTAAAAATAGTCGGTTCTGCCACCGTATCACATAACTGGCGACTCTGTTGGGGACTAATAAGTGGGGTATACCTTAGGATCTAGGTCATTAAATTTCTTCTCTTGATTGTCTTGATTGCTTTACTTTTAAGGGCTTGTTTGGGGTTACTATAGATCCTACACCTGGATCTGGGGGCACTCATTAGGTAAACAGCAATAGATCATGTAGACTGTACGGCATAGACCAATATGGTTTAAGCGATGCCTGTGTTGGTGTGGCACTTTGGTTGGTATCGATATCCTTCGTGGGGAAACGAGGAGAATACAGGGCCACCACGTGGTGTCGCGAAACACGAACGGACCTTAGAACCTTAGTTGAACAAACTTGGCCATTAGAAAGTAGTGAGATAGCCGACCTCGGTGTAGATATGAGGATTGGTTGATACTCGATGCTACACTCATTGAGATCAGACTTTCGGGATATTTTGGCTGCAAGAAAAGATTGATTGAGCTAAAACAATGCCCGATAAAGGATGGTCAGTGATATTGAGATCCTCTAGAACCCGGTTACTTTTTAAGACAGGTTTGAAACCAACTAAACTTCAAGAGGGTACTGTTGTACCCTAAAATTTTCCCTCTCATATTCTTCAAGATTTATCAAGAATCATCTTCAAATGGTTCAAGATTTCTCAAGGGTTGCACAGCCTAAACACCTCCTAAGCCAGCTGAAATTAGGGTTTTGTTTCTTCCAAGGAATTTGGGGTTTTAAATGGTTCAATCAAGTCCCATAGGCCCATATATATTGTCAAGCATCTACATGTCAAGTCTCAAGTCTCACAATGCCAGTTTGCACAGTCAAAAGCCCTATTTGGTTCACAATCAACTGCATGGGTAAAATGGTCATTTTACAGTCAAAAGCCAGAATTTTTGGTCAACATCTTATTTTGAGCACACAATCATCATTTAATCAAGTATTGATCATGATTCCACAAGAATGGCTCAAAAATCATCAAAGATGCAAAAGTTGCTATTTTTGGACAGCAGAAAAGTCAACTGTATCTTGACCAAGGCATAACGTTTTCATGGTTCATCAGAAAAATCCCATCCAACGCTCATTTTGAAGGGGATGACATTTACTACAACTCATCTTCACATTCCAAGTCCAAGAAATTCTCTCACAAAAAGTTATCAATTTCTACATTATAGGTCAATTTCAAAAGTCAACAAAAATGCACTTTAAGTCAAAGACCATAACTTGAGATTGGTAAATCCAAATGACATGGGACCAAAGGCATTGGTTATAGGACTTCAAGACCTTTCCAAAATGTCCAAGAACATGTTCATAGGATCAAAATTGAGCAAGATATGCATTGGAGAAGTTGGGAAATTTTTGTGAATTTGCAAAAGTCAACTTTGCTCAAAACACATTATTTTTGCTAATGGGCCTCAAATTCCTTCTTGAAACTTTGTCCAAGGCTTATGCACGACCCATTGAGATTAAATTGAATTATTTTCTTATTTTTATTAATTAATTGGATTTTTAATTGATTTTTAATTCATTTAATTAATTTAAAATGTAGGAAATTCAAAGATATGATTTCTCAAACTTTTTGTGAAGCAAAAGTGGTCAACATATGCTGGAGATTTCGTGTATCAATCAAGGGGACAAAAATCTCCATGTTTGGCAAGTTTTCTCAATCAAAAAGATGCAAAAAGATATGATTGAAAATCAAATATACAAATCATAATTCCATGGATCTTTTGCCCAAAGATTTAACCTAATTCAGTCCTCTATATGTACAC
Source organism: Vicia faba (assembly GCA_948472305.1). NCBI lineage: Eukaryota > Viridiplantae > Streptophyta > Magnoliopsida > Fabales > Fabaceae > Vicia > Vicia faba. The sequence goes on from OX451740.1 coordinate 893,915,413, forward strand.
AACCTAACCCTATTCATGTGGACGTGAAAACTCTGCAGAAAAGCCATAGCCAACATTGAAAAAATTCAAAGAAACTTGAAAACTGTTCTCCAAATTCCAGGCCAATTCAAGGGATTTTGTGGATTCAAATACATTGTTGGGAGTTTCCAGGATGATTTGCAATCAAAACCAAGCTTCATAGCTCAAGAAATCACTCTGCAGAGACCCACGGTTTGATGATTTTTTCCAAAATCGTAATCATTGATTCATGCATATTTAACATCTTTTGTTGATTGTTTTGTGTTCATAGGGACTGTACGAAGCTTTTGGTACAAGTTAATTGAATTATAGAGCCCTAAATCACAAGACACCATGAACGTTTTCTAGGGTTTCCAAGCTCTTAATTTGGGGCTTTGCTATATAGGAAAAATTGGAACCCCTAACGCTTATGGTTGAATTCAGGAGACTCAGACAATTGCAAAACCACCATCGCGCCATATTTATGTAGCCTAGGGAGCTAATCGTTATTTTTCCTCATGCTGTTTGTGGGGGTTAAAAACCCCCGCTATCTATTTGGTATTTGCAGGCTTCAGCGAAGGAGATGAAGACATGGTGCTATGCCATTGGTTCATTCAAATATAACGCGCGCTTTTATTTGTTTCCAGCCTAATTGTTTTTTTTATATATTATATTCATTGATTATCATTATATCAAATGCAGCGTGATGGCCTAGTGGTTGGTGTGGTGGCTGGCAACCATTGGGACCTGGGTTCGATTCCCAGGTCCCCCAAAATATTTGTTTGCATTTTTCTTCATATGATCATGTGCAGGTCTCACAAGAAGGTTCATCATACACCTCACAAATCAGCGTGCCATGTGTCCTCATGCACCAATCCAATGGCTATGAAGTGCTGACTATGATGTTCCCTGGTCAACCATGTGCTGGGCAATCAAGAAAGTCAAATGGACTGTGAAACAAATGGGCCAGAAAATTCCAGATTAACCTCCATATTGGGCCCATCACCCCCCTGGTTTTATTACTTCTTATTATTTTTATTTTCTTTCTTTTCTTTTAATAATTATTATTATTAGTATTTAATTAACAAATTAATTATTTTTCATAATAAAAATCAGAAACCTAAAACATTATTTATTTTTATTATTTATCAATTTCACTATTACTTTATTATTTTTGTAAATAAATTCTAAAAAATTAATTTAGTTAATTAGGTTAGTTTTAATTGTTTTCACAATAAATAAAATCCATGTAGAAATTAGGTTTTGACTTTTAATCCCTTTTATTTTTATTTTATATTTTAGTGAAAACACAAAAAATACTTTTTTCTTGTAATTATTTAATTAATTAGTAAATTAGGTTTAATTAATTGCAAAAAAGGACCAAATTTCTTTCTTTTCTCAAAAAGGGTCAAAACCCTAAGGACGTCCCAATTCAATTCTTTCGCGCGCATATTTATTTTTAATTCATTATTTTGATTATATCTATGTATTTGCTTCGAGAATGTAATAGATAATTAGGGCTTTTATCGCTTTCTTTATTTTCCCGCATTTTATTTTCCAAAGGGTTATGTTTTTGGCGATGTAAATACCCGACGCCTTGTAATAGCGTAGATTCACTTTCCGCAATTTACTTTCCGCACAATTATTAACTGTTAACTATGCATGACAAGACTTGTATGAAAAATAAAATCAACCCGTAGCTCACAATGATGCATGCAAAGACAATTTAACATGAAACCCGACACACATGCACATGCCACTCCTAGGGTACGCCTCACTTGGTTGCCTCGAGGTGGTCATTGAGTATAGGGTGTTTTAGAGGTCGCCCTCCTGTCTAAAGATCCAGTTGCCTCGAAACGGTTGCCTCGGATGAAAAAAAGGATCTAGGACATTAGGGTTACTGCTAAGGCGTCCTACTATTGCTTTGGTGACCACATGCCCCATTAATCGAATTGACCCGAATAACTCCAACGACGGTGCTACCTACTTCTCAATAGTGGGATAGTACTGTCTAAAGGACATTTACACAGCTTAATTTCTTTTGAGTAGGTAGAGGTTCTCAGGTACTTGCTCTTTCAAAAACAAAAATACTTTTCGCACTTACACTTTTCTGACAAAGGTTTTCAAACAACACTTCATACACTCTTGAGGACAGATACAAGAGTTACAACGAAGTTTTCAAACGAAATTTTTTTAAAACCCACAAACACAAGAAAAGCAAAACATTTTGAAAACATAGTGAGCAAGTACCTAAGAGCCCATGGATAACCACGGATAGAAAGGGTGCTAACACCTTCCCTTTCTATAACCTACCTCCCAAACCGAGAAACATCTCGAAAAGGAATTCTGCTGTGCTTTTGTCCTTTCCTTGTTGGAGAAAATAAAAGACGGTGGCGACTCTTGCTTACCGCGATATTTCGCGAACCAGCATTTCAAAACAGTCAGTTCTATTTCCACCGATCACTGAACTGGAGACTCTGCTGGGGATTTAATTAATAAGTGAGGTGTACCTTAGGATTAGATCACCCATGTTTTCAATTGTATGCCTTGAATGCTTTAATATTGTGGGCTTGTATCGGAGTTTTATAGATCCTAACCCGGATTTGGGGACACCCTTTAGAAGTAGCAACAAACTGTGAGGGAACTATGCGGGGTATACCGACATGGTTGAAGCAGTTGCTACATTGATGTGGCACTTTGGTGAGTACCGGTAACCCTTGAGTCAAGTCAAGGAGAGTACGGGGCCGCCGCGTGGTGTCGCGAAGCATCAACTGACCTTAGGAACCTTACTTGACCATCCTGGCCTCTTTAGGGGTAGTGAGATGACCGACTTTGGTGCAGTCCGAAGTTGGTAGATACTCGATACTACACTCATTGAGGGTTGTTTTCTTGGAATATTTTGATCGCCAGTTCAGTGGCTAAATCAAAACAATGAACATAGAAAACAACCCAATGATATTGAGCTCCTTAGAACCCGGTTACTTTTGATAGGACAGGTTTTGAGCCAACCAACTTCAAGAGGGTAGTACCTAAACTTCATGCTGGCCTGAACTCTAAGGGCTCTTTGTGTGACTTGTGTGCCTTCAAATCTGAACTACTTGCGCATTCTTGTTATCTGACAACATGAGTTTCTTGCAGGTTTTGTTTACAGTCCTTAATCTGGGCTCATAACAGGGTTTACTTACATCACTTCACGCATAGCATAACATCATACCATCATAACATCGCATACATCCTGCATAAGGCCTAACCCATTTCAAGGATTTCAAGGGTCTGTGATGCAGGTCATGATGAATCAAAATGTCTAGCAAGGGGCAAAGGGGATTTATTTTCCTCTAGCCAAGTTTGTTTGGAGATCAAAACATAACAGCTTGAGTCAGGGGCTATGACCCACTCGATATGGTGAGCTTTGACTCTTGAAGAAGGACTCTCAACAACATGAAGTTCCTTCAATCAAGCTACCGGATTCAAATTCTAACAAGTTTCTCTGTTTACCCCGCGAGATCCTTGAAAACATTGCATGCATATCATACATATCATTGCATTACAGGTACCCCTTTTAACAGGTCACTTATCTTCTTCGCTATTTATTTCAGCAATGGCTTCCCAACCAGACAACCAGGATCTCCATACTCAAGAGACTCGGTTCGGGGAAATCTTCCTAAGCCTATCCAAGGGGCAGGAAGAGTTGAGAACACTCCTCATGGGGAATTTGGTCAAAAAGAGTCATGAAGACAGTAAGGATGAACGGCTGAAACATCTGCAAGCTGAGGTAGATACAATGAGAACCCAGATGCTGGGGCAGATGGCTCTCATTCAAGACTTATCTCAAAGACAAGGAGAGCTCAGGGTTCTCGTCAACTAACTGCTTCGGGACAACCAAGTGGGGCCAACATCTGAGGTTGAAGAGCAAGTCATCATTCAACCCCCTTTGAAACAAGAAGACAAAGGGAAAGCTCCTCAGCTTGCTTCAGGGTCACAAGCCCAACATCAACCTCGCCAGCATCAACGGGGTAATCGGCGCCAGCGAAATGCACCTGGAAGACATTTCTCTGAGACTGAGATACCATCATCTTTGATACTGAAACGCCTGTTGGAAGTCAACCTGCTTACATTGAAGGATCCTCCCCGGAATCCCAATACCTCTGCTCCTACCTATCATCCATATGAAAGGTGTGCATACCACTCTGACGGTCCGGGACATGACACCGACAACTGTTGGACTCTGAAGAACAAGATCCAAGACTTGATCGACGGAGGGGTGCTGGAGTTCATGCCGGATGGTGGAATGAAAATCTTTCGTTGAGGGTTCTCCACTTGAAATGACTAGCTCAAACTAAGAGACTTTTGTTCATTTGAATGTTCAAGTTGTATTTTTCTTTGCTTATTCAAACAATTATTGTCATGGCAAACTTTCTTATTTCATTAAATGCATTGCATATGTCTGTTTTGAATCAATCCATTCATATTCACTAAATTCAAATTGCTTTCATTTTTTGTGATGTTCAACTCTCGATTAAAAATTCTAAGCCTTTTGAGGGAGGATGACGATAACGATACCATGATCTTTACAGTATGCTTTTGAACAGACCCCGCTGATGAGGTACATGCATTGTTTCAAATCCTAAACAGTGGAGTTATAAGGAAGATAATCCCTAGTCAACCCCTTTGAGCCAAAGAAGTGGGAGTTTTTCTTTTCACAAAAATTAAAACCCTTAATCATAACCTGGGGCAGGATAGTTCTCTCAGTTGATCCAGGTGCACAATGAATGGCATCAAAGAAGTCTTTCCGAGACAAAAAGACAGTGATGGTTCCCTATAATCGTCAAGACAGGCAGTCATTATCTCTCAAAAATAAAAGCCCAATAAGTCAAAACCTATGAAGGAGACTTACAAAACTGGGGCATCCCGCTAACTGTAAATACAAAAAGAAACAGTTCAGGAAAAAAATAGGGATAATAAAATCAAAAAGAAAGAGGTCCAACAAGCCCTCAACAAAACAAAAAAAAATGACTGCCTATTCAAAATAAATTGTCAGTATCTGAACCATCATTGGAATATCAGAGCAAAGACTCAAACAAAATCTAACGCACGATTAGCTGAGTTTAGGATTGAAGAACATCACGAAGAACGGGTGGGTACAAATAAAATTTGATCCTTTATCCTTTGTTTCTTAAACCGTGAACCAAGCCACGTTATAACCCTTAAAAGTCCTAGCTGAAGCATGGGTTAGTTCGAAAGCATACTGTTACCAAAGGTATCCTGACTCCTATAAGGTTCGCTGTAAAATCTTGAGTTGACATCACATTTTACAAAATTTGCTTGTTTTACTAAAAAATGCATTTTCAAAAAACTTCAAGACAGACATAAGCTTTGCATTCTTAAAATAACATTGTTTGCATATGACTATTTGTTCAAACAGCAGAGGAATTCGCACGACGGATATCTAATGAACAAAGATCTTCTAAAGGGTCATCTCAAGTGGAAAACACTTCCAACCAAGGGGCAGACGTGATCATTGTCCATCATCTGGGGCAGTCAAGTCAAGATTCAAGGAATCTCTCAAAATGTCAAATAGCCAGGGGCAAATCTCTGCCTCAGTCGCTTGGGGCATTGGACATGAATTCCAGCAACGAATCTTGCATGGTCAAACATCTTCTGATGGTATGGCAACACAACACTACTGACAGTGACACCTCTATACACCCTGAGAGCACGGACATAGTAAAAAAAAAAAGGATACTACGCATAATCAAAGACCCGCTAGGTCGACTGGCCTAGGCAAAAATAAGGGCTTCCCGGCGAACCAAAAGGGTTCGGGCAAAAATAAGGGATGAAAAAGAAAAAAAAATCTGTACACCCGGCAAGTCGAAAACCTGAAAAGGCGGCTTGGGCAAAAAAGGGTATCCCGATGGACTGAAAACCCGGAAGGGCGGTCCAGGCAAAAATTAGGGATCAAAGCGTACGACTATGTCCCGTCATCTTGTCACTTTCCTACCAGAAGAAGATATGTCAATCGGTAGTTATCAAGCACCTCCACAGGTACCTTCTCCCGCAGAAAATGGGGCAATAAGAGTGGGCCAAACTGTACAAGTTGCTCTGTCCATCAAGGTACCAAGGTAAGTTCGGCTGAAGAATGTAACCAGGATACCTTCACTCCCCGCAGAGTAAGACCAGAATCAACAATACTCTCCCCAAGCAGAGTTTGGTCTCCCATCAGCCCCGAAAAGGCACAGTATCTCCAGCAAGTCGGCAACACTCTCCCCAAGCAGAGTTAGCCTACTGCCAGCCTTAAGGAAGTTGGGTATCCCCAGAAAATCTTAACATTCCCCAGTCGAGTATACAGATGTTCCTCAGCAAGCATCCCCGACAGTCTTAATATTCCTCGACAGAAATATAAGATTGTTCCCCGGCGGAATACAGATACCCCAGTGGAGCCATTTCCCCAGTGCAGTCCAAAAGTTTCCCTAGGAGAGTTGAATCCATCTCCCCAGTAGATTCTGGAAGCTTATCCCCAGTAGATTCTGGAAGCTTATCCCCAGTAGATTCTGGAAGCTTATCCCTAGTAGATGCTGGAAGCTTGTGCTGCAGAGTACAAATATCTCTCCCAGCCATATTCAGAGGTTATTCCCCACCAGAGCCTATAACTGGGTTATCCTCAGCTAATTACAACGGAAGATCGTCCTCGGCGAAGTTCTTTCTATCCCCAGCGGAGTTCATCAAAATCCCCAACAAAGCTTATCAACAGGAATCCCCAGCGGAGTTATCGTCAAACCCTCAGCGAAGCATCTCTTCCCACAGAGTAATTCCCTGCAGAGTAATCTCTTCAACAAGTTTATTCCTCAACGGAGTCATCTTCTCCTACCGGTTTATCCTTGCAATCATCATCCCCAACAGAAACGAAGAACTCTATTCTTCAAATATCAGCCCAGGATTCAACAAGCTCCCGGCATTAGTCAAGGATTTATTTTCCCAGACGAAAATACATTCATAAACATCTCACATTTCATACTTCCTACTTACATACATGATAAAGTGCATACGACACGATCTCATTTATTTTTGAGAACATCATGACATCATGCATTTCATACATCATGACATTACATACAACTAATGTTTGCCTTTTCAGGAAAAGGTCAATCAAAAGATATTACCATCAACTTTTGAAGTTCCAGATTCGATACCTGTATCTAGCCAGGGCATGTCTGTGAGCGACTAATTAGAGGTGTACGCCTGTATCCAGCCAGGAAAGCTATCTCTATTAATCTTTTTGAAGTTCCAGATTCGATACATGTATCTAGCCAGGGCATATCTGTGAGCGATTGTTTGTAGATTCGATACCTGTATCTAGCCAGGGCATATCTATGGACGACTAATTCCAGATTCGATACCTGTATCTAGCCAGGGCATATCTATGAGCGATTGTTTGTAGATTCGATACTTGTATCTAGCCAGGGCATATCTGTAGACGACTAATTCCAGATTCGATACCTGTATCTAGCCAGGGCATATCTGTAGATGACCAATTCCAGATTCGATACCTGTATCTAGCCAGGGCATATCTGTGAGCAATTGATTGTAGATTCGATACTTGTATCTAGCCAGGGCATATCTGCATGAAGAGTTTGAAGATCAACCCCTGTAACAGGCCAAGAAATTATCTTTCATTCTCAGGTTAGAGGTCTACGCCTGTATCCAGCCAGGAAAGCTATCTCGATCAACCTTTTGGAGTTCCAGATTCGATACCTGTATCTAGCCAGGGCATATCTGTAGATGACTAATTCTAGATTCGATACCTGTATCTAGCCAGGGCATATCTGTAGACGACTAATTCCAGATTCGATACCTGTATCTAGCCAGGGCATATCTGTAGACGACTAATTCCAGATTCGATACCTGTATCTAGCCAGGGCATATCTGTGGACGATTAATTCCGGATTCGATACCTGTATCTAACCAGGGCATATTTGTGGACGATTGATTGTAGGTCTATACCTGTAACTAGCCAGGAAAGTATCTACATGAGGAGTTTGAAGATCAACATCTGTAACAGGCCAGGAAATTATCTTTCTTTCTCAAGTACGCAAGTTCTCGCTAAGGAATCTCTTACGCGATCGACAATTCCAAATGGCATCTATAAGCCCATTCCTGACAAGATTCTGTCACACCTCCAGATGGCATCTATAAGCCCATCCTCCTACCCATCATATCTCCAAATGGCATCTATAAGCCCATTCCCGCCATCACATTGTTGATACCATACTATGCGAGTGCAAATTTCTGGGCACTTTAGTGTTCAATCATCTTCCACCTTCGGATCACGAAAGGCACGCAAGCCAATCTACATCCTCAGGTTTAAGAAGATTGAACAGGGGCAGCTGTTGTACCCCAAAATTTGCCCTCCCATATTCTTCAAGATTTATCAAGAATCATCTTCAAATGGTTCAAGATTTCTCAAGGGTTGCACAGCCTAAACACCTCCTAAGCCAGCTGAAATTAGGGTTTTATTTCTTCCAAGGAATTTGGGGTTTTCAATGGTTCAATCAAGTCCCATAGGCCCATATATATTGTCAAGCATCTACATGTCAAGTCTCAAGTCTCACAATGCCAGTTTGCACAGTCAAAAGCCATATTTGGTTCACAATCAACTGTAGGGGTAAAATGGTCATTTTACAGTCAAAAGCCATATTTTTTGGTCAACATCTTATTTTGAGAACACAATCATCATTTGATCAAGTCTTGATCATGATTCCACAAGAATGGCTCAAAAATCATCAAAGATGCAAACGTTGATATTTTTGGACAGCAGAAAAGTCAACTGTATCTTGACCAAGGCATAACTTTTTCATGGTTCATCATAAAAATCCCATCCAATGCTCATTTTTAAGGGAATGGCATTTACAACAACTCATCTTCACATTCCAAGTCCAAGAAATTCTCTCACAAAAAGTTATCAATTTCTACATTATAGGTCAATTTCAAAAGTCAACAAAAATGCACTTTAAGTCAAAGACCATAACTTGAGATTGGTAAATCCAAATGACATGGGACCAAGAGCATTGGTTATAGGACTTCAAGACCTTTCCAAAATGTCCAAGTACATGTTCATAGGATCAAAATTGAGCAAGATATGCATTGGAGAAGTTGGGAAATTTTTGTGAATTTGCAAAAGTCAACTTTGCTCAAAACACATCATTTTTGCTAATGGGCCTCAAATTCCTTCTTGAAACTTTGTCCAAGGCTTATGCACGACCCATTGAGATTAAATTGAATTATTTTCTTATTTTTATTAATTAATTGGATTTTTAATTGATTTTTAATTCATTTAATTAATTTAAAATGTAGGAAATTCAAAGATATGATTTCTCAATCTTTTTGTGAAGCAAAAGTGGTCAACATATGCTGGAGATTTCGTGTATCAATCAAGGGGACAAAAATCTCCATGTTTGGCAAGTTTTCTCAATCAAAAAGATGCAAAAAGATATGATTGAAAATCAAATATACAAATCATAATTCCATGGATCTTTTGCCCAAAGATTTAACCTAATTCAGTCCTCTATATGTACACAACCTAACCCTATTCATGTGGACGTGAAAACTCTGCAGAAAAGCCATAGCCAACATTGAAAAAATTCAAAGAAACTTGAAAACTGTTCTCCAAATTCCAGGCCAATTCAAGGGCTTTTGTGGATTCAAATACATTGCTGGGAGTTTCCAGGATGATTTGCAATCAAAACCAAGCTTCATAGCTCAAGAAATCACTCTGCACAGACCCACGGTTTGATGATTTTTTCCAAAATCGTAATCATTGATTCATGCATATTTAACATCTTTTGTTGATTGTTTTGTGTTCATAGGGACTGTACGAGGCTTTTGGTACAAGTTAATTGAATTATAGAGCCCTAAATCACAAGACACCATGAACGTTTTCTAGGGTTTCCAAGCTCTTAATTTGGGGCTTTGCTATATAGGAAAAATTGGAACCCCTAACGCTTATGGTTGAATTCAGGAGACTCAGACGATTGCAAAACCACCATCGCGCCAAATTTATGTAGCCTAGGGAGCTAATCTTTATTTTTCCTCATGCTGTTTTGTGGGGGTTAAAAACCCCCGCTATCTATTTGGTATTTGCAGGCTTCAGCGAAGGAGATGAAGACGTGGTGCTATGCCATTGGTTCATTCAAATATAACGCGCGCTTTTATTTGTTTCCAGCCTAATTGTTTTTTTTATATATTATATTCATTGATTATCATTATATCAAATGCAGCGTGATGGCCTAGTGGTTGGTGTGGTGGCTGGCAACCATTGGGACCTGGGTTCGATTCCCAGGTCCCCCAAAATATTTGTTTGCATTTTTCTTCATATGATCATGTGCAGATCTCACAAGAAGGTTCATCATACACCTCACAAATCAGCGTGCCATGTGTCCTCATGCACCAATCCAATGGCTATGAAGTGCTGACTATGATGTTCCCTGGTCAACCATGTGCTGGGCAATCAAGAAAGTCAAATGGACTGTGAAACAAATGGGCCAGAAAATTCCAGATTAACCTCCATATTGGGCCCATCACCCCCCTGGTTTTATTACTTCTTATTATTTTTATTTTCTTTCTTTTCTTTTAATAATTATTATTATTAGTATTTAATTAACAAATTAATTATTTTTCATAATAAAAATCAGAAACCTAAAACATTATTTATTTTTATTATTTATCAATTTCACTATTACTTTATTATTTTTGTAAATAAATTCTAACAAATTAATTTAGTTAATTAGGTTAATTTTAATTGTTTTCACAATAAATAAAATCCATGTAGAAATTAGGTTTTGACTTTTAATCCCTTTTATTTTTATTTTATATTTTAGTGAAAACATAAAAAAACACAAAAAATACTTTTTTCTTGTAATTATTTAATTAATTAGTAAATTAGATTTAATTAATTGCAAAAAAGGACCAAATTTCTTTCTTTTCTCAAAAAGGGTCAAAACCCTAAGGACGTCCCGATTCAATTCTTTCGCGCGCATATTTATTTTTAATTCATTATTTTGATTATATCTATGTATTTGCTTCGAGAATGTAATAGATAATTAGGGCTTTTATCGCTTTCTTTATTTTCCCGCATATTATTTTCCAAAGGGTTATGTTTTTGGCGATGTAAATACCTGACGCCTTGTAATAGCGTAGATTCACTTTCCGCAATTTACTTTCCGCACAATTATTAACTGTTAACTTTGCATGACAAGACTTGTATGAAAAATAAAATCAACCCGTAGCTCACAATGATGCATGCAAAGACAATTTAACATGAAACCCGACACACATGCACATGTGTTGTACCCCAAAATTTACCCTCCCATATTCTTCAAGAAATTGCCAAGTCAAGACTTCAAAATTCCCCAAGGGTTGCACAGTGCAAGGGTCTCCTAAACAGTCAAAATTAGGGTTTTGATTCTGATCAAGAAAATGAAGTTTCCATGGGCCCAATCAAGTCCCACATGCCTACAAATATGGTCAAGCATCCTCATATCAAGTTGCAAGACTTTCTGCACAAAATTGCACAGTCAAAAACCCTAATTGCACTACAGTCAACTGTAGGGGCAAAATGGTCATTTGGCAGTCAAAAGTTCAAATTTTTGGTCAACATCTCATTTTGAAGCCACAAACATCATTTGATCAATTCTTGATCATGATTCTCAAAGCTTGGCTCAAAAATCATCAAGATGCAAAAGTTTCCTTATTTGGACAGCTGAAAAAGTCAACTGTAAATTGACCAGGGCATAACTTTCACATGGATTATCAGAAAAATTCCACCCAAAGCTCATTTTGAAGAGAAAGACATTTCCTACAACTCCTCTTCATACTTCAAGTCCAAGAAATGCTCTCACAAAAAGTTATCAATTTCAACATTATAGGTCATTTTCAAAAGTCAACAAAAAGGGACTTTAAGTCAAAGGCCATAACTTGAGATTGGTAAATCAAAATGACATGATACCAAAGACATTGGTTAGAGGACTCAAAGACCTTTCCAAAATGTCCAAGAACATGAGCAAAGCTTAAAAATTGAGCAAGTTATGCCTTGTAGAAGTTGGGAAATTTTTGGATATTTTGAAAAGTCAACATTGGTTCAAATGACCTAAAATTGCTAATGGGCCCATTTTTCTTCCACAATTCATCATCCAAGGCATGTGCACGACCATTTGGCCCAAAGGGAAGTTTTTCTCTATTTTTATTTATTTATTTGGATTTTTTATCATTAATAATTCATTTAATTAAATAAAATACATGAAAAATATAAAACCAATGAAATAAAATCTTTTTGTGCATGAAATATACTCAATAATTCGTGCATAATCAAATATGGAAAGATTTGAAGTGAATTGATCATGATTGGTACAAAATAGCATGGAAAATATTGAAAAAAAGATCTTTGAAAATCAAATCTCTCAAACCATGAATGCCAAGGATTTGGATTGTTTTATTTGACCTAATTCACTCTATACTTAAGCCTGAACGCAACCCTAATGCAAAAAACCACTAAGCTGCGCAAGAACCTGGAAATCAAACACAAACTTTTTTCTTAAAAATCTCAATTCTGAAAACACCTTTGCAGGGCGATTCAAGACAAAATAGTGATTCCATTAGCTTCCTTGAGGATTATAGGACGTATTCCAATCATTCCCTAAGCCCCATACTCAAGAAAACGCGAGGTCACCATTGAAGTTGGTAAAGAAAATTTCAGAATCGGTTTCTATCATTCATGCATTGTTAACATGTTTCATTGTTATTTTTGTGTTTAGAATAATGTTTGCAAGCTAATCATATGCTTTGATTGAATTATTATGCACTGTATGCAAAGATGCCATAGTCGTGTTTTAGGGTTTACAGGATTTCAAATTAGGGGTTTTAAAATAAGGAAAAATTGGAGAACCACGATGCCATGGTCATGATCAGCGCACTTGGACGAAGACAAAGCCACCCTCGCGCTCAATTTATGAGGCCTTATGGCCTATTCGCTATTTTCTAATATGGCATCTATGGCAACGTTTGAAAACCGTTGCTAGTTTGTTCTTGTTTCAGGAAAAAATAAACCCAACGAAGAGGACGATGAGGTGGAAGGCGCTGGTTGGATCGTTCAAATTCTGCGCGCGTTTTTTAAGCTACTGACCAATTTTCTTTTATAATATTTATTCGTTATTATATGTTAAAAGCGCGTGAATTGGTTCAGTGGTAGGTACAGTTGTTGATAACATTCATGACCTGGGTTCGAGCCCCAGGTCTTCATTATTCCCATATTATTTTGCAATCAATATTCCCATGCAGTTTCAAGACTGGAGCGTATCATGCATCTTCAAAATCCAACGTCCACGTGTCCCGGAGCATCAGATCAAAGGCCATGAGTTGGAGAGTATATTGGACCCTAGTCAATGCATCACACGCTGCCTGGAAAAGTCAAATGAGGCCTTGGAATCTTGGGCCAAATTGCTAAACAATACACCTCCAAATCAGGGGCAGACCCCCTTAGGTTTGCATCTCTTTTCTTTTTATATTTTTTTATTTCAATTAATCCTTTTAATTTAATTATTTTTTACAGTAATACATAAAACACAAAAAAAATCAGAAAAAAGCTAGAAAATAATAAACATTTTTATTTTTAGTATTTTCATAAATAAATTATATTAATTCATTTAGTAAATTAATTAGGGTTAATTATAATATTTTCATAATAAAAATCTAAAAACATAGAATTAGGGTTCATATTAATTTTTATCCTTTTTTATTTTTCTTCCATAATTATTAAAATAATTAAATATTTATTTTTTGTAAGTAAAATTGCATGTAAATTAATTAGGGTTAATTTTAGGTCAAAATTTAATCTTTTCTTAATAAATTAAAAAACAACTAGAATTAGGTTTAATTTTAATTAATTCTTTTCCCATTAAAAATACTAAAAAATACCAAAAACATCTCCTTTTCTTTTTCTTTATTAATTAATTCCAGTAATTTAATTTTGCAAAAGGGTCCAACGCCCTCGTTTTAATTCTTATTCGCATATTTATTTTATCTCTTTATAATATTTATGTATCTCTCCCAAGGCCTTGTAAATTAATATGCCGCACTTTCTTTACTTTTCTTTCTTTATTTATTTTCTGTCAAATCGGGTCCTGGTTTAATTTTGGCGATGTGGACCCGCGCCTTTTGTAATAGCTCTAGATCTTTTACTTTTCTCGCATTTTTAATTGTTAATCAAGGCATGAAAGAATGTATGGACAAAAATAAAAACAAACGCTAGATCACCAATAACATGACAAAAGACAAGAATATCTGAAAACGACACACAAATTCACACACCACCCCTAGGGTACGCCTCACTGTTGCCTTGCCTCGAAAGGTGATCGTCGAGTAGAGGATGTCTTAGTAAGTCCTCATGATCCGGGAACCTGGCATGAGGGTAGCTTCTAAGGTGTCTTCCCATTGCTCTGGTGATCACCATGTCCCGAACCTCGAATTGACCCGAACACCTCCAACGGTGGTGCTACCTACCTCTCAATGGTGGGATGGCACTACTTTAAAGGACATTTACACAGACGAATTCCTTAGGGTAGGTAGACGACTCGTGGATACTTGCTCTAATTCAAAACAAAACAAATCAAAAATAATTTTCACACCAACACATTTTCAAAAAGCTTTCGAAAGCATTTTTCAAACACTCTTGAGGACCGATACAAGAGTCGAACTGGAATTTTCAAAGAAACTTTTTAAAACCCACAGTTGAAAAGCAAACAAACCATTTTTGAAAACACAATGAGCAAGTATCTAAGAGCCCATGGATAACCATGGATAGAAAGGGTGCTAACACCTTCCCTTTCTATAATCTACCTCCCGAACCGAGAGCAATCTCTTTAAGGAATTTTTCTGTGCTTTTGTCCTTTCCATTTGGAGAAAATAAAAGACGGTGGCGACTCTTGCTTCCGTGACATTTCGCGAACCAGCGTTAAACAGTCAGTTCCAGATCCACCGATCACAACATGCCACTCCTAGGGTACGCCTCACTTGGTTGCCTCGAGGTGGTCATTGAGTATAGGGTGTTTTAGAGGTCGCCCTCCTGTCTAAAGATCTAGTTGCCTCGAAACGGTTGCCTCGGATAAAAAAAAAGGATCTAGGACATTAGGGTTACCGCTAAGGCGTCCTACTATTGCTTTGGTGACCACACGTCCCATTAATCGAATTGACCCGAATAACTCCAACGACGGTGCTACCTACTTCTCAATAGTGGGATAGTACTGTCTAAAGGACATTTACACAGCTTAATTTCTTTTGAGTAGGTAGAGGTTCTCAGGTACTTGCTCTTTCAAAAAAAAAATACTTTTCGCACTTACACTTTTCTGACAAAAGTTTTCAAACAACACTTCATACACTCTTGAGGACAGATACAAGAGTTACAACGAAGTTTTCAAACGAACTTTTTTCAAAACCCACAAACACAAGAAAAGCAAAACATTTTGAAAACATAGTGAGCAAGTACCTAAGAGCCCGTGGATAACCACGGATAGAAAGGGTTCTAACACCTTCCCTTTCTATAACCTACCTCCCGAACCGAGAAACATCTCGAAAAGGAATTTTGTTGTGCTTTTGTCCTTTCCTTGTTGGAGAAAATAAAAGACGGTGGCGACTCTTGCTTACTGCGACATTTCGCGAACCAGCATTTCAAAACAGTCAGTTCTATTTCCACCGATCACAGGTACTACCTTTAACCTCATGCAGGCCTTAAACCTAAGGACTTGGTGTGACTTGACTGTGTTTGTTATACATTTGTTTGCTATACCTGTGGTTTATCATAACAGCATGCACCATAACATGGCATCCATTCTTATTTCACTAACCATTTCAAAGAGCAAGGGAGTTTATCTTTGTTCTGTTTTACAGATCATGGCTTCCGTTTATAGAAACACTATCCGAATCAGCTTTGTAAAGATACCTTCCCAACTCAAAGAGCTAGCATCAAGGGTTTCTGAAACTTTTGCGTTAACTAAGAGACATGGTCAACTTCTCAACCTGGTTACTTCAAACTTTGATGAAAAGATGATGAGTGTACTCTTCCAGTTCTTTGATTCCAAGCACCACTGCTTCACCTTTCCAGACTATCAGTTGGTACCTACCTTGGAAGAATTCTCTCAGTTGTTGGATATACCCATTCTTGAACAATTTCCCTTCATAGGTCTAGAAGAAGTTCCTAAGCCGGAAGTCATTGCCTCAGATTTGCATCTGACACGGGCCGACGTGGTATCCAATTGAGAAACTACAAGCGGAGTCAAGGGTTTTCTAGATAAGTTTATGATAGACAAGGACCAGCTGTTTTTGGGTGATATGGATTTTCAAGATTTTGAGGAGGTCTTGGCTCTTCTAATCTATGGGTTAGTCATATTCCCTAATGCGGACTTATTCATAGATGTGAATGCTATCAAGGTTTTTCTCTCCTGCAATCCTGTGCCTACCTTACTCGGAGATATTTTGCACACTCTCCATACTCGTACCATGAAGAGAAGAGGGATTATCACGTGCTGCATGCCATTGTTGTTAAGGTAGTTTATTTCTTACCTCCCTAAGTCCATACTGAAGAATGAAGAAGGTCTGGGTTGGTCACAAAGGATAATGTCACTCGCTCATACGGACATTGTTTGGTGTCCTCGATCTATGGAAAATATTATTATTAATGACCGCTGTGGGGAGTACCCTAATGTCCCGTTACTTGGTATCAGAGGAGGTATAACCTACAACCCCTGTTTAGCTCTGCGACAATTTGGTCACGCTCGAAGGGATGGCCCCCATGAGTTACTTATCGAGGGAATTGTATTCAACTATGAGGATGATGTTAAAGAGTATCGCCAGAGGTTCATACGAGCTTGGGGCATGGTAAACAGATCTGGCGTCAGGGCTTTGGGGCCAAAGACTTCCCTTCCTATGGAACCTTACCTCCAATAGGTACGAGCTCATGCCCAGAAGCTTATGATGCCCTATGTGGCCGTTTTACCAGTGATTGTGGAACCCAATCTTGAAGAAGGCATTCCTTACACGGTTCTCTATCCTTACATGCCCACTGATCTTTGGGAATTACATAGGTCTTGGATTCAGTTGATGAAGGAGAGGGATACTTACAGGGATCAATTCCATGTTCATGAGAGGAAGGTTTTAGACCTCACAAAGCAACTCCATGAGGAAAAAGGACTCAATGACTATCTCGGACAAAGAGGAAGCATCCATGGGAATTTTGATGTCTTTTATAGTTTCAGATTTATTTTTAATTGTAACGCCTAAAAGGCATTTAAACCTTAGATTCAGCTAATAAAGTTTTTGTTTATTTTGGTTTGCAAATTTAAATTTCCCAAAGTCTTTGAAATCATTGCATGTGCATCCCATTATCATACACATCATTACAGGTACCATCACAGGTTTCTCATCTTCTTCACAGTTTATTTCATGCACGAAATGTCTTCCGAGCAAACCATCGAGGACCTTCAGACACAGGACGCCCAGTTCTAACAAATGTTCATAAGTATGGAAAAAGGGCAGGAGGATCTGAAAGCCCTCATCTTGAAAGAAAAGAAGAAAAAGAAGAAGGTTGTCAGTATTCTTAATATGGGCAGAAGGTTTGGAGAGCGGTTAAAGCGACAAGTCGATCTGACCTCTTCATCTAAGGAAGGGGAGAATCAGGAAGAAGAGAAGGACCCCAGTCCTGCAGTTTCTGACAATGATACCGATTACAATGATGAGCAATATCCTCCTACTGAGGATAGATACAAACAATTGGAAGATCGTCTAAGTGCCATGGAAGTTCAGAGGATACCTGGACTGGATTTCGAAAAATTGGGATTAGTGTCGGGAGTGGTCATCCCGCAGAAGTTCAAAGCTCTAGTTTTTGCTAAGTATGATGGGGTGTCCTGCCTAAAGCTCCATCTTCGTTCTTATGTCAGAAAGATCCAGCCCCACACCACTGATAGAAATTTGTGGGTTAATTTATTTCAAGATAGTCTGTCAGGGACTCAGCTTGAATGGTTCTACCAGCTAGAGGGAGCAAATGTTCGAAACTAGGAAGATCTGGTTGCTGCTTTCTACAAGCAGTATCATTAAAATGCCGACCTTGCTCCTACTCGTACTCAACTCCAAAGTATGTCCATGGGTGCAAGTGAAGGCTTTAAAGACTATGCACAGAAGTGGAGAGACTTGGCTGGGAGAGTTCAACCCCCGTTGTCTGATAGGTACCTGGTTGATATGTTTCTGGGGACGCTATCTGGTCTATTTTTCAATCATTTGATCGGCAGCTCGTCAGCTGGTTTCATCGAGCTGATTCTAACTGGAGAAAGAGTAGAAGCTGGGATTTGAAGTGGAAAGATACAGAAAGATGCCTCTTCAAGCTCAGTAAAGAAGCCTTTTGCTGGTAAGAAAGAAGCCAGTGTCATCTATAGCCCGGGGGGGCCAAAACAGGGTTGAACCTCGTCAGACAGTAAGTACTGTAATGATACCTAGACCTGCAGTTGCTCCACAATGCAACAACCAACAAAGGGTGGAAAGACCACAACGACAGTTTACCCGCATCGACATGACATTAGCCGAAGTTTTACCTCATCTGCTGAGATCCAACTTGGCAACCTTGATAGAGGCTCCCAAGAATCCAAATACTACATCTCCCTGATATAATCTGAATGCCCAGTGTGCTTATCATTCTGAGAGTCCTGGCCACGATAAAAATGACTGCTGGGCTCTAAGGAACAAAGTACAAGACTTGATTGAAGCCAAGGAAATAGATTTTGATGCTCCGGAGAAGCCAAATGTCATAACTACTCCCATGCCTAAACACGGTCGTGGAGTTAATGCTGTTGACACTGATTTGTTTGTTACCTATGTTGATGAAGTTCCTACTCCTCTCATGACTGTCAAGAAGAATTTGTTGTCGGCCATTTTATTTCCGGGTTATGGTGAAGGTTCCTACATGTGTTCATCTCTGCCTTCTGGTTGCTCTTTGTTGAAGTCAGGTGTTCAACGCCTGATGGATAGCAGAGAGATTTTGTTCGAAAAGACTATGATTCTTGTTGTTCCAATTAAAGACATTGTCATTATAACCATTTTTGCCAATCCTTCCAAGGTTTCCTCGATAAGACCTGTTAGGATTACATATGCTCCAAGAATTGCTCCGCTGATAATCATTGTTCCTGGTCCTATCCCGTATGTCTCGGAAAAAGCTGTCCCGTGGCATTATGGTGTCGATGTGTATTATCATGGCATCAAACAAGATCTGAAAGATGAAGAGGCTGATACTGATATTGGTAACATTGTCGGAACCAGCAAAATCACCCGAAGTGGAAGGGTCTTCTCTCACGAGATTTCCCTAAGACTGTCAACAAGCCTATTGTCATTCCATATGTTGTTCTTGCTAGTACATCAACTATTGTTCTTGTTCTCACCCCAGTTACTACCCCTGTCGGCGAATCGTCTGATACCCGCGGCAAAGAGGTTATAGGTGAGCCTGCCCGCACGGAGGCACCTAAGAAAATTGTTGTGGAAGCCTCTAAGCAAGAAATAGAGGAAATACTGAAAATCATTAAGGAGAGCGACTACAATTTAGTCGAGCAGCTGGGGTAGACCCCATCAAAGATATCCATGTTATCTCTATTATTGTGTTCTAAAGCCCATACGAAGGATTTGATTGTATTTCTCAAAATTGCGCATGTGCCGCAGTAAACTTCAGTTGATCAGTTCAAAGATTGTGTGGCCAGCCTCACTGTTGATAATGAGCTGGGTTTTTCAGATGCGGATTTGACACCAAAGGGAAGGAAGCATAATGATGCTCTACATGTCTCGATTGAATGCAGGGGAACCACTATGGCTCATGTGCTGGTAGATACCGGGTCTTCACTGAATGTTCTACCGAAGAAGGCGTTAGATTGTTTGGATTGTGAGGGTTTAACTCTAAAGCCTAGTAACATTATGGTAAGGGCTTTTGACGGATCGAAGAGAATGGTGCACGGGGAGGTGGACATCCCTGTCAAAGTGGGTTCTCAGACTTTTGGGTCCATCTTCTATGTGAAGGATATCAGGCCGTCGTATTCTTGTTTGCTGGGTCGTCCTTGGATCCACGAGGCTGGGGAAGTTACTTCCACACTCCACAAAATGCTGAAGTATCCGGTGAAAGGAAAGATTGTCACAGTGCGGGGTGAAGAAGAATATATGGTGAGTCACCTCAATTCCTTCCGCTATATTCATATAAACTCCTTGTGAGAACTTCGAGGAGGTCCCTCAGATCCTAGCATCAACTGAAACTACTACCAACAAACCTCCTTTGAAGATGGCTTCTCTCAAGGACGCCAGGGCCGTGGTTGAAGAAGGTGGGTGTACTAATTGGGGTCAGCTCCCTGATTTCACTCTGAAAACTGACAAATTTGGTTTGGGTTTTACTACAGGGGCTCAAAGGGATGTTAGACGCGCTCGGGCTGGAAGACCTCCCCTACACATCAATAATCGGGGAATTAACGCCATTGAAGACAACAAAGAGGATTCAGACATCGACAGCTGGATCTACCCAACTACCAGCGGTGGACCGAGAAACTGGACGGCTAGGGACTTCATACTTGTTTATTTTATTCCGCAGTAATTGACTTACTTGTTTTGAGATTTGTAATAAATAATTTGAAACTTTATGGCTCGGTGCCTTTCCCGAGGCCCCTTAGCTTTTGCTTGTGAGGGCTATTATTTGTCATTTCATATATCATTAATAAAGCATTGGACGTTTCTTGCATATAAATTTTGCGCTCTCTGTTTTTCTTTTCTGTTTTCACTTTATCAAAACAGCTATTCTCTTACACACACTCACGTATCATAATGCAGATCCATATCCACTTTGGATCCCATTGATAACAGCTCTGCTATTGCCAGTTATGACTTCTAAAATCCAATCAACCAAGCCGAGGACGAAGGTGAGGATGATTGTGAGGTGCCTGGAGAACTTGCTAGGCTGTTACAGTAGGAAGAAAGGGCCATACAGCCTCATGAAGAGCCGGTTGAGACATTGATTTTGGGTACCGAGAAAGACAAAAAAGAGGTTAAAATAGGTGCAAATCTGGAGCTTAGCGTCAAACAAAGGTTGATACAGATGTTGCACGACTATGTCAAGATCTTCGCTTGGTCCTATGAAGACATGCCTGGGTTGGACACTGATATTGTGGTACATTGCCTGCGGACTAAAGAAGATTATCCTCCGGTTAAACAGAAAGTTCGTTGTATGCACCCTGAAATGTCAGAGAAGATCAAGGCAGAGGTCATGAAACAGTTCGACGCAAGATTCTTAGCTGTCACTTCGTATCCAAAGTGGGTTGCTAACGTCGTTCCGATACCTAAGAAGGACGGTAAGGTACAAATGTGTGTGGACTACAGAGATCTGAACAGGGCAAGCCCCAAGGATGACTTCCCACTTCCTCACATTGATGTTCTGGTCAACAACATCGCACAACACAAAATCTTCTTCTTCATGGATGGTTTCTCTGGCTACAACCAAATCAAGATGGCTCCTGAAGACATGGAGAAGAAAACCTTCATTATACAATGGGGCACCTTCTGCTACAAGGTGATGCCTTTTGGGTTGAAGAACGTTGGGCCAACTTATCGGCGCGCCATGTTCGCTTTGTTCCATGATATGATTCACCACGAGATCGAGGTCTATGTTGATGACATGATAGCCAGGTCTCATACTGAGGAAGAGCACCTTGATCATCTCCAGAAGTTGTTCGACAGGTTAAAGACATATAAGTTGAGGTTGAATCCGAACAAGTTTACCTTCGGGGCAAGATCTGGTAAGCTTCTGGATTTTGTCGTCAGCGATAAGGGTATTCAGGTAGACCCTGCAAAGGTAAAGGCCATACGAGAGATGTCGGTTCCCCGCACAGAGAAGGAAGTTAGATGTTTCTTGGGACGTCTAAATTACATCTCCAGGTTCATTTCACATTTGACTGCTACTTGTGAGCCAATCTTCAACCTTCTAAAGAAAGATCAAGTGGTAAAGTGGAATGACGAATGCCAGACCACCTTCGAAAGAATCAAAGAATACCTTCAAAAACCGCCAATTTTGTTGCCTCTAGTTGAAGGAAGACCTTTGATATTATATTTGACTGTGTTGGACAATTCAATGGGGTGTGTGCTGGGGCAGCATGATGAGTCTGGCCGAAAATAGCATGCCATATACTACCTTAGCAAAAAGTTTACCGACTGTGAGACATGATACTCATTGCTCGAGAAAACTTGCTGCGCTTTGGCATGGGCTGCTCGCCGACTAAGACATTATATGCTAACTCACACTACCTTGTTTATATCAAAGATGGATCCGATCAAGTATATTTTCGAGAAGCCCGCTCTCTCCGGAAGGATATCAAGGTGGGAAATAATCCTAAATGAGTACGACATACAATATACAACCCCAAAAAGCAATAAAGGGGAGTGTATTGGCTGATCATTTGGCTCATCAGGCCGTGGATGATTACCAGTCCATGAATTTTGAGTTCCCGGATGAGAATATCATGTTGGTGACTGACTACGAAGAACCTGGACCGGATGAAGGACCTGAGGAGGGATCATGTGATATGGTGTCCAGAACCGGGACTGTTTTTTAGGAATTGCTGGTTTGCGTTTTGCGTTTGTGTTTGCAAAATGTCGCGGTAAGCAAGAGTCGCCACCAACTTTTATTTTATCCAACAAGGAAAGGAAAAAAGCACAGAAAAATTCCATTTTTCGAGATTTTCTGAGTACGGGGGGTAGATTATAAAAAGGGAAGGTATTAGCACCCTTTCTATCCATAGTTATCTACGGGCTCTTAGGTACTTGCTCATCATTTTCAAAATTGCTTCTTTATGTGTTTGTGTGATTTGAAAAGTTTTTGTTTTGACTTTGATTTAACCCTTGCTTCTGTCTTCAAGAGTATTACGAAGTGTTTTTGAAAGCTTTGTTTGTAAAGGAGTGTAAGTGTGAAAAAGTTTGTTTGGATTGAGCAAGTACTTAAGAGTTAATCTACCTACTCGGAAAAAAAGAATTGTTCTATGTTTGTTTCCTTTAGACAGTGTTATCCTACTATTAGTGAGTAGGTAGCACCGTCGTTTGAGTTTGAGGGTCAATTCGAAAGGGACGTACGGTCACTAAAGCAATGTTAGGACGTCTTAGTAGTAACCCTAATGTCTTATATAAATTATTCGAGGCAACAATTCTGAGGCAACCATTCCGAGGCAACTTTCCGAACGGGACTTTGATCTTTGTTTAGACAAGAGAACGACCACTAAAATATCCTATACTTAATGACCGTTTACCGAAGGCAACCAAAGTGGGAGTGTACCCTAGGAGTGCGCATGTGCGAGTGATTCAATTTCAAATTATTATCTTTGCACGTTTAGGGTTTGCTAACTATTTTAAAGTTTACATACATTCTTGT
Source organism: Vicia faba (assembly GCA_948472305.1). Taxonomy (NCBI): domain Eukaryota; kingdom Viridiplantae; phylum Streptophyta; class Magnoliopsida; order Fabales; family Fabaceae; genus Vicia; species Vicia faba. Next base: position 893,938,877 of record OX451740.1, read on the forward strand.
CATGCATCCCTAATATCATACATCTTACAGTTTAATATTTGCGGAATTTAAAGGTGCGGAAATTAAACTACGTTATTACAAGGCTTCGGGTATTTACATAGCCAAAAACAAACCCTTAAAAATAAAGCGACAAATGAAAATAAAAGACATATTTAAACTATTACAACTTGTGGGAAATTACATTAATAGGATAAAAAATAAATGACAAAACGCGCACGAGGAAATTAAGATCGGGAGAGAACTAGGGTTTTGACCCTTTTCTAACCTAATTAAAATAAAAAATTGTTTTTGTTGTTTTTAAATTATTTTTGAGAAAAGAATTAGGTTTTAAAATTAAATACACAATTAACTAGTAATTAAATTAATTAAAGAAAATAATTAAATGGCCTATTTTTTATGTTTTTGGTTATTTTTAAGAAAAAGAAAAATAGAATTAAGTTATAACCCTAATTATTCTAATTAATTTTAATTATTTACAAAAAGAAATTAAAGTTGCCTAAAAATTAAACCTAATTAATTTAATTATTTTTGGATAAAAAATGAAATCTAAACCTAATTTGGTGAAAAGTTGATTTTATGAGTTTTTTGATTGGTTAGAAAAAATTAATTTTGTGTTAGTAAATAAAATAAATAAATTAAATAAAACAAAATGTAAAAAGTAAATAGAAAGAGAAAATGGGCTTGAAAAGTGATTTGGGGGGTGTGCATACAGCAATCTGGGCCCAAGACAAAGAAGCTCCACGTTTGACCTCCTGGATCTCATGTATTGCATTGACCATGGCCTTTGGTAGACCATCACTTGATAGCCATCCGATCTGGCTTCCTGACATCTGGCTGGTTGGACTGTGAGGACGCATGATGGTCCTTTGGCTTGTGCACGCACTAGATTACCTGAAAGAAAATAATATGAAGAATGGGGGGACCTGGGATTCGAACCCAGGCCCTGAAGCACTATCCAACCACCTAGTTACCAACTGAGCTCACGAGTTTCGTGTTCATATAATAAGCAAAAATCATAATATATAATAATATGAAAAATGGCGCCAAGATTCAAACAAGCGAATGAAACAGAGCCACGTATGTTATCTTCTTCCTTGCACCGTTCGTAAAAGTCCCAGACTTTTACCTATGGACGTTTGTCCATCACTACAAACTAGGCTCGTTCCAAAATCCTCCATGAGCAATATAAATGACATCTAATGCCATGGACCGAACCGTCTTGTCATCCTGAACATCATAGTACCCTTCGTGAAGGCTAATTTTGCCTGCATACAAAAACCCTAAAACGGAACCAAAAAACCTAACAATGGAAATTCTTGATTTAGTCTATGAAAACGCAATTAAGTATTACAGAAAGCTTGCAAATGTTCAAAGGATCAAGAATATATGATTACATCATGCTATATGTGCCAGAATTATGCAAACCGATTTCAAAAATAACTCAACATCGTGGATGACTTACAGTGGTATTCAGGGCCTGGAAATGCTTGCTCTTGATTGGTTTTGCTTGCTGGGGATCCCTGGAAGCGATTGGGATGGTCAAAGGATCTTGAAATTACTTCAAAGTATGAATTTGTGTTTGCACTTTTTCTTGTTTTTTTCAAGTTTTGTTCTTGTTGCTGCGCCTCCTTCTAGCCTTCTTTTAGGTCTCCCAATGATCCTTATGTACTGAGGAATGAATTAGGGTTGAAAGAGTGTGCTCAATCTTCCTCCATCATTGCATTTGATTTTGATTTGATTCCTTTAAATATCCTTCCAAAAATAGGCCTAATCCAATCTTTTTGTGCACCCCATGCCTTTACACGAATTTGATCTCATGCTAGCTGGATATAGGACCTGAAATAAGTACAAAATCTTTGAATTTCAATGTTTTGGGATTTTCTATGATTTATTTTGATTTAAAATTATTTAATTCAAATAAAAATCAAAATAAATAATAAAAACAAGATAATGACAAGTGGCAAGGGCTAGGGCTCGTGGACCATGTTGCCAACTCAAAACAAGTGCAAAAGATTGGGCCCATTAAGCAAAATTTGCAATTTTAGGCATAATTGACTTTTGACAATTTTGCAAAAAAGGTCAACTTCAATAATGCACAACTTCCTCAATTTTGACTCTTTGAAGGTGTTCTTGGACTTTTTAGAAAGCTTGAGATTTCCTCTAAGCAACCCTTTTTATCTCATCTCAATTTTATATACCATTCTCATGTATGAAGCTTTGACAAAAAATGTGTTTTTGTTGACTTTTCAAAATGACGTATAATGTCCAAATTCATAACTTCTTGTGAGTGCATATTTTGAACTTGGGAGATGAAGATGGATTTTAGAGCATGGAATCCTCTTAAAAATGAGCTTTGGATAGGTCATTTCTCATAAAGTATGAGAAAGTTATGTTTGGTCAAAGTTGAGTTGACTTTTCCGACAAAACCCTAATTTAGCAACTTTTGGTTCTTGATGAATTATGAGCGATCCTTGATGAATCATGATCAACCCTTGATAAAATGATGAAATATACTTCAAAATTAGGATGTTGACCAAAAATCTTGAAGTTTGACTGTATGTAAGCCACAGTTGACTGTTGCCCTAGCACAGTCGATTTTCAGGCCTTTGAGCTATTGGCTGAGCAAACTTCCTCTGCAAGGCTTGAAAATTGACATGGATGATATTGAGAACATATTAGGACAATGGTGAGTATTTGGGATCCCTTGGACTCAAGTATATTGATGCAATGTGAAACCCTAATTTGAGGTATACTGCCTTAGGAGAGGGCTTGTTTGGTCAACCCTTGGACTTCCTTGAGCAACTTGGGATCTTTCTTGAAATGTTTTGAGAAATATGGGAGGGCAAATTTTGGGGTACAACAGCTGCCCCTATTCAATCTTCTTAAACCTGAGGATTTAGATTGGCTTGTGTGCCTTTCGTGATCCGAAGTTGGAAGAGGATTGAACACTAGAGTGCCTAGAAATTTGCACTCGCATGAAGTGGTATCCGTCTTGCGATGTCGGAAATGGGATTACAGATGCCATTTGGAAATTTCTAATGGGGGATGGGCTTAAAGATTCCATCTGAAGGAGTTTCGATCGTATAAGAGATTCCTTAGCGAGAGCTTGTATACCTGTTGTTGAGGAAGATTTCGCCGGGGAATGCTGATTTCTGTCTTGAGAGAAATAAAATTTTAGGAGCTTCAGTCGTCTGTTATTCTACTGGGGAATCATCTCTATTTTGAGAATGGTTGAATTTTAGGAACTTCGGTCACCCATTATTCTTGTTGAGGAATCGTCTCTTCGTCGAAGAGGTGAAAATGAACTACTATCTGGTCATGATCCAGGCTTCATAGTGATAAGACCGACTTCTATCTGGTCGTAATCCAGGCTTTACAGTGACTTACTGGGGAGATGAGATTAAACTTGCTATCTGGTCGTGATCCGGGCTTCGCAATTTCTTGATTCTTATCTGGTCGTAATCAAGGCTTCAGAAGGAAATGGGTTATTATCCGGTTGCATCCGGGCTTTAACTTGAACTTAGGGCACACTAATATTCGGTCGACTCCGGGCTTCTTAGTAATTGTCCATGTAAACTGCTATTTGGTCGAAATCCAAGCTTTGTAGTGTCTTGTACTATTATATGGTTTTAATCTAGGCTTCAGTCCTTTTATAGCTATCTGGTCGTAATCCAGGCTTCACGATGCTTTGTACCATTATCTGGTAGAATCCAGGCTTCTTGGTGTTCTGTACTGCTATCCGGTCGTAATCCAGGCTTCACAATACTTTACTTCTTATCTGGTCATAATTCAGGCTTCAGAAGAGATTAAATGGTTATCCGGTCGTAATCCAGGCTTCCCTTTGGCTTTGGGCCTACTAATATCTGGTCGTAATCCGGGCTTCATAGTGTTTGGCCGGATGAACTTCTATTTGGTCGTAATCCAAGCTTCACGGTGTCCCTTACTGTTATCTGGTCATAATCCAGGCTTCACAGTGTCTTTTACTGCTATCTGGTCGTGATCCAGGCTTCTTGATGTCTCATACCACTATCTAGTCGAAACCCAGGCTTCATGGTGTTTAGAGGAAATCAAGATATTATCCGGTCGTAATCCGGGCTTCATAACTTGTGTTAAAGATATACCACTATCTGGTTGTAATCCAGGCTTCGCGGTGTCTTTGGCTGCTATCTGGTCGTAACCCAGGCTTCACAGAAACTTGTATTGCTATCTGGTTGTAATCCAGGCTTCACAATAACTTGTTGAGCTGTTATCCGGTCGTAATCTGGGCTTCACGTCTTGATGGGGATTAAACTATTATTTGGTCGTTCTCCGGGCTTCATAGCTTAAAGATAAACCACTATCTGGTCGAATCTAGGCTTCACGGTGTTTGATACTGCTATCCGGTCGTAATCTGGGCTTCACAATATGTTGTAGAAATCAAGATACTATCTGGTCGTACCCGGGCTTCATAGCTTGAATTTTGTGAGGATTTGATTGTATCTTTCCTGAAAGGTAAAGGTTAATTGTATGTAATGCATGACATATATCAAGCAATGATGTTCTCAAAATAAATGAGATTGCGTTGTATGATGTCTATGTGTATGTCATGATGTATGGATATGTAATGTTTTTTATGATAATCTCTAGCTGGGGAAAATAAATCCCGGATTGCTACTGGTGAAAACAAAAGTTGAATTCTTTGTCATCGCTGGGGATAATGACCGAAGATGGTTGTGAGAATAATCCTACTGGAGAATAAACCGGCGAGAAAATGATTCTGTGGGAAAGAGATGCTCTATTAGAGGCTCTGTTGATTTGGAGGAACAACCTCGGCTGGGGATGGATTACCGTTTCTAGCGATGATGAACTCTGTTGGGGATCGAGTTTCTGTTTGTGAAAGGAATGAACTCCACTGGGGATGATTTCCTAGTGGCGACTTCACTGGGGATAATCTTTTAGACTCTACTGGGGACAATCCTCCAGACTCTACTGGGGATAATTCTCCAAACTTCACTGGGGATAATTTTCCAAACTCCACTAGGGATAATTTTCTAGTGCTGATGATAGATAAACTCTGCTTAGGGAGAATATTGCTGACTCATTCGTGGTTGCGAGTCTCAGCTGGGGAGAGTGGTGTCCTGTTCGGGATGGCTAATGTCACTGTCTTTTTCTTACTCTGCGGGGAGTGAATGTACCTTCAATCGTTTTCTCCAACTAGGTTTATCCTTATACCTGGTGGATAAAGCAACTGTCTTTTGTTTATGATATTACGAGTAACCGTCTTTTGTTTCGCATGTAAATATTTATGAGCAGCAATTATTGTCAAATGCAGATATCAAAAATGAACCATTGGATGTTCTTGCAAAACAAAATAGAAAAAGAAAACAATTTGAAATTTCTTTGTGAAAATGAATTGTATTGATTTTGAAATTGGCCTATAAATAGTCATTTTTGTACAAGAGGCTGACGTCCTAGTAAGAGAACGCCTCCGAACAATAGAGTTTATACAATTTGTGTAAAACAAAGAAAAACAGTTATGTGAACAATCCCACTGGGTTCCAACTCTACTATTGCCTTTATATCCTCGAGCATCTCATCACTTTGCTACTTGGTTGAAGGTAGATCAGATTGATTAGTGTCGTCTGAGCTTGATAGTCGATACCGAAGTCTAGTTGCAAGGTGATCTAATGAGACATAGTGTTACGCCTTAATCCCTAATTTTTGCCTGGACCGCCCTTTCGGGTTTTCAGTCCACCGGGATACCCTTTTTTGCCCAAGCCGCCTTTTCAAGTTTTCGACTTGCCGGGTGTACATATTTTTTTTTCATTTTCATCCCTTATTTTTGCCCGAACCCTTTTGGTTCTCCGGGAAGCCCTTATTTTTGCCTAGGCCAGTCAACCTAGCGGGTCTTTGATTATGCGTAGTATTTTTTCACTATGTATGCATTGACGGGGTGAGGAAGGTCGTCACCATCCATGGTGGTTAGAATCATGGCTCCTCCTGAGAAAATGTTCTTAACCACAAATGGCCCTTCGTACGTAGGGGTCGATTTGCCCCTGGGATCACCTTGCGGCAGTATGATACGCTTGATTACTAGATCCCCAACTTGATACTCTTGTCGTCTAACTTTCTTGTTAAATATCTTGATCATCCATTTTTGATACGTCTGACCATGACAAATAGCAGTAAGTCTCTTTTCGTAGATTAAGTTCAGTTGATCAAGCCGGGTCTGGATCCAGTCGTCCTCTCTTTAACCTGCATCCTTCATAATCCGAAGAGAGGGTATCTGAACCTTAATAAGTAAGACTGCTTCCATGTCGTATACCAAAGAGTAGGGTGTTTCCCCTGTTGAAGTTCGTGCCGAGGTTCGATACCCATGAAGAGAAAATGGTAACATCTCGTGCCAATCTTTGTATGTCACCGTCATCTTCTGCACAATATTCTTGATATTCTTATTATCCGCCTCAACAGCCCCATTCATCTTCGGCCGGTAAGGAGAAGAGTTGTGATGCTGTATCTTGAACTACTTGCAGAGCTCGGTGATCATTGTATTGTTGAGATTTGTACCATTGTCTGTAATGATCCTCTCTGGTACACCGTATCGACAGATCAGATTGTTCCGAATAAACCGTGCCACGATGTTCTTGGTTACTGTAGCAAAGGAAGCTGCCTCAACCCACTTCGTAAAGTAATAAATAGCCACCAGGATGAAACATTGCCCGTTGGACGCAGTAGGTCTGATCTCACCAATCATATCGATGCCCCACATTGCAAAGGGCCAAGGAGCTGTCAAGACGTTCAGAGGAATTGGAGGTATGTGCACCTTATCAGCATAGACTTGGCACTTATGACAGGTCCGAGAATGCTGATAACAGTCAGCTTCCATGGTAGACCAATAGTATCCCGCTCGTAGGATTTTCTCTGCCATGGTGTGTCCACTGGAATGAGTTCCGAAAGTACCTTCATGTAATTTTTCCATGATCTTTTCTACCTCGTTCTTATCCATACATCGCAGTAAGGTTGAGTCATGGTTACGCTTGTAAAGGATACCATTGCTGATGAAGAACTTTGAAGTGAATCTCCTCAGAAACTTCTTATCATTAACAGATACACCCTCGGGGTATTCTTGAGCCTCAAGATACCTCTTCACCTCATAAAACCAGGGTTTATCTGCTACCTCTTCAGTCTCAATGTCACAGCAATGTACGGGTTCGTCCAACCTTTCAATGGTAATCTGGGGAGCCTCATTGTCCCATATGACCTTGAACATAGAAGACATAGTAGCTAGTGCGTCCGCTAACTGATTCTCCTCTCTGGGGAAGTGTTCAAAGGTTATCTCCTCAAAATGTGGAAGCAGCATCAATACATACTCTTTGTAAGGAATAAGATTTGGGTGCTTCGTATCCCAATCGCCTTTGATCTGACTGATCACGAGAGCGGAATCTCCGAACACACTTAAGAACTTAATCCTTAGGTCAATAGCTGCTCGAAGGCCCACGATGCATGCTTCATACTCCGCCATGTTGTTGGTGCAGTTAAAACATAATCGGGCGGTGAATAGAGTATAACAGCCTTCAGGAGATATGATCACGGTGCCAATTCCATTACCCAATGCTTTTGAAGCTCCATCGAAATACATAGACCACCGGGATCCTTCCTCAGGTCCTTCATCTGGTCCAGGTGTTTCACAGTCAACCACCAACATGATGCTCTCATCCGGAAACTCGAAGTTCATAGACTGGTAATCGTCCATGGCCTGATGCGCCAAATGATCTGCCAACACACTCCCCTTGATTGTCTTTTAGGTCGTGTATTGGATGTCATACTCAGTCAAGATCATTTGTCATCTTGCTATTCTTCCGGACAAAGCGGGCTTTTCGAAGATATACTTGATTGGATCCATCTTTGATATCAATAGAGTAGTGTGAGTCAACATATACTGTCTCAGCCTGAGAGCAGCCCATGCCAAAGCGCAGCAAGTTTTCTTAAGCAGTGAGTATCGGGTCTCACAGTCGGTAAACTTTTTGCTAAGGTAGTAAATAGCATGCTCTTTTCGGCCAGACTCGTCATGCTGCCCCAGCACACACCCCATCGAATTGTCGAGTACTGTCAAGTATAAGATCAAAGGTCTCCCTTCAACTAGAGGCATCAGAATAGGTGGCTCTTGGAGGTATTCCTTGATCCTTCTGAAAGCGGCTTGTCATTCATCATTCCATCTTACCACTTGATCTTTCTTCAACAGCTTGAAGATTGGTTCACAAGTAGCAGTCAAGTGCGAAATAAATCGGGCAATGTAATTCAGTCGTCCCAAAAAGCCTCTGACTTCTTTTTTTGTTCGGGGAGCTGGCATTTCCTGTATAGCCTTCACCTTTGCAGGGTCCACTTAAATACCTTTATCACTAACGACGAAACCCGGTATCTTACCAGACCTTACCCCGAAGGTGCACTTGTTCGGTTTTAACCTCAGCTTGTACATCTTCAACCTGACAAATAGATTCTGGAGATGGTCAAGATGTTCCTCTTCAATTTGGGATCTTGCAATCATGTCGTCAATGTATACCTCAATATCATGGTGAATCATGTCGTGGAACAAAGTGACCATGGTGCGCTGATACGTTGCCCCAGCATTCTTCAATTCGAACGACATGACTTTGTAGCAAAAGGTACACCACTGCGTGACGACTGTTGTCTTCTACATGTCCTCGAGAGCCATCTTAATCTGATTGTAACCAGAAAAACCGTCCATAAAGGAGAAGATCTTATGCTGCGAAAGTCTGGGAACCAACTTTAACAAGGACATCCACCTCCCCGTGTACCATCCTTTTAGACCCTTCAAAGGCCCTAACCACAATATTACTTGGCTTCAGAACCAACCCTTCACAGTCCAACCGATCTAACGCTTTCTTGGGTAAAACATTTAACGAGGACCCAGTATCCACTAGCACGTGAGCCAGAGTAGTGCCCCTGCACTCGATTGAAACATGCAGAGCGTCATTGTGATTCTTTCCTTTGGCAGTCAGATCTGCGTCGGAGAAACCCAACCCGTTGTCAGCGGTCAACCTAGCCATACAGTCTTTGAATTGATCAGCAGATGTTTCCTGCGGCACATGCGCAGTTTTAAGGAAAGTGTGATCGGTGGAAATAGAACTGGTTGTTTTTTAGCTGGTTCGTGAAATGTCGCGGTAAGCAAGAGTCACCACCTTCTTTTATGTTCTCCAACATGGAAAGGACAAAAGCACAGCAAAATTCCTTTTTCGAGAATGTTTCTCGGTTCGGGAGGTAGATTTATAGATAGGGAAGGTGTTATCACCCTTTCTATCTGTGGTTATCCACGGGCTCTTAGGTACTTGCTCACTTATGTTTTCAAAAATTGTTTGCTTTTCAAGTGTGTGTGGGTTTTGAAAAAGTTTAGTTTGAAAAAACTTCTAGGTAACTCTTGTATCTGTCCTCAAGAGTGTATGAAGTATTCGTTTGAAAACTTTTTGAAAGTGTGAGTGCGAAAAGATGTTTTTGTTTTTTGAAAGAGCAAGTACCCAGGAGAAATCTACCTACTCTAAGGAATTAGGCTGTGTAAGAGTCCTTTAGACAGTACTATCCCACTATTGAGAAGTAGGTAGCACCGTCGTTGGAGTTGCGGGTCAATTCGATTATAGGGACAATGTGTGGTCACCAAAGCAATGGTAGGACACCTTAGTGGTAACCCTAATGTCCTAGATCCTTTTTATCCGAGGCAAATGTTTCGAGGCAACTGGATCTTAGACAGGAGGGCGACCTCTAAAGCACCCTATACTTGACGACCACGTCGAAGCAACCGGTGAGGCGTACCCTAGGAGTGGCATGTGCATGTGTGTTGTTTTCATGTTATATTATATTGTACATGCATTTGCGAGCTACGAATTGATTTTATTTGTCATACAAGTCTTTCATGCATATTAACAGTTAAGAGTGCGGAAAATAAATTGCGGAAAGTTGAATCTACGCTATTACAAGGCGCGGGTCTATACATCGCCAAAAACAAAAACCCGTTTGGAAAATAAAATGCGAGAAAAGTAAATAAAGCGATAAAAGCCTAATTAACTATTACATTTCTGAGCAGATACATAAATAATCAAAATAACGAATTAAAAATAATATACGCGCGAAAGAATGAATCGGGACGTCCTTAGGGTTTTGACCCTTTTTGAGAAAAGAATGTAATTTGTCCTTTTTGAAATTAATTGAAATTAAACCTAATTTACTAATTAATTAATTATTTACAAGAAAAAAATGTTTTTGTGTTTTTTATGTTTTTACTGAAATAAAATAAAAAGAAATTTAAAGTGTCAAAAGAAAAACCTAATTCTAGATTTGATTTTTATTTAAAGTGAAAAAGATTACAATTAACCGAATTAAATAACTAAATTAATTAATGAATTTATTTACAAAAAAAAAGTAATTGAAATTAATAAAAAAAAATTTTTTGGTTTTTCTGAATTTTATTGTGAAAAAATAATTTAGGAATTAATTAAATAATAGTAATAATAAATATTAAAAGGAAATAAAAAGTAAGAAAAAAAAAAGGAAATAGAAACCAGGGGGGTTAATGGACTCAATTAGGAGGTGTTGTTTTGGAAATTTTAGGCCCAATAGCACTCAAGCCTGTTGACTTCTAGAATTGTCCACGTGCATGTTGACTGAGGAACACCATGATCCTCCATCTCTGGCCTTTGGATTGGTATTATGAGACACATGGCATGATGATGCCTGGGGCGCATGGTGGAACATGTTTAGGAAGCTGCATGCAATCACGTTAAACAAAATATGAACAATTATTTGGGGGACCTGGGAATCGAACCCAGGTCCCAATGGTTCTTGGACAGATCACCAACCACTAGGCCACTTGAACGCGTTTGTTAGTACAATGATCAATAAATAATATATTAAGAAACCAAACAATTATGCAATAAAGCAAAACACGCGCGCCCTGATTTGAATGGACCACTCCCATGCCTCCACGTCTTGTCTTCTTCGCTGTAACCTGCACAAAACAAATCAGATAGCGGGGGTTTTTAACCCCCACAATATGGCCTGAGGAAAAATAGCGAACAGGCGTGTGATGAACAGAAATTGTTCGCGAGGGTTGGGTTTGATTCGTCTGACCTTGACGAATTCAACCATATGCGTAAGAAGGTCCAATTTTTTCTGTACAGCAAAGCCCTATTTTGAAAGCTTCCGAACCCTAATACTTGTTAATGGCATCTCTTGATTCAGGGCTCCATAATCAAATTAATCTATACCATTAGCTTCAGAGAGGTTCTAGCAATGCAAAGCACACAAAACATCACATTAATAATGCATGAATTATGAATTTCGATTATGAGAAAGAAAGCTAAACCGTGTGACTGTGTAGAGCGATTTCTTGAGGTTAAACGCTTGGTTTTGATTGCAATGCGTTTCTGGGAGTCCCTGCAACGTGTTAGAAGCAATTACAAGTATTGAATTGGCCTTGAAGTGAGAAAACAGTTTTGAGTTTCTTTGATATTTTTTGGAATTGGATATGGTGTTTTTAGCAGCTTTTTCACGTGTATAGCATTAGGGTTAGCTTCCTTGCATATATGGCAATAGAATTAGGTCAGCAGTTGGGCCTTAATCCATGTGTATTGAAGTCTTGAGATCTTGTTGACCACCATTGAAGAACTTTCCATGTTTGGAGCAAATCTTGGATTTTATGCACAAAAAGGCTTGGCACGAATTTGGTAGCTGGCATATGACATATAAAAGCTATCCATACCAAAATATGCTATTCCATTAATTTTTTAGATTTTATTTGAATTATTATGGATTTAAAATGAATTAAATCAATAAAAATTAAATAAAATAGAAAAATAAATGTTTGATCTTGAAATTAAGCATGGGACACGTGTGTGGCATGACAAGGCTGAATCAAGTGGAAGAAAGTGGGCCCTTTTGTCAAAAATTGAAGTTTTAAGGATAGTTGACTTGTGCACATTCATGAAAATTTCCCAACTTCTCCAATGCATATCTTGCTCAATTTTGATCATATGAACATGTTCTTGGACATTTTGGAAAGGTATTGAAGTCCTATAACCAATGCCTTTAGTCCCATGTCATTTGGATTTACCAATCTCAAGTTATGGTCTTTGACTTAAAATGCCTTTTTGTTGACTTTTGAAATTGACCTATAATGTAGAAATTGATAACTTTTTGTGAGAGAATTTCTTTGACTTGGAATGTGAAGATGAGTTGTAGGAAATGTCATCCCCTTCAAAATGAGCATTGGATGAGATTTTTCTGATGAACCATGAAAAAGTTATGCCTTGGTCAAGTTACAGTTGACTTTTCAGCTGTCCAAAAATAGCAACTTTTGCATCTTTGATGATTTTTGAGCCATGCTTGAGGAATCATGATCAATACTTGATAAAATGATGATTGTGGCCTCAAAATAAGATGTTGACCAAAAATTCTGACTTTTGATTGTAAAATGACCGTTTTGCCCCTGTAGTTGATTGTGAAGCAAATGGGACTTTTGACTGTGCAATTTGATGTTGTGAGTCTTGAAACTTGTCATGTAGATGCTTGGCAATGTATATAGGCCTATGGGACTTGATTGGACCACTGAAAACCTCAGATTCCTTGGCAGAACCAAAACCCTAATTTTGACTGTCTTAGGAGGTGTTTGAACTGTGCAACCTTTGAGCAATCTTGAACCATTTGAAGATGACTCTTGTCAAACTTTGAAGAATATGGGAGGGCAAATTTTGGGGTACAACAGTTTCCCCTGTTCAATCTTCTTAGATCTGAGGATGTAGATTGGCTTGCGTGCCTTTCGTGATCCGAAGGTGGAAGATGATTGAACACTAAAGTGCCCAGAAATTTGCACTCGCATAGTGTAGTATCGGCAATGTGATGTCGGGAATGGGCTTACAGATGCCATTTGGAGAGATGGTGGATAGGAGGATGGGCTTATAGATGCCATCTGGAGATGTGACAGAACCTTGTCGGGAATGGGCTTATAGATGCCATTTGGAAATTGTGATGGATAGTTGTGGAGATGGGCTTAAAGATGCCATCCGGGGGTGTTGATCGCGTAAGAGATTCCTTAGAGAGAACTTGTATATTTGAGAAAGAAAGATAATTTCCTGGCCTGTTACAGGGGTTGATCTTCAAACTCTTCATGCAGATATGCCCTGGATGGATATAGGTATCGAATCTACAATCAATCGCTCACAGATATGCCCTGGCTAGATACAGGTATCGAATCGGGAATTAGTCGCTCACAGATATGCCCTGGCTAGATACAGGCATCGAATCTGGAATTTCAAACTCTTCATGCAGATGTGCCCTGGCTAGATACAGGTATCTAATCTGGAACTTCAAAGGGTTGATGGGTTGTCTCTACTGACAGGTTATTTCAGAAAAATCTTTTAGGAACCCATTTAACTGAACCAGGGGAGATTTTGTCTCTTTTTTTTTTGACGAGTTGTCTCTTTTAACGGGTCGTCTTCATGGACGGGTTGTCTTTATGGACGGGTTGTCTTTATGGACGGATTGTCTTTAACAACGGGTTGTCTCTAACGACGGGTTGTCTTTAATGACAGGTTGTCTATAATGACGAATGTCTATAATGACGGATTGTCTTTAACAACGGGTTGTCTCTAACGACGGGTTGTCTTTAATGACAAGTTGTCTATAATGACGGGTGTCTATAATGACGGGTGTCTATAACGACGGGTGTCTATAACGACGGGTGTCTATAACGACGGGTGTCTATAACGACGGGTGTCTATAACGACGGGTGTCTATAACGACGGGTGTCTATAACGACGGGTGTCTATAACGACGGGTGTCTATAACGACGGGTTTGCATTAGAAAGATCTTTAAGAATTGATTTAACTGGATTTATCTTCTTTGACTGGATTTGTCTTCTTTGAATGAATTTGTCTTCTTTGACTGGATGATCATTTAACTGTATCCTTCCTGAAAGGTAAGAGTCAGTCATATGCAATGCATGATATGGATCAAGCAATGATGTTCTCGACATAAATGAGATTGTATGATATGATGCGTATATGCATGTATCATGATGTATGAAAATGTGATGTTTATGAATGTATTTTCGTCTGGGAAAATAAATCCTTGACGCATGCCGGGAGCTTGTTAAATCCTGGGCTGATGTTGAAGAGTAGAGTTCTTCGTTTCCGCTGGGGATGATGATTGCAAGAATAAACCGGTAGGAGAAGATGACTCCATTTGGGAATAAACTTGTTGGAGAGATTACTCTGCGGAGAATTACTCTGTGGGAAGAGATACTTCGCTGAGATTTTGATGATAACTCCACTGGGGATTCCGTTGGTAAGCCCTGTTGGAGGATTTGATGAACTCCGCTGGGGATAGGAAGAACTTCGCCGAGGACGATCTTTCCGTTGCAAATTAGCTGAGGATAACCCAGTTAGACCCTGGTGGGGAATAACCTTTGAACATGGTCGGGGAGAGATATGTTTGTATTCTGCAGGTGATAAGCTTCCAGAGTCTACTGGGGATAAGCTTCCAGAATCTACTGGGGATAAGCTTCCAGAATCTACTGGGGATAAGCTTCCAGAATCCACTGGGGAGATGGTTCAACTCTCCTGGGGAAACTTTTGGACTGTACTGGGGAGATTGATCCACTGGGGTGTCTGGTATTCCGCCGGGGAACAATCTTATATTTCCGTCGAGGAATATTAAGACTGCCGGGGATGCTTGTAGAGGAATATCTGTATACTCCGCTGGGGAATATTGAGATTTGCTGGGGATATCCAACTTCCTTAGGGCTGACAGTAGCCTAACTCTGCTTGGGGAGAGTATCGCTGACTTGCTGGAGATACTGTGCCTTTTTTTAGGGCTGATAGGAGACCAACTCTGCTTGGGGAGAGTATTGATGAATCTTGTCTTAATCTGCAGGGAGTGAAGGTATCTTGGTCATATTCTTCAACCGAACCTACCTTGGTACCTTGGAGGACAGAGCAGCTTGTACAGTTCGGACAATTCTTATTGCCCCAGTTTCTGTGGGAGAAGGTACCTGTGGAGGTGCTTGATGACTGCCAATTGACAAATCTTCTTCCGGGACATAGTCGTACGCTTTTGATCCCTAACTTTTTCCTGGACCACCCTTTCGGGTTTTCAGTCCATCGGGATACCCATTTTTGCCCAAGCCGCCTTTTCAGGTTTTCGACTTGCCGGGTGTACAGATTTTTTCATTTCAACCCTTATTTTTGCCCGAACCCTTTTGGTTCGCCGGGAAGCCCTTATTTTTGCCTAGGCCAGTCGACCTAGCGGGTCTTTGATTATGCGTAGTATTTTTTCGACTATGTCCACGCTCTCAGAATGTAGGGAGTTGTCATTGTCGGTAGCATTGTGTTGCTATACCACCAGAAGATGTTTGATCATGCAAGCCTCGTTGCTAGAATCCATGTCTAATGCCCTAAGTGACTCAAATGGAGATTTGCCCCTGACTATTTGGCATTTTGAGAGATTCTCTGAATCTTGACTGGACTGCCCCAGATTATGGACAATGATCATGTCGTGCCCCTTGATTGGAAGTGTTTTTCCACTTGAGGTGACCTTTGTATTGAGAAGGTTTTTGTTCATTAGATATTCGTCGTGCAAATTTCTCTGTTGTTGAACAAATAGTCATATGCAAACAATATTATTTCAAAAATGCAAAGCTTATGTCTGTCTGGACGTTTTTGAAAATGCATTTTTCAGTAAACAAACAAATTTTGTAACATGTGATGTCAACTCAAGATTTTACAGCGAGCCCTAAGGAGTCAGGATACCTTTGGTAACAGTATGCTTTCGAACTAACCCATGCTTCAGCTAGGACTTTTAAGGGTTATAACGTGGCCTGGTTCACGGTTTAAGAAACAAAGGATAAAGGCTCAAATTTTATTTGTACCCACCCGCTCTTCGTGATGTTCTTCAAACCTAAACTCAGCTGATCATGCATTAGACCTTGTTTGAGTCTTTGTCCTGATATTCTGGTAATGGTTCGGATATTGACAGTTTATTTTGAATAGGCAGTCATCTTTTTTTTTGTTGAGGGTTTGTAGAACCTCTTTCTTTTTTGATTTTATTATCCCTGTTTTTTGCCTGAACTGTTTCTTTTTGTATTTACAGTCAGCGGGATGCCCTAGTTTTTGTAAGTCTCCTTCATAGGTTTTGACTTATGGGCTTTTATTTTGAGAGATAATGACTGCCTGTCTTTATGATTATTCGGAACCATCACTGTCTTTTGCTTTGGAAGGACTCTTTTGATGCTATTCATTGTGCACTTGGATCAACTGAGAGAACTACCCTGCCCCAAGTTATGATTAAGGGTTTTAATTTTCGAAAAGAAAAACTCCAACTTCTTTGGCTCAAAGGGGTTGACGAGGGATTATCATCCTTATAACTCCAGTGTTTAGGAATTGAAACAATGCCTGTACCTCATCAGCGGGGTCTGTTCAAAAGCATATTGTAGATTGTGGTATCGTTTTCGTCATCCTCCCTCAAGAGGCTTAGAATTATTAATTGAGAGTTTGATCATCACAAAAAATGAAAGCAGTTTGAATATAGCGAATGCGAATATATTGATTCAAAACAGACATATGCGATGCATTGATAAAGTAATAAAGTTTGCTATGACAATAATTGTTTGAACAATCAAAAGAAAATTACAACTTGAACATTCGAATGAACAAAAGTTTTTTTTTTCAATCCTAGCCATGTTTTGGCAAGGGAGCAGTGATCACATTGGGAGTCTCGGGTGCTTCGAACTGGACCTCCTTTGCGTCGATTAGATCGTGAACCTTGTTCCTCAGAGTCCAACAATCATCTGTAGCATGCCCCGGGCGGTCATAATGATAAGCGCAGCGGGCGTTGGGGTTATACCTTGAAGGTGTCCTGTTGGGATTCTTAGGAGGGTCCCTTAGAGTTACCAAATTGGTCTCCAACAACTGTGGCAATATCTGGGACAAGGTCATGCTGAGGGGAGTGAATTGCCTTTTAGGTCTCTCTTCCCTTTGTTGGTTGCGATGCTGAGGAGCGGTGGCCGGTTTGGAAATAACTACCGCGTTGACAGCTTGGCGGTGCTCGGACCTATTCTGCCCTTTTGACCCATAGACAGCACTAGATTATTTCTTGAATGGTTTCTTCTCAGCGTTCGAGGAGTCACCCTTTGATATCTTCCCAGACCTGATACCAGCTTCTATCCTCTCACCAGTTAAGATCGGATCTGTAAACCCAGTAGGAGAATTCCCAATCAGATGGTTGAAGAACGGACCAGACAGGGTCCCCAGAAACATGTCAACGAGCTCACGGTCAGTCAGAGGTGGCTGCACCCTTCCAGCAAGGTCTCTCCACTTTTGAGCATATTCCTTGAATCCTTCACCCGTCCCTAGTGACATACCCTGGAGTTGGGTACGCGTAGGAGCGAGGTCGGAATTATACTGATACTGCTTGTAGAACGCAATAGCCAAGTCCTCCCAGTTACGAATACTGGCTCCATCCAGCTGATAGAACCATTCGAGTTGAGTCCCTGAAAGACTTTCCTGGAAGAAATGGATCCATAAATTCTTGTCTCCAGTATACGGTTGGATCTTCCTCACATATGATCTGAGATGCAGCTTAGGACAGGATGCCCCGTCGTATTTTGCGAAAGCAGGTGCCTTAAACTTGTGTGGGATCACCACCCCAGAGGATAGACCTAGATCTTCGAAGTCCAGGTCAGGCACTTTCTGTATCTCCATAGCACTTAGCCGGTCTTCGAGTTGTTTGTACTTATCCTCAGCAGGAGGATACTGTTCATCATTATAATCCGTCTCGTTGTCGGAGACCACGGGACTAGGAACCCTTCTCTCTTGGGGACTGTCTTTCCCTACAGAGGAAGTAGTCAGATCAACCTCATTTTGTGATCCATTCCCAGATCTGCGTCTGGGATTGAACAAAACAGTCTTCTTCTTCTTCTTCTTCTGTATCAGAGTCTTCAACTCCTATTGCCCTGAGCTAAGCTCATGACCAACTCCTGGAACTGGGCATTCTGGGCCTGAAGGGCCTTGATAGCTTGTTCGGTAGTAAGTTCAGGATTCATGATGATAGCTGATATAAACAGCGAAGAAGATAAGTGACCTGTCAAAAGGGTACATGTAATGCAATGATATGCGTGAGATATGTATGCAATGTTTTCAAGGATCTCGCGGGGTAGACAAGAAAAATTGTTAGAATTTGCATTTTGTAGCTTGATTGAAGGAACTTCATGTTGTTGAGAGTCCTTCTTCAAGAGTCAAAGCTCACCATATCGAGTGGGTCATAGCCCCTGACTCAAGTCACCATGTTTTGATCTCTGAAAAACCTTGGCTAGAGGAAAATAAATCCCCTTTGCCCCTTGCTAGACATTTTGATTCATCATGACCTGCATCATAAACCCTTGAGATCCTTGAAATGGATCAGTCCTTATGCAAGATGTATGCAATGGTATGATGTTATGCTATGCAAGGAGTGATGTAAGTAGGCCCTGTAATGAGTCCCAATTAAGGACTGTAAACAAAACCTACAAGGAACTCGTGTTGTTAGATAACAAGTATGCAAGTAGTTCAAGTTTAAAGGCACACAAGTCACACATATAGCCTTAAGAATTTAGGCCAGCATGAAGTTTAGGTACTACCCTCTTGAAGTTGGTGCGCTCAAAACCTGTCCTATCAAAAGTAACCGGGTTCTAAGGAGCTCAATATCATTGGGTTGTTTTCTATGTTCATTGTCTTAATTTAGCCACTGAACTGGCGATCAAAATATTCCAAGAAAACAACCCTCAATGAGTGTAGTATCGAGTATCTACCAACTTCGGACTGCACCAAAGTCGGTCATCTCACTACCCCTAAAGAGGCCAGGATGGTCAAGTAAGGTTCCTAAGGTCAGTTGATGCTTCAAGACACCACGCGGCGGCCCCGTACTCTCCTTGACTTGACTCAAGGGTTACCGGTACTCACCAAAGTGCCACATCAACGTAGCAACTGCTTCAACCGTGTCGGTATACCCCGCACAGTTCCCTCACAGTTTATTGCTACTTCTAAAAGGTATTCCCCAGATCCGGGTTAGGATCTATGAAACTCCCAAAACAGGCCCACAATATTAAAGCAATCAAAGCAAGCAGTTGAAAACAAGAGTGGTCTAATCCTAAGGTACACCTCACTTTTTAAATTCCCCAGCAGAGTCTCCAGTTCTGTGATCGGTGGAAATAGAACTGACTTTTTTTTAGCTGGTTCGCGAAATGTCGCGGTAAGCAAGAGTTGCCACCGTCTTTTATGTTCTCCAACATGGAAAGGACAAAAGCACAGCAAAATTCCTTTTTCGAGAATGTTTCTCGGTTCGGGAGGTAGATTTATAGATAGGGAAGGTGTTAGCACCCTTTCTATCCATGGTTATCAACGGGCTCTTAGGTACTTGCTCACTTATGTTTTCAAAAATTGTTTGCTTTTCAAGTGTGTGTGGGTTTTGAAAAAGTTTAGTTTGAAAAAACTTCTAGGTAACTCTTGTATCTGTCCTCAAGAGTGTATGAAGTATTCGTTTGAAAACTTTTTGAAAGTGTGAGTGCGAAAAGATGTTTTTGTTTTTTGAAAGAGCAAGTACCCAGGAGAAATCTACCTACTCTAAGGAATTAGGCTGTGTAAGAGTCCTTTAGACAGTACTATCCCACTATTGAGAAGTAGGTAGCACCGTCGTTGGAGTTGCGGGTCAATTCGATTATAGGGACAATGTGTGGTCACCAAAGCAATGGTAGGACACCTTAGTGGTAACCCTAATGTCCTAGATCCTTTTTATCTGAGGCAAATGTTTCGAGGCAACTGGATCTTAGACAGGAGGGCGACCTCTAAAGCACCCTATACTTGACGACCACGTCGAAGCAACCGGTGAGGCGTACCCTAGGAGTGGCATGTGCATGTGTGTTGTTTTCATGTTATATTATATTGTACATGCATTTGCGAGCTACGAATTGATTTTATTTGTCATACAAGTCTTTCATGCATATTAACAGTTAAGAGTGCTGAAAATAAATTGCGGAAAGTTGAATATACGCTATTACAAGGCGCGGGTCTATACATCGCCAAAACCAAAAACCCGTTTGGAAAATAAAATGCGAGAAAAGTAAATAAAGCGATAAAAGCCTAATTAACTATTACATTTCTGAGCAGATACATAAATAATCAAAATAACGAATTAAAAATAATATACGCGCGAAAGAATGAATCGGGACGTCCTTAGGGTTTTGACCCTTTTTGAGAAAAGAATGTAATTTGTCCTTTTTGCAATTAATTGAAATTAAACCTAATTTACTAATTAATTAATTATTTACAAGAAAAAAATGTTTTTGTGTTTTTTATGTTTTTACTGAAATAAAATAAAAAGAAATTTAAAGTGTCAAAAGAAAAACCTAATTCTAGATTTGATTTTTATTTAATGTGAAAAAGATTACAATTAACCGAATTAAATAACTAAATTAATTAATGAATTTATTTACAAAAAAAAAGTAATTGAAATTAATAAAAATGTTTTTTTTTGGTTTTTCTGAATTTTATTGTGAAAAAATAATTTAGGAATTAATTAAATAATAGTAATAATAAATATTAAAAGGAAATAAAAAGTAAGAAAATAAAAAAAAGGAAATAGAAACCAGGGGGGTTAATGGACTCAATTAGGAGGTGTTGTTCTGGAAATTTTAGGCCCAATAGCTCTCAAGCCTGTCAACTTCTGGAATTGTCCACGTGCATGTTGACTGAGGAACACCATGATCCTCCATCTCTGGCCTTTGGATTGGTATTATGAGACACATGGCATGATGATGCCTGGGGCGCATGGTGGAACATGTTTAGGAAGCTGCATGCAATCACGTTAAACAAAATATGAACAATTATTTGGGGGACCTGGGAATCGAACTCAGGTCCCAATGGTTCTTGGACAGATCACCAACCACTAGGTCACTTGAACGCATTTGTTAGTACAATGATCAATAAATAATATATTAAGAAACCAAACAATTATGCAATAAAGCAAAACACGCGCGCCCTGATTTGAACGGACCACTCCCATGCCTCCACGTCTTGTCTTCTTCGCTGTAACCTGCACAAAACAAATCAGATAGCGGGGGTTTTTAACCCCTACAATATGGCCTGAGGAAAAATAGCGAACAGGCGTGTGATGAACAGAAATTGTTCGCGAGGGTTGGGTTTGATTCGTCTGGCCTTGACGAATTCAACCATATGCGTAAGAAGGTCCAATTTTTTCTGTACAGCAAAGCCCTATTTTGAAAGCTTCGGAACCCTAATACTTGTTAATGGCATCTCTTGATTCAGGGCTCCATAATCAAATTAATCTATACCATTAGCTTCACAGAGGTTCTAGCAATGCGAAGCACACAAAAAATCACATTAATAATGCATGAATTATGAATTTCGATTATGAGAAAGAAAGCTAAACCGTGTGACTGTGTAGAGCGATTTCTTGAGGTTAAACGCTTGGTTTTGATTGCAATGCGTTTCTGGGAGTCCCTGCAACGTGTTAGAAGCAATTACAAGTATTGAATTGGCCTTGAAGTGAGAAAACAGTTTTGAGTTTCTTTGATATTTTTTGGAATTGGATATGGTGTTTTTAGCAGCTTTTTCACGTGTATAGCATTAGGGTTAGCTTCCTTGCATATATGGCAATAGAATTAGGTCAGCAGCTGGGCCTTAATCCATGTGTATTGAAGTCTTGAGATCTTGTTGACCACCATTGAAGAACTTTCCATGTTTGGAGCAAATCTTGGATTTTATGCACAAAAAGGCTTGGCACGAATTTGGTAGCTGGCATATGACATATAAAAGCTATTCAAACCAAAAGATGTTATTCCATTAATTTTTTAGATTTTATTTGAATTATTATGGATTTAAAATGAATTAAATCAATAAAAATTAAATAAAATAGAAAAATAAATGTTTGATCTTGAAATTAAGCATGGGACACGTGTGTGGCATGAAAAGGATGAATCAAGTGGAAGAAAGTGGGCCCTTTTGTCAAAAATTGAAGTTTTAAGGATAGTTGACTTTTGCACATTCATGAAAATTTCCCAACTTCTCCGATGCATATCTTGCTCAATTTTGATCATATGAAAATGTTCTTGGACATTTTGGAAAGGTCTTGAAGTCCTCTAACTAATGCCTTTGGTCCCATGTCATTTGGATTTACCAATCTCAAGTTATGGTCTTTGACTTAAAATGCCTTTTTGTTGACTTTTGAAATTGACCTATAATGTAGAAATTGATAACTTTTTGTGAGAGCATTTCTTGGACTTGTAATGTGATGATGAGTTGTAGGAAATGTCATCCCCTTCAAAATGAGCATTGGATGGGATTTTTCTGATGAAACATGAAAAAGTTATGCCTTGGTCAAGTTACAGTTGACTTTTCAGCTGTCCAAAAATAGCAACTTTTGCATCTTTGATGATTTTTGAGCCATGCTTGAGGAATCATGATCAAGACTTGATCAAATGATGATTGTGGCCTCAAAATAAGATGTTGACCAAAAATGCTGACTTTTGATTGTAAAATGACCATTTTGCCCCTGGAGTTGATTGTGAAGCAAATGGGACTTTTGACTGTGCAATTTGATGCTGTGAGTCTTGAAACTTGTCATGTAGATGCTTGGCAATGTATATAGGCCTATGGAAATTGATTGGACCACTGAAAACCTCAGATTCCTTGGCAGAACCAAAACCCTAATTTTGACTGTCTTAGGAGGTGTTTGAACTGTGCAACCTTTGAGCAATCTTGAACCATTTGAAGGTGACTCTTGTCAAACTTTGAAGAATATGGGAGGGCAAATTTTGGGGTACAACAGAAAGCAATTAAAGCCTTTGCATAGGCTTCTGAGCACAACAATAAAGATAACATGGAGATCTTCGACGAGGTTTTCCCCAACTGCTCGACTACGTTGTAGTCGCTTTTATTGATGATTTTCAAAATTTCCTCTATCTCTTGTCTAGAGGTTTCAACAATAATCTTCTTCGGTGCCTCCTTCCGGGCAGGCTCATTGGTGATCTCTTTGCCCTGAGCGTCAGATGACTCGGAGACAGGGGTAATGATTAGAACATGAACAGGGACAGTAGCAGATGTACTGGTAGGTGGAGTAGCAACAGGTTTTCGAACAGTTGGTGGGGAAATCTCAGGAGAGAAAAGTCTCCTGCTTTGGGTGACCATCTAGAGCCGACAATGTTGCTGACATCAGTATCAGCCTCTTCAACCTTCAAGTCTTTTTTGATCCCATGATAATACACATCGGCCCCATAGTGCCAAGGGACAGCCTTATCTGAAGTGTACGGGATAAGACCAGGGATAGTTATGATCAATGGAGCAACTCTTGTAACGGGTGTAATCCTAACAGGCTTTCTCGAGGAAGCCTTGGAAGGATTGGCGGAAATGGTTATTATGGACACATCTTCAACAGGAATCAATGGAACCAAAGTTTTCTCGAACAGGATCTCTTTGTTATCCATCAGACACTGAACACCTGACTTCAATAAATGGCAACCAGTAGGTAGGATGGAACACAGGTGGAAACCTTCGCCACAGCCCAGAAATAAACCGGCCAATAATAAGTTCTTCTTTACTGTCATCAACGGAGTAGAAACGTCTTCCACAGAGGTTACAAATGAATCATCATCCACAACATTTACTCCATGCTTGGGCATAGAAGCAGTCATGACATTAGTCTTTTCCGGCGCGCAAATTCAATCTCTTTAGCTTCAATCAAATATTGCACCTTATTCCTCAAGGCCCAGCAATTGTTTGTATCATGCCCTTGGCTA
The DNA here is from genome assembly GCA_948472305.1 of Vicia faba. Classification (NCBI taxonomy): domain Eukaryota; kingdom Viridiplantae; phylum Streptophyta; class Magnoliopsida; order Fabales; family Fabaceae; genus Vicia; species Vicia faba. The sequence continues at coordinate 893,962,708 of OX451740.1, forward strand.
TCAGAGTGATAAGCACAGCGGGCGTTTGGGTTATACAGCAGTGATGTAGTACTGGGATTCTTCGGAGCCTCCCTCAGAGTGATCAAGTTGGTCTTCAACAATTGCGGCAGAATTTGAGATAGAGTCATACTGAGCCGAGTATATTATCTTTGTGGTCTCTCTACTCTTTCCTGATTGTTGCATTGTGGGGCAATAGTTGGTCTTGATATTACCACCGCATTAACTGCTTGGCGGCGTTCAGGTCGATTTTGGCTCCTCGAGCTGTAAACTGCACTAGCTTATTTTCTGAAAGGCTTCTTCTCTGTACTTGATGAAGCACCCTTCTGTATCTTTCCGCTCTTAATACCAGCTTCAACTCTCTCCCCAGTCAAAATCAGTTCAGTAAACCCAGATGATGAACTTCCGATTAAATGATTGGAATATGGACCAGACAAATTCCCAAGAAACATATCCACCAACTCCCTATCAGACAGAGAGGGTTGGACCCTTTCAGCTAGATCTCTCCATTTCTGAGCATAGTCCTTAAAGCCTTCGCCTGCACCCATAGACATACCTTGAAGTTGAGTACGCGTGGGAGCAAGGTCGACATTATACTGGTATTGCTTATAAAAAGCAGCAGAAAGGTCCTCCCAGTTGCGGATATTAGCTCCTTCTAATTGATAGAACCATTCAAGTTGAGTCCCTGACAAACTATCTTGAAAGAAATGAACCCACAGGTTCCTATCAGTAGTGTATGGTTGAATCTTTCTGACATACGAACGGAGGTGCAGCTTCGGGCAGGATACCCCATCGTACTTAGCAAAGACATGAGCTTTAAACTTGTAGGGGATCACACCCCAGATGCCAGACCCAAATCTCCGAAGTCCAACCCAGGTATCTTCTGGATCTCCATTGCACTCAACTGGTCTTCAAGTTGCTTATATCTATCCTCTGCAGGAGGATACTGGTCTTCATCAAAATCCGTGTCATTATCAGAAACCAAAGGACTAGGCCCCTTCCTTTCCTCTTGATTCTCTCCCCCTCCAGATGAATGGGACAAATCAGTTTCCTGTCGCAAATTGTTCCCGAATCTGCGACCCATATTCAGGAGGACCACCTTCTTCTTTTTCTTCTTCTTTTCCTTCAAGATGAGAGACTTCAAATCTTTCTGCCCTTTGGCTAAGTTCAGGAACAGCTCTTGGAATTGTGCATTTTGAGCCTGAAGAGCCTTGATGGCTTGATTAGTAGGTGTTTCAGAAGACATGATTGCTGAAATAAAAGAAGATGAGAAACCTGTAATGGTACCTGTGATGATGGTGCATGGGAATGGAATGCGTATGAAATGATTTCAAAGACTTTGGGAGATTCAAATTTGTAAACCAAAATAAAACACACTTTATTAGAATAAAACTTGTAACAATGTTTAACAATGCCCTTAAGGCGTTACAAAAGAAATACTGAAAAGAAAATATAAGCTAGAAACAATAAAAGACATCAGAAATCCCATGGTCTCTTTCCCTTCGTGCTGACATAATCATTGATTGTCCTTTCGTTATCAAGCTGCCTTGTAAGCCTCAAGATCTTCCTCTCCCGCTCATGATACTTCTCTCTGTAGGTATCCCTTTCTTCCTTTAGCTGGATCCAGGATCTCTTCAATGCCCCAAGATCAGTAGGCATGTATGGATGGAGGACCGTATAAGGAACACCTTCTTCATTAGTATGCTCTATAATCACAGGAAAAACAGCTTCATATGGCATCCCCGGCTTTTAAGCACGGGCTCGAACCCACTGTAGATAAGTTTGCATCGGGAGAGAAGTCTTCAGTCCTAGCTCATGTGGGTCAGACCTGTTCACCATGCCCCAGGCTCGTATAAACCTTTGGCGATGTTCATTCACGTCTCCCTTGTAGTCAAAGACAATGTCTGGAAGAAGCAGCTCATGGGGATCGTCTCTCTGAGCACGACCAAACTGTCTCAAAGCCAAGAAAGGGTTATAGGTTATGCCCCCTCTAATTCCAAGCAATGGGACATTAGGGTATTCCCCACATCGATCAGTGATAGCTACCCTCTCCATATCCTTAGAACTCCAAAGGATGTCTGTATGAGCAAGGGACATGATTCTGTAAGCCCAACCTACACCTTCCTCATTCTTCAAAACAGACTTGGGGAGGTGCAAAATAAACCACCTTACCAACAGCGGTGTGCAACACATGAGGGTTCCCCTTCTTCGCACGGTACGGGTATAGAGAGCATGTAGGATGTCGCCTAGAAGAGTAGGATCTGGATTACGAGACATGAAGATCTTGACCGTGTTTACATCTATGAGGGAATCTGGATTTGGGAAAAGAACCAAGTCGTAGATGAGGAGAGCCAAGATGTCTTCAAAAGCTTGAAAGTCTAAGTTGTCCCAAAACTGTTGAGCTTGATCGATCAGAAACTTAGCCAAGAAACCTTCAACCCTACTCCGTGTCTCCCAGTTAGACACTACATCAGCCTTTGTCAAGTGTAAAGCTAAAGCAATGTCCTCAGGTCTAGGAATCTCCTCCAAACCATTGAAGGGTGTCTGCTCGAGAATGGATATACCCAACAAATCAGAAAACTCCTCCAAAGTAGGGACTAGCTGATAATCCGGGAAGGTGAAACAATGATGCAATGGATCAAAGAACTGGAATAACACACTCATCATTTGCTCATCCAACTTTGAAGTGGCCAAGCTAAGGAGGTGACCATGTCTCCTAACAAATGAAGAAGTATCAGGAACCTTTGAGACTAACTCTCTGAGCTGAGCAGGGATTTGCACGAAGTTGACTCGAAAGGTATTTCTGCGCATAGAAGCCATGATCTGCAAAACAGAACAAATATGAATCCCCTTGGTCTTTGAAATGGTTAGTCTAATGAAATATGCATGCTATGTCATGATGCATGATGTCATGATAAAAACACGCAACAGGTATCACAGATAGAAAACATGGTAAAGACAAACAAGTCACACACTAGCCCTTATGTTTCAGGCTTCCATGGAGTCTAGGTACTACCCTCTTGAAGTTTAGTTGGTTCAACTTGTCCTAATAATAGTAATCGCGTTCTAGAGGTTCTCAATATCACTGACCATCCTCCATCGGTCATAGTTTCAGCTCACACAATCTTTTCTTGCGGCCGGAACCATCTCGAGAGTATGGTCTCAATGAGTTTAGTATCGAGTATCAACCAGTTCCCAGCTCTATGCCGAGGCCGGCTATCTCACTACTTCCTATGGCCAAGTTTGTCAATTATAGGTTCTAAGGTCAGTTGATGCTTAACGACCCATATAGCAGCCACATACTCTCCTTGTTGCTCCACAAGGGATATTGGTACCAACTAATATGCCACATCAACGTAGCTACTGCTTCAACCGTATCGGTATATGCCGTACAGTTCCCTCACAGTCTATTGCTACTTACCTAAAAGGTGTCCCCCAGATCCGGATTAGGATCTATAGTAACTCCGATACAATGCCCACAAAGATAAAGCAATCAAATCAAACAATAGAAAACAATATGATGAACTAATCCTAAGGTATACCCCACTTACTAACTCCCCAGCAGAGTCGCCAGTTCTGTGATACGGTGGCCAGAACCGGAACTGTTTTTTAGGAATTGCTGGTTTGTGTTTTGCGTTTGTGTTTGAAAAATGTTGCAGTAAGCAAGAGTCGCCACCGAATTTTATTTTATCCAACAAGGAAAGAAAAAAAGCGCAGAAAAATTCCTTTTTTCGATATTTTTTTAGTACGGGGGGTAGATTATAGAAAGGGAAGGTATTAGCACCCTTTCTATCCGTAGTTATCTACGGGCTCTTAGGTACTTGCTCATCATTTTCAAAATTGCTTCTTTCTCTGTTTGCGTGATTTGAAAAGTTTTTGTTTTGACTTCGATTTAACCCTTGCTTCTGTCTTCAAGAGTGTTACGAAGTGTTTTTGAAAGCTTTGTTTGTAAAGGAGTGTAAGTGTGAAAAAGTTTGTTTGGATTGAGCAAGTACTTAAGAGTTAATCTACCTACTCAAAAAAAAGAATTGTTCTATGTTTGTTTCCTTTAGACAGTGCTATCCAACTATTAGTGAGTAGGTAGCACCGTCGTTGGAGTTTGAGGGTCAATTCAAAAGGGACGTACGGTCACTAAAGCAATGTTAGGACGTCTTAGTAGTAACCCTAATGTCTTAGATCAATTATTCGAGGCAACAATTCTGAGGCAACCATTCCGAGGCAACTTTCTGAACGGGACTTTGATCTTTGTTTAGACAAGAGAACGACCACTAAAATATCCTATACTTAATGACCGTTTACCGAAGGCAATCGAAGTGGGAGTGTATCCTAGGAGTGCGCATGTGCGAGTGATTCAATTTCAAATTATTATCTTTGCACATTTAGGGTTTGCTAACTGTTTTAAAGTTTACATACATTCTTGTCATGCATCCCTAATATCATACATCTAACAGTTTAATATTTGCGAAATTTAAAGGTGCGGAAATTAAACTACGCTATTACAAGGCTTCGGGTATTTACATAGCCAAAAACAAACCCTTAAAAATAAGGCGATAAATGAAAATAAAATACCTAATTAAACTATTACAACTTGTGAGCAATTACATTAATAGGATAAAAAATAAATGACAAAACGCGCGCGAGGAAATTAAGATCGGGAGAGAACTAGGGTTTTGACCCTTTTCTAACCTAATTAAAAGAAAAAATTGTTTTTGTTGTTTTTAAATTATTTTTTAGAAAAGAATTAGGTTTTAAAATTAAATACACAATTAACTAGTAATTAAGTTAATTAAAGAAAATAATTAAATGGCCTATTTTTTATGTTTTTGATTATTTTTAAGAAAAAGAAAAATAGAATTAAGTTATAACCCTAATTATTCTAATTAATTTTAATTATTTAAAAAAAGAAATTAAAGTTACCTAAAAATTAAACCTAATTAATTAAATTAATTTTTGGATAAAAAATGAAATCTAAACCTAATTTGGTGAAAAGTTGATTTTATGAGTTTTTTGATTGGTTAGAAAAAATTAATTTTGTGTTAGTAAATAAAATAAATAAATTAAATAAAACAAAATGTAAAAAGAAAATAGAAAGAGAAAATGGGCCGGAAAAGTGATTTGGGGGGTGTGCATACAACAATCTGGGCCCAAGACAAAGAATCTCCACGTTTGACCTCCTGGATCTCATGTATTGCATTGACCATGGCCTTTGGTAGACCATCACTTGATAGCCATCAGATCTGGCTTCCTAACATCTGGCTGGTTGGATTGTGAGGACGCATGATGGTCCTTTGGCTTGTGCGCGCACTAGATTACCTGAAAGAAAATAATATGAAGAATGGGGGGACCTGGGATTCGAACCCAGGCCCTGAAGGACTATCCAACCACCTGGTTACCAACTGAGCTACACGCGTTTCTTGTTCATATAATAAGAAAAAATCATAATATATAATAATATGAAAAAGGGCGCCAAGATTCAAACAAGCGAATGAAACAGAGCCACGTATGTTATCTTCTTCCTTGCACCGTTGGTAAAAGTCCCAGACTTTTACCTACAGACGTTTGTCCGTCACTACAAACTGGGCTCGTTCCAAAATCCTCCATGAGCAATATAAATGACATCTAATTCCATGGATCGAACCGTCTTGTCATCCTGAACATCATAGTACCCTTCATGAAGGCTAATTTTGCCTGCATACAAAAACCCTAAAACAGAACCAAAAAACCTAACAATGGAAATTCTTGATTCAGTCTATGAAAACGCAATTAAGTATTACAGAAAGCTTGAAAATGTTCTAAGGATCAAGAATATATGATTACATCATGCTATATATGCCAGAATTATGCAAACCGATTTCAAAAATAACTCAACATCGTGGATGACTTATAGTGGTATTCAGGGCCTGGAAATGCTTGCTCTTGATTGGTTTTGCTTGCTGGGGATCCCAGGAAGCGATTGGGATGGTCAAAGGATCTTGAAATTGCTTCAAAGTATGAATTCGTGTTTTCACTTTTTCTTATTTTTTTCAAGTTTTGTTCTTGTTGTTGCGCCTCCTTCTAGCCTTCTTTTAGGTCTGCCAATGATCCTTATGTACTGAGGAATGAATTAGGGTTGAAAGAGTGTGCTCAATCTTCCTCCATCATTGCATTTGATTTTGATTTGATTCCTTTGAATATCCTTCCAAAAATAAGCCTAATCCAATCTTTTTGTGCACCCCATGCCTTTACACGAATTTGATCTCATGCTAGCTGGATATAGGACCTGAAATAAGTAAAATCTTTGAATTTCAATGTTTTTGGATTTTCTATGATTTGTTTTGATTTAAAATTATTTAATTCAAATAAAAATCGAAATAAATAATAAAAAAAGATAATGACAAGTGGCAAGAGCTAGGGCTCGTGGACCATGTTGCCAACTCAAAACAAGTGCAAAAGATTGGGCCCATTAAGCAAAATTTGCAATTTTAGGCATAGTTGACTTTTGACAATTTTGCAAAAATGGTCAACTTCAACAATGCACAACTTCCTCAATTTTGACTCTTTGAAGGTGTTCTTGGACTTTTTAGAAAGCTTGAGGTGTCCTATAAGCAACCCTTTTTGTATCATATCAATTTGATATTCCATGCTCATGTATGAAGCTTTGACAAAAAAGGTGTTTTTGTTGACTTTTCAAAATGACGTATAATGTCCAAATTCATAACTTCTTGTGAGTGCATATTTTAAACTTGGGAGATGAAGATGGATTTTAGAGCATGGCATCCTCTTAAAAATGAGCTTTGGATGGGTCATTTCTCATAAAGTATGAGAAAATTATGTTTAGTCAAAGTTGAGTTGACTTTTCCTACAAATGATGAATTATGAGCAATCCTTGATGGATCATGATCAACCCTTGATAAAATGATGAAATATACTTCAAAATTAGGATGTTGACCAAAAATCTTGAAGTTTGACTGTATGTAGGCCACAGTTGACTGTTGCCCTTGCACAGTCGATTTTCAGGCCTTTGAGCTATTGACTGAGCAAACTTCCTCTGCAAGGCTTGAAACTTGACATGGATGATCTTGAGAACATATTAGGACAATGGTGAGTATTTGGGATCCCTTGGACTCAAGTATCTTGATGCAATGTGAAACCATAATTTGAGGTAGACTGCCTTAGGAGAGGGCTTGTTTGGTCAACCATTGGACTTCCTTGAGCAACTTGGGGATCTTTCTTGAAATGTTTTGAGAAATATGGGAGGGCAAATTTTGGGGTACAACAGATCCCCATGGTCCATGTATTTTTATGGAGCCTCGAACACACTGGGTAATGACATTGGCGTTGTAATCATATCTCCCGAGGGTTGTCATACTTCGTTCACTTCCCGATTATGTTTCAACTGCACCAATAATATGGCGGAGTATGAAGCATATATCATGGGTCTCCGAGCTGCTATTGACCTGAGGATTAAGTTCTTAAGTGTATTCAGGGATTCCGCTTTGGTGATAAGTCAGATCAAAGGCGAGTGGGATACGAAACACTCGAATCTCATTCCTTACAAAGAGTATGTACTGACGTTTCTCTCACACTTTGAAGAGGTAACCTTCGAACATTTCCCACAAGAGGAGAACCAGTTAGCGGACGCGTTAGCTACCATGTCTTCTATGTTCAAAGTTAGGTGGGACAATGAAGCTCCCCAAATCACCATTGAGAGGTTGGATGAACCAGCACACTGTTGTGAGATCGATACCGAACAAGTGGCAGACAAACCCTGGTTTCACGGAGTCAAAAGGTATCTTGAGGCTCAAGAGTATCCCGAAGGGGCATCTGTCAATGATAAAAAGTTTCTGAGAAGGTTCACTGCAAAGTTCTTCCTCAGTAATGGAATCCTCTATAAACGCAACCATGACTCCACACTAGTACGGTGTGTAGACAAGAGCGAAGCAGAGAGGATCATGAAAGATCTACATGAAGGCACTTTCGGAACCCATTCTAGTGGACATACCATGGCTAAGAAGATCCTACGGGCAGGATACTATTGGTACACTATGGAATCTGATTGTTATCAGCACTCTCAAACTTGTCATAAGTGCCAAATCTATGCTGATAAGGTGCATGTGCCTCTGGACCCCCTGAATGTCTTGACAGCTCCGTGGCCCTTTGCAATGTGGGGCATCGACATGATTGAAGAAATCAGGCCCACCGCTTCCAATGGACATTGTTTCATCCTGGTAGCCATTGATTACTTCACGAAGTGGGTTGAGGCAGCTTCCTTTGCTACAGTAACCAAGAACATCGTAGCACGGTTTATCCGACACAATCTGATATGTTGATATGGTGTGCCAGAGAGGATTATTACTAATAATGGTACGAATCTCAACAACACAATGATCATTGAGCTCTGTAAACAGTTCAAGATACAGCATCATAACTCTTCTCCCTACCGGCCAAAGATGAATGGGGTTGTTGAAGCAGCTAACAAGAACATCAATAAGATTATACAGAAGATGACAGTGACATATAATGACTAGCATGAGATGTTACCATTCGCTCTTCATGGGTACCGTACCTCAGCACGGACGTCGACAGGGGAAACACCTTACTCTCTGGTATATGGCATGGAGGCAGTCCTACCCATCGAAGTCCAGATACCCTCTCTCGGGATTATGAAGGATGAGGGTTTGAACGAAGACGACTGAATCCAAACCCGACTTGATCAGCTGAATCTAATCGATGAAAAGAGACTTACTGCTATCTTCCATGGTCAGATGTATCAAAAGCGAATGATCAAGGATTTTAACAAGAAAGTCAGACGCCAAGAATATCAAGTTGGGGATCTAGTGATCAAACGCATCATACTGACGCAAGGTGATCCCAGGGGAAAATGGACCCCCACATACGAAGGGCCATTTGTGGTTAAGAACATTTTCTCGGGAGGAGCTATGATTCTAACCACCATGAATGGTGATGACCTTCCTCACCCTGTCAATGCAGACATAGTGAAAAGATACTACGCATAATCAAAGACCTGCTAGGTTGACTGGCCTAGGAAAAAATAAGGGCTTCTCGGCGAACTAAAAGGGTTCAGGCAAAAATAAGGGATGAAAAGGAAATATCCGTACACCCGGTAAGTCGAAAACCCGAAAGGGAGGCTTGGGGAAAAAGGGTATCCCGGTGGATTGAAAACCCGAAAGGGCCATCCAGGAAAAAGTTAGGGAGTGAAGCGTATCACTATGTCTCATTGGATCATCTTGCGACCAGACTTCGGTATCAACTATCAAGCTCGGACAGTGCTAACCAATCTGATCAACCTTCGGCCAAGCAGCAAAGTGATGAGACGCTTGGAGATATAAAGGCAATAGCAGAGTTGGAACCCAATGGGGTCATTTCACATAGCTGTTTTTTTTCTTCTTTTACACAAATTGTATAATTTCTATTTTTCGTCGGTGTTCTCTTACTAGCGCATCAGCCTCTTTGTACAAAACGCCTATTACAGGCCAACTTCAAAAATCAATACAAATCATTTTCACAAGAAACTTCAATTCGTTTTTCTTTTTTCTTTTTTGTTTTGCAAGAACGTCGAATGATTTATTTTTGATATATGCATTTGAAAATGATTGTTGCTCATAAATATTTACATAAGAAACAAAAGACAATTACTTGTAATTCCAGAAACAGGGAAAAAACAAGAAGTGACAAACCCTATAGTTACTCTGCCCATCAGGTATCGGGATAGAGTCAGCTTTAGAACACAGTCACGGGTACATACACTCCCCACAGAGTAAAAGTATCCAAAGGCATCGATGTCAGCTTCCCCGAAACAGGACATAACTATCCCAAGCCGAGGTTCATAATCGCGGGTGAGTCAATAAATTTCATCCCCCAAGCGGAGTTTATTTCTCCAGATATAGAAGCTCAATCCCCAACAGAGCTTAACGTCTCCGACAATGAAACTTCATCCCCAACTGAGTTTATTCCTCCATATTAGCAGGACTACCAACAGAGTGTCTCCTCCCCCTAAGTTTAGTCCCCGCGGAGTTATTCTCCAGCATCTCTTCCCGACAGAATATTTATAAATCTCCAGCGACCATCAGGGATTTATTTTCCCAGACGTGAGCATACTCCGATAGCATTTCATGTACATACATCATGACATACGCATACATATCATATACAGCATAGTCTCATTTATTTTGAGAACATCATCTCACCCTACATTTCATGCATCGCATATAACTAACCCTAATATCTTTTCAGGAAAAGAGGATTAGCTTAAACAAATTCAGCAGTTATACAAATCACATCTACAGACGACTAATGGAAAATCAGTTCCCGAAATCAAACGGGTCAACTAATCTACGTGATCAAATGAAGTAACCCTACGACCCAGGTTCCTTCTCACAGCCCTACTGTCCAAGCTTTCACATCAAAGTAACCCTACGACCCAGGTTCCTACTCACAGCCCTACTATCCAGGCTTTCATATCGAAGTAACCTTACTATCCAGGTTCCTTCTCACAGCCCTACTATCCAGACTTTCATATCGAAGTAACCCTACTATCCAGGTTCCTTCTCACATCCCTACTATCCAGGTTTTCACATCGAAGTAACCCTACTATCCAGGTTCCTTCTCACATCCCTACTATCAAGGCTTTCATATCAAAGTAACCCTACTATCCAGGTTCCTTCTCACAGCCCTACTATCTAGACTTTCACATCGAAGTAACCCTACTATCCAAGTTCCTTCTCATAGTACTACTATCCAGGCTTTCATATCGAAGTAACCATACTATCCAGGTTCCTTCTCACAGCCCTACTATCCAGGCTTTCACATTGAAGTAACCCTACTATCCAGGTTCCTTCTCACAACCCTACTATTCAGGCTTTCATATCGAAGTAACCCTACTATCCAGGTTCCTTCTCACAACCCTACTATCCAGGATTTCACATTGAAGTAACCCTACTATCCAAGTTCCTTCTCACAACCCTACTATCCAGGCTTTCACATCGAAGTAACCCTATTATCCAAGTTCCTTCTCACAACCCTACTATCCAGGCTTTCATATCAAAGTAACCCTACTATCCAGGTTCCTTCTCACAACCCTATTATCCAGGATTTCATATCGAAGTAACCCTACTATCCAGGTTCCTTCTCATAACCTTACTATTCAGGTTCCTTCTCTCTTATCTCCAGAACGCAGTCTACAACACTGTAAAAACGGGACCTGATCAAACATGATCGGTTTCGCATTTCCCCAGTAAGTCGCGGTGCAGCATATACCCTGACCAGATATGCAGTTCACTTCTGCTTCCTCAAGTCATAGTTATTTCCCCAGTAGAGTAACGGACAACTGAAGCTCCTACAATTCTATTTATCCCAAGGCAGATACCAATGTTCCTCAGCAGAGTCCTCATCAACGACAGTAATAGGAACTCTCATCGAAGGAATACCTCAGGAAATTAACATCATCTAGATGGCATCTTCTAGCCCATCTCCGAAGATTCTCCGTCACACCTAGGATGGCATCTTTAAGCCCATCTCTGACAATCTTCTATCATCAACTTCCGAATGGCATCTTTAAGCTCATTCCCGGTATCTCAAATCAAGTACCACTTCATGCGAGTGCAAATTTCTGGGCACTTTAGTGTTCAATCATCTTCTGCCTTCAGATCACGAAAGGCAGACGAGCCAATCTACATCCTCAAGTTTAAGAAGATTGAACAGGGGCAGCTATTTTACCCCAAAATTTTCCCTCTCATTTTACACAATACATGCCCATTGAGATCCTCAATTTGTTCAAGTTTGCCCAAGAGTTGACCAGAAAAACTCCCTCCTAAAGTAGTGTACCTCAAATTAGGGTTTTCATTTTCATCAAGATGGGTGAGACACAAAGGCCTCATACGCTCTCCATGGTCTTACTATGTTCTCAAGACCCTACATGTCAAGTTTCATGCCTTACACAAGAAGTTTGCTCAGTCAACTGCTCAGATGCTTGAGAATCAACTATATTAGGTCAAAAGTCAACTGTGGCCCACATACAGTCAAACTTCAAGATTTTTGGTCAACATCAAAATTTAGAAGTTATATCCATAATCTGATCAAGGGTTGATCATTATTCCTCAAGGAATGCCCCAAATTCATCAAATCCAAAAGTTGCTAAATTAGGGTTTCTTAGTAAAAGTCTACCCAACTTTGACCAAGCATAACTTCCACATGCTTCATCAGAAATTTCCCATCCAAAGCTCATTTTGAAGAGGATGCAATTACCTACAATTCATATTCATCTCACAAGTTCAAAATGTGCACTCACAAAAGATATGAATTTCTACATTATGGGTCCTTTTGAAAAATCAACAAAACCACCTTTTGGGTCAAAGCTTCTTACATGAACATGGAAGACTCAATTGAGATGAGACCAAAAGGGTTGCTTAGGGGACATCCTAAGCTTTCTAAAAAGTCCAAGAACACCTCTCTAGGGTTAAAATTGGAGGAGACATGCCTTGTCAAAGTTGACCTTTTTTGCAAAATTGCCAAAAGTCAAATGTGCTCAAAAATGCATTTTTTTGCTAAATGGGCCTAACTTTTTATGCTTGAACCTCACTTATAATGTGATCCACGACTCAAATATTCACCCAAACATTATTTGCTTCATTTTGAAATTTATTTTGATTTTTTATTAATTACAAATTGAATTAAATCAAATAATTGGTGAATAATAGCAAAGATATGATTTGCTTTGGTTTTTGGACAGGTTGGCAATCAAAATATGCTGAATTATCAAGGCCAAAACGAATCAAGCATAATTGGTGCAAGAAAGGGAAGATTTGGCTCAAAATAGCAAGTTTTCATATGGTTAAAAAATTAAATCAAATCTCATCAAACTCCAAGATTCAATCCAAGTTTGTAACCCTAATTCATCCCTAGGTATATATTGGACAAGAATAAAGCAAAAAATAGGGGTTAGCAGGCGTGAACAAGAAGAACAATACTTCAAAACTTGGACAAAAAGTGTGAATCAGTTTTCACTCCACAGGCCAATTCAAGCCATTCCAATGATTCTAATCGTTTCTTGGACCTTCCCAGAAGCCAATTGGATCATTTGCAAGGCTTGAAACACCCAGAAACACGCATAATCACTCTCACGGTTTTCCCTTAAATTCAAAATCGATTACTGTATTCTTGGCAACTTTAGCATGTTTAAGTCATATATTAATGATCCTCATCATGTTTGCAAGCTAACTGCATTATTTAATTGCGTTTTTGAAGCCTATACATGTCGTTGCCATTGTTAGGGTTTGCGTGTGTAATTTAGAGCTTTCTTACACAGGTGAAATTAGCCAAAAAGAAGGGTACCATGGTGTTCACGAGATCAACATGAATGGGTCTATGTAGTTAGAAATCATTTATCGTGCGTATGGTGCATTTTGGAAACTTGCAGGGGCTATGGCTACGAACATGTGACTGTAGGTAAAAGTCATATGTCTAAAACAACGGAGAAAGGAAGAAGACGACTATGTGTCAGCCAACCATTCGCCCGTTTGAATCTCGCACGCTTTTTGATCAGTTAATCACGTTTTCATATATTATGTTTTATTCTTGAATTAATAACAAACAATGCAAGTAGCTCGGATGGTGAGGCACGCTAGTGGGGAGTATAAGGACCCGGGTTCGATCCCAGGTCCCAATAATTCACTTTATGTTATTTTCTTTCAACCAATCTAGCGCGTCACTTGTCCAGGAGAACACCATACACCTTTGCGCTTCACCGTCAGATTCTCTCTGTTCCAGATCCAAAATCTTAGCAAGCAAGGTCTATGGTGGACCTTTAGAGGATGATCACACAGAATCAGGCAGACTGAATGGGCTTGAAGCATTTTGGGCCTAAAAATTCAGAATGGCACCCCCCCCCCCAGATTTGCTATTCAACATAGTTTACATTTTCTATTCTTTTTTTTCTTTTTTTAATTTCTTAAATTAATTTCCTTTTATTTGTTTTAATTAATTAACCCAAAATCATTACTTTTATATAAAACCAAAAAAATTACAAAAAAGTATACCAAAATCATTTTTTCATTAAAATATTTATTTTAATTAATTAGTTTAACTAAAATACTTTTTCATAATTAAAAAGCAATTAGAAATTAGGGTTTTTAATTAATGTTCAATCATACTTCTTTTCTCAAATAAAAAAAACAAAAAAAAATACACAAAATATTGTTCTCTTGAAATTATTTAATTTAGTTTAGATTAGTTTAATATCAGTTTCTTTTATAATTAAAAAATGATTAGAATTAGGGTTTCAGTCGTGCATAACTCAATTAATTCTTTTCTCAAAAATAACTTAATTATTTTTCAATTAGATTTTAGGGTTTTCAATTTCTCCTCGTATTTAATTTGCCGTGCATTTAATTATTTCTTTTCCTTTATTTTTGTAACTGCCGATGGTTTGTAATAGTTAAAGTAGGGTTTTATTTACTGCTTTAATTCCTGATTCTTTGGTTATGTAATTAATCCCCATCCCCCGAAGCCTTGTAATAGCTAGGTTTATTTTTTCGCATTTTTAATTCCTGCAAATATTTAACTGTCTAGATGTATGCTAATAGTATTGTATGGCAAGAATATCTGAAATTAAAACGGTAGATAACCTAATGTGCAAGGATTAAATAACTGAAACAATTCACATGCACATATTTCACTCCTAGGGTTTACCTCACTTCGGTTGTCTTCGGTAAATGATCATTAAGCATAGAAGATTTTAGCGGTTGCCCTCCAGTCTAAAAAGATCAAATTGTCCCATTTGAATGTTACCTCGGAAAATGTTGCCTCAGAAATGTTGCCTCGGAAAGATCTTAAGACTCTAGGGTTACTAATAAAGTTTTCTAACTATTGCTTTAGTGATTGTACTTGTCCCTTTCGAATAACCCTTACAACTCCAATGATGGTGCTACCCACTCCTTAATAGTAGGATAGCATTGTCTAAAGGAAACAGGAATAAACAATCTTTTTCGAGTAGGTAGAATCTTAACTACTTTCTCAATAAAAAACTTTTCACACAAACACCTTTCAAAACAAATTTTCAAAACAAACTTCGTCACATCCTTGAGGACTGATACAAGGGTTATCACGAAGTAAAACATTTTCAAGACAAACACACACAAGCAATTTGAAAAATGAGCAAGTACCTAAGAGCCCGTAGATAACTACGAATAGAAAGGGTGCTAACACATTCCCTTTCTATAATCTACCCCCCGTACTCAGAATATCTCGAAAAAAGGTTTTTTCTGTTGTTTTTCCTTTTCCATGATTGGATGAAATAAAAGTCAGTGGCGACTCTTGCTTACCGCGACATTTTGCGAACAAAAAACACAAAATGCAAACCAGTAAAAACAGTCGGTTCTGCCATCGTATCACAGTATCCTTAGCAGCGCCTAAGCTGGAATTGTAAGCAGGAATTAAGGAAAGGTAACTTCAAAAGCAAAAGAAACACATGGGCCCAGCACACTTTTGTACAAGAGTTTTCTTTTCCAAGACAGTAAAGGTACTTTTATGCCACACGTGGAGAAATCCTTTGAACAAAGACCCAGAAGTGGTTGTGAGCATTAAATGATGATGAGATTGATCAAACCAGAAATCCTGCAATGTGATATTTTGCATCATTTCTTAGTTCTGGATCAGAAGTTGAGCTCCAGCGTGACTTAGAATAGACATCCAACTTCTGATCTTTGTATCTCCTCGCTCTAGTATGTTCTGAAGGAGCTCTCAGACTTTCCAGGAAGCTTGCAGCAAGCTTTGTAACCTTCTTCGAATTACCCTTGCAAACTCTGACTGAACCTTTATGAAAACTGGCCCAGAAGTTCTGACCAAACTGTCTTAAAAGTGTCCAGAATTTGTTGAGTGCTTTAGTTTCATGGACGTGTCTTTGAACATTTATAACTTGAAATTCCAACATTTCCAGGAGAAGTTATGTTCTGTAATGTTTTAGATCTTATTGAAATCTAAAGCTCTTGAGTTAGAAATTATTCTAGAATCAGCTTGCATCTTGGTATAATCTGATCAGAAGTTCTGAGCTTGTCATATTTCTTAAACACTTAGAAAAATTCTAAGTATTTAGAAATTTGACTTTTCCAAAGTAACTTTTGACTTTTGAATTTCTAGATGAAACAAACTTCATATCTCAACATGTCTTGATAAAATATGACTCTTGAAACTTGATTTTGATCAAAAGTCAAAGTTTGACTTTTCAATGCGCAAATGACCATTTTACCCTCGTGAATGACTTTCTTAGAAAATTTGTAAATCAAAGCTTGAAATTGGATGGGAGCAAACCTGAGGATCCAGGGTGATCTTTGAGAAATGAGAGGGCAAATTTTGGGGTATAACAGCTACCCCTGTTCAATCTTCTTAAACCTGAAGAGTTAGATTGGCAGATTTGCCATTCGTGACTTGAAGGTGGAAGATGATTGAATACTAGAGTGCCCAGAAATTTGCACTCGAAGATGTGTTAGTTGATTATGTAGGGAATAGGCTTAAATATTCCATTTGGAGAGATGATGGATAGTTACTGAAAGAAGTATCAGCATAAATTTCTTGTTGATTTATACTAAACTTGATGTTTTACCTGTGAGAAAAGAATTAGTAAAATGCAGATGCTTGCATGATGTTCACCAGATGTGGTATTATGTTAATAGTATATGGTATGTACATGCTATGACGTATGAATGTGAGATGTATGTTTATGTCCGAGAAAATAAATCCCTGACTACATCTGAGGAAATTCTGGGAGATTGAATCCCTGATTGCCATTGGAGATGAAAAATATGCATATCTTCAATTTTGTTGAAAGGATGCTTTTGTTGGGGAATATCGCTCGAATGTCAACTGTTATCTGGTCGGATCCAGGCTTCACAACAACTTACTGGAGGAAGAGATGAAATAACTGTTATCTGGTCGGATTCCAGGCTTTGTAGAAAATTTCTTGAAATTGAATAGTCATCTGATCGGATCCAGGCTTCACCATAATTTGTTGGGGATACAAAAGTTAACTGTTATCTGGTCGGATCCAGTCTTCGTAGTAAACTTGAAGTGATAACTACTATCTGGTCGGGTCCAGGTTTCATGGTTTTTGGAAAGTTGTGTTATTATCTGGTCGGTTCTAAGCTTCATAGTGTCTCTCTGGGGATCATATTTAATTGTTATCTGGTCGGGCTCCAGGTTTCACAATAAACTGTTTGAAAAAAAATTTATCTGGTCGGGTCCAGGCTTTGCAGATTTCTGAGATTGATGAGGTCAATTGATATCTGGTCGGGTCTAGGTTTCACAATAAATTAATTGGGGATATAGTTGTTATCTGGTCAGTTTCCAGGTTTCACAACAAATCTCTGAGGGTGATTGCTATCTGGTCGGATCCAGGCTTCACAATAACTTGCTTGAAAAGATGGAATTGAAAACTGATATCTGGTCGGGTCCAGGTTTCTCAACAATTTGTTAGGGATACGGAGGCAAACTCTACTAGGTAAAAGAAGCTAAACCTTGGTCGAGTTGAGTCTGGGTTCTTCTATATCTTCGAGGAGTTAGACTACTATCTGGTCGGGTCCAGGTTTCATAGCATCTTGAAATTGAGATTAACTGTTATCTGGTTGGGTCCAGGTTTCATAGCATCTTGAAATTGAGATTAACTGTTATCTGGTCGGGTCCAGGTTTCAGATACTCAAATTGTCATTTGGTCGGATCCAGGTTTTAATGATTGAAGAAGTCCAACTATTATCTGGTCGGGTCCAAGTTTTAGTAATAAATTGAAAATTGTACTAATATCCGGTCGGATCCAGGCTTCATAGTGTCTTTTTTTGGAAATAGTAAAGGCTTTACTGACGACTTTACTGGGGGTCAGGGGTTGTGACTATATGATTCTGCAATAATTCGAAAGAGAATTCAAAATGGAGAGTGTAGACTCAATCGGGTAGGACAGACTCAACTTGGGGAGGATACGCTCAACTGAGGATGATAGACTCCATTTGGGGATAATAGCCTTGGTTGGGGAAGATATACTCAGCATGGAAAATACACTCATCTAGGGAAGACAGGCTCAGCTGGGAAATTCGTGGTGTCTTGATTGTTGTATGTTGAGGAAATTTTAACTCGGTTGGGGAAATAACCCTGTTGGGGAAATAAATCTTATTGAGGAGGTGACTTTCCTTTAGGAAAAGACCCACGAGGCTTCAACTTGTAAAAATTGACTTAGCTGGAGAGAAAGCGGCCAAGAGGTTGAGACTTTGGTCGGGGATTATCCTATGCAAAGAGACTTTGTGGGAAACTCTATTGGGGAAAGGTTTATCGTAGCCGTCCTTGTGGGGATAATGATAATGATAATTCTGTGGGGATATATATTAAAGATATGCTTGCTGCTGCTTAGCAGGACACATGTGCCAAACAGTTTTAATTATATTCATATGCATATGTTCATTCAATTTTAGTCATTGGACAAATTTGCATTCAAAACAAAGACATAATTTTTGCACTTCAAAGTATATTTGTATTGATATCTTGCCCATGAATAGGCGTTTTTATACAGAGAGACGGAGATCCTAGTAAGAGGAAATCGTCGAAAGGAAAACAAAATTAAGAATGAAAACAAATAGCCATGTGAAACGATCTTAAGCCTTCCAATTCTACTATTGCCCCAATGTCTTCGAATGTCCCTTGCCGTTAATAGAAGTTGATTGGATTGATCTTGGACTGTTTGAACTTGGACCTTGGTGATAGAATTGACTGTGTTGATTCCATGGGACATAGTCATATGCTTTTAATCCTTAAATTTTTCCTGGACCGCCCTTTCGGGTTTTCAGCCCACCAGGATACCCTTTTTTTCTCAAGTCGCCCTTTCGGGTTTTCAACTTGCCGGGTGTTGTACCCCAAAATTTGCCCTCCCATATTCTTCAAAGATTTGTCAAGTCAAAGCTACAAAATTCTCCAAAGGTTGCACAGTGCAAAGGTCTCCCATACAGTCAAAATTAGGGTGTGTGTGTTGATCAAGAAAATGAAGTGTTCAAAGGCCCAATCAAGTCTCACATGCTTACAAATATGGTCAAGCATCCTCATATCAAGTTTCAAGGCATTCAGCTCAAAATTGCACAGTCAAAACCCTAGATTGCACTACAGTCAACTGTAGGGGCAAAATGGTCATTTGACAGTCAAAAGTTCAAATTTTTGGTCAACATATCATTTTGAAGCCACAAACATCATTTGATCAATGCTTGATCATGATTCTCAAAATTTGGCTCAAAAATCATCAAGATGCAAAAGTTTCCTTATTTGGACAGCTGAAAAAGTCAACTGGAATTGACCAGGGCATAACTTTCACATGGGTTATCAGAAAAATTCCATCCAAAGCTCATTTTGAAGAGAAAGACATTTCCTACAACTCATCTTCATACTTCAAGTCCAAGAAATGCTCTCACAAAAAGTTATCAATTTCAACATTATAGGTCATTTTCAAAAGTCAACAAAAAGGGACTTTAAGTCAAAGACCATAACTTGATATTGGTAAATCAAAATGACATGTGACCAAAGACATTGGTTAGAGGACTCAAATACCTTTCCAAAATGTCCAAGAACATGAGAAAAGCTTAAAAATTGAGCAAGTTATGCCTTGTAGAAGTTGGGAAATTTTTGGATATTTTGAAAAGTCAACATTGATCCAAATGACCTAAAATTGCTAATGGGCCCATTTTTCTTCCATAATTCATCATCCATGGCATGTGCACGACCACTTGGCCCAAAGGGAAGTATTTTCTCATTTTTTATTTATTTATTTGAATTTTTTTAATTCATTTAAATCATTTAAATATATGAAAAATATTTAATTCACCCTAACCAATCTTTTTATACATGTTTTAGACTCAATAATTCGTGCATATGCAAATTAGGAAAGATTTGGAGTGATTGGATATGATTTGTGCAAAAATAGCATGGAAAATATTTGGTTAAAAAGCTTGAAAATCAAATCTTCAAAAACCATTAATTCAAGAGATTTTGATCAATATTGTTGACCTAATGCACTCAGTACATAAGCATAATCACAACCCTAATCAGAAGGACCACGCAGCTGCTCAAAAGCTTGAAGAACAAACTTGAAATTTTGGCCAAAAAGCTCAAAACTGAAAAGCAGGTTCTAGGTTGATTCAAAGCACAAGACCAATTGCAAAAGCTTCCTTGTGTTCCCCTGAAGCTAATTGGATCACTCTCCAACCTTCATACGCCCAGAATTGGTACCATGGATTCAAACTGTGTCAAACAAAATGCATAATCGTGTTTCCACATTTAGACATTTTCATTACGTTTTTTATACATTCATACTAATTAACGTATTCTGAAGCTAACCATGTAGTCTAATTTCGTTTTCGTGCCATATTTGGAGATTTGCCATTGATAACTTTTAGGGTTTGCAGAACTGTAAATTAGGGGTTTTCAGGTGCTGTAAAATTGGACATCCTCAATACCATAATTGGATTTAGCACGTCTGGACGAAGAAGTTAGGACCCTCGCGCCTAATTTATGTTCAAGGATAGCCTAATCGCTATTTTCCCAAAAGACCCATTCTGAAACGGTGATAAAACCGTGGCCTATGTTTTGTATTTTCAGAAAAAAAATGAACAAAGCGAAGAAGGTGATGCAGTGTCAGGGAGTAATTGGTTCTTTTAAATTTCGCGCGTTTTCAAACCATGGACTTTTTTTTCTTTTTATAATATTTGTTAACTATTATGTGTCAAAAGCGTTTGAAGTGGCTCAGTGGCACAGGTGTTGATTGGTGATGCTAGTGACCTGGGTTCGAACCCCAGGTCTTGACCTTCTTCATATTATTTTGTGTTCAGTAATTCTGTGCAGGCTCAACATTGAAAACCATCATATTCCCTCATCATCAAGCCAGCCACGCGTCCCATGGAATCAGATCAAAGGCTCAGGATTGAGGAACACAGAAAACCCTAGTCAACGCATATGTACGTGTCATGCAAAAAGTCAGAAGGGCCATGCTTAACTGGGCCAAATTGCTAAGGCCAAACCTCCTAATTTGGGACTACCACCCCCTTGGTTTGCAATTTTCTCAATTTCTTCTTATTATTTTCTTTTAATTATTCTTTTAATCAATTTAATATTTTTCATAAATTATAAAATACAATAAAAATCAGAAAAAAGGAAAATACCATAAATAATTTTTATTTCTAATATTTTCATAAATAAATTGGCATGTAAATAAAGTTAGTTTTAAACTAGGTTTGCAATTTTAATTCTTTTAACAAAAATCTAAAAAATGTAAAAATAGGTTTAATTAATGTTTTGTTCCTTTTTTAATTTTCTTTTTCACCATAATATTATTTATTTTATTTATTTTTATAATTAAATGTATGTATAAAAATTAGGTTTAATTTAGGTTAAATTTTAAACGTTTTCTTAATAAATTAAAATAAAATAGAACTAGGGTTAGCGTCTAATTGTCATTAATTTTTTCTTAAAATACATAAAATACCAAAAAAAAACAAAAACAATTTCTTTTCTTAATTAATTAATTCATGTAATTTTAATATGTTGCAAAAGGGTCCAACGCCCTCGTTTCGTCCTTAATTTCTTATTAATTCGCGTATTTATTTTGTTTCGCTTAAATAATTATGTACCTCTCCCGAAGCCTTGTAATTACTTCTCGCACTTTCAATTTCTTTATTTTCCGTCAAATCGGGTCCTGGTTAATTTTGGCGATGTGGACCCGCGCCATTTGTAATAGCTTTAGATTTACTTTCTCGCAAATATCTTAACTGTTAATCAAAAGCATGAAAGAATGAATGGCCATAATAAAAACAAGCGTAGAACACCAATAAACATGACAAGACAAATGCAAATGAAAACGACACACAAATCGCACACACCACCCCTAGGGTACGCCTCACTGTTGCCTTGCCTCGAAAGGTGATCGTCGAGTAGAGGATGTCTTAGTAAGTCCTCATGATCCGGGAACCTGGCATGAGGGTGTTGGCTCCTAAATTCGACACCTTTGTTTTGATTGATGTCAGCCATTAAAGTTGAGGGATGTCTTCGACTGGTTAAGTCTGTCGAAATGCCCGTCGAAAGATGGCAAAAGTACTTAGAAGATTTCTTCCAAGGAAGAAGGCTGGTTGCCTTCGACGTCGAAGGAGTTTCTCGTCGAAGATGTCTCTCGACGAAAATGTTCGACGGTTCAGGATGGAGCAGTTTGAAATTCAAAGCTTTTGGAGGGAAAACGGTTTCCAGCAGTTACTACGTGCAAACGTGCAAGGATCTGGAGCGTCGAGCATGGAGAACGTGCCAAGTGGATTGATCTCGAAGCAGTGTAACTGCCCGATGGTTACTTGGGATGTTTTAGTATAAATAGGAGTAGACATGTAGTTTCTCGCGTGTGTTCACAATTCTATACAAAGTCACTCATATAGATTCGAGTACCCAGCGTGTGAGAAAGAATTGTTGAGAAATGTATGTGTGAAACACCAATTTTATCAATTAAAGTCATTTACTTTTCCAGAAATTTACTTGCTTTCTCCTTTACATTTTTGTCGAACCTTTTACTTTAAAGCCTTGTTTATTTTACCAAGTCTTTCCTTTATGCAATTCATTTAAAGCCAATTTATTTAAAGCCTTATCCAATTCAATCAAACTTCAAAATCAACCTATGTCCTAGGATCAATCTGATCGATCCTGCGAGTAACCAAATAAGTAACCATTTGGAAGATCAGCGGTTGTTTACCAAAACCCAAGGTAAACAAATTGGCACACCCGGTGGGACTGTGTGTTGATTGTTGAAAATAATCTCATCTTTTCGAGTTGTATGTTATTGAGAAGTGGTAGAATATACACTAACGATAACAATACTGCCAGAAGGAGGGAAGAGATGGCGAATCCGCCAAACAATAACGAAATCCCACAAACGAGTGTGGGAGCAACGGTTAGTATGACCGTAAGTGAAGCGACAAACGTTGGTTCGACACCAGCAGTGTCGGTCACAACCACGGGGCCAATACCTTCGTTAACAGGCCCCAGGATACCTTTGGGAACTCCCCCACCAAGGGGAAATTTAGGCACAAGGCCTTTGGTTCCCCCAGGATTTATTCCATTCTATGGTATGCCAACTTCTGAAGTGGCAAGCCTGACGAATGCTGCGTCCACTTTTTCAGACCCTTTCGTGAGTGCCTCTTCGCCACTCCAAGGCTCTGGAGTAGGCATGGCGAATAGAAATAGGACCCAACTCTTAGGAGGAACGTCCCAAGTAGCCCATGGCCTCACAAATGCCTCGACAGCAGTCTTGAGGCAACAGATGGACGAAAGCAACCATGATATGGTGCAAATGTTGGCACAAACTTTGAGTACGGTGCTAAACCCTCTAATACAAAACACTACTCAATCGAATCAGCAAGTGACAGCGCAAATGACGCGTTTGGCTGACTTCTTTGGAGTACCCCAACCTATTCGACAGCCCCAAAGGGCGCAAATAAGGGGAAATCAGGGGATATTTTTAGAGGAAGAAACCACCATTAACCAGGCTCAACAGCCTGTCGAAGAAAACCTTAGGGCACGATTGGAACAACCTGTCGAAGAACCTAGGGTAATAGCCCCAGAGGTAAGGTTAGTTAACAGAAACCAAAATGCTGACGAAGTGGTTCAGCATATCCAATACCAAAACATGGGTTTGGAAAACAATCTGGCAACCATGATCGAAAGGATCATGACTCAGAATGGGATGAACATGGGCTTTCGAAGGCCCAATTTTACATCTCCATTGTCAGAATACGTGTTACAAACGGACTTACCTCCTAGATGCAAAGTCCCCAAATTTACTAAGTTCTCTGGGGACACGACAGAATCTACTGTCGAGCATGTGGCGAGATATTTGATCGAAGCAGGAGACATTTCGAATAACGAAAACCTAAGGATCAAATACTTCCCAAGTTCTTTAACCAAGAACGCTTTTACTTGGTTTACAACTCTTCCCCCCAATTCGATCCATCATTGGACCCAGTTGGAAAGATTGTTCCATGAACAATTCTACATGGGGCAGACCAAGATAAGCCTGAAAGAACTGGCCAGTGTGAAAAGACGTTTCACTAAACCTATAGACGAATATCTGAATAGGTTTAGGTTGCTCAAGGCGAGATGTTTTACCCAAGTGCCAGAACATGAGTTGGTCGAAATAGCCGCAGGCGGTTTAGATTATTCCATCAGGAAGAAGCTAGACACCCAATACCTAAGAGACATGGCCCAACTGGCCGATAGAGTTCGACAGGTAGAACGCCTCAAAGCTGAAAAAGCTAAGGCAACGAAAACTCACAAGAGAGAGAGAATAGCGTACGTTGAGATGGATGACGAAGATCTAGAATCTTTCGACGATACTTTAACTGTCAAAGAAGGAGAAGTCGATTTAGCAGAACTAAAACAAGGGCCACCATACTCTTGTAAACTGTTAGTCCCCTCAAATGGGAAAAATCCCATTGGTCCAGAAAGGACCAACGATAGGTTCCCAAAAAAGACTTATAGTTTTGACATCACAAAATGTGATGAAATATTCGACTTGTTAGTTAAAGATGGCCAAATGATAGTACCCCCAGGGGTAAAAGTGCCTCCTCTTGATCAAAGAAAGAAGAGAGGTTTTTGCAAATATCATAATTTTTTGGGCCATAAAACTTCTCAATGTTTTCTTTTCAGGAATCTTGTGCAAGACGCTATTGAGGAAGGGAGATTGAAGTTTGCAGACAAATCCCCCATGGCTATCGACTCCAATCCATTGAAGGCTGAAGCCCACTATGCTGAACCCTCTGAGGTGAACATGATAGAGGCAACCAGGATCCAGTCGAAGAAGCCAGGAATTACCATGGTCGAAGTCTCAAAGGACCACATCAACATGCCAATCTTTGGCAGTTTTTCTGGAAATTTATCCAGGAAGACAATTGAAGCTGTCCAGAAAGCGGTCGAGAACCCGAAGTCGGAGACTGCTGA
The DNA here is from genome assembly GCA_948472305.1 of Vicia faba. Lineage (NCBI taxonomy): Eukaryota > Viridiplantae > Streptophyta > Magnoliopsida > Fabales > Fabaceae > Vicia > Vicia faba. The sequence continues at coordinate 893,987,689 of OX451740.1, forward strand.
AGCACAAAAAACTGGATCAAAGCCCAGTTCCCACTTGGCCACCGTTCAAGGCCAGACGGAGAATCTGGAGATACAAATGAAGCAGTTAACTCTTGCTAACAAAGATACAATGAATATCAACATGGTCGAACTCTCTGACCCAAAAGCATCAGAAGAGGCCATGAGGCAAGAACAGGCTAATAAGACTGCTTTCCCTCGGGAAAATGAAAACTTGGCAGATTTTCTACAAAGATGCCAGAAAAAGAAATCAGAGGTGATGTTGTGTCCAAGATGCAGTTCGATCTTTGATAAAAAAGCTACTGAGCACATTCAGGGCGTAAGAGCAGCGAATAAGAGAAGGGAGAATGCTGACCTTCGACATGATCCTAGAAGGGGTTCTAACCAAGAAAAGAGGCCATTAACTTTTAGGCCTCCAACAAATGTGCCAGTAGACACTTGGTACAAAACCTCTGGCCGGAAAAGACCAAGCGAGGAGAAATGGCATTCCTTCGATGTGCCAAGAGGTTCCTCTTTGACTCAAAAGAAAGAGCCTCAAGTTGCTGCCCCTAAGGTTGCTCAAGTGTCCAGCAACTACAAGGGTAAAAATCCTATGTCTCGATCTCAATGGAGGAGATATCAAAGGAGACGAAAAGCTGAAAGGGAGGCTGCCAACGAACCTAAGGCAGAAACTAGTTCGAATGTTCCTCAAAGGAAACAAAGGAAGCCTCTAGAGAGAGAGCCAGTTACCAACAGGCTAGTTTGGCCTAACCAAAGTGAAGTCGAAGACAAAGACGATGATGAGTCTGACGATACTTTGGATATAATGGTGAATATCGTTTTAGTGCTGCCCAGAGAATTCAATCGACAGGTAGAAGTCGAAGCAAGTGACTGGGAAGTGGAGCAAGAAATGGCCAAACATAGGCCAGTGTGCTATTTTGTCATGGACAATGGCACTACTGAGGAACAAAATGGCTTCTTCGAGCCACCTACTGAGGCGATGAAAAATCACCTCAAGCCTTTATTCGTAAGGGCTAAACTCGAAGAAACTACTGTGAATAAAATATTGGTCGATTGTGGGGCAACCATCAATATTGTCCCTCACTCTATGCTAAGGAAGATTGGCAAAAGAGATGAGGACATTAAACCTCACAACATGGTCCTGTCGAACTATGAGGGCGGCATTGGGACCACCATGGGAGTGATCCAGCTAGATATCAAAGTAGGGTCTATCCTTCGACCAACGATGTTCATGGTCATATCGGCCAAACCTAACTACAACCTTTTGTTGGGCCGTGAATGGATTCATGGTGTTGGCGTTGTGCCTTCATCAATGCACCAAAGGCTGCTCCTATGGCGTCCAGATGGGATGGTCGAAAACATAGAGGCAGATCAAAGCTATTACCTTGGCGAAGTGAATCACCTGGGTGTGGCAGATTTCGACAAGAACTTGGCTCACATAGGGCCATGTCCAACACCTGACTTCGACATGGCGCCAGCGCCAAACACCTTTTGTTCCCTATACCTGCATCCTGAGCATGGTTTCCAATGGGACAGAGAAGACTTGTCCCACATAGACTTCAGTGGGTTAACTGATATCCAACCAACTGGTTGGGGAAGTGAATTCAGTGATAATGACTGAGTCACAATCTTTGAAGCGAATTTCGGCTTATGTAGCCGAAACCAAGATGATAACGGCTCTCGAAGCCGAAGTAAAGTACATGGCCACACAGGCCAATGATCAACAATTATCTGCTGAAGGCCCAGGAAAGGATTTCGATCCAAAACCTCCTGATATCATGCCAGAAGAAATGCAGGAACAGAGGCTCGACGCCATCTATGACGATGAGCCTTTGGGCTTCGAAAAGGATCCCTTGGCGAACAACATTAAAATGTTAGCACAAGACCCTTTAGAAGAAATCAACTTAGGCGAAGGATCAGAGAAAAGGCCAACTTACATCAGCGCCAAAATCGATCCAGAACTTAGGTTGGAAGTAATCCAATTGCTGAAAGAGTTTAAAGACTGTTTTGCATGGGATTATGACGAAATGCCTGGTCTCGACAGAGGATTGGTAGAACTTCAGTTGCCAATCAAACCTGGAAAGAAGCCAATCAAGCAAAATCCAAGGCGCTTCGCTCCAGAAATATTGTCGAAGATCAAAACGGAGGTCGAAAGACTTCTGAAATGCAAATTCATCCGTGTTACAAGGTATGTCGAATGGATTGCAAATATTGTGCCAGTAATTAAGAAAAATGGCACATTAAGGGTGTGCATAGATTTCAGAGATTTGAATGTTGCCACCCCCAAAGATGAATATCCTATCCCTGTGGCGGAAATGCTAGTCGATTCTGCCGCTGGTTATGAATACCTGAGTATGCTCGATGGTTATTCAGGATATAATCAAATATTCATTGCTGAAGAGGATGTGTCGAAAACAGCTTTTCGATGCCCTGGGGCCTTAGGCACTTACGAATGGGTAGTGATGCCTTTTGGCCTAAAGAACGCTGGGGCAACATACCAGCGAGCAATGAATACTATCTTCCATGATTTTATTAACACTTTTATGCAAGTATATATTGATGATATTGTTATAAAATCTGTTTCCAGGAAGAACCATATTGACCACCTTCGACAATCATTCGAAAGAATGAGAGAACATGGTCTGAAGATGAACCCTTTGAAGTGTGCGTTCTGTGTGAAAGCTGGAGATTTCTTGGGCTTCGTTGTCCACAAGAAAGGAATCGAAATCAACCAGAACAAGACGAAGGCAATTCTGGAAGCGAAAGCGCCATCGAATAAGAAGGAATTGCAATCTCTCTTAGGCAAGATAAATTTCTTAAGGAGGTTTATATCTAATCTAAGTGGGAAAGCTCAGGCCTTTTCACCCTTACTTCGACTGAATAAAGAGGGGTTTGAATGGGGGCAGGAGCAACAAGAAGCCTTCGACAAAATCAAAGGGTACCTCACTAAGCCACCTATTTTGGTGCCTCCTTGTAGTAATAGGAGTATGAGATTGTACATAGCTGCATCTGACAAAACTCTGGGAAGTATGTTAGCCCAAGAGGATGAGAATGGAGTCGAAAGACCCATTTACTATCTCAGTCGAGTTTTGAATGATGCAGAAACTAGATATAGCGAAGTTGAAAAATTGTGTCTATGTCTGTATTTTTCTTGTACAAAACTCAAGCAATATATAAAACCAGTTGATGTTTATGTTTCGTCTCATTTTGATGTTTTCAAATATATGTTGTCGAAACCTATCTTGCATAGTCGAATTGGCAAGTGGGCATTAGCATTAACTGAATACTCCTTGACCTTTATGCCTCTGAAGGCAGTAAAAGGACAAGTGGTTGCAGATTTCATAGTCGACCACTCAATTCAAGTTGAGGATATTAATTATGTGGAGATAGAGCCTTGGAAATTCTACTTCGATGGTTCCAGCCATAAAGATGGAACAGGAGTAGGAATCTTGATTATTTCTCCAGATAAAATTCCAACAACATTCAAGTACAAAATATCAGGTTCTTGTTCGAACAATGAGGCTGAGTATGAAGCTCTAATTACTGGCCTTGAAATATTGTTGGAATTGGGGGCAACTCGAGTCGAAATAATGGGAGACTCAGAGTTAGTCATTAAGCAAGTCACAAAGGAATATAAATGCATAAGAGAAAATCTCATTATGTACTTTGTGATAGCAAATCGTTTATTGAAAAAATTTGAAAGTATCAATATTCGACACATACCCAGAGTCGAAAATCAAATAGCCAATGACTTGGCACAAATTGCATCTGGGTATAAGATTTCAAAAACGAGACTACAAAGAGCAATCGAAGTTAGAGAAAAGATAAAGGCAACTTGTCTATCACCAACAGACTTGGAATCGACGAGACTAGGATATGCTGATCACAGTAACTTCGAGATTTCGTTCATTGATAATTTGTCAGAGCAAGATTGGAGGAAACCTATTATGGACTATCTTCAAAATCCAGGAGCTTCGACAGAACGAAAAACAAAATACTGGGCGTTGAGTTTTGTACTCATGGGTAATGAGTTATTCAAGAAGACGCCTGAAGGGGTGTTGCTGAAATGTTTAAGTGAGACTGAAGCATATATAGCCCTTTCGACTACGCATGCTGGGGCATGTGGGGCTCACCAAGCAGGCCATAAGATGAAATGGTTGTTGTTTCGACAAGGACTATATTGGCCCACTATGCTGAAAGATTGTGTTGAGTTCGCCAAGGGTTGTCAAGAGTGTCAAGTCCATACAGGCATCCAACATGTACCAGCAAGCGAACTTCACTCGATAGTGAAGCCTTGGCCTTTTAGAGGATGGGCGTTGGACCTCATTGGAGAGATTCGACCAGCATCATCAAAGAGTCAGAAATACATATTGGTAGGCATTGATTATTTTACTAAGTGGATCGAAGCTGTCCCTTTAGTCAGTGTGGACCAAGAAAATGTCATTGAATTTATTCAAAAGAACATTATCTTTAGATATGGAATTCCTGAGACAATAACAACTGATCAAGGGTCAGTTTTCACTGGTCGAAAGATGCAGGAATTTGCTCAGGAAACAGGTTTCAAACTCCTAACATCAACGCCTTATTATGCACAGGCGAATGGTCAAGTCGAAGCAGCTAACAAAGTGGTGATTGGCTTGATAAAGAAACATGTTGGGAAGAAACCAAAGAATTGGCATAAGACGTTAGACCAGATTCTGTGGGCTTGTCGAACGTCCCCAAAAGAAGCCACTGGTACAACACCGTATAAGCTAACTTTTGGCCATGATGCAGTGTTGCCAGCAGAAATTTGTCTTCAATCTGCAAGGGTTCAGAGGCATTATGATATTCCTTCTGAAGTTTATTGGAACATGATGTTAGATGAACTGGTGGATTTAGACGAAGAGAGATTACACGCTCTCGACCTACTCAGGCTTCAGAAGAAAAGAGTAGAAGACTCTTATAATAGAAAGGTAAAACCTAAGGTATTTTTGCCTGAAGAACTAGTTTGGAAGGTAATTCTTCCCATGGATCGAAGGGATCGAAGCATGGGGAAATGGTCACCCAAATGGGAAGGACCCTTCAGAGTTATCCAAACTTTTTCTGGTGGAGCCTATGAAGTCGAAGAGTTAAGTGGAGATAAAAGGCTCTTGAGAGTAAATGGTAAATATTTGAAAAAATACAAACCTATACTTCAAGAGATAAAAATAAAATAATAAAAGAACAAGACTAAATTAACCATAAAAATGCCAAAATAGAAATTTTATTAATTTCAGCCAAGATGGCAATTGTTGTCGAATAACGATTATAGAATATGGTTACAAAAGAGAATCAATCAAAAGGTAAGAGAGTTCTTGAGTCGAAGATACTTGGCTTGCTGCAGCTCCAACCTCTTCTTGCACCAGGAGTTCTCCTGCACTAGTTTGGCAATCTGAGCGTCGAGGCTTTGGGCCCTCTCAGCGAATTCCAGGCCTTGTTTGATTTCAGTTTGGCTCTCGGTGTCTGAGATGGTCGAAAGAAGTTCCTCCTTAAGTACAGTGTTGGCGTTTATCTTCGCCTCTATTTCTGCGATTTGTGCCCGGAAGGAAGCATTCTCTCGATCAATGGCATCGACTCTTTCCTGTGCAGACGCTTTTTGTTTCGACAACTCCGCAATTCGAGAAGTCGAATCTGAGACAGCAGTCCACGCAGAGGAGCTTTTGCCATACAACACCTCAAGCTGACTGTTAAACCCCCTTTGGCGCCTGTAATCTGCTGAGACTTGATCAATCATAGAGTGTAACTCCATGATCAAGTCTGAGACTTCTGGGGCTACAGCTTCAAAGTCGACAGCATTCAAGACCTCTTTCAAGCATGATGGAGCAGTGGGGTCCCCCTCTAAAGCCTTCATCAAGTCCCTCTTGAAGAACTGGGCCTTAACCTTTGCCAAAGCATCATCAAGGGGAGAAGTTTCAGTGGACTTCCCCGACAGGGTAGGAACCTCCTGACTAGCGTCAGACGAACTCTTGCTCTCGATGATCGCGTTGAGGTAGCTAACAGGGTCAGTTTGTTTCAAGAGGTCCAAGTCCTCTTTTGACCTGTGCTTCGAGGAGGTAACCCTTGCAACAGTATTATCTTGGGTTTGAGGCTGTTGAATGTTAAGTGCCTCGACTGGTTGCTCTTCGACTCGGGCTGGGGCAGTACCAGCGTCGACTTGTGGTTCTTCGCTAGCATCACCCTGGGGTCCTTCGCCAGCGTCATCTTGGTGCTCTTCGCTAGCGTCACCCTGGTGTCCTTCGCCAGTGCCACCTTGGTTCTCTTCGTCGGCAGCATTTTGATTTTCTTCGCCATCATTGCCTTGGTCCCTTTCTTCATGATTCTCTTCTGACAGATCCACCACCTGAACCGTTTCTGGCTGTTGTTCCTCCACCAGGGGTTCCTCTGTTGGTTTCTCTACCGTTTCAGCATTGGCCTCATTCTCAGTATGGGCTTCGTCATTGCCCAAGCCTTTTTCCTGAGGCCTGCTAAGTTCAGCAGATTCCAGCGTTTCTGAAGTCCTTGGCGGAGAACTTTCAGTAGTGTCCTGAAAAGGGAAAGGAGACAAATCTTCAGAGATCGAAAGAGACACAATCGAATATGGGTATTTATACCTAAGTTATAAAAGGGTCTAAAAGATTACCTGTGGATTAGCTTCAGCCCCAGGGCTGGAATTGTCGCTTTCGACAGGCTTGTTAAGAAGAATGTTTAGTTCCTCCTCAGTTGGTTCCTCGATGATCACTGGAGGTGGCCTAGGCTTTCTCACAGCAACTTTTATTCTGACAGTTCGACCTTCAGGAGCAGGAGCAGGAACAGAAGCATCCTTCGTCAACTTTCGCCTCTTTAGAGGGGCAGGAGGGGAATCACTTTCTTCATCACTCCCAGATTCGACCACCAGTCCTGGCCGTTTCTTGGGCGAAGGTGCCTGGAAAACCAATAGGAATTCGATGGAATAATTGCATCGAAAATCAAAAATCGAAAGCCAGAAAGAAAATGAAGAAAGTCTGGTTAACGATATAGAAGGCTTCTTCGAATGGCCTTCCCCCTGTTGGTTGCTTGTGGTCTTCGCCGGCGCTGTAGTCTTCGCCGGCGGTGGAGGTTTTGTTGAAGGGCCTCCTCCTTGTTGACCTTCTGTAGCCTTCTTGGCTACAGGCTTTCGAACAACTGAAAGCAAATAAAAAGTTAACAGGCTAGCAGTCGAAGAGAAAGAAAAAGTAATGTGAGGACATGAACTTACATTTCTTTATTTTGTCCAACACAAGGACAAAAGACTTCTGCAGCTCATCCATGAAGTCCTTCTCGTCGAAGAAGTACTCAGCATAATAGCTTTTCCACCACTCCTCGAAGGATGGTGAGCAAAGGAAATTGAGCTGGTAGTCAAACAGCGAGAGGATTGTTCGACCAGCATATCTCCCGATATGCTTGATAGCAGCTTCTTCTGTATAATCATTGCAGAAGTACAACATTGACTTCTCTCTTTGAAAAATCGGAGAAGGTAGGGTTTGGATAATACCAAACTGGCGAGACACCAGGTTTGGTTGGTATGCAATCAGACTCAGATGAGTCTTAGAACTCTTGAATCGAAGAGGCATGATCCTTGGTGTAAGGAACGCCTCCCAAAGTATTGTATGCTCATCGACATTGGGACCACTCGACGCCCTTGGATGTGGCCTTGTGAACCATGCTGGGCCTACCTGCCGTCGAGCAAATGGAGCCATAGTTGAAACAAACTCCTTCCTTCGAGCAAACATTAGAACGAAGTTGGTGAAGGTTTGTTGAAACTCCAGTCCATCGTCCGTAGGTGTCAGCAGAGCCAGCCTGGTTCCTTCGACGCGTCTATTCGCTATCGCTGGAGCCTGTTCATTTACCTGAACCTTCTTGGGCAAGAAAGATTCGAAAGTGGCGTTGAGCCACAGTTGGAGCAGCCAAAAAGGCCCAGCGAGTAGCAAACTGGCCCTGTCCTCGATGTGTTTCAGAAGAGTTGCCCCATTGCTGATCGAATCATAGAGGCTAGCCAGAATCAGTTCTGCCAAACAGATGTTTTGGCGGTGATGCAGTTGAGTAGCAAGAGTGACCATCTTTTTGGTCACCTGCAGAGACTTCGAGCAAAACACAAAGCGAGTTAGCCATAAGGCTAGAAACGCTATGTGTTCGACATCCGACACAGCGTCTGTCGACCTGTCGTGATAATGGTTGATGAAAGTGGTGTATGTTGGTTTGGTCTCAGAGAAGCCAATTTGGTCCTCCGACATCTCCTCCGGATCGAAGTAATCCCCGGTTGGTCGAAGGCCAGTAATAGCGGCCACATCGAAGAGTGTGGGGGTTAGCATCCCACAGGGAAGATGAAAAGTAAAGTGGGAGTAGTCCCAGAACAACAGTGAAGCTATCAGCATCTCCGGGGAGTAGTTCAAACCCGTCTTCGACAGCATCACTAGGTCGAAGATTCCCATATCCTTCCAGATCGAAGTTTGGTGCTTCTCCAACTTTGTTAGCCAAGCAACATAATCGGAGGTAAGGTTAGGGCAAGACCTGAAGACCCTAACACCTCTGTTGAAGAAGCGGAGGTCGATTTTTTCACGTGCAGGGTCTTCATTGTCTTCTGCGTCTTTCTTGGCGCATGCGACTGGTTTGAGTTTCTCGACTATTGGGAAATAGCTCTTGATCTTCAGAGCTTCAGAGATACTTGGATTCATGGGGCCAGACATTGCAAAGATCTGGTTGGAGTATCCAACCGGGATCATCAAGTGGCGCGAGTAAGCATCGCGAACGGCGATGTCAGAAGGTTCAGGAACCCTTCGTTTGCCTGTAGAATTTACCACCGGAGCAGTGACGAAAACCTTGGGTTTAGCATGTTCAGTTGGTGCGTTAGCACTAGGAGCAGTAGAACCAGATGCCATGGATCAGTGTTGGGTTTGAAATGAGGTTGAAGATGAAGTGAAAGAGGAAGAGTTTCTGCAAAGATAACAAGCTTGTATCAAAACAGAGAAGTTTGAAAGGCTAGATGGCGTAAAAAGTCCCACAATGGGGTACTTACTACTATTTATAGTAGTGGGAAAAATCCCCAATAACGAGGACATTAAATGCCATTTAATGCTGCAGGAGTTAGTGGGACGCGTGGCAGCCCCCTGTTGTTTTGGCCGTTTCTGCAGAAATAGAGGGACGCAGCGTGCGTCCTCGTTTTTGGGAATTGTCATAATGACAAATTCTGAAACGACGTTTGGTACTGCACGCCGTACTGAAAGTGACGTCCTAGGATCAAATCAATGATGGTTTTCTTGGGATTGCCAATAGTTGGTAAAAAGCAACAAAAAGTGCACAAGTTAATTTGTGACTAAGCGTGGAAAGACAGGTGTCGAATGGCGTTTCAAAGAATGCCTTTTTCTTTCAGAGTCGAAATAAGGCATTCTTGGGGGGCAATTTGTTGGCTCCTAAATTCGACACCTTTGTTTTGATTGATGTCAGCCATTAAAGCTGAGGGATGTCTTCGACTGGTTAAGTCTGTCGAAATGCCCGTCGAAAGATGGCAAAAGTACTTAGAAGATTTCTTCCAAGGAAGAAGGCTGGTTGCCTTCGACGTCGAAGGAGTTTCTCGTCGAAGATGTTTCTCGACGAAAATGTTCGACGGTTCAGGATGGAGCAGTTTGAAATTCAAAGCTTTTGGAGGGAAAACGGTTTCCAGCAGTTACTACGTGCAAACGTGCAAGGATCTGGAGCGTCGAGAATGGAGAACGTGCCAAGTGGATTGATCTCGAAGCAGTGTAACTGCCCGACGGTTACTTGGGATGTTTTAGTATAAATAGGAGTAGACATGTAGTTTCTCGCGTGTGTTCACAATTCTATACAAAGTCACTCATATAGATTCGAGTACCCAGCGTGTGAGAAAGAATTGTTGAGAAATGTATGTGTGAAACACCAATTTTACTTTTCCAGAAATTTACTTGCTTTCTCCTTTACATTTTTGTCGAACCTTTTACTTTAAAGCCTTGTTTATTTTACCAAGTCTTTCCTTTATGCAATTCATTTAAAGCCAATTTATTTAAAGCCTTATCCAATTCAATCAAACTTCAAAATCAACCTATGTCCTAGGATCAATCTGATCGATCCTGCGAGTAACCAAATAAGTAACCATTTGGAAGATCAGCGGTTGTTTACCAAAACCCAAGGTAAACAGAGGGTAGCTTCTAAGGTGTCTTCCCATTGCTCTGGTGATCATCATGTCCCGAACCTCGAATTGACCCGAACACCTCTAACGGTGGTGCTACCTACCTCTCAATGGTGGGATGGCACTACTTTAAGGACATTTACACAGACGAATTCCTTAGGGTAGGTAGGTTCTCGTAGATACTTGCTCTAATTTCAAAACAAATTCAAAAAATACTTTTCACACCAACACATTTTCAAAAGCTTTCGAAAGCAACTTTTCAAACACTCTTGCGGACCGATACAAGAGTCGAACTGAAATCTTTAAACGAAACTTTTTCAAACCCACTCACGATTGAAAAGCAAACAAACCATTTTTGAAAACACAATGAGCAAGTATCTAAGAGCCCATGGATAACCATGGATAGAAAGGGTGCTAACACCTTCCCTTTCTATAATCTACCTCCCGAACCGAGAGCAATCTCTTTAAGGAATTTTTCTGTGCTTTTGTCCTTTCCATTTGGAGAAAATAAAAGACGGTGGCGACTCTTGCTTCCGCGACATTTCGCGAACCAGCGATAAACAGTCAGTTCCAGATCCACCGATCACAGAACTGGCGACTCTGCTGGGGAACCTTTATAAAGTGAGGTGTACCTTAGGGTTAGTTCATAACTGTGTTTTCAATTGTTTTCTTTGCTTGCTTTATTATTGTGGGACTGTCTTGTGAGTGCTATAGATCCTAACCCGGATCTGGGGAAACCTTCTTAGAAAGTAGCAACAAGGCTGTGAGGGAACTGTGCGGGGTATACCGACATGGTTGAAACAGTCTGCTACGTTGATGTGGCTCTTTGGTGTGTACCGGTAACCCTTGAGTTCAGTCAAGGAGAGTACGGGGCCTCCGCGTGGTGTCGTGAAGCATCAACAGACCTTAGGAACCTTAATAGAACTATCTTGGCCTTTTTAGGGTAGTGAGATAACTGACTTTGGTGCAGTCCGAGGTTGGTTGATACTCGATACTACACTCAATTGAGGGTTTCTTTCCTGGAATATTTCGGTCGCCAGTTCAGTGGCTAAATCGAAACGATGAACAATGAAAGCAATCCCGTGATATTGGGACCCTTAGAACCCGGTTACTTCTAATAGGACAGGTTGAGCCCACCAACTTCAAGAGGGTAACACCCAGACCCCACGCTGGCCTAAACTCTAAGGGCTTTCTCTTGTGTGACTTGTGTGCCTTCGTACTTGACTACTTGCATGCTTTATCTGACACATGAACTACTTGCAGGTTTTGTTTATAGTCCTTAATTGGGACTCATAACAGGGTTTACTAAGTTTCTTGCAAGTTTTGTTTATAGTCCTTAATTAGGGCTCATAACAGAGTGTACTAAGTCTCTTGCAGGTTTTGGTTTATGGTCCTTAATAAGGGCTCCTAACAGGGTTTACTCACATTATCCCATGCATACCATAACATCATACCATTGCATACATCCTAACCCATTTCAAGGATCTCAAGGGCTTGTGATGCAGGCCATGGTGAATCAACTACCCCAACAAGGGGCAAAGAGGATTTATTTTCCTCTAGACAAAGTTGTCAGGGGCTGTGACCCACTAGATATGGTGAGCCTTTGACCCTTGACGAAGGACTCTCAACAATATGAAGTTCTTTCAATCAAGCTACCGGATCCAAATGCTAACAAATTTTTTGTCTACCCCGCGAGGTCCTTGAAAACATTACATGCATGTCATACATCTCATTGCATTGCAGGTATTCCTTTGACAGGTTGCTTACCCTTCTTCGCTGTTTATTTCAGCCGATCGTCATGAATCCTGAATCATCAGCTGAGCAGTCCATCAAGGCCCTCCAGGCTCAGAATGCCCAGTTCCAAGAGCTGATCATGAATTTGGCCCAGGGGCAACAAGACCTGAAGACTCTGCTCTTGAAAAAGAAGAAGAAGAGGACTGTCTTCTTCAACCCCAGGCGCAGATCTGGGAATACACCGCAGATTGAAACTGAGAGGACAACTCCATCTGTGAGGGAAGGTAGTCATCAGGAGGAAAGGGTTCCCAGTCCAGTGGTCTCCGACAACGAGACAGATTTCAACGATGAACAATACCCTCCTGCCGAAGACAAGTACAAACAGTTGGAGGATAGGCTGAATGCTATAGAGATCCAACAGGTACCTGGGCTGGATTTTGGAGATCTGGGTTTGTCAACTGGTGTGATTATTCCTCGGAAGTTCAAAGCACCATCCTTTACCAAGTATGACGGGGCGTCTTGTCCCAAGTTACATCTCAGGTCCTATGTTCGGAAGATTCAACCATATACGGTGGACAAGAATTTGTGGATCCACTTCTTCCAGGAGAGTCTTTCAGGGACTCATCTCGAATGGTTCTATCAGCTAGATGGGACCAAGGTTCGTAACTGGGAGGAGTTGGCTACTGCTTTCTACAAGCAGTATCAATATAATGCCGACCTTGCTCCTACGCGTACCCAACTCCAGGGTATGTCGTTAGGATCAAGTGAAGGTTTTAAAGAATATGCGCAGAAATGGAGGGATCTTGCTGGAAGGGTACAACCACCTCTGACTGATCGGGAACTTGTCGATATGTTCTTGGGGACCCTGTCTGGTCCGTTCTACAACCACCTAATTGGGAATTCGTCTGCTCGATTCACAGATCTTATCTTGACTGGAGAGCGAATAGAAGCTGGCATCCAGTCTGGGAAAATTCAAGAGGCTGCACCTTCTGATAAAAAGCCTCATCATGGAAAGAAAGAATCCAATGCTGTGCACGGTAAAAAGAGCCGTCATGAGGTAGGGGCAATCCATATCTCCAATCCTGGACCTGCTCAACAAGGACAGGGGCAGCAGCGCAAGGAGAAACGACAGTACACCAAAATCAACATGTCGCTGGATCAAGCACTGCAACAAATGTTGAAGGTATGGCTGATCACCTTAAGGGCTCCTCTTCGGAATCCGAACACTTCTGCTCCCAACTATCATCCCAATGATAGGTGCGCATATCATTCTGATAGCCCGGGGCATACTACGGACAACTGCTGGCCTCTCAAGAACAAGATTCAAGACATGATCGACGCCGGGGAGATTCAGTTTGAAGTGCCTGAGACTCCGAACATAATCACTGCTCCGTTGCCCAATCATTGAAGACTTTTGTTTATTTGAATTTTTGAGTTGTATTTTTCTTTGCTTATACAAACAATTAATGTCATAGCAAACTCTTTTATTCTATCAATGCATCGCATACGTCTGTTTTGGGAATTAATACAATTGTTTTCATTAATGCAAATTATTTTCATATTTTTTCTGATGATCAACTCTTGGTTAATAATGCTAAGCCTCTTGAGGGAGGATGACGAAAACGATACCACGATCTTTACAGTATGCTTTTGAACAGACCCCGCTGATGAGGCACAGGCATTGTTTCAATCCCTAAACACTGGAGTTATAAGGAAGATAATCCCTCGTCAACCCCTCTGAGCCAAAGAAGTAGGAGTTTTTTCTTTTCGAAATTTAAAACCCTTAATCATAACCTGGGGCAGGGCAGTCTCTCAGTTGATCCAAGTGCATAACGAATGGCACCAAAGAGATCCTTACGAAAAAAAGACAGTGATGGTTCCGAATAATCAATAAAGAAAGGCAGTCATTATCTCAAAAAATAAAAAACCCATTAAGTCAAAACCCATGAAGGAGACTTACAAAACTGGGGCATCCCGCTGACTGTAATTCCAAAAAAGGAAACAGTTCAGGCAAAAAAGAAAGGGATAACAAAAATCAAACAAGAAAGAGGTCTTACAAACCCTCAACCAAAAAGGAATGACTGCCTATTCAAAATAAGTTATCAACATCTGAATCATCACCGGAAAATCCGAGCAAAAACTCAAACAAGGTCTAACGTATGATCAACTGAGCTTAGGTTTGGAGAACATCACGAAGAGCGGGTGGGTATAAATAATTTGAGCCTTTATCCTTTGTTTCTTAAACCGTGAACCAGGCCACGTTATAACCCTCAAAAGTCCTAGCTGAAGCATGGGTTAGCTCGAAAGCATACTGTCACGAAAGGTATCCTGACTCCTTAAGGCCTACGGTAAATACGGAGTTGACATCACGTTTTACAAACATTCACTTGTTTTATGAAAAAAGAATGCATTTTCAAAATCTTTGAGATAGACATAAGCTTTGCATTTTTAACATAACTTTGTTTGCATATGACTTTTTGTTTGAACAGCATAGAAATTCGCATGACGAAAGTCTAATGAACAAGAGTATCTCCAATCAAGGGGCACGGCATGATCATGGTCTACCATCTGGGGCAGTTAAGTCAAGATCCAGAGAATCTCTCAAAAGGCCAAAAAGCCTGGGGCAAATCTCTGCCTGAGTCACTTGGGGCACTCCAGCAACGAATCTTGCACGATCAGACACCTTCTGGTAATATGGCAACACAAGCAGCCAGGGGCACCTACCTGCATTCTAAGAGCGTGGACATAGTCGAAAAATACTACGCAAAATCAAAGACCCGCTAGGTTGACACACCTAGGCAAAAATAAGGGCTTCCCGGCGAACCAAAAGGGTTCGGGCAAAATGAAGGGATGAAATGAAAAAATCTGTACACCCGGCAAGTCGAAAACCTGAAAAGGCGGCTTGAGCAAAAATGGGTATCCCGGTGGACTGAAAACCCGAAAGGGCGGTCCAGGCAAAAGTTAGGGATTAAAGCGTACGACTAGGTCCTGCCATCTGTCTACCAGAAGAAGGTTTGTCCATCAACAACTATCAGCACCCCACAAGTGCCTCCCCCATAGAAACAGGGGCAATAAAGAGTGGTCTAAGCAATCTGATTGTTCTATCCTCCAAGGTATCAGGGTAGGTTCCGTTGAAGAACATAACCAATACAGTTCAATACTTCCCCAGGAGAGTCAAATCCAGCTTCCCCAGGAAAGTTGGAATCCATCTCCCCAAGCAGTAAGCTTATCCCCAGTTGATTTTGGAAGCTTATCCTCGCAGAGCACGAATGCGTCTCCCGGCTTTATTCAAATAGTTATTTCCCTAACAGGATATAACTGGGTTATCCTCAGCCAAAAGCCACGGAAAGAGCGTCGTCAACGAAGCCTTCGTATCCCCAGCGAAGTCCATCAACACTTCCAACAACAAGGATATCCTCAGCAAGTTACTATCAACAATCAACAGAGTGTCTCTCTCCCCACAGAGTATTGCTCCCCAGCAAGATTACTAGAGTATTTGTCTCCCCGCAGAGTAACCCATTCGCCAAGTTTATTCCCCAATAGAGTTATCTTCTCCTATCGGAATTCTTGCAACTATCATCCCCGGCGGAAGCAAAACCTATTCTTCAACATCAGCCCAGGAGTGACTTCCCGGCACCCGTCAAGGATTTATTTTCTTAGACAAAAATACATTCATAAACATCACATCTTCATACATTATAGCATGCATATGCATCATACTACACGAATCTCATTAATTTTGAAGACATACAGTTCATGCATCATGATTTTCCATACAATTATGTTTTGCCTTTTCAGGAAAAAGATCAATACAAAAATGATTACTATCAACTATCGCAATTCTTTCTAGATATAGTTTCAGATATGACCCAGATATGGTGACATTCTGATGCTGCTTCCAGATTTCCTTCTAGATATAGTTTCAGATATGACCCAGATATGGCGACGTTCTGATACTGCTTCCAGATATCCTTCTAGATATAGTTTCAGATATGACCCAGATATGGTGACGTTCTGATGCTGCTTCCAGATTTCCTTCTAGATATAGTTTCAGATATGACCCAGATATGGCGACATTCTGATACTGCTTCCAGATATCCTTCTAGATATAGTTTCAGATATGACCCAGAGATGGTGACGTTCTGATACTGCTTCCAGATTTCCTTCCAGATATAGTTTCAGATGTAAACCAGAGATGGTGACGTTCTGATGCTGCTTCCAGAGTTCCTTCTAGATATAGTTTCAGATGTAAACCAGATATGGTAACGTTCTGATGCTGCTTCCAGAGTTCCTTCTAGATATAGTTTCAGATGTAAACCAGATATGGTGACGTTCTGATACTGCTTCCAGATTTCCTTCCAGATATAGTTTCAGATGTAAACTATAGATGGTGACATTCTGATACTGCTTCCAGATTTCCTTCCAGATATAGTTTCAGATGTGAACCAGATATGGCGACGTTCTGACACTTATTCCAGTTGAAGACATTTCAAGACCTAGACCGGTTCAGTTAATCGACCCTAAGATTCTCTGTTGTTATCCCGTCCAAGGCCTTCTCTAGTCCAGCTAAATCGACTCCCAACAGATTTTTCTGATGAAGACTCAGTAGAAGTTATCCCAGATGTTTCCCTCTCCGACGGTGAGTGTGAGGTGATAGTCTCCTATGGTCCCCTCTCCGACGGTGAGTGAGGTGGTAATTCCTTTTCAGATGTTTCCCTCTCCGACGGTGAGTGTGAGGTGATAGTCTCCTATGGTCCCCTCTCCGACGGTGAGTGAGGTGGTAATTCCTTTTCAGATGTTTCCCTCTCCAACTGTTGTACCCCAAAATTTGCCCTCCCATATTCTTCAAAGATTTGTCAAGTCAAAGCTACAAAATTCTCCAAAGGTTGCACAGTGCAAAGGTCTCCCATACAGTCAAAATTAGGGTTTGTGTGCTGATCAAGAAAATGAAGTGTTCAAAGGCCCAATAAAGTCTCACATGCTTACAAATATGGTCAAGCATCCTCATATCAAGTTTCAAGGCATTCAGCTCAAAATTGCACAGTCAAAACCCTAGATTGCACTACAGTCAACTGTAGGGGCAAAATGGTCATTTGACAGTCAAAAGTTCAAATTTTTGGTCAACATATCATTTTGAAGCCACAAACATCATTTGATCAATGCTTGATCATGATTCTCAAAATTTGGCTCAAAAATCATCAAAATGCAAAAGTTTCCTTATTTGGACAGCTGAAAAAGTCAACTGGAATTGACCAGGGCATAACTTTCACATGGATTATCAGAAAAATTCCATCAAAAGCTCATTTTGAAGAGAAAGACATTTCCTACAACTCATCTTCATACTTCAAGTCCAAGAAATGCTCTCACAAAAAGTTATCAATTTCAACATTATAGGTCATTTTCAAAAGTCAACAAAAAGGGACTTTAAGTCAAAGACCATAACTTGAGATTGGTAAATCAAAATGACAAGTGACCAAAGACATTGGTTAGAGGACTCAAAGACCTTTCCAAAATGTCCAAGAACATGAGAAAAGCTTAAAAATTGAGCAAGTTATGCCTTGTAGAAGTTGGGAAATTTTTGGATATTTTGAAAAGTCAACATTGATCCAAATGACCTAAAATTGCTAATGGGCCCATTTTTCTTCCATAATTCATCATCCATGGCATGTGCACGACCACTTGGCCCAAAGGGAAGTATTTTCTCATTTTTTATTTATTTATTTGAATTTTTTTAATTCATTTAAATCATTTAAATATATGAAAAATATTTAATTCACCCTAACCAATCTTTTTATACATGTTTTAGACTCAATAATTCGTGCATATGCAAATTAGGAAAGATTTGGAGTGATTGGATATGATTTGTGCAAAAATAGCATGGAAAATATTTGGTTAAAAAGCTTGAAAATCAAATCTTCAAAAACCATTAATTCAAGAGATTTTGATCAATATTGTTGACCTAATGCACTCAGTACATAAGCATAATCACAACCCTAATCAGAAGGACCACGCAGCTGCTCAAAAGCTTGAAGAACAAACTTGAAATTTTGGCCAAAAAGCTCAAAACTGAAAAGCAGGTTCTAGGTTGATTCAAAGCACAAGACCAATTGCAAAAGCTTCCTTGTGTTCCCCTGAAGCTAATTGGATCACTCTCCAACCTTCATACGCCCAGAATTGGTACCATGGATTCAAACTGTGTCAAACAAAATGCATAATCGTGTTTCCACATTTAGACATTTTCATTACGTTTTTTTTATACATTCATACTAATTAACGTATTCTGAAGCTAACCATGTAGTCTAATTTCGTTTTCGTGCCATATTTGGAGATTTGCCATTGATAACTTTTAGGGTTTGCAGAACTGTAAATTAGGGGTTTTCAGGTGCTATAAAATTGGACATCCTCAATACCATAATTGGATTTAGCACGTCTGGACGAAGAAGTTAGGACCCTCGCGCCTAATTTATGTTCAAGGATAGCCTAATCGCTATTTTCCCAAAAGACCCATTCTGAAACGGTGATAAAACCGTGGCCTATGTTTTGTATTTTCAGAAAAAAATGAACAAAGCGAAGAAGGTGATGCAGTGTCAGGGAGTAATTGGTTCTTTTAAATTTCGCGCGTTTTCAAACCATGGACTTTTTTTTCTTTTTCTAATATTTGTTAACTATTATGTGTCAAAAGCGTTTGAAGTGGCTCAGTGGCACAGGTGTTGATTGGTGATGCTAGTGACCTGGGTTCGAACCCCAGGTCTTGACCTTCTTCATATTATTTTGTGTTCAGTAATTCTGTGCAGGCTCAACATTGAAAACCATCATATTCCCTCATCATCAAGCCAGCCACGCGTCCCATGGAATCAGATCAAAGGCTCAGGATTGAGGAACACAGAAAACCCTAGTCAACGCATATGTACGTGTCATGCAAAAAGTCAGAAGGGCCATGCTTAACTGGGCCAAATTGCTAAGGCCAAACCTCCTAATTTGGGACTACCACCCCCTTGGTTTGCAATTTTCTCAATTTCTTCTTATTATTTTCTTTTAATTATTCTTTTAATCAATTTAATATTTTTCATAAATTATAAAATACAATAAAAATCAGAAAAAAGGAAAATACCATAAATAATTTTTATTTCTAATATTTTCATAAATAAATTGGCATGTAAATAAAGTTAGTTTTAAACTAGGTTTGCAATTTTAATTCTTTTAACAAAAATCTAAAAAATGTAAAAATAGGTTTAATTAATGTTTTGTTCCTTTTTTAATTTTCTTTTTCACCATAATATTATTTATTTTATTTATTTTTATAATTAAATGTATGTATAAAAATTAGGTTTAATTTAGGTTAAATTTTAAACGTTTTCTTAATAAATTAAAATAAAATAGAACTAGGGTTAGCGTCTAATTGTCATTAATTTTTTCTTAAAATACATAAAATACCAAAAAAAAACAAAAACAATTTCTTTTCTTAATTAATTAATTCATGTAATTTTAATATGTTGCAAAAGGGTCCAACGCCCTCGTTTCGTCCTTAATTTCTTATTAATTCGCGTATTTATTTTGTTTCGCTTAAATAATTATGTACCTCTCCCGAAGCCTTGTAATTACTTCTCGCACTTTCAATTTCTTTATTTTCCGTCAAATCGGGTCCTGGTTAATTTTGGCGATGTGGACCCGCGCCATTTGTAATAGCTTTAGATTTACTTTCTCGCAAATATCTTAACTGTTAATCAAAAGCATGAAAGAATGAATGGCCATAATAAAAACAAGCGTAGAACACCAATAAACATGACAAGACAAATGCAAATGAAAACGACACACAAATCGCACACACCACCCCTAGGGTACGCCTCACTGTTGCCTTGCCTCGAAAGGTGATCGTCGAGTAGAGGATGTCTTAGTAAGTCCTCATGATCCGGGAACCTGGCATGAGGGTAGCTTCTAAGGTGTCTTCCCATTGCTCTGGTGATCATCATGTCCCGAACCTCGAATTGACCCGAACACCTCTAACGGTGGTGCTACCTACCTCTCAATGGTGGGATGGCACTACTTTAAGGACATTTACACAGACGAATTCCTTAGGGTAGGTAGGTTCTCGTAGATACTTGCTCTAATTTCAAAACAAATTCAAAAAATACTTTTCACACCAACACATTTTCAAAAGCTTTCGAAAGTAACTTTTCAAACACTCTTGAGGACCGATACAAGAGTCGAACTGAAATCTTTAAACGAAACTTTTTCAAACCCACTCACGATTGAAAAGAAAACAAACCATTTTTGAAAACACAATGAGCAAGTATCTAAGAGCCCATGGATAACCATGGATAGAAAGGGTGCTAACACCTTCCCTTTCTATAATCTACCTCCCGAACCGAGAGCAATCTCTTTAAGGAATTTTTCTGTGCTTTTGTCCTTTCCATTTGGAGAAAATAAAAGACGGTGGCGACTCTTGCTTCCGCGACATTTCGCGAACCAGCGTTAAACAGTCAGTTCCAGATCCACCGATCACACCGGGTGTACAATCTTTTGCATATATCCCTAATTTTTTCCCAAACCTTTTGGTTTGCCGGGATACCCTTATTTTCCCTAGGTGTGTCAACCTAGCGGGTCTCTTATGCGTAGTATTTTTTAACTATGTTCGCATTTATAGGATGTGGGAAATCTTCACCATCCATGGTAGTCAGCATCATGGCACCTCCAGAGAAAACTCTCTTGACAACAAATGGCCCTTCATAGGTGGGAGTCCATTTGCCTCTAGGGTCTCCTTGTGGTAAAATGATGTGTTTTATCACCAAGTCGCCAACTTGATATACTCGAGGCTTGACCTTTTTGTTGAAAGTCTTGATCATCCGTTTTTGATACGTCTGACCATGGAAAATAGCAGCTAATCGTTTTTCATCGATCAAGTTCAGTTGATCCAATCTCGTTTAAATCCACTCGTCTTCTCCTAAGCTTGCCTCAATCATAATCCTTAGCGAGGGAATCTGAACTTCCGCTGGCAGAACAACTTCCATGCCATAGATTAAGGAAAAGGGAGTTTACTCCGTTGATGTTCTAGATGAAGTGCGGTAGCCATGTAGAGCAAACGGAAACATCTCATGCCAATCCTTATAGGTTACTACCATTTTCTTCACAATTTTCTTGATATTTTTGTTAGCCGCTTCGACTGCGCCATTCATTTTCGGTCTATATGGAGAAGAATTGTGATGCTTGATCTTAAACTGAGTGCAAAGCTCAGTGATCATAGCATTGTTGAGGTTAGTCCCATTATCGATGATAATCCTTTAGGGGATACCATAACGGCAGATGAGATTGTGTCTGATGAATCTGGCTACCACATTCTTGGTGACTGAGGCAAACGAGGCGACTTCGACCCATTTGGTAAAATATTCAGTAACAACAAGAATGAAGCGATGTTAGTTAGAAGTTGTAGGCTTGATCTCTCCGATCATGTCAATGCCCCACATTACAAATGTCCACGGAGTGGTCATGACATTCACAGGGATAAGAGGCACATGGACCTTGTCAGCATAGATTTGGCATTTGTGACAAGTCCTTGAATGTTGATGGCAACCGGTCTCCATCGTTGACCGATAGTAATCGGCTCTTAAGATTTTCTTAGCCATTGTATGTCCGCTTGAGTGAGTACCAAAGACACCATCGTGCATATCTTCCATAATTTCCTCCGCCTCCTTCTTGTCCACACATCGGAGTAGAGTTGAATCATGGTTGCGCTTTTACAATATCCTGTTACTTAGGAAGAATTTGGCTGCAAATCTTCGTAAGAACTTTCTGTCATTGATAGATGCACCCTCTAGATATTCTTGTGCTTCAAGGTATCTCATCACCTCATGGTACCATGGATTTTATGCATTGGTGTCAAGCTCATAGCAATGTACAGGTTCATCGAATCTTTCAATTGTTATCATAGGGGCTTCGTTGTCCCATCTGACCTTGAATATCGAAGACATGGTTGCCAAAGCGTCAGCCAACTGGTTTTCCTGCCTAAGGAAGTGCTCAAAAGCGATCTCTTTGAAGTGAGGAATTAGGGATATCAAAAGTTCCTTTTAAGGGATGAGATTAGGGTGTTTAGTGTCCCAATCTCCTTTTACTTGTCTGATCACTAGGGCGGAATCTCCGAACACATTCAAATGCTTGATCCTTAAATCAATAGAAGCTTTCAGACCTAAGATGCATGCTTCATACTCGACCATATTGTTTGTGCAATCGAAACATAGTATGGCAGTGAAAGGAGTGTTGAAACCTTCAGGAGAGATGATCACAGCACCAATTCTGTTACCTAAGGTGTTAGAAGCCCCATCGAATACCATAGTCCATTGGGATCCTGGTTCAGGTCCGTCATATGGTCCAGATTTTGCACAGTCGGTTACCAGCATGATGTCCTCATCAGGGAAGTCGAAGTTCATTGACTGATAATCATCCATGGCGTGATGGGCCAAATGATCTATTAGTACACTCCTTTGATGGATTTTTGAGTCGTGTATTGAATGTCGTATTCAGTCAAGATCATTTTCCATCTGGCTATCCGTCTGGAAAGGGCAGGTTTCTCAAAGATGTACTTGATTGAGTCCATCTTAGAAATCAACAGAGTGGTATGCGTCAACATATATTGTCTTAGCCGGCGAGCAGCCCATGCCAGAGCGCAACAAGTTTTCTTGAGCAGTGAATATTTGTTTTCTCAATCGGTAAACTTTTTGCTCGGGTAATAAATAGCATCCTCTTTTCGGCCAGACTCGTCATGTTGGCCCAGAACACACCCCATAGAATTCTCTAATACCGTCAAGTACATGATCAAGGGTCTTCCTTCAACTGGAGGCATGAGAATAGGAGGTTCTTGTAGGTATTCTTTGATTTTGTCAAAGGCAATCTGGCAATCATCGTTCCATCTGACTACCTGATCTTTCTTCAAGAGTTTGAAGAGTGGCTCACAAGTAGCAGTCAAGTGAGATATGAAACGGGCAATGTAATTGAGACGACCCAAGAATCCTCTGACTTCTTTTTCAAAATGATGGACTGGCATTTCTTGGATGGCCTTTATCTTGGAAGGATCAACTTCAATGCCTTTATTGCTGACGACAAAACCTAGAAGATTTCCAGATCGTACTCCAAACGTGCACTTATTAGGGTTTAACCTTAGCTTGTACTTTTTCAGCCTCTCGAATAACTTGTGCAGGTGATTGAGATGTTATTCTTCAGTTTGTGATCTGGCAATCATATCATCTACATATACCTCTATCTCATGATGAATCATGTCATGAAATAAATCTAACATAGCCCTTTGATATGTTTCCCCTGCATTCTTTAATCCGAACGGCATGACCTTCTAGAAGAAGGTGCCCCATTGCGTAACAAAAGTAGTCTTTTCCATATCTTTGGGAGCCATCCTTATTTGATTATAGCCTGAGAAGCCATCCATGAATGAGAAGACTTTATGTTGAGCGGTATTATCATTTAAGACGTCAATGTGTGGTAGAGGGAAATCATCCTTGGGGCTTGCCCTATTCAGATCCCTATAGTCTATGCACATGCGAACTTTCCCGTCTTTCTTTGGCACTGGCACCACATTGGCAATCCATTGAGGATAGGATGTCACAGCTAGGAACCCCGCATCAAGTTGTTTCATCACCTCAGATTTGATATTTTCAAACATATCAGGCCTCATGCGAAGAATCTTTTGTTTAACAGGAGGACAGTCTTCTTTAGTTGGCACACGATGAACTACGATGTCGGTATCCAACCCAGGCATATCCTCATAAGACCAAGCAAATACTTCCACATAAACATGCAACATCTGAACCAACCTGCTCTTGACACTGCTTTCCAGGTTAACGCCGGTCTTGATTTCCTTCTTATCTGGCTCAGTACCCAGGTTGACAACTTCAACTGAGTCCTTGTGTGGTTAAATAGCTTTTTCCTCTTGCAATAGAAGTCTGGCTAGTTCTCCCGGTATGTCACAATCTTCCCCTCCTTCGTCTTCGGCTTGGTTGATAGGACATTCAAAGTCATAGTCGGCAATAGTAGAGTCATTGGCAATAGGATCCAGAGTGGATGTGGACCTGCAAGAGTGTGTGTTTGTTTATCTAAGATACATGGCTATTTTTTTTTTGAAAAATTTATTTGAAAGAAAGGAAAGATATGAACACAAATATTTGAATGCAAAAGAGTCCAATGTACTGAATGATCATATGATTAGATGAACATAAATAAAACCCCTGACAAATGGACCAAAACGCCCCGGGTCAGGCACATGGCTTAAAAGTCATTGTTTGAATATTGCATACAACAAGTTATTGAATTGAAAGAAAAGCATAAACAAGTAGATTACTCCTCAATGAAGGAGATTGGTACAAAGTCCTTTGTATGCCAATTCTTCAGCTCCGTAGTAGTTGGATACACCCACTCCTCAAATGCAGTCTCTTCTTCAGAATCACCCACGGCGTTGACTCCATGGCTTCCAATGCGGAGAGGTGGCTTTCCAAAACGAGCACGCCTCATTTCCTTCTGAGATTTGACAGTGAATCCCAAACCAAACTTGTCTGCTTTAAATGGGATATCGAGGAGTTTCCCCCAAGTATCACAGTTTCCTTCTTCTATTGCCGCACGGGCATCCTTGACTGAAACCATCTTTGGCGTGGCCTTAACAGCTTTAGACTCATCAGAAAAACATTTAGTAGCAGCAATCATCGGTGGTACAACCTCAAAGGCTTGACATGGGGTTTCAATGAATTCTTCATCCATCTCTACGTACTTGAAAGAATTAAGGTGGCTTACCATAAACTCCTCTTCTCCATAGACGGTGACTATTCTGCCCTTGACTGGATATTTGAGTTTCTGGTGGAGGGTTGAGGTTACTGCCCCAGCTTTGCGGATCCACGGGAGACCTAACAGACAAGAATAGGCAGGAAGAATATCCATAATATAGAAGGTGGAGTTGAAGATTTGGGAACCCACTTTGATTGGAAGATCTACCTCCCCATAAACAGTCCTCTTTGTTCCGTCAAACACCCTTATGATGGTATCACTTGGCTTCAAGATTAAATCTTCACAGTCAAGACGGTCTAACGCCCCCATGGGTAATACATTCAGAGAAGAACCAGTGTCGACTAGCACATGTGCTAAGGTAGTCCCTTTGCACTCGATAGAAACATGTAAAGGTTTTATGTGATTCTTCCCAAGAGGTGTTAACTCAACATCTAAAAACCCCAAGCCATTATCAGTTGTCAGGCTAGCCACACAATTCTCAAATTGGTCCATTGTTGTCTCATGGGGGACATGAGCCCTTTTCAGGAACTTGATTAATGTTCGAGCATGGGCATCAGAGCAAATCAGCAATGACAACATTGAAATCTTAGAGGGGGTTTTCCCCAATTGTTCTACAATTTTGAAGTCGCTTCTCCTGATGATCTTCAAAATTTCCTCCATTTCGCGGGCGGAGGGTTCTTCATCAGCTACATCTTTGGAAGGTACCTCAATCATAACAGGCTCAACAACCTTCTCTTTTCCTCTTGCATCGGTACCTAGCTTGGCAGCAGTAATGCGGATGGGCGTCTTTGTAACTATTGGGGGTGATATATTGGGTGAAAATATTGGGTTAAAATATTCTCCCAGTTCTAGTTACTTTTCTCGAGCCAGCTATGTTACCAACATTGTCATCTTTTTCTTCTTTGATCCAGCC
The DNA here is from genome assembly GCA_948472305.1 of Vicia faba. NCBI lineage: Eukaryota > Viridiplantae > Streptophyta > Magnoliopsida > Fabales > Fabaceae > Vicia > Vicia faba. The sequence continues at coordinate 894,013,266 of OX451740.1, forward strand.
ATCTTGTTTAATCCCGTGATAGAATACTTCAGCTTCGTCATTCCATGGTAACACTTTATTTGAAGAGTAAGGAATCGGCTCGAGATTGGTAATGATTAAGGGGGAAACAGTGGGTTCATTTGAAATCCTAATAGGGCCTTTGGAGGTGATCCTGATAGGTTTGTTTGATATGGTAATTATGGAGAGGTCTTCACATTTGTTAATAAATCTTTTGGTAAGTGGACTCTTTTCAAACAAAATTTCGTGGCTATCCATCAGGCGTTGTATGCCTTTCTTCAGCCTTTCACAACCATTGTATTGTCTCGTACAGCACACACAGTCTTTTTCACAGCCAGGGAAAATCCCAGCTTTTAACAGATTGTTCTTGATTATATTCAGCGGGGTAGTCAATTCTTTAACAGAGGCAATAATTTTTTTATCTTCTACAGCATTAACACCTTTGTCATGCTTCAGCATTGGAGCGGTAATTACATTCGGCGTTAGAGGAGGATCAAATTCAATAGTTTTGTTGACAATCAAATCCTGGATTTTGTTTTTCAAGGCCCAGCACTGGTCAGTCTCGTGCCTGGGGCTGTTTGAATGGTAAGCACACTTGGCGTTCGGATTATATTTTAGTGACAAGGTGTCAGGGTTGGCGGGAGGATCGCGTAATATCACTAAATTAGCCTTGAGAAAATGTTGAATGGATTGAGATAGTGACATGCCTAACCTTGTAAATTGTCTTCTTGGAGTTTCAAAATGTTGATGATTTACAGATGGTCTTGGAGTAGGAGTTGGATTGGAGATTCAGACAACATTGACAAACAGACAATCATTCTTCTTGATATGGGCCCTTGCCCCATACACAACATTAATTTCTTTCTTCGTAGCAAAAGGTTTTTTGATAGGATTGGGAGTGGAGGTAGATGCCACAGAGATCTTCCCATTTTTGATGTCACTCTCAATTCTTTCACCGGTTAGGATTAATTCGGTGAAACCAAAAGAAGAGCAACCTACCAACAGATTAAATAAAGGACCTGATAAGGTGCCCATGAAATGTCGATGTGTTCCCTATCAGTCAAGGGAGGTTGGACCCTACTAGCAAGGTCTATCCACCTTTGTGCATATTCCTTAAATCCTTCACTCTTTCCCATAGTCATATCTTGCAATTGAACCCTCGTTGGCACCAAGTCGGCATTTTATTGATACTGGTGATAAAAGGCAGTAGCTAGATCCTCCTAAGTATTGATACGAGAACCATCTAACTGATAAAACCATTAAAGTTGTGTTCCATCCAGAATCTCTTGGAAAAAGTGAACCCATAGCTTTTTATCGGCAGTGTGCGGTTGCATCTTGTGCACATAAGACTTCAAATGGAGTTTTGGACAAGAAACCCCATCGTACTTGGCAAAGATTGGTACTTTGAATTTGTGGGGGATGATTACCCCAGAGATTAAACCCAAATCGTCAAAATCTAAACCGTGGACGTCTTGGATTTCAACCGCTTTCAACCTGTCTTCTAACTGCTTGTATTTGACATCAGCGGGTGGATACTGCTCATTGAAATAATCATCACCATACTCTTGATCATTATCACACTCGGCCTGAGTACTCTTGACCTTGCCAACCTGGTTCTCGTCCTCTTCAGATGAGTCTCCTCCTACTGGGATTTGTCAGATTGTCTCCTGGAACCTTCTACCCATGTTGAGTAGAGCTTTCTTCTTTGGCTTCTTCTTAACGGCCAGCAAAGCCATCATACCTTGCTTCCCCTTGGATATGGCGAGTAGAGCTTCCTGAAACTGAGAATTCTGGGTTTGGAGTTCCATCACAGTTTTCTCTATATCCATCTTGCTGAAGTAAACAGCAGAAAGATAAGGAAACCTGTATGCGAAAACTTGTCATGTTATGATGCATGGAGTATGTACATGCAAATGATTTCAAGGATTAATGAAATTTAAATTTGTATAAAAGAAAGAATAAACATTAATTTTCATTAGTCAAAATAAGGAAGATTACATCATGCCTCTTGGGTTTACAAAGTAGCTTTCTAAGATAGAAAGACTGAACGCATCCTCTTTGGTGTGAGATAGGCATTCACACTTTTCTCTTCTTGTAGCTGCCTCGTAAGCTCCAAGACCCTCGTTTCACTAGAATAGAACTGAGCCTCAAAAGTATATCGTTCTTCCTTCAGCTGGATCCAACCCTTTTGTAAGTCTTTGAGAGAGGTAGGCATGTCGAGATGGAGGATAGTGTAGGGAACATCCCCTTCGACCACAGGCTCCATGATGACTGGTAAGATGGAAGGATAAGGCATCACGAGTTTCTGAGCACGAGTTCGCACCCATTTAAGGTAAGGCTCGAGGGGAATGGAGTTCTTGTGTCCTAACGTCTTGCTATCCACCTTGTTCAACATCCTACGGGCTCGGAAAAATCTCTGACGGTAACCTTGATCGTCAATCTCGTAGTCAAATACCACTAATTGAATAAGCATATCATGGAGACCGTCCCTCCGGGCGTAACCAAACTGTCTTAAGGATAAGCAAGGGTTGTAAGTGATACCCCCTCTAATGCCAAGTAAATGGACATTAGGGAATTCTCCACAACGGTCGATGATGGTAACATTCTCCAAAGAACAGGAAGACCAATGAATATCTGAATGTCTGAGTGCCATCAATCTTTGTGACCACCTTGAACCTTGCTCATTCTTCAACACAGATTGGGAAAGATGTGAAATAAACCATCTTGGAAAAATAGGAGTAAAACACATAAGGATACCCCTTTTTTGTAGTGCGAGTGTGAAAGGAATGTAAAATATCCCCTAGCAAAGTAGGCACCGGGTTACGAGACATGAAGATTTTGACAGCATTCACATCTATGAGTTGGTCAGGATTTGGAAACAAAACCATCCCATAGATGAGGAGAGCCACAATTTCCTCAAAGGCTTGCAAATCCAAAGAGTTCCAACAGTTTTGGGCTTTCTCAAACAAGAACTTTTCTAGGAAACCTCTGACACCACTCCTTGTTTCCCAATTGGTTGTGATATAGGAGGGTTGCAAGTGTAGAGCTTGAGCAATCTCTTCTGGCTTTGGGTCTCTTTCCGTACCGTTGAAAGGTAGTTGATTGAGAATAGGAATCCTCAAGAGTTGGGAGAATTCTTCCAAAGTTGGTACAAGTTGGTAATCAGGAAATGAGAAGCAATGGTGTAAAGGGTCAAAGAATTGAAAGAGAACCTTCATCATGTCTTCATCAGTGTTGGAGGTAACCAAGTTTAGTAGGCGACCATGTCTCTCGGTGAATGGAGAAATTTCAGGAATCCTTGAAGCTAGTTCCTTAAGTTGAGGAGGGATCCTTACAAGGTTGACTTGAATAGTTTTCCTGCAAAGAGAATCCATGTCCTACAAAACAGAATAAAGATAAATCCCAAGATCCTTGAAATGGTTAGTGTATGATGTTATGATGTTCATGATGTTATGTACAAGTGTGCATATACAAACAAAACAAACAAATCCTTAGGTTTAGGCTTGCATAGAGTTTTATAGGTAAGTATCCTCTTGAAGTTTAGTTGGCTCAAACCTGTCCTAGAAATAGTAATCGGGTTGTAAGGAGCTCAATATCACTGGTTTGTTTTCTCGGGTATTGTTTTAGCGCAAGCCTCTTTAATGGCGACCGAAATATCCCAAAAAACCAAACCTCAATGAGTGTAGTATCGAGTATCTACCAACTTCGGACTACACCAAAGCCCGTCATGTCACTATGTCCTAAAGGCCAAGTTGGTCAAGTAAAGGTTCTAAAAGTTCATTAGTGCTTTATGACATCACTCAGCGGCCCCATATTCTCCTTGACTACTCAAGGGCTACCGGTACCCACAAATATGTCGCACTAACATATCTATTGCTTAGACCATGTCGGTATACCCTGCACAGTTTCCATAACGTATTGCTACTTACCTATAAGGCATCCCAAATCCGGGTAGAGGATTCAAACCCAAACAAAGAAGCAAAAATGCAAATCAAATAAATAAAACAATGAAAGCAAGTACATGTGATCTAGCCCTAAGGTAACCCCACTTATTAAATATTTTCCCCAGCAGAGTCACCAGTTCTGTGGTACGGTGGGAGAACTGACTTGGTTGTTTTGCGTTTGATCGCAAATGTTACAGTTAGCAAGAGTCGCCACCGACTTTTCTTTTATCCAAAAGGAAAGGTGAAAAAGCATAGGAAAGACCTTTGAGATTATTTCTTGAGTTCGGGGGGTAGTGTGATACGGTGGCTGAACCGACTGTTTAATACTGGTTTGCATTTTGCATTTTTTGTTTGCAAAATGTCGCGGTAAGCAAGAGTCGCCATTGACTTTTATTTCATCAAATCATGGAAAAGGGAAAAGAACAGAAAAAACCTTTTTTTGAGATATTCTGAGTACGGGGGGTAGATTATAGAAAGTCAAGGTGTTAGCACCCTTTCTATCCCTAGTTATCTACGGGCTCTTAGGTACTTTCTCATTTTTAAAATTGCTTGTGTGTGTTTGTCTTGAAAATGTTTTTACTTCGTGATAACCCTTGTATCGGTCCTCAAGAATGTGATGAAGTTGTTTAGAAAATTTGTTTTGAAAGGTGTTTGTGTGAAAAGTTTTATTTTGAGCAAGTACCTACTAGCATCTACCTACTCGAAAGAAGATCGTTTCTGTTCTATTTCCTTTAGACAGTGCTATCCTACTATTAAGGAGTAGGTAGCACCGTCGTTGGAGTTTGTAAGGGACATTAGAAAGGGACAAATACAATCACTAAAGCAATAGTTAGAAAACCTTAGTAGTAACCCTAGAGTCTTAAGATAATTTCTGAGGCAACATTCGAATGGGACAATTTGATCTCTTTAGACTGGAGGGCAACCACTAAAATCTTCTATGCTTAATGATTGTTTACCGAAGGCAACCGAAGTGAGGTAAACCCTAGGAGTGAATATGTGCATATGATTTGTTTCAGTTATTTAATCTTTGCACATTAGGTGATCTACCATTTTAATTTTTCATGCATTCTTGCCATAAAATCCTATTAGCCATACATCTAACAGTTAAAGATTGCAGAAATTAAAAGTGCGAGGAAGTAAAACCTAGCTATTACAAGGCTTCGGGAGGGGGATTAATTACATAACCAAAAATCGGGGATTTAAAGCAAGAAATAAAACCCTAATTTAACTATTACAAACCCTGAACAGTTACAAAATAGTGGAATAAATAATTAGCAAGCGCGCGACAAATTAAATACGAGGACGGTAATTAATAACTTAAAACCCTAATTGAGAGAAAGAAAGTTTTGTTCTTGTGAATTTTTATTTGAGAAAACATTTAATTGGAAATTAATTAAACCTAATTTCTAATTGTTTATAAATTATGAAAGAAATTAAATTAATCTAATTTCCTAATTAAATTAATTAATTTATTATTAAAAAATGTTTTTTTTGTATTTTTGTGATTTGTTGGTTTTATGATTAATTAAAAAACAATTAATTTTTTGGTGAAAAATAAATAAACAAAAATAATTAAAACAAGAGAAATAAATAAAGAAGAGAAAAAGAATGGGCCTGGAGTGATGAAGCATACTGGGGGTGCATGCTGAACTTATGAACCCCAGAAGGATGGCCTAGAGTCTGGCGCCTGATCCCATGAGACCACCTTCTGGGGGCTCATGGTGGACCTACGTATGCTGGCGTTGGATCTGGATGGAGATGGATCCAAAGGATGATGATCCTCAGTAGGTGAGGTGTGCTGGATCTGGCGGGAGATGGATCCAGAGGATGATGATCCTCAGAAGGTGAGGTGCGCTAGATCTGGCAAGAGATGGATCTAGAGCATGATGATCCTTAGAAGGTGAGGTGTCCTAGATCTGGCGAAAATAATGGAGAAAATGCCAAAAGCTCATGCCTAGGATCGAACCCAGGACATGAGCTTCAAACTTCCTTCCTCTGACCAACTGCGCTGGATGTCTCAATTGTTAATATAATATTAAATATATAATATATTGGAAAACAAGTTAGTGGCTAGAAAACGCGCGCCAAATTTGAATTGGCCAACCATGCTTTGACACGCATCATCTTCTTCCTTTGACCGTTGTTTTAGGTAAAATACTTTTACCTACGGACGCTTTGCCATGGCTATAACCATGTCTCATTCAAAAATCATGTACACGCATGATAAATGGCATCTAATTATATAGATCAACTCGTTTTGATCTTGTGAATATCATGGTACCCCTTTTGCTGGCCAATTTAACCTGTGGATAAAACCCCTAAACTGCACATACGAACCCTAACAACGGCAAAGACATGTATAGTCTTCAAAAACGCAATCAAAGTATCAAGTTAGCTTGCAAACATGATGAGGATTACAAATATATAACTTAAACATGCTAAAGATGCAAGGATTACAGTAATCGAATTTGAATTAAAGGGAAAACTGTGGGACTCCTAGAGGGTGATTCTGGACGTGTAGAGGCGTGCAACTGACTGGGTTAGCTTCAGGGAAGGTCCTGGAATCGTTTGGTAATGCTAGAATGGCTTGAATTGGCGACCAAGCTTAAAACCGAGTCACAACTTTTGTCAACTTTTTTGGAGTTTTGTTCTTCTTGTTCACGCCTCCAATCCCCTTTTTCCTGATCTGGAATTCTTATGCCCTTATAGTAGACTGAATTAGGTCAACAAATTTGTATCAAATCTTTGAGAATTATGAAAATTGGATTTGATTCGCTTCATGTATGATTTCTTTCAAAAACTTGCTTCAATCCAATATTTTTCAATTCAAATCCACTTTGCACGAATTAGCTGGCATGTTAACTGTATATGGACTCAGAATGTGCACAAAAATCCCAAGATTTGATTTGTTTTCATTATTTTACCATTTTATTTTATTTTGATTTAAATGAATAAAAAATCAAAATAATGGATAAAAATAATAAAATAAGAGGTGAATGAGCTCAGGGGTCGTGGGTTCTATTAGAAACATGTTTCAAGCAAGAAAACATGGGCCCCTTTGGAAAAAATGCAAATTTGATCAATGTTGACTTTTAACAATTTTCCAAAAATTGCCAACTTTGACAATGCACAACTCTCTCAATTTTGATCCTAGGAGGGTGTTCTTGGACTTTTTAGAAATATTAGGATGTCCCCTAACCAACCCTTTTGGTCTCATCTCCATTGGATCTTCCATGTTCATGTATTAATCTTTGACCCAAAAGGTGTTTTTGTTGACTTTCAAAAGGACCTACAGTGTCAAAATTCATATCTTTTTGTGAGTTCATATTTTGAACTTGTGAGCTGAAGATGCGTTGTAGGGAATTGTATCCTCTTCAAAATGAGCGTTGGATGGAAAATGTTTGATAAAGTATGAAGAAGTTATGCTTGGTCAAACTGTCTGACTGGTCTTTCCATTCTTGGCTGATTGTTTCTTTGCTGATCAGGAGCAGGTTTAGGAATCATAACGTCCCCCACCATTGGACGGTGTTCAGCCCTATCTTGACTTCTCTGAGGATACACAGCAACCATTTCTTTCTTTCCTATGAATGGTTTCCTTACAACAGCAGAGGATGCATCTTTTTGAATCTTCCCATTCTTTATCCCGGCTTCTACCCTTTCTCCGGTCAATATCAACTCAGTAAAACCTGTCGATGTACTCCCAATTAAGTGATTGAAGAAGGGACCGGACAAGGTGCCCAAAAACATGTCCACCAACTCTCTTTCAGATAAGGGAGGTTGAACTCTTCCGGCCAAGTCTCTCCATTTTTGCGCATAGTCCTTGAAGCCTTCACTTGAAACTGTGGCCATACTCTAGAGTTGAGTACGGGTAGGTGCAAGATCAGCATTGTATTGGTATTGTTTGTAAAAGGCTGCAGCAAGATCTTCCCAGTTATGAACATTGGCTCTTTCTAGCTGATAAAACCAATCAAGTTGAGTTCCAGGCAGACTGTCTTGGAATAAGTGTACCTATAAATCTTTGTCAGTGGTATGGGGCTGGATTTTCCTCACATAGGACCGGAGATGCATTTTGGGGCATGAGACTCCGTCATATTTGGCAAACATGGGTGCTTTGAATTTTGGAGGGATGACAATTCCTGATACTAAGCCTAACTCCTCAAAGTCCAATCCAGACACTTTTTGGATTTCCATTGCACTCAAATGTTCTTCTAGATGCTTATACTTGTCATCGGCTGAAGGGTATTATTCTTCATAGTAGTCTTCCTATTCCTCTTCCTCTTCTGAATCAGACTGAACAACTATTTCTTTGCCTTTCCCATCTTGATTGTCTTTCTCACCGGCTGTCGTTTCAAAGTCTAAGGCCCTTCTTGTCTTCCCTTGGAATCTTCTTCCCATGTTTAGAACTCAGGTTATCTTCTTCGTCTTCTTTTTCCTCTCCTCAGCCAGCAAGGTCTTCAACTCTTCTTGTCCTTTGGCTAGAGTTAAGAACAACTGTTGAAACTGCGCATTCTGAGCTTGGAGGTCCTTCACCGTTTGCTCGAGATCCATCTTACTGAAATAAATAGTAGAGAGATGAGGAGACTTGTTGCGAGAAACTTGCTTATGTTATGATGAATGATAAATGTGTATGCAATGATTTCAAGGATCTTAAGATTCAAATTTGTTTTATACAAAAAGGAAACACATGTTATATTAATAAATTAAAGCTTGAGTACATAAATGCCTTCTTGGGCAAAATAATACAAGAACTCTAAGATAAAAAGGTAGTGCGCATCCTCTTTGGTGCAATGTAGGCATTCAGAGTCTGTTCCTCATGAAGTAGCCTAGTGAGTTCCAAAACCTTCTTCTCGCTTGCATAGAATTGGGCTTCAAAAGTATCTCGCTCCCCCTTGAGTTGTATCCAATCCCTTTGTAAGTATTCAAGAGAGGTGGGCATGTCAGGATGTAGGATAGTATATGGAACATCTCTTTCCATGATAGGCTCAATGATTACTGGGAGGATGGAGGTGTAAGGCATCATAAGACTCTGAGCACGAGTTCGTACCCATTTGAGGTAAGGCTCAAGAGGGATGGAATTTTTATGCCCCAAAGTCTTGCTATCTACCTTGTTCAACATCCTCCAAGCTCGGATAAATCTCTGGCGAAGACCTCAATCGTTGTTGTCATAGTCAAATACCAAACCTTGAATCAGCATCTCGTATGGGCCATCCCTTCGAGCATAACCAAACAGTCTTAAGGATAAGCAGGGGTTGTAGGTGATACCTCCCCTAATGCCAAGTAAAGGGACATTAGGAAATTCTCCATAACTGTCGACAATAGTAACATTCTCTATGGATCGGGAGCACCAATGAATGTCTGAATGTTTGAGCGTCATCAACCTTTGTGACTACCTTGAACCTTGCTCGTTCTTCAATACAGATTGGGGAAGATGCGAAATAAACCATCTTGCTAAGAGAGGAGTTAAACACATAAGAACACCTTTTTTACTCATTGTGCGAGTGTGAAAAGAATGTAGGATATCCCCTAGCAATGTAGGCACCGGGTTACGGGATATGAAGATTTTAACGGCATTCACATCTATGAGTTGGTCAGGATTTGGAAACAAAACCATCCCATGGATGAGGAGAGCCACAATTTCCTCAAAGGCTTGCAGGTCCAAAGAATTCCAACAGTTTCGGGCTTTCTCAAACAAGAACTTTGCTAGGAAACCTTTGACACCACTCCTTGTTTCCCAATGAGTTGTGACATCAGATGAGTGCAAGTGTAGTTGGTTGAGAATGGGAATCCTCAAGAGTCGGGAGAATTCTTCCAAAGTAGGCACAAGTTGATAGTCGGTAAATGTGAAGGAATAGTGTAAAGGCTCAAAGAACTGAAAGAGCACCTTCATCATATCCTCATCTGTGTTGGAGGTGACCAAGTTGAGTAGGCGACCATGTCTCTCGGTGAATGGAGAGTTTTCAGGAATCCTTGAGGCTAACTCCTTAAGTTGTTGAGAGATCCTTACAAGGTTGACTTGAATAGTTTTTCTGCGAAGAGAATCCATACCCTACAAAACAAGAACAAAGACGAATCCCAAAAATCCTTGAAATGGTTAGTGAATGTGTATGATGTTATGATGTTCATGATTTTATGTACAAGTATGTATAAATAAAGAAAACAAGTCCTTAGGTTTAGGCTTGCATGGAGTCTCATAGGTATGTACCCTCTTGAAGTTTAGTTGGCTCAAACTTGTCCTAGTAATAGTAATCGGGTTCTAAGGAGCTCAATATCACTGGTTTGTTTCCTTGGTCATTGTTTCAGCACTAGCCTCTTTAATGGCGACCGAAATATCCCAAGAAACCAAACCTCAATGAGTGGAGTATCGAGTATCTACCAACTTCGAACTGCACCAAAGCTGGTCATCTCACTACCTCCTAAAGGCCAAGTTGGTTAAGTAAAGGTTCTAGAAGTTCATTAGTGCTTTATAACATCACTCAGCAGCCCCGTATTCTATTTGATTAACTCAAAGGCTACTGGTACCCACAAATATGTCGCACTAACGTAGCTATTTCTTAGACCATGTAGGTATACCCCGCATAGTTTCCACAACGTATTGCTACTTACCTATAATGTATCCCAAATCCGGGTAGAGGATTCAAACCCAAACAAGGAACCATAATATAAAGCATACAAGTCAAACAATGAAAGAAAATAAATGTGATCTAGCCCTAAGGTAACTGAACTTTTAGAATTTTCCCCAATAGAGTCGCTAGTTCTGTGATACGGTGGGAGAACTGACTTGAGGATTTTGCGTTTGATCGCAATTGTTGCGGTTAGCATGAGTCCCCACCGATTTTTCTTTTATCCAAAAGGAAAGGTGAAAAAGAACAGGAAAGACCTTTGAGATTATTTCTTGAGTTCGGGGGGTAGATTATGAAAAGGGAAGGTATTAGCATCCTTTTCATCCATGATTTTCCATGGGCTCTTAGTTACTTTCTAGATCACTTGCTTTTATTTTAAATTATGCTTTGTGTGGTTTTTGAAAGTATTTTGTAAAGAGGCCATTGTTTAGGCAATCTTTGTAATGATTCTCGTTCGTAAGAATGTATACAAAGATGTTGATCTTTTGAAAATGTTTTCAAGTTTGTAAGATGTTTGAAAGTACAGGTGATGGTTTTTGAAAATAGCAAGGATGTTTTGTTTTGAAATTGAGCAAGTAATTAAGAGCATTCTACCCACTCAAAAGTCTTTCTTGTTCATTTTCATTTCCTTTGACACTGTTGTCTTACCATTTATTTAGTAACCAACCCTATCTTTGGATGTAAACGGGACGGGCGTGGGTCATCGTATAACCATGATTAGCAATGTTACAAGGTATCTAGCATTCTTTTTGAGGGACTAAGATCATTTGTAAGGCAACTTATATAGCGTCATCGAGGGACTATGATCTTGTATTTGCTTGTTTTTGCTAAGATACCTCACATGTATAATATGGTCATTTTGTATTAGTCAACCAAGTGGAATAACCCTAGGGGTGCTTGTGTGCTTGTGTGCAAGTGTATCATTTTCATGCTTGTTTTTGTCTTGAATTAGGGTTTTCTAAGTATTGGTTTTAGTCTTTCCATACAAACCCTAATTACTATCATGTTATATAAAAGCGATAAATTATGAAATTTAAAGTTACTACGCTATTACAACATTTGTGTGTGTGTGTGTGTGGGGGGGGGGGGGGGGGGGGGGGTACAATTTGTAAAAGGGGATTTGTAAAAGTATAAACCTAATTAATCTATTACAACCAAATTGAGTTTGTGCAAGAATTGAAATAATGTACAAAAATAAATAAATGTACAAAAATATGAAATGTAAAGCAAATGAATATTTTATTTGGTTTTCATGAGAAAATGGTAAATTGCTTTAACCTAATTAATTAAAGAAAATAATTAATTAAACTTAAATTTATTAAGAAAAGATTTAAATAAAACCCTAGTTATATTAATTGATTAAAAGAAAATAAGTTTAAGAAATACTTTTTTTGATATTTTTGTCTTAAAGTAAATTATAGTATTATAAAATATTTTTGGTCTTTTTATATATTAAAATAATATATTTTAATTGGTGTAAAGAGAAAATAAATATTAACCTAGTTTTAATTTAATTTACAAGATTAGTTAATAAAAATAAATAATGTATAGTTAAATAAAAATATTTTGTGAGAAAAATAAAATAAAATAAGCCAAAATGTAAATCTATCATTTTTTTGTATTTTTATAATTTTTAATATTTTAGAAAAATATTTAAGAAAATAAATGGAATAATAAAAAAAGAAAATAAAATAAATTGGGTCAAGGGCGTATAAAAGAAACAGGGGGTTAGCTAGCAAAAATAAGAAATAAGCCAGACCCAAAGAGGCCCAGCGCCCTGCAAACAAAAAAAATCAGAATTGTAAAACATGTAAAAAATACAAAAAGGTACCACTAGGGCTCGAACCCAGGTCCCAAAGGTTACAGGCGCGCACTTCTACCACTGGGGTGACTATACATCCGTTAACATAAGCAAAACAATAAATATACAAGGAAAAAACGAGCGCTGAAGACTTCATCTTCAACCTCCAGCCAGACCAACTGTAACTTTCTCATTTCTCATCAAAAATGAAAACTGTAAACATGAAACTTGTAGAAAATTTTCTCACGATTCCAGAAATGTAAATTATTAAAACTATAGATCAAAGATAAGCATGAATTTTAATGGCCCTAATCTGAATCCTAAAAATTTCAAAAATTTCAGTTTCAAAATTCTCTAAGCTCAAGCAAAATTAATGGAAACTATGGACATGGTTAGTTTCAGGGCAATGATATCTACATGTTTTGTTCACAAATAAACTATTGATGATGCATGTATGAAGAGTTCCAAGTTGAGAAAACTTACCTCAAAACTAGAAATCGTGTTTTGAGTTTGAGCTTGTTTCAAGTGATGGTGATGATCAGGTTAGCTTCCTTGAGGTCCTAGGAAGCTAATGCAATGGTTTGCTTGAGTTGAGAGTGACTGAAATGACTTGGAGAAGTCAATATGAAATGTTCTATTTTTGGTTATGGAGGATATGGTAAATAATGTTACAGTAATGAAACAAGGACAGAGATAGGTTACACTTGATGTAAGGAAGCGTTAGAAACTAAATGGCCACGAAACGCATGAGGGAAATGTGAGTTTGATGTTCAAGGTCAGAAACTGTGCAACAATGAAGTTTTTGGGAAATTTCTGATTTGAGAGAGTTTTGGTGTATCTCAGGGTGCTTAAGCTCGTCCTCTGGATCACAAATAGCGACTCTATTTATAAGCAACAAGTTTGGAGACCTCTTGTTGATCAGAATTCAATATCACAAGTTTATGCATAACATGTGATTTTTGAGAAATTCAAGTTTCAAAGCCTTGTGTACTTGCTAAGATAGAGCGGTTATGCTTTAAACAAGCTTGCTTCTGACTTTGTGGATGGAGTGTGATCAGAGGGAACAAGTTAGAGGCTCAAGAATGAACTTTATGCAAAAAGCTTGCTTTACAAGAATGGTAATGTTAACTTTGTATCGTTAATGGAAATGCAACTTGGATAATAGTTCAATTGCTTGGATCAAAGCCCTAACAGTTGTGTAAACATTTAATTATGGAGTGACAAACAAGTTTGAGGCCTGCAAAGCAAAGATTATGCATCCTAGCATGGATTTGGTTCATTTGTTCATCAAAAATGACTTGTAATTCAAGTGACAAAATCCCAACTTCATCTCTTCGATTCTCCCTACTCAAGAATGATCTCAAGGAGTTCTTGGACATTTTGGAAAGCTTTCAATGTTCTCTACAACCCATATTTTAATTGATTTTGAATATTCCCCTTGGAACTATATGAAAAAGTGCCATGAAGTTGGGTCAAAATCCTGACCAAATTAGGGCAAAATTTCACTAAGTGTTTAGTTTCATGACCACATGTTCATAAAATTATAACTTGAGATCAAAAAACTTTTGGAAAGAGTTGTGTAAAGCAAAGTTGTAGATTTCATGGAGACCTACAACTTTCATGTTGGAAGTTTCTCTTGAATCATCTTGCATCATGGTGAAAATTTGGCTCAAAGTTATGAAAAAACATGAAATTTCCAACACTTGGAAAAATTTCAAAGTTTAGAAATTTTGACTTTTCAAAATGAAATCTTGACTTTTTGATTTCTTGATGAATAAGTTTCATATTTTGACATGTTTTTATGAATTATGACCTTTGGCACTTGAATTTGACCAAAAAGTCAAAGTTTGACTTTTCAGTATACAATTGACTTTTGATCAGTTGACTGCAAAATTCATCTGTCAATTTAATGGACTTGCAATGTTTTTGAACCATGTCATTAGGTCAAAATGATGCAGATGGACTCTTAAGATCATGCCTTAGACCAATTGACCAATGCTTAAAAGTTGGTGCATACTATTAACATATATTTATAACTATGTCAATGTTAACCAATTAAAGAATGAATTCAAATTTTATAAATAATAATTTAATAGATATGTAATATGAATTCAGACGAAACTCGTGCGACAACACGAGTTCTTACTAGTATAATATTAAAACAACATCTAAATTCATATTTCTACCACATCATCGGAATGAGTGTCACATTATCAAAATAATTCCGCATTTATGTATAATCTTTGTATGTTACCAAAATCTCTTTTTTAATTCAATATTCAATTCTTCATCAACTTAATATCTCTTTTTTAACTCCATATTCAACCTTTCACGTGAAAATTCTCTTCCCCATCACTTTGCACTTATGCCATAAAAATATTATTAAAAACCAATCACTCATCTCACCATGTGATTTGTATTGGTGTTACATTTTCAATTGAAGTGTCACTAAACATACCTGATAGGCTTTTTGTAAGGAAGAGTGTGTTTGGCCAGACCCATATGTTACAAGCTTAGGAAGGACACTCCTTCCAACTGTCTGAAGGATCTTGTCACGGGCAGCCTTAGCGAGCCAGTTGAGGAGAATGGTCTCGAATTCAGTTGTAGCAGGAGAAGTGATCGAGCTGAAACCCACAATATTAAGACCAACACTAAGCATCTCTCCAAAAAACCAGCAATACGGAAAGTAACTCGAAGGAAAATATGCAAAATAATTAGGGCTTTGCCAATGTGCCACCCCTATAATAGTATCTTTTCTAAACCAAATACATCCTGAATGAATAAATATAAGAGAGATAGTAGTAGTATAAGCATGATGAGTATCGAGTTTCATTGATACTAACATTTGTAGGTAACTATCTCTCTTTTTGAGAAGACAGTGTTTTATAAAACTAATATTTTTGATAATGGTATATCTTAATTAATAAAAAATATCATAATTAAAATTAGTGTAATTATATAACAAAAATAATATTTCCTTTAAAATAAAGAAACTTAATTGAAATGCATTAATATTATAAAGATATTTTACACTCAGTCAATCATAATCGTTAAATTTTAATATATATTTAATTTTTTCTTTAATTATAATACTACCTATAGATGATTGTGATGCATCAATGCTGTAAAAAAATTTATATTTACTGTACATACGAATTAATCTCAAAATAAATTAATTAAAAAGATATACATTCACATGAGTATAATAATATTATTTAACATGATATAAAAATATTAGTCTTTTTTTTATATAATTCAAAATATAAATTAATTATGAAATTCTTATTTATTAGACTACTGAAAAAAAGATGTATATTATTGGTATAGGTAGTACCAATCAATTCTTATAAGTCTTCCTTCAATCATGCAGTCTCATACTCGCACAGCCTCATGATCCTCTCATTTTAATGTGAATCTGATTTTACCTAAAAGTTGTCAAGAGCCACTTATTGTCATGTCTTGTGCATCGACGAGCAGTCCCTTTCCTCGTTGGTCTCAGTTGTTATATGTCCATCAGCTTCCGCTTGGTTCGTCTCTAAACCACATCGTACTGGGAGAGGTCTTCTCTGATATCATTTTTAACGTTATAGATTACTTTCAAGATTACCGATTGACCCGATAAACAAACACAAGTTTTTTTTTAACATACTTTATCCTCACTCACGCGCTTTCCGGAAAGCTTCATAGAAGTTCATGTGAGTGCACTTGCCCATTAGATGTATTGCATTATGTCAAAACACTACAAGAAAAAGTGATATTAGCCAAGGATAATTGTGAGGTGTTATACCCCTCACTAAATTCAAATGTTGCTTGAAGATATACCCCTCGCAAACTAAAAATAAGAAAACAAAATAAATAAATAAAAAAGAAGGCGTGGGGATGCCCGTCGAAATATTTAAGGAGGCACTTTTGAATTTTGAAAATTTTACCCGCTTTACACTTAGTAAGGGGGAATAACATCACAAAATTAAATTGTAGCAATTGCATGGAGTAACCCCTAGCAAAATGTCACTATTGTCTAGGCTTTCAGAGAATCTTTTGTAATTTGCCAAGGACAACCTCTAGCCAAATAAGAATAATATTATTGTATGGTGCACCCTCTCACAATTTATTTTATTGTATAGTGAAGTCACCATTTCATGTACAGGCGTGCAGTCTGCGTTACAAAAGGAAGTTGCAGTTTGTGAGGGACAACCCCTGACAATTAATAACCACTGGATTTGCCACGAGTACCCCTCGCCAATTTCTTTATATATCTCCTTCGTTTTATACAGCACCCTCTTCCTGTCAAAAACATTCTTCCTCTCTCTCTCTCTCAAGAAAACTATCAATACTTCATCTTCATCTTCAAATCTTCATCTAAAACTTCATCTTTTTAAGGTAAATTTTTTTTATATTTGTTTTTATGTCTAATTTATATTATTTTGTTTATATAACATATTTATTAATGATTCTAATTTTCGATTTTTAATTTCAGGTTTTATTGTTATCATCTAAAGCTACTAAAAAACTCAAACTTAAAGTGTTCATCTAAAAAAAGTATGTTCTATTTATTTATTAAAATGGGTTGTTGTGATATAATTGTTGTGAAATATTTTTGTGAAATATTATTTATTAACAGTTTAAAAATAATTAAAAAATAATATTATAATTTTTATAATTTATTTATAAAAAAACAGAATAAATAAGATAGTAAAAGCATGTGTTTAAAAATATTTTTCGAAAGTATTTTAATTTTTAAAAATAATATTATAAAACAGTTAAAAAAAAGTAGTTAAAAACAATTTAAATATATAGTTTAAAAATAATAGGTTTTTTAATACGATTTTTTTATATATTTATTTAAAAAACAGTTTTATAAATCTATGATAAATATGTTAAAATATATATTTATAGAAAAAACAGAATTAAAATGTCAGTTATTTTTAAAGAAAAAACAGAATTATAAAAACATTATAAAACTATTATTTTTAAAAAAATAGTATTATTAAAAACAATATTATTAAAAATAATATTATTTAAAACGGTTATATTAAAAACAATATTATTAAAAACAATATTATTAAAAACAATATTATTAAAAACATTATATCTTAAACAACATTATTTTTTTAAAAAACAAATTGTTAAAACATTATTATTTAAAATCAAATAAGAAAGTATAATAAAACAATTTTTTAAAATTAAGTTTATTAATATATTGTATTATTATTTTGAGAAAGTATATTAATTTGGAAGAAAGAATGTATTTTTTAAAGTTATAATATGGTAAATATATTTATATATTCTTTTAGTATAATATATTTAGTATTAAAAATAAGTTACTTATTATAAATATATAATTTATGTTTAGTATTAAAACTAAGTTTATGTTTTAGTGTATTTTTATGTGTGTTAGTAAACATCATAATATTTATTTAAAAAATAATACGTAAATATAACTTTTAAGAAGAAAGAAATATTTTTTAAAAGATATAATATGGTAAATATATTTATATACTCTTTAATAAAAGAACAAATCTTAAAGTATGATTAAATAATTTTTAAGACAATAAGTTAATATATATAATGAAGATGTAGTTTTTTAGAGAAAAAAACTATTTTTTAGAAATATATTTATATACTCATTTAAAAAAGATATCTCTAAAAAAAGTATATTTTCAAGATTAAAAATATGTTTAAAAAGTAGGTTATAAATTATTTAATTCAACAGATATATAAATAATTTTGGAAGACCTTCAAATACGTTAAAAATAAAGAAGTTTGGTTTAAAAAGTTTAAGGTATAATTAATTTATTTTTTAGTTATTATTATTTAAATGACTTTTTCATTATAATTATATAACTATTCATTTTAATGTCATACAACATTGTAGGAAAAATGTGTGTGAGACTGAACGAGAAGCTGATTAAAAAAAATTATTATGGCAGAATCTCAAGAGGACTTTCTGACGTAATGCGCCGCGTTAGAGAGCGTTCAGAACTTCAGGGTATCCGTCCCAATTGGATAGGCAAAGAGGTTTTTGAAGAACTTCTCAAATATCGAAAGTCACCAGAATTTCAGGCTAAATTTAAAATTTTTAAGAAGATGAGGGCATCTGAAAAAGGGATTGCGTTAATGCAGTTGGAAGTATAAGTACCACAGAGCATGTTCGACGCATGGGAAATATTACCACCTTTTTAAGTTATATTTTGATTCATAATATATTTTATTAATTAAAGTTAATTTTATTATTTAGACTGAGACTTTGGAGAGACCACAACTGATGATTGAGTTGGTTACTAAGACTTTGGAGAGACCACAACTGATGATTGAGTTGGTTAAAAAGACTCGGACAAACAAAACGGAGGATTTTGTTGACGAACATACACTAAAAACTTTTGTAAGTTATTTAATTTACGTTGTTTATATATATTTTTTAATTTAATGACAATTTTGTGTCGTGATTTTCACGTGACAACTGAGAAGTTGTGACGTGAAAAGCATGTGACAATTCAGAAGTCGTTGCGTGAAAATCACGTGACAACTTTTTAAATATAATATAATATAATATAATTTAATATATATTTAACTTAATTTTTTTATTGAATTTGTAGGAAGATCGGACATTGCTCACAAATTTTCTGATTCATAATCCTCATTATACTCTGGGAGAGAGATCCGCTTCATCCAGATGTGGATTTTTATATTTGGAAGCAAGTCATTGGTGGAAAAGGCCCTAACGGTTATTTTTTGGGTGGTGGAAATTTGGCGGGCACCTTGAGAAGTGGGGATAGAACTCTATTTCAAAGAGTTAGAGATGGGGGAAGGAGGGTCACATCAACCAAATTTGACTCCATAACAACTTGAAACAGTATGACAATTGACGTTAAATGAGGTGAGACGCGAGTCAGCGCAACGTGAGGCGACAATTGAGGCCTAAATGGAGGCAATGAAGCAAGAGCAACAGCGACAAATGGAGGTCATGGCGAAGAGACAAACTGGTATGGAGCAGCAAATGAGACAATTTATGCAAGGGTTTGGTGGAAATCAAAACGTTCGTGGTTAAGAACCGGAGGATGACGGAAATGAAGATAATTTTGACATTGACAACTATACCAACCAAGATGACTCGTAGAATTAATATTTTTTTAATTTTGCTATCAAATTTGAATTTGTGTAACATATTAATTAATTAAACCTATTTAATATATTAAATTAAGAAATCTTAAGTTTATTAATTTTGTTATATTAAATTTATTTAGTTTACTAATTTATATATTAAATTTATTAATTAATTTTATTAATTTAATTAATTATAAAAGAAAAACAAATTTCAACAATTAATTTTTTTTAAAAAAAACATTAGTGACGTGATTTCGTTGTCACAAACTTGTGACATGTAAATCACGTCGCAACTTAATTTTTTTATAAAAAAACAAAGGCTGGATAGAACGTTGTATTGTTAAATGTAATTAACTAGTGACGTGATTTTCATATCACATCACTAATTACTGACGTGAAAATCACGTGGCAAATAAAGTGTTGCTCCGACTCTTGCGCCTGCTACACCTGTTCTCACTGTAATTTTCAGATTTCTGTGCAAGCAAGTTGTGACATGATTTTCACGTCACAACTTTGTGACATGAAAATCACGTCGCAATAAATTTGCCACCCGCTCCCTAGCCATGTGATTGTTCACGTCACAAATTAATAGTTGTGACATGATTTTTCACGTTGTGACGTGAATTTCACGTCGCAAATAAGAGTTTTTTTTGTAGTGGAAGCTTCTGATGTTATTACTCAGAAACAGTGTTTCCTAGAAGCAGTTGAGCTTTTGAGGTTGTTAGTTAGAAGCAGTAAGCTTCTGAGACTGCTTAGTTAGAAGCAGTGGTTTAATATATTCAGAAGTTGTTATTAGTCATAAGCAGAAGCTTCTGAAGTTACGCCCAGAAGTATGCTTAACTTCTGGGGTTCTAGTTATTTTGCTTACTTAGCTATTAAGGTTAGTTTGTTTAGTTATTAAGTTTACATTTTGTTAGGGCCTTCGTGACAATTTACTTTATGTATAAATAAATTAATGATAGTTGTCATTTGTAATCAATCTTTTACACTTTTGTAGCCCTCATTTCAGAGTAATAAATATATTCTCTCATTCTTTTTGTCATCATCATCTTGTGCACTATCAATAATTCCACTTTGGTGATATGAATCAAGAGATAATATTATACTTGGATGAGAGATGATTGAGAATATGACTAATAAAATCATAATGATTTTAAAAATAAAAATAAAAACAAGATTTAAAGAGTCACGTCTAGTAAAGGAATCAATAGTGTTGAAGTCGATATGAGCTGCTTTTCCAAAATAAAACCAAATGAATGATATATAATATACTTTTGTATATGCATATTATTGATTGTAAAACCACTAAATAAATAAAACTTTCATTTCATTTCATTTCATGTCGATATGAGCTGCTTTTCCAAAATAAAACCAAATGAATGATATATGATATACTTTTGTATATGCACATTATTGATTGTAAAACCACTAAATAAATAAAACTTTCATTTCATTTCATTTCTTTTAGACCTCATAATGAATTCTCAAGTCTAAAAAGCAATGTAACATATTTTAACACAAAAGAAACAACTTTATTGATTATTTAAAATAAAATAATCAATATTTAACAAACTTGGTGGAGTATGTTTATTCACTTTATTGATGATAGGCAACGATTAATCAATATCTGGACAGGGAGCTCAAAATTGATTAATGGTAGATTTGTAATAGAGCAGTGGCTTTTTCTTGCAAAATCTGCCATGCAGCTTTGACATGCCTCACTTCTGTCAACGGCGCTCCTACTGCAAAACGTAGAACGAACTCACCTGATAGAACCTGCACATATCGTTTATCATCAATGGGGAAGAACATATTACATAGGTAATAAAGAAAACAAAACCCTAAAGTTAATTTATGCATACCGTGTGTGTTATGAAAACACTTCCTGTTGAGTTTACTAAGTCGATTAGATCATGGTTCAGTTTATTGCCATTATCTTTAGAGTTCGGGGGAGGCAAAAGCCGAAAACAAACTAAAGAGAATGTTCGAGGCGCAACGACCTGAGTTTCATGAGACATACAGAGAATCAAATATAGTTAGTTAAGACATGGATTATTTGGAAATGCATGTTTTGACTTCAAAACAAATAATGTAGAGCACAACTCTGATACCCGCAGTTTTTCATATGACGATTTGCCTTAGAGTGAAGAATACCTTGAATCTTTTGTCTTGAACAACAAGTTCTTCAAAATAAGCTGCCATTGCAATATGGCTTCTTATGTGAGCTTGCAGGCCTTCCAATCCATAGAGTCGCAACACCATCCAAAGTTTTAATGATCTGGATCACAGTGTAGGTTAAAAAGGCAAGATTACATTACAAATCATGATCACATCAAAATGGATTTTGAAAGACACACCTAAAGCGACGCCCAAGAGGAATTTGCCAGTCTTTGTAATCTATAACCATGTTTCCTTCAGAGGCCTGAAAGTTCAATACCATAAATTAGACAAGGACTTAAGCTGAAACATTTTCCTCAATATATTTACGAGCATGCAAAGATTAAATCTACCTTATTTTTCAGATATTCGGGATTCGTAGACAGCGACTGAATCAGAGCACTCCTCTCCTGTACCAACATATCATCAATGTTGTTTATAAGGAAAAGTGAAAATATTTCAAATAAGATTTCAGAAGGGACATTGAGAAAGAGTGTTATGGATACCTTAACCCAAAGTAGGGAACAATCAAAGTTAGTAAGGAACCATTTATGTGCATTCATGTTAAATGAATCAGCTTCTTCAACCCCATCAATGAAGTGACGGTATTCTGGACATATACACGCACTTCCAGCATAAGCAGCATCCACATGAAACCAAATGTTGTTGGTCTGCCAATAGGAGACCCATAACCAAGTGTTATCAGATTGTATCACTCTCCAAGATGCATGTAGCATAAGCAACATTATCCATTAAATCAAATACATTACCCTGGTGACTTTGGCCAATGCAGGTAGAGGATCAACGGCTGTTGATGAAGTAGTACCAACCTGCATGCATAAATATAGTGTATGTAATGCATGGCAGAGTAATTTATTACAAACTAATATACCAAGACTTTAATCTTACGTTAGCGCATAAGAAAAAGGGTATAAGACCACTGGCAATGTCATCTGAAATTGCTTCAGAAAGTACATCAGGGGAAAGCGCAAAGTTTGTGGAAGAATCAGTTTTAAGCAACCTGCAAAGCTCTGGATCAAGTCCTCCTATCTGCCAATGAAAAGCAAAAGATCATTACTTATAATTAATCGGTAAAATGATTTCTTTCATAATAATGCAACCAAGCAACACAAAGAAATAGATCTTTTCCAAACTGCAAGGTTCAAATCTAAGACTCACCTCATGTGTATCATCTTATCGGAAACGAAAGTTTTTATAAAACAACAATAGATCACAAGACATTTTCATACCTGGCAGGCTTTTTGTAAAGAGGAATGTGTTTGGTCAGATGCATATGTTACAAGCTTAGGAAGGGCAGTCCTTCCAACTGTCCGAAGGATCTTGTCACGAGCAGCCACCAATACAACAAGCACGGCTTCACTTGCTGTTCCCTGTATAACTCCACCCCCTTGCCCTACAACACAGGTTTACATTATTTATATATCATATAATCCAAATTCATTCAACGAGCGGGATTTTGCAACCTCATAAAAACTCATAGAAATAATCACCAAAGACCTTACCAGTTGAAAAGAAATCATGAGACAGAAGGAGAGCCTTGGCAAGCCAGTCGAGAACAATGGCCTCGAGTTCAGTTGCAGCAGGAGAAGTTATCCAGCTAAACCCCACAATATTGAGACCAGCACTAAGCATCTCTCCTAAAAAGCCAGCAATGCTACTATTCGATGGAAAATACGCAAAATAATTAGGGCTTTGCCAATGCGTCACCCCTGGTAGTATCTTTTCCTGTACATCTACAACAATAACAAACAGAAAACACTTTCAGAGTATCATCTTAAAAAAAAATAAAAAAAATAATAACACAAAAAGTAAAGTAATGAAACCATTCAAAACATGTTGCAATGATTCGGGGCATGTAGGAGCAGAATCTGGTAGAAGCTTTCCAAGATAACCTGGCTGCGAAGAAACAAAAACAAAAACACGTTATTAATATTATTGAGAAATATAAATGACTTAGATGAAATGAAAAGGTACATAGTACGAAAGAGAACCTGAACTTGGCTGAGAACTGGGAAACTCTCAATGGTTTTGTAGTAATCAGCAATGAAGTCGACCATTTTATGAGCTTGCTCTCTCAATTCTTCAGCGTTCATTGCCTTCAAATTCAAATCATTTTCTTCTTTTTGTTCCCTGCACGTAAAATTTCAAACATGAGTCACATTGAATGAATGTAAGACAGATAGTATTGAGTTTCATTGATACTTACATTTCTTGGTAACGAAATATTGGAACCTAACAATGCCCAATTAACCAAATAATCACTTATAGTTTACTTTACACTTCACCGCTACCATGAAACATAAAGTTGTTGAATGGTGTTATAGTATGAGTGACAAAATGGGTTGTTGTGACCTAAAATCACAACTAAAATAATTATTATTTTTCAAAAATATAAATAATATTTATTTTAAAATAAGTTTGTTAAAAATATGTGTATTTGCACCAGTATGAGATATTATTTAACCGGATCAAAAGTATCCATCTTTTTTATATAATTCAAAAATTAAGTTAATTGTTATTTTTAATTATAATATATAAAATATAAATATAGATCAATGATTATAATATTAGAGTGATCTCCCTATATTAGAGTCGGCAGTCAAAAATTTCAAATGAAGCATATATAATACTCAGTGTTGTATCCCAAAATTTGTCCTCTCAATTCTCAAGGCCTTTCTTACAAGGATTCTCAAGGTTCAAGCTTGCACAAGTACTTTGGAATTTTCCAGTACCAAAATTAAAAGGAAACTGTCAAAAAGGGAGAAAACAGATAAACATATTATTTTGACAAAATTGGAGAAATACAAGTGTTCTTCGTTTTAGCTCTTTCGATTGGCCTTTTGGCCTCTTTCGACACAAGCTTGACTTGCATCCTTCGATTGGCCTTTTGGCCTCTTTCGACACAAGCTTGGCTTGCATCCTTCGATTGGCCTTTTGGCCTCTTTCGACACAAGCTTGGCTTGCATCCTTCGATTGGCCTTTTGACCTCTTTCGACACAAGCTTGGCTTGCATCCTTCGACTCGGCATGGGCCTCTGACACAGTTTGGTTTGGATTCACAAGGAAAAGAGCCTCTTGTAATCTATTTCATTTCCAAGGCAAAAGGCTCTCTTTTAACATCCTTCGATTTGCACCTCTTGCTCCCTATTTGTCTCTTTCGAATATGAACATTTTGTCTTTCGTTTGACCACATGTATCCCCTGGCGTGCAAGCTTTCGATTAGACATGAGCCACCTTCACACAAAGGCTTCGATTGGAGTTTTGGTTCCCTTCGAATCACCACCTCTCAAACCCAACTCTAAATCCTTCGACGCAGTTTCTTTTAGTACATTTCTAGAACTCTTCGACACAAGTGGGAAATAGAATCTTGAAAGGACAACTGATCAAATCTGTGGACCCTGCTACGTGATCTTACTTTACAGGACTTAATGCTTGTATCTCACTCCATAATTAATTGCTTACATTTTGGATTAAGCTATTGTCCAGGTGATTAAGCCTTTGACCAGAAGTTTTTCGCATGAAAGTGAACTTGTTAAGTACAAATCCTGTGCCAAAGCCCATGCTTTGCTAAAATCATGCTTGTACTTCACCATAAGTCAGGGAAGTCAGTCCCTTTTAACCAAACAACTTCAGTACTTCACCTTGGGACCTTGGAAAATCTGACATGACTTAATATTCACGTTTCAGCCAAGCCATATCTTTGTTTTAACTCCCAAACCTTTTCTCTATAAATAGAGGAACCATTGACGAAGAAAGGGTCCAGATTTTTACTAAGAGAGAAAAATCATAAAAAATCCTCAAGCAAGAAAACTCTAGTGAAAATTCTCAAAACTCTCAGACACCTCCCAACGTTTTATTCCTAACACTCTTAAAAAAAACTCAGACCCTTCATACATTGGTGAATCCTTCGATTCACTCTCCAACAGCCAGATAACCAGCCTTCGATTTATCCTTTAGACTGTTATATAATAACTTTCAATTCACTCACCACTATTAAACTCCCTCCTTCGATTCAGTGACTGTTCAAGCAAGGTGGTAATTGAACTAGCCTCAGGAAGACCCCAACGAACTTCCATTCATCACCAAGGAAGTCACTTGCAATTTCCTTCGATTTAAACGCTTCAAGAGGTAAGTTCACTCTAAACTTAGAACTATTTCATTTTTATATTATGTGTGCATACCAATAAAAAAATGTAGATATTTCATCTAGGGAGTTTGACCATGTTTCAATCTTCGATCCTGAATGCCTATATGTTGAAAGTTTTGACCCTGACTATTTAGACTTTGGACTTTTGAGACCAATTAATCCTGTGCTAACCCATGGCCTGTAGCTTTGAAAGTTACACTTGAGTGTTGTGTTTTAAAAGTTTAAAACAGGTTCTATGTATCCTTCGATTGGCTAAGTATTCAAGCCTTTCGAATCTCAATCTAAGGGCCTAGCACTCCTGCAGTCGAAGGAAGCAGCAAGGAGCCTGAGGCAAAGAGTGTACTTCACGTTGACCCCAGGCCTCAAGCGAAAGAAGTAGCCAGTAGGATCTCCACACTGACTGCCAAGTCTCAATCGAAAGAAGCAGGAGAAGGGTGAAATCGAAAGACACGACCTTATTGACTCCAGGCCCAAATTGAAGGAAGTCAGGAAGGGCAGAATCGAAGGGTGTCTCTGCCCAGATTGAAAGGATCATTTTTATTCCTTTTATTTTTGTTTTGTCTTTACATTTCTTGCTCTTCAATATGGTTGTAATAGAGTAGGATTTATTTTCTGCATTTTTATTACTCTCGCACAAATGCTAGTAATTAGGATGTATGGAAAGATGAAAACAACAAGTAGACAACCCATAATCAAAGACTAAATGCATGCAAATCAAACACATTATTCACACATGCACCCCTTAGGGTATCTCCACTTGGTTGCCTAAACAAATGGCCATGGTATGCATGTTGGGTACTTTGTGAAAAAAAAAAAAAACAAAAGATCGTAGTCCCTCGATGACGCTATCTTGGTTGCCTATACAAAATGATCTAGTCCCTCGGAAAATTGCCAAAGATACTTGACACAATTGCTATCATGGTCTATACGATGACCCGCGCCTGTCCCGTTAACATCCTAACGCAAGGTTGTTCACCAAATACAATGGTGAAACAACACTGTTAAAAGGGTTAAAAACATGAGAAAGATCTTTGAGTAAAATAGGGTAGACAAACTCTTGGTTACTTGATCAAAAATCTTGCAAAACATCCTTGCCATTTTTCAAACACACATCACAACACAACCTCAAAAAACAACTTTCAAAAACATTGAAACATCTTTTCAAAAAGACAAACACCTTTGTAAAACATTCAAACAAGAATTGTTACAAAGGTTGCATAGACAAGGCATCTTTTTCTAAACATTTTCAAAACCACACACACAAAGCACCATTTCAAACAATTGAAAAGCAAAGGCAAGTGATCTAAGCAAGTAACTAAGAGCCCATGGATAACCATGGATAGAAAGGGTGCTAATACCTTCCCTTCCTATAATCTACTCCCCGAACCCAAGAAAACATCCCAAAGGTCTTTCCTGTGCTTTTTGACCTTTCCTTAGGATAAAATAAAAAGTCGGCTGCGACTCTTGCTAAACCGAAACATTTGCGAACACAAACGCAAAACCCGTCAGTTCTCCCACTGTATCACAAAACTGGCGACTCTGCTGAGGAATTTTCTAAAAGTGGGGTTACCTTAGGGTTTTAGATCACCTTTACATGCTTGCTTTGATTGCTTTGATTGCTTTACTTTTTTGGGTTCCTTTGTTTGGGTTTGTTGTAAATCCTACACCCAGATTTGGGGGCACCTTTTTAGGTAAATAGCAATAAACTGTGAGGGAACTGTGCGGGGTATACCGACATGGTTGAAGCAGTAGCTATGTTAGTGTGACATATTTGTGGGTACCGGTAGCCCTTGAGTAGTCAAGGAGAATACGGGGCCGTTGAGTGATGTCATGAAGCACTAACGAACTCTTAGAACCTTACTTGACCATCTTAGCCTTTTTAGGGGTAGTGAGATGATCGACTTTGGTGCAGTACGAAGTTGGTAGATACTCGATACTACACTCATTGAGGATTGTTTTCTTGGGATATTTTGGTCGCCAGTTAAGTGGCTAAACCAAAACAATGAACATAGAAAATAATCCAGTGATATTGAGCTCCTTAGAACCCGGTTTCTATTTTAGGACAGGTTGAGCCAACTAACTTCAAGAGGGTACTTACCTACAAACCCCATGCAAGCCTAAACCTAAGGACTTGTTTGCTTTGTGTGAATATGACTGTCTGTATATACACTTGCTTACTTTTGCATACATGTACATAACATCATAGCATCATATCATAGCATTTTTAATAACCATTTCAAGGATCTCAAGGGTCTTTTGATGAAGGGTCACGTTGAACCAGACATCTACCAAAAGGCAGGAGGATTCCCCTCTAAACAAACGCCGTCAAAGATCAGGTGCAACAACTTGAATCAGGGGCTATGACCCACTCGACATGGTGAGCTTGATTCTCGTGGAAAGACATCCACCGATACAAAGTTCTCCAATCAAAGATGTTGATCAAAGTTCAACCTCTAACATTTTCTTGTGTTTACCCCACGAGATTCTTGAAAACATGCATTCACATATCATGCATTGCATCATAACAGGTTTTCCTTTTCAGGTTTCCTTATTCTCCTACTGTTTATTTCAGTAGAGATGGCTCTAGAGCAGACTATCAAGGACATCCAGGCTCAAAACTCTCAACTTCAAGAGATGTTCTTGAACCTATCCAAGGGACAAGAAGAGGTCAAGGCGCTCCTCACCAGGGGCATGATCGTGGGAAATCCTGGGGACGACAGAGATGACCAGTTGGAGTGGCTACAAACTGAGATAGTCATAATGAAGGTCCTCCACTTGAAATGACAAAGCTCGAACTGGGAGACTTTTGTTCCATTTGAATTTTCAAGTTGTAATTTCTTTTGTTATTAAAACAATTATCTATTAATGTCAAACTTTGTTTCATTAATGCATTGCATATGTTTGTCTTGAATTCATCCTTTCATTTTCACTATAATTATGCTTTCTTTATGACATTCAACTCTTGCTAAAAGTTACAAGCCTTTAGAGGGAGGATAATGAAACAATGCCATAATCTCATACAGTATGCTTTTGGACAGACCTTGCTGACGATGTACAGGCATTTCTTTCAAATCCTAAACATTGGAGTTATAAGGAAGATAATCCCTAGTCAACCCCTTCGAGCCAAAGAAGTAGGAGTTTTCTGTTTTTAAACAAATTGAAACATTTGATTTAAACCTGGGGCAGGGTAGTCTCTCAGTTAATTCAAAAGATGCACATTGAAGTCGCAAAACTCTCAGTTCATAATACAACGAACGACATCAAAAGCATTCCTCTGGAATCAAAAGACAGTGGTGGTTCCTTATCTCATAGGCAGTCAATCTCTCAAAAGAGAAAAGCCCACTGAGCCAAAACCTATAAAAGAGGCTTAAGAAAGTCGGGGCATCCCGCTGACTGTAATCTCGAAAATAGGAACAGTCAGAAAAAAGTTAGGGATAACAAATCAAAAGAACGAGGTCGCTACAAATCCTCAACAACATGAAAAATGTTGCAAAAATGGCTGCCTTCCAAAATCCAACTTGTGTGAACCATCACCAAAACGTCGTTCCAAATTCAGATAGAGTTCGACGCAATTAACTGAGTTTAGGATTGAAGAACATCACGAAGAGCGGGTGGGTACAAATATACTTTGAGCCTTTATCCTTTGTTTCTTAAACCGTGAACCAAGCCACGTTACAACCCTTCAAAAGTCCTAATTGAAGCATGGGTTAGTTCAAAAGCATACTGTTACAAAAGGTATCCTGACTCTTGTAAGGCTTTACCCTAAATCTTGTGTTGAATTTGTCTTATAAAAAGTTTTCTGCTAAAAAACGCATTTTTCAAAACTTCGAGACAAGCATAAACTTTGCATCACTTGAATATCACTGTTTGCATTTGGCTATTTATTTGACAGCGGAGAAATTCACACAGCGAATATCCGATGAACGAAAGCCCTCTCAGTGAACAAAATCACTTCAAAAAGGATGACACTTCCATTGAAAAATCTCCTATCAACAAGGGGGCATGACATGTCACTATACAGCACATCTGGGGCAATCCAGTCAAGATTTCAAGAAATCTCTCAATTGCAGGTTAACCTAGGGGCAAGTCTCCCTCACCATCACTTGGGGCATTAAAACGTCAACCCTGACAAAGGGTTACATACAATCAAACTTTTTGGCAATGCCACAAACATTCGCTACTAGGGGAAATGACAAGTCTCCCCAAAGTCCTTCTCATAGGATGATTCCCCAGCAAGAGTATAATCTCTGACCCCCTTTCCCCAGCTGAATCAACCTCAAGAATCCTCGAGGACTTCCCCCAACGAAGATGTCACCTCTCTAGCAGACTGACGACAGGGTTTATTTCCCCAACAACACCAGGATTCCCAAGCTTGAGTTTGCCTCTCTGACTACTACAAATCAAAGGACCACAACTCCTCTTCTCCAGTAGACTACTCTACAATCCTCAGCAAGTTACTGCGAAACCTGGACCCGACCAGATATCAGTTCAACTTCGACTCCCCAGTAGAGCAACAGACGACTAAGACTCCTAAACTCTTTTCCCAAGCAGAAATAAACATACTCCCCACAGAGTTTTCAACTTCCCCCAGCGGAGTTCTCCTCAAACAACAAAACAGGAATCCATTGGAAATATTCTAAGCAAAGTTTGAAGACACACATACTCTTCAACAGCAGTCCAGGATTTAATGACTCCCCAGCTTTTGTCAAGGATTTATTTTCCCAGACAAAAATACATTCATTAACATTTCACATTTCATACATCCTATTTACATACATGATAAGTGCGTACAACACAATCTCATTTACTTTTGAGAACATCATGACATTATGCATTTCATGCATCACGATATTGCATACAGCTAACGTTTTACCTTTTCAGGAAAAGGTCAATCAACAGATGGCTACCATCGACCTTTTCAAGTTCTGGATTAATACCTGTAGCAAGCCAGGAAAACTATTTGTGGACGACTGATTGTAGATTAATACCTGTAACAAGCCAGGAAAACTATCTACATGAAGAGATTGAAGATTAACACCTGTAACAAGCCAGGAGATTATCTTTCTTTCTTAGGTCAGAGATTAATACCTGAAACCAGACAGGACAACTATCCCATCGGCCAACCTTTTCAAGTTCCGGATTAATACCTGTAGCAAGCCAGGAAAACTATTTGTGGACGACTGGTTGTAGATTAATACCTGTAACAAGCCAGGAACACTATCTACATGAAGAGATTGAAGATTAACACATGTAACAAGCCAGGAAACTATCTTTCTTTCTCAGGTCAGAGATTAATACCTGAAACCAGCCAGGACAACTATCTCGTCGACCAACCTTTTCAAGTTCCAGATTAATACCTGTAGCAAGCCAGGAAAACTATCTGTAGACGATTGATTATAGATTAATACCTGAAACCAGCCAGGAAAACTATCTACATGAAGAGATTGAAGATTAATACATGTAGCAAGCCAGGAAAACTATCTTTCTTTCTCAGGTCAGATATTAATACCTGAAACCAGACAGGACAACTATCTCATCGGCCAACCTCTTCAAGTTCCGGATTAATACCTGTAGCAAGCCAGGAAAACTATCTGTGGACGATTGATTGTAGATTAATACTTGTAACAAGCCAGGAAAACTATCTACATGAAGAGATTGAAGATCAATACCTGTAGCAAGCCAGGAAAACTATCTTTCTTTCTCAGGTCAGAGATTAATACCTGAAACCAGATAGGACAAATATCTCCTCGACCAACTCATGCTTATTCAGATTCAAGACTTCTGAAAACAGTTTACGGGTTATCCAAATACGGATGTTAATCTATCGCTTGTTCAGATTCAACTTCTGAAAACAGTTTATGGGTTCTCCAAATACGGATGTTAATCTATCGCTTGTTCAGATTTAAGACTTCTGAAAACAGTTTACGGGTTCTCCAAATACGGATGTCAATCTATCGCTTGTTCAAATTCAACTTCTGAAAACAGTTTATGGGTTCTCCAAATACGGATGTTAATCTATCGCTTGTTCAGATTCAACTTCTGAAAACAGTTTAAGGGTTCTCCAAATACGGATGTTAATATATCGCTTGTTCAGATTCAAGACTTCTGAAAACAGTTTACGGGTTCTCCAAACATGGATGTCAATCTATCGCTTGTTCAGATTCAACTTCTGAAAACAGTTTACGGGTGCTTCCAAATATGGATGTCAATCTATCACTTGTTCAGATTCAACTTCTGAAAACAGTTTACGGGTGCTTCCAAACATGGATGTCAATCTATCGCTTGTTCAGATTCAACTTCTGAAAACAGTTTACGGGTGCTTCCGAATATGGATGTCAATCTATCGCTTGTTCAGATTCAACTTCTTAAAACAGTTTACGGAATCTCCAAACACGGATGTTAATCAATCGCTTGTTCAGATTCAACTTTTGAAAACAGTTTACGGATGCTTCCCAACATGGATGTTAATCTATTGCTTATTCAGACCCCCAACTCAGAGATGTTCCAAACATGGATACCTTTCTGATACTCACCCACTCACCAACGACATATAGTTTAACAAACATTCTTGGATGGCATCTTTAAGCCCATCTCCGACAAGATTCTATCACATCTCCAGATGGCATCTTTAAGCCCATCTCCGACAAGATTCTGTCACATCTCCAAATGGAATCTTTAAGCCCATTCCCTCAACTACCTTTGACGAGTGAAAATTTTTTGGGCACTCTAGTGTCCAATCATTCTTTTACCTTCAAGTCGCGAACGGAAAAATTGCCAATCTAACTCTTCAAGTTCAAGAAGATTGAACACGGGCAACTGTTGTACCCCAAAATTTGCCCTCTCAATTCTCAAGGCCTTTCTTACAAGGATTCTCAAGGTTCAAGCTTGCACAAGTACTTTGGAATTTTCCAGTACCAAAATTAAAAGGAAACTGTCAAAAAGGGAGAAAACAGATAAAAATATTATTTTGACAAAAATTGGAGAAATACAAGTGTTCTTCGTTTCAGCTCTTTCGATTGTCCTTTTGGCCTCTTTCGACACAAGCTTGGCTTGCATCCTTCGATTGACCTTTTGGCCTCTTTCGACACAAGCTTGGCTTGCATCCTTCGATTGGCCTTTTGGCCTCTTTCGACACAAGCTTGGCTTGCATCCTTCGATTGGCCTTTTGACCTCTTTCGACACAAGCTTGGCTTGCATCCTTCGACTCGGCATGGGCCTCTGACACAGTTTGGTTTGGATTCACAAGGAAAAGAGCCTCTTGTAATCTATTTCATTTCCAAGGCAAAAGGCTCTCTTTTAACATCCTTCGATTTGCACCTCTTGCTCCCTATTTGTTTCTTTCGAATATGAACATTTTGTCTTTCGTTTGACCACATGTACCCCCTGGCGTGCAAGCTTTCGATTAGACATGAGCCACCTTAACACAAAGGCTTCGATTGGAGTTTTGGTTCCCTTCGAATCACCACCTCTCAAACCTAACTCTAAATCCTTCGACGCGGTTTCTTTTAGTACATTTCTAGAACTCTTCGACACAAGTGGGAAATAGAATCTTGAAAGGACAACTGATCAAATCTGTGGACCCTGCTACGTGATCTTACTTTACAGGACTTAATGCTTGTATCTCACTCCATAATTAATTGCTTACATTTTAGATTAAGCTATTGTCCAGGTGATTAAGCCTTTGACCAGAAGTTTTTCGCATGAAAGTGAACTTGTTAAGTACAAATCATGTGCCAAAGCCCATGCTTTGCTAAAATCATGCTTGTACTTCACCATAAGTCAGGGAAGTCAGTCCCTTTTAACCAAACAACTTCAGTACTTCACCTTGGGACCTTGGAAAATCTGACATGACTTAATATTCACGTTTCAGCCAAGCCACATCTTTGTTTTAACTCCCAAACCTTTTCTCTATAAATAGAGGAACCATTGACGAAGAAAGGGTCCATATTTTTACTAAGAGAGAAAAATCATAAAACATCCTCAAGAAAGAAAACTCTAGTGAAAATTCTCAAAACTCTCAGACACCTCCCAACATTTTATTCCTAACACTCTTAAAAAAAACTCAGACCCTTCATACATTGGTGAATCCTTTGATTCACTCTCCAACAGCCAGATAACCAGCCTTCGATTTATCCTTTAGACTGTTATATAATAAATTTCAATTCACTCACCACTATTAAACTCCCTCCTTCGATTCAGTGACTGTTCAAGCAAGGTGGTAATTGAACTAGCCTCAGGAAGACCCCAACGAACTTCCATTCATCACCAAGGAAGTCACTTGCAATTTCCTTCGATTTAAACGCTTCAAGAGGTAAGTTCACTCTAAAATTAGAACTATTTCATTTTTATATTATGTGTGCATACCAATAAAAAAATGTAGATATTTTATCTAGGGATTTTGACCATGTTTCAATCTTCGATCCTGAATGCCTATATGTTGAAAGTTTAAACCCTGACTATTTAGACTTTGGACTTTTGAGACCCATTAATCTTGTGCTAACCCATGGCCTGTAGCTTTGAAAGTTACACTTGAGTGTTGTGTTTTAAAAGTTTAAAACAGGTTCTCTGTATCCTTCGATTGGCTAAGTATTCAAGCCTTTCGAATCTCAACCTAAGGGCCTAGCACTCCTGCAGTCGAAGGAAGCAGCAAGGAGCCTGAGGCAAAGAGTGTACTTCACGTTGACCCCAGGCCTCAAGAGAAAGAAGTAGCCAGTAGGATCTCCACACTGACTGCCAAGTCTCAATCGAAAGAAGCAGGAGAAGGGTGAAATCGAAAGACACGACCTTACTGGCTCTAGGCCCAAATCGAAGGAAGTCAGGAAGGGCAGAATCGAAGGGTGTCTCTGCCCAGATCAAAAGGATCATTTTTATTCCTTTTATTTTTGTTTTGTCTTTACATTTCTTGCTCTTCAATATGGTTGTAATAGCGTAGGATTTATTTTCTGCATTTTTATTACTCTCGCACAAATGCTAGTAATTAGGATGTATGGAAAGATGAAAACAACAAGTAGACAACCCATAATCAAAGACTAAATGCATGCAAATCAAACACATTATTTAAACATGCACCCCTTAGGGTATCTCCACTTGGTTGCCTAAATAAATGGCCATGGTATGCATGTTGGGTACTTTGGCAAAACAAAAATAAAACAAAAGATCATAGTCCCTCGATGACGCTATCTTGGTTTCCTATACAAAATGATCTAGTCCCTCGGAAAATTGCCAAAGATACTTGACACAATTGTTATCATGGTCTATACGATGACCCGCGCCTGTCCCGTTAACATCCTAACGCAAGGTTGTTCACCAAATACAATGGTGAAACAACACTGTTAAAAGGGTTAAAAACATGAGAAAGATCTTTGAGTAAAATAGGGTAGACAAACTCTTGGTTACTTGATCAAAAATCTTGCAAAACATCTTTGCCATTTTTCAAACACACATCACAACACAACCTCAAAAAACAACTTTCAAAAACATTGAAACATCTTTTCAAAAAGACAAACACCTTTGTAAAACATTCAAACAAGAATTGTTACAAAGGTTGCCTAGACAGGGCATCTTTTTCAAAACATTTTCAAAACCACACACACAAAGCACCATTTCAAACAATTGAAAAGCAAAGGCAAATGATCTAAGCAAGTAACTAAGAGCCCATAGATAACCATGGATAGAAAGGGTGCTAATACCTTCCCTTCCTATAATCTACTCCCCGAACCCAAGAAAACATCTCAAAGGTCTTTCCTGTGCTTTTTGACCTTTCCTTAGGATAAAATAAAAAGTCGGTGGCGACTCTTGCAAAACCGAAACATTTGCGAACACAAACGCAAAACCCAAGTCAGTTCTCCCACCGTATCACACTCAGGAATCTATTTAGCTATTTATATAATATAAATATATAAACTTTAAAGTATATGAAAATATCAGGTATAACTAAACTTATTAAAACTTAATTTTTACTAATTCCATGGGTAATATTGTCTTATTTTACTATGCTTAACTTATATTTATTTAACATTTAATGACGATGTGTTGTGCCAAGAATTTTTCATATATTTTTTAATTTGTTTTGATTTATTTTATTAATGACTACGAATTATACTAATGATCAATTTTGTGTCACTATCAAATTTTTATAATACATAATCACGTTTAACTATTGAACTGTTGAATTCTCACTCTACACGGTTTCCATAAAACTGCACACAACTTGTTGACACAACTTCTCATCTTCATCATTTACAACTTCTTCCATCTTCTTTGCAATGTATGTAAAATTATGAATAACCGTTGTTGCACGCATTGTTTGTCATTGTGAATCGTTTTATGGTTAGATAGTTGTTGTATGAGAAGAAACGTTGTAATCATTTTTTGTTTTAAGCTCTGCTAAACGTTAATGGAGAATGGTGCAATTTTATTTTTGCGTTTGTTTGTTCTCCTGTTTAACTTTGGCGGTGTCTGGATTAATGCAATGAATCTTGTGATTGTTTGTTTCAGATGTGTCATAAACATGATGTGATTCATAGAGATCTAAAGCTTCGGAAATTTTTTGTTTGCAAATAAGAAGGAAACAGCATTTTTGAAAGCTATAGATTTTGGATTGTCAATAACTTATGTAACTTCTGTAAGATGAACAAGAATTTATTTATCATTATAAATATAAAATATGCAACTAATATCGACTGCGAGTCTGCGACCGTTCTCTCTTTATGTATTGTGAGTTATGGATATGGAAATTGAAATCGTTTAGTTCGAATGATGTTTGTAACTGGTTTTGTCAGGTTGGATTTGAAGTTTATGAGGTTAGAGGATCATGAAAATAGGCTTATGAGTTTGAAGTTTGACGATGGCTTAGATAGGTTAGGAGTTATTGTTACTGTACACTTGAGAAAGTGTTGGTTTAGATAACTTTGTGTTATATTTGGTTTGTAGAAGTTTGTCAAATTTGATTAATGTGAGGGTAAAAAAAATGTGACTTAAAAGAAGTGGATTTTTGTGATTGTACTTTAGTTCAAGATAAAAAAGTTAGGTACGATATGTTTTTGTTGTTTTGTTCAGTCTATTTTCTGAATTGTTGAAATTTGTGAATGGACTCAAAATAAAGTTGTGTTATAAAAAAAAAAAGTAGCCTCATTTCTTGAGAAAAACTGACAACTAATAATAACAAAAATTAGACTAAAAAAATAAATAATTGTTTAACATAATAAAAAATTATAATTAAATTAATTTTGATTTCAATTCTTAATTAATTTAAATCAATTGTATTGATTTTTTCCCCTAAAATAAAATATATCTTAAAAGTGCAACTTTAAAAAATTGAACAAAATCTTTTTTTTCCTCCTTTTTTTTATTTCTATAATTATTTTTGCTATGTTATTAATAAAAGGTGGAAAAAATTAAAAACTAATATTTTTAAAAAAATGTCTAAACAAAAAATTGAAAATTGATT
The DNA here is from genome assembly GCA_948472305.1 of Vicia faba. Classification (NCBI taxonomy): domain Eukaryota; kingdom Viridiplantae; phylum Streptophyta; class Magnoliopsida; order Fabales; family Fabaceae; genus Vicia; species Vicia faba. The sequence continues at coordinate 894,050,505 of OX451740.1, forward strand.
AAAAATAAGAGAAAATTACAATTTTTTATTTATTTTGAAGATTTTTATTGGAATTGAAAAGAAAAATTATTTTTATTCATTTAATTTGTAACTGTAATTGGAAAGAGAAATTATAAATTAAAATATTATAATTAAGTAAATCATTTGAAATAATAAAAACTTAAATTAGTTTTTAAAATAACAAATATATTATTGGTAAGTTATCTTGTTATTTTTAACGATTTTTTATTTTATTATTGGTTTTTAATGATTTACATAATAATTACATTACTATAATAATATTTTAATAGCAAGTCTAAAATTAATTTTTGAAATAACAAATATATTATTGTAAAGTTATGTTGTGATGTTCTTTTTTAATATTAAATAATATATTAACTATAATTAAAAATACTATTAAGAGAGAAATAATATTATTAAAATTTTAGTTTATTAAAATATTTTAATATTAAGTTATATAGTTTATATTATACACTCATATTTGTTGGAAATCCACCAAATATCTATGATAAATTTTTACTTCAATGACAATGAATTATGAGAAAAACAAGAAAAGAAAGAAGACAATTATTTTCTGTAGAGTTTCTCTCTGTCCACAAACTGTGGAAAATTTTGTTATTCACTTGCAACTGTAAATTCTGTGAATACAACTTAATTGACTTGATTACAAAAAATAAGGGTTACTCCATCTATTTATAGATTTAGCTTGCACCCTAAGTCCAAAACTATAAAAGCCCAAAATACCTATTTTGGTACTAATAAAATCTATTCTATTTTAGATCTAAATCAAATCTATTTAAATCTAAAACAAATCTAATCTTTTCGACACTATGAATTATAATTTGACACACCACCTAATTTATTGTGTCTAAACTATCTATATTCATCATGGTTCTTAATTTTCTGAATACTTCGACTTGTACTCCCTTTGTCATGATGTCTGCAATCTGATTCTCAGTTCTGCAGTGTTCCAAATTCATCTTCCCATCTGTTACATGCTCTCGAAGATAATGGAACCTCATTTCGATGTGATTACTTCAACCATGTGCTATTGTGTTCTTCGCCAGATTGATAGCTGATATGCTGTCGATCTTCATGGTAATTGTTCCATGATCTTTTCTTGACATCTCTTCGACTAAGTTCACCATCCAAGTTACTTGATATGCACAAAGAGAAGCAGCTATGTATTATGCTTCGCATGATGATAATGCCACTATTGGTTCCTTTCTTGAATTCCAAGCAACTGGTGCACCACCTACCATAAAGACATATACTGCTGTTGACTTTCGATCTTCAGCATCACTACACCAACTTGAATCAGCGTATCCCACTAACTTGCATTCTTTTCCTTTATCAATTGTAGGAAACAAAATGCCATAGTCAAGAGTTCCTTTGAGATACCTCAATATCCTCTTCACTGCTGCTAGATGTGATACCTTTGACTTTTGCATGAATCTACTTACCATACCTACACTATATGCTAAGTCAGACCTCGTGTGACAAAGGCATCTCAATGATCCAATAAGTCTTCTGTATTGGGTTGGATCAACATCATCTTCATATGCATCTTTCGACAGTTGCAATCTTGGTTCTACAGGTGTCGAAGTTGAGTTGCATTCTTTCATCTCAAACCTCTTGAGAATTTCTTTTGCATATCTTCTTTGATACATCATTAAATCCCTAATGCTCTTGTAGAATTTGATGCCAAGGAAATATGAAATCTGACCTAAATCAGACATTTCAAATTCCTTGTTGAGATCAGATTTGAAGTCTTCGATCTCACTTTTGTTGCTATCTGTTATCAACAAATCATCTACATACAGACATAGTATAAGCAATTCACTATTGCTTCTTCTTACATATACTCCATGTTCAATTGTGCACTTTACAAATTCCTTCTCCCTTAAGAAACTAACAATTTTCTTATTCAAAGCTCTTGGAGCTTGTTTCAATCCATACAGGGCTTTGTGCAGCCTGTACACCTTTCGTTCTTTGTCATGTTTCAAAAACCCAACTGGTTGTTTAACATAGACTTCTTCGTCTAAGGATTCATTTAAGAATGCACACTTCATGTACATCTGGCATATGTTTCAACTGTTTATTTCTGCCAGACCAACAACCAACCCGATTATTTTGATCCTAGCAACAGGTGCAAAAACTTCATCGAAGTCTATTCCTTCTTTCTGTAGAAATCCTTTCGCCACAAGCCTTGCTTTGTGTCGAGTTACTTCCCCTTTCGAATTCATTTTCAATTTGTATACCCACTTGACATCAATTGCCTTCTTGCCTTGAGGAAATTCGACAAGTGACCAAGTGTTGTTGTCTTCGAAAGACTTCACTTCTTCGTTCATTGCTTTCACCCACTTAGAATATTTTAATGCTTCAGCTGCATTAATAGGTTCGACATCTGCATAGAAAGCATAATGTACCAGCTCACCTTCATTATCTATCACATCATCTTATGTTATCACACAATCTTGCAATCTTGTAGGCATGCGTCTTATTCTTTGGGGCCTGCTTGTACTTGGTATATCTGCTGGTTCCTCTTGTCGAACTTCTCTTTCGATTTGAGTTTTTGGATCTTCCAGTAGGATTCCTACTGAATCTTTATTGACATTTTCATTAAAATCTCATTCTTTAAACTCATCTATGATCCCGTCCTTGCTGATCACAATCTGCTTTTTCACTAGATCAAACAACTTATAGCCTCCTGTCGAATGATATCCAACTAGAATCATTTGACTTGACTTGTCATCAAGTTTTCTTCTCAACTGATCTGGCACATGTCTATATGCAATAGATCCAAATACCTTCAGATGACTCAAGCTAGGCTTCACACCAGACCAACATTCTTCTGGAGTTATTCCTTCCAGCTTCTTCGTAGGACATCTGTTCAAAATGTATGTTGCAGACGAAACAACTTCACCCCAAAACTCTTTAGGTAAATTCTTTCCTTTCAACATACTTCTCACTATATTCATGATGGTTTTATTCTTCCTTTCTTCAATTCCATTTTGTTGTAGAGTATAGGGTGGAACCACCTCATATACAATCCCTTCCTTTTCACATAGCCTATTGAAGCATTTCGACACATATTCTCCACCACCATCAGTTCTCAAAACTTTGAGTTTTCGACCACTTTGTCTTTCGACCATAGACTTAAACTTGGAAAATACTTTGATCACTTCACTTTTCTTCTTGATCAGGTAAGTCCACAGCTTTCGACTGAAGTCATCTATGAATGTAACAAAGTATTTGTTACCTCCCATCGAATCCACCTGGATTGGTCCACATACATCAGAGTATATGACTTCAAGAATAGCCTTTAATCTACTTCCTGCATCCTTGCTGAAGCTATTTTTGTGTTGCTTCTCCTGCACACGTTCCTCGCATACCTCGTTTGGAATGTCGATTTCTGGAAATCCTGAAACCATATTTCTTCTCTTCAAATCTCTGATGTCTCTGAAGTTGAGATGACCCGGTCTATAATGTCATATCCATTCATCTCTGCTAGCTGCAGTCGAAAGGCACTTGTGCTCCATCACATTTAGTTCGTTCTTGAAGGTTCGATTCTGAGACATAGGAGCCTTCAAGATTAATCTTCCATTTTCATCTACGACTCTCATCATCTTATCTTCGATTGACACTTTATAATTCTTTTCGACCAACTGCCCTATACTGAGCAAATTGCTCTTCATTCCCGGTATGCACAACACATTTGAAATTACTGACTTCTTGCCATATTTCCTCATAATCATAACATCACCAATACCTTCAGCTGCTAGGGTATTGTCATTTGCAAATTTTACCATATTTTTTATTTAGGGTTTTATATTGATAGACCAGTCTTTCCTTCCAGACATATGTGATGAGCATCCTGAATCCAAATACTATTGGTCCTTGGATCTACCTTCATCTCTTGTTGTGGCCATCATCATAATCTCTTCTTCTTCATGTTTTGCAAGTTTTGCATCACTTTCTTGATTCTTTCGCTTTTTTGGAATATCACTCGAATAGTGACCATACTTCTGACAATTGTAACATTAAATGTGACTCTTATCAGGTTTTCGACCACCACCTCTTCCTTTATTTGCAACACCGCATCTTTGGTTACCTTAGTGTGGTCTTCTTTGATTCGAAGAGTTTTCTTCGTTCTGGTTTCCTCTACCATTCGATTTATTGTAGCCGCCTCTACCTCTATCGAAACATTTTCCTTTGCATTTGGTTTCTTTTGCTGAATGTGCCTGCAAGGTCACATCACTCTTCGATTTTCCTGCAGCTCTTTCATTCATTCTTTGTTCATGATATTCAAGTGTCCCTTGAAGCTCTTCCTTTGTTAATTTCGAAAATTCTTTCCCTTCTTCTATCGCCACCACTATGTGGTCGGACTTAGGAGCTAAAGATCTCAAGATCTTCGAAACAACATCTCTTGTTGTTAATATTTCTCCATATACCTTGATTTGATTCACTAGTTTTGTAACTCTAGTAAAGAAATCATATATGCTCTCACCATCTTCCATCTGAAGCAATTTATACGTTCTCTTGTGAGTTTGTAACCTCACTTCTTTCACCTTTTCTGCACCACCAAAGGACTTCTCAAGAACATCCCAAGCTTCTTTTGCAGATTCTGAATCACTTACTTTTTCAAAGTTTTCTGGACTTACACATTGATAAATTATAAATAGTGCTTTATTTCTCAGCTTCTCAATTTCTGTGTGTTTCTTCTTTTCTTCTTTTGAAGCGTTTTCTCCAAGGGCTTTGACTCCATCTTTTACAAGGTCCAAAAGCTCTTAACACCTGAATAACACTTTCATCTGTTTGCACCAATTCTCATAATTATCTACTTTCAGAATTGGTAGAGTTTTTGGATAATTTGCATTCCTATAATTCTCCATTGTGAATTCATCAATCGTTCTTGCCTGATACTTCCCTTGAATCGATTAACAAAGCTCTTGATACCAGATGTTGGAAATCCATCAAATATCTATGATGAATTTCTACTTCAATGACAATGAATTATGATAAAAACAAGAAAAGAAAGAAGACAATCATTTTCTGCAGAGTTTCTCTCTGCCCACAAACTGTGGAAAACTTTGTTATTCAGTTGCAACTGCAAATTCTGTGAATACAACTTAATTAACTTGATTACAAAAAATAGGGGTTACTCTCTCTATTTATAGATATAGCTTGCCCCCTAAGCCCCAAACTATAAAAGCCCAAAATATCTATTTTGGTACTAAATCAAATCTATTCTATTTTAGATCTAAATCAAATCTATTTAAATCTAAAACAAATCTAATCTTTTTGACACTATGAATTATAATTTAATAATAATTTGAATAAAGTTTACAATTGTTGTGTAAGATGAAAATACCAAACATACATGAGAGAAAGTGAGATAAGGATCAAAATATAGAAAAATATATAGGATTTTAAATTTATGATAATATATTAATTATTTTGTACATGATTTTTAAAACTGATAAATTTGTGTTAATATTAATCATTGTCATTTAATGTGTTAGATTTATAATTGAAAATAAAATTAAATGTTAAAATAGATGATGAAATTTTATAATTTTTTTATAACATTTTATTTTTATTCAGATTATTAGGTTAATTATCATATTTTACAATTTAAACGGTTTATAATTTGTTTAATTCTCTTATCAATGCAATTTTGGAAAATCCATTTATTAAAATGGTTTAAAAATATATTAAATATTGTATAAATCAAAACTTTGTTTTTTTTTTCTTTCTAAAATTAACATATTGATGATTAAATATTGTATGAACCAAAACTATTTTTTTTTTCTTTTTCTAAAACGAACATATTGATGAATTGACCTTAGGACTCACAAGAACACAAAACACCATTAACACTTTAGTTTTTTGAAAATCAAATGGCTCATTATTAATTTTTTTTTGAAAATCAAATGGCTCATTATTAATTTTTTTTTGAAAATACAATTATCAATTAAAATTTTTCAACTTATGAATTCTATTAATTAAGATTAACATCTATATTAAAAATTAGTGCATATCTAAGTATAATTTTACTATTACGATGTTATACTATTTGTATGGTTAAGAATACAAATCGTCATTTATAAGGTTATATTTAACATTTCAAACAATTAAAAATTACTAAATTAATTTCTCACAAAATTATTTAAGTTTTAATATGGTATTAAATTTATTTAAGTTTTTCTTTTTAAAATTTTAGTAATATATTAACTATAATTAAAACTACTATTAAAATATAATAAATTATTTAAAAAAAAAATTTAATTTATCAAAAAATGTTAGTGTTTCTTTATGTTAAAACGTTATCTATACTAAAAAAATGTTATAAATATTTGTGTATGATAAAAGAACATGAGACAGTTATGATAGAAAAATACATGAATTTGTTATGAAAAAGATAAATTTATTATTTTTTTACATTTCTACAATTATGTATTATCATTTTATTCAATTAGTACACATAATATAAAGTTTTATCACCGCATCAAAATAAGTTTGTCTCTTTATAAAAACGTAAAAAATAATATTTATTAATTGTAATTATTATAATAATATATATTAGACGTAGAAACTTTTAAGTATTTGACGGGAGCTGTCATACCTTTTAAATTTGAAAAAATGGACTAATATCTAAATTTTTTAGATTGACAGATATATGTGAATGTATCTATGAGATACCAACTATTGACTGATCATTTTAATGTCTATCTTTTAAATATTTCTCTTACTGTTGTTTTATATAATTGAAGTTAGAGAATTAGATGTACGGTTTATTGTAACTACGAATCAATACTTAAAAGTTGGTACATACTCTTAGCATGTATTTATAACTATGTCAATGTTAACCAATTGAAAAACGAGCTCTTAAATGTGTCTTTGTTGGGTATGGATTAATTCAAAAAGGTTATCGTGCTTATCATCCATCATCTAAAAAATTTTATATTTCAATGGATGTAACTTTTCATGAAGATAATTTTTTCTATGTTGATTCTACACTTCAAGGGGGGAATGAAAGTGAAGTGCAGCACCATGATGTTAGCATGTTTGACTTATTTTGTGAAGATAAATTATCTTGTGAGGATCATTCTGCATATAATGAGTCAATCTCAAATATGGACACATCACCTTTAGATAATACAGTTTCCCCTGACGATAATCAACTAGCTCAATCTTCTCCACAAGATCAAGTTAACTCTTCAGAGGTATTTCCTAATTCTATTCCCAATAATAAAATTATCAATGAAGTTGATACTAATGTTCATTCTAAAGTAGGTACTAATGTTCATTCTGAAGTTGATTCCTTTTCTCATGAAATTGATCATGAAATTGACCCTAGTTTCCATGAGACCACCAACACACCTAACACTGAATCCATTATTGTCCAATATAATCTTCCACCTTGTTCTAACTGTGTTCAACCTCCCATTAGATATGAACCATACCTTCAGTCCAAAGTTAAATATCTCATTAGTAATTATGTGTCATCTCACAAGTTATCTAAGTCATATGCATCATTTGTATCTCAATTATCCTCAATTTCTATTCCTAGTAATTTGTAGGAAGCTTTAGTAGATCCTAGATGGACTGAAGCAATGGTTGTGGAAATGGCAGCTTTAGAAAAAAAACAACACTTGGGATCTTGTGACGTTACCAAAAGAGAAGAAAACTGTGGGGTGAAGATGGGTTTATACAATTAAACACAAAGCTGATGGAACTATTGAGAGGTATAAAGCACGACTAGTGGCTAAAGGTTACACTCAATCTTACGGTGTAGATTATTAAGAGACATTTGCGCCGGTAGCCAAGCTCAACACTGTGAGAATACTTTTATCACTAGAAGCAAACCAAGATTGGCCTCTTCTACAATTTGATGTGAAAAATGCTTTCCTACATGGAGAAATTTTAGAAGAAATTTATATGGATCTACCACCAGGTATGATAGATTCAAATGAGATGAAGGTTTGCAAGTTAAGAAAGGCTCTATATGGATTAAAACAATCCCCAAGAGCATGGTTTGGTAGGTTTACTATGTCTATGAAGGCTTTTGGCTATAAAGCGAGTGACTCTGATCACACCTTATTTTTGAAGAAAGGAGGAGGTAAAATTACAGCTTTGATTATTTATGTAGATGATATGATTGTTACAGGGAATGACCAAGATGAGATGTCTAGTTTGCAAAAATACCTCGCTTCTGAATTTGAGATGAAGCAACTTGGAAACCTCAAATATTTCTTGGGTATTGAAGTAGCTAGATCTAAACATGGTATTTTTCTATGCCAGAGAAAGTATACTCTTGATTTACTATCTGAAACGGGACTGCTTGGGTGTAAACCTGTTGATACCACAATTGAACAAAATCATATGCTATTTCAATGCCAAAATTCAGCTAGCATAGACAAAGGAAAATACCAGAGGTTGGTGGGAAAACTAATTTACTTGTCTCATACACAGCCAAATATTACATATGCAGTAAATGTCGTTAGTCAATTTATGCACGATCCACAGAAAGCTCATATGGATGCTGTTGAAAGGATCTTGACATATTTGAAGTCCACTCCTGGAAAAGGAATTTTATTCTCAAATCATGGAAAGTTGAAGGTAGAAGGGTATACCGACGCTGATTGGGCAGGTTCAAGAAATGATAGAAGGTCTACCTCTGGTTACTTTACATTTGTAGGGGGAATCTTGTAACTTGGAGGAGTAAAAAACAATAGGTAGTAGCAAGGTCTAGTGCTGAAGCTGAGTTTAGAGGCATGGCACTAGGAGTTTGTGAACTTTTATGGATACAAAATGTTCTATCAGATTTGGGTTTTGAACCAAGGGAGACTATGACTTTGTATTGTGACAATACCTCAGCAATTTCCATTGCGCACAATCCTGTGCAACATGATAGAATGAAGCATGTAGAAATCGATAGACGTTTTATCAAAGAGAAACTTGAAGCTGGAATAATTTCTTTCCCTTTTGTAAGATCTGAATTTCAGTTAGCAGATGTTCTCACTAAAGGAGTGGTAAGTAAGGTGTTTAATGAGTCTTTGTTCAAGTTGGGAATGTGTGATATCCATGCACCAACTTGAGTGGGGTGTTAAGATAAGTCAAAGATATTTTAGCTAAATTAAGTAGGAAAATATTTGTGCTGTAAATAATTTATTTCATTCCCTTAATAGAAGAGAAATTATAGAAACTCTTTTATGTATATATAGTACCTTGATCAATGAATAAAATTATCAGAATTATTACTTTGAAATATTCTATAATACGAAAAGTAACCGGAAGGAAAATATACAAAATAATTAGGGCTTTGCCAATATGTCACGCCTATAATAGTATCTTTTCTAAACCAAATACATCCTGAATGAATGAATATAAGGGAGATAGTAGTAGTATAAGCATGATGAGTATTGAGTTGCATTGATACTAACATTTGTAGGTAAACTATCTTTTTGACAAGACAGTGTTTTATAAAACTAATATTTTTGATAATGGTATATCTTAATTAATAAAAAATATCATAATTAAAACTAGTGTAATTATATAATAAAAATAATATTTACTTTAAAATAAACAAACTTAATTGAAATACATTGATATCATAAATATATTTTACACTCAGTCAATTATAATCGTTAAATTTTAATATATATTTAATTTTTTCTTTAATCATATTTAAAATACTATCTAGAGATGATTGTGATGCATCAATGATGTAAAAAAATTTATATTTACTGTACATACCAATTAATCTCAAAATAAATTAGTTAAAAACATATACATTCACATGAGTATAATAATATTATTTAACATGATAAAAAAATATTAGTCTTTTTTCATACAATTCAAAAAATAAATTAACTATAAATTCTTATTTATTAGACTACCGAAAAGAAGATGTATATTGTTGGTATAGGTTGTACTAATCAATTCTTATAAGTCTTCCTTCAATCATGCAGTCTCATACTCGCACAGCCTCAGGATCCTCTTATTTTAACGTGAATCTGATTTTACCTAAAAGTTGCCAAGAGCCATTCATTGTCATGCCTCGTGCACCGACGAGCACTCCATGTCCTCGTTGGCCTCAAGTGTTATATGCCCACCAGCTTCCGTTTGATTCGTCTCTGAACCACATCGTATTGGGAGAGGTCTGCTCTGATACCATTTTTAACGCTCTAGATTGCTTTCAAGATTACCGACTGACCCGATAAACAAACACAAGTTTTTTAACATGCTTTGTCCTCACTCACGCACTTTCTAGAAAGCTTCATAAAAGTTCATGTGAGTGCACTTGCCCATTAGATGTATTGCATTATGTCAAAACACTACAAGAAAAAGTGATATTAGCCAGAGGTAATTGTGAGGTGTTATATCCATCACTAAATTCAAACGTTGCTTGGGAATATACCCCTCGCAAACTACAAATCAGAAAACAAAGTTAAAAAAAAAAAAGAAGGCGTGGGATGCTCGTCGCAATATTTAAGGAGGGACATTTGAATTTTGAAAATTTTACCCGCTTTACACTTTGCAAGGGGGAATAACATCACAAAATTAGATTGTAGCAATTGTGTGTGGTAACCCCTCGCAAAATGCCACTATTGTCCATGCTGTCAGAGAATCTTTTGTAATTTCAAGAGGTAACCCCTTGCAAAATATGAATGTTATTATTACATGGTGCACTCCCTCACAATTTGTTCTGTTGTATAGTCAACTCACCGCTCCGTGTATAGGCGAGGGACAGCCTCTGGCAATTAATAACCGCTGGATTTGCCACGATTACCCCGTCGCCAATTTCTTTATATATCTCTTTCGTTTTATACAACACCCTCTTCCTGTCAAATACATTCTTCCTCTCTCTCAAGAAAATTATTAATACTTCATCTTCATCTAAAACTTCATCTTTTTAAGGTAATTTTTTATATATTTGTTTTTATGTCTAATTTATATTATTTTTTGCTTATATAACATATTTATTAATGATTCTAATTTTCGATTTTTAATTTCAAGTTTTATCGTTATCATCTAAAGCTACTAAGAAACTCAAATTTAAAGTGTTCATCTTCAAGGTACATCTAAAAAATATATGTTCTGTTTATTTATTGAAATGGATTGTTGTGAAATATTTTTGTGAAATATTGTTTATTAACAGTTTAAAGATAATTAGAAAATACTATAGTAATTTTTATAATTTATTTATAAAAAAATAGTAAATAACATAGTAAAAACTTGTGTTTAAAAGTATTTTTGTGAAGTATTATAATTTTTAAAAAATAGTATTATAAAATAGTTTAAAAATAGTAGGTAAAAAACAATTTAAATATATAGTTTAAAAATAGTATATTTTTTAATACGAATTATTTTTAAATATATAGTTTAAAGCATCTCATCACTTGCTGTTGAAAGAAGATGATTGAATTATTCTGTACTGTTTGAACTTGACACTAGTAATGAAGTTGAATGTAAGTAAATGAGTGATCCAACGCGACATAGTCGTACGCTTTAATCCCTAACTTTTTCCTGGACCAACCTTTTTATATAATTCAAAAATTAAGTTAATTGTTATTTTTAATTAAAATTTATAAAATATAAATATAGATCAATGATTATAATATTAGAGTGATCTCCCTATAGAAGAGTCGACAGCCAAGAATTTCAAATGGAACATATTTCATACTCAGGATTCTATTTAGCTATTTATCTAATATAAATATATAAACTTCAAAGTATCTGAACATATCAGGTATAACTAAACTGATTAAAACCTAATTTTTACTAATTTTATGGGTAATACTATCTTATTCAGCTAATGCTTAATTTATATTCATTTAGCATTTAATGATGATGATGTGTCGTGTCAAGAATTTTTCTTACATTTTTTAATTTGTTTTGATTTATTTTATTAATGAATATGAATTATACTAATGATCAATTTTGTGTGACTAATTTTAGTCAAATTTTTATAATATCACATTTAACTATTGAACCGTTGAGTTCTCACTCTATACGGTTTCCATATTGCACACAACTTTTCAAGATTTCTTATCATTTACTGCATTCTTTCATATTCTCTTTTGTTTTCCTCTATAAAGCCCTAAAATATGGTATGGGTTGACACAGCTTCTCATCTTCATCATTTACAGCTTCTTCCATCTTCTTTCCCAATATATGTTAAAATTATGAATAACGGTTGTTGCACGCTTTGGTTTTCATTGTGAACCGTTTTGTTGTTAGATAGTTGTTGTATGAGAAGAAACATTATAGTCATTTTTTATTTTAAGCTCTGTTAAACGTTAATGGTGGATGCTGCAATTTTATTTTTGCGTGTTTAACGTCATAAAATGCTTACCTTTGGTTGTGTGTAATTGTTGTGTGGATTAATGCAAATACGGAGATGAACCTTGTGATTTTTTGTTTCAGATGTGCCATAAACATCATGTGATTCATAGAGATTTAAAGCTTCGGAAATTTTTTGTTTGCAAATAAGAAAGAAACAACATTTTTTTAAAGCTATAGATTTTGGATTGTAAATAACTTCGGTAACTTCTGTAAGATGAACAACAATTTATTTGTCATTACAAATATAACAATCTTTGTGTCTTATTTATAAAATTGAATTTTTATTGATGTACTATGAGTTATGGATATGGAAATTGAAATCGTTTAGTTTGAGTGATGTTTGTAACTGATTTTATCAGGTTGAATTTGAAGTTTATGAGGTTAGAGGACGATGAAAATAAACTCATGAGTTAAAGTTTGATGATGGCTTGGATAGTTTAGGAGGTACAGAAAGTGTTGATTTGGATAATTTTGTGTTGTATTTGGTTTGTAAAAGTTTGTCATGGTTAATGTAAAAAAAAATGATTGAAAAGAAATGAGAATAAATTTTTGTGATTGTACACTATGTTTTTGTTGTTCTGTTTACTCTATTTTCTCAATTGATGAAATTTGTGAATAGACTCAAAATAAAATTGTGTTATGAAAAAAAAAATAGCCCCCTTTACTGAGAAAAACTGTCACCTATTTATAACAAAAATTATGTTAAAATAAAAAAAAAAACAATAATTAAATAGTTGTTTAACATATAAAAAATTTAAAATTAAATTAACTTTGATTTCAATTTTTAATATATTTAAGTCAATTGTATTGATTTTTTCCCTAAAATAAAATATATCTTATAAGTGCAACTTTAAAAAATTAAACAAAATTTTTTTTTAATACTTTTTTTATTTCTATAATTATTTTTCTATTTTATTAATAAAAGATGGAAAAAATGAATGAATATAAGAGATAGTAGTAGTATAAGCATGATGAGTATTGAGTTTCATTGATACTAACATTTGTTGGTAACTATCTTTCTTTTTGACAAGACAGTGTTTTATAAAACTAATATTTTTGATAATGGTATATCTTAATTAATAAAAAATATCATAATTAAAATTAGTGTAATTATATAATAAAAATAATATTTATTTTAAAATAAACAAACTTAATTGAAATGTACTAATATTGTAAAGATATTTTACATTCAGTTATTCATAATCGTTAAATGTTAATATGTATTTAATTTTTTCTTTAATCATATTTAAAATAATACCTATAGATGATTGTGATACATCAATGAAGTAAACAAAAAATATATTTACTGTACATACCAATTAATCTCAAAATAAATTAGTTAAAAACATATACATTTACATGAGTATAATATTATTATTTAATATGATAAAAAAATATTAGCCTTTTTTCATACAATTCAAAAAATAAATTAATTCTGGAATTCTTATTTATTATACTACCGGAAAGAAGATGCATATTATTGGTATAAATAATAGCAATAAATCCTTATAAGTCTTTCTTCAATCATGCAGTTTCATACTCGCACAGCCTCAGGATCCTTTCATTTTAATGTGAATCTGATTTCACCTAAAAGTTACCAAGAGTCACTCATTGTCATGCCTGGTGCACCGACGAGCACTCCCTGTCCTTGTTGGCCTCAGGTGTTATATGTCCATCAACTTCTGCTTGATTCGTCTCTGAACCGCATCGTATTGGGAGAGGTCTTCTCTGATATCATGTTTAACGCTATAGATTGCTTTCAAGATTACCGATTGACCCGATAAACAAACACAAGTTTTTTTTAACATGCTTTATCCTCACTCACGTGCTTTCCGGAAAGCTTCATAGAAGTTCATGTGTGTACTTGCCCATTAGATTTATTGCATTATGTCAAAATACTACAAGAAAAAGTGATATTAGCCAAGGGTAATTGTTAGGTGTTATACCCCTCACTAAATTCAAACGTTGTTTGGGGATATACCCCTCGCAAACTACAAATCAGAAAACAAATAAATAAAAAATAAGGCGTGGGGATGCCCGTCGAAATATTTAAGGAGCACCTTTTGAATTTTGAAAATTTTACCCGCTTTACACTTAGCAAGGGGGGATAACATCACAAAATTAGATTGTAGCAATTGCATGGAGTAACCCCTTAAAAATGCCACTATTGTCTAGGCTGTTAGAGAATCTTTTGTAATTTGCAAGGGGCAACCTCTAGCCAAATAAGAACGTTATTATTGTGTGGTGCACCCCCTCACATTTTGTTCTGTTGTATAGTCAAGTCACTGCTTCGTGTGCAGGCGTGCAGTCTGCGTTGGGAAAGGAAATTGCAGTTTGCGAGGGGCAATCCCTGACAATTAATAACCGTTGGATTTGCCACGAGTACCCCTCGCCAATTTCTTTATATATCTCATTCGTTTTATACACCACCCTCTTCTTGTCAAACACATTCTTCTTCTCTCTCGAGAAAACTATCAATACTTCATCTTCATATTCAAATCTTCATCTAAAATTTCATCTTTTTATTAAGGTAAACTTTTTTTTTATATTTGTTTTTATGTCTAATTTATATTATTTTGTTTATATAACATATTTATTAATGATTCTAATTTTCTATTTTTAATTTCAGGTTTTATTGTTTTCATCTAAAGCTACTAAGAAACTCAAACTTAAAGTGTTCATCTTCAAGGTACGTCTAAAAAAAATTATGTTCTGTTTATTTATTGAAATGGATTATTGTGATATAATTGTTGTGAAATATTTTTGTAAAATATTATTTATTAACAGTTTAAAAATATTTAGAAAATAATATGGTAGTTTTTATAATTTATTTATAAAAAAATAGAATAAATAACATAGTAAAACCTTGTGTTAAAAAATATTTTTGTGAAGTATTATAATTTTTAAAAAATAGTATTATAAAACAGTTTAAAAATAGTAGTTAAAAAATAATTTAAATATATAGTTTAAAAATAGTATGTTTTTTAATACGATTTTTTTTAAAATATTTATTTAAAAAACAGTTTTATAAATCTATGATAAATACATTAATATATATATATATATATATATATATATATATATATATATATATATATATATATATATATATATATATATATATATATATATATATATATATATATATATATATATATATATATATATATATATATATATATATATATATATATATATATATATATATATATATATATATATATATTTAAAAAAAACTTAATTAAAATATTAGTTATTTTTAAAGAAAAAATAGAATTAAAATATTATAAAATTATTATTTTAAAAAAATAGTATTATTAAAATCAATATTATTAAAAAATATATTATTTAAAATAATTATATTAAAAACAGTATTATTAAAAATATTATATCCTAAACAATGTTATTTTTTTTAAAATAGAATTGTTGAAACATTATTTTTCTTTAAAAAAAAACGTATAATAAAAAAATAATGTTTTTAAAAAAAATAATTTTATTAATATATTGTATTGTTATTTTGAGAAAGTATATTAATTGGGAGAAAGAAAGTATTTTTTAAAGTTATAATATCATAAATATATTTATATACTCTTTTAGTATAATATATTTAGTATTAAAAATAAGTTACTTATTATAAATAATATAATTTATGTTTAGTATTAAAAATAGGTTTATGTTTTAGTATATTTATGTGTGTTAGTAAATATTATAATATTTATTTAAAAAAAATAAGTAAATATAGCTTCTAAGAAGAAAGAAAGTATTTTTTAAAAGATATAATATGGTAAATATATTTATGTACTCTTTAATAAAATAATAACTCTAAAAGTATGGTTAATAATTTTTAAAACAATAATATATATATATATATATATATATATATATATATATATATATATATATATATATATATATATATATATATATATATATATATATATATATATATATATATATATATATATATATATATATATATATATATATATATATATATATATATATATAATGAAGATGTAGCTTTTTAGAGGAAAAAACTATTTTTTTAGAAGGTATAATATGGTAAATATATTTATATACTAATTTAAAAAAGATATCTCTAAAAATTATATTTTCAAGATTAAAAATATATTTAAAAAGTATGTTTAATTAGAATAAATAGGTAGATATATTGTATGAATAAATGTTTAATTAGTGTAAATATATTGTATTGAATATTATGAAATCTATAACTAGTTTTACGATGTTATCGACAAAAATTTAAAAATTTGTCAATAGATCAATCTTCATTTTATTTAATAAAATTAAACATGATCAATATTGTACATGTGCAGTATGAAATATTATCAATTTTATCGTAGTTGAATGTATGATAGAATATTTCCTGGAAGACGTGGGCTTAAACCGCATTTTAAAAAAGGAGTTGTCGGATTTATCTCGTATGCGTTTGGTCAAGAATGTTATCAAAGTGAAGGAGGGGTAAGGTGTCAATGTTTAAAGTGTGGTTGCAGAAATATTATTAGTGACCCTAGTGAAGTGAAACTTCATTCAAAGATAGTGGATTTTAGGCAAAATTATTGAGTTTGGACATCTAATGGGGACAAAATGTCAGAGATGAATAGAGAAGCTTCTAGCAGTCAAACATGTATTGGATCAGATATAAATAGAGATGATCCAAGGAGTCCATCAAATATGCAATGTTAGGAACAATTTAATCTAATCAAGGGTATGGTCAGTGACGCGTTAGGGGTGAATGTGGCTTATGATGAACTTCAAGACTTTGACGCGGAAGAGCTCCCGAATGAGAAAGGGCAAAAGTTTTATCAGTTGTTGAAAAATAAATATTTAATTGTTTGAGGGGTCTTCTGACTCTAGGCTATCAATGTGTGTGAGGCTTTTGGATGCAAAGTCAAACTGGAATGTTCCTGATCAATGTTTGGAATTCTTTGCAAGAACGATGTTGGATGCAACTCCTGTGAAAGAAAACATGCCTACAATTTATTATGATGCAAAGAGGATGGTGTCGAAGTTGGGACTAGAAGTAAAAAAGATTGATTGTTGCATTGGAGGTTGCATGTTGTTTTATGGCAACGAGTTTGGTACAAATGACGGAGAATTGGAGGAATGTAAGTTTTGCAATAGTTTGAGATATTTAATTTGCAGTAAAGGATCTGATCGAAAGCAAAAATGAGTTACAGTGAAGACCATATTCTATATGCCAATAATATCTAGGTTGCAAAGAATGTTTGCGTCAATGCAAAATGCAATCCAAATGACATGGCACCATACAAACAAAATTAGTTCATGCATGCGCGACATCCATCTGATGGTGAGACATGTAAACACTTTGATAGAGTTCATCCTGAATTTGCAACTGAACCGAGGAATGTCAGACTTGGATTATGCTCGGATGGTTTCACTCTTTATAATTTGTATGCAAATGCATATTCTTGTTGGCCAGTTATTGTTACCCCGTACAATCTCCCTCCTGAGATGTGTATAACGAAACCTTACATGTTTCTGACATGCATCATTCCAGGACCGTCGAGTCCAAAGGAAGGAATAAATGTTTATTTGAAACCTTTAATTGATGATCTCAAGAGGTTATGGGTGGGAAAGTGGACTGATGATGTGTCTCGTAAACAAAACTTTAATATGTGAGCTACTTTGATATGGACAATTAACGACTTTCTTGCATATGGCATATTGTCTGGATGGGGTACGCATGGAAAAATGGGATGTCCTCATTGCATGGATCAACAAAAGCGTTTACTTTGGATAAGGGTGGGAAAAGTTCGTAGTTTGACTGTCACCGTAAGTTCTTACCTGTAAACCATGAATTTAGAAGAAATAAGAATTCTTTTAGAAAAGGAAAAAAAGTAACAGATCTACCTCCCCCTCGATTGTTATCAACTGAAGTATGGAATAGTGTTTGTGACCTACCAAAATTCACATATAATGGTGAAGCGCGCAGAATTCAAGGATATGGGGATTCTCACAATTGGACAAAAGGAAGTATTTTTTGGGATCCCATATTAGAAGGATAATTTGTTGCGACATAATCTTGATGTTATGCATATCGAGAAGAATTTTGTTGATAATGTATTTAACATAGTGACGGATAATGAGAAGACGAAAAATAATGAGAAGGCTAGAAAAGACATGGAACATTTGTGTAAACGAAAATAATTGGAGTTGAAACCTCGACCAAATGGAAAATTATTAAAACCCAAGGCTTGTTACACTCTTAATCCCAAAGAAGAAAAATCAGTCTGTCGGTGGTTAAATGATTTGAGGATGCCTGATGGTTATTCTTCTAACTTGGCAAGATGTGCTGACGCCTCAATAGGGAAGATGCATGAAATGAAAAGTTACGATTGTCATATTTTCATGGAACGATTGCTTTCAATTGCATTCAATTTACTTCCCAACAATGTGCTTAATCCACTAACTGAGATTATTCAATTTTTTAGAGACATTTGTGCGTCAACTTTAAGAGTAGATGACATCATTAAACTGGATCAAAATATTCTTGTCATTCTCTGCAAGTTGGAGCAAATCTTTCTGCCAGGTTTCTTTGATTCTATGGAGCATCTCCTTGTGCATCTTACTTATGAAGCTTTCCTAGGTGGACCTGTTCAATATAGATGGATGTATCCATTTGAATGATTCATGGGTGATTCAAAGCGATCGGTAAAAATAAGGCAAGAGTTTAGGGATCAGTTTGTGCACATTATTTACATCGTGAAACATCACATTTTTGCTCTCACTATTTCAATCACATGATGTTGACTCCAAGAATCACAAGGAACGAAGTTCACTTCTGTGAAAGAAGTCAATTCACCTTATCGGTTTTTGGTCGTCCAGGTCGTCCCTCAGGGAAGACGAGTGAGCATTGGCTTTCTCAAAAAGGAATGCAATTTTCCCATGTTCATGTGTTGATTAACTACATTGAAGTTAAACCATATCTTGAGTAAGTATATTTAATTAAGTATATAAGTTTTATTGGTTAAGACTTGTAACCTTCACTAACCTATATTTTTTTCGAAATAAGGCATTTAGTACCTACTATTATCAAAGCACAGGTGAACAACCATCGACTGGTTACACACATGCCTATTTTCCAGCATGGTTCAAGCAACAATTATCATGTATTGTTGCACAAAATCCTAAAATAATACATTTGAGAAGTTTGTCTGAAGGCCGTCGTCAGCGTATGAATGAATGGCACACATACTTTGTAAACGGTTATAAATTTCACACTGAGATTTGGAGTGAAGGGAAGAAAACTATAAATAGTGGTGTAGTCATAAAAGGAAATACAGACGGTGGTGAGGATGACTTCTATGGGGTTATCACACATATTTACGAGTTGATCTTTAATTATATGGACTCGGAAAATAAATTTATATTGTTTTATTGTGATTGGTATGATCCATCTTATAGAGGAACAAAAATTGATAAAAAATATAACATCATTGAGGTTCGAATAGATAGAAAGTACAAAGAGTATGACCCTTTAAGAATGGAACACAATGTCAGGAAAGTTTATTATGTATCTTATCCTTCAATTACCCCCATGCAAACAAGGATGGTGTGTTCTAATCAAATCCAATACAAGGGTCACATTGATACTGACGAAGTAATGGAAGATGTTGCATACTAAGATGATGAGATTTCACCTGTTAATGAGGTAATTGAAACTGAGGAGATTATAAGTTTGTGTGATACATAAGTTGAGGGTCAACAAGTTGGCGCAACTATCTTGTTGTCAACAAATCCTGTGGAAGAAGAGCATGAAGAGCTAGGATAGTCTGAAGACAATAACTTCAGATCTGATGAAGACAATGAAGATTATGATGATGAATTCTTTGAATATGTATTATGTAATAACTCTTGTGTAATATTATCTTTCAAATTAATCTTGTGTAATATTATCTTTCAAATATATATTATCTTGTGTAATATTATCTTTTATATAACATTAGTTGTTTAATATTTTTCTTTCAAATAGAAAAAATGCCACCCAATAAAATCCTCGCCGCAACAAGTACATTATAGAGCAGGTTCCTGATTCAAATTTGTTTATTCCTATGACACAATCGAGTCAAGTGGAAAATCATCCTCCACATTCTACCCCACCTCCTATGCATCCTACTCCACCTCCTATGCATCCTACTCCACCTCTTATGTATCTTACTCCACCTCCTATGCATACTACTCCACCTATGTCTGGATCTTTCACTGGATTACTATCCACACCTCCTGGATGCACACCATTCCCGCCCATATCCCCGACAACTTTTATTAGTCCTACTGGATATGCACCATATTTTCCTACTGGACCCAATATATATTTTCCCATGCCTTCCATGCAGTCAAGTGGACCCATTCATATGGATCTAGGTGGATCTAGCATGCCCCGACCCATGCCTTATGAGGACGATCATGGAGATACCAGTTATCCCGGAGATTCTAGTGCTCCTGGAGATACCAATAGTTCTCCTGGAGAAACCAATGCTCAAGAAGATACAAGTACTACTGAGGAGAAAACAAGGAGGGAGCACTTCTTGAGTAGAAATAAGCCGCAAAAAGTTAGATATTATCATGGCAGACTTGTCATTTGGCCCGACTCTGGATCATAAGTGTTTATATATGTTTTATATTATTTTAAATTTGAGTTTTATTTAATCAATTCTAACTCAATATTTTGGTGTTTATGATCTTCCCCATAAGGCAATATCGATCATAACATGCATTATTAAAGATAAGTATATAAAATTTTGGCCGAGTTATGGAGCTGTACTTGAAGATGACAGAAAAGATTGGTTTAATGCATTTAAGGTATATTTTTCCTTTATATTTTTCCTTTATATTTTTCTTTTATATTTTTTGAGATATATATTTATAACTTTATTTTGAATTCATACAACAATGTAGGAGAAGTGTTATTGGGATGTTAGAGATGACGTCCAAATTGAAGAAAATTTTCACTCAAAATGTAGTGCCCGATTTTCTGACAACATGAGGAATGTTAGAATTAAATGGGAAAAAAGCAACGTCCATATTAGATAGGAGTAGAAATATTTCAAGATCTTATTTCCCATTGGAGTTCTGAAAAATTTAAGAAAATATTTGAAAAGGAAAAGAAAAATAGAGCATCTGAAGTTGGTGGCTGCAACTATCCAGCGGGTAGCATTAGTGTTGCTGAATTTGTACGAAGGATGGTACGTAAATTTATTTGTTTTTTAATTAATTTATCATTTAGATTTTATATTACATGTAACTAATTATTTTTTTACTTATTTAATTAGTGTGGAGATTTGGGTAGAACTCCGCTTCTTAATGAGCTTCATCTAGAGACTCATCTCAAGTTAAATGGAGAGTTTGTTGACGAGCGCGCAAGAAACACTCAAGTAAGTTTTTCTTATATTAAAAACATTTTATTTATTTCTTTTGTATGGACCTAGCTTATTTGAATTATTATAACATTTAATTTTTTTTTGTAGGAGGAGTTTGATAGACAACTTTCCCTACAGTTGTCAGAGCATCCTGAACTTGAACCACCACCGAGATATCCTGTTAATCATGTGTTGGATTTTCGGACATGGTATGATGTTTCAGGTGAAAAGAAGAAAAATGGGAGAGTGTATGGTGCTGGAGGATACGCTAAAACTATCAAGCAATGTGATAGGAGTTTTAGAATGAGACTTGCTTATGGAGAAGGAACATCAACACCACTTATATTAACCGCCGAAATGCATGAAACTGTGAGAAACTTGGCGAATACTGAGGCAACACTCCACGTAGCAGCAAGAAATGCAGAAATTGAAGAGATGAAGAAAAAACAATTAGATATGCAACAAGAAATGCAGAGAAGGAAAACAGAGTCGCGAGAAAAAATAAGGAGGCAAACACAAGAGTATCAAGAAGCAATGCAGATTGTAAATGAACGGGTTCAAAGATTTGATCAATTTTTTGTTTCACAAAATTTTGGTGGTGGATTTGGAGAAACTAGTGGATATGGAAGAATTTTTGAAGAATAAGAGCAAGGGGAAGAACAAGATGAACAAGAATAGGATGTTTAAATTTGAAATTTTTTAATATTTATTTTAATTTATATGAAAGAATTTATGTTAACTATTTTGAACTTAAGAACTTTATTCTAATTTGCATGAAGTTTTATTTTAGTTTTTATTATGTTTGATTGAATTTTAAATATAATGGTTAATTATATTTATTATATTAATTTTATTATAATAATATAATTAATAGAATTATCATTATTGATTTTTATTCTATTAACATTAATTTTTTTATAAATATTTTTACGATTTGTAAGGGGATAAACTTCCTTATGGCCTTATGCTATAATTTAAAATTGTGCAGGTTGTATCATCATCCCTTAAATTACTTGATGTATTATTTTGACTTAATACTTCTTTTAAATGATACATAGCTGTTTAAACTTCCTTATGGCCTTATGCTATAATTTGATTGGTGAGAGAAAATGCTAGAGGTCTTTGCATGACAAATACTTAGATAATGTTGAATCAGATTGAAAGTCTTAAGGCGTTATTAGAAATCTCTTAAGGAGAAAAAACTTTTCCTTAGCTTGAATTTGTCAGTAAACTTTATAAGTAACTTATATTTGACCAATTAAATAGCTGCTACTACCCTGCATATGAACATAACTAATTCCTTTCCTAAGGCTTCTGTTTATACTATAAAGGAATCGGTAAAGTGCCATTTATTCCTACCCTGCATATGAACACCTAATACGAATCAGAAGTTGGACTCAGATTCTGATGGAGAGGATATGGATGCTACAAACTCCAAAGGATCAGACACGTTGTGCATATCATGGTCAACTTTGAAAATTGCACCTGATCACCTTTTAATATTTAAAAACAACTAAAATTCTGGCGCGTTGGGTGGATTCTGATTAATGGAAGTAATCAGATCCAATGGCTCTTAAAGTGCGCGTATGATAAAACAAACACATTGGATTGAATTCAAAAAAATTACATATCACGCCTTCATTGGTTGAAGCACGTCACGTAGGTCGTCTTCAACCTTCGGACGCCCTAGATTGGGGTTCCTCAAACTGTAAAATTAAAGGACCAGAACGGTACCATTAGATTCGTCTCTTCAAGACGATTCTAATGGTACACTCGCGCCAAATTTATATAAACCGAGTAAGGCTGAATTGAGAAAAAACAGAAATAATAGCGAGCACGAAATTCTAGAATATCTTACTCAAATCTCAATGAAATCACAAATTGTAAAAAGCACGAGAATAAGAAGGATGAAGAGAGTATATTAGTCTTTTATTTAGATGGATTTGACTAAGAAATATACCTGAATGAAGTAGCAAAAAGTGGTTCTGAAACTGGATTTCTGTAGATCAGTATAGGTCATAATTCTTGAAGGTAAAAGTATGGTTAGCTTCAAAGAAGTTCAATGGAGCTAACTGAATGGAGCTTTCGGTGTTTTGGAGTGATAATGAAAGAAATCAAAAAATTAAATTCAGAGTTTGTGTGGGATCTGAGCAGAGGTCAATTGGCTATCAAAAGCTTGTGAAAATATGTGGAATATACATCTTATTTATAGGAGAGGATGAGGAAATGCTTAAGCGTGTGAATGAGAGAGTAATTGAGTGAATTCGTGTGAATCTTAAGCATGAATAATGTGTGACTTGTTTAGCATTAAAACTAATCCAAATCCTGCATTTTATGATGCTAAATGCTTTTGGAAAGTTTCTAAACATTATTATAAGCAAAAACGCGTGAACAATTTATGTTTAGAGGGAACAATATGGATTTCAAATTCTGACTTTGGAGAAAACTTCAGTTTCAAGGTACCAACTTTGAATTCATGGTGTTCATAGCTCAAAGGGTCTTAGGGCATAATTATTGAAGCATTTGAAAGATAAGGTCACCATCTTTTCAATGTGCCAAGAATGAGATCAAATGGATGCTTGAGCTAAGAGTTGTGATGAGTCAAAGTTGAGAAAAAGATGCTGACTTTTTGTACTTTGAAAAATTCTAAGTTTTTCTTCAAAAGTGACCTATAATGTTTTGAGTTCAAACAAAGCCTTCCTCCGAAATTGAGCTTTGATCATTGATGCTAGCTTGAAGTAGACTATCCAAAGAGCATTGTGAAACTTGAATCACTCAAAAATACAAAGTATTGAAAAAGTTATGGCCTTGTGAAATTGGTGAAAATTCATGAGGTGACCTATAATCTTTTGGATTCTTAGGGCATCTTCCACCCATTTTCAAGTCTTGCACATAAAAGAAGAGTTGAAGTTCACATTATTAAGATTATTATGGAAAAATAATGGGCTCAAGGAGATAAAAATTGACCAAGTTATGATCTTTTGAAGTCACATAAGGGAATTTGATGGCCTATTTAGGGAACTTGTAATCTTTCTTCATCATTAGACATCTTACACACAAAATTTCTTGAAACTCTTGAAGTGATTAATTGATAACTCTTTAAATAGAATCATATATTTGGAATCACTCAAAAATATCAAAAGATAAGCAAGATATATCTCTTAGAAGTTCAAAATCCTAGCTCCTAAATCACCAAAATGACTTGGAAACCCCTTTCAATTTTGACAATCTTCCTTGCCAAATAACTTTTCCTATGTGAATAGAAGTTATTGTGAATGATAATAATAACCCATAGAAACAATAACCACTTCCAAATATTAAAGATTGAGAGAGTTATGCACTTGTGGTCAAGGAATCAAGATCTTGTCCAGTTAGGTCAAAATTCTTCAATCAATTCTTGCATTTTTGACTTCCTTTGATAAATTGAAGCATGATGAATCATGGTAGACCTTGTCATGATATTACTTTAAAACATCTCCAATGATTAAGTTTGAATCTCAATGAAGCTTTGTTGAAGAAGGCATGGAACTAAACTCATGAGTCTATAAATCAACCTGATGAAATGTGTTATGCCCTCACCTATAATATCATCAATTAGAACAAAAATTCATTGTATTTGTTAGTTAAAAGTTAATCAATACAAAATATATATGATCACAATATACAATTTAAATTGCTTGGTGATCCCTCATGGGCAAACCTAAATATAGGGAGAAGAACCAAAATCCTAGTGTGATTTTGATATGATTGAGCTAATATGAGATGATAGAGAAATCTTAGGGGCAAAAATTGGGGTATAACACTCGTACACCGACAAACACTCTCCATCCTCCTTGGCCTCAAGTGTTACAATTGCATCTCCCCCCGTAAATAAAAACTGGATTTTCTGGACACTGTACTCTTTAAATGTCCCCTTTTCAAGCATGTTGGAAATCCACCTAATTCTATGATGAATTTCTACCACAATGACAATTTAATTATGAAACAAACAAAGAAAAGAAGACAAGACAAATATTTCTACAGAGTTTCTCTCTGCCCACAAACTGTGGAAAACTTTCTTAATCACTTGCAACTGCAAATTCTGTGATTACAATAAATTTACTTACTTGACTTGCATTACTTACTTTGAAAAATAGGGGTTACTCCCTCTATTTATAACTGAGCTTACACCCTAAGCCCAAATCCCAAAATATCTTTTTGTTACTAAATCAAATCAAATCAAATTTATTCTGGACTTAAATCAAATCTATTTAAGTCTAAAATAAATAAAATCTTCTTTGACACTATGAATTACAATTTAACACACCACCTAATTCATTGTGTCTAAACTGTCTATGTTCATCATGGCTCTTAGCTTTCTGAATACTTCGACTTGCACTCCCTTCGTCATGATGTCTGCAATCTGATTCTCAGTTCTGCAGTGTTCCAAATTCATCTTCCCATCTGCTACCTGCTCTCGAAGATAATGGAATCTCATTTCGATGTGCTTACTTAGACCATGTGCTATTGGGTTCTTTTCCAGATTAATAGCTGACATGCTGTCTATCTTCATGGTAATTGCTCCATGATTTTTCCCTGTTATCTCTTCGACCAAGTTCACCATCCAAGTTGCTTGACATGCACAAAGAGAAGCAGCTATGTATTCTGCTTCGCATGATGATAATGCCACTACTGGTTCCTTTCTTGAATTCCAAGCAATTGGTGCACCACCTAGCATAAACACATATCCTGCTGTTGACTTTCGATCTTCAGCATCACTACACCAACTCGAATCAGTGTATCCCACTAACTTGCATTCTTTTCCTTTATCAACTGCATGAAACAAAATGCCATAATCGAAAGTTCCTTTGAGATACCTTAGTATCCTCTTCACTGCTGCTAGATGTGATACCTTTGGCTTCTGCATAAATCTACTTACCATACCTACACTGTATGCTAAGTCAGGCCATGTATGACAAAGATATCTTAATGATCCAATAAGTCTTATGTATTGGGTTGGATCAACATCATCTTCATATGCATCTTTCGACAGTTGCAGTCTTGGTTCTGCAGGTGTCGAAGTTGAGTTGCATTCTTCCATATCAAACCTCTTGAGAATTTCTCCTGCATATCTTCTTTGATGCATCATCAAACCTCTAATGCTCTTGTAGAATTCGATACCAAGGAAATATGAAATCTCACTCAAATCAGACATTTTGAATTCCTTGCTGAGATCACCTTTGAAGTCTTCGATCTCACTTTTACAGCTACCTGTTATCAACAAATCATCTACATAGAGACATAGTATAAGCAATTTACTCTTGCTTATTCTTACATATACTCCATGTTCAGTTGTGCACTTCACAAATTCCTTCTCCCTTAGAAAACTATCAATTTTCTTATTCCAAGCCTTGGAGCTTGTTTCAATCCATACAGGGTTTTATGTATTCTGTACACCTTTCTTTCTTCGTCATGTTTCACAAACCCAACTGGTTGTTTAACATAGACTTCTTCATCTAAGGGTCCATTTAGGAATGCACACTTCACGTCCATCTGACATATGTGCCAACTGTTTATTTCTGCTAGACCAACAACCAACCTGATTGTTTCGATCCTAACAACAGGTGCAAAAACTTCGTCGAAGTCTATTCCTTCTTTCTGTAGAAATCCTTTCGCCACAAGTCTTGCTTTGTGTCGAGTTACTTCACCTTTCGAATTCGTTTTCACTTTGTATACCCACTTGACATCAATTGCCTTCTTGCCTTGAGGCAATTCGACAAGTGACCAAGTGTTGTTGTCTTCGATAGACTTTACTTCTTCGTTCATTGCTTTCACCCACTTCGAATCTTTTAATGCTTCAGTTGCATTAACAGGTTCGACATCTACATAGAAAGCATAATGTACTAGCTCACCTTCATTATCTATTACATCATCTGATGTAATCACACAATCTTGCAATCTTGCAGGCATGCGTCTTATTCTTTGAGGTCTTCTTGTACTTGGTATATCTGCTGGTTCCTCTTGTCGAACTTCTCTTTCGACTTGAGTTTTTGGCTCTTCGAATAGGATTCCCACTGAATCTTTCTTGACATTTGCAGTCCAATCCCATTCTTTAAACTCATCTATGATCACGTCCCTGCTGATCACAATCTTCTTGTTCTCTGGATCGAACAACTTGTAGCCTCCTGTCGAATGATATCCAACTAGGATCATTTGACTTGACTTGTCATCAAGTTTTCTTCTCAACTAATATGGCACATGTCTATGTGCAATAGATCCAAATACCTTCAGATGACTCAAGCTAGGCTTCACACCAGACCAACATTCTTCTGGAGTAATTCCTTCTAGCTTCTTTGTAGGACATCTATTCAAAATGTATGTTGCAGTCGAAACAGTTTCACCCCAAAACTCTTTAGGTAAACTCTTGCCTTTCAACATACTTCTCACCATATTCATGATGGTTCGATTTTTCCTTTATACAATTCCATTTTGTTGTGGAGTATAGGGTGGCACCACCTCATGCACAATCCCTTCCTTTTCACATAATCTGTCGAAGTCTTTCGACACATATTCTCCACCACCATCAGTTCTCAAAACTTTGAGCTTTCGACCACTTTGTCTTTCGACCATAGACTTAAACCTGGTAAATACTTCGATCACTTCACTTTTCTTCTTGATCAGGTAAGTCCATAGCTTTCGACTGAAATCATCTATGAATGTAACAAAGTATTTGTTACCTCCCATCGAATCCACCTGGATTGGTCCACATACATAAGAGTATATGACTTCAAGACTAGCCTTCGATCTGCTTCCTGCATCCTTGCTGAAGCTATTCTTGTGTTACTTCGCCTGCACACATTCCTCACATACCTCGTTTGGAATGTCAATTTCTGGCAATCTTGAAACCATATTTCTTCTCTTCAAATCTCTGATATCTCTGAAGTTGAGATGACCTAGTCTATAATGCCATATCCATTCATCTCTGCTAGCTGCAGTCGAAAGGCACTTGTGCTCCATCACATTTAGTTCAATCTTGAAGGTTCGATTCTGAGACATAAGAGCCTTCAAGATTACTCTCCCATTTGCATCAACGGCTCTCATCAACTTATCTTCGATTGATACTTTATAATTCTTTTCGACCAACTTCCCTATACTGAGCAAATTGCTCTTCATGCCTGGTATGTACAACACATTGGAGATTACTGACCTTTTGCCATCTTTCCTCATAATCATAACATCACCGATACCTTCAGCTGCCAGGGTATTGTCATTTGCAAATTTTACCATATTTTTCTTTGAGGGCTTTATATTGACAAACCAGTCTTTCCTTCCAGACATATGTGATGAACATCCTGAATTCAAGTACCATTGGTCCTTGAATCTATCTTCATCTCTTGTTGAGACCATCAGCA
Source organism: Vicia faba (assembly GCA_948472305.1). Taxonomy (NCBI): domain Eukaryota; kingdom Viridiplantae; phylum Streptophyta; class Magnoliopsida; order Fabales; family Fabaceae; genus Vicia; species Vicia faba. The sequence goes on from OX451740.1 coordinate 894,079,651, forward strand.
TCATCTCTTCTTCTTCATGTTTTGCAAGCTTTGCATCACTTTCTTGATTCTTTCGTTTTTCTGGACAATTACTCGAATAGTGTCCATATTTCTGACAATTGTAACATTGAATGTGACTCTTATCAGGTTTTCGACCACCACCTCTTCCTCTATTTGCAACACCACCTCTTTGGTTGCCTTGGTATGGTCTTCTTTGATTCGACACGTCTCCTTTGATTTGGTTTCCTCTACCATTCGATTTGTTGTAGCCACCTCTACCTCTGTCGAAACACTTTCCTTTGCCTTTGGTCTCTTTTGCTGAATGTGCCTGCAAGGCCACATCACTCTTCGATTTTCCTGCAACTCTTTCGTTCATTCTTTGTTCATGAGATTTAAGTGTCCCTTGAAGCTCTTCCTTTGTCAATTTCGACAAGTCTTTCCCCTCTTCTATCGCCACCACTATGTGGTCGAACTTAGGAGCTAAAGATCTCAAGATCTTCGACACAACAACTCTTGTTGTTAACGCTTCTCCACATATCTTGATTTGATTTATTAGTTTTGTAACTCTAGTGAAGAAATCAGATATGTTTTCACTGTCTTCCATCTGAAGCAGTTCATAGGTCCTTTTGTGAGTTTGTAACCTCACTTATTTCACCTTCTCAGCGCCTCCAAAAGACTTCTCAAGGATCTCCCAAGCTTCTTTTGCAGATTCTGAATCACTAACCTTTTCGAAATTGTCTGGGCTGACATATTGATGAATTATAAATAATGCTTTATAACTCAGCTTCTCAGATTCTGTATATTTTTTCTTTTCTTCTTCTGAAGCGTTTTCGCCAAGCGCTTCGACTCCATCTTTTACAAGGTCCCAAAGACCTTGACACCTGAATAAGACTTTCATCTGTTTGCACCAATTTTCATAGTTGTCAACTTTCAGAATTGGTAGCGTTGCTGGATAGTTTGCATTCCCATAACTTGTCATCGTGAATTCTTCAATCGTTCTTGATTGACACTTCCCTTGAATCGAAACAAAAGCTCTTCATATCAGATGTTGGAAATCCACCTAATTCTATGATGAATTTCTACCACAATGACAATTTAATTATGAAACAAACAAAGAAAAGAAGACAAGACAAATATTTCTGCAGAGTTTCTCTCTGCCCACAAACTGTGGAAAACTTTCTTAATCACTTGCAACTGCAAATTGTGTGATTACAATGAATTGACTTATTTGACTTGCATTACTTACTTTGAAAAATAAGGGTTACTCCCTCTATTTATAATTGAGCTTACACCCTAAGCTCAAGGCCCAAAATATCTTTTTGTTACTAAATCAAATCAAATCAAATCAAATCTATTCTGAACTTAAATCAAATCTATTTAAATCTAAAATAAATCAAATCTTCTTTGACACTATGAATTACAATTTAACAAAGCACTGTATGGCCGTACCCCGCCTTCCATACCGAGGAATACTAGAGGTTCAACTTCCACTCCGACATTGGACGAAGCACTCACTAGTAGGGATGAACTTCTTCGTACATTGAAGGAAAACTTACTTGCTGCTCAGAATCACATGACTCAAAAGACTAATGCACATCGGCGTGATCTCACTTTTGCTATTGGTGACTTAGTTTTGGTTCGCCTACGACCTTATCGTCAGACTACGATGCGCCAGCAGCGTCACCACAAGCTGTCTAAACGGTATTATGGATCCTATCCCATTGTCGAACGCATAGGTCAGGTTGTTTATACGTTGCAGCTCCCTTCAGACAGCCGCATACATCTTGTATTTCACATTTCTAACCTTAAACCTTTTCGTAGTACTGAAGCACCTCCTCCTTGTGACTTACCTACTGCAAGTTTCAACAATCAACCCATGTAACTACCTCCTGCTGCAGTGTTGGATCAGCGCACGATTTTGGTTAATGGTAACCTTTGTCACCAAGTTCTAGTTCAAGGTCTACCTGCTGATGAGGCTTTATGGGAGGACCTTGATGCATTCCAACACAATTTTTCCACTTTCCACCTTGAGGACAAGGTGATTTCTGAAGGGGTGAGGAGTGATACGGCTCAAACGTATAGCAGCCCAACACTAGAGCAATGTGGGTCAATTGAAGAAAATGTCACTGTTGAGGAGGGCCCAATAGAGGAAGAAGGCCCAATACTTAGGAAGAGGGAGTCCAAGAAGCCCATGTGGATGCAAGATTATGAGGGTGGAACAAAAAGGAATCCTAAGAAGAATCATTAGATAATTAAGGAATTGTAATTTCTCATTTTGTTACTCCATTCCGACTTTTACGGAAGTTTGTTAGGAGCTGCGTTTTATATACCATAATTTTGAACCATTTTTGGCCAGGTTGTATCATCATCCCTTAAATTATTATTTTGACTTAATAGTTCTTTTAAATGATAAATAGCTGTTTAAACCTCCTTATGGCCTTGTGCTATAATTTGATTGGTGAGAGAAAATGCTAGAGGTCTTTGCATGACAAATACTTAGATAATGTTGAATCAGATTGAAAGTCTGAAGGCATTATTAGAAATCTCTTAAAGAGAAAAAACTTTTCTTTGGCTTGAACTTGTCGGAAAACTTTATAAGTAACTTATATCTGGCCAATTAAATAGCTGCTACATCACCCTGCATATGAACATCACTAATTCCTTTCCTAAGACTTCGGTTTATACTACAAAGGAATTGGTAAAGTGCCATTTATATTTGTTGAGGAATAAAAACTCATCTTTGACAGTTTCAATATTGTTTGTAAATAATGTACATGGTCTTGTAAGGAGTGGCTATAGGAATGCATTAAACACGTGGTCAACAAGAGCTTCGAAGATTGCAGATGCATTAATTAGTAAGGCCAAATGGCATCACTCAATGTTCAAAATGTGGCTGCTACCACTGTGAAGAAGGATTTCTATTGGTTTTTTGTGATGTAAGCCAGTAACCCTCATAGTTTGGTAGTTGAAAATGTTTGAAACAGGTTCGATTATTAAGAAGAATCCAAAATAATCTCTACTTTCTAATTTCTACTAAGTATTAATGTTATAATAATGCTAGTTGTTAGAAAACCAAATGACAAGGTACAAAATAAAGGGAGAAGATAATGATTGGAATTTCTATACGATAATTGTTGTCGGATCTTTTATTCATTAGATGGAATTCGAATACAAAAAACCAATGTTCTTAACGCTTTTGGAAATTAAACATTTTGATTGATATGGTAAAGATCAAAGCAAAAGCTATTGGAAATGCAACACTAACAACAGCAACAACTCCTAGAAAATCATGCTTGAAACCAAAGTAATCGCTCAAAAATTCTTCCACTGTTGTTACTCCTCCATCACTTGAGTCAATCTTCTCTTTTATATCACCATATTGTGATACCAACAATCCATACAAACTCCAAGCCACTGGATTTGCCCAATAGTACCATCTCCACCACACTGGAATTTTCTGTTAGTCCAAGCCATAAAAAAAAGAAGGTAAATTAGCTATCTACATCTATGTTTAAAAAAACTTGAAATTAAAATGCACCAAGAATTTGAGGAAATTGAAAACTTACTGGTCTTGGGACTAAGAATCCTGAGAAGAGATTCCATAGAGAATAGAATGCAGAGGAAAGTATACTTGAAATGTGGCTGTTTGGGGTCACCGCCACAGACATCATACCCAAGAAGGTGTAGTAGAGGAAGGTTAAATACATAAAAAATAGGTACCACAAAACTTTAGCCAAAGACCACTCAAAACCAATCATAGCATAAACAATTAATCCATAAATCACAGCTTGTACAAAAGCATATGGAAGCTCGAATACAACCTGCAATGCAAGAGAATATTTAGACGCATTTAAGATGATATTCAAGAAGTCAAACAAAAGAAAAGTTTTCAAAATAAGGGATGCTTGCCTGAGCAAAAGCATATGGGAAAGCGGAGTACATTCCGGCAGCTCTTTCTCTATAAAACACTGTTCTTTCAACGGCAACCACTGGCTGCACTGCATTAGCATTCTTGATGCCAAGCAGGAGAACAGCAACATACATGGAGCCCATGGCATTAAAAAGATCTTGAACCTTATCGCTGCAATAATTTGATATGAATTTTAATGTTAGATCCAAAACAAGATATACAAACTCTTGATGTTAGATTCAAAACAAGATATACAAACACAAGAGTTTAAAGCTGTAAAATATTTCCAATTTGATCTTACATATTGGGGCCAAGGTTCCAAAACATGGTTCCAAGCAAAACAGCTACAGCGGTCGAGTACAGAAATCGTATAGCATTGTATAAAGGATTGTACCAATAAGACCGATGTTGTTTCCATAAACAAGCCATGCATTGTATAAAAAAGGATCTGGAGTACTGTGAACGAAAATAAAGATCTGTCGAACCAGGAGCTGCAGTACTCAATTCTTTGACAAGTGCTTTGTTTCTCCTGAAACAGTTAAAGTAGACTCTTATTCGGTGACTAGTTCAATAGTTTGATTTTGTTTCATATAGGTGGAAAATACCTGTATAATTCTGAGTTTTTGTACACCTCTGAAAAATCAATCTCCAAATCCACTTGTTTAGATAAAGATGTAACTTCCAACATCCATGTTGCTGGATTATAACCGTCTTTAATCTTGCTAACCCCTTGTATTCCCTTCAACACAAAAGTGTATGCATGATAATCTTGAAATTTTAACAAGATAATGATTTGAAGCATAAAAATGAAATCAGTATTCTTTAATTTTCATTGGATATATATTTTCTATTTACCTCAAAGTAACTGATTAAATTGGAAGAATGATGTCCAAGTGGCCCCACATATATCTCTTTCCCTCCTTGCTTCAGTAGCAAAAGCTGCATTCATTATGATAAAACTATTAGAGACTTGTAAATTGAAATGGAAGAGGAACAAACATAAAATTCTTTATTTCTTGAGACAAGATTCAATAATTCACCTCATCAAAAGATTCAAATATATCAATGCTAGGCTGGTGGATGGTACAAACAACTGTTCTTCCGGTATCTACTGTGTTCCTAACTGTTCTCATAACGATAGCTGCAGCCCTTGCATCTAACCCAGATGTTGGCTCATCCATGAATATGATCGAAGGATTAGCAACCAACTCAGCCGCAATAGTCAACCTTTTGCGCTGCTCCGTTGAGAGACCACTGACACCAGGAAGTCCTACTAATGCGTTTCGCAGCGGTTTTAGTTCTACAAGTTCCATAACTTGCTCAATAAAATTCTGCAACCATTAATCAGTTTTAAACTTAGCAAAATCTTAAAAATTTCTTGAGTATTTACTAAAAAAATCTACGGTGATTTAAATACTAACCTTTCTGGATTCAGCATTGATCTCCGGCGACAATCGGAGCCACGCTGAATAGAGCAAAGATTCGTGGACAGTAACATGAGGAGAGTGAATATCACTTTGCTCACAGTATCCAGAAATTCTTGCAAAGGTTTCTTGCTTCTTAGGATATCCAGAAATTCTGATGTCACCGCTTATATATCCACCAGTTTTTCTACCAGCGAGCACATCCATCAGAGTAGTTTTGCCAGCCCCAGTCACACCCATCAGAGCCGTCAGAACTCCTGGTCTGAAAGCTCCACTTACACCCTTCAAAAGAACCAACTTATCCTCAACAACACCTCGGTTTCGCATTTCCTGCAAGTTCAGTTCAAGTATTTGATAATCTTTTCTTCACATTAATGCTTTGAAAGTTCAATATGATCTTTTGCCATTCTCAGTGTAAAAGACTTTTTGACTATGTAAATATTTTTCACCGACAATGTATTAAAATTAAACTCTATTTATTCGGCTTCTACATTACCTGTGGCATGTCTACTGAATATGTTACTTCATCGAAGGTGATTGAATGTGGTTCAAACGGAAGAACCATTCCTCTTTTTGTACTAAGACTTGTCTCGGCGACTGTTTCTTGTCTATTGGATATAGTAGTTGGAGAGGATTTTCTATTTATTGTCACTGTGATGTAGAGCTCAAATGTTATCCATAAGGTGTTATGTGAATTGAAAACATTACATGGAATTTAGTTATGCGATGAAACTACCTTTCATTGAGAGCTCTGAAAAAATATCCTTTATGTACTTCAATACATTAGTTCTTTTTCTGCTTTCAGATTCTTCTGGTATAACAGTTTGATGCTTCCCAAATGCTGCATGATTAATTTTGTAGAATTAATACATGAGCTTGTCTTAACATTTTTTCAGTATGCATTTAGGGTGAAGACACTCACGATTCAAGAAAGTGAGAGAAAGGATATATCCGAAGTTGAAAAGTAATGTATATCCTGTAATCTCAAGCCTCAACTCAACTTTAGTTTTGATGAAAGACAAACAAGCTAGTTTGATGAAAGACAAACAAGCATTATGGAAAGAAGGAAAAGAAGTGGAAATCATCTTAAAGCATCATTCACTCAAAGCTTCAAGGATCTTGGCAAGCAATCAAGTATATCAATTCTCAATTAAACTACATTGATTAGAAATGCTCAAAAATGATATACACACTTGCCACATCACTTCAATTATATTTCAAAACAATTTTTAAGTTTTTCTCTGCTGTAAATCGATTAACATCTTGTGTAAATCGATTTACACATGCTTTTTCAAAAAACTGTTTGCTCCTGCCAGCAATCGATTTACAGGTTGTGTAAATCGATTGATCACAGAACAAACTGATTTTTTAACACTTGTAAATCGATTGACACAACATGCTAATCGATTTACACTTCAAACTTTTTGAAATTCTGAACGTTACAAACACGTGCAATCGATTTGCATGTTATGTTAATCGATTTGCACATTGAAAACTTTGAAAAATCTGAACTGGTTTCAAGATATCCTTCATACCTTTTCTCCAATAGTTGCATGATCAAACATTGCATCTTGTCAAATTTTACAAACAGAAAAGTGTCCTTTTAGAAAGGTATCTTGATTACTATATATTACAAAATATTTCAAATCATAAAAATCTCTTCTCTTGCAATAAAATCTGAACTTTGTAAAATATTCAAACTTCATATTTCTTAACTTTTAAGAACAAAGATTTTCTGCACTTTCACACATATAAAGAACAGAAATCTTTGAGCATTATCTAACCATTGTGTTACAGTTTGAATTGCTTACAAGAGAAGAAAGAAGAAACTTCAAAGAAGTCACTCTAAGTGATCAACATCTTTCAAGAAATCATACTTCATAAAAACATACAAAGTGTAACTTATTTCCAGGATTGTTGGAATTAAGTATTAGATTACTTTTGTTCCTTGTTGTCCATTATTGGAAACAAGAGGTATCTTTTGAGAGGATTGTTCTCATTAGACTTATTGGAAATCCAAGAGGGTGTTCTTGGTTATTTGTTAGGTTCTTTAGTGGATAAGACTAGGAAGAGTCTTGTAAAAGTTCTAACAATATAGTAAAATCTCTTGCGTGTTTGCAAGGGGACTGGACGTACTTCCGGGTTGTGGAAGGAACCAGGATAATTCTCCGTGTCTCTTTACTTTCTGCACTTTACAGTTTTCAAAGCACTAAATCAAAACCAGAAAGTATAAAATAAGTCAAAAATCGACCATCACCTAATTCACCCCCCCTCTTAGGCGCAATCTTAATCTTACAATTGGTATCAGAGCAGGTTATAGGTAACCTGCTCCTAGAGATCCAGAATGGCTTCCGCAAATCATCAACCAGTTTTCAGAGATGGTGGTAGTAACAACAAGCCTCCTCTATTTTGTGGTGAATATTTTGACTTTTGGAAAATACGCATGAAGGCGCATTTAGAAGCACAAGGAGAGGAAGTATGGGATGCTGTTGAAAATGGTCCATTTATCCCAATAACGGTAATCAATGGCGTTGGGTCTGCAAAGCCCAAAACTGTATGGGACGACGATGATAAAAAGAAAGTTCTCTATGAAAAAAAGGCAATAAACCTTCTTCAAGGTGCTCTCAGTATGGACGAATTTTTCCGTGTCTCAAACTGCAAAACAGCAAAGGAAATTTGGGATACCTTGGTTCAAACTCATGAAGGAACGACTGAAGTAAAAAGATCAAGGCTAAATACCTTGAGTCAAGAATATGAACTATTTCGAATGCAGCCCGGAGAATCCATTCTTGACTTACAAAAGAGATTTGTGCATTTGACAAATCACTTAATTGCTCTTGGTAAAACCCTGTCAAATGATGAACTCAACTTGAAAATCCTTAGATCATTGACTAGGGAATGGCAACCAAAGGTAACGGCAATCTCGGAAAAGAAGAGTCTCTCCGCAATGACTTCCGCTACATTATTCGGCAAACTTCAAGAATACGAAACGGAACTCGGTAGACTTGAAAAACATGAGAATCTAGAAAAGAAGTCCAAAAACATTGCCTTAAAAATTGATTCAAAAGAAGTGGTAAAAGAAGACAATCCGGAAGAAGATGAAAATTTCATGCTTCTAGTGAAAAGACTTGGGAAGTTTTTTGGCAGAAATGACAAAGGCGGATCTCATGCACATAAGAGAAAGCACTTCAAGAAAAGAGAAGCCTCCACATCAACTCAAGATGTCTCATGTTATGAATGTGGAAAGCAAGGACATATCAAGCCAAACTGTCCAAATCTCCCAAAGAAAAATGGATTCAAAGGAAAGGACTCAAAACAAAAGAAAGCCTACATAGCATGGGAAGATAATGATATGAGCAGTTCATCGGAATCGGAAAGCGACGAATGTGCAAACTTAGCCTTAATGGCATCGCATCACTCCGACAATGAAGAAGAGGTTAGTAATGAATTTAATCTTTTTGATGATGATGTTCAAGGTGCAATTGATGAACTCTTGAAAGAATGCAAAAGTTTATACAAAAAGGTGTCAAAACAAGAAAAAGAACTTCTAAGTTGTCTAGAAAAAATTGACACCATGACTAAAGATTTTGATCTTCAAAAACAAAATTTTATAAAAGAAAAGGAAAACTTTGCATGCTCCAAGTGTGAATCAAATGTCTTTCAAATTGTTCAATTGAAAAGAGTCATTGAACGATATGAAAAAGGACAAATAGGATTGGAAGGATTACTAAGCCAACAACGTTATCCTAATGATAAAAGAGGTCTTGGTTATGTGAATACTAAGAAACCAAGTAACAATCCCACTGTTTTTGTAAAGGCTAGTAATAGTTCCAATCCCAAAAAAGTAGAAAAGAAGCAAGTTGTTCATAATCATCAAAAGAAAAAGGCTAATGTATCTAAAAGAAAACAAATTCCTAGATACAAGAGCAAATTTGTTCCAAACTGTTTTTACTGTGGTATTATTGGACACACACCAAATGCATGCTATATTAGAAATTTCAGCATGGCTAGTGGACATTATGCATGGGTGAAAAAGGGAACTAACTATGAAGGACCCAAGGCAACTTGGGTACCTAACAAGAAATAATTTGTTTTTGTAGGTATGCTTGAAATCCACTTCAAATGTTTGGTATCTTGACAGTGGATGTTCAAAGCATATGACAGGAGATGTACACCAATTTTCATATCTAGTACATAAAGCCAAAGGGTATGTCACCTATGGAGACAACACCAAAGGAAAGATTCTTGGCGTTGGAATAGTTGGCACACCTCCATCCATTCAAATTGAGGATGTTCTCTATGTTGAAGGATTAAAGCACAACCTTCTTAGCATAAGTCAACTTTGCGATAGAGGGTTCAAGATCAAATTCAACAAAGAAGAATGCCTTATTATGGATGAGGCAACCAATGAGGTAAAACTCAAAGGTATAAGATCTAACAATATTTTTGTGATTACTCTAGATGATTTGTCTATGAAGGTACAATGTCTTATGGTAAACAACAATGACGCTTGGTTATGGCATAAGAGGATTGCTCACATTCACATGGAGCACTTGAACAAATTGGTTAAGCATGACTTAGTTATTGGTCTACCAAAGATGAAGTTCATCAAAGACAAATTATGTAGTGCATGCCAAAAGGGCAAACAGACCAAATCAACTTTCAAACCAAAGAATGTGGTTTCAACAACAAGACCACTTCAATTGTTGCACATGGATCTTTTTGGTCCATCTAGAACAAGAAGCTTCGGAGGTAACATTTATGCATTAGTTATTGTAGATGATTTTTCCCGTTTCACTTGGACTTTGTTTTTAGTACACAAGAATGAAGCATTCAAGGCATTCAAGAGATATGCAAAACAAGTTCAAAATGAGAAGTCATCAAAGATAACATCAATCCGAAGTGATCACGGTGGAGAGTTCCAAAACAGTCTATTTGAAGAATTTTGTGAAGAAAATGGGATCTTCCACAATTTTTCAGCACCAAGAACTCCACAACAAAATGGAGTAGTTGAAAGGAAAAATAGGTCTTTGGTGGAACTTGCTAGAACCATGCTAAGTGACTCAAGTTTGCCTAAATATTTTTGGGCGGATGCGGTAAGCACGGCATGTTATGTAAGCAATCGCGTGATCATAAGACCTATACTAAAGAAAACTCCATATGAGATCTACAAAGGAAGAAAACCAAATATCTCTCACTTTCATATTTTCGGGTGCAAATGTTTTGTCCTTAACAACGACAAAGACAATCTCGGTAAGTTCGATGAAAAATCGGATGAAGGTATCTTTCTTGGTTACTCCCTTTCTAGCAAAGCTTTTAGAATTTACAATAAAAGAACTTTAACTATAGAAGAATCAATGCATGTTTCTTTTGATGAATCTAACACCTCCAAGGAGGAAGTTGCTATTTGTGATGATGATGATTCTATAGATTTATCTCATGAGATTTCCTGCGGAGATGGCAAAATTGTCAATCCGGAACAAACACATGAACTTTCACATCAAAATGAAAATGATGATGATCTTCCTCAAGAATGGAGAACTCATCGTGACCATCCAATCGACAATATAATTGGAGATATTAGCAAAGGAGTATCTACTCGGCTAAATCTTAAGGATGCATGCTTAAATATGGCGTTTGTATCTCAAGTTGAACCTACTAAAGTGGCTCAAGCACTAGAAGATGATCAATGGATCCTTGCCATGCAAGAAGAGTTAAACCAATTCGAGCGGAATGAAGTTTGGGAACTTGTTCCTAATCCAGGAAATAAACGTATCATTGGAACCAAATGGGTTTTCAAAAACAAGATGGATGAAAATGGAATAATCACTCGAAACAAGGCAAGACTAGTTGCTCAAGGATACAACCAAGAGGAAGGAATTGACTTTGAAGAAACTTTTGCTCCGGTAGCACGTTTGGAAGCAATAAGACTATTACTTGCATATGCATGCTCATTGGACTTTGAACTTTTTCAAATGGATGTAAAAAGCGCATTTCTCAACGGATTCATAAATGAAGAAGTCTATGTAAAGCAACCTCCCGGATTTGAAGACTTCAAACATCCTAATCATGTCTTCAAACTGAAGAAAGCTCTCTATGGGCTGAAGCAAGCACCAAGGACTTGGTATGATAGACTAAGCGCATTCCTATGTGAAAAAGGGTTTGTAAAGGGTAAAGTTGATACCACTCTCTTCATAAAAAATGTTAATCATCATACCTTACTTGTACAAATCTATGTAGATGATATTGTTTTCGGTTCAACTAACCAAAATATGTGCAAGGAATTTTCGTCTATGATGCAAGGAGAGTTTGAGATGTCTATGATGGGAAGATTGAATTTCTTTCTTGGTCTTCAAATTAAGCAACTCAAACATGGTATCTTCGTAAACCAATCAAAATATTGCAAAGACCTTATAAAGAAGTTTGAGATGGAAAGTAGCAAAGAAAGTGCAATTCCTATGGGATCCGGCACCTATCTTGACCCAGATGAATCAGGAAATTCTATTGACATAACTAAGTATCGTGGAATGATTGGCTCACTCCTTTATTTAACAGCAAGTAGACCTGACATTATGTTCAGCGTTTGCCTATGTGCAAGATATCAAGCCAATCCTAAAGAGTCTCACCTTGCAGCAGTCAAGCGCATAATAAAATATCTCAAAGGAACAACCAACGTCGGATTATGGTATCCAAAAGGTAGTATGTGCAATCTAGTTGGTTATTCTGATGCTGACTATGCAGGTTGCAAAACTGATCGCAAAAGTACAAGTGGAACATGTCACATTCTTGGAAATGCCTTGGTTTCATGGTCATGCAAAAAGCAAGCAAGCGTAGCTCTCAGCACTGCCGAAGCAGAATACATTGCGGCTGGAAGTGGATGCGCTCAAATTCTTTGGCTAAAACAACAATTACTTGACTATGGAGTAAACCTTGGATGCATTCCTCTTCGATGTGATAACACAAGCGCGATCAATATTACGAAAAATCCAGTTATGCATTCCCGGACGAAACACATTGACATCAGACATCATTTCATCCGAGACCATGTACTCAAAGGAGATGTCGAGATCACATTTGTGGACACTCAAAATCAACTCGCGGACATCTTCACAAAACCACTTGCAAAGGATGCATTTTTCAAAATTCGTCGTGAACTTGGAATCCTCGATGAACAAGATATTTAAGGTGCACTCAATCCTTAACTATACCTTAATGTACATATATATGTGGATAGACATTGTTTCAAATGTTAAAAATAATGATGTTTTAAATTTTCTCTTTAAGTAAATCATTTTTTTAATAAAATCTTGTGTGTAAATCGATTTATACAATATGTAAATCGATTTACCACTGAACGAAAATTACTTTGTTCGCTAATTTTGAAAGTTTTGTGTTTTTTCATTCATGTTCATATACATTTCTTTCTGGTATACTTTCTTGTTGCATCTTTCCCTTCTTTTTGATAATGTCAAAGGGGGAGAAGGATGTAATAGCACTTTATGGTTGTTTGTTTTCATTGTCTTTACAGAGCAAACTTTCAAATCTTTTTCTCCATAGGGGGAGAAATCTTCTCAGGGGGAGAAAACACCTTTTGCTCAAATTCTGATCAACACATAAAGGAAAATGGTTTGTCATCATCAAAAAGGGGGAGAATGTAATCTCAAGCCTCAACTCAACTTTAGTTTTGATGAAAGACAAACAAGCTAGTTTGATGAAAGACAAACAAGCATTATGGAAAGAAGGAAAAGAAGTGGAAATCATCTTAAAGCATCATTCACTCAAAGCTTCAAGGATCTTGGCAAGCAATCAAGTATATCAATTCTCAATTAAACTACATTGATTAGAAATGCTCAAAAATGATATACACACTTGCCACATCACTTCAATTATATTTCAAAACAATTTTTAAGTTTTTCTCTGCTGTAAATCGATTAACATCTTGTGTAAATCGATTTACACATGCTTTTTCAAAAAACTGTTTGCTCCTGCCAGCAATCGATTTACAGGTTGTGTAAATCGATTGATCACAGAACAAACTGATTTTTTAACACTTGTAAATCGATTGACACAACATGCTAATCGATTTACACTTCAAACTTTTTGAAATTCTGAACGTTACAAACACGTGCAATCGATTTGCATGTTATGTTAATCGATTTGCACATTGAAAACTTTGAAAAATCTGAACTGGTTTCAAGATATCCTTCATACCTTTTCTCCAATAGTTGCATGATCAAACATTGCATCTTGTCAAATTTTACAAACAGAAAAGTGTCCTTTTAGAAAGGTATCTTGATTACTATATATTACAAAATATTTCAAATCATAAAAATCTCTTCTCTTGCAATAAAATCTGAACTTTGTAAAATATTCAAACTTCATATTTCTTAACTTTTAAGAACAAAGATTTTCTGCACTTTCACACATATAAAGAACAGAAATCTTTGAGCATTATCTAACCATTGTGTTACAGTTTGAATTGCTTACAAGAGAAGAAAGAAGAAACTTCAAAGAAGTCACTCTAAGTGATCAACATCTTTCAAGAAATCATACTTCATAAAAACATACAAAGTGTAACTTATTTCCAGGATTGTTGGAATTAAGTATTAGATTACTTTTGTTCCTTGTTGTCCATTATTGGAAACAAGAGGTATCTTTTGAGAGGATTGTTCTCATTAGACTTATTGGAAATCCAAGAGGGTGTTCTTGGTTATTTGTTAGGTTCTTTAGTGGATAAGACTAGGAAGAGTCTTGTAAAAGTTCTAACAATATAGTAAAATCTCTTGCGTGTTTGCAAGGGGACTGGACGTACTTCCGGGTTGTGGAAGGAACCAGGATAATTCTCCGTGTCTCTTTACTTTCTGCACTTTACAGTTTTCAAAGCACTAAATCAAAACCAGAAAGTATAAAATAAGTCAAAAATCGACCATCACCTAATTCACCCCCCCTCTTAGGCGCAATCTTAATCTTACATATCCGATCAAAGCACCAACACATATCCAGTACCAGTATGACTCAGTAAAGAATCCGCGAAATTTCAAAACTTCAACTCCTAGAGGCTCCGTTGAGTTAGGAAGAACCTTTCGTAGGAAAATGTAACAAGACATCATTATATTATTGGAGTTTACAACTCTAAAATCCGTTGGACTGGACACCAACCACTTGCACTAGACCTTGCTGGTACGTTCTATTATTTATATGATAAGGAATTCATAGAAAATGAACAAATAAAATAGTAAATATAACTTACATGTTTCCACGTATCCCCAAGAAACTCGTTATTTACAATTGCATTTTGTCCGTACATCATAGGTGATATCCAAAAACCCCATATCCACCCTTTCTTAATACGGTCTGTGAGCATAAAGCGAAGAAAAGAGAGGAGAACATAAATAAGACAAACACCGCGATTGTTTATTTGTTTTATATCAATCTTACCTTTTGATAGGATAAAACCACTCATACAAAAAAGGATGGCAGTAGTAAATGACCCAAATGTTAGAGCCACTGTCATATCCCTCCCAACTGCTGCAAGGAGTTTGAATAATCCAGAAGCCATCTGGTGTACTAGTACAAGAACAAGGTATTGCCTAAAAAATCTGCATTAGGTAGTTGGCTATTAGAAAAATAATCCGTTATAAAAAGTTAAAAGATACCAAAAACGCAATCTAAGAACGCAATATTTGATCACTCTTACCTCTGAATGTTTGGATCAAAACCAATGACATAGTAGGTGAGGATTATCCAAACAGCCACTTCCACAAAACTCTGCGGGATTTTTAGGATCCATCCAGGAATAGCATATGTCCATGGAGGGAAAAAGAGGCATCCCCTTTGCTTGTAGAAAACGGGAAGCCTTGAAACTACCATGGAAATTTCAGCAAATCCATTGTACATGAACAAACAAACTGCGTAAAACAATGCACCTACATATATGCCTCCATGAGCCACTGAATCTCTGTGCATTTCAGTCCGGAGAAAGATGGTCATCGCAATCATTGCCATTATAAATACCTTAAAGTAAAGGGAAAACATCAACAAAGGATTTGGATAATGTAAGCATAAATTGTTACACAGTACACCAAAAATGTTCCGTTGCTTGGAAATCGAGGCTAAAGATAGTTTATAAACTTAACACTCCTCAATCTACTAAGGCGTTTTTTAACTTATGACAAAATTGTGGATAAGACCTAGGAAAACACATTACATCATAAAATTTCCAAACTTACTTGGCAAAGCTTGAAGATGTAGACGAACGAATTGCGCTTCATAAGTAAATATTCTCTTGATAAGCAAGCTTTCAACAATTCCAATTTTCCCACTCCATATTTCTGAGTTGTCAAAGCAGCTGGGTGGCTCTTAGACTTGTCAAATTCGGTACCAAGTTCATCACCGAGTCTTATGCCAACATGAAATGATTTAAATGCCTCCGAAAACTCTTTCGATGTGACAAACCTATAAGGCCGATCTTTGTGTTCCCAGTACTGCTCTTGATCTTTCCTTGATGTCACCTATAACATAATAGTTTTCGTAGAAAAAATAAATAAAATTTTTACACAGCATAAATTACAAAATCTTTTTGCAATAATGATAGAAGGCACAATGAAACTCACTTCTTGCAAAAAATCTGCCACTCCTTTCCTATTAGGGCATTTAAAACCAAATGATTGGAAAAATTCAAGCACATGTTCCCGAGGACCTTGGTATATAATGTGACTATCAGAGAGTAGAATAATGTCGTCAAAAAGATCATATGTCTCTGGTGGTGGCTGCAGGAGTGAGATAACTGTGGTTCCGTTCATAATGTGGACGTATTGTTTCATTGAATTCACAATTTGATAAGTTGTTGAGCTATCCAAACCAGTAGATATTTCATCCATGAATAGAGCTTTATTTGGTCCAACCAACATTTCCCCTACATTTATACATTCATAATAATCAATTTATTAACGTGATTAATCATGATGCACGTTAAGATTGAAATCAGATTTTCCTGACCTGTTGTAACACGTTTCCTTTGTCCACCAGAGATACCTCTTAACATTGCATTTCCTACAAAAGTATTAGCACAAGTCTCTAGTCCCAAAATCTGCAAATGTATAGCAAATAAACAAGAGAGAAAAGACTTCAAAAAAGATAATAAAAATGACTACAGAATACATATGGTTTTTGAAACTATAAATTAGTTTTACCCTTAAGACATAATCTGCTATCAAATTTGCCTTCTGGCCTTCAGTTGCTACAGCCTGTGATCATTATGAATCAAAAGGACAACATTATGTTATTTGTATGGAAAAGAAATAGATGATCCTCTTAATTACCTTCATGTACACATCAATATCTGGATCAGGCTTGATATTTGCAAGTTTTTCTTTTCTCAATAATTCTGCTAGCAAGTCTGCATAGGGTCAACAATATCTACATAAATTGTTTATCCAAACAAAACCTTAACTCTTCGGCTTATGTTTTCAATAATGAATTGTAGACTAACCATAACGTGGCCCAACTCCTTGGACTCTTGCTGAGAAGGCCAATGTTTCTCTAACGGTCATTTCTCCAAAGTGAAGATCATTTTGATCCACATAAGCAGAAGTTCTTTGAGGCACAAATCCATTCATCTCATGACCATTATAAGTCACCTTTCCAGAAAACTGATCATGAAGTCACACAATTTAGCTAGAGGAAAGATATGAAAAAAAAATAGATGATATAAGATGTGTGTGTTCTGACCTTCAAATTTGGATCAAGTTTTCCAGACAATGCCAACAAGAGTGTGGTTTTTCCAGAACTTGGAGGGCCTAAAAGCAACGTCAATCTGAAAAGAACCAAATTGAAATATGTTATATTTGTTCAAGAGAGCCTAAGAGAAATCTATAAACAAAACAGTATTTGTATATTGATACCTTGAAGGCTTTATTATTCCACTAACATCCTTAAGAACACTTAGATGTTGTTTTCTACTAGGTAGTACATGCACAGAGCTCAATAGTACCTTCAAAATTGTTTATTTAGAATTTTCCTTCAATAAAAAATTACTATTTAGAAAAGTTGATACTTTACCTCAACTATATTAACCATGAAGTTAGTGAGAGTAGGCAAAGATCTGCTTCCTACACTAGCTTCCGCTTCGATATTCAAGTGATTGAATCGAACTTCTATCGTAGGAAGATTAATTCCAACTCTGATATCATTCAATGAACAAGACAAGAATGATAAGGAAATAAATCATTTTACTTCAAAACCCTATCATTTAAATAATAACGAACAAAAATTTGAATTTGAAACCTGTCTATTCGATCCTTGAGTTTGAGCAAAAACTTCTCATTGTCATCTTCATTAAGCTTAACAAGTCTTTCGAGCAAATCTTTTCTTTCTTGCGACCCAAGTTTCTTGACATCGATCTCAACGGCTTCCCCTTGAAGTGAAGTAAGCAAACCTTTCCTCATACGTGCAAATGTAGGAAGTTTCTGAATTGCAGCCCATTTAAGAGCTTCTTCATCATTTTCTCGGTGGAAAGAATTGGAAAAAATCTCATCAGCCTCATTGTTCCTCCAAATCGATGAGCTATCACTCCTAACACCCTCCATTTAACAAAAAGTGTATTCTGTATTATATTCTGATATCACTGACTATATAAATTAAGACTTTTCTTTAGAATTTGAATGAATGTAAAGAATATTGAGATGTATATATATAATGGTACAAGTTATTTTTTTTACATTTCATATTCCATGACATGCAAGCTATATAAAATAGTGCAAGTTATTTTTTTATATTATTTTTGTAACTTTCTTTATTTAAGCTAAACAGCATTAAATAATTAGTCAATCAACTTAGTACTTTAATGACATACCTATTAGTTATTGAATATATGACGTCATTGATTATGTTTTGATTAGTGAAACTCGTCTTGGTGATTTGAATCTAATATGAAATACAATTCTTAGAAAAAAAGAAAAAGGAAATTAGCCATTTTCAGTATTTTGACTCATTAATGGAAAAAAAATAAAAATTGAATAAGGTAGGTTAAAAAAAATAGAAAAATAGTAAAACTAGAATCTTGACTCAATTATATTGGACCGAAATAATGCTCTTTACACTTCTCGCTTAGTCTTTCCAGGTTGGGGATTCTGGATTGATACAAGTCTAAAAGGTCATGAAGTTTCAAATAAACATGAACCCATGATCTAATTCTGAGCTCACCACCACCAAAGCTCAATACTCGAGTACATGGCTAATCCTAGACATTGATCACTACAAACTATAATATGGTCACCCTAAAAGTAAAATAAGTTCAGTCGTCGCCTCCATTATGTCGGAAAAAATAAGCGTGAGTTGAAAGTGTTGAGAAATAAATGTGAGGTGAAAATATCATACTAATTTAAAAAATAGAGATTAAGCATTTTATAAGTGAGAAAACCTATACATCTATCATTAAGGTTTTAGATGAATTTGTCGCGTCTCTCTCACTTGTTGTGTGTAACTGTTGGAAGCGATAAAGCGGCAAGCAAAAAGTAAAGTATCATTTTTACCGGATGATAAAGGTTATATCGTATCGTGCCCATAGAGATTGGTGAATTGAAATGTCGTTCGATAAATCTATCGTTAATGAGTTTGGGGGTTGAATGGGTTGTATGGAAAATGTATCAATAGAAAATAAATGTAAACAAAAACTATAAAGGATAGACAACTTATCTGGTACGAATATACACTACTCGTCACAAACTTAAATCTATCGTCCAGTTATACTCAACTTACGATACTAGTCTATGTCATCACATACCACTCACAACCTAAGTCATTTCTAACCCAAATTGAGAGACCTACTGTATCACCTCGGTAGCGATCTCTCAACCACCTCAACAACACAGAAGTCCACCGTGCTAATCGCGTCGACAATCTCTCAGAGCGACACAATAAACACAGAGGTATTAATCACAGATACCCAAGTGAATGTCAGCTCTAAATTTATCTCTAAAATCCAAAAACTAACAGATAATCATCCTAGATAAGAATTCGAGCAGTATATATCTATAACAACCCAAATCCTTAACACAGTAAAAATTCAGGACAATAATCGACAAAGATTCGTAAAGCAAGTTTTATATAATGCTATGGGAGACAAATATACACGAGTTCAAAGTAAATATACATACAATACCCAACAAAAGAGAAATACAAAGAGGGAAGAAGATATAAACCACAAATCTTCCGGTTTGTCAGCGCCGGTCAAAGATAAATCCACCTCAAATCATCCGTAAGTAAGGCCGTAATGTTGTTTTCTAAGCTAATCTATCAAAAAATGAAGGTTTGATGAGTTGGGAACAAATACCCCAAAACATAACCTAAAACAATATGTATTGGCCCTTTTAACGTAATTTTTTCCAGGGGACCGCACTAAGCGGCACAATCCCGCTAAGCACTCTCTATTGTCATGAGAAAAAATCAGCTTTTTGTTTTCGCCATAACTTGAGAACCGTAACTCCAATTTATGCCCAGTTCGAAGCGTTGGAAAGCTTATTCAATTAACTATCTAAAAATTCCTAAATATCAATTAAATTGCTGATTTATTATTCTTTAATTTTGAGCCTTATTCGTTGACGAGTTGCTCAAAATTGCGCGTTTGTAGTTGTGTCTTCGATATTTTATTGCTCATGCTCCAAATACGTGTCAATACCTATAAAATGAACATAAAACTATCAAATGGTACACAAATACACAAAAAATCGATTAAATACAATTTATACCTAATTATACAAAAAGCGGAGAATTACTCAACAATATTAACAACAAAAAGTCGATAAGTGCAACAAAAAATATATACAAAAATAGCTATAATTTACACTTATCAAACTCTCCCTAACTTGAACTTATTTGTCCTCAAACAAAGCCAAACCTAAGCTCAATTATGCACAAATACATAAATCATATTAAATTATGAATAGTGTGAGCAATTTTCCTTTCACTATTGATATTCTCATTCCTTTCATTCTTGAGTTTCCTTCACATCTTCCATCATGGGTAGTGAACATGAATATCCATTAACAAATAACAACAACACATCACATAACAAAAAAAATTTTACAATCATGAACCCTGATCTTGATCAATCAAGCCTATATCATCTATATACTATTGATAATCCCGACACAGTTCTTGTTACACCACCATTTTTGGAGAACAACTATGAATATTAGAGCAAGTCCTTGAAATATGCACTTCTCAGCAAAAATTCATCAACGAAAAGACCACGACTTCGGCAGAAGATGATCCTTTATTTGATACATGGGAATAATACAATAATATTGGTCTTGCTTGGATATATGTGCATTTTTCTCCATATATCGCGCAGAGCACCATTTACGTGGACAATGTAGCTCAACTTTGGACATATCTCCATATTCTCTTTTCTAAGACTGATTATTTTAGATTATCTGATCATATTTAAAAATTCACTCTATGTGTCAATGTGAGATATCGGTAATAACATATTTTAATGAGTTAAAGACACTTTGGGAAGACCTGGAAACCCTAAGAGTTATTCCAACATGCACTTGTGGTGCACATGCCACAATCAAGAAATAACACGACATGGAATACATTATCTGTTTCTTGAAGGGTTTGAACGATAATTTCAATAATATCAAGTTTCAAATCCTAATGATTGAGCTTCTACCTGATGTCTCTATAGTTTTTTCATCAAACTTGCAACAAGAAAGACAATTAACTTCTCCATCTCCCTCTAAAAACTCAAACATCTCGATGGCTCAATCCCAAAACGCTTCTTACAATAGATTCCAACATAAGAAAAGAAAGGTCATGGCAAACCTTCTTCTCAAACATGAAATCCCAACAGTTCTAAGGCCCTCTCTTTCTGTGGCAAGACTGGCCATATCATTGATACATGTTATTTCAAGCATGGTTTTCCACCTGGATTTCACTTCAAAGACAAATCAAGTTTCACCAACAATGCCGCCATAGATCCTGAGCATTAACAATTTTCATCCCTGATGCTAACAATCAAGAGGACAAAATGGAGATCACTTCACCCGTGTATAACAAGATGGTAGCTCTTCTTATTCAATTAGAGGCCTCAAATTCATCTGATCCTCATATCATCAATACCTCATCATCATGTTGGCACCAATATTTCATCAACACTAATGTAAGTTCACCCAACAGCAGTTGGGTCATTGACACATGTGCAACATATCACATATGCTTTTCCCTTAATCTCTTTTACTTGTATCATTCCATTAATCCTATCACCATAAAAGTACCTAATGGCTCTAACATTTTTTCAACAATTTATGGTATTGTTACATTAAACAAACATTTAACCTTTCATCATGTTTTATATGTTCCTGCATTCACGTGTAATCTCATATCTACTTCTCAACTATCTACTAAAAATAAATACAACCTTGTTTTTTTTATCATTGTTCTTACACCATTTAGAAACTACCTTCGTTGAGGATGATTAGGCTTGCTAAAGTGTATAATCATATGTATATTCTGAATCAGGACCCTTTTATTCCCCTTTCTCATCACACTAATTCATCATTTGTTATGTGTAATAATAATATTTATAGCAAGTTTAGTCTTTGGCGCCATAGGCCGGGCCATCCTTCACACAATGTATTGAAAGTTATCCAACAAAGTGTTTCGTATGTTCATGCTAATTCTGATTTTATATGCGATTATTGTCATTTTGCTAAATAGACCAAGTTATATTTTCCTTTGAGAACCATTAAATCTACTTTAACATTTGAACTAATTCACATGGATATATGAGGGCTATTTTCACCTTCATCTATCCATTAAAACTCAAAAGTCATATTTTCATTGGCATATCAAACACCAATTAACGTTGGTACTCCAAAACCTAGCTTATCTTGATCTTTTCAATAAAAGGAAAACCAAGCCCTTCTTAACGCACTTACCCTAAAAGTCCAATCATCCATTGGCACAATTACATGATATTTAATCATAATATTTCATGCATCATTTCACGTGTATCATATACACCGATGTGGAGCATTATTTCATACAATCAAAGCATGCATACATATCATAAGCCAATATTCATGAGCTTTCATGAAAACCATATCAATCCTCGACTTAGCAAGTGGTATTTCTCTGAGTGACTCCTATTTCGACAGGTTTCTCGCTAGATATCCCCAATGAGTTTCATTGAAGCGTTTCCCAGTAAGTTTCTCCCTAGGTGGTCTTTTCAGAGTCTCCCCCTAATAAACAGGCACCTTATGCGTTATCAGTCAATCCTCATTAGAGTTACCAATTTCCTTTTTCGATCAGCCTACTAATGTAAGCAATTGTAGTAGTTGATCAATCCATCCTTTGATATTTTTCTCTGTTAAGACATTTATAACCATCATGAGCATTACATATACCATCTAAACTTTATTTATAGGTAAACTGAGCAGGCACCTGAGAATTCAAACAAATGGGAAGCTCTTTTCGACATTCACAAACAACCAAAGAAATATTAGTATATAATGAATTGAAGCTCCAACTTATATCCAAGTAAACAATATTCACTCGCATTTCCAAATCATTGATATCCATATAGATAACTTATCCGGTACGAATGTACACTACTCGTTACAAACTTAAATCTATCGTCTATTTATACTCAACCTACGATACTAGTCTATGTCATCACGTACCACTCACAACCTAAGTCATTTCTAACCCAAATTGAGAGGCCTACTCCATCACCTTGGTAGCGATCTCTCAACCACCTCAACAACACAGAAGTCAACCGTGCTGATCGCGTTGACGATTTCTCAGAGCGACACAACCAACACAGAGGCATTAATCACATATACCCAAGTGAATGTCAGCTCTAAATTTATCACTAGAATATAGAAACTAACAGATAATCATCCTAGATAAGAATTCGAGCAGTATATGTCTATAACAACCCAAATCCCTAACACAGTAAAAATCCAGGACAATAATTGATAAAGATTCGTAAAGCAGGTTTTATATAACACAATGGGTGACAAATATACATGAGTTCAAAGTAAACATACATATAATACCCAACAAAATAGAAATACAAAGAGGGAATAAGAGATAAACCACTAATCTTCTGGTTTGTCAGCGCCGGTCAAAGAGAAATCCACCTCCAATCATCCGTAAGCAAGACCCTAATGTTGTTTTCTAAGCTAATATATCAAAAAATGAAGGTTTGATGAGTTGGGAACAAATACCTCAAAACATAACCTAAAAAATGTGTATTTTTGGCCCTTTTAATGTAATTCTGTCCAGGGGACTGTGCTAAGCGGCACAATCCTGCTAAGAGCATTCTACTGTCATGAGAAAAAAAACCAGCTTTTTGTTTTCGTTATAACTTTAGAACCATAACTTCGATTTACGCTCAGTTCAAAGTGTGTTAGAACATAGTTTGATTCTACAACCCTTGATTAGAGTTTTGATGATAACAAAATACAAAGAATGAATAAATTCCAAGTTATATATATAGAACAAATATGCTTCTTAAAATTATGTTATATATATGCAGAAGTTCTGATGGAATCAGCATCAGAAGATCAGTAATACATCAGAAGCATCAGAAGATCAATAATAAGTGCTACACGCTGAAGCTTGATGACCAGAATCTGCGCATAACATATACACTCTGACTCTGATCAAAGATCCTTACCAAGTCATCAGCACTCAGAAGCGTTATCATAAGCAAAGAAGACTCTGAAGCGTTACTAAGTATTCAAGACAGAATTAATGCTAACGGCTCTCTTCAGACAAGATCTTCTCAAAAAGGAAATTGCGTTATTATCATTAAAATGGCTTTATGGACAACGTCTCTGCCTTGCCTATATAAACAAGACTGCCTGAGTAAATACACACACATTCACCAAAATAATTTGCCAAGCTTTCAAACCACGCTTACTCAAACGCTTTGCAAGTTCAGTTTTATTCAAAAGCTTAAATTGTGTAATTATCACAGTTGTGATATACTGTTTTATTAGAAAACGTTAAACACATTCTTGTTCTATTATTTGTAAGAGAATTCCTTGAGATAAATCGGTTTGTGGTTATACTCAAGAAGGCTTTAACAGTTGTTAAAGTAGCTGTGTAATCCTTTGAATATAGTGGATTAAGACCTCGTTGGAGAGAGGAAAAATCACCTTGACGGGTAGACTGGAGTAGTTTGAGATCAAACGAACCAGGATAAAAATACAGTGTTGTCTAAGCATTTCGTTTAAGTTTTACAATTCAACCCCCCTTCTTGTGTTTTTCATATCTTCAATTGGCATTAGAGCGCTTGGTTCTGAGCTTATAACACTTAACCGTGTCAGTACAAGATCCAACGTCAGAAAAACACAATGGCAGGACCAAATCAAAACATCAGCAATGACAACAATGAAGAAAGAGACAGATTCAGTGGAAAACCTCCAGTCTTTGATGCAGAGAACTTTGACTACTGGAAAGACATAATTGAGAGTTTCTTTCTGGCTCATGATGCTGATCTGTGGGACATGGTGACTGATGGATACACGTACCCAGTGGATGGAAGTGGTTAAAAGATTGACAGGAAAACAATGTCTGATCAGAAAAAGCGTGATTTCAGAAATCATCACAAGGCCAGAACAATTCTTCTCAGCGCCATCTCTTATTCAGAATATGAGAAGATATCAAACAGAGACACTGCAAAGAATATGTTTGACTCTCTGAGCATGACGCATGAAGGCAACATTCAATTCAAAGAAACCAAAGCCCTTACACTCATTCATAAGTATGAGGCATTCAAGATGGAAGAGAGTGAATCAATAGAAACTATGTTTTCAAGATTTCAAATTCTGGTTGCTGATCTAAAAGTTCTTGACAAAGGGTATTCTACTACTGATCACGTTAAGAAGATCATCAGAAGCTTGCCAAAACAATGGAGGCCAATGGTCACAGCGCTTAAGCTAGCCAAGGATCTCAATAAAATCTCTCTGGAGGAACTTGTCAGCTCCCTTAGAAGTCACGAGATAGAGCTAGAAGCAGATGAACCACAAAAGCAAGGTAAGCCATTAGCTTTAAAATCTAACAGAAAATCTGACTCCAAAGTTTTGCAGGCTGTGGAAGAAACCTCTGATGGGTCATCATCAGAAGAAGATGAACTATCCCTCCTCTCCAGAAGGGTGAAACAATTGTGGAAGCAGAGGTAAAGGAAGTTCAGGAATCCCAAAAGATCAGAAAATCAGAATGAATCCTTCTCCAGATACAGAAGGTCAAAATCCTCCTCTGGACACAGAAGATCTGAAGGTTCTTCAGGAAATAGAAAGCCAAACAACAAAGACATCATCTGCTATGAATGTAATGAGCAAGGAAACTACAAAAGTGATTGCCCAAACTTCATAAGGAAAATCCCAAAAAGAAGTTTGGCAAGGAAAAGAAGAAAAGTCTCATGGCTACATGGGATGATTCTGACACATCTGAAGCTGACTCAGAATCAGATGATGAAAGAGAAAACATAGCTCTCATGGCAAACATAACAGAAGATAGTGAAGCTTCTGAGTCAGAATCTGAATCAGATACAGAAGAGGTATTCTCTGACTTTACTATAAACTTTACTAAGGCTGAACTAGCTGAAAGCCTTAATGAAATTCTAGAAAGATATCAGCAGATCAGAGTCAAATTCAGAAACCTAAAAAGGAATCTTGCTTCTGACTCTGATAAGACTGAGAGTCTCAAATTGGAGAATTCTGAGTTAAAAGATAAAATTTCAAAATTAGAAAACCAATTGCAAAACTCTCAGAAGGAAACAATCCCTGAAACTCCCAGCAATGCTGATGAGATCATCAAGGAGTGTGATCACAGCTTTCAGAAGTTTCTAGCTAAAAACATAGACAGAAGCAAAATGGCTTCAATGATCTATGGAGTTAGCAGAAATGGCAGAAAAGGGATAGGATATCAAGGTAAGGTACCTACACCAAAAAATGCCATGGATTTAGTTATAAAACGTACTCCACTTGATTCACACTTTATATATGGGCACACACATGACATAAAATATACAAGTAGTGATTACTCTGTCAAACCAAAATTCAACCAGAGTTTTGGTAAAACTAACAAATTAGGACCCAAGAAAATATGGGTACCTAAGGATAAAATAATACATGTGGCAGATATCTTTAGCAGGAAAGAAAAAACACCAATCATGGTACCTGGACTCTGGCTGCTCACGACACATGATGGGAAGAAGGCATATGTTCCAAAGCCTGAAACTTAAGCCTGGAGGCCACGTAGGTTTTGAAGGCAATCAGAGAGGAAAGATCATTGGCTCTGGAACAGTAGGTAATGGAAATCTCCCCTCTATAAGTAATGTTTTACTAGTTGATGGATTAATGCATAATCTGTTATCCATAAGTAAATTAAGTGATAACGATTATGATATAATCTTCAATCAAAATTCATGCAAAGCTATTAGTCAGAAAGATGGGACTATCCTATTTAATGGAAAGAGGAAAAACAACATTTATAAAATCAAAATTTCTGAACTAAAAAGTCAGAATGTAAAGTGTCTTCTATCTGTTAACAACGAGCAATTGATCTGGCACAGAAGATTAGGACATGTTAGTATGAGAAGAATATCTCAGATTAACAAACTCAATCTGGTCAGAGGACTTCCTAACCTGAAGTTCAATTCAGATGCTCTGTGTAAAGCATGTCAGAAAGGCAAGTTTGCAAAACCAGCTTTCAAATCCAAAAAAGTTGTTTCCACCTCCAAGCTATTAAAACTTTTGCACATTGACTTATTTGGACCAGTTAAAACTGCCTCAGTCAGTGGCAAGAAATATGTGTTAGTAATCGTAGATGACTATAGCAGATGGACATGGGTAAAGTTCTTAAGGCACAAGGACGAGTCACAATCTGTGTTTGTTACCTTTTGCAACCAAGTTCAGAATGAAAAGGATCTTAGAATCGTCAAAGTCAGAAGTGATCATGGTGGAGAATTTGAAAACAAAGATTTTGAGTCATTCTTTAATGACAAAGGCATTCTGCATGATTTCTCCTGTCCTAGAACTCCCCAACAAAATGGAGTTGTAGAACGAAAGAATAGAACATTGCAAGAAATGGCCAGAACCATGATCAACGAGACTAACGTTGCTAAGATCTTCTGGGCAGAGGCAATAAACACAGCGTGTTATATTCAAAATAGAATCTCCATAAGACCTATTCTGGAAAAGACTCCATATGAATTGTGGAAGAACAGAAAGCCCAACATTTCCTACTTTCACCCATTTGGATGTACATGTTTTATTCTGAATACAAAAAATTATTTGAACAAGTTTGACTCTAAAGCACAAAAGTGTATTATGTTAGGATATTCTGAACGCTCAAGAGGGTACAAAGTATACAATACATAAACACAGATTGTGGAAGAGTCAATCAGTGTTCGTTTTGATGATAAGCTTGACTCTCAAAAGTCAAAGCAGAATGAATTCCTTGCAGGTATGGAAGTTGAACTCACAGGTACTGAAGACAAATCATCAGAAGCTCTCAACAGAGACACTCCCTCAACATCAGAAAGAGGCACTGCAAGCAATCCAACACCTTCCATTGATCAACTCCAGAAAAGACCATCCAGAAGCAGCATGGATCACCCAGAAGAAACAATCTTAGGAAGAAAGGAAGATCCAATCAGAACAAGATCTAGCTTTAGAAACTCTGAAGAATCCCTCACGGGACTGGTTTCTCTAATTGAACCAACAACAATTGATGAAGCACTTCTGGAGAATGACTGGATTCTAGCAATGCAAGAGGAGCTAAACCAATTCACAAGAAATGACGTATGGGATCTAGTTCCCAAACCAAAAGGATTCAACATCATTGGTACAAAATGGGTGTTCAGAAACAAACTGAACGAACAAGGGGAAGTCATCAGAAACAAAGCACGACTGGTAGCACAAGGTTATAGTCAGCAAGAGGGGATAGACTATACAGAAACCTTTGCTCCAGTCGCCAGGTTAGAATCTATCAGACTCTTAATCTCATTTGCTGTTAATAAAGGCATCACTCTATATCAGATGGATGTTAAGAGTGCATTCTTAAATGGCTATATAGAAGAAAAGGTATATGTGCACCAACCCCCTGGTTTTGAAAGTTCCAAAAATCCAAAATATGTTTTCAAACTAAAGAAGTCACTCTATGGTCTGAAATAAGCTCCTAGAGCTTGGTATGAAAGACTAAGTAACTTCCTGTTAGAAAAGGAATTCACCAGAGGGAAAGTGGACACAACCTTGTTCTGTAAGACAGTTAAGAATGACATTTTAGTATGTCAGATTTATGTTGATGACATCATTTTTGGATCAACTAAACCTTCTCTGGGAAGAAAGTTTGCTAAATGTATGCAGGCAGAATTTGAGATGAGCCTAATGGGGGAACTAAAATTCTTTCTGGGCATTCAGATTAATCAAACCCCAGAAGGAACTTACATTCATCAGAGCAAATATGTCAGAGAACTTCTGAAGAAATTTGATCTCTCAGAATGTAAGCCATCAAAGATTCCAATGCATCCCACGTGCATTCTGGAAAGAGAAGAGGTAAGTAAAAAGGTAGAACAGAAGGTCTACAGAGGTATGATTGGTTCTCTTCTCTATCTGGCGGCTTCAAGTCCTGACATTCTATTCAGTGTTTGCATTTGTGCTAGATTCCAATCAGATCCTAGAGAATCTCACTTAACAGCAGTTAAGCGAATTTTCAAGTATCTGAAAGGTACTACTAATCTGGGTTTGTTTTATAGAAAATCAAGTGATTACAGTTTGATAGGATACTGTGATGCTGATTTCGCTGGAGACAGAGTAGAACATAAAAGCACTTCTGAAAGCTGCCAGTTTCTGGGAGAAAATCTGATCTCATGGTCCATCAAAAGACAATCTACAATAGCTCTATCAACAGCTGAAGCTGAATACATAGCAGCAGCTGGATGCAACACACAAATGCTCTGGATGAAAAGTCAACTTGAGGACTTCCAGATATTTGAGAGTAACATCCCTATCCTCTGTGACAATACTTATGCTATTTGCCTTAGTAAAAATCCTATTTTGCATTCTAGGGCTAAGCATATAGAAATAAAATATCATTTTATTAGGGACTATATTCAGAAAGGGATTTTAAATTTTAAATTTATTAACACAGACCATCAATGGGCTGATATCTTTACAAAACCTCTTTCTGAAGACAGGTTCAACTTCATTCTGAAACATCTCAGCATGAAGCTCTGCCCAGAATAAAACTGTTTTGATTCCATATCTTAACCTTCAGAACCTTGTTTATTTTTTCGTGAACTACTGATCAATCTTTCTTCAGATCTTTAGAAGCACAGATTGTATCAGAATCTATCACAATCAAGGATAGAAATGTGCTATTCACTCAAGCAAACAAGTGTCATCCAGTCATCAGTTACTTTCTGAGGCTGAACACGCGTTCCAGTTTCTGAAAGGTCAAAAGCATTGATTGGTTGCATTGAGACACATGTCATGGGTAACCGTTCCAAATATCTTTTTGAATCCCCCTAAATCAGCTATCATTAAATGCTTATAATCATTACATTTAATTTCTCTCTCATGTCGTTTATGTTTTCAAAATTGTTTAGAAATCTATTTAAACACATTTCTCACCATTTACACTCTTTTACCTTCACTTTCATTTTCTCTCAATCTTACTGATTTCAGTTTGCATACTTTCTCAAAACCCTTTCAATTTTTCTTCTCAAAACCTTCGTGTGAACATGGCTTCTTCAAGAATCCCTGCTTCAAGTTCTCAGAAATCAGATTCCACTGAACAATACGAAGAACCCCACAGAACGCTTCTCACACCCATCAAAAATCTAGAAGTTCTGTCAGAATTGATCATGGATTTCAACAGCCTTCAAGAGAATGGGTTTGATCTCTCTGAAGAAGTTAAAGCTCAAGGCTGGGAAAAATATTTTGACAGACTGGTGGGTCCAACATTCCCAATTCTGGTAAAGGAATTTTAGATTCATGCTTCATCTTCCAACCATCAAGTTACGTCATACATAATGGGGAAGAAGATTGTTATTACTGAGGACCTTATTGCAAGGTTAATAGGCTACAGTGGTGGTGGTGTTCGTTGCATTGACATGGCTGAAAGATGCGCTGATGCTTCCCTAATTGCTAGAGAAATCTTCACTCTGGGGCTTCCCTCCAGCAAGATAAGGGATTTAAAGGACCAATAGAGAATATGGGCCAAGATCATTCGGGGATGTATAAACCACAGGAAGCCTACCAGCTCTCCTGACTACATCAATATTGATCAGCAATTTCTGATCTACTTCATCTCTCTGAAGATCAAGGTAAATCTGGCTCATCTGCTGTTTAACCATTTAAGGACAAGTGTTAAAGAAACCAGAGAAGAGGAGCGCACAAAAAGGGACTGGATACCCCTAGGAAGACTTATATCAGATATTCTAACAGAGAATAAGCTGATTGATCATCTTACAGAGGCTCAGGAAATCAACTCTTTGGAAGCTACTGTTGGCAAATAGCTGAATGCAAAGAATCTGAAGAAAATGAAGTTGATTGAGAACATCAAGAAGGAACCCAACGTCACTCCTTTTTCAACAATCTCCAGCAGAAGAGTCCCTCTGGATAACTTTCCTCTGTTCTCAGAGATTGATTCTAAACCTGATATTATACTAAGATATCTGGACGCATACAATGCGGATGGGACAACACCAGCTTTGAACATTTAGGATCTCCAGCAGAAGGCTCCATAAGTTGTACTGAAGAAAACAAAGAAAAGGAAAGCTGTAGTAGAAGGATCATCTCAGCAGACTCCTAAAAGAGAGGTAATCCTTCTTCTGTAACTGTTTTAAATTCAATTTCTGTATCAACATCTATACCAATTCCCACTCCATCTGAAAACCCCACACCACAAACTTTTGATGACTTTGACATTGATTTTGACCCCTCTGAATCATTAACTCTTAGAAGATCTCGCTCCCAACCTCCAAATCCAAATACTGAAGCAACCCATAAAGAACTTGCAAAAGTTCTATCTGATATAGATGCCTTTGATCAACAAACTTCTGCTCCCATTACAGAAAATCCAAATCCTGAAACCACCATAGAAGCACAACCAGAAATTCCCCTCTCACCAGAACCAGAAATTCCCCTCTCTCCACTACCAGAAATTCCACTACCCTCATCTCCTCAACCAGAAATTCATCCACCCTCTCCACAACCAGAACTACTTCAACCAGAAGTTCAAACTTCCGAGGCTCAACCTTCTGAACCATGTGAACCAGAAACTCTTAACGATCAATCAAACCAAATTGTTGATTCTGATACCACTCCCATTCCTGGAATCACAGAACCTCTGGCCATTTGTTTGCCCCTTGGTACCATTGTGAATATTCCCCAACTTCCCTCCTCACCAGAATCAACTCCACCTAACTCCCCATCAAGTCCAATAATAATTCCTGACTCTCCCACTCCCTCACCAAAGAACAATCCATAAGACAACATCAAGATTGTCATTGACTTAACAGTTTTTGAACGTCTTGCTGCCATAACCCACAAAACAGCTATCCCTAAACCAAAATGTCCAGATGTTGGTACCAGCTTATTGACATTTGAAACAGAAGTACAGAAGTGGATCACTTATCTGAAATAAGCTAGTCTTGAACTGGTTGATCCTGCTGCATCAGACTACCTTTGGACAAAGTTTAGAAGATGGGTATGCTCTGAAACTTATAAGTTGCAAGAGCAGAGCTACGGACAAGCTCAACAGAACTTCAGCAATCTGCTGAAAGAAATTGAAGGTCCAGTTCTGAGCAAGCTGCTTAAGGAAGAAGTTCTCCCTCTGGACATTGCTCCCTGGTCTGAACATCGTCCAACATCCAAAGTTCAACCAGAGTCAGAAGATCAGATGATTACTGCTGAAGAACTGGGTGAAGAAAAGAATATTGCAGAAAGCTCTGAGAAGCATCCAGTTTCTGAAGATCCTCAAGCTTCCTCCCTTGACAGGCAGACTCTAGAAGACTTGAAAAGATCTGATATGCTGATGAATGAAAGAATGGATAAACAGGACAACAAAATTGAGGAAATCAAGAGCATGTTAACCCAGCAGCAGGAAACCAACATCCAGATCAAGAGCTTGTTGGAAACCTTGTTCACGCGTCTACCTCCTCCCTCTTAGAATTTCCTTGTCTTTAAAACTTGTTTATCTGTAATAATCTTACATTGTTCTGAACTTATCATTGCTTCTGGTTTGACTCTGATTATTTGTTCTTTTTGATAACTGGCAAAAAGGGGGAGAAAGAATGATATTTTTCAATAATGGATTACTGAGACATAAGTCTCAAACATTTTGATCTATTTAAATTTTGTATCTTCTGAAAAGCTTACAGGTACAAAACTCTGAGGAAAGATACAGTAAGGTTCTAATGCTCAAAGACTCATGGAATTAAAGGGAAGTAATCAACTCAGGGGGAGTTTCTCTTCTTAATTCTATACTTTTTATTCTTTATTTTTAATTGAAAAATCTGGTTTTTATCATCATCAAAAAGGGGGAGATTGTTAGAACATAGTTTGATTCTACAACCCTTGATTAGAGTTTTGATGATAACAAAATACAAAGAATAAATAAATTCCAAGTTATATATATAGAACAAATATGCTTCTTAAAATTATGTTTTATATATGCAGAAGTTCTGATGGAATCAGCATCAGAAGCATCAGAAGATCAGTAACAAGTGCTACACGCTGAAGCTTGATGACCAGAATCTGCGCATAACATATACACTCTGACTCTGATCAAAGATCCTTACCAAGTCATCAGCACTCAGAAGCGTTATCATAAGCGTTATCATAAGCGTTATCATAAGCAAAGAAGACTCTGAAGCGTTACTAAGTATTCAAGACAGAATTAATGCTAACGACTCTCTTCAGACAAGATCTTCTCAAAAAGGAAATTGCGTTATTATCATTAAAATGGCTTTATGGACAACGTCTCTGCCTTGCCTATATAAACAAGACTGCCTGAGAAAATATACACGCATGCACCAAAATAATTTGCCAAGCTTTCAAACCACGCTTACTCAAACGCTTTGCAAATTTAGTTTTATTCAAAAGCTTAAATTGTGTAATTATCACAGTTGTGATATACTGTTTTATTAGAAAACGTTAAACACATTCTTGTTCTATTATTTGTAAGAGAATTCCCTGAGATAAACCGGTTTGTGGTTATACTCAAGAAGGCTTTAACAATTGTTAAAGTAGCTGTGTAATCCTTTGAATATAGTGGATTAAGACCTCGTTGGAGAGAGGCGAAATCACCTTGACGGGTGGACTGAAGTAGTTTGAGATCAAACGAACCAGGATAAAAATACAGTGTTGTCTAAGCATTTCGTTTAAGTTTTATAATTCAACCCCCCTTCTTGTGTTTTTCACATCTTCAAAGCGTTGGAAAGATTGTTCAATTATCTATCTAAAAATTCCTAAATATTGACCAAATTGATGATTTCTTATTCTTTTATTTTGAGCCTTATTCGTTGATGAGCTGCTCAAAATCGCGCGTTTGAAGCCGTGTCTTCGACACTTTATTGCTAATGATCCAAATACGCATCAATACCTATAAAATGAATACAAAATTATTAAGCAGTACAAAAATGCACAAAAACTCGATTAAATATAAATTATACATAATTATACAAAAATCGGGGAATTATTCAATGAAATTAACAACAAAAAGTCGATAAGTACAACAAAAAGTATATACAAAAATAGCTACAATTTGCACTTAATAGTTAACACCTCATACTACTTTCAGGATCACCGGTTGACCCCACAAACCAACATGGGTCTTTTTAACATGCTTTGTTCTCACTCACACATTTTTCAGGAAACTTTCCAAAAGGTCACTCATCCAAATACTACTTCAAGTCATGCACACTTAACTATGAAGTTTTTATTTGTTATGCTACCGAAAAAAGTGAATCTTGTTGGTATAGGTAGTACCAATCATTCCTTATAAGATTTCTTTCAATCATGGAGTCTCATAACTTTAGTCTCATGATCACTCTCATTATGATGTGAATTCGGTTTTTGTCCTGAAACATCCAAGAGTCTCTCATTGTCATGCCTTGTGCATTGATGACCACTCTCTGACCTCGCCGGAGTCAGATGTTACAGTGTGTGCCTCTTAAAATAAAGGCCCTAATGTAGATGCATGATGATCCCCAAAAAGTTTGATGACCCAACAGTGGTATCAGAAGCTGGTAGTTCAAGTGAAGGATCGACTCCCTTGTATCAAAATCTTTCTGGCATAGTGGTGGTCATGAAACATGGTATGCTGAAAAAGTGTCAACCACAGTACAAGAGTATATAGATAAAAGAACTTTTTCTTGAGGGGGAATATTGTTCATAGACTCAAACTTGATGAGAGTGTTGAGAAAAACAAGTGTCAATTAGAAGTGTCAAGAAACAAATGTGAGGTGGAAGTCCCACATTAATTAGAAAAATGGAGATTCACTACTACAAATAATACTTTTTATGACGAAGCTTTCACCTCAAACATGCTAAAAATCGAGAGTATTTTTTTTAAAATTAAATAACTTTTTCTCTCGGTTTTTGTGAAAACTGAGGAAATATAGTTATAAGGGATCTCGCTTTGAATCCTTGTTATTGCATTTAAAGTTTTTTCCAATGATTTCTCACTTGGCGTCTTTCCAGCTTCCCTTTATTATTAGTTAATTAGTAATTCTCAAAATCTTTGTTATCAATAAAAAAAAAGACAATAATAGGAAAGATAATATTTCATTGATAATCAATTACGAATTACAAAATAGTTTTCCTTAGATCAAAACCTTTGTCTTTCAAATCATCTAAATCAACAAACTTTTCATTCATAACGAACAAAAGATTTTCATATAAGGTTTTTGAAGATATTTTTGAAGATATTTTTGAAGAAAAAGAAAGACTTTGAAACTAAGTTTGAAGACACAAAGAGTTGGAAATGAGACGTTGAAACTGGGAATAATGTTAAAATAAAGTGGAGAATAAGAAGTGAATCAATCACAGAAGTTCAAAAGCCTCATTGAAAATCCAAAACATACGTTACATTTTTAATATGGATTATCATTGTTATTATAGTGATATGAATATAATGTGCGCCATGTTTTGTATCCACTTATTACCTCGAATTTTCTTATAACCGAGGGGGAAAACAATTCAACAACCTTTATTTTTATTATATTTTTTTGTTTGTAAACTATATGGTCTATCTCGTCGATTTCTTTAATAACGGAGAGATAAAATAATCAGATATTTCTATAAAAGCACTCGTTAAATAAAATGGTGTTGATATTCAATGTTCTTCTATCTCACATATGATGTTGATATTCAATATTCAATATTCAAAGAAAACTTAAAGAAGCTTGAAAAGGTTCTCTATGATAGATTGCAATGCAGAAAATCATTTTTCAATGGTTGGAATATATAACTGCTTTAGAAGTTGGATGCATACAATCCATATAATATTTTCCAATGTTTGGAATAGATAACTCCTTCCAACAAAGATTTGTTGTTCTCTAAGAATATGGATTTGTTGTAATATTGTGTCTTAATATTCTATGTAAATAATGTAATGTAAAAAAAAAGTTTTTCACCTTGGTTTTTAACAAAAATGAGGGGATAGTTTAGCATGATAATTGAGGATATTGATCAACGTCCTTAAACAACTCAGATTTGTCCATTTCATGAGTATCAACACTCAAGACACTATCATTAGTGATCCACTTGAAAACTAAAAAACTTTCATTATAAAAGTATTCTGATATCTAAAATGATAATGAAACATCATGATGCTCTTGCACTATAACAAATAACGCTTTTCATGACGAAGCTTTCACAATGAATGAAACAAAACTGCGGGTACATGAGAATGAAACGCTTTATTTTATTTAAAAAATTAATAGTAAATCTTATTACCTCGGCTTTTAATAAAACCGACATAAATAAATGCTCAGGGTTTGAGGTTTGATTCCAAGCTTCTTCTATTTAGGGATTTATATGGAACCAAATATACACCATTATTTTTTTTAAAGATGTTATGTCGGATACGTCACCTCGGTTATTTTCAAAACCCATATAAAATCTCCCTAACTTTTTTACTCTATTGGAAAACAAAAAGGCGCCTTTTTTTTATATATGTCACTTCAGTTATTCTACCTCGGTTTTTTAATTTAACCGAGGTGAAGTTTCTATATATGTTTGATTCCAACTCAGTGTCTATCTATTTCACTTTTCGAGCCCTAACGAAAGA
Organism: Vicia faba; assembly: GCA_948472305.1. NCBI lineage: Eukaryota > Viridiplantae > Streptophyta > Magnoliopsida > Fabales > Fabaceae > Vicia > Vicia faba. The sequence continues at coordinate 894,116,284 of OX451740.1, forward strand.
ACACTTCTACTCCAATTAGCTTAGCCAAAGAAAGAACATTTCTACTCCAAGGAGATTAGCCAACGAAAGAAATTTTTCTCCAAGGAGCTCTGCGGTATGTTCTTGTGGTTCTCCATTACTATTTTTCTTGTTGTCCTCCGTGTATTGTTTTATTGTTGTTGTTGAGAAGCTTTATTTATGTACTATTTTTTACTTTATTTTAGGAAACTTTGATTATGGATCGTAGTTGGATGAAAGCCAGTAAATCAAGTAGCGAGTATGAGAATGGATTGAAACAATTTCTTGATTTCGTGAAAAAAACCTTCCTGATAACAATGAGATTTTTTGGTGTCCTTGTATGAAATGCTATAATACGAAAAAAAATATACAAGGGATGTTATATTCAATGATTGTGGTTATGATGGAATTATTCAAACTTATAAGAAATTGGTATGGCACGGTGAAGGGTCAAAAAATATACCTTTGTCACAAACACTTGAAGATGATGAATGTATGACTGATAATCTAGAAGACATCATTCGTGATATTGGAGTAGATGCTTTCAAGAAAGTTATTATGGTAGATACTTTGAAAAAAGACATGGAAGATTCATTGTACCCGAGATGTAAAGGTTTTACAAGATTGTCAATTGTGTTAAGACTATTTAATCTTAAGGCGAGAGGTGGGTGGACGGATAAAAGTTTCACTGAATTACTTGAATTATTGAAAGAAATGCTTCCTGAAGGTAACACTTTTCCAAACCGTACATATGAGACCAAGAAGATATTGTGTCCAATGTGTTTGGATTATGTCAAAATACATGCTTGTCGTAATGGTTGCATCTTATATAAGAAAGAGTTTGAAAACTTGAACGTGTGCCTAAGGAGTGGGGTGCCACGCTACAAACGGAAGCACAATGGTGTTGATAACGATGATAGTGCAACTAGCAAGGGTGTTCCTGTCAAGGTGGTGTGATACCTACCAATAATTCCAAGGTTCAAGAGATTTTTTGCTAATGTTAGCGATGCAAAGAATACTAGATGGCATGTAGATGAAAGATTGTGTGATGGAAAAATTCGCCATGTAGCTGATTCATTGCAATGGAAGAAAATTGATTCACTGTTTCTAGATTTTGCCCTTGAATCGAGGAACCTTAGGCTTGGACTTGCCACTGATGGAATGAACCCTTTTGGTAATATAAGTACTAACCATACGTCATGGCATATTCTTATCTTAATTTATAACATATCTCCTTGGTTGTGCATGAAGCGTAAGTATATGATGCTATCAATGATGATTTCGGGTACGAAACAACCAGGGAATGACATAGATGTTTATTTATCGACATTGATTGAAGATTTAAGACTTTTATTGGAGGAAGGTATTGATGTTGATGATGCGTATACATGTGATAACTTTAAGTTATGTGCCATGTTGTTTTGCACAATCGATGACTTTCCTGCATACGGTAATTTGTCTGGGTACATCGTCATGGGTCATAATATGTGTCCTATATGTGAATTTAATACATGTCACCACCAATTACCAAAAGGAAAAAGACAGTTTATCTAGGGCATTAAAGATTTCTAAGACCTGTTCATTCGTATCGTAGATTGCGCAAGGCTTTCAATGGGGAGCAGGAGTTTCGTCCAGCTTCAAAACCCTTAACCGGGAAGGAAGTTTATAGAAAAAAACAACACTTTAAAGTTGTCTTTAAGAAACAAAAAAATCCCATGGTGAAAAATTATTGGAAAAAGAGGTCGGTGTTCTCGATTTTCCATACCGTCCAGAAGCTTCGATCATAGAAAGGTACACCATAGAAGAAGCTATTGAGTTTTGTATAAACTATTTGTCAGATGCAAACTTTGTAGGAGTGCCCGAGTCTCGTCATGATGGATTTTTATGAAGGTAGAGGTATTCAAGGTTTAAATGTTAAGACATTTAGTCGAGAAGTAGTTTTTCTAGCATATATGTATATATTGAATAATCTTAATAAAGTTCATCCCTACTTGACCGCATACAAAGATCTTATAAAGGAACAATATCCCTGGATGAATGAAAAATGGTTGTTGACGGAGCATAACAGAACTTTCATAGATTGGTTTAAGGAAAGTATTTCCAATGAGAGTGATGCATCAGATATTTGCAAATGGTTATCACATTTGCCTAAGTTTAATGTAATTACTTGGAGTGTTACAACATTAGAAAATATTCATTCTGTAAAAAATCAAAGGATGATCGTAGCACCATGCAAAATAGTGGTGTTATGGTGGATGCTGAATCCATGTACTTTTCTAGCTCCAAAGATAAAATCCAGTACTATCATCTAGAGCATTCTTTGGGATCATTGATGAGATTTTGGATATTGACTATGTTTTTTTAAAGTGCCTTTATTTAAGTGCAGGTGGATTGACAGTAAAACTGGTGTGGAAACCGATGAATTAAGATTCACAAGGGTTGATCTTCGAAAGGTAACTTACAAGAACGAACCATTCATCCTGGAAAACCAAGCAAAACTAGTTTTTCATGTCACTGATCAATTTAACACTAGATGGTCAATTGTTCTTCAAGGAAAACATCTTCCTGATAGTACTGATGAAAATCTAGATTTTAACTATGAGACTCCTTGTTTAGAAACACGTGTAAGTCAATCATTTGAATAAAATGACTTAGATGATGTGCATGCTATTCATCGTGATCATGAAGAGGGTATATGGGAAAACTAGTAAGTAAATGGTTTATTTCTTTTGTATCATAATCATTTGTTTTAGTTTTAATGTAAAATTATAAAGTGTATGCCATTTTGGGTATTGCATATGGTGTAATAAATGAATATTTTTGTTTCAAATTGAGGAACGGGCGCACCATTTTGGGTTTGCATTAGTTCTGTATTTTGTTTTCTGTGGTTCTATATTTTGTAATTCAGATGCAGACGACAGAAGAAAAAAATATAACCCCTCACTTTCCAAAATTAATAGAAGTAATAATTTTGATATATTACCTCCGTTTATCAGAAAATCGAGTGTTAATAAGGGGCACGCCATCCATTTATGAAAATAATAAAAATTCCGAGGATGGGAATCGAACCCACCTGCATTTCACATAACCCCTCGGTATTTTAATACCCGAGGTGATAAGGGATAATATATTATGACGACCTTACTTACCTCAAATCTGGAACCGACAATTAACGCATTTCGCATCCGACATAACATGTGTTTTTTGTAGTAGTGTTCAAACTATCTACATCCTCCACTTTAAGGTTTGCAAGAGTATTTTTTATGAATAGTTCTATGTGATGGATTGCAAGAGCAGAAAATAATTTGAGTTTAATGTTTGTGTTCTTAAATATTTAATTGAGAAGAAAATCATTTATTTATCTAACCCTTATTTTATCTAACCATTTTTGTTTATATCAGAAAAAAATGCATAAAAAAGCAATTGAGAATATAGTGGTGCTCGTCATTTGATATTACCCAAATATCAAGGATTTGAAAATCTTCATGGACAAATTAATTTTTATCATGTGTAAACAATGTAATATTCTGAGTATACATTGTAGTTTGTAAACAAATTATTTTATTAATTTTCTTTGTAAACAATGTAATGAGTTTATTTTATATATATATATATATATATATATATATATATATATATATATATATATATATATATATATATATATATATATATATATATATATATATATATATATATATATATATATATATATATATATATATATATATATATATATATATATATATATATATATATATATATTAGTGGTAGAAATGTTGAGACTAAGCCATTGGATTGACTTAACTCGCACAAATCAAATAAAAATTGCTACCGCGCTTTATTGTTTCCAGAGGAATGGGAAAATAGCGAATAACCCAAAAAAAGGGGGAGAGGATCTAAGTTCGGGGGTTGGTTATGCAAGGGGAAGGTATTAGCATCCTAAACATCTACGGTACTCCAGAGGAACCTCTTTGAAAATCTGTGTATTTTGGCTATAAAAGTTGTATAAAAATATATGGTGGAGATGAGAAGAGAAATATTTTTTTACAATTTTTTTGCACCCACCACAGTTGCGAACCTTTAGTGCCTACATACCACCTTTCGTGTAATAGGGGATCAGGTTACTCGTAGTTCACCTTTAAAATTTTTAAAACATAAGTGTGTTAGTTAGTTTTAAGAGACGAGACATCACCGTCTTATCCGAGTAGAAAACATACTTACTACCCACGATTATGAGAAGGGAGAATTTGCGTCATCTCAAAGTGGAAGATATAGCTTGGATTTTAAAATCAACAAAGCCTCACTCAACACCCAAGTGGAAAATTTCTCACTTCACTATATATCGTAGAAGTATAGTAGCTCGCATCACTACAAAGATTGACAAGAGTCTAATCTTTTTTTGAGAAAATTTTAAGATAAAAAGACAAAGTGGCAGAATAGTTTGAATGAGATTGATTGACTTTTATTCTTCTCATAGAAATGTCAAAGTATTATTAAGTTGGTTAAAGTTTGATCAAGAAAATATTTTTGAAAATGCATGGACCTAAGTCCAATTTTATTGTGAAAGCGGTTCAAGTTTGAAAACAAGAAGAGTTTTGAAAAAGAGGGAGAAGATTTTTGAAATTAAAGAATATGGGAGGAGATAAAGGGACTATCCTAAAGCATAAGATAAGAGCTAGGGAAAAGAACCGTCTAACCAAAAAGAAGCCAACACTTGACATAATGAGTCAATGTAGAATTCTCATCCTTTGGATTTGAAACCAAACAAGCAAGGATAATGAAACCTCTTAAGAAAACCAAGCTTCAAAGGCATTAAGTCTTCACAAAAATTGGGAAGAGTAACAGCTGTATACAGATGAATTCCCAATCACAGACAAAGCATATAATCAAAATAACCTGCACACAAATAAAACAAACAACCTAATGTCTTGTGGTAAACCCCAAGAACTCCAGACAATATTGCAATAGAAGTCACAATTTCTCAAGGTAGGTCAAGGTTTCTAATCCTAAGTCCAAGAAGTCCATAACTCCAAAATGCCAAGGATAGTAACCAGATAGTCCAAGTAACATTAAAGTTTTTTATGGTTCAAGTTAATTATTAGGTATCTTCGAAAAGAAATGAAAAGCTTAAGTGAGCAAAATAAAAATGACATAAAGATAAATTCTAAAATGAGCAAAGATGAAAATGGCATGAAATGTAAATGCTAATATAAATGTTCTCAAAAATAAAAATAATAAAGTAAAATAATAAAATAAAAGTCAATTGTTAATGAGTTAGAAATTATAGGTTAGTGTTGTACCCCAATTTTTGCCCTAAGATCCCTTCATCATACCATGTTGATTCCATTACAATAAGATCACACTAGGATTCTTGGTTCCCCTCCCTATATTTAGCTTTGCATTTTGAGGAATCACGAAGCACCTTGACTTGTGTTCTTTTGTGATCATGAATATGTTTTGTCTTGATTTCTTCTTTTCATTAATAAAATTCAATGTTGGTTTGTCTTGCTTGTTATCCATGTAGGTAAAGGCAATGAGATTTAACAAGTTGCCCCATGAGTTCATGAGTTTATTTCCATGCCCTAGTCAATAAAGCTTGAGAAGTTCAAACCTCACCATTGGATTTGTTTTGGAAGGAATGGCATGGCAAGGTTATTTTGGTTCACCACATTTCAAGGTTATCAAATTTGGTTGAAAAGCACAAGGGATTGATTGGAGAAATAGTCATGTTTGGACAAGATTTTATTCCTTTTGGTCATAAGTGCATGTTCCTATCAATTCTCAAGATATGAAAGTGGTTGTGGTTGCTATGAGTTCTCATTATCATCCTCAACAACTTATATTTACAAATCATTTGTTTTGGTACAATAAGTTTGTTCAAAATTGTCAAAGTTCCTCAAGGCATGTTTCTTAATCTAGGAGCTAGGGTTTTGAACTTCAAAGGAGTATATCTTGCTCATATTTTGGTATTTTTGAGTGATTCCAAAGACATCATTCTCTTCAAAGGGTTATTAACAAATCACTTAAAAAGTTCCAAGGAGTTTTCATGTGCAAGAAACTTGACGAGGAAGAAAGATTACAAGTCCTCCAGATGAATCCCCATTTTTTCATGTATGACTTCAAATGATCATAACTTGGTTAATTTTTATCACCTTGAGCCAATTATTTTTCCATAATGATCTTTAAGATGTGAACTTTATTCCTTATTTCATGTGCAAAGTGAGAAAATGGATGGAAGTTGCCTTAAGGATACAAAAGATTATAGGTCATTTCATGATTTTTTGCCAACTTCAATAATTCATAACTCTCTCAATTTTTGGAGATTTTGAGTGGTTTAAGTCCCAAAATGTCATTCAAGAAGTCTATTTCATGCCAACTATTTTGGTCAAGAGCAAATTCCAAGTGGAAGGCTATGTTTAGATACAAGACATTATATGTAACTTTTGAAGAAAATTTTGAAATAGTTCTAAGTATGGAAAGTCAACCCTTTTTCCTCAACTTTGACTCAATGCAAATTTCAGATCAAGCATCCATTTAACTCCATTCTTTTTCCATTGCAAAGCTTGTAACCCCATCTTTCTAAAGCATCAAGAATCATGCGCTAAGACCCTTTGAGTTGAAAATGCCATTGTTTTGAAATTGGTAACTTGGAACTGAATTTCTCACAAAGTCAGAATTTTGAAATCCATAATGTGGCCTCTAATCACAAGATTTATACGCGTTTTTGATTTAGACTTGATTAATAAACTTGTCATAAGTGTTTAGCACCTCAAAATGCAAGGATTGGATGAGTTTTGGTGAAAAGAGGATCACACTTCACTCGTGCATCAGGTTTGCACGAATTCCCTCCAAAATGCATCATTCACTCTTTCTTTTGATCCCATTTGCTTCTCCTATAAATACATGAACTATCCCATTCATTTTATCAAGCTTGGATAGCCAAAATCACCCTGCCAAACTTGTTCCATAACTCAGAATTTAGCAACTTTGAAATCCATACACAAGCCTTTTTCAATCCAATTTTTTCATCAATTCACCTTCTTTGATCTTCCCTGAAGCTAACCATATAATTACATTCAAGAATCATTCTCTATATTGCTCCATAGAAATCCAGTTTCATAGATCTACATCTCAACTTCAATAGGTAGATTCCTTCATCAATTCTTCAAAACTTTGATATCATCGTGATGCTCTCATTGCCCTGGTTCTAGTCGCAACACTTACTTTTTACTGGAAACACGTTTTGACCATGAAATTTTAAATCTCTTTTCAAAACTTTTCTTCCAAATTGCTTGAGCTACAGTTTATATAAATTTGGCGCGAGGGTGTGGTTGTCTTCGTCTTGAAGAGACAAAGCGAATGGAATAGGATGAGCTTCTGATTTTACAGTTTGAGAGATCTGCAATTCACGTCGGCTGGAGGTTGAAGATGACCAACGTGTCATCTTCCAACCAATGATGGCGTGCCACTTGTTTTTTTTAATTCTGATTTTATTTTTGATTCTATGCTTTATTCACTAATGACCATGATATGAACAGCGCGCCAGATCCTTTAGATCTGACTACTAACGTGTTTTGACACATATTTTTGACTTTTATTTTATTTTCTGATTTTTATATTTAATTGTTTTAAACTTCAAAAAATCATAGAAAATTCATTTGAAGTCCAAAAAATCTGAAAAAATTATGAAAAATATTTTTGATTATTCTCTTTCTGATTTTTATTTTTCACAATTTAATTTTGTGTTTTGGTATTTTTTATAAATTTACACTTTATTTGAATTGTTTTAAATGTTTAAAAATACTTTTATGCATTTTTAAATTCTGAAAAAAATCATGGAATGATCCAATGATATTGTGACAAATATTTGTGACCTTATTTTTTCCTGACTTTGTTATTTTTTTTAATCACTTTTAGTTTATTTTACCCCTTTCTTTTAATTTTAAAAATAGTTACTAACTTTAAAAAATTACCAAAAAATTTATAAAATCATTTGAGTCCTTTTCTGATTTTTCTATGGTCTTACTTTTTATTTCTTAATTAATTTGAACATAGTTGATATTTTTCTCTTTTATTTCTATTTTTAAACATTATTTTTAAACCTTTTTGTACATGTTAAAATGTAATATCATTTTGTGACTATTTTCTTACTGATCTTGGGTTAAATTTTTGATCATAAACTTTATTAACATCATTGGATCCATGGTGTTGAGTCTAACTCCACAAAAATAGATGAATGATTTTAATAATAGTTTGATTAAATTTAATCCAAAAGTGGTTTGTATATTCTCTCCCACCCCTCTTCATCTCATCCCATTCTTATTGCACTAAATGTTGTTGGAGCATGATCTCTATATCATGTCTCAAAATAAATGGTGCATAGATTGCTATTGACCGACCTCAAAATAGGTGCGACTTCTATATAAGTCCATTTACGATTGCTTAACATAGCGCTAAATTTTGTCCCGATTCGAATGAATAATCATCCGTGGCATAAAATTATGTTTGCAAGCCCAAACATGTTAATTTGATCTCTTTGATCCAATAACCTTGAGATTCATTGTGGGGAGGCTTTGGTTCTACCAATCCTCTAATAGATCTACAACATCTTTGGTCAACGCGAATCACTTAAACATCGTTAATCATTAAATGATACTCACAAGGATTCCAAATGGATGATATACTTGACAAAAAGAAAATGCAACTTGTTGTATGGAGGCTTTGGTTCTACTAATCCTCTAATGAGTTCCAAATGCAAGTTTCAAGATGATCATCCAACTAACCACTAATCACTAATAATTGACTTTATCCTTTATTCTTTTATTATATGCCCCCTTTTATTTTTATGTATTATTTAATTTTAGCATTTACATTTCATGCCATTTTCATCTTTTCTCATTTGAATATTTACTTTCTTGTAATTTTTATTTTTGCTCACTTGAGTTTTACTTTTCTTTTTAAAAACACCTAATAATCAACACAAACCCTAAAAATCTTTAATGATACTTGGACTATTTGGTTACTATCCTTGGCATTATGGAGCATTGGATTTTTGGGACTTATGATTAGAAACCTTGCCCTATGATTGGAGACCTTGTGATCTTATCTGATTATTTTGTCTGGAGCTCTTGAGGTTTACCTCAAGACATTGGGTTATTTGTTTATTTTGTGTGAAGGTTATTGTGATTACACCCTTTATTTGTAATATGGAGTTCACTCGTATACAGCCTTTACTCTGCCTAATTTTTGTGAAGACTTAATACACTTAAAGTTTGGTTCTCTCAAGAGGTCTAGTATTTTTGCTTGTTTGGTTTCAATCCAAAGAATGGAAATTCTATCTTGGCTCATAGTGTCAAGTATTGGCTTTTTGTTGGTTAGATGGTTCTTATCCCTAGCTTTTACCTTATGCTTTAGGATAGCCTCTTCTTTCCTCCCATTTTCTTTAATTTTAAAAATCTTCTCCCTCCCTTTGAAAACTCTTCTTGTTTTAAACTTGAACAACTTTCATAATAAACTTGGAATTAGGTCCATGCATTTTCAAACATTTTCATAAATGAACTTCAATAAACTTAGTAATACTTTGACATTTTTGTGAGAAGACTAAAAGTCAATCAATCTCATTTTAAACCATTTTGCCACTTTGGATTTTATCTTTAAACTTTTCTTAAAAGATTGAACTCTTGTTAATCCTTGTAGTGATACAAACAACAATACTTCTACAATAAATAGTTAAGAGAGATATTTTCCACTTGGGTGTTGAGTGAGGCATTGTTGATTTTAAAATCCAAGCCATATCCTCCACTTTGAGATGATGCAAATTCTCCTTTCTCATGATTGTGGGTAGTAGGTATATTTTCCACACGGACAATGACAATGATGTTTTATCTCATAAAAATTAACAAACACACTTACATTTTAAATTTTTTTAAAAGAGGAACTACGTGTACCCTGATCCCCTATTGCACGAAAAGGTGGTACGTAGGCACTAAAGTTTCACAACCGCGGCGGGTGAAAAAATCATAAAAAATATATTTCTTTTCTCACCTCCACCATCCATTTTTTTATACAACATTTTTATAGCCAAAATATACAGATTTTTACAAAGAGGTTCTTGCAGAGTACCGTAGATGTTTAGGCTGCTAATACCTTCCCTTTGCATAACCAACCCCTTACCTTGAATCTTTCCCCCTCTTTTTGGGTTATTCTCTCTTTTCCCATTCCTTTGGAAACAATAAAGCGCGGTGGAGATTTTTATTTTGATTTGTATAAGTCTAGTCAATCTAATGGCTTAGTCTTAAACATTTCTACCGCTACAGATATTTGAATGACCATCTTGAATCTTGCATTTGAAAACTCATTAGAAGATTGATAAAACCAAAGCCTCTCAACAACAAGTTTCATTTTCTTTTTGTCAAGTATATCATTCATTTCAAAATCTCAAGCAACAACAAATGATCAACGATGTTTAAATGATTCACTTAGTCCAAAATTTATGATGATTCATTAGAGGATTGATAAGACCAAAGCCTCCTAACAATGAACCTCAAAGTTATTAGATAAAAGGTTTCAAATTAAACATACTTAGGCTTGCAAACATAACTTTGGGCCATGAATGATCATTTCTCGAATCGGGACAAAATTTAGTGCTATGTTAAGCAATCATAAGTGGACTTATATATAAGTCGCACCTATTTTGAGGTCGGTCAATAGAAATCTATGTGCCATATGTTTGAAGAGATGATATGTAGATCATCCTCTAACAACATGTAAAACAATGAGAAACAGATAAGATGAAGAGGGAGGGGATGCAATGTATGAAATTAAGGTTTCAAATATCATCAACATCATTCATCCATTTTGGTGGATTTGGTTTCTCAAACTATCAACACCCAAGATCCAATGAGGTTGAGGAATTTGTCACTAAATGGAGTCCAAGTCAGAAACAAATAAACAAAATAATAATAAAATATTTAACAAAATAAAATTAAAATAGTTAATAAAAGGAAAATAATTGGTAAGATACATAAAGTATATTAAAATACCAAACAAAAATCCTAAAAAATAATCAGAGGTCAAACATGATTTAATAGATATTGACAAAATTTCTTAGTATTTTTTAAAGTCAGAAACTAATTTTAAAAATAAAATAAATAAGTAAAATAAACCAAAAATGGTAAAAAATAGTAAAATCAGAAATAAAAATAAAATAAGGTTATCAAAAATTGCCAAAAGGCCAAAGGACCTTTCCATAATTTTTTTCAGAATTTAAAAATTAAGAAAAGTATTTTTTATCAATTAAAACAAGTTAATTAAAGTGAAAAATTATAAAAAAATATCAAATCATGAAATAAAATTGTGAAAATATAAAAATCAGAAAGAGAAAAATCCAAAATATTTTAAAGAATTTTTTCAGATTTTTGAGTCAGAAATGAATTTTTTATGAATTTTTGAAGTTTAAATCAATTAAAAATATAAAATCAGAAAATAAAAATAAAACCAAAAAGATGTAGACCATTGGATCAATGTCAAATTGCGTTAGTAATCTAATCCAAGAGATTTGGCGCGCTGTGCATATCATGGTCATTAGTGAATAAACCACTGGATCAAATGTTAAATAAGATTTTTGTAAAAAAATAAGTGGCGCTTTGTCATTGGTTGTGAGATGACACGTTGGTCATCTTCAACCTCTAACCACGCGAATTACAGGTCTCTCAAACTGTAAAATCAAGAGCTCAGACCTATGCCATTCGCTTTGTCTCATCAAGACAAAGAAAATTGTACCCTCGCGAAAAATTTATATAAGTTGTAGCTCAGTCGATTTGAAGAAAACCAGAAGAAAAAATTTGAATAGGGATTTGGAAATTCATGATCAAAAGTCAATTCCAGTTGAAAATAAATGTTACGACTAGTATCAGAATGATGAGAGCTTCATTGTGGTAATAAATTTTGAGAGAATTGATGAAGGAATCTACCTATTGAAGTTCAAATTCAGAGCTCTGAAACTTGACTTGGCTAGCACGATTTAGGATGATTTAGGTTTTGGTTCTTATTTGGTTAGCTTCAGTGAAGTTCAAGGATGAAGAATTGACAAAGAAAATGGATTGAGGAAGGCTGTAAAACCAAATCCGAAGTTGCAGAAATATGGGTTAAGGAAAAAGTTAGGAAGGGTGATTCTGGCTGTCTAAGCTTGAGAAAATGAGTAAGATATAACCCTCTACTTATAGGGAAGCAAATGGGATGCTCAAGCATGTGGAATGGTGAAGTTTGGAGGGAAATCGTGTGAAGTTGCAAGCATGAAAAGTGTGACTTCTATCTTGCTCAAAACTCAACCAAAACTTGTGTTTCAAGGTGCTAATCACTTCTGGAAGATTGTTAAACATGATTAGAAGTAAAGACACACAGAAATTTAGTGACTAGAAGCTGAATTGTGCATTTCAAATTTTGACTTGGAGGAAAAAGTCAATTTCAAGGTACCAACTTTGAATCCATGGTGTTCATAGCTCAAGGGGTCTTAGGGCATGATTCTTGAAGAATTTGAAAGATAAGGTTACAATATTTATAATGTGCAAAGAATGGAACCAAATGGATGCTTGAGCCAAAAGTTATGATGAGTCAAAGTTGAGAAAAAGATGCTGACTTTTTGTACTTAGAAAAATTATATGTTTTTCTTCAAAAGTGACCTATAATGTTTTGCATTCAAATATGGCCTTCCATCCAAAATTTGCTTTTGACTAAAAAATATGGCATGAAGTAGATCTCTTAAATGACATTTTGAGATTTGAACCACTTAAAATCCCCAATAATTGAGAAAGTTGACTTTGTGAAGTTGGTGAAAATCCATGAAATGACTTATAACCTTTTGCATTCTTAGGGAATATTCCATCCATTTTCAAGCTTTGCACATAAAAGAAGAGTTTAAGTTCATATCCTTAAGATCATTATGGAAAAATAATGGTCTCAAGGAGATAAAAATTGATCAAGTTATGACTTTTTGAAGTCACATAAGGGAATTGGATGGCCTATCTAGGGGACTTGTAATATTTCTTCATCATTAGGCATCTTCTACATAACATTTTCTTGAAACTTTTGAAGTTATTGGTTGATATATATTTAAAGAGAAGTATGTCTTTGGAATCATTCAAAAATACCAAAATATGAGCAAGATATAGCCCTTGGAAGTTCAAAACCCTAGCTCCTAGAGCACCAAAATGACTTGGAAAACCCTTTCAATTTTGACAATTTTCTTTGCTCAATAACTCTTTCCATGTGAATAGAAGTTGTTGTGGATGATAATAATATCCCATAGCAACAATAAACACTTCAAAATATTAAGAAATGAGAGAGTTATACACTTGTGATCAAGGAATCAATAACTTTTCCAATTAGGTCTAACTTCTTCAATCAACTCTTGCATCTTTTGATTTTATTTGACAAATTGTGGCATGATGAATCATAGTAGACCTTGTCATGATATCACTTTAAAGTATCTTCAATGGTGAAGCTTGAATCTCAATGAAACTTTTTTGAAGAAGGCATGGAAATAAACTCATGAACCTATAGATCAACCTGATGAAATGTGTTGTGCTTTCACCTATAGCATCATAAATTAGAGCAAAGATTCATTGTATTTATTAGTTAAAAGTTAATCAATATAAAAACATATATGATCACAATATATAAATCAAGGTGCTTGGTGATTCCTCATGAGAAAGCCTAAATATAGGGAGAAGAACCAAACCCCAATGTGATCTTGATATGATTGAATTAATATGAGATGATAGAGGAGTCTTAGGGGAAAAATTGGGGTACAACAACTGCCCTTATTTAAGTGTCTTCTATCTGGAGATATGAAGGTTAAAATCTTCGCGTCGACGTGATTGAAGATACTTAAATATAAAACAAGCCCTATTTTTTCCCTAAGATGCCATGCAATGCATATGATTGTGCATGCAAATAAACAGACCCAAAGGTGACATAGGAAACCACTGGGGAAATAGAAAATAAAAGATCAAAAGAAAAATAGACTAGGAAAACAAATCACTGGTGAACAGAAAACTCGACTTTATTGGGGTAAATCCCAAGGAGTAGACAAAGCAACATCAACTCAAACATTAAGGAGAGAAAAAATAAAGGATAATAGTGATCTACAAATAACCGTAAACTATCCACTCACTAAGAAGTGGTAGGATAATACCAGCAAACACCAATATTAGGGTAAGCAACAAATAATTAGCATTAGTACTTACGACTGGAAACAAATAAAATCTTCAGAGAAGAATGAATCTCAATGACGAACTATCCCCCATAATGATAAGACTACCATTCATTAGAGTAATCATATCAACAATGAACTATCTCCCATAATGACAAGACTACCATTCATCGGAGTAACAAATCACAACAATGAACTATCTCCCATAATGAAGAGACTACCATCCATTGGAGTAATAAATCTCAACAATGAACTATCTCCCATAATGAAGAGACTGCAATCCATTGGCGTAATAAATCTCAAAAATGAACTATCTCCCTTAATAAAGATATTACCATCCATTGGAGTAACAAATCTTAACAACGAACTATCTCCCATAATGACGAGACTACCATCCATTGGAGTAATAAATCTCAACAACAAACTATCTCTCTTAGTGAAGAGACTACCATCCATTGGAGTAACAAATATCAACAACAAACTATCTCCCTTAATGAAGATATTACCATCCATTAGAGTAACAAATCTCAACAATGAACTATCTCCCATAATGACGAGACTACTATCCATTGGAGTAGAAAATCTCAACAATAAACTATCTCCCATAATGACGAGACTACCATCCATTGGAGTAACAAATCTCAACAACCAACTATCTCCCTTAATAAAGAAACTACCATCAATTGGAGTAACAAATCTCAACAACGAACTATCTCCCTTAATGAAGATACTACCATCCATTGGAGTAACAAATCATGAATCTTCTCTGTGAGCTAACTAACTTGCTGGGGAAGTACAAGTTGCTCAAATAAAGAGATTTGTCATATGTTTTTATGAGAAGGAGTTGCAATAATGCTATTGGGAAAAGGATTATAACTTCTTGGGGAAATGCCAATATATTCCTGCTGAGGAGGTAAAGTCTTCTCGTGCAAAATAAATGCACATTCTCAAATCAGGGCTCAAAGACTGCAGAAATCAGAATAACAGCGTTGCCAAGAACCACTAATTTTAACCAGAAATAAACTAGAATGAAATAGTCAACCAAGATAGCATCTGATGAGAACTAAACTCAAAGAGGAAACACGAATCTAATCAGACAATGAACTGAAATAGGAAGGCTGAGACAAAAAATTTCCACGAGGGATAATTCAATGGGGAAATTGAAAGAATATACACTTTCTTCTTAAGGTTGACATGCTATTGGAGAGAGGGTAACATGACTCAGCAAAATAGGCTAATACGCCAACAGAAAATAATAAATGCAAATGAGAAATGAATTTTAACTCATCTATGCATGATGTATATATTAATGTATGAACGTTATCATGTGTATGCTGACAAAACAGACATACAACACTGAGAATAAACAGACAAAACCAACTTGGGTAAAGTCAACACTCGGCTAAGCCACATCCGGGATGAAAATTTATAAGAAAGTAAGCACCAACTGAGGAAACAAAGCCCTGTCCCACGGCTTAACTTCACTGGGAAGAAACACAATCTTAAAGTAATCAAATCAAAACAATAAAATCAATACAAATATAGGGATCTATCATCCTCCTCCAGGCTTCACCGGGGAACATCACACATACTTCAATGGGGAAAACAAATGTCTCAATGTTTAGACTTCCACTGGAGATTATAACAACGACTTCATTAGGGCAGATGAAAACCACATCGTCGAGATATCAACTGAGGATCTCGTACTGACTTCAATGGGGAGGGCAACACCACATCATTGAGGGGAGCCCAAAATATATTCTTTACTACCAAGAGTAATGATTAAACAAACTTCCCTGGGGAGAAATTATGAAATCACATGGGGATAACAACTTTTAGAGAAAACATTATCTTAGCTTTACATGGAGATATAAGAAGTCAAATAATATTGCAAGAAATCAAAATTATGGGGATTTTAAATCAAACTACAACAATAATGCCATCACAATAAAAGGGCGATGTTTTGCAAATGATTCCACCTCAGCACGCAAAGGGAGAAGGGACTTTCATCATATGAGCGAAGACCTTATTGGGGAATCTGGGATAGAGGCTTCAGACCATGCAAGCCCGAAATCAAAATGAACCAAGACTTGACTGGGGAAAATGGGATCACAAGCCCAACACTGCACCATACGTCAATTGGTATCATCTCCAACTATATGAGAAACACACAAAGATCATACGCATACCAACAAAAGTGAACTGAGAGAACCTTCCTGGGGAAAACAAACTTCTAAAATTTCAGAGTTCATCCATCCTTGGGATCACCACTTTTGTTTTTCTTGAGTCACAAAATCTAAAGTAAAAGTAATTTGTAAATTCTTGTCAAAAAACAAATTTGTTATTTAATCTTTTTGTTTTGAAAATTACTATCAATAATAAATGGAGTCTTTGTAAGAAGAATAAAATAAGAATTGCAAAGAGTTGGATAAAAGCTCAAACTTTATTAATAGAATGGTAGTCTGCGAATGGCGAGACTCCATAGATGATTACAAATTTTGGAAAATGGTAATATATTGGAAAAGATATATTAAAATACAATGACCATTATTCTCCCTAACAACTTTGAATTCCTGAGCAGCGACTTCTGTTGAAGTATGGTGATAATCTGAGAAGATTGTTGCTTCAATGATAAAGTCTTGTCTGACGCAGTTACTTGCCAATAAATCCCTAACTTTTTCCTAGGTTGCCCTTGCGGGTTTTCAACCTAGAGGGAAGAATCTATTCTGTTTATGTCTCTTATTTTTGCCTAGACCTCCCTTTCGGGTTTTCAACCTACCAAGACACTCTTTTTTTCCTAAGCCGCCCTTTCGGGTTTTCGACTTAACGAGCTATTCTTTCATTTCTCTAGGCAAAGTATTTCTTGACTGCATCAGCATTCACATGACGTGGGAACTCCTCGCCATCCATAGTTTCAAAAATTAATGCACTGCCAGAGAAGGCTTTCTTGACAACATATGGGCCTTCAAAATCAGGAGTCCACTTGCCCCTAGAATCAGCGTTAAAAGACATGATCTTCCTGAGTATGAGGTCCCTTTCTCTGAATTCACGAGGCTTGACCTTTTTATCAAAATCTTTCTTTATTATTTTCTAATATAACTAACCATGACACAAGATCGTCATTCTCTTCTCTTCTATCAAATTCAATTGGTCAAACTTTTTTTGGACTCATTCATCTTCTGACAACTTAGTTTCCATTATCACACATAAGGAATGAATCTCTACCTCAACGGGGAGCACTGCTTCCATACCATACACAAGAGAGAATGGGGTCGCCCCTGTGGAAGTGCAGACAAATGTACGGTACCCATGCAAAGCAAAAGGAAGCATCTCGTGCCAATCTTTATAAGTAACAACCATTTTCTAGAGGATCTTATTAATATTTTTATTAGAAGCTTCAACATCCCTATTCATCTTTGGCCCGTAAGGAGATGAATTGTGATAGACAATCTTGAATTCTTCACAAAGTTCTGTCATCATCTTGTTATTTATATTCGAGCCGTTGTTGGTGATAATCATGCTGGGCACACCATACCGACATATACAATTGTTCTTGATAAAGTGTATTACCACTTGCTTAGTAACATTGGCATATGAAGCTGCTTCCACCCATTTGGTGAAGTAGTCAATTGCCACTAAGATAAAACAATGTCCATTAGATGCCTTGGGTTCAATCATTCCAATCATGTCAATATTCCACATAGAGAAAGGCCACATGGAAGAAATAACATTGAGGAGTATTAGAGGCACATGAATTTTATCAGCGTGTTTACCAAGGATTTCTGAAAAACAACTGCTAGTCTTCCAAACTCTATGTTTTGGTAACTTACAGGATTGACTAGATTGATCATAGGACATGTGTCTTAGTGTTTCTTACAATTTGATTTGAAGTTTGACATTATATGAATAATAAAAAGATCTTTATATGTAATTGTGATTATCTTAAGACATTAAAGTTTGACTGTAAATCCTATATAACTTTAAAGGAAATGATCTGGATATTTGCAAGAATGTAAAGATAATGATAATAAAGAAAGTTCAACAAAATTTGTTAAAGACTTGACTGGAAACGAAAAGGAATAAGAAAATGATTAAAGTAACTTTGTATTGAGAAAAGGACTCTAAATAAATTAATGGTGTTCTTACGCATACATTATAAGCAAACTCTTTTCTCTCTCTCCGGTACTTTGAGTATAAAATCATTTGTATACAATGTGAACACCCTTTAATCCCAACACCTAAGACTCCTATTTATACTAATTCGACCCTAGCGATATTTCTATGAGATCATGCCACGTTTGACATTTTCAAACGCATGCATTCTGGAACTTCCACTCGTCCTCCTGGCGAAAATGCAGCAGTTTAAATTTTAAACTCTTCCCGCTCGAAGCTTTGAATTCATCTAACGTGACTGTCGAATCAATCTTCACATATCTTGAAATATTCTTTTGACTCTGATTTGCACTTCGACATATCTAACTATAAGAATGATATAAAATAACTTTATAAGGCCAAGTTTCATGTCATACTTTACAACATGATTTTCTCAAATAACTTTCATCAAATGTCGAAATCTTCAGCCAACAAATTGCCCCCAATAAATGTTTATTTCGAATTAGTGCAGAAATGGACATTTCTTGTAATCACCATATTTCGACTAGAAACCTTTCATTTTCCTTTAATTCCTGACGTCATAGTTAATCATGACTACTTTTCCAAAACGTCTCATCAAAATGTGCGTGCAGCAGATTAAACATCATTGTGTATCAACTTCTAAGAAAATGAATAGTGATCTTTCACCTTTCTTCACAAGACGTTGACACGTTACCCACTAACTTTTTTGAGGTGTAACCTCCAACTCTTCCACTGACCACTATAAAAGGTCATCTCTTTTACCTTTTCTCTTTCTTCTTTTACAAACCCAGAAATCTTCATATTTTACTCTGATTTACGCTCCCATTTCTCTAAAAAGCTTCATCAATTTTTTAAATCTGCAACAATGTCTTCTGCCAAACAAGATTCCAAGAATGCTAAGAAGTCTGAAGTGATCAAAGGTTCATCTTCTCGGAATGTTCCAACCAGCAAAATCGTTACTTCTGGAAATCAAGAATTTATCACGCTTCCAAAACTTACTCAGGAAGAAAAAGCCATTTATGCTTCTCAGGTACTGTTGTACCCCAAAATTTGTCCTCTCACTTATCAAGGAATCACCCTGGATCCTCAAGTTTGCTTCCATCCAATTCCAAGCCTTGAACTGCAATTTTTCAAGAAAAAGTCATCCACAAGGGCAAAATGGTCATTTGCACACTGAAAAGTCAAACTTTGACTTTTGGATACAAATCAAATCTCAAAAATCATATTTCATCAAGACATGTTGGAATATGAAGTTTGTTTCATCAAGAATTTCAAAAGTCAAATTTTACTTTGGAAAAGTAAAATTCTAAATACTTAGAAATTTTTCTAAGTGTTTAAGAAATATGAAAATTTCAGAACTTCTGACCAGATTATCACCATAACGCTCAGCAAATTCTGGATATTCTCAAGACAGATTTTGGTCAGAACTTCTGGACCAGTTTTCACAAAGGCTCAGTCAGAGCTTGCAAGAGCAATTCAAAGAAGGTTTACAAAGCGTGTCACAAACTTCTTGGAGAGCCTGAAAACTCCTTCAGAGCATGCTAGATCCAGAAGATACAAAGATCAGAGGATGGATTCTACGCTGAAGCAGAACTTCTGATCCAGAACTAAGCCATGGTGTAGAATCTCACGTTACAGGATTTCTGGTCGTGATAAGTCTCATCATCATTTAATGCTCACAACCACTTTCTGAGTCTTTATCTAAAGGATTTCCTCCACGTGTACCTCTACTGTCTTGGGATAGAAAACTTTGGTACTAGGCCCATGCTTTGTTTTGCTTTTCCTTAAATCCTACTGACAACTCCAGCTTAAGCATGGTTAAAAGTCGCTAATCAGCAGCTAGTTCAACCTACGCCTGCATCCCATAATTGCACCAAACTAGTATATGAAAACAGTGATGAAAAAGCAAGGGAGCAGGATGCCAAATTAATTTAAAATCCCGTTTGTCTTTCCCCCCAAAATCACAACAAAACTAACCTATAAATACTTTGCTCCATCACACGTTGAAGGGGTTGGGCTTTGAGGGGGAGATTGGCCAAAAGAGAGAAAAGGAAGTTGTGAAACCTTCATAAAAAATCAGATTTCCCAAACAGAAAACCAAACCTTTTTTCTTCCTTTTGAATCAAAGAGCTTGGCACATCCTCTTCCGTTACTCTTGCTGATTCCAGAACATCCAAAGGTAGCAGCTCAAATCTCCAAGCCCACGTTCCAGGTTCAAGGTAAGTCTTTCTGACTTTGCATCTTTTTCATTCAGAACATCATTAAACATGTAAAAATCATAGTATTGATGTTGTTCATATCATTGCATAAATAGAAAAAGTAGTGGATAAGAGTTTCTTGATTAGGGCAAGACTCAAATTTAGGATTAGAACTTCTATAAGCTGTTGTGCTGTTATCCTTCTGATTTGCTGTTTAATAAGAACTGAATGAATTGCTGATGTGCTGATTAAGAGTTGAAATATAGAACTTCTGATGTTCACTCACATCTTTAAGCACAACATTGAACTTCTGAGTTCTCCTCACTGTTTATGCACACTGAACTTCTGATGTTCACTCACTGTTTTAACACTTAGAACTTCTGATTTTCATATGCTGTTAACACACACAGAACTTCTATGATTCACTCACTGTTCTAACACAGCACATAACTTCTGAGTTCTCCTTACATGTCAAATACACTGAACTTCTGATTTTCATGCGCTGATAACATGCTGAACTACTGATTGTTTGTTCACTGTCTTAGCACCATACTAAACTTTTGAGTTCTTCCTACTGTTTTGACACACACAGAGCTTCTGAGGTTTTCTCACTTTTCTAACATTCAGAATTTCAGCACATAGCAATCCAGAACTTTTGTGTTTTTCCTCTAACGTGTCTTGCAGGACCTCAGAGTGTACCAACTCAGAACTTCTGATAGCCACTGACGTTTCCTGCTGAGTCACAGCGCTCCTGACTCCGGAACCTCTGATCCTTGTTGTTTTGCTTGCAGCAACACTGTTTCTATCTTTCATTTATTTTCTTTTTCATCATTTTTAATATAAACTCTTTTTTTATTAACATAAAAAAACATAAAAATATTTTCCTTTTAATTTATTTCCTTAAGACAAAAAATCATTTTCTAAACAAGTCCATTTCTTTCTTATATTGTACATTTCAATATGGTTGTAATAGTAATTTAGGACTTATTTTTTACTTGCAACCCCCATTTGTAAATATGTACCCCCATCCCTAAAATATTGTAATAACGTAGGACTTTACATTTCTGCAATTTATCGCTTTCGAATATAAATGCTAGTAATTAGGGAGTGTATGGCAAGACATGAAATTGACAAATAGATCACCCTAATCAAGACTAAATGCATGCAAATCAAACACACTTTCACACTAGCACCCTTAGGGTAATCTCACTTATTGCCTATCAGAAAAATAGTCATGTCCCTCGAACATGGGCGTTTTAGCAAAAGACCCTTGATAAAAGATCGTAAACCCTCGATGACCCTCGTTGTTGCCTTCGGTAAACGATCTAGTCCCTAAAACGACATTGCTAAAACTTTCCATGGGTTGCCTTCTATGACTATAAAAACGTCCCAATGCCCGTCCCTTCACATCCAACGACGGGGCTCCTTACCAAATCAATGGTAAGATAGTAACATTTAAAGGAGAAGGAAAAGCTCACTTAAGACCATTTGAGTAGGTAGGTTCGCTCTCAATTACTCGCTTGCTGACAACAAAAAAACACTTTTTACACCAACACTTTCATCTTGAAACATTTTCAAAAGACAGACACTTTGTACACGTTCTTATAGAATCGAGAGCCATTACAAAGAAAACACCTTTTCAAAATCACTTTCAAAAACACGTCCCACAAACACCTCTTTGAACTATTTTCAAAACAACACTTTGTACGCGTTCTTCTAGAAACGAGAGCCATTACAAAGTTACATTTTCAAAATACTTTCAAAACCCACACCACAAGCACATTCAAACAAAAGCAAGTGATCTAGCGAGTAAGTAAGAACCCATGGAAAACCATGGATGAAAATGGTGCTAATACCTTCCCTTTTCATAATCTACCCCCCGAACTCAAGAAAGCATCTCTAAAGGTCTTTCTTGTGCTTTTTCACCTTTCCTTTTGGATAAAAGAAAAGTGGGTGGCGACTCTTGCTAAACTGCAACATTTGCAAACACAAACCCTCAAGTCAGTTCTCCCATTGTATCACAGAACTAGCGACTATGCTGGGGAATAACTTAAAGTGGGGTTACCTTAGGGTTAGATCACATTTACTTGCTTAATTTGTTTGAATTGCTTGCTTTACATTATTGGGTTCTTGTTTGGGTTTGTTTTGATCCTTTATCCGGATCTGGGGCACCTTTTTAGGTAAGTAGCAATAGTTTGTGGAAACTGTACGGCGTAGACCGATATGGTTGAAACAATGTGTGATACGGTGGGAGAAATGACTTGAGGTGTTTGCGTTTGTGTTTGCAAATGTTGCGGTTTAGAAAGAGTCTCCACCGACTTTTCTTTTATCCAATAAGGAGAGGTGAAAAAGCACAGGAAAGACCTTTTAGAGATGTTTTTTTTTGAGTTCAGGGGGGTAGATTATGAAAAGGGAAGGTATTAGCACCCTTTTCATCCATGGTTTTCCATGGGATCTTAGTTACTTGCTAGATCACTTGCTTTTGTTTGAAAAATGTGTTTAGTGTGGTTTTTGAAAGTATTTTGAAAAGGTGCCATCGTTTAGGCAAACTTTGCAATGATTCCCGTTCGTAAGAATGTATACAAAGTGTTGAGCTTTTGAAAATATTTCAAGGTTTAGAAAATGTTTTGAAGTTGTTTTGAAAGTGCATGTGATTGTTTTTGAAAATAGCAAGGATGTTTATTTTGAATTTGAGCAAGTAACTAAAAGTAATCTACCTACTCAAAAGGTCTTAGATATGCTTTTCCTCCTCCTTTAGATGTTGCTACCTTACCATTGATTTGGCAAGAAGCCCCATCATTAGATGTGAAGGGACGAGCGTTAGGGTCATCGTATGACTAAGATAGCAATGTTGTGGGATGACTTAGCACTTTTTCTTTAGGGACTAAGATCATTTTGAAAAGGCAACCTTGATAGTGTCATCGAGGGACTATGATCTTGTATTTCGAGATTTGTTTGTGCTAAGACATCCCACATGTATAACATGGCCATTTTTGTAAGGCAACAAGTGAGATTACCCTAAGGGTGCATGTGTGCAAGTGTGTTTGATTGCATGCATTTGTCTTCGATTTTTGGTGGTCTACTTGTTGGTTTTATCTTGCCATACACGCCTAATTACTAGCATTTACATCTAGAAGCAATAAATTGCAGAAATGTAAAGTCCTACGCTATTACAATATTTAGGGGGATGGGGGTACAAATTTATGAATGGGGTTGCAAGTAAAAATAAGTCCTAAATTACTATTATAACCATATTGAAATGCATAAGAATGTACAAGAAAATGTGAAACGAACTTGTTTTGTTTTAAGAAAATATTTTTGGTCTTTTGTTTTAAGAAATAAAATAAAGTGTGAAAAAATGTTTTTTTGATGTTTGTTGGTTAATAGAATAGAAAATGATGGCAAAAACAGTGAGAAAAGAAGAAAAACGGATCAGCGTATTGCTGATTAAAACGAATTTAGAGGTTCTGACCCTGGCATGCTGCAAAACAGAAACCTGTTAGTGAAAATGTATACGGTCAGAAGTTCTGAACCCACTGGGAACACAATAGTTTTCAGAAGTTCTGATATTACTTGCAACAAAACAGACTCCATAAATCCTGGTATCACTGACAGAACTTGGTCTATCCCTCTATGCTAGTCAGAACATCTGTGATTTGGTTATTTCTCCATAAAACAGAAGACATGCATAGAACAGTTATAGCAGGTGTCATAGTGTTTTAGAAGATAAGAAATATCAGAACTATAAATCAGAGGCAAGCATACATTTTCTAATCCTAACTCTGAGTTCTAGTTTCTTCAATAAGCTCTGAACTGATTTATTCTTTACTTAAGTAGGCAGGTGCATGAAATCTCAGAGTATGTACAACATCAGAAACATGATATCTACATTGTATTTTTGAGCATGTAAATCTGGTAATGCTTAAGTAATGTGGTGAGGATCAGCAGAAACTTACCTTGCAGTTGGAAGAAGTTATGTGAACTGGAGTTAACCTCAACTCTGATGATGCTCTGAACAGCTTCTTCACGTACTCAGTAAACTGGAAGTTTTCAACTTCTGGGGATGGCAAGGAGGTGATGTTCTGATTTCTTTGAGTGGATGGATGGAAAGTGTATAGCAATATGAACACAAGTTTAGGCAGTTTCTAACGTGTGAATCAGAAACTGTGTGAATGGTTTTTAGTCAAGAAATAATTGAGAACAAGTGGAGTTTTGAATGCAAGGAATCAAAAGTTAACAAGGTTTTATGTGTTGTGTTTACAGTTCTTGGAACTCTTGGAATTTTGGCAGGGGTTCAAGGCTTTTCTTTCTCAAATTTTTTACCTCTTTCACAAATTTTTCTGGACCCCCTCTCAGTGACCAATGGTGTTCTATTTATAGGCAAAGTTTTGTGGGTTTGAAAATGTCAAGTAGCGCCAACATAATACGCTAGATGCTGACTTGCCCTTGAAGCAAGTTCAAAAAAAGGTGTGATAGTTGATAGTTTTTTTAGCTTAGGCTGGATTAGCAAGCAGGGATTAAGGAAAAGTGAACCCACAAGCAAAAAGTAGAGCATGGACCCTTACCTAATTCTATACAAAAGTATTTATACGCTACACGTGGAGAGATCCTTTGGACAAAGACTCAAAATGGTTGTGAGCATTAATGAGCATTAAATGATGATGAGATTTGTCAAAATCAGAAATCCTGTAATGTGAGATTTTGCATGATTTCTTAACTCTGGATCAGAAGTTCCAGTTTAGCGTAGTCTAGAACAAAACACCCCACTTCTGATCTTAGTATCATGTTGCCTCAGCATACTGTGAAGGATTCCCTAGGCTTTCCAGTAACCTTCTTTGATTTACCTTTGAAAACTCTGGATTAGAAGTTCTGCTTCAGCGTAGCATCCAATCTTCTGATCCTCTTAACTTATGGCTCCAGCATGTTCTGAAGAAGCTTTCAGGCTTCGTATTAAGCTTTATTACCTTCTTTGCATTACCCCAACAAACTCTGACTGAACTTGCGTAGATGCTGAAGAGCCATGTTCTGACTGAAGACTATATGCTAAATCATATTTACAACTTCTGACTGCATCTGCCTGGAGGATGGCTCAGAAGTTCAGAAGTGTCATTTTTCTTAAATACTTAGAAAAAACCCCAAGTATTTAGAAATTTGGCTTTTCCATAGTAAATTTGACTTTTGAACCTTTTGATGATACAAACTTTATATTCTAACATGTCTTGATGAAATATGATTTCAGAGATTTGATTTTGATCCAAAAGTCAAAGTTTGACCTTTTAATGTAAAAATGACTATTTTGCCCTTGTAGGCGACTTTCTTGAAAATCTTGTAATTCAAAGCTCGGGATTGGATGGAAGTAAATCTGAGGATCCAGGGTGATTTCTTGAGAAAATGAGAGGGCAAATTTTGGGGTACAACAGCTTCCCCTGTTCAATCTTCTTTAACCTGAAGAGTTAGATTGACGAGATTTTCCATTCGTGACTCAAAGGTGGAAGATGATTGGACACTAGAGTGCCCAGAAATTTGCACTCGGCGGCGATAGGAGGAATGGGCTTAAAGATTCCATTTGGAGAGGTGATATAATCTTGTTGGATATGGGCTTGTAGATGCCATCCAAGAATGCTTGTTGAGATGTAATCTGTAAGTTGAACATTAGGATGGCGTCCGTGTCTGGAGCCTATCTATATTGTATCAAAAGTTGAGTCTGAATGAGCATCAGAATGGCTTCCGTGTCTGGAGCGTATCTGAATTGTATCAAGGGGTTGAATCTGAATGAGTATCAGAATGGATTCCGGGTCTGGAGCGTATCTGAACTATATCAGGAGTTGAATCTGGATGAGTATCAGAATGGCTTCCGTGTCTGGAGCGTATCTGAACTGTATCAAAAGTTGAGTTTGAATGAGTGTCAGAATGGCTTCCGTGTCTGGAGCGTATCTGGACTGTATCAAAGGTAGAATCTGAATGATTATCAGAATGGATTCCGTATCTGGAGCGTATCTGGACTGTATCAGGAGTAGAAATGGTAGCTGTTAACCTTATCCTGAAAAGGGTAAAATGTTATCTAGAATGAAAAGTCATGTTGCATGGTGTAATGTATTTGTTTTATCAATGTTTATGATAAATGGATGCAATGGATGCGTATGTGAGCTGATTTGCTGTATTGCTATAGGATTGAGGAAAATAAATCCCTGAATGCTGCTGAGGATATGTGAGCCCTCACGTCTTGAAGTTGGAGTGTTGATGGATTTCTTGCCGAGACAAATAAACTCTGTTTGTAAGGGGAATTCCATGTACTGCTTGGAAAAAACTGCTTGGGGAATCTGGAGAAAATGGATGATTCCTACCGGGGATTGGTAAACTGAAAGCTTTGTTCCACAGGGGAGTAGCTGGGAGTTTTGTTCCGCTGGGGAGTTATTGAAAACTATGTGGGGAATATGGAGTGGTCTAGAGATATGTTCTTATCCTTTCGACCCATCAATAATTGCCTTTCTTATTTTGTTTATTTGTAAACAGTGATTATGTTCAAATGCACATGTTCAACAATGAATCATTTGACGTTTTTTGCAAACAAAACACAAGCGTAAATGAAAAGATAAATAGTTTTTTCACTTTCAAAAGGATATCTTTGTATTTACCTTGAATAAGTATTTTTGTACAAGGGGACAAACATTCTAGTAAGAGAATGTTGTCGTAAAAAAGAGAAATTTTGATATAAAGAAAAGACAGCTATGTGTATAAAAATCCCATGGGGTTTCCATTCTTCTATAGCCTTTGTATCTCGAAGAATCTTGTCCATTTTCTCCTTGTCTGAAGTTGACTGAATTGATCAGAACCACTGAATTTGTCAGTTAAAGTCAAAGGTTGTCCGTCAAGTGATCCGACGGGACATAGTCATACACTTTAATTCCCTAACTTTTTCCTAGACCGCCCTTTCGGGTTTTCAGCCCACCGGGAAACCCTTTTTCCCCAAGTCGCCCTTTCGGGTTTTCAACTTGCCGGGTGTACAGATTTTTTTATATTTTATCCCTAATTTTTGCTCGAAATTTTGATCCACCGGGATGCCCTTGTTTTGCCTAGGTATGTCAACCTAGCGGGTCTCTTATGCGTAGTATCTTTTGACTATGTCTGCATTTGCAGGGTGTGGCAGGTCGTCGCCCTCCATGGTGGTCAAGATCATTGCCCCACCGGAGAAGATGTTTTTGATTAGAAATGGTCCTTCATAGGTAGGAGTCTATTTTCCCCTGGGATCACTTTGTGGAAAGATGATATGTTTGATCACTAGATCCCCAACTTGATAAACTTGGCATCTGACTTTCTTGTTGAAAGCCTTGATCATCCGCTTTTGATACATTTAACCATGGCAAACAGCAATAAGTCTCTTTTCATCAATCAAATTCAGTTGATCAAGTTGAGTCTGGATCAAATCGTCTTCATTCAAGCCTACATCCTTCATAATCCTCAAAGAGGGGATTTGGACTTCAATAGGCAAGACAACCTCCATGCCGTAAACCAAAGAATAGGGTGTTGCTCCGGTTGTTGTGCGAGCCGTGGTACGATAACCGTGGAGAGTGAATGGTAGCATCTCATGCCAGTCTTTGTATGTGACTGTCATTTTCTGTATGATCTTCTTAATGTTTTTATTTGCCTCTTCGATAACACCATTCATCTTTGGCCGATAGGGAGAAGAATTGTGATACTGAATCTTGAATTGCTCGCATAATGCGGTGATCATAGTGTTATTGAGTTTGTACCATTGTCAGTGATGATCCTTTCCGGGATACCGTATCGGCAAATAAGGTTTTGCTTGATGAAGCGGGCAACAACATTCTTGGTAACGGAGGAGAAGGATGCTGCTTCAACCCACTTTGTAAAATAGTCAATGGCCACTAGGATGAAGCGGTGTCCATTGTAGGCCGTAGGCTTGATCTCTCCAATCATATCAATTCCCTACATAGCAAAGGGCCAAGGAGCCGTCAAGACATTCAGAGGAACTGGAGGTACGTGCACCTTGTCAGCATAAATTTGACACTTATGACAGGTTCGAGAATGCTGATAGCAATCTGCTTCCATGGTAGACCAGTAATAGCCTTCCCGTAGGATTTTCTTCGCCATCGTATGCCCACTGGAGTGGGTGCCAAAAGTGACTTCATGTAATTCAACCATGATCTTTTCAGCTTCAACCTTATCCACACACCGAAGCAAAATGGAGTCATGATTGCGTTTGTACAGGATGCCATTACTAAGGAAGAATTTAGCAGAGAATCTCCTTAAGAACTTCTTATCATTGATTGAAGCTCCTTCTCGATATTCTTGAGCCTCGAGATACCTCTTGACCTCATGAAACCAAGGCTGGTCCACTACCTCTTTAGTATTAATCTCGTGACAATGCGCTGGTTCATCCATTCGCTCGATGGGGATCTGAGGAGCCTCGTTATCCCAATTAAGTTTAAACATAGATGAAATTGTGGCTAGAGCATCTGCTAGCTGATTTTCTTCTCGCGGGAAATGCTCGAAGGTAATCTTCTCAAAATGTGGTAGCAATGTCAAAATATGTTCTTTGTAAGGGATAAGGTTTGGGTGTTTAGTGTCCCATTTCCCTTTGATCTGACTGATGACCAAAGCTGAATCTCCAAATACATCTAAAGATTTGATTCCCAAGTCTATGGCAGCTCTGAGACCAAACACGCATGCTTCGTATTCCGCCATGTTGTTTGTACAGTTGAAGCAAAGTATGGCAGTAAAGGGAGTGTGACACCCTTCTGGAGATATGAGTACAACGCCGATGCCATTACCAAGTTCATTGGATGCACCATCAAAGAACAGGGTCCATCAGGATCCTTGTTCAGGTCCGTCATATGGCCTGATTTCTTCACAGTTGTCTAATGTCATGATGTTTTCATCAGGGAATTCAAACTTCATGGACTGATAGTCTTCTACAGCTTGGTGAGCAAGGTGATCAGCCAATACACTGCCCTTTATAGCTTTTTGGGTAGTATACTGTATGTCGTACTCCGTTAGGATCATCTTCCATCTCGCTATTCTCCCAAAAAGAGCAGGTTTTTCGAAGATGTACTTTATCGGATCCATTTTAGATATCAACAAGGTAGTATGAGTTAGCATATACTGTCTTAGCCGGCGAGCAACCCATGCCAGAGTGTGTTGTACCCCAAAATTTGCCCTCGCACTTTTCCACAAGAAATCTCAGCTTCAAACATTTCCTGACTTTTCAAACTGGCTCAAGAATCGGACAAACGGACTTTTCTTGACAGTCAATCAAAATTAGGGTTTTTACTGATTTTCAGAGCTCTGAATTGTTTCATACAGTGGGCTTAAGGTTTGGTTGATTTTTGGTTCAATTTTGATCAAGCGAGCGTGATTTGGCATTTAATCGGGAATTAAGGGTTTTATGGGCATGTTCTCAGCAAGATTAAAAGTCCACAGCACTTTGCGGTTTATTTCAAGATTCGGATTAAAATTCGCGTTATCTTGGTTTAATCAGCAAAAGAGACAGTGGTTTTGAATTCAGTACATTTTGATGGGGACAGTCAGATACAGGATGCAGTATTGGATTCACAGTGTTTATGTGTTTGATCAGTCTATTTGGGTTAATTGCTGCTTTGCTTTGGATGTTGGATAAGACAGGATTAATCGATCAATGTTGTTTTGTTTTAGTTATTTATTATTCTGAAATTGAATGATTGAATTTATTTTTCAATTGTTTTAATTCTAAGAATTTTAAATAAATAAACAATAAAGAAATTGGAATTAATTGGATAATTTAGATTTTATTGAATAATTGAATTATTTGTACAAATTGTTGTTTATAATTTAAAATTATAAACAATGATATACATTAATTTAAATATTACATAAAATTAAAACTATCCTATTTTCTAATGTTCTTCATTCTTCACTCCGCTCCGGTGCTCCATTGTTTTATCTGCAAAAAAGAAGAAAAGTCAGAAAGCATTAAAATTGGAAAAGACAGTTAAAACTTGCTCATCATTAGGGGCCACTGACTGGGATCAGTTGACCCTCTCTGCAAATCACGGGATGTCTCCCGGTTCACAGAGAGGGAAGATTATTTTATTTCATGAATGCAAATGTTAAAAATGCATAAGTTACAAATTTCAAGCTGCATAGAAATTCAAGATTCAAAATCCAATCCAAACTGAAAAGTTCAATCTCAACTTTCTATCCAAAAGCAAAAGTTACTGTCAAAATACCAAAGTCCACTCAAAGAAAATCAGTAAAAGCATACAAGCTGTCATAAAAAAGATTTTTGCCAAGATATCAAAATGCAAAGTCAGAGCAAAGCACAAAAGCTGGAGAAAGGAGATGCAAAATGTATTATACAAGAAATCTCTTCATCACTTCCCATCATAGCCCCTTCAGAAACAGTACAGATAATAACATATAAAATTCTTAAACTGTACTAGGAGAGAAGAAAAAAGAGATAAAGCATAGGCAGGTTTTCAGGCATAGTTCAGTAGGAGAAGACAGAAAAAGATACACAAATCTATAATCCAAAGACAGTTCAGCAGAGTTCAGAAGACAGTTCAGCAAGATGGATAAAGAAAGATATACAAATCCAAGACAGTTCAGCAGCAAGCATAGACAGAAGAAGGTGAGAATAGGGAAAAAAGATACAAACTCTAAAAGTCTAAAGCCACTACTGTCCACAAACTTCACAACTCTGCATAATACAAAGAGGCACAAGCCAATAAAACAGTTCAGAAGAGAGGTTAGGATAGATAACACAACATACAACTCAGTTCAAGAGGAAAAAAGTCACAAAACCAGTACACCCTGTCCCAAAAACCTCACATAACCAAAAACTGAGTTATCAAACTTCATCAAAATTTCATCAACCACAAATGCCATAACCACCTACCTACATCAAAAAGCTCAAACCCATAACAGAAACATACTGAACCTGTCAAAGTTAAAACCTCAAACAACAACAATCTTCAAGGTCCAAAACTTGCTGTCAAAACTTCACCATAACTGCCAAAGCCATGACAAACACATAAACTGAAACCTAAGGTAGCCAAACCATTCAAGGCCTCATCCTGCAATAAGCCTATCCTCACCAAAAAGCAAATCAAAGCATACAAAAGTTCCAGGCCCTCAGTATAACATCATTGGGCAAAAGCTTTAGGCATCTCAGAAGGCAACATCAAGGTAGCAATGTTCTAAACACTCAAGGCAGCAATGTTCCAAAATCATTCAGAAGCAAAGATTCAAGGGAACTGAGACCCTCAGACCTCTGAGGTCATCACAGGGCAACAAGAGAAGAAGAGAGCAAATCATCTCAGGCAACAACAAGAAACATTTGAGGCAACAGTTCTAGGCAAGCACACATAGGCAAATCAGAAAAACGAAAGTGGAACATCACAAGGCAACAATTCCAAGAACATACAAAATTCCCAAAGGCATCATAAGTGGAAGAAGAAGATAAAAGAAAAGTGAATTTTAAGAAGGATTCCTCAGCACATATCATCATCAGAACCTAATGTATCAAAGGAACGAAAATACCCGAAGCAAAGCATAGCATCCAGCTTCGTCAACGAATCGCCGCTCCGGCCTCCTGAAGCATCACCCCTCTTCTCTCCTCCTCCTCCAAGATCAGGTAGTAAGCAGTATTCTTTTTTCTTCCTTTCCTTCACCTCATAAATGATTAAAAAAAACAACTCAGTTTAAAACGAATCCAAAACACGCGAATTCAGTAGAAGAAGAAACATAACAACAAAAACCAACCTTGTTTCAAAGGATGCGGAATTTTTGCCTTGGAGGGAAGAGAGTGTGTGAATGATGTTGGTGGCCGGAATCAAGCGCTCAGAAAGCCTAATCGGAGAAGACGAACCCAACGCACGGCGCCGTTACAAACCCTAGCCATCGTTCTGATTGCTAATGCCTAAACCCTAATTTCGTTCAAGACAACATGGGCTTAACCCGTTTCTGGTTCACCTCTGAAGCCCAACAAGAAAATCATCTCATTAAACACTAACCCTTTCTTTTCTTTATTTTATGTTTACTTCTTTTTCTTAACACACTAACCATTCTTTTATTTTATAAAAAAAGGCAATATTCACTTCTTTATTTATTTTTTTGTAAAATATTAACTCTTTTCATTTTTATAAAAACAATGTTCACTCTTTTTTACATACTAACTCAATTAATTCATTTTTTTTTTAACATACACAATTTATTTCTTAATTTAATTAAACATACTAACCTAATTAAAAATACATCTTTACCTCATATATTAAGTTTGAAAATAATTATTTTCATTTATTTATTTACTCTTTCATTAAAATATATTTGTATATAAAATAATACATATTATTTTTATCATATAATTAAAATTGAAAACCTTCTTTTAATTAAAATACATTTTGTACATACATTTCAAAACATTGATTTTGTACATATCATATAATATAATTGAAAATACCTCTTTTTTATAAATTTACTATTGCACATAAAAATAAACAAAATACTTTTATATGCAATTAACTTAAAAAAACATTTTAATACATATTGAAATACACATTTGTACATATTATACATTTTCATACATAATTAAAATTAAACTCTTTTTTTAGTTAACATTCTTTTTGTACATCATAATTCAATACATCTTTTAATATTGAAATTCGCAAACATTTGACTGAAATACTTTTTAATTAAAATTGAACATTTAAACAAAACACCTTCATTTTTCTTTTGTACATAATTAACATACAAAAATCAAAAATACAAGATTAAAACATATATCTTGGTCAAACCCTAATACGATTCAACTTCACAATTCGCACTTGTACATAATTACACAATTCACATACATATACACTTGTACACTTACACAAATACATACACATTGCCCTATACACATTTTATCTTATATTTGTACATTCGATATTTACATTTGATTGCGACATTCGATTTGGTTGTAACTTATTGGATACTATAAGTCTCACCCTCTTGTACATTTATACCCCCACTCCCGGACACTATTTTGTAATAGCGTAGATTTACATTCCGCAATTTACAGTTTTCCAATTATACCATGGTTAGACCTAGGGTTTGTATGTACATAAAATCAAACGCTAGATAACCTAATACAAGACAAATACATGTAATCAATACACAATCACACTTGCACCCCCTAGGGTAATCCCACATGTTGCCTTCCAAAATGGGCCATGCTTGCACGTCGAGTATCTTTGGCAAAACAAAATCAAATGATCATAAGTCTCAAAGTGTTGCCTAATCGGAATGATCATAGTCCCTTCAAAACAAATTGCCAAAGACACTTGGCATCATTGCATTCATGGTCCATACGATGACCCGCGCCCGTCCCGAATAAACTTCCTAAAATGCAAGATTGTCTACCAATTTCAATGGTAGAACAAAATTGTTAAAAAGGGTTAAAACATGACAAAAACCTTTGAGTACAATAGGGTAGACAAGACTCTTAGTTACTTGAGATCAAACTTGCAAAAACACTTGCCTTATTTTCAAAAACCACAATCCACAACATTTTCAAACAAACTCTCAAAAACATTTGAAACATCTTTTCGAAAAGATCCACACTTTTGTAAAACACTCAAACACGAGTCAAATACATTAGTTGCCTAAAACAAGGCATTTTTTCCAAAAACATTTTCAAAAAGCACCCACACACACACCATTTTCAAAGCAATCGAAAAACAAGGCAAGTGATCTAAAAAACCAAGTAACTAAGAGCCCATGGATAACCATGGATGAAAAGGGTGCTAATACCTTCCCTTTTCATAATCTACCCCCCGAACCCACGAAATATCTCAAAAGGTTTTTGCTGTGCTTTTTTAACCTTTCCTTTAGGATAAAATAAAAAGTCGGTGGTGACTCTTGCTCAACCGCACAAGTGCGAATACGAACGCAAAACACAAGTCAGTTCTCCCACCGTATCAGAGTGCAACAAGTTTTCTTGAGCAGTGAATATCTGGTTTCACAGTCGGTAAAATTTTTGCTCAGGTAATAAATAGCGTGCTCTTTTCAGCCAGACTCGTCATGCTGCCCCAATACACACCCCATTGAGTTTTCTAAAACAGTTGGATACATGATCAACGGTCTTCCCTCAACTGGTGGCATCAGTACAGGAGGATCTTGTAAGTACTCTTTGATTTTGTCAAAAGCAACCTGGAATTCATCATTCCATCTGACTACTTGATCTTTCTTCAATAGTTTGAAGATTAGCTTACAAGTAGCTGTTAGGTGAGAGATGAATCTGGAAATATAGTTCAAGCGTCCCAAGAATACTTTGACTTCCTTCTCAGTACGAGGAGCAGGCATCTCTTGTATTGCTTTAAATTTGGCAGGATTGACCTCAATACCTTTGTTACTGACGAAAAATCCTAGGAGTTTACCGGACCGTACTCCAAATGTGCACTTGTTTGGATTCAACCTTAGCTTGTACTTCTTTAGTCTCTCAAACAGCTTTTGTAAGTGATCAAGGTGTTCTTCTTCTATTTGCGATCTGGCTATCATATCGTCTATGTAGACCTCTATTTCATGATGTATCATGTCGTGAAATAAAGCTACCATGGAGCATTGATAGGTTTCCCCAGCATTCTTCAATCCGAATGACATCACTTTGTAGCAAAATGTGCCCCACTGTGTGACAAATGTTGTTTTCTCCATGTCCTCAGGTGCCATTTTGATTTGGTTGTAACCTGAGAATCCGCCCATGAAGGAAAACACTTTGTGTTGTTCCGTATTGTCAACCAGGATATCAATGTGGGGGAGTGGAAAATCATCTTTAGAGCTTGCCCTATTCAAATTTCTATAGTCCACACACATTCGTACTTTGCCGTCTTTTTTAGGTACGGGAACAATGTTGGCAATCCATGGAGGATAGGAAGTGACAACCAAGAATCCAACATTAAATTGCTTCATGACCTCTGCTTTGATCTTTTTTGACATATCAGGTCTCATGCGGCGGACTTTTTGTTTTACTGGTGGACAATCTTCTCTTGTAGGCAGACGATGTACCACGATGTATGTATCAAGTCCTGGCATGTCTTCATATGACCCGGCAAAGATCTCAACATAATCATGCAACAAATGAATCAGACGCTCCTTAACACTAGGTTCCAGATTGGCACCCACCTTGACTTCTTTTTTATCCTCCTCGGTACCTAGGTTGATTGTATTCACAGGTTCCTCGTGAGGCTGAATGTTTCTTTCCTCTTGTTGTAGTAGTCTAGCCAGTTCCCCTAGTACTTCACAATCTTCCTCACCTTCGTCTTTGGCTTGGTAGATTAGACCCTCAGTCACAAAAGGCCATAGCAGTATCGTTACCCATCAGATCCAGAATGGAGGAGTACCTGCATTTATGAGTGTTGGTGTGTGTAAGGGTATAGCCATCCTTAAAAATAAAATATAAAAGAAAAATAATGAGCATAAAAGTTTGTATGCGAAAAACGTCCATGATTCATTGAATGTCATATGAAGATGAAATAAAAACCCTTACAAATGGACCATTGTGCCTCAGGAAAGGCACAAGGTTTTAAGAGTGTGAATTGTTTTTGAATATTACAGGTCCAATCAAAATGTAAAGATAAATTACTGAGGGATGAAAGTTATTGGGACAAAGTCTCTGGCCTCCCAATTGCGGAGTCCTCCATTGATAGTCAGAAAGATCCAATCCTCCAAGCTGCAATCCTCTTCACCATCTTCTACCGCATTGACCTCTCGGTTGCTAATATTCAAGGGTGGCCCTCTAGCACGGGCACAACGCACAACCTTCTGAGCACTTGAAGTGAAACCTAAGCCAAATTTGTCAGATTTATACGGAAAATCCGGAAGTTTCCCCCAGATGGTGCATCCACCCTCCTCTACTACTGCTTTGGCGTCCTTCAGAGATGACATCCGGGGTGAAGGTCTTGTAATCTTGGGAATCTAGGACACAGTCTTAGTCACTACTACCTCTTGGGGGACCTCTTCAAAATGTTGAAAAGGAGTTTCAATGAACTCGCCGTCCAATTCCACATACGTGAAGGAATTGAGGTGGCTAATCATATACTCTTTCTCTCCGTGGACAGTGATAATCTTTCCTTGGACCAGATATTTTAGCATCTGGTGCAATGTAGAGGTGACAGTGCCATCATTATGATCCATGGCCGTCCTAGCAGATAGGAGTAAGAGGGGCGGATGTCCATTACATAAAAGGTTGAATTGAAAGTTTGAGTCCTAACCTTTATGGGGAGATCCACCTCCCCGTGTACCATGCTTTTCGAGCCATCAAATGCCCTTACGACTATGTTACTTGGCTTTAACGTCAGTCCTTCGCAGTCCAGTCTGTCGAGAGCTTTCTTCAGTAGAACATTCAAAGACGAGCCAGTGTCCACCAAGACATGGGCCAGAGTTGTGACTCTACATTTCACAGAGACATGTAATGCCTCGTTGTGCTTTCTCCCCCTTGGTGTCAGATCAGCATCTGAGAAGCCTAAGTCATTATCCGCCGTCAAGCTGGCCACGCAATCTTGAAATTGATCAGTAGACGTCTCTTGAGGCACATGGTCTGTCTTTAGGAACTTCACCAAGGCTTTCGCATGTGCCTCAGAACACAGTAGCAATGCCAGCATGGAGATTTTGGAGGGAGTTTTCCCCAACTGTTCAACTACGTCGTAGTCGCTCCTTTTTATAATTTTTAAGATCTCCTCCATTTCTTTCTTGGAAGTCTCGGGAATAGTCAGTGACTGAGCCTTCGTCCGGACACGTGCTACTTGAATACTTTTTCCTCGGGTTTCAGCAGCAGGAGTGTTGGTAGGAATGACAGTAGGGGTTATAA
This sequence comes from Vicia faba, assembly GCA_948472305.1. Classification (NCBI taxonomy): domain Eukaryota; kingdom Viridiplantae; phylum Streptophyta; class Magnoliopsida; order Fabales; family Fabaceae; genus Vicia; species Vicia faba. Next base: position 894,153,668 of record OX451740.1, read on the forward strand.
CGGCTTCGTCAATAGGAGCACTTGCAGAGATGATTATTGGTACGAAAGTAACCTTTGGAGCAGCCACGGGTCCAAAAACTGCCTTTAGGGGGCAATCTCTATAGAAAAGATCCTACCGCTTCGGGTAATCTTACTAGTTCCGGCAATATTGCTAATGTCGGAATCTTCTTCTTCTGAGTTTATCTCTACGGCGGCCAACCCATCTTGTTTGATGCCATGGTAGTAGATGTCCCTACCGTAATTCCACGACACAGTTTTGTCTGATTCATATGGGACTTGCCCAGGCATTGTGATTATAAGAGGAGTAGTTTTCGGAACTGATGTAATTCTAACGGGTCTTTTGGGGACCCTGGAAGAATTGGTGGAGATGGTAATGATTGAAACGTCTTCAACAGAAACAGGTGAAACAGGAGTACTTTCAAACATGATCTCTTTGTTGTCTATCAAGCATTGAATGCCTATTTTCAACAAAGGGAAAACAGTTGGTGAGGATAAACAGAGGTGGCGGCCTTCATTACAACCTGGGAATACACTGGCTTTCAACAATTTTATCTTAATGATTGGGAGTGGAGTCACGAGTTCATCAAATGTTGTAACAAACAAATATTCTTCAATAGCATTGGTGTTGTGACCATGTCTGGTCATAGGAGCAGAAATGACGTTTGGCTTCTCGGGCGCATCAAACTCAATTTCTTTCGCCTCTATAAGGTCTTGAATTTTGGTTTTCAAGGCTCAACATTTGTTAGTGTCGTGACCTAGACTTTCGGAGTGATATGCGCAACGGGCATTTGGGTGATAATGAGGGGACGTTGTGTTTGGGTTTTTTGGAGCTTCTTTTAAAGTTGCCAAATTAGATTTCAGAAGATGCGGTAATACTCGGGGCAAAGTCATATTGATTCTGGTGAATTTATGGATTGGCCTTTCCGCCCTCGGTTGATTACTTCTTGGTTAATCAGATGTAGGCTTTGGGATTATAACAGCCCCTACCATTGGTCGGTGTTCGGTTCTCCCTTGGTTCCTTTATGGATATACAACAGCTACTTCTTTCTTGCCAATAAAAGGTTTCCTCACAGTTGTAGAAGAAGATGAATCCTTCTGAATCCTTCCACTTTTTATGCCAGCTTCCACCCTCTCTCCGGTCAGTATTAACTCAGTAAATCCTGAAGATGAGCTTCCAATTAAATGGTTGAAGAAAGGGCCTGATAGAGTGCCTAAGAACATGTCCACCAATTCCCTTTCAAACAGAAGGGGTTGAACTCTTCCAGCTAGATCTCTCCATTTCTGCGCGTAATCCTTGAGACCCTCATTGGAAGCCATAGCCATACTCTGAAGTTGAGTATGGGTAGGAGCCAAATCAGCATTATATTGATATTTCTTGTAGAAAGCTACGACAAGATGTTCCCAATTGTGGACGTTGGCTCTCTCTAGTTGGTAAAACCAGTCGAGTTGTGTTCCAAATAGGCTATCTTGGAAAAAATGCACCCACAAGTCTTTATCAGCGGAGTGTGGTTGGATCTTTCTCACGTATGATCGGAGATGCATCATAGGACATGACACTCCATCATATTTTGCAAATAAGGGCACTTTGAATTTCGGAGGGATCACAATTCCTGACACTAGCCCCAATTCTTCAAAGTCTAGGCCTGGCACCTTTTGTATTTCCATAGCGCTCAAACGCTCTTCAAGATGTTTGTACTTGTCATCAGCTGGAGGATACCGTTCCTCAGAGTAGTCTTCCTCTTCTTCCTCCTCTTCAAATTCTGACGGTATCGCTGTTTCCTTTCCTTTTCCCTCTCCTTCACCGGACGTTGTTGCGAAGTTCAAGGTTCTTCTAGTCTGTCCCTGAAACCTTCTCCCCTTGTTTAAAACCCCAGTGACTTTCTTTGTTTTCTTTTTCCTTTCCTCAGCCACCAGAGTCTTCAACTCTTCTTGCCCCTTGGCTAGGGTCATGAGCAACTGTTGAAACTGTGTGTTCTGAGCTTGGAGATCTTTGACTGTTTGTTCGAGATCCATCTTACTGAAATAAACAATAGAGAGATGAGGAAACTTGTTGCAAAAGACCTGTTTATGCTATGATGAATGATATGTGCATATGCAATGTTTTCAAGGATTTCAAAGATTCAAGTTCGTTTTAGACAAAAAGAAACATGTTATATTAATAAGATAAAGTTCGAGTACATCAATGCCCCTTGGGCAAAATAATACGAAACTCTAAGATAAAAAAGTAGTGCGCATCCTCTTTGGTGCTATGTAGGCATTTAGAGTCTGCTCCTCACGAAGTAGCCTAGTGAGTTCCAAAACCTTCTTGCAACCCCCATTTGTAAATATGTACCCCCATCCCTAAAATATTGTAATAGCGTAGGACTTTACATTTCTGCAATTTATCGCTTTCGAATATAAATACTAGTAATTAGGGTGTGTATGGCAAGACATGAAATTGACAAATAGATCACCCTAATCAAGACTAAATACATGCAAATCAAACACACTTGCACACTAGCACCCTTAGGGTAATCTCACTTGTTTCCCATCGGAAAAATAGTCATGTCCCTCAAACATGGGCGTTTTAGCAAAAGACCCTCGATAAAAGATCGTAGTCCCTCGATGACCCTCGATGTTGCCTTCGGTAAACGATCTAGTCCCTAAAATGACATTGCTAAAACGTTCCATGGGTTTCCTTCTATGACTATACAAACGTCCCAATGCCCGTCCCTTCACATCCAACAATGGGGCTCCTTACCAAATCAATGGTAAGATAGTAACATTTAAAGGAGAAGGAAAAGCTTACATAAGACCTTTTGAGTAGGTAGGTTCTCTCTCAGTTACTCGCTTGCTCACAACAAAAAAACACTTTTTACACCAACACTTTCATCTTGAAATATTTTTCAAAAGACAAACACTTTGTACGCGTTCTTATAGAAACGAGAGCCATTACAAAGAAAACACCTTTTCAAAATCACTTTCAAAAACACGTCCCACAAACACCTCATTGAACTATTTTTAAAATAACACTTTGTACGCGTTCTTCTAGAAACGAGAGCCATTACAAAGTTACATTTTCAAAATACTTTCAAAACCCACACCACAAGCACATTCAAATAAAAACAAGTGATCTAGCGAGTAACTAAGAGCCCATGAAAAACCATGGATGAAAAGGGTGCTAATACCTTCTATTTTCATAATCTACCCCCCGAACTCAAGAACACATCTCTAAAGGTCTTTCCTGTGCTTTTTCACCTTCCCTTTTGGATAAAAAAAAGTCGGTGGCGACTCTTGCTAAACCGCAACATTTGTAAACACAAACGCAAACCCTCAAGTCAGTTCTCCCACCGTATCAAAGAACCGACGACTCTGCTGGGGAATAACTTAAAGTGGGGTTACCTTAGGGTTAGATCACATTTACTTGCTTAATTTTTTTGAATTGCTTGCTTTACATTATTGGGTCCTTGTTTGGGTTTGTTTTGATCCTCTATCCGGATCTGGGGCACCTTTTTAGCTAAGTAGCAATAGATTGTGGAAACTGTATGGCGTAGACCAATATGGTTGAAACAATGTGTGATACGGTGGGAGAACTGACTTGAGGTGTTTGCGTTTGTGTTTGCAAATGTTGCGGTTTAGCAAGAGTCGCCACCGAATTTTCTACTATCCAATAAGGAAAGGTGAAAAAGCACAGGAAAGACCTTTTAGAGATGTTTTTTTTGAGTTTGGGGGGTAGATTATGAAAAGGGAAGGTATTAACACCCTTTTCATCCATGGTTTTCCATGGGCTCTTAGTTACTTGCTAGATCACTTGCTTTTGTTTGAAAAATGTGTTTAGTGTGGTTTTTGAAAGTATTTTGAAAAGGTGCCATCGTTTAGGAAAACTTTGCAATGATTCCCGTTCGTAAGAATGTATACAAAGTGTTAAGCTTTTGAAAATATTTCAAGGTTTAGAAAATGTTTTGAAGTTGTTTTGAAAGTGCATGTGATTGTTTTTGAAAATAGTAAGGATGTTTATTTTGAATTTGAGCAACTAACTAAAATTAATCTACCTACTCAAAAGATCTTAGATATGCTTTTCCTCCTCCTTTAGATGTTGCTACCTTACCATTGATTTGGCAAGAAGCCCCATCATTGGATGTGAAGGGACGAATGTTGGGGTCATTGTATGACCATGATAGCAATGTTGTGAGATGACTTAGCATTTTTTCTTTAGGGACTAAGATCATTTTGAAAAGGCAACCTTGATAGCGTCATCGAGGGACTATGATCTTATATTTCGAGATTTGTTTGTGCTAAGACATCCCACATGTATAACATGGCCATTTTTGTAAGGCAACAAGTGAGATTACCCTAAGGGTGCATGTGTGCAAGTATGTTTGATTGCATGTAATTGTCTTTGATTTTTGGTGGTCTACTTGTTGGTTTTATCTTGCCATACACGCCTAATTACTAGCATTTACATTTAGAAGCGATAAATTGCAGAAATGTAAAGTCCTACGCTATTACAATATTTAGGGGGATGGGTGTACAAATTTATGAATGGGGTTGCAAGTAAAAATAAGTCCTAAATTACTATTACAACCATATTGAAATACATAAGAATGTACAAGAAAATGTGAAATGAACTTGTTTTGTTTTAAGAAAATATTTTTGGTCTTTTGTTTTAAGAAATAAAATAAAGTGTAAAAAAAATGTTTTTTTGATGTTTGCTGGTTAATATAATAGAAAATGATGGCACAAATATTGAGAAAAGAAGAAAAACGGATCAACGTATTGCTGATTAAAATGAAGTCAGAGGTTCTGACCCTGGCACGCAGCAAAACAGAAACCTGTTAGTGAAAATGTATACGGTCAGAAGTTATGAACCCACTGGGAACACAGTGGTTTTCAGAAGTTCTGATATTACTGGCAACAAAACAGACTCCAGAAATCCTGGTATCACTGAAAGGACTTGGTCTCTCCCTCTATGCTAGTCAGAACATCTGTGATTTGGTTATTTCTCCACAAAACAGAAGACATGCATAAAACAGTTATAGCAGGTGTCATAGTGTTTCAGAAGATAAGAAATATCAGAACTATAAATCAGAGGCAAGCATGCATTTGCTAATCCTAACTCTGAGTTCTAGTTTCTTCAAGAAGCTCTGAAATGATTTATTCTCTACTTAAGCAGGCAGGTGCATGAAATCTCAGAGTATGTACAACATCAGAAACATGATATCTACATTGTATTTTTGAGCATGTAAATCTGGTAATGCTTAAGTAATATGGTGAGGATCAGCAGAAACTTACCTTGCAGCTGGAAGAAGTTCTGTAAACCGGAGTTAACCTTAACTATGATGATGCTCTGAACAACTTCTTCACGTACTCAGTAAGCTGGAAGTTTTCAACTTCTGGGGATGGAAAGGAGGCGATGTTCTGATTTCTTTGAGTGGATGGATGGAAAGTGTATAGCAATATGAACACAGAAGTTTAGGCAGTTTCCAACGTGTGGATCAAAAACTGTGTGAATGGTTTTTAGTCAAGAAATAATTGAGAACAAGTGGAGTTTTGAATGCAAGGAATCAAAAGTTAACAAGGTTTTATGTGTTGTGTTTACATTTCTTGGAACTCTTGGAATTTTGGAAGGGGTTCAAGGCTTTTCTTTCTCAAAATTTTTACCTCTTTCACAAATTTTTCTGGACCCCCTCTTAGTGAACAATGGTGTTCTATTTATAGGCAAAGTTTTGTGGGTTTGAAAATGTCAAGTAGCGCCAACATCATACGCTAGATGCTGACTTGCTCTTGAAGCAAGTTCAAAAAAAGGTGTGATAGTTGACAGTTTTTTTAGCTTAGGCTGGATTAGCAAGCATGGATTAAGGAAAAGTGAACCCACCAGCAAAAAGTAGCGCATGGACCCTTACCTAATTCTGTACAAAAGTATTTCTACGCTACACGTGGAGAGATCCTTTGGACAAAGACTCAAAAGTGGTTGTGAGCATTAATGAGCATTAAATGATGATGAGATTTGTCAAAATCCGAAATCCTGTAATGTGAGATTTTGCATCATTGCTTAACTCTAGATCAGAAGTTCCATTTCAGCGTAGTCTAGAACAAAACACCCCACTTCTGATCTTAGTATCTTGTTGCCTCAGCATACTCTGAAGGATTCCCCAGGCTTTCTAGTAACCTTCTTTGATTTACCTTTGAAAACTATGGATTAGAAGTTCTGCTTCAGCGTAGCATCCAATCTTCTGATCCTCTTAACTTCTAGCTCCAGCATGTTCTAAAGAAGGTTTCAGGCTTCGTATTACGCTTTATTACCTTCTTTGCATTACCCCAACAAACTCTGACTGAACTTGCATAGATGTTGAAGAGCCATGTTCTGACTGAAGACTATGCGCTGAATCATGTTTACAACTTCTGACTGCACCTGCCTGGAGGCTGGCTCAGAAGTTCTGAAGTGTCATTTTTATTAAATACTTAGAAAAAATCCCAAGTATTTAGAAATTTGGCTTTTCCATAATAAATTTGTCTTTTGAACCTTTTGATGATACAAACTTCATATTCCAACATGTCTTAATGAAATATGATTTCAGAGATTTGATTTTGATTCAAAAGTCAAAGTTTGACCTTTTAATGTAAAAATGACTATTTTGCCCTTGCAGGCGACTTTCTTGAAAAAATTGTAGTTCAAAGCTCAGGATTGGATGGAAGTAAATCTGAGGATCCAGGGTGATTTCTTAAGAAAATGAGAGGGCAAATTTTGGGGTACAACACAATGGCTACATTAGTGTGACGCATTTGTGGGTACCGGTATCCCTCATGGTGAATCAAGGAGAATACAGGGCCGCTGAGTGGCGTCATGAAGCACTAACTGAATTTAGAACCCTAATTGAACAACTTGGCCATTAGGACGTAGTGAGATAACCGGTTTCGGTGTAGAGCTGAAAATTGGTTGATACTCGATGCTACACTCATTGAGACCAGACTTTTGGGATATCTCGCTGCAAGAAAAGATTGATTGAGCTGAGACAATGCTTAAAAGAAAGGTCAGTGATATTGAGACCCCTTAGAACCCGATTACTATTAACTAGGACAGGTTGAGCCAACTAAACTTCAAGAGGGTACTTACATACAAACTCCATGCAAGCCTAAAACCTAAGGACTTGTCTGCTTTGTGTGAATATGATAATTTGTATATAACTTGCTTACTTCGCATATCTGTACATACCATCATAACATCATACCATAACATTTTCAATAACATTGAAACATAACATTTCAAGGATCTCGAGGGTCTTTGATGCAGGGTCACGTTGAACCAGACGTCTATCAAGGGGCAAAAGGATTTATTTTCCTCTAACCAAACACCGTCAAAGATCAAGTACAACAATTTGAGTCAAGGGCTATGACCCACTTGATATGGTGAGCTTAATTCTCGTGGAAAGACATCCACCGATACAAAGTTCTCCAATCCAAAACTGTAAATGACTACTAACCCCGCGAGATCCTTGAAAACATGCATCCACATATCATGCATCATATCATGACAGGTTTCTCCCATACAGGTGTCCTTATCTTCCTACTGTTTATTTCAGTAAGATGGATATGAAACAAACGGTGAAAGGCATCCAGGCTTAAAACACTCAACTTCAAGAGATGTTCTTGAACCTGTCCAAGGGGCAAGAAGAGATGAAAGCTATCCTCACAAGGGGCATGGTCATAGGGAATCCGGAGGGCACCAAGGATGATCATTTGGAAAGGCTACAAATTGAAATAGCCATAATGAGGGTCCAAATGATGGGACAACTGGTGGGCCAGATGGCTCTTATCCAAAATCTGGCTCAAGGACAAGAAGAGCTTAAAGTTCTTGTCAACCAACTTCGTCAAGACAGTTGCAACCATATGGGGAAAACAATCAGGATTGGAAATCAAGTCACTGCTCAGCCTCCCATGAGACAAGAAGCCGGAAGACCTCCCAAATTTGCTACTACCTCACCAGCCCAACAACAACAGGGCAATCAACGTAAGTGGAATACGTCTGAGAGACGCTTTACCGAGATCAACATGTCATTAACTCAAGCATTGCAACACATGTTGGAGACTAAGCTGGTTACGCTAAAAGAACCCCCTCATAATCCCAACACAACTTCCTTAAGGTACAATCCAAATGCAAGGTGCGCGTATCACTCCAACAGTCCTGGACATGACACCAATAGCTGTTGGACATTAAGAAATAAAATTCAAGATCTGATTGATGAAGGAACGCTAGAATTTGCACCATATGGTCAACTGGAATTCTTCTACCGTCCCTCAAAGGCTCACCACCTAAAGTGACAAATTTAAACAAAGAGGCTTTTGTTTCATTTGAATTTTCAAGTTATAATTCCTTTTGTTGTTCAAATAATTATATATTAATGTCAAACTTTGTTTCATTAATGCATTGCATATGTTTGTCTTGATTTGATCCACTCATTTTCATTACATTTAAACTATGCTTTTTAATCACTTTATGGCATTCAACTCTTGCTAAAAGTTACAAGCCTTTAGAGGGAGGATGACAAAAACAATGCCATAATCTCATACAGTATGCTTTTGGACAGACCTTGCTGACGATGTACAGACATTCTTTCAAATCCTAAACACTGGAGTTATAAGGAAGATAATCCCTAGTCAACCCCTTCGAGCCAAAGAAGTAGAAGTTTTTCTTTTTCACAAAATTAAAACCTTTAATCAAAACTTGGGGCAGAGTAGTCTCTCAGTTAATTCAAATGCGCGTTAAGCCGCAAACTCTCATCTCGTAATACAATGAATGATGTCAAGAAACATTCCTCTGGAATCAAAAGATGGTGATGGTTCCCTATCACATAGGCAGTCATTATCTCTAAAAAAAAATCCCACTAAGTCAAAACCTACGAAGGAGACTTAAAGAAACTGGGGCATCCTGCTGACTGTAATCTCAAAACAAGAACAGTCAAGAAAAAAATTAGGGATAACAAATCAAAAGAAAGAGGTCACTACAAATCCTCAAAAACATGAAAAAAATGATTGCCTTCCGACAAACTTAACTTGTCTGAACCATCACCAAAACGTCATTCCAGACTCATTTAGAGTTCAAACGCACAATTAGCTGAGTTTAGGACCGAAGAACAACACGAAGAACGGGCAGGTACAAATACACTTTGAGCCTTTTTCCTTTGTTTCTTAAACCGTGAACCAAGCCACATTACAACCCTTCAAAAGTCCTAATTAAAGCATGGGTTAGTTCGAAAGCATACTGTTACAAAAGGTATCCTGACTCCTGTAAGGCTTTACTCAAAATCTAGAGTTGAATTACAAACTTCTTTACTTGCTAAAAATGCATTTTTTAAAACTTCAAGACAACCATAAACTTTGCATTACTTGAATATCACTGTTTATTTGACAGCGGAGAAATTCACACAACAAATATCCAGTGAACGAAAGCTCTCTCAGTGAATAAAATCACTTCAATTGGGATGACATTTCCAATGGCAAATCTCCTGTCAACAAGGGGGCATGACATGTCGCTATCCAGCACACCTGGGGCAGTCAAGTCAAGATTCCAGGAAACTTCTCAAGAAATGCAGAGTAACCAGAGGCAGGTCTCCATCTCTGTCACTTGGGTCATTGAACGTCAATCTCAGCAAAAGGGTTACGTACAATCAAACATTTTTGGCAATACCACGAACATTTGCTGCTAGGGGCAATGACAAGTCTCCCCAAAGTCCTTCTCATAGGATAATTTCCCAGCAAGAGTTTAACCTCTGACAACCTTTCCCCAGATGAGACAACCTCAAGAATCTTCGAGGACTTTCCCCACTGAAGTCGTCACGTCTCAAGCAGACCGGCAACAAGGTTTATTTCCCCAACAAATAGTAGGATTCCCCAGCTTGAGTTTTCCTCTCCAACTACTACAAATCAAAGGACCACAACTCCTCTTCCCCAGTAGACTACTCTACAATCCCCAACAAGTTACTGTGAAACCTGGAACCGACCAGATATCAGTTCAACTTCGACTCCCCAGTAGAGCAACGAACGACTAAGAATCTTGAACTCTTTTTCCATATGCAGGAATCAACACTCTATACAGAGCTTTCAACATCTCCCAGTGGAGTTCTCCTCAAACAAAAAATAGGAATCCCCGGTGGAAACATTCTGAGCAAAGTTTGAAGACACACTTACATCTCAACAACATTCATAGCATATGCATACCAGATACATATATAACAAATCTCATTTATTTTGAGAACATCATTACACAATGCATACATCATGATATTGCATACAACTAACTCTTTACCTTTTCAGCAAAGATCAATCAACAGATAAAGGTTATCATCTTTTGAGGTAGTCGTCATCCAAGATTCCTTCATCATCCTGTTGAGGTTGTAGTCATCCAAGATTCCTTCATCATCCTGCTGAGGTTGTAGTCATCCAAGATTCCTTAATCATCCTGCTGAGGAAGCAGTCATCCAAGATTCCTTCATCATCCTGCTGAGATTCTCTTCTAGAAACAGTTTAAATGCGATCCAAATATGGTTGACATTCTGATACTTATTCCAGATTCCTTCTAGAGACAGTTAAGATGCGATCCAGATATGGCTGACATTCTGATACTTATTCCATATTCCTTCTAGAGACAGTTCAGATGCGATCCAAATATGGCTGACATTCTGATACTTATTCCAGATTCCTTCTAGAGACAGTTCAGATGCGATCCAGATATGGCTGACATTCTGATACTTATTCCAGATTCCTTCTAGAGACAATTCAGATGCGATCCAGATATGGCTGACATTCTGATGCTTATTCCAGATTCCTTCTAGAGACAGTTCAGATGCGATCCAGATATGGATGACATTCTGATAATTATTCCAGATTCCTTCTAGAGACAGTTCAGATGCGGTCCAAATATGGCTGACATTCTGATACTTATTCCATATTCCTTCTAGAGAAAGTTCAGATGCGATCCAGATATGGCTGACATTCTGATACTTATTCAAGATTCCTTCTAGAGACAGTTTAGATGCGATCCAGATATGGCTGACATTCTGATACTTATTCCAGATTCCTTCTAGAGACAGTTCAGATGCGATCCAAATATGGCTGACATTTTGATACTTATTCCAGATTTCTTCTAGAGACAATTCAGGTGCGATCCAGATATGGCTGACATTCTGATACTTATTCCAGATTCCTTCTAGAGACAGTTTAGATGCGATCTAGATATGGATGACATTCTGATACTTATTCCAGATTCCTTCTAGAGACAGTTTTAATGCGATCCAGATATGGCTGACATTCTGATAATTATTCCAGATTCCTTCTAGAGACAATTTAGATGCGATCCAGATATGGCTGACATTCTGATACTTATTCTAGATTCCTTCTAGAGACAGTTCAGATGTGATCCAGATATGGTTGACATTCTGATACTTATTCCATATTCCTTCTAGAGACAGTTCAGATGTGAATCAGATATGGCTGAAATTCTGATACTTATTCCAGATTCCTTCTAGAGACAGTTCAGATGCGATCCAGATATGGCTAACATTCTGATACTTATTCCAGATTCCTTCTAGAGACAGTTTCGATGCGATCCATATATGACTGACATTTTGATACTTATTCCAGATTTCTTCTAGAGACAATTCAGATGCGATCCAGATATGGCTGACATTCTGATATTTATTCCAGATTCCTTCTAGAGACAGTTCAGATGCGATCCAAATATGGCTGACATTCTGATACTTATTCCAGATTCCTTCTAGAGACAGTTCAGATGCGGTCCAGATATGGCTGACATTCTGATACTCATTCCCGATTCCTTCTAGAGACAGTTCAGATGCGATCCAGATATGGCTGACATTCTGATACTTATTCCATATTCCTTCTAGAGACAATTTAGATGCGATCCAGATATGGCTGACATTCTGATACTTATTCCAGATTCCTTCTAGAGACAGTTCAGATGCGATCCAAATATGGCTGACATTCTGATACTTATTTCAGATTCCATCTAGAAATAGTTCAGATGCGATCCAGATATGGCTGACATTCTGATACTTATTCCATATTCCTTCTAGAGACAGTTCAGATGTGATCTAGATATGGCTGACATTCTGATACTTATTCCTGATTCCTTCTAGAGACAGTTTTGATGCGATCCAGATATGGCTGACATTCTGATACTTATTCCAGATTCCTTCTAGAGACATTTCAGATGAGATCCAGATATGGCTGACATTATGATACTTATTCTAGATTCCTTCTAAAGACAGTTCAGATGTGATCCAGATATAGCTGACATTCTGATACTTATTCCAAATTCCTTCTAAAGACAGTTCAGATGTGATCCAGATATGGCTGAAATTCTGATACTTATTCCAGATTTCTTCTAGAGACAGTTCAGATGTGATCCAGATATGGCTGACATTCTGATACTTATTCCAGATTCCTTCTAGAGACAGTTTCGATGCGATCCATATATGGCTGACAGTTTGATACTTATTCTAGATTTCTTCTAGAGACAGTTCAGATGCGGTCCAGATATGGCTGACATTCTGATACTTATTCCCGATTCCTTCTAGAGACAGTTCAGATGCGATCCAGATATGGCTGACATTCTGATACTTATTCCATATTCCTTCTAGAGAAAATTTAGATGCGATCCAGATATGGATGACATTCTGATACTTATTCCAGATTCCTTCTAGAGATAGTTCAGATGCGATCCAAATATGGCTGACATTCTGATACTTATTTCAGATTCCATCTAGAAACAGTTCAGATGCGATCCAGATATGGCTGACATTCTGATACTTATTCCATATTCCTTCTAGAGACAGTTCAGATGTGATCTAGATATGGCTGACATTCTGATACTTATTCCAGATTCCTTCTAGAGACAGTTTTGATGCGATCCAGATATGGCTGACATTATGATACTTATTCCAGATTCCTTCTAGAGACAATTTAGAAGCGATCCAGATATGGCTGACATTATGATACTTATTCTAGATTCCTTCTAGAGACAGTTCAGATGTGATCCAGATATGGATGACATTCTGATACTTATTCCATATTCCTTCTAAAGACAGTTCAGATGTGATCCAGATATGGCTGAAATTCTGATACTTATTCCAGATTCCTTCTAGAGACAGTTCAGATGCGATCCAGATATGGCTTACATTCTGATACTTATTCCAGATTTCTTCTAGAGACAGTTCAGATGTGATCCAGATATGGCTGACATTCTGATACTTATTCCCGATTCCTTCTAGAGACAGTTCAGATGCGAACTAGATATGGCTGACATTCTGATACTTATTCCATATTCCTTCTAGAGAAAATTTAGATGCGATCCAGATATGGATGACATTATGATACTTATTCCAGATTCCTTCTAGAGACAGTTCAGATGCGATCCAAATATGGCTGACATTCTGATACTTATTTCAGATTCCATCTAGAAATAGTTCAGATGCGATCCAGATATGGCTGACATTCTAATACTTATTCCATAATCCTTCTAGAGACAGTTCAGATGTGATCTAGATATGGCTGACATTCTGATACTTATTCCAGATTCCTTCTAGAGACAGTTTTGATGCGATCCAGATATGGCTGACATTCTGATACTTATTCCAGATTCCTTCTAGAGACAATTTAGATGCGATCCAGATATGGCTGACATTATGATACTTATTCTAGATTCCTTCTAGAGACAATTCAGATGTGATCCAGATATGGCTGACATTCTGATACTTATTCCATATTCCTTCTAAAGACAGTTCAGATGTGATCCAGATATGGCTGAAATTCTGATACTTATTCCAGATTCCTTCTAGAGACAGTTCAGATACGATCCAGATATTGCTGACATTCTGATACTTATTCCAGATTTCTTCTAGAGACAGTTCAGATGTGATCCAGATATGGATGACATTCTGATACTTATTCCAGATTCCTTCTAGAGACAGTTTCGATGCGATCCATATATGGCTGACATTTTGATACTTATTCTAGATTTCTTCTAGAGACAGTTCATATGCGATCCAGATATGGCTGAGATTCTGATACTTATTCCAGATTCCTTCTAGAGACAGTTCAAATGCGATTGAGATATGGCTGACATTCTGATACTTATTCCAGATTCCTTCTAGAGACAATCAGATGCGATCCAGATATGGCTGACATTTTGATACTTACTCCAGATTCATTTAAATACAGTCCAGATACGATCCAGATTCGGATGTCATTTTGTCACTCATTCAAATATAGTCCAGATACGATCCAAATTCGGATGTCATTCTGTCCCTCATTCAAATACAGTCCAGATACGATCTAGATTCAGATGTCATTCTGTCACTCATTCAAATACAGTCCAGATACAATCCAGATTCGGATGTCATTCTGTCACTCATTCAAATACAATCCAGATATGATCCAGAATCGGATGTCATTCTGTCACTCATTTAAATACAGTCCAGATACGATCCAGATTCAGATGTCATTCTGTCACTCATTCAAAAACATTCCAGATACGATCCTGATTCGGATGTCATTCTGCCACTCATTCAAAATACCGTCCAGATACGATCCAGATTCGGATGTCATTCTGTCACTCATTCAAATACAATCCAACTACGATCCAGATTCGGATGTCATTCTGTCACTCATTCAAATACAATCCAGATGCGATCCAGATTCAGATGTCATTCTGTCACTCATTCAAATACAATCCAGATACGATCCAGATTCGGATGTCATTCTGTCACTCATTCAAAATACAGTCCAGATACGATCCAGATTCAGATGTCATTCTGTCACTCATTCAAATACAGTCCAGATACGATCTAGATCCGGATGTCATTCTGTCACTCATTCAAATACAGTCTAGATACGATCCAGATTCGGATGTAATTCTGTCACTCATTCAAAATACAGTCCAGATGCGATCCAGATTCAGATGTCATTCTGTCACTCATTCAAATACATTCCAGATACGGATGCCATTCTGATAATCATTCAGTTCCAGCTTATAGATACAGTCCAACAATCATTTCTGGATGGCATCTTTAAGCCCATCTCCAACAACTATCCATTATCTCTCCAAATTGAATTTTTAAGCCCATTCCCTACATAATCAACTAACACATCTTCGAGTGCAAATTTTCTGGGCACTCTAGTGTTCAATCATCTTCCACCTTCAAGTCACGAATGACAAAATTACCAATCTAAATCTTCAGGTGTAAGAAGATTGAACAGGGGCAGCTGTTGTACCCCAAAATTTTCCCTCTCATTTCTCAAGGAATCACCCTGGATCCTCAAGTTTGATTCCATCCAATTCCAAGCCTTGAACTGCAATTTTTCAAGAAAAAGTCATGCACAAGGGAAAAATGGTCATTTGCACACTGAAAAGTCAAACTTTGACTTTTGGATCAAAATCAAATCTCAAAAATCATATTTCATCAAGACATGTTGGAATACGAAGTTTGTTTCATCAAGAATTTCAAAAGTCAAATTTTACTTTGGAAAAGTCAAATTCTAAATACTTAGAAATTTTTCTAAGTGTTTAAGAAATATGATAATTTCAGAACTTCTGACCAGATTATCACCATAACGCTCATCAAATTCTGGATATTCTCAAGACAGAGTTTGGTCCGAACTTCTGGACAAGTTTTCACAAAGGCTCAGTCAGAGCTTAGAAGAGCAGTTCAAAGAAAGTTTACAAAGCGTGTCACAAACTTCCTGGAGAGCCTGGAAACTCCTTTAGAGCATGCTGGAGCCAGAAGATACAAAGATCAGAGGATGGATGCTACGCTGGAGCAGAACTTCTGATCCAGAACTAAGCCATGGTGTAGAATCTCACGTTACAAGATTTCTGGTCGTGATAAGTCTCATCATCATTTAATGCTCACAACCACTTTCTAAGTCTTTATCCAAAGGATTTCCTCCACGTGTACCTCTACTGTCTTGGGATAGCAAACTTTGGTACTAGGCCCATGCTTTGTTTTGCTTTTCCTTAAATCCTGCTGACAACTCCAGCTTAAGCATGGTTAAAAGCTGCTAATCAGCAGTTAGTTCAGCCTACGCCTGCATCCCATAATTGCACCAAACTAGCATACGAAAACGGTGATGAAAAAGAAAGGGAGTAGGATTCCAAATTGATTTAAAATCCCATTTGTCTTTCCCCCTAAAATCACAACAAAATTCACCTATAAATACTTTACTGCATCACACGTTCAAGGGGCTGGGCTTTGAGGGAGAGGCTGGGCTTTAAGGGGGAGATTGGCCAAAAGAGAGAAAAGGAAGTTGTGAAACCTTCATAAAAAAATCATATTTCCCAAACAGAAAACCAAACCTTTGTTCTTCCTATTGTATCAAAGATCTTGGCACTTCCTCTTCCGTTACTCTTGCTGATTCCAGAACATCCAAAGGTAGCAGCTCAAAGCTCCAAGCCCACGTTCCAGGTTCAAGGTAAGTGTTTCTGACTTTGCATCTTTTTCATTCAGAACATCATTAAACATGTAAATATCATAGTATTGATGTTGTTCATATCATTGCATAAATAAATAAAAACTATGGATCAGAGTTTCTTGATTAGGGCTAGACTCAGATTTAGGATTAGAACTTCTATAAGCTATTGTGCTGTTATCCTTCTGATTTTCTGTTTAATAAGAACTGAATGAATTGCTGATGTGTTGTTTAAGAGTTGAAATATAGAACTTCTGATGTTCACTCACAACTTTAAGCACAACACTGAACTTCTGAGTTCTCCTCATTGTTTATGCACACTGAACTTCTGATGTTCACTCACTATTTTAACACTTAGAACTTCTGATTTTCATACGCTGTTAACACACACAGAAATTCTATGATTCACTCACTGTTCTAACACATCACATAACTTCTGAGTTCTCCTTACATGTCAAATACACTGAACTTCTGATTTTCATGCGCTGATAACATGCTGAACTGCTGATTGTTCGTTCACTGTCTTAGCACCATACAGAACTTCAGAGTTCTTCCTACTGTTTTGACACGCACAGAGCTTATGAGGTTTTCTCACTGTTCTAACATTCAGAAGTTCAGCACATAGCAATCCAGAACTTCTGTGTTTTTCCTCTAACGTGTCTTGCAGGACCTCAGAGTTTACCAACTCAGAACTTCTAATACCCACTGACGTTTCCTGATGAGTCACGACGCTCCTGACTCCGGAACTTTTGATCCTTGTTATTTTGCTTGCAGCAACACTGTTTCTATCTTTCATTTATTTTCTTTTTCATCATTTTTAATATTAACTCTTTTTTTTTATTAACATAAAAAAACATAAAAATATTTTCCTTTTAATTTATTTCCTTAAGACAAAAAACCATTTTCTAAACAAGTCCATTTCTTTCTTATATTGTACATTTCAATATAGTTGTAATAGTAATTTAGGACTTATTTTTTACTTGCAACCCCCATTTGGAAATATGTACCCCCATCCCTAAAATATTGTAATAGCATAGGACTTTACATTTCTGCATTTTATCGCTTTCGAATATAAATGCTAGTAATTAGGGTGTGTATGGCAAGACATGAAATTGACAAATAGATCACCCTAATCAAGACTAAATGCATGAAAATCAAACACACTTGCACACTAGCACCCTTAGGGTAATCTCACTTGTTGCCTATCGGAAAAATAGTCATGTCCCTCGAACATGGGCGTTTTAGCAAAAGACCCTCGATAAAAGATCGTAGTCCCTCGATGACCCTCGATGTTGCCTTCGGTAAACGATCTAGTCCCTAAAACGACATTGATAAAACATTCCATGGGTTGCCTTCTATGACTATACAAATGTCCCAATGCCCGTCCCTTCACATCCAACGATGGGGCTCCTTACCAAATCAATGGTAAGATAACAACATTTAAAAGGAAAGGAAAAGCGCACTTAAGACCTTTTGAGTAGGTAGGTTCACTCTCAGTTACTCGCTTGCTCACAACAAAAAAATACTTTTTACACCAACACTTTCATCTTGAAACATTTTCAAAAGATAAACACTTTGTACGCGTTCTTATAGAAACGAGAGCCATTACAAAGAAAACACCTTTTCAAAATCACTTTCAAAAACACGTCCCAGAAACACCTCTTTGAACTATTTTCAAAAAAACACTTTGTACGCGTTCTTATAGAAACGAGAGCCATTACAAAGTTACATTTTCAAAATACTTTCAAAACCCACACCACAAGCACATTCAAACAAAAGCAAGTGATCTAGAGAGTAACTAAGAGCCCATGGAAAACCATGGATGAAAATGGTGCTAACACCTTCCCTTTTCATAATCTACCCCCCGAACTCAAGAAAACATCTCTAAAGGTCTTTCCTATGCCTTTTCACCTTTCCTTTTGGATAAAAGAAAAGTAGGTGGCAACTCTTGCTAAACCGCAACATTTGCAAACACCAACGCAAAACCTCAAGTCAGTTCTCCCACCATATCCTAGGTACTAGTCCCTTCTCTTCTTTCTGGTAAAACTCTAGGCTTCTTAGGCCCCTTAATCTCTACAGGGAACTTAGAAAAGTATGTAGATTTTTCCCCACTTATCATGCTACCAAACCCTTGGCCAACAAAATTGTGTCCCCCGAGGAGAATATTGAAGACTTTACTAAGAAACCCAAAAAATCATCTAACAATAAAACCTCTGAGGATATTTCTTCAAACCCTAAGGCAAAGAGAGAAGATTTCCAACTAGATTACATAACTGAGAGCTTTATACCCTTTCAATCATGCCCAACCTTAGATAAATCCTATTTGGCTTGGCTTACTAAGGTTGAAAAGAAAAAAGCTCAGGTCTGGAAAGAATTAGGAATCTTCGACTTGATTCAAATGTCGAAAATAGGTTTTAGCTATTGCCAGCCTTTTTGCTAGCATCCCTGTATTTCTGGGATAGTACTTACAACACTTTTCACCTCCCTTGTGGGATGATAACCCCAACTTTCTTTGATGTTGCTGCTATTACCGGACTTCCTCCTACTCGAGAGACTTTTGATACTTATTTGGAATCTGAAAACACCATTGAGTTCAATGTCAAAAATGCTTCTTTTAGCACGTATATATACCTGTATCATGTTGATGGTGAAGATGTTTCTGACGTTGAACATATAGTTTTTCTAGCCTTATGGCTATCAAAATTCATTTTTTGCTGCAAATCTCTGCAAGTAGCCAAGAGATTTCTTACCCTAGCAAACCAGTTACATTCTGGTCGAAAGGTGTGTTTGAGTGAGTTACTTCTAGCTAGCCTGTATGAAAGTTTATGGGCTGCTACTGCCAAACTCAAGGATTATGATGTAGGCACTAACCTACTTTTATCTAGACCCTACTGGCTTCTTCAATTGTGGCTAAATTCCACTTTCGAACCTTCTCTTCGAACTGTTGGAACTGTTGACGAAAAGGACCCTGAAATAGCAGGTCGAAGCATTGAAGGAACTAGACTTTTATAGCTAACTCCCAATGATGATTGTTGTACCCCAAAATTTCCACTCTCATTTCTCAAGATCTTTCTTACAAGATTTTCCATGACTCAAATTTGCAGCACTGATACATCAATTTAGGGTTGGAGTTGGCACAAGGGCAAAATGGTCAATTGCACACTAAAAAGTCAAACTTTCACTTTTGGATCAAAATCAAGTTTCAAGAATCATATTTCATTAAGACATGTTGGAAGATGAAGTTTGTTTCATCAAGAAAATCAAAAGTCAAAATTCTAAATACTTAGAAATTTTTCTAAGTCTTAAGAAAATATGATAAGTTCAGAACTTCTGGCCAGATTTTCACCATGATGCAAGTTGATTCTGGAAGAACTTCTAACATAAGAGTTGTAGATCTCAATGAGACCTAAAACATTGTAGAACAAAACTTCTCCTATAAATGATGGGATTTCAAGTTATACATCCTCAAAGACACGTCCATGAAACCAAAACACTTAGTAAATTCTGATCTGAGTGTTTTCAAATCAGAATTTGGTTACAACTTCTGGGCCAATTTTCATGTAGATCCAATAAGAATTTGCAAGAGTAATTCAAATAAGATCTACAAAGCGTGTTACAAGCTTTCTGAAAAGTCTGAGAACTCCTTCAGAACATGCTGGAGCAGGAAGATTCAAAGATCAAAAGTTGGATATTTGTTCTAAGTTACATTGATACTGAACTTCTGATCCAGACTTAAGCTATGGTACATAATCTCACATTGCAGGTTTTCTATTTTGATAAATCTCATCATCATTTAATGCTCACACCCACTTTTGAGTCTTTATCCAAAGGATTTCCCCACGTGTGGTATAGAAGTACCATTGTTGTCCTTGAAAAGCAAACTTTTGTACAAAGTTTATGCTGGGCCCATGCTTTACTTTTGCTTCTGAGGATACTTTTCCATAATTCATGCTTACAAATTCAGATTTAGGCACGGCTAAAAGCTGCTAACTACCCTACTTTGTGCCTTGAACCATACTTATCCAAACTTGCTTCAAGAACAAGTCAGCACCATGTTTATTTAAAAAGGGTATTTCTAGGACTAGAACTCAGGACCCTTAGCACTAATGTCTTATGCACAAGCTCCCAGAAATACCCTTTTTATGTTTATTTCCTGACATTTTTATCCTATTAGTTGGATCATAACTTCTAGATCAACCCCCTTTAATTGCTTGTCAAAACAGTGATCCTAGACCAGAACCTTTAGACATTCCCATCCAACAACATTGACACCTCACATACCCATTATCAGAACTTCTAGCTTGCCAGTGACACTAGAACTTCTAGATTTCCAGCTACATCATAACTTCCAGACTTTATCAACAACCAGAACTTTTAACTTGCCAATGACATTAGAACTTTTAGACTCCCTCAACAATCAGAACTCCTAATCTTTACTTTATTCCCAGTGACCCCAGAGCTTTAATATTTACCCGGCCCCAGAACTTCTGACCTTCCCCTTTGCTGCTAACATTTTCTTTCTGACTTGCAGTGCACCGAAGTCATAACTTCTATTCTCTCTCCTTTCAGCAACGTGCTGATTCTGACCCCCTTTTCCTCTTATTTTTTTTAACATCATTTTATTTTCATTAATCAAAAACACCAAAAATATTTTTATATTCACATACTTTATTTTACTTCTTTTAAAATCAAAAGACTAAAAATATTTTCTTAAGCAAACTTATTTCTTCTCTTAACAAAAACAAAACAAGTCCATATCAATTCTTGTACATTATTTCAATATGGTTGTAATAGATAATTAGGACTTTAATTTCTTACAATCCCCATTCGTAAATTTGTGCACCCCATCCCACTAATGATTATAATAGCGTAGAATATTTACTTTCCGCAATTTATCGCTTTCATATAAATGCTAGTAAAGTAGGATTTGTATGGGAAGATAAAATCAACAAGTAGAGAACCCCTAATCAAAGACTAAATACATGCAAATCAAACACACTATTCACACATGTACCCTTAGGGTAATTCCACTTGTTGCCTTATAAAAATGTTCATGTTATGCACGTGGGATGTCTTAGAAAAAACAATAAAAAATACAAGATCATAGTCCCTCGATGACGCTTCAAATGTTGCCTTTCAAATGATCTTAGTCCCTCAAGAGAAATGATAAGATATCTCACAACATTGCTATCATGACTATACGATGACCCACGCTCGTCCCTTTTTACATCCAAAGATAAGGCTTCTTACCAATCAAATGGTAAGATAACAATATCAAAGGAAGAGAGAAATGAAAAAAAGACTTTTGAGTAGGTAGAAACGTTCCTAGTTGCTTGCTCACGTTCAAAACAAACACCCTTGCAAACACACACCAAACACTTTCAAAAAAAGCAAGTGATCTAGCAAGCAACTAAGAGCCCATAGATAACTATGGATGAAAAGGTTGCTAACACCTTCCCTTTTCATAATCTACCCACCGAACCCAAGAAAATAATCTCAAAGGTCTTTTCTATTCTTTTCACCCTTTCCTTTATTTGGATAAAAGAAAAGTTGATGGAGACTCTTACTAACCGCAACAATTGCGATCAAACGCAAAACATCCCAAGTCAGTTCTCCCACCGTATTACAATGATGCTGAAAACCTTCAAGCTCGCCTCACCAAATACATGTTGATGTTCTCGAAATGTCACAATTTCACCCCCACTGTGGCTCCTTTCGCCAATCGAACTCATGGTCCTTCCTGGTTTACTTCGTCAATTGAAGATGCTGTGAAGAATGCAGATACTGATATTGAAAATATATGGCGCGCATTTCTTCTTCCTAGACTCCTACTCTCCAGGATTTTTCTAGTGAAAAGCCATGTTTGTTTGTTGGCTTATCAACCTAATTTTGTTTCTCGACAGTTTGGACTATGCCAACTCATCCTTGAACCTCTCTTCGGTCGAAAACGTGAGATCTGTATTGCAGGTGTGGATTACTCTGTTCGAGACATCGAGAAAAATCAGGAATACCATGTAAACTTTGCTGAATTTGGTCTCACTCCTTATCAACCTGCCTTCTATATGACCAAAGGCTTTTACACCTGATGGACCAATTTTTATTTGAACAACATGTTCGATACTGCTCAAATAAATAAACGTTTAACTAAAGCTTTTTTCCTTGTGCAGGAAAACGTCCCAAAAGGTAAACTAACACAAACCAAGGAAATCCAGGCTTTCTATAAATTCTTTGAAACTGTCTATGATCCAACTAATCTTAGTCGAACCGTCTTCCAAGCAACAATTGTTTTAAAAGAAAAATTTACAAAGCAATTTCCAGGTTTAAAGATTCCCTCTTCTGTAAAACTTGAACATAAGTATGATTTGGATTTTGAAAAACAACCACCAAAATTTCCAAAATTGCCTAGTGTTGATTTTGGCCTAGCGTTCTTTCCACCCTATCCAAATTGGTTCACTTGTGATAATATTTTCAATGAGTTAAAAATGATTCCCAAAAACCTGCTAAGAGGGTAGTTTTGACTAAGTGCACTCTGGACAGTTTCAAAGGTTTCCTTCACTATGATTTATCAGCAGTCTCTATTGTGTCTCCAACATGTGAAGGTGTGGAACCAAAGGATTCCTTGGTCCTTTTAATTTAATTTTTAGGAAACTTCTCTATTATGAGCATTTGACTAACTTTGATACTGTTTTCTAGTTGTTGAAAGGAAAACTACAAAGAAGGAAAAACCTACAGTAAAGGCGGATTCGACTACTGCCTCAAAGCCAGCAACTTCTTCTAGTCAAAGAGCTCCTTCTGCAAAGGGTGCTACCCCAGAGAAAGTGGCGAAGAAAATAAAAATTCTCAATGAAGAAGCAATAGTGATTCCTGAAGATGATGATGAAGATGTCCTCCTCACTCCCTTTAAATCCAAGAAGAAAAAAAAGTAACCCAAAACATCGAAAGATGGCCCATATCAAGTTACAAATCAGAAGGATATCAAAGTAAAATTCCTCCCTCCTCCTCAATATCAGGTTAAACCTTCACCCAATGGGTTTGTAATTTTGAAGCATATTGGAAGCAATGCTTCTAATCCTGATGATCAAAAGGTGCATATTTATTTAAGTCCTTTCATTTCTTTCTTAAATGTCTCTTGACCTAACATGTTATTTCTATATTGTAGGATAAATCAACTACACCACTTATTTCCACTATCAACCAAGATGCTCCTTTGAATATAGAGACTCCTTCGGCTCCTCCCACATCTAGTGGTGTTGTCTAAAACAAGGGGTCTTCGACTAGGGTTTGTCAATCTGAAGCAGGTGATTTTCAAGTCGAACAAGCGATTTTTTCTCCTTGTGAAGATGTCTTACCAGAATCTGGAAAGCAAATAATGGAGGAAGACGAAGACTCTGAAAGTATTCTCAGTAATTCTCCTCCAAAGAGGGCTCAATTTCCTATAGATTATATCAAGGACGAAGAGCAGTACTCAGATAGGATTGAGACGTACTTTCATGATGATGAGGAGATGGAGGAGGTCGAACAACAACCTGAGGACACCTATCCTAAACAGGCTCGATCAGTTGCAAATCCCATTCCAACTCTACCACTCACCGAGGAGGAAAAGATAGCACTAAAGAAGAGTGATCCCCTCAAGTACGTGAAATTGATGATGGATCTAAGGGGGTCTTCTTCTGACAAAAGCGCTTTTGAGTCTTCAGTCCAATCTGGTGCTAGTTCTAATGAAACTTCCTATAACGAACTTCTTCAGCAAGTGAAGAAAGCTGTATTTGAAGCTGATTTGTTTGAGGTGCTGAAGACAGGCGCTACTGCTTGTTTTGGAATGAAAAAATTGATCAATTGAATCAACATTACTGCTTGACCTGCTAACATAGGTGAGGTCTTAATCGATATCCAAAATATAATCGGCCTAATCTGCGCTGAGTACAACAGGGAAGTTGATGCAACTTTGAAGCTTCGAGAAAAGGAATAAGAGAAAATTGCTGAATTTGATAAAGCTCTCAGCACCTCTAAAGAATCTTAGGATTTGTTGGCTTCAAGGAAGGCAGTCCAAACGGAGTTCAATACTTATACAGCTTCGGTCAAACTCTGGGAGTATCACATTATGGAGTTGCAGAAGAAGATTTTTGATGCCAAGGTAAAACAAGCTTCCATCAAAGGATTGTACGACACTAAGGCTGCTACTTTGGCTGCACAGAGTGTTGAACATGTCGAAAGAGCTTCAGCCATGAATGAAGATATTGCACGCCTCAAAGCCATACATGTTGTTGTTAAATACAAGCTTGGCCTGGCAAAGATCAAGTATGAAAGGATGAAGAACACTATCCCATTTTTATTTATGTAATAAACCATTCATTGTATTTTATTTATGTTGTAAGCATTCTTAGACAAAGCCATTTTGGTGCTTTTAAAATTAATTCGATCACCATTTTGGCTATGTATATTTTTGCTGCTTACTTTCTTGCCATGATTTTTATTTCCTGCAAAAATGGTTTATACTTATTTAAGTATTTTCCATTTACTCTTAGGATTCTTCGATCCTCAGCTAACTCCTCTACTTCGTAAGCGTTGTTTGAGAATGCCTTTATGATTCGAAAAGGTCATTTCCAATGTGGAGACCATTTTCCCAACGCTTTATTCTTTTGATCCATAGGTAATATGACTTTCCATACCAAGCCATTTATAATAAAAACCTTGCCTTTGACCCTATTATTGTATGCTCTTGCCACTCTTTCCTTTTGTCTTCTTAGTTTTTCTAAAGCATGTAACCTTTTTTTCATTTAAATCTACTAATTCATTCATCATCATTTCCCAATAAAGGTCAGAAGGAATTTCCTCTTGCCTTTGAATTCTAACTGATTTTAAGTAGATTTCGACTGGTAGTAGTGCCTCAAATCCAAACGTGAGTTGGAAAGGTGTGGCATTAGTTGCTTTTTTAGGGGACGTTCGACAAGCCCATAATGCTTGGTCTAGAGTTTTGTGCCAATTTTTTTGGCTTTTTTCCTACATGCTTCTCTACCAACCCAGTTATCACCTTGTTGGCTGCTTCGACTTGGCCATTCACTTGAGCATAGTAAGGTGTGGATGTCAATAGTTTGAAACCTGTTTCCTTGGCGAACTCTTGCATCTTTCGACCAGTGAAGACTGATCCTTGGTCTGTATTGATACTCTCTGGGATGCCAAATCTATAGACTATTTATTTCAGAATAAATTCGATAACAGTCTCCCAATCCACATTTACTAAAAAGGTATGGCCTCAACCCATTTTGTAAAGTAATTTATACCCACTAAAATGTACCTGTGCTTTTTTGATGAAGTAGATCAAATTTCTCCAATTAGATCCAGCGCCCAACCTCTGAAAGGCCAAGGTTTAATAATTGCATGAAGTTCACTTGCTGGAGCATGTTGGATACTAACATGCTTTTGGAATTCTTGACACCCCTTAGCAAATTCTATACAATCTTTAAGAATAGTAGGCCAATACATTCCATATCAAAATAACAACCATTTCATTTTATGACCTACTTGATGGGCTCCACATGCTCCACTGTGAACACTAGATAATGCCAAATATGCGTCACTTTCTCCTAAGCATTTTAGCAAAACTCCTTCAGGGGTTTTCTTGAGCAATTCATTCCCCACTAAGATATAAGACAAAGCTCTATACTTAGTCTTTATTTATGTATCTATCGAAGGATCTCTGAGATAATTAACAATTGGACTTCTCCAATCTGTATCTAGTAGAGTGCTCATGACCAATACTTCAAATGTGTCTTCGTTGGTGTAACGTAACTGGGTACTTTCCAAATCTATAGGAGACCACCTTATAGCCATTGCCTTTCCCCTAACTTTGACCAATTCTTTTAGTTTTTCTCTAGTCACTTTATACCCTGATGCTATTTATGCTAAGTCATTTGCCTCTTGATTTTTTATTCTAGGGACATTCTTTATATTTTCATATTTGAATTTTTTAAGTAATCTATTTACAATAACGAAATACATAATCAAAATTTCTTTTATGCACTTATACTCCTTTGTCAATTGCTTTATTACTAGCTCAAAGTCTCCTTTGATTTCGACTCTTTTTACCCCCAACTCCAACAAGGCTTCAAGTCCTGCAATCAAGGCCTCATACTCTGCTTCATTGTTTGAACAAAGGGGGCCTTCGATTCTATACTTGATTTTTGTTAGAATTCCATCAGGAGAAATGATCAGAATCCCAACTCCACTTCTGTTTTGGTGGGTAGAACCATAGAAGAACAATCTCCAAGGTTTTAACTCAACATAATGTTGAGGGTTTTCGACCACTGCTTGGTCTACAATGAAGTCTGATACTACTTGACCCTTCATCTCTTTTAAAGGCATGAAGGCTAAAGAATACTCAGTCAAGGCTAATGCATATTTGCCAATTCGACTGTGTAATATTGGTTTTGACAACATATGTTTGATAACGTCAAAATGTGAAGAAACATATACATCAATAGGTTTTATATAATATTTAAGTTTTGTACAAGAGAAATATAAACAAATACAAATCTTTTCTATAGCAGTATATCTTGTTTCTACATCATTTAAGACTCTACTTAGATATTAAATGGCTCTTTCAACGCCATTTACGTCTTCTTGTGCTAACATACTACCGATAGTAACATCAGAAGCAGATATATACAATCTCATAGATTTCCTTCCACAAGGCGGTGACAAGATGGAAGGATTCATCAAATATTGCTTAATCTTATTGAAAGCTTCTTGATGTTCTTCGTTCCATTCGAACTTTTCTTGTTTCAAACGAAGGAGGGGTGAAAAGTCTTGAGTTCGACCACTTAGGTTGGAAATGAACCTTCTCAGGAAATTTATCTTCCCTAAGAGTGATTGTAACTCCTTTTTAGTCAATGGCGCTTTCGCTTCCATGATAGTCTTTGTCTTGTTCTGGTTGATTTCTATCCCCTTCTTGTGGACCACAAAGCCTAAGAAGTCTCCAACCTACACAAAAAATGCACATTTAAGGGGATTCATCTTCAAGCCATGTTTTCTCATCCTTTTGAATGATTGGCGAAGATGGTTAAGATGAATTTCGTCTGATACCGACTTTATCACAATGTCATCTATGTAAACCCGCATGAAATTTTCTATATAATCATGAAATATTGAATTCATTGCTCTTTGGTAAGTTGCCCCAACATTTTTTAGGCCAAAAGGAATAACTACCCACTCATAGGTACCTATTTCCCCAGGGCAACGAAAAACTATTTTGGAGACATCTTCCTCAAAAATGAAAATTTGGTTGTATCCAGAGTATCCATCAAGCATACTAAGGTACTCAAAGCCTGCATCTAAATCTATTAGCATTTCTGCCACATGCATTGGAAACTCATCTTTAGGTGTTGCTGCATTTAAGTCATGAAAATCTATGCATATTCACAACGAGCCATTTTTCTTAATAACAGGAACTATATTGGCAATCCATTCGACATACCTTGTGGTCATGATGGAATTGCAGCGGAGAAGTCTTTCGACCTCTTTTTTAATCTTTGAAAGAACATTTGGGGAAAATCCTCTAGGAGTCTGCTTGATAGGAAGCTTTAATTCGACCAGATCTCTTTTTAAACTAGACATTTTGTCATAATCCCAAGCGAAGCAATCTTTATTTTCTTTCAGCAACTCAATCATCCTCGTCTTCACCTTAGGATCCAGTTTAGCACTAATGTAAGTGATTCTTTTTATGCTCCATCCCCAAGATCTATCTCTTCAAGGGGGGTCTTGAGCCAACATCTTTGCGCTTGACGCTAGTGGATCTTTCTCGAAACCCAAGGGCTCTTCATCATATGTAGTGTCCAACCTTTATCCTAACTGTTCACCTGGTACCTGTTCGTCAGGAGGTTTTGGAATAAAATGCTCCTCAGGTCCTGCTGTGTGTAATGTATCATTTATGGCTTTGATAACCATGTTTGTTACCTCAGCTTCGAGAGCTGATCTTCTTTTGTTCTCGACCAGGTAGGCCGAAATCTTTTCGAAGAACAGTGATTCAGACATAATTAAAGTCCTCATCCTATCCAGTTGGCCGTATATCAGACATTCCTTTGACATCCTCTGTGTCTCACATGATCTCTCTATCCCATTGAAAACCATTTGGGTGGACGGTTAAGAAATAAAGGGCATTCTTTCTAGGTGAGTATGCTTATCATGCTGGGCTGCATGGCCCTATATTTGCTAGATTTCTATCGAAGTTCCTCCTATCCACCTGATTCACTTCAGTCATATAGTAACTTTGGTCCGCTTCTATGTTTTCCACTATGCCATCCTCTCTCCAGATAGATAATCTTTGGTGCATTGTTGAAGGGACAACTCCTACTCCATGTATCCACTCTCTGCCAAGAAACATGTTATAATTCGCTTTTACTGGGATTACCATGAACATCGTTGGCCTTGTGATTGAACCTACTGTCAGATCTACCTGTATCACACCCAATGTGTATCCAATTTTCCCTTCGTAATTTAAAAGGACCTTGTTGTGCGGCTTTACATCTGTATCAAACATTCCAATCCTTTTTAACATAAATTGTGGCATTAGATTGACAGCTGCTCCTCCATCCACCAGAACTTTGTTTATGCCTACTTGTTCGACCCTAGCCCTAATGTACAAAGGCTTCAAATTCCCTTTCATGCCCTGGTCAGGCCTTTCGAAGAAAGCATTTTATTCCTCGACGGCTCCATTATTGAGCACATAGTAACAAACTGGTTTATGTTTGGCCATCTATTCCTCATCTGCTTCTTCCTGATCCTCTATTTTAGTCTCCTAGTTATACTCATGAGGTAAGACAGACACTACATTACAATTGACATTAAGGGATGAAACTTTGTCAAATTCAAAATCATCCGTTAACATTTCATCTTCCTTTATTGGGTTCTTTTGAATTCTCCCACTTGCAACCTTCTCCTTTGATATAAACAATTTTCGACCCACGGGTGGCTTGCTTGAGTTTGCAGTGCTCGAGAGGAACTTGTTACTGCTGGACTCCCCTATGTCTTTTGATGCTAGCTCTCTTTCAGCCTTTTTAATCCTTTGATGCCTCCTCCACTGGGATCTGGACATTGGATTCTTTTCCTTGTAGTTCTCTAACTTGTAAACCTCTCTCTTCGATGTCTGGAACTGTTTTCTGTAGGCAATGGAAGTCCTGCCTCCTTGGGTGAAAATTCTCCATTTTCCTCTTCCTGTCCCTGCCTGAGTCCATTTGTCAATTGGTATTTCAACTGGAAGTTTGAAAGTGACTCTCCTAGCTTTTGGGTGAGGACTGTCTTGTCTTCTAGGAACTCCCCTCTTGTCGAAAACATATACATTTGGGTTGCCACCTTGTTGGTCCCATCCATGGGTGAATGGAATTCTTTCGAACATCTCAGCCATCTCCCTGTCATATACTACTCCACACCTGGGACACAACAGACACTCTGTTTCAACGTTATAATAGCGTACCTAAAAACCCAACAGACTTTCCCCTGGCTTTGGGTACACTTTCATCAATTGGATTTCTTGTCTCCAATTTCCCTGAGTTCTAGCATGTTGAGCTCTTTCATAAGCCTCTGCTACCCTTTGTTTCAGAATAATGATGCACCTTGGACACACCAGCATCTCTGAATTTCTTCGACGACGCCTCCATAAGTTCTCTCGAAGAGTCTCATTGGACTTAGGGTAACCAAAACTCATCTGTTCCCTCTCCAGCTTGAGGCATCTTTCCACCTCTTCCATTTCTGGCGAAGGTTGTTTCAAATCCACCATGTTAACCCTTAGACTAGGACCTTCAGTAATCCTTATCTTCTCAAATTTAACTCTATGGCCTTCAGTAGCCTCAGTTGTTCCTTCCACAGGGCCCTTAATAGCCTCTGATTCAACATTACCTGCAAAAATATTTTTGACAGGAATGTCGAAGGGAATTATGTCAGTAGGCCTTCAGTAGCCTGTTTTCCATCCATGTTGGGGCTTTGACTTCCTTGGCCTCTTCTCCTCCACACTCCACCATGTCTACCATGTTGATCTCCACGAGTTCAGTATAATTGGTATTTGCAACATGGAGGGGGTCAGCATCAACCTTCATATGGCTCTTGACTTTCTCACAAACTTCAAACGTCCTTCTTTGATAGCATTTTGAATAAGATCCCTAAAAAGAAAGCATTGTGAAGTTTTATGGCCCAAAAATTTATGATATTTGCAAAAGCCTCTTTTTTTCCATTGTTCTTACGGAGGAATTTTGGTATTAGGAGGAACTATCATTTGACCATCTTTTACAAGCAAATAAAAAATCTCATCACATTTGGTAATGTCAAACGTATAAGTTTTCTTGGGGAATTTCTCATTCTTTTCTGTTTCAACAAGATTTTTGCCATTTGCTGGTGTAAGCATTTTACAAGAGTATGGGGGTGCTTCTTTTAGTTCATCCAAATCTAATTCGAACTCCTCAAAATCATACATATCATTGAAGGCCTCTGTTTCTTCTTCTTCGGCTTCGACATAAGCTATCCTCTCTTTCTTATAATTTTTACTTGCTCTGGCCTTTTCCGCTTTTAAATGTTCGACTTTTTGAACTCTATTTGCTAATTGGGCCATATCTCTTAGATACTGAGTATCTAGTTTCTTTCGAATGGAGTAATCTAGTCCACCAACGGCCATTTCGACTAGTTCATATTCAGGCACTACTGTGAAACATCTAGATTTTAACAAACATAACCTATTCAAATAGTCATATATAAGTTTAATAAACTTTCTTTTAATGCTGGCTAACTCCTTAAGACTTATCTTAGTTTTCCCCATGTAGAATTGTTCATGGAACATTCTTTCTAAATGAGGCCATGTATATATAGAATTTGGTGGCAATGTGGTGAACCATGTAAAAGCATTTTTTGTTAATGAACTAGGAAAATTTTATCCTTAAGTTTTCACTATTTTCCAAATCCCCTGCTTCTATCAGATACCTGGCCACATGTTCGACAGTTGATTCGTTAGTATCTCCTGAAAATTTTGTGAATTTGGGGACTTTACAACCCCTTGGTAATTCGGCCTGCAAAATAAAATCTGTTAATGGAGATGTGTAATTTGGCCGTAAAAACCCTGTGTTCAAGCCATTTTGGGCCATGATTCTTTCAACCATGGTGGTTAAATTATTTTCAGACAGCATGCTATCCTGCCTAACTCTATGGATCACCTCTTCTTCATTTTGATCTCTGTTAACCATTAATACTCTCCTAGGTTTCTCCTCAAGGATCTCATGTCGAATCTCTTGTTGTTCTACCCTTGCCCCCATATCCCTTTCAGTAACCTCTTGTCTGGGTGGTAGAACCTGATTGATAGTGGGTTCTTCTTGAATTTCCAACTGGTTTTGCCTGTGTTGAACAAGTGCTCGGGGGGGCTCCAAAAAAATCTGCTATGCGTGCCATCTGCGCTGACATTTGTTGATAAGATTGGGTATTTCTTGGTTTGTCCTATTAAGATTTTGGATCAAAGGGGCTACCTACTCACTAATAGTAGGATAGCATTGTCTAAAGGAAAAGAGGAAAAGAACAACCTTTCAAGTAAAAGTAGATAGTTCATAGATGCTATGCTCAAAACAAATTTTCACACTTACACAAAACAACTTTCTAAAACATTTTCAAAACGCTTTATCAACACTCTTGAGGACTGATACAAGAGTTATCATAAAGCAAATCGCCTTACTACTGGAATTTCAAAAATACTTTTCAAAATACACAAAGCACAAGGTCTTTCAAATTGAGCTAAGCATCTAAGAGCCCGTAAATGACTACGGATGGAAAGGGTGCTAACACCTTCCCTTTCCATAATCTAACCCCTTACTCAAAAAACTCTCGAAAGGTCTTTTTCTGTTCTTTTCACCCTTTCCTTTGTTGCATAAAAGAAAAGTCGTTGGCGACTCTTGCTTACCACAACATTTGCGAACACAAACGCAAAACTAGTATAACAGTCGATTCTGCCACCGTATTACAGAACTGGCGACTCTTTTGGGGATTTTTTTAATAAAGTGGGGTTTACCTTAGAGATTAGTTCATTTTAATTTCTTTACATGGTGTGTTTGTATGCTTTACTTTTAAGGGTTGTTGTTTGGGTTGTTACTATAAGATCCTACACCCAGATCTAGGACACCTTTTAGGTAAGCAGCAATAGATCGTGGAGACTGTACGACATAGACCAATATGGTTGAAGCGATGGCTACGTTAGTGTGACACATTTATTGGTACCGGTATCCCTTGTGTTAAATCGAGGAGAATACGGGGCCACTGTATTATGTCATAAAGCACTAATGGACCTTAGAACCTTAGTTGAACAAACTTGGCCATTAGAAAGTAGTGCAATACCCGTCCTCGGTATAAAGCTGAGGATTGGTTGATACTCGATGCTACACTCATTAAGATTGGACTTTCAGGATATTTCGGCTGCGAGAAAAGATCGCTTGTGCTGAAACAATGCCTGATAAAGAAAGATTAGTGATATTGAGACTCCTTAGAACTCTGTTACTTTTCTAAGACATGTTGAACCAACTAAACTTCAAGAGGGTACTTACCTATAAACCCCATGCAAGCCTAAACCTAGGTCTTGTGTGATTTGATTGTGTGTGTTTATTTTTCTTAAACATGACATCATGCATCATAACATCCATCTTTCATTACACTGACCATTTCAAGAACCAAGGGAATTTATCTTTGTTCTGTTTTACAAATCATGGCTTCCGCTCGTAGAAATACTATCTGAATCAACTTTGTAAGAATACCTCTCCAACTCAAAGAGATAGTATCAAGGGTTCCTGAGACTTCCTCTTTCACCAAGAAATATGGTCGGCTTCTCAATCTGGTTACCTCGGGTTTTGATGAGAAGATGATGAGTGTACTCTTTCAATTCTTTGACCCTAAGCACCATTTCTTCACCTTTCCAGATTATCAGTTGGTTCCCATCATGGAAGAGTTCTCTCAAATATTGGGTATACTTATTCTTGATCAGACGCCTTTTACTGGTTTAGAAGAAGCTCCCAAGCCAGAAGTCATTGCAATAACTTTGCATCTGAAACGGTCCGACATTGTATCCAACTGGGAAACAAGAAGTGGTGTTAAGGGTTTTCTAGCCAAGTTTCTATACGAGAAGGCTCACCAATTTTGGGATGATTTGGATTTACAAGCTTTTGAGGAGGTTCTGGCCCTTCTAACCTATGGTTAGTGCTATTCCCTAATCCATACTTTCTCATAGATATGAATTCTATCAAGGTTTTCCTCTCTCGTAACCCTGTGCCTACTCTACTTGGAGACATCTTGCATACCCTCCACACTCGCACCATGAAGAGAAAATGGATTCTTATGTGTTGTGTGCCATGGATGTACAGGTGGTTTATTTCTCACCTCCCTAAATCAGTATTGAAGAATGAAGAAGGTTTGGGTTGGTCGCGAAGGATAATGTCACTTTCTCACTCGGATATTCTCTGGTATTCCCGATCTATGGGAGATATTTTTGTTATTGACCGCTGCGGGGAATTCCCTAATGTCCCACTACTTGGCATTAGGGGAGGAATAACTTATAATCCTTCTCTGGCTTTACGACAATTTGGTTATGCTCGAAGGGATGGTCCCCACGATATGCTTATCCAGGGCATTATGTTTAACTACGAGGACGATTTTCAAGGTTATCGTCAGAGGTTTATACGAGCTTGGGGCATGGTAAATAGATTTGATACCAAGACCTTGGGGCCTAAGACTTCCATCCATATGGAACCTTATCTAAAATGGGTACGAGCTCGTGCTCAGAACCTCATAATGCCGTATATAGCCATCTTACCAGTGGTTGTGGAACCCATCACCGAAGGAGATGTTCCTTATACAGTTCTCCATCCTGACATTCCCACTGATCTTGAAGAGTTGCAGAGATCCTGGATTCAGTTGAAGAAAGAACGAGATACCTTTAGAGATCATTTATATGTCAATGAGAAGAAAGTGTTAGAGCTTACGAAGCTACTTCACGAAGAAAAAAAAGTCTTAATGTCTATCTCGGCACGAAGAGGAAGCGCCCATGGGAAACTTGATGTCTTAAATTTTAGAATTTTTCAATTGTAAGCCTAAAAAGGAAATTGTATTTTGAATTCTACTAATAAAATCTTTGTTTCATTTTGGTTCACAAATTTAAATTTCCCGAAGTCCTTGAAAACATTGCATACATATACCACACATATCATTACATAAATAAGTTTCAGGACAGGTTTCTTATCTTCTTCGCTATTTATTTCAGCAATGGCTCTTGAACAAATAGTTAAGGAGCTTCAGGCACAAAATGATCAATTCCAAGAAATGTTCCTGAATCTGGATAAGGGACAAGAAGACTTGAAAGCTCTGATTCTCAAGGACAAGAAGAAGAAAAAGAGGCCAGTGGGTGTTCTGAATTTTGGAAGAAGGTTCAAAGGACTAGTGAAGCAAGTTTCAGAGCTCGCAACTCCATCAAGAGAGAGAGAGAGAGAGAGACAATCAGGAAGGAGAGCCAAGAGAAGAAGACCACAGTACAATGGAGTCTGAAGAAGATGAACCTGACTATTCTGAGGAGCAGTATCCTCCTGCTGATGATAAATACAAATAACTGGAGGATCAACTCAATTCCATGGAGATCCAAAGGGTACCCAGGCTAGATTTTGAAGAGATATGACTGGTCTCAAGGGTGGTCATCCCGCGGAAGTTCAAGGTCCCTACATTTTCTAAGTACGACGATGTCTCCTGTCCTAAGCTACATTTAAGGTCGTATGTTAGGAAAATTCAACCCCACACTACTGATAGGGATCTGTGGGTACACTTATTCCAGGAAAGTTTGGCAGGGACTCAGCTAGAATGGTTCTATCAACTAGAAAGAACCAATGTGCGTAATTGGGAAATTTTGGCTGCTGCTTTCCACAAGCAGTACCAATATAATGCTGACCTCGCCCCAACTCGTAAACAGTTGAAAATTATGGTTATGGGTTCCGATGAGGGCTTTAAGGACTATGCCCAAAAATGGAGAGACCTTGCGGGAAGAGTCCAGCCTCCGTTGTCTGATAGGGAGTTGGTGGACATGTTCTTGGGAACATTATCCGGGCCATTCTTTAACCACCTGATTGGAAGTTCTTCTGTTGGGTTCACGGAATTGATCTTGATGGGTGAACGAGTAGAGGCTGGTATTAAAAGTGGTAAGATACAGAGAGATACATCCTCCAGTACTGCAAAGAAACCATTCACATGGAAGAAGGAGGCCAGTGCTGCTTATGGCCAAAGAAATCTTAACAAAACTGAGCATCGTCCGATGGTAGGGGCTGTTATGATTTCCAATCCTGCATCAAACCGGCAACAGAATAATCAGTCCAGAATAGATAAGCCTAGAAGACAGTTTACCCAAATTAATATGACTTTGTCTCAAGTTTTGCCACATTTTCTGAAATCCAATCTGGTTACCCTGAAAGAGGCTCCAAAAAACCCCAACACTACATCTCTTCACTACAATTCAAATGCTCACTATGCTTACTATTCTGAAAGTCCAACCCATGATACAAACGACTGTTGGACTTTGAAGAACAAAGTGCAGGATTTGATTGAAGCAAAGGAGATTGAATTTGACGCTCCTGAGACTCCTAATGTTATAACTGCCCCTATGCCCAAGCACGACCGTGGTGTTAATGCTATTGATGATGACATGTTTGTTGCTTCTGTTGATGAACTAGCTACTCCACTCCTGAATATTAAATATAATCTCTTGTAGGCAGTTTATTTCCGGGTTGTGGCGAAGGTTTCCACGTATGTTTGTCTCTACCTAATGGCTGCCATTTGTTGAAGGAAGGAGTTCAACGCCTGATGGATGATAAAGAAATTATGTTTGAAAAAACTCCAGTTACAAGTGCTCTGTGTGAAGATGTTTCTATCATTACCATTTCCACCAATCCTCCCAAGGTCTCCTCCAAAAGACCTGTCAGGATTTCATCTGTTCCGAAAGTTGCTCCATTGATAATTACTTTACCTAGACCTACACCATATTCCTCACATAAATTTGTTCCTTAGAACTATGGGGCTGGCGTCTATTACCATGGCGTCAAACAAGATTTGCTGGTTGTTAAAGATAGAGATGCCGAAGACTCTGATCATGACATTAGTAATATCGTCGGGACCAACAAAATCACCAGAAGAGGAAGAGTTTTATCTCCCGAGATCTCTCCTCCTAAAACTGTTGCTACTCCTGTGATCATCCATGTTGCTTCTGTCAATATTCACATTGCTACTCCTATTGTTAGTCCTATTGTTATCCCTACTATCGAGTCGGCCGAGACTCAGGGAAAAGAGGTATTGGTTGAGCCTGTCCAGAAGATGGAACATCCAGAAGCCATCCCTGTGGCTTCTAAAAAGGAGATGGAAGAGATATTAAAAATAATCAAGAAGAGTGACTACAATGTGGTTGAACAACTGGGGCAGACCCCTTCCAAAATATCAATGCTGGCCCTGTTACTATGCTTTGAAGCCTATGCCAAGGCCTTAGTAAAATTCCTGAAGTCTTCCCGCGTGCCTCAAGAGACCTCCGCTGATCATTTCGAGAATTGTGTGGCTAGTTGGATAGCTGACAACGACCTGGGATTCTCTGATGCAGACCTAACTCCCAAGGGAAGGAAACATAATGATGCTCCACATGTCTCTATCGAGTACAGGGGAACTACTTTGGCCCATGTTCTAGTGGATACAGGTTCATCGTTGAATGTTCTGCCCAAGAAAGCCCTTGACATGTTGGATTGCGAAGGGCTCACCCTAAAGCCCAGTAACATTATGGTGAGAGCCTTCAACGGTTCTACAAGAATGGTACATGGGGAGGTGGACATCCCTATCAAAGTGGGTACTCATACTTTTAATTCCACTTTCTATGTGATGGACATCCGCGCGTCTTACTCATGTTTATTGGGTCGACCCTGGATCCATGGGGCTGGTGCTATCACTTCCACCCTACATCAGATGTTGAAGTACCCAGTCAATGGGAAGACTATCACAGTTCATGTGGAGGAAGAGTACATGGTGAGCCACTTGAATTCTTTCAATTACGTTGAAATGGACAGCGAATTCATTGAAACCCCCTGTCAGAACTTTGAAGAGGTTCCACAAACCGTTGCTGCAACCAAGACCACTGCCAGTGTTCCTAAGACTACTAGGCTTCCACTGAAGATGGCTTCTTTGAAAGATGCCAAGGCAGTAGTTGAAGAAGGTGGGTGTACAATTTAGGGCAAACTTCCAGATATTTCCTACAAATCTGACAAATTTGGTTTGGGTTTTACTTCAGGAGCCCAGAGAGCTGTTCGTCATGCTTGCACCGGGGGACCACCTTTACAAATCAGCAACCATGGAGTCAATGCTTTTGAAGACAGTGATAATGAGGTACCAAGAGAGCTTGCCAGACTGTTACAACAGGAAGAAAAGGAAATATAACCTAATGAGGAGCCAGTTGAGGCAGTAAATTTGGGTACTGAAGAGGACAGAAAAGAAGTCAAGGTAGGTGCTAACTTGGAGCCCAGTGTCAAACAGAGGTCAATACAGATGCTACATGACTATGTTGAGGTTTTTTCCTAGTCATACGAATACATGCCAGGGCTTGACACTGATATTGTGGTTCATCGCCTACCTACAAAAGAGGACTTCCCTCCAGTGAAATAGAAGGTTCGCCGTATGCGGCCGGATATGTCAGAAAAGATCAAGGCTGAAGTCATGAAACAATTTAATGCTAGTTTCTTAGTTGTAACTTCCTATCTACAATGGGTCGCTAGTGTCGTTCCAATACCTAAGAAGGACGGTAAGGTACATATGTGTGTGGATTACAGAGACCTGAATAGGGCGAGCCCCAAGGATGACTTCCCGCTCCCCCACATCGATGTTCTGGTTGAAAACACTATACAACATAAGATCTTCTCCTTCATGGATGGCTTCTTCGGATACAATCAGATCTAAATGGCACCTGAGTACATGGAGAAAACGACCTTTGTCACACAGTGGATAACTTTCTGCTATAAGGTCATGCCTTTTGGACTAAAGAACGCCGGGGCAACCTATCAGCGTGCCATGGTAGCTTTGTTTCATGATATGATCCATCACGAGATAGAGGTCTACATGGATGATATGATATCCAGGTATCAGACTGAAGAGGAACACCTTGATCACCTACAGAAGCTATTTGAAAGGATGAAGAAATACAAACTGAGACTGAATCCGAATAAATGCACTTTCAGAGTAAGATCCAGTAACCTCTTAGGTTTCGTCATCAGCGACAAAGGTATTGAGGTAGACCCGAAAAAGGTTAAAGTTATACAATAAATGCCAACTCCTCGCACTGAGAAGGAAGTTAGAGGATTCTTGGGACGCCTAAACTACATTGCCAGGGTCATTTCACATCTGACCGCTACTTGTGATCCAATCTTCAAATTACTGAAGAAAGATCAAGTAGTGAAGTATATGACGATTTCCAGTATGCCTTTGACAAAATCAAGGAATATCTCCAAGAGCCTCCAATTTTGATGCCACCAGTTGAGGGAAGACCTCTGATCATTTACTTAACGGTGTTGGAGAACTCAATGGGGTGTGTGCTGGGGCAGCATGACGAGTCTGGTCGAAAAGAGCATGCAATATACTACCTTAACAAAAAGTTTACCGACTGTGAAATAAGATATTCATTGCTCGAGAAAACTTGTTGTGCTTTGGCATGGGCTGCTCGCCGACTAAGACAGTATATGTTGACTCACACTACCTTGTTGATATCTAAAATGGTTCCTATCAAGTACATCTTTGAGAAGCCCTCCCTATCCGGACGAATAGCAAGATGGCAAATGATCCTGACCAAATAAGACATTCCATATACAACCCATAAAACAATTAAGGGAAGTGTACTAGCTGATCATTTGGCTCATCAGGCTGTGGATGACTACCAATCCATGAATTTTGAGTTCCCGGACGAGAACATCATGTTAGTAACGGATTGTGAAAAACCTGGACCGGATGAAGGCCCTGAAAAAGGATCCCGATGGACTATGGTTTTTGATAGAGCTTCCAACGTTCTTGGCAATGACATCAGTGCTGTGATTATATCTCCTAAGGGCTGTCATACTCCTTTCACTTCTAGGCCATGTTTCAACTGTACCCATAACATGGCTGAGTATGAAGCATGTATTGTGGGTCTCAAAGCTGCAATCGATTTAAGGATCAATTTCTTAAATGTGTTTGGAGAATCAGCTTTGTTAATCAGCCAAATTAAAGGAGAATGGTACATGAAGCATCCTAATCTCATCCCGTACAAAGAGCATGTGTTGACACTAATCCATACTTTGAAGAAATTACCTTTGAGCATCTTCCACGAGAAGAAAATCAACTAGCGGACGCGCTAGCCACAATGTCATCCATGTTCAAGGTCAGGTTGGATAATGAGGCTCCTCAGATCACGATTGAGAGGATGGACGAGCCAGCATAATGTCTCGAGATTGGTACTAAAGAAGTAGTGGACAAGCCTTGGTTCCATGAAGTTAAAAGATATCTCGAAGCCCAAGAATACCCTAAGGGAACTTCATTCAATGATAAGAATTTCCTAAGAAGGTTCTTTGCTAAGTTCTTCCCCAGTAACGGGATCCTCTACAAGCGCAATCACGATTCTACCTTGCTTCGGTATATAGACAAGAGTGGGGCAGAAAAGATTATGTCTGACTTACATGAAGGTACCTTTCGTACCCACTCTAGTGGGCACTCAATGGCTAAAGAGATCCTATGGGCAGGATACTACTGGTCCACCATGGAGGTAGATGTTATCAACATTCACGAACTTGTCACAAATGTCAGATCTATGCTGATAAGGTGCATGTACCTCCGGTTCCTCTGAAAATCTTGACTGCTCCTTGGCCATTCACAATGTGGGGCATCAACATGATTGGAGAGATCAGACCTACATCTTCCAATGGGCACCGCTTCATCCTGGTTGCCATTGATTACTTCACAAAGTGGGTCGAGGCAGCTTCATTTGCTTATGTTACCAAGAATGTTATGGCTCGATTTATCAGACATAACATTATCTGTAGGTACGATATTCCAGAAAGAATCATTATAGATAATAGTACCAATCTCAATAACACTATGATCACCGGACTATGCGCGCAATTCAAAATCCAGCATCATAACTCTTCTTCTTACCAACCAAAGATGAATGGTGCTATGGAGACCGCTAATAAAAACATCCAAAAGATTATACAGAAGATGACATTGACATATAAAGATTGGCATGAGATGTTACCATTTGCTCTTCATGGTTACTGCACCATAATGCGCACATCAACAAGGGAAACTCCTTTCTCTTTGGTATACGGTATGGAAGCTATCATGCCCATTGAAGTCCAAATCCCTTCCTTGAGAATCATGAAGGATGCAGGGCTGAGTGAAGACGAATGGGTCCAGACTCCACTTGATCAATTAAACTTGATTGATGAGAATAGGCTCGCGGCTGTCTGCCATGGTCAAATGTACCAAAAACGTATGATCAAAGCTTTTAACAAGAATGTCAAACATCATGTATATCAGGCTGGTGACCTGGTAATCAAATGCATCATACTTCCACAAGGATATCCCAGGGGGAAATGGACCCCCACATACGAAGGGCCATTTGTGATCAAGAATATATTTTCTGGTGGAGCCATGATCCTAACCACTATGGACAGTGACAACCTTCCACACCCGGTAAACGCGAACATAGTCAAAAGATACTACGCATAAAAAAAGACCCGCTAGGTCGATTGGCTTATGAAAAAATTAGGGCATCCCGGAAAACCAAAAGGGTTCGGGCAAAAATTAGGGATATACATAAAAAATCTGTACACCCGGCAAGTCAAAAACCTGAAAAGGCGGCTTGGGCAAAAAAGGGTATCCCGATGGACTGAAAACCCGAAAGGGCAGTCCAGGAAAAAGTTAGGGATTTAAAGCGTATAACTATGTCCCATTGGATCACCTTACAACCAATCTTCAGTATCAACTATCAAGCTCAAGAGGTACTAATCAATCCAATCAACTATGGACAAGCAGCGAAAGGGATGAGATGCTCAAGGACACAAAGGCAATAGCAGAATGGGAACCTAATGGGATTATTTCACATAACTGTTTTTCTTTGTATACTATTTTTTGTATAATTTCCATTCTTAAGATGACATTCTCTTACTAGGATGTCAGACTCCTTATAGAAAAATGCTTATTTCAAGTTAATACAAAACTTTTCCTTTGAAAGTGCAAAACTTCTGTTTTTATTTTTCTGTTTTGTATGCAAAAATGTCCAGTGATTATTTTTGAACGTATGCATTTGAATATGATTACTGCTTATAAATACACGTATAGAATAGAAAGACAATTGCTAATGACTTTAAGAAATGGGACAATATTTAAGGGTCATCCACAAGATCCCCGCAGACATCTTCCCCGATAGATACCTTCTCCAACAGGTACAGAGGCAGAGATATCTTACTACAAGGTCACAACCATGTTCTCAGCATCCAGCCTAATGGTATCAGGTTCTCATATCCCCAGCAGAGCAAAAATCTCCAATTACTGCTCCAAAATCCCCCAGTGAAGTCTCCAAGCTTCTCAAGATTCCCATACAGGATTTCAACAAAATTTCCAAACAGTTTATGGAGTTCACCTTCCGCAGCAGAGTTTTATAAATCTCAAGTAGTTTATAAAGCCTTATCCCCAATAGATTTTATTTCTCTAGCTACGGAAGTTCACCCCCCAGCGAGTTTATTTCTCCAAATTGGTGAAATCTTCCAACATAACTCTTCCCCTCAGCAAAATCATTCTCAAACAGAAGTCGAAGATCCTCGACAGAGAAAGGGAATCTCCAGAAAAACTACCTCCATTCATTATCCCCAGCA
Organism: Vicia faba; assembly: GCA_948472305.1. Lineage (NCBI taxonomy): Eukaryota > Viridiplantae > Streptophyta > Magnoliopsida > Fabales > Fabaceae > Vicia > Vicia faba. The sequence goes on from OX451740.1 coordinate 894,196,042, forward strand.
GAAATTAAAGAATCACTTTCTTCATTCACCAACAACAGTCCGGGATTCAGCTTCCCGATGCTATTCAACAGCAGTCAGGGATTAATTTTCCCAGGCAAAGATACTTCGCAACAACATTACATGTTCATACATCATGGCATGTGCATACAAATAAATATATCATTATCTCATTTATTTTGGGAGCGTCATGCAATTCATACATCATGACATCGCATGAAACTGATTTTACCTTTCCAGGTTAAATTAGTAGACAAACAAAAACCACCAACTTTTACAGCAGGCCACAAATTAATGCCCTAAACTAGACGGGGAAACTATCTATGTGACTGGCAAAACAAGTTCCAGATTAATACTTGTAACAAGCCAGGAAAACTATATATGGACAACCGACTGTGGGTTAATACCTGTAACAAGCCAGGAGAACTATCTACATGAAGAGATTGAAGATTAATACCTGTAACAAGCCAGGAAAACTATCTTTCTTTCTCAGGTCAGAGATTAATACCTGTAACAAGCTACGACAACTATCTCAGCGACCGACAATTTTCAAGTTCCAGATTAACACCTGTAACAATCCCGAAAAACCATCTGTGGACGACCGGATGTGGATTAATATTTGTAACAAGTCAGGAGAACTATCTACATGAAGAGATTAAAGATTAATACATGTAACAAGCCAGTAAAACTATCTTTCTTTCTCAGGTCAGAGATTAATATCTGTAACAAGCCAGGAGAACTATCTCAGCGACCGACAATTTTCAAGTTCTAGATTAACACCTTTAACAAGCCAGGAAAACCATCTGTAGACGACCGACTGTAGGATTAATACCTTTAACAAGCCAGGAAAACTATCTACATAAGGAGATTGAAGATTAACACTCGAAACCAGACGGGAAAAATATCTTTATTTCTTGGGTCAGAGATTAATACATGAAACCATCCAGGACAACTATCTCAACAATCGACAATTTTCAAATTCCAGATTAATACCTGAAACCAGACAGGACAACTATCTATGAACAAGCTGATTATAGATTAACACCTGAAACCAGACAGGAAAGCTATCTACATGACCAGACGAAGAAATCTTACACGGGTTCCTTCTCGGCATCCAGATGCAGTCTAACACAGACTCATCCTGAAACGTCCCTACACAGGCTCTTTCTAGTACATTTCTAGATAATGGTTAATTCCATTATCCCCAACAAATTACTAGAAGCCTGGATTCCAACCAGAATACAACAAACTGTCATCTCTCCAGAGATAACCCTTTAGCAGAGCCTTGGACAACTAAAGTTCCTAGACTCTATTCCCCATAGAGTTTTCCTCAAACAGGAGAATAACAGAGACCCATATTCCCCAACGGTCTCCTCCTCAGATAGCAGGAACAGGAACCCCCAAAGGGACCATGTGTGAAATCAGCATCTATTTTGAATGGCATCTTTAAATCCCACCTCCAATAACTCTCTGTCATCTTCTCTAAATGGAATTTGTAAGCCCATTCCCGTCATCATGAACTAACAGTGTTATTTCACGCGAGTGCAAATTTTTAGGCACTCTAGTGTTCAATCATCTTCCACCTTCAGATCACGAAAGACAGACAAGCCAATCTAAACCCTCAAGTTTAAGAAGATTAAACAGAGGCAGCTATTGTACCTAAGAATTTGCCCTCTCATGTTTCCCATGGTTTTTTTACATGGTTGGTTACAAACGCTTACCTAAAGAAAAATGAAATTTTTGAGTGATAGCAAAGGGTATTTCGACTGGCATGCCAACAATGCCTTTCAATTGGCATCTGAATAATGCCCTTCAATGGGCAGATCAAAGCAGTGTCCTTTGATTGGAACATCATAGAAGTGTCCTTAGATTGGCATAATGGCAAGCTTCGACTGGACTCCTAAAACCCTTCGAATAAGCATTGGCCCATAAACTTCAATTGCGCGTTTGTTCCCCTTCGAGCAAGCCTTAGTCCAAGTTTCATTAAGGAGAGAATCCCCTGCAAGCTCCCTTTGATCCACCAGCAGTGACCTCTTGCATGCTTACTTTGACTCACAAAATAGTGGGTTCCTGCATGCCAGCTTTGTTCAAGGCAAAGGCCCCTTTCAACTTGCCTTCAATTCACAAGGCAAAAGGATCCCTCTTCATGCATGCTTTTGTTTCACAAGCACAAGATTTCCATATTATGAAAACACAAATGGTTCCTTCGAAGGACATACATTTGGTCTGCTCGAAAGACACATATTTGTTGGAAACAAACTTGTTTTGCCTTTTGATGAGGATTGGTTTAAGCTGCTTGCTGGGCAAGAGATTATATGTTCCCTAGCCCAAGCCTCATGCACCATTACATTCATGACAAAGGAGGTTTCGATTGGCCAGAAGGAATTCCTCACTTGGGCTATTGGAATCAAGTAGCTAAGGCAAATAGATGATCCATTCGAAGAAGCATTCAAAGGCCCATTCGAAGGACGCATAATGTTGTCTAAAAAGAAAAGGGGTTTGGTCAAAAGTTGGATCTAGTTGGTCAAAACGAAAGAGAAATATTCAAGGAAGCTTCGACTGGCCAAGATGAAGTCTTTCGTTTGGTTTAGTTAGGTAGTGTCAGCGCCAGTCGAAGAACAAGGTAAATAAGGACTCAATTGAAATCCACGATGATGAGGCCTGGGGCAATTCGAAAGAAAATGAGGAGGCTTCTACAAAGCCTTCGATTAATAAAGAACTGAAGCAACCTTCGACCAGTCAGGGAGAGTTGATGTTTTGATTGGTTTGAGTTGAAAGAAAGCCATTCGAAGGAAGTAACACTAGGCCAATTGAAGAGAAACACCGGAGGACATTCGAAGGAGCCAAAATGTCCAGGTTCATTCAAATTCAAAAAGGGACAAGAAACCATGACTTTTGCAATGTTACAAAACATTATTCATGGCTTTGAGAACACTTAATGGCTGTTTTATCCCTTCACCTTCTTTTCCCCTCCACCCTCTATATATAAAGAGACCACACGTGTTGCATCACACACAGATAAATTGCATATCAAAACGAACACTCACACCACCACAGAAAACATATCAAAATTCTAACCAGTTTTGCAGGCACCCTAAATCTTGACGAAGACCATACTTGTGTTCCTGAGACTTCCAAGAGTCTGCTTCAAAACAAGCCACACCCATATTCATAGATTAAAGCATTTCTAGTTGGTAAGGATTCACCCAAGTCGAAACTGTATTTCTAGGCCCTTTAAATACATGTTGTTGGTATATCTGTGTTACTAATGTCATTGGTGTTTATAAGAACATATCACACGCAAGGTAACATGCAGGAATAAGATCATGCCATCAGAAGGCATGATCTTGGTTTTGCCTTTTGAAACTCATGGTATAGCCAGTTTCAAGCCAAAATAAGTTTAGGCCTGAGGACAGAAGATTCGAATTACGGAGAAAGATCTGGGTTCGATACCCAGGCCCTGCATTTTTATTTTTACCAACATTTGTCTTGCAGATCCAAATCAAAAGACAACTCCCTCCTTGGATCGAAAAATCATACCCCTCCCTGGATCTAAGAACCACATTGCTCCCTGGATCCAAGGACAGACATGAGCTCTCTTCAATATTGGGCCTAGCGAAAATTCAATCTCACCCCCCCCCCCCCCCCCCCAATTTTCTTTTTTTATCAGGCCCTTTTTTGTATTCCTTTTATTTGTTTTAGTTTTTCTCTATTAATTATTTAATTAACTAAATAGTCAGAAAAATCATAAAATATTAAGTTAATACTTCTTTTAATTAAAATAATTTTGTAAATAAATTAAATTATTTTTTTAAACTATTTTCTTTTATTTAAAATGAGTTAGAGTTTAGGATTTAATTTATGTTTTAATCATTTTCTTTTCATAAAAAAAAAACCAAAAAAGAACTTAGACTATTTTTCTTAATTTAATTCTATTTTCTAAATAGATTTTAGGATTAATTAATTATTTTCTTAAATAAAAAAAAAGAATAATAAAAAGATTTTCTTATTTCATTTTTACTTACTAGGTTTTTAGACGTACTTTTAAATTTCGCACGTTATTTATTTTCTTTCGTATTTTTACATTATTGTACCTATACACTGGATGTAATAGTTAATAGGATTTTATCCACTTTGTTTATTTTTTCTTCCCCCAATTTTTGTACATTGTAAATCCTTTCATCGAAACCACGTAATAGTGTAGGTTTATACTTCCGCACTTTATATTCTGTACATATTAACTGCTAGTAACTGGGATTGCATGATAAGGCTAATAACAAAATGTTAGCAAACCTAACACGAAAGATAAAAAATAACTGAATATAACACACATTTCACATATACACCTCTAGGGTACCCACTTTGGTTGCCTTCGGAAATAAAGCAGTCATGTCCCTCGAAACAGGGACACCTTAGCAAAGACCCGTAAATCAAAAAGATCATAGTCCCTCGATGACCCTACAGTTGCCTCTCGGTAAATGATCTAGTCCCTAAACAGAATTGCTAAAGCATCTCCACAAGTTGCCTTCGTGACTGTAACATCCCTTCGAATGTCCCTTATACATGAAACGACAAGGCTACCTACTCACTAATAGTAGGATATTATTGTCTAAAGGAAAAGAGAAAAAGAATGACCTTTTTCGAGTATAAAAGTAGATAGCTGTTAGAAGTTTGCTCAAAATATTTTGCACTTACACAAATACTACTTTTTAAAAACATTTTCCAAAACACTTTGTATACTTTCTCCACTAGCCCGAGAAACATTACAAAGTTCGCCATACTAAGGCATTTTTAAAACATCTTCAAACACACAAAGCACAAAGGTATTTCAAAATGAGAAAACCTCTAAGAGCCCGTAGATAACTACAGATGGAAAGGGTGCTAAAACCTTCCCTTTCCATAATCTACCCCCCTTACTCAGAATAATCTCGAAAAAGGTCTTTTTATGTTCTTTTCACCCTTTCCTTAATTTGGATAAAAGAAAAGTCGGTGGCGACTCTTGCTTACTGCATCATTTGTAAACACAAACATAAAAACCAGTATTACACAGTCGGTTCTGCCACCGTATCATACCTACCATTTTGACAATCGGGGGCATGATACAAACAATTGTTGGGCTCTGAAGAACAAAGTGCAAGATCTCATTGAGGAAAAGGAGGTTGAATTTGATCCTCCTAAGACCCCCAACGTCATAACTGCACCAATGCCCAAGCATGACCCGGGGGTCAGTGCTACTGATGTTGTTTCCGCTACTGAAGATGCTGACAGTAATTGAGACATGGACAAGTGGATCTTCCCAACTATCAACGGTGGACTCAATAATTGGGAGGCCAAGGATTTTGTTCCCATTACTTTTATTCAGGAGTAATTGTCTTTTTGTTTTTGGAATATGTAATATTTGAACAATTTAAACTCTAAAGCCTTGTACTTTATCCGAGGCACAATGGTCTATTATTGAGGGTTATTACTTCAACTTCATATGTCATTAATAAATCATTGGAAATTTTGCATACAAATTTTACGCTCTCTGTCTTTCTTTTCTGCTTTTACTTTATCAAAATAGCTATGCTTCTCTTACACATACCCATATATCAAACTGTAGATCCATACCCACTCTGGATCCCATTGATAACGGTTCCGCTATTACCAATTATGACCTTGAAAATCCAATTTACCAAGTCAAGGACGAAGGTGAGGAAGATTGTGAAGTACCAGGAGGACTTGCCAGAATCTTACAACAGGAGGAAAGAGCAATACAGACTCATGAAGAGCCAGTTAAGACAGTAAACTTGGGTACTGAGGAGGATAAGAAGGAAGTCAAGATAGGTGCTGATCTGGAGCATAATGTCAAAAAGCGGTTAACTCAGATGTTGCATGACTATGTTGAGGTCTTTTCATGGTCATACGAGGACATGTCGAGGCTTGACACTAATATTGTGGTTCATCGCCTACCGACAAAAGAAGACTGCCCTCCCGTGAAGCAAAAGGTTCGTCGTATGCGGTCGGAGATGTCAGAAAAGATCAAGGCTGAAGTCATGAAACAATTTAACACCGGTTTCTTAGCTGTTACTTATCCACAATGGGTTGCTAATGTTGTTACGGTACCTAAGAAGGACGGTAAAGTACGTATGTGTGTGGATTACAAAGACCTGAATAGGGAAAGCCCCAAGATGACTTTCCTCTTCCCGATATTGATGTTCTGGTTGACAACACCACACAACATAAGGTATTCTACTTCATGGATGGTTTCTCTGGGTACAATCAGATAAAAATGGAACCTGGAGATATGGAGAAAACAACCTTCGTCACGCAGTGGTGGCCTTTCTGCTACAAAGTTATGCCATTTGGGTTAAAGAATGCTCGGGCAACCTATCATTGTGCCATGGTAGCTTTGTTCCATGATATGATCCATCACGAGATAGAGGTCTACGTGGATGATATGATAGCCATGTCTCATACTAAATAGGAACACCTTGATCACCTGCAAAAGCTGTTGGAAAGGATGAAGAAGTACAAATTGAGGCTCAACCCAAATAAGTGCACTTTTGGGGTGAGATCTGGTAAGCTCTTAGGCTTCGTTGTCAGCGGCAAAGGTATTGAAGTAGACCCTGCAAATGTTAAATCCATACAAGAAATTCCAACTCCCCGCCCTGAGAAGGAGGTTAGGGGATTCTTGGGACGTCTAAACTACATTGCCAGATTCATTTCCCATCTAACCGCTACTTGTGAGCCAATCTTCAAATTACTGAAGAAAGATCAAGCAGTGAAGTGAAATGATGATTGCCAGACTTCCTTTGATAAAATCAAGGAATATCTTCAAGAGCCTCCAATTTTGATGACGAGTCTGGTCGAAAAGATAATGCAATATACTACCTTAGCAAAAAGTTTACCAACTATGAAACAAGATACTCACTGCTCGAGAAAACTTGTTGCGCTTTGGCATGGGCTGCTCACCGACTAAGAAAGTATATGTTGACCCACGCTACTTTGTTGATATCTAAAATGGATCCTATCAAATACATCTTTGAGAATCCCACTCTCCCCGGAAGAATAGAAAGATGGCAAATGATCCTAACCGAATATGATATTCAGTACACAACCCAAAAATCAATTAAGGGGAGTGTACTAGTTGATCATTTAGCTCAACAGGCAGTGGACAACTATCAATCAATGAATTTTATGTTCCCGAATGAGAAAATCATGTTAGTGACCGATTATGAAGAACCTGGACCGGAAGAAGGACCTGCAAAAGGATCCCGATGGACTATGGTTTTTGACGGAGCTTCCGATGCACTCGGCAATGGCATCAGTGTTGTGATCATATCTCCCAAAGGCTGTCATACTCCATTCACTTCCAGATTATGTTTCAATTGTACCAACAACATGGCTGAATATGAAGCTTGCATTATGGGTCTCAAAGCTGCTATCGATTTGAGAATCAAATTCCTAAGCATACATGGAGACTCGGCCCTGGTAATCAGTTAAATCAAAGGAGAATGGGACACTAAGCATCCTAATCTCATCCCTTACCGGGAGCATGTGTTGACACTGATCCCATATTTTGAGGAAGTTACCTTTGAACATATTCCCCAGGAAGAAAATTAGTTAGCAGACACGCTAGCTACCATGTCATCCATGTTCAAGGTCATATGGGATAATGAAGCTCCTCAGATCACTATTGAGAGAATGAATGAACCATCATACTTTTATGAGGTTGATATTGAAGAAGCAGTGGAAAAACCTTGGTTCCACGAAGTGAAAAGGTACCTCGAAGCCCAAGAGTATCCTGAGGGAGCTTCCATCAATGATAAGAAGTTCCTAAGAAGATTCTCTGCCAAGTTCTTCCTTAGTAATGGAATCCTCTACAAGCGCAACCAAGATTCTACTTTGCATTGGTGTGTAGACAAGAGTGAAGCAGAGAAGATTATGGCAGATATGCACGAAGGTACCTTTGGAACCCATTCTAGTGGGCACACAATGGCTAATAAGATCATATGGGCAGGATACTACTGGTCCACTATGGAAGCAGACTATTATCAACATTCCCGAACTTGTCACAAGTGCCAGATCTATGCTGATAAGGTACATGTACCTCTGGTTCCCTTGAACGTCTTGACTGCTCCCTGGCCATTCGCAATGTGGGGCATCAATATGATTGCAGAAATTAGACCTAAAACTTCTAATGGGCACCGCTTCATCCTCGTTGCCATTGATTACTTCACAAAGTGGGTTGAGGCATCCTTATTTGCTTCTGTTACCAAGAACATTGTGGCCTAATTCACCAGACACAACCTTATCTATCGTTATGGTATTCCAGAAAGAATCATTACAAATAATGGTACCAGTATTAATAATACTGTAATCACCGATCTCTGCACCCAATTCAAGATTCAGTGCCATAAATCTTCTCCTTATCGGTCGAAGATGAATGGCATTGTAGAGGAGGCTAATAAAAACATCAAGAAGATCATACAAAAGATGACGGTGACATACAAAGACTGGCATGAGATATTACCATTTACTCTTGATGGTTACCGTACCTCAGTATGTACGTCAACATGGGTAACTCCTTTCTCTCTGGTATACAGTATGGAAGCTATCATACCCATTGAATCCAGATCCCTTCCTTGAGAATCATGAAGGATGAAGGTTTGAATGAAGATGAATGCGTTCAGACTCAACTCGACCAATTAAACCTGATAGACGAAAAGAGGCTAGCGGCTGTCTGTCATGGTCAGATGTACCAAAAACGTATGATTAAAGCTTTTAACAAGAAGGTCATACGTCGAGTATATCAGGCTGGTGACCTGGTAATCAAGCACATTATCCTGCCGCAAGGTGATCCCAGGGGAAAATGGACCCCCATATACGAAGGGCCATTTGTGATCAAGAACATATTTTCGGATGGAGCCATGATCTTAACCACTATGGAAGGTGACAACCTTCTGCACCCTGTAAACACGGACATAGTTAAAAGATACTACGCATAAGCAAAGACCCGCTAGGTCGATTGGCCTAGGAAAAATAAGGGCATCCCTGCAAACCAAAAGGGTTCGGGAAAATATTTAGGGATATACATATCGAAAAATCTGTACACCCGGCAAGTCAAAAACCTGAAAAGACGGCTTGGGCGAAAAAGGGTATCCCGGTGGACTTAAAGCGTACAATTATGTCCCGTTGGATCACCTTATAGACATACTTCGATAGCAAGTGTCAAGTTCAAATGGTACTGATCAATCAAGTCAGCTTCGGACAAGCAGCAAAGAGATGAGACGTTCAAAGACATAAAGGCAATAGCAGAATGGGAACCCAATGGGATCATGTCACATACCTATTTTTCTTTGTATACTATTTCTGTATAGTTTTCATTTTTTACGACGGAAATCTCTCACTAAGATGACCGTCTCCTTGTACAAAAATGTCTATTATAGGCAAAACATCTTCAAATTAATACAAAGCTATTTCTTTGAAAGTGCAAAACTTTTGGTTTTTTTATTTTTCTGTTTTGTTTGCAAAAAATTCCAGTGATTAATTTTGAACATATGCATTTAAATGTGATTACCGTTTACAAATACACGCATACAAATCAGAGAGACAATTACTAATGGCTTTAAGAAACGAGATGATGTCTAAAAAAGGCCATCTGCAAGTCCCTGCATATACTTTCTCCAGCAGGTACAGAGGCGGAGACATCCTACTATAAAGTCACTACCATATCCTTATTTTACAGCCTAACGATGTCAAAGTTTCTGATATCCCCGGCAGAGCAAGAATCTCCAATTATTTCCCTGACATCTTAAATAATTCCCTATCCTGGTTCACAAGCTTCTTGGGTTTCCTAACAAGGTTTCATAAAAATCACCAAGCGGATTACAGAGTTTCCCTTCCCCAACAAAGTTTATTTCTCTAACAATGGAAATTCATCTCCCAGCATTTAAACTTCAGCAAAATTTGAAGACTTACATTCTTCATCCCCAACAACAATCAGGGATTTATTTTCCTTAGTTCAATAACACTGTAATAGAACAACTGATATGTTCATACATTGCATTCATACATCATTTTACGAGCGTCATAGAATATGCAGCACAAATGCATATATCACAATCTCATTTATTTTGAGAACATCATTACCTAATGCATTTCATGCATCATGACTTTGCATACAACTGACTTTTACCTTTTTCAGGAAAGTTCGCAAGCAGACAAATATCATCACTAATTTTCAACAGTTCCAGATTAATTCTTGAAACCAGACATGGCAACTATTTATGAATGACTTACTATAGATCAATTCCTGAAACAAGACGGGGAGACTATCTACAAGACTAGGTCATAGATTAATTCCTGAAACAAGCCAGAGAAACTATCTCTACGACCAACAAAAAAACAAGTCCCAAATTAATACCTGAAAAAAGATAGGACAACTATCTGTGAACAACTGATTGTAGATTAATACCTGAAACAAGACAGGACAACTATCTACATGAACATATTGAAGATTAACACCCGAAACAAGACGGGGAAACTATTTTTCTTTCTCAAATAGGTCAGAGATTAATCCCTGAAACAAGCCAGGGAAACTATCTCAACGACCAACAAAATTAAGTTCCAGATTAATACCTGAAACAAGACAGAACAACTATCTGTGAACAACTGATTATAGATTAATACCTGAAAAAAGACAGGACAACTATCTACATGAGCAGATTGAAGATTAACTCCCAAAACAAGATGGGGAAACTATCTTTCTTTCTTTTAGGTTAGAGATTAATTCTTGAAACAAGCCAGGACAACTATCTCAACAACCAACAAAAGAAAGTTCCAGATTAATTCCTGAAACCATACATGGAAACTATCTGTGAACAGCTGATTATGGATCAATTCCTAAAACAGGACGGGGTGACTATCTACACAACCAGACGAAGTAATCTTACACCGGTTCCTTCTCATGACCTCCAGATGCAGCTTTACACATGCTCATCCTAAAGAAATCTTACACGGATTCCTTCTCCTCCTGAGATGCAGCTTTACACGGGCTCATCCTGAAGCAATCTTACACGAATTCCTTCTCATAATCTTCAGATGCAGCTTTACACGGGCTCATCCTGAAGCAATCTTACACAGGTTCCTTCTCGCAATTTTCAGATGCAGTTTCATATGAACTCATCCTGAAGTAGCCCTGCACAGGCTCCTTCTCATATATCTCCAGATGAAGTTTAACACGGACTCATCCTGAAGCAGCGCTACACAATCTCCTTCTAATATATTCCCAGATGACACTTAATTGCATTTCCCCAGTAAGTTACCGCGAAGCCTAGATTTCAACCAGAAAACAACTAACTTTCATCTCTCCAGTCTAGAGATAACTCCTCTGTAGAGCCATGGACAACTAAAGCTCATAGACTCTATTCCCCACAAAATATTCCTCAAGCAAGAGAACAACAGAAATCAACATTCTCCAGTGGAATCCTCCTTAGACAACAGGAACAGGAATCCCCATAAAGAGACCTCTTATAAGGTCAGCATCTACTTTATATGGAATCTTTAAGCCCATCTCCGACAACTCTCAGTCATCTTCTCCAAATGGCATCAGTAAGCCCATTCCTAATATCATCAACCAACGACGTTACTTCATGCGAGCACAAATTTCTGGGCACACTAGTTTTCAATCATCTTCCACCTTCAGATCATGAAAGGCATACAAGCTAATCTAAATCCTCATGTTTAAGAAGATTGAATAGAGGCAGTTGTTGTACCCCAAATTTTTCCCTCACATTTTAAATCAAGACATGTTCATTGGGGTCCTCAATTTCTCAAGAAGCTTTAAATGATTTCCAGGGCACCCTATATGCCTCAGTATAATGGAACTGCTGAGAAAAAGAAAATAAGTGTACATAACAAGGTGTAGGTCGAAAGCTAAAAATATGCTTAAGAGCTTTTGGGTCAAAGTAGCTTCGACAACAGTATGCAGTCTAATTTGATGTCCAACGAAGAACTAGGATCGAAGGAAGGATAATTCAAAAGAAAGTGTGAGAAAACTTTTATGAAGTCTTCGATTGGAAGAGCGTCATCGAAGGGTTCGTTTTTGAACCATGGATATATAAGTTATTCGAAGCATTACAAGGAAGGAACACTTAGACTGACATGTTGTTCGAATGGGCTCTTCGAATAGAAGAATATTTTGAATTCGAAAGCTTTTATCATATCCAAAGAAGCACATGGAAGTCTAATGGTTCGAAGTACATGCAATGTTTAAACATGGCGTGATCGAAGGACAGTTAGAGATGAATCAACCCAATATAAGTCATCTTAGAGTTCTTGGGTTAATGTGTTTCAGGCATGTACCTGAATAGGTGAGGAAGAGGTTGGATGATCAAAGTAAAATTCTTAAATGCTCATAGGTTATCCTTCGATTGGTACGTACAAGCTATATTCACCAATTGAAGGTGAACTAGTGAGCAAGAAAGATTTTCTTGTAGACAAAAGCAAAGGGTGGGAGGTGAAATCAAAGAACCACCTACAGAACTGTGTTTGAAAGGAGCAAAATGAAGCTTCAACAGGCTAGGATGAAAATGTGATGCTTCGATTGGTCTGATTGAAGGAAAGGAGATCGAAAGGAACAAGAGCTGAGTTCAATTGGGCTGATTGGATAGTTTTCAGATCAAGCAACTAAGGCAGATAGTGACTCAATCGAAGAAGCCATGATGACGAGGTCTTGAACCATTTGAATTGGGACTAAAAGCCATCGAAAATAATAAAGTTTGGGAGCATTCAAAAGAATCAAGATGTGGAAAGTTGAAACGAATACTGTCCAGGTTCACTCAAAGTCCAAAATGGTAGAAAATATCTCAAAATGGCAACTTCTTAAAACTTTCAATTTTTCTTTCAAATCCATGGTTAATGGATGATTCATGCCATTTTCTTCCACCACCACACACCTATAAATAGAAGATAGGATTTCCTATCAAGGGTCCAGACACAAAAACATTTCCTATAGCATAGGAAGCTTCCCCAAAAAACCACACCAAATTCTCCAAACCTTCACAAAGTTGTCAGAATCGAAACAAACTTTGCAGGCTTCCTCACCCCAAAACAAGCATTCCACTCACTCCCTGGAGGTTCCAGGAGACTTTTCCAAGCATTAGGCAGGTCCAACGCACGCAGGAGCATCACTCATACAATCCTTCCATTGGTAACTTGCCTTTGATCTCAAACTCATTTCAATATGTAATTTAAATCCATATTGATCGTATATCCATGCTATGAATGATGTTTGTGATTGTTTTAACGTGTTACATGTGAAAATCAATACTAAAGTAACAGAACACCATTATTAGGGCATTTGAAACTGAGTCCTTCGAATCTCAAAATCCAGGCGTCTCTTTCCTTTTATCTTGTGCAACGCGCATGTGTTGGTTTTGAATTATATATATATATATATATATATATATATATATATATATATATATATATATATATATATATATATATATATATATATATATATGACTTGTTTTACTAATATAATGTCATGATTTTATTTGTATCAACGAATGAACAAACAACTTAGATGCTAAAAGGGAACAAGTGCAGTGGAAAGGGCTTGGGTTCGATACTCAGGTCGTGTATTATGTTTTTATAACAATTATCTTACAGATCCAGTGTGCTACGTTTCAAACACTTCCCATGCGCCTTCAAGATCCAGCGAATGGATGACAAGGAGATCAGATCCAATGCCCTAGGAGTACTACCTCATGATGGACCCTCAATGGCCAATAGCACAGGATCCCAACATGGCTTGGGCTTATTTTTATTTTGGCTACAGAAAACTCTGATTCACACCCCATGTTACCTTTACTATCCTGGCCCATTTTATTTTTCTTTTAATTATTTTTTTATATAGCATTATAAAATCAGATAAAAAAATCACAAAAAAATATTAGGTTAGTATTTTATCAACTAAATTAATTTTGTAAATTAATTGATTAATTATTTTAAACCTTTTCTTGATTTTAAAATAAATAGACTTAGGATTTTAAATCAAATTTCTTTCCATGGTCAAAAACAAACAAAAGGATTTCATTTTTATTAGGCGTTTTAGACGTATTTTCAATTCGTGCGTTTACCTTTACTTTCGCACTTTTGCATATTATTGTATATGCTTACTAGGATGTAATAGACTTAACTAGGAATTTACTTTTTTCTGCTTTATTCCCCAGTTTGGACATGTAATGATTCCCCTCCCTGAAGCCTTGTAATAGTTAAATTTACATATTCACACTTTTTATTACTGTAAATTATTAACTGCTTAGATGTATGCTAACTAGGATTGTATGGCTAAGAGAATTAAAAATAAAACGCCAGTAAAGCTAACACAAGATAAATAACTGAATATAACACAATTGCACATGTGCACCTCTAGGTTACCCCACTTTGGTTGCCTTCGGAAAACAATCACAACTCTCGAAACGTGAGAGATTTTAGCGGCTACCCTCTGGTTTAAAGATCATAAGTCCCTCGATGACCCTCTCGATGTTGCCTCGTAAAAATGATCTTAAAACCCCAGGGTAGTTACTAAGGTTTCTTGCCCAGTTGCCTTTGAGACTATAAACGTTCCTTCGAATATCCCTCAAACATCCAATGACTAGGGCTACCTACTCACTAATAGTAGGATAGCCTTATCTAAAGGAAAAGAGGAAAAGAACAACCTTTCGAGTAAAAGTAGATAGTTCCTAGATGCTATGCTCAAAACAAAATTTCACACTTACACAAAACAACTTTCAAAAACATTTTCAAAACGCTTTATCAACACTCTTGAGGACTGATACAAGATTTATCATAAAGAAAATCGCCTTACTACTGGAATTTCAAAAACACTTTTCAAAACACACAAAGCACAAGGTCTTTCAAATTGAGCTAAGCATCTAAGAGCCCGTAGATAACTACGTATGGAAAGGGTGCTAACACCTTCCCTTTCCATAATCTACCCCTTACTCAGAAAACTCTCGAAAGGTCTTTTTCTGTTCTTTTCACCCTTTCCTTTGTTGGATAAAAGAAAAGTCAGTGGCGACTCTTGCTTACGACAACATTTGCAAACACAAATGCAAAATCAGTATAACAGTCGGTTCTGCCACCGTATTACAGTATTATTGTGTAATCCTAACATAAAGGAAGTTGGCATCCAAAAATTGGGGTTGCTCCCTCCAAGGCCCAAAACTCTCAAACCCTGGTGGCCTAGGGGTTGTAGGTTGAGTCTGATTTCCAACATATGTCAATACATGGCCAATTTGAGTATTTGAAGGGATCTCTATCATGCTTGCAGAGATAGGCATGGTTGTTGAATTTCTCAGGGGTATGTGCCCTGTGGACCCAGGTATAGAACTTTTTATAGCCATGGATCCTATAAATGTGGACACGACTTACGAACTAGGGATTGTAGTTGACGCATTCGTCGAACTTTCCACGATTGTGCCTGATCTCTGTGGAGGATTTTTTCCTCCTCCACTATTGGTATTGTTAACCATTTTTCTGGTCTGTTTTCTTTTGGGTATTGATTGGTTATTGTTAGTTATATTACCACTCATAAGGTTCATATACTAATTGCAATAATAAGTTCATAAAAGAAACTATAAAGACCCAAATTAAAAGAACACAAGCAATGTAACTTAAACACTTCGACACTGTCCCATTGGGCGTGCCAATTTATTTACTAGTGATTTCTGACAAATAACCGCTAGTCTTCCAAACTCTATGTTTTGGTAACTTACATGATCGACTAGATTGATCCTAAGACATGTGTCTTAGTGTTTCTTATTATTTGATTCGAAGTTTGACATTATATGAATAATAACAAGATCTTTCTATGTAATTATGATTATCTTAAGACATTAAAGTTTGACTGTAAATCCTATATAACTTTAAAGGAAATGATCTGGATATTTGCAAGAATGTAAAGATAATGCTAATAAAGAAAGTTCAACAAAATTTGTCAAACACTTGACTGGAAACGAAAAGGAATAAGAAAATGATTAAAGTAACTTTGTATTGAGAAAAGGAGTCTAAATAAATTGATGGTGTTCTTACGCATACATTATCAGCAAAATCTTTTCTCTCTCTCTCCGATAATTTGAGTATAAAATGATTTGTATACAATGTGAACACCCTTAAATCCCAACACCTAAGACTCCTATTTATATTGATTCGACCCTAACGGTCTTTCTATGAGATCATGCCACATTTTACATTTTCAAACACATGCATTCTGGCGCTTCCACGCGTCCTCCTAGAGGAAATGCGTTAGTTTAAATTTCAAACTATTCCCGCTTGAAGCTTTGAATTCATCCAACGTGACTGTCAAAGCAATCTTCACATATCTTGAAATATTCTTTTGACTCTGATTTGCACTTCTACATATCGAACTATAAGAATGAACTTTATAAAATAACTTTATAAGGCCAAGTTTCATGTCATACTTTACAACATGATTTTCTCAAATAACTTTCATCAAATGTCGAAATCTTCACCCAACACAGTGTAAATCTGGCACTTATGGAATTTCTTTGCAAATTTGTAACAGTCAGATTCCATTGTCATCCAATAGTAACCTGCCTTAAGCATCTTCTTTTCCATCGAATATCCATTAGCATGAGGGCCAAAGGAGCCTTCATGGATCTCATGCATCAACATGTCTGCTTCGTGTCTATCCACACATCTGAGCAGGACCATGTCATAATTTCTTTGGTATAGCATATCTTCATTAAGGAAGAAGCTTCCTGCCAACCTTTTCAATGTCTTTCTATCTTTGTTTGACGCACCAATCAGGTATTCCTGAGTCTGGAGAAAATGCTTGATATCATAATACCAAGGTTTTTTATCTGACGTTTCCTCTGTTGCAAACACATGAGCCAGCCTATCCAGACATGGTATTATGATACGAGGCACATCGTTCCAAGTATTCACTTGATACATAGAAGCCAGAGTGGCCAAAGCATCTGCCATCTGATTTTCATCTCTGGGAATATGATGGAATTCAACTTTATTAAAGAAAGGTAATAATCTTCTAGCATAGTCTTTGTAGGGAATCAAGCCTGGGTGACGAGTATCCCACTTTCCTTTAATCTGATTTATTACCAAAGCTGAATCACCATACACATCTAGGATTTTGATTATGAGATCAATAGCCTCTTCGAGACCCATGATACAAGCTTCATACTCTGCCATGTTATTGGTGCAATTAAATTCCAACCTTGCAGTAAATGGGATATACAATCCATGAGGAGTGGCATCACATCACCAATTCCTTTCCCATAAGTATTCACAGCTCCATCAAACATCATGCCCCAACAAGATTTAAGATCAGGACCTTCCTCAGGCAACGGTTCATCATAATCTTTCACCTTCAGAAACATAACTTCCTCATCATGGAAATCATTTTAATAAACTGATAACCATCAACCTGTTGGTGAGCAAGATAATCCGCCAACATACTTCCTTTTATAGCCTTCTGAGTATGGTATTCAATATCATATTCAGACAATAACATCTGCCAACGGGCAATTCTCCCATTAAGAGCAGGCTTTTCAAAAAATTTACTTAATTGGATACATTTTGGAAATCAACCAAGTAGTATGATTCAACATATATTTCCGCAACCGCTTTAACGCCCATGCCAGTGCATAACATGCCTTTCCAGCATAGAATACCGTGACTCACAGTCAGTAAAAGTTTTGCTGAGATAATAAATGGCATATTTCTTTTTCCCTGATTCATCTTGTTGTCCCAAAATACAACCCATAGAATTATCTAACACTGTCAGATACATAATCAATGGTCTTCTTTAAACGGGTGGGAGCAAGATAGGAGGCTCAAGTAGATACTCTTTAATACTTTCAAATGCCTTTGGAAATCATCTGTCCATACACAACCTTGATCTTTCTTTAACATCTTAAAGATCGGCTCACACGTTGCAGTCATATGGGAAATAAATATGGAAATGTAATTCAACCGCCCGGGGAAGCCTCTAACTTGCTTTTTAGTTCTTGGAGCTGGCATTTCTTGAATTGCTTTGACTTTATCAGGGTCAACTTCAATCCCTTTTTAGTTGACAATGAAACCTAACAATTTCCCTGATCGAACAACAAAGGTGAATTTATTTGGATTTAAGCGAAGACTATACTTCCTCAAATGCTGAAACAATTTCAAAAAATATTCTATATGCCCTTCTTCAGTGTGGGACTTAGCAATTATATCATCAACGTATACCTCAATTTCCTTGTGCATCAGATCATGGAATAGGGTTGTCATAGCCCTCTGGTACGTTGCACTAGCGTTCTTCAACCCAAGGGCATCACTTTGTAATAGAATGTTCCCCAGGGTGTGATAAACGTTATTTTTTCCATGTCCTCGGGAGCCATTCTAATTTTATTATATCTGGAAAATCCATCCATGAACAAGAATACTTTTAATTTTGATGTACTATCAACCAACATATTAATATGTGGCAACCAAAAATCATCTTTTGGACTAGCTTTGTTTAAATCTCTATAATCAACGCACATGCGAACTTTTCCGTCTTTCTTTTGTACTTGGACAATATTGGCGTTCCACTGAGGGTACACTGATGTCACAAGAAAACTGACATTAATCTGCTTTTAAACTTCTTCTTTAATTTATACTGCCATATCAGGGTGAGTTCTTCGCAATTTTTGCTTGATTGGCGGGAATTCTGGATTTAACGACAAATAATGTTCCACAATATCAGTATCCAACCCCGAGATGTCTTGGTAAGACCAATAAAATATATCTACATACTCTTTCAACAATTCAATCAACATGCTCTTTACGTCAAGATGCAGCAATGCTTCGATCTTAACTTCCTTTGGATCTTCCTCTAAACCCAAATTGATCGTCTCCAACAGCTCTTTATATGGTTGAATGGTGCTTTCCTCACGATCAAGCAACCGTGAAACCTCTTCTGGAATTTCATCATATTCTTCTTCTTCAGCCACATACGCAGGATATTCAATGTTGGGAGAGGGTGCATGGTCATTGTATTCAACATGTTTTTTAATTAATCTGCACATATGATTTATGATTGCTTTTAGAAATTGACACATATAGCAAGTGATAATGCAGATTCAATTAAAGTTATTATTTATTTTGAAAGGTTTTTTTTTTATGATTACCATTTTCCAAGAAAAGGCATAAAATAAAGACATAATTTGGGAATCAAAGACAACATTTATTATTGATTTTAAAGATCAAAGCAACAAATATTCCCATACAATATCAACTTTCACCTTTGGCAGAGTGAAAGATTTTTTTTAAAAAGATTAACAAAAAACAAATTACTTTGAGACATGAACGCATGAGAGAACATCAATGGTGATCCAATTTTGGAATCTAACACGATGCATCACGTAGTTCGGCATCTCTTGCTCTACTTTATCTTCCACAATAGCATTGATCCTAGGAACAGTTGGATGAAGATAACCCCCACTACGAAACATATCTTGATATTTTCCCAAAGAAGACTTCGGCTTCATGTACTTACCTTTATCATTCTTCAAAGATAATCTCAAACCAACTCTATTCTTATTAACATGTGGGTCCATAATCCGCCCCCATACTTTACTAGGGCCATTATGCACTACCTACTGAGCATCCTTAAACGAAGCTATAAATTCTCATTTTCCCCTTAAATATTATCAATGGATAAAGCTTGGAACTGAGTTCCAACAACAGCTTCATCGGCTTCCACAACACTTAAAGAGGATAAATGAGATATTAACAAAGACTATTCTCCATTTATGATGACCACCTTTCCTTCACGCACAAACATCAGCTTCTGGTGCAAAGTTGAAGTGAGAACCCATGCCCTATGTATCTATGGTCGTCCCAATAAACAGCTGTAAGCGAGCATGATATCCATAACCTGGAAATTAATCTGAAATAAGTGCGGGCCTATATGAATAGGAAAATCTACTTCCCCGATGATAGACTTCCTTGATCCATCAAAAGCTTTCACAATTATGCCACTTGGGTGCATGGGAGTTCCTTGGTACTCCAGCTTCATAAGTGTGCTCCTCAGTATGACATTTAAAGTGGACCCATTGTCAATAAGCACATTTGACAATGAATCATTCTTACAGTTCATGGAGATATGGAGAGCCAAATTATGATTCCTTCCTTTGTCAGGTAGCTCGTCATCACATAAACTCAGGTTATTACAGGAGGTAATATTCCCTACCACACTGCTGAATTGGTCCAAAGGCATATCACTATCCATGAAAGCTTGATCCACTACTCTCATTAAAGATTCCCTGTGGGTAAAAGAGTTCATTAGCAAGTCTAGAATAGATATCTTTGATGGAGTCTGCAACAATTGTTCTACGATCCTGTAGTCGCTCATCTTGATAATCTTCAATATATCATCCATATCTTTTTCCATAGTAGTACCACTAGATTCCCCCACTACTTTGTTGGGTTCAGTACTTTCAACAACCTTTTTATCAGCATTAACAGTCCCTTGAATGATAGGTGCAAAAACATCGACCATCGTGGGTTACTCGGTTGGCTTCAGCAATATTCTTTACATCAGATAAAGGTTGGATGGGAACTTCCACACCATCCTCTAGGATTGTATCATTGTATTTTTATGGCACTGCTCTGTCTGATTCATATGTTATAGGGCCTGGCAAGCAAATCACCACTGGAGCAACAACTGGCTTGCTATGGTACTCGATCTCTATAGGGGAAGGGAAACCAAAACAAGGCATAGTAACATTCACCCCCTCCTCAAAATACTTAGACATCACATAATCATTGTTGGAAAACACATCTTCCTCTGAGGAAAAGAATTCATCTGCAGAAGCATACTCATTATCTGACACAGTCTCAAGAAAGCAATCTTCAATCACATTAATCCCATTGTAATCATCTCTATTGCCTGAAACTTTGATAGTACCATTGTCCAACAACAATTGAACACCCTTTCTCACTATGGAACAACCACGAGAATCTCTACAGCAGATTCGGAAAGACCCATAATGTTGTTTTTCTTGACCATCCATGTGACAGAAGGTAGCGCGCAACTGCACCAAATCATCATTCATATGATCCACGTCAAAAATCCAGAATTCTCCAGAACATCCAAAGACCATATCCACATCTTTTTCGTACTATGCCCTAGGCCTGATTATATGAACGAGGCCTTCGTCCATCATTTCCTAAAGATCAACTTTTATCTTATCACACCCCTGTATATATGTACTGCAAATACCACAACCAGCATGGTCATGCGTATAGTAACTAAACTCGTAGAGGTCAGCATGCATCTTTATCAAATCCCCTCTAACTAGGTTCATATAAAAAATTCGGAAGTTACCAGGACAACCAGCAACTAGTTTACAACATTTGCTCCTCTATGCTTTGGCAAAGGATTATCTTTCACGTTAGGGCCAACATCTTTAAAGGATAAAAGGCCATATCTCACCATCTTTTGTACTTCAAATTTCAAAGGATAAAATTTCTCAATATTGTGCCCTGGTTCTCCCTGATGAAAAGCACACGCCTGGCCTGCCTTATAATATCAAGACAAAGGTGATGGTATAGCAGGGGGTGGCCTGGTCTGAACAAACTTCTTTTGAATCAAATCTAGAAGTAACTCTGCATAACTCATTAGAATAGAGTCAAAATCCTCTCTCTTCTGACTCTGCCCTTAATTTCCCTGAGGGGATGGTCTCTGATAAGCAACTATGGTTGGAGCTACATTAACGACTGTAGTCACAGAAGCAACTCGTTGCTGGTACCGTTGATGCCTTCTAGTTGGTTTAATCTTCCTTTCTCCAATAACATCATTAGTTTCACTTTCTTTCTTTTGATAGAAGCCACACGACAACTCCTTTGTCCCTTCATCTCTTATAAAACGCCCCTCTCTGACAGCCTCCTCCAAACAAACACCCATGCTTACCATTTCGGTAAAATCACTCGGCGCACTGGAGACCATCCTTTCATAATAAAATGACCCAAGGGTTTTTAGGAAGGCTTTGGTCATTTCTTGTTCTCCCATAGGTGGCACCACCTGGGCAGCTATCTCGCGCCATCTCTATGCATATTCTTTGAATGACTCCTTGTCTCTCTGAGCCATTTCCCTCCACTAGTCACAGTCAGGTTCCATAAACATATTTTACTTATACTACTTGATAAAGACTTCTCCAAGATCATTGAAGGTGCAAATACTGCTACTGTCGAGACTCATATAACACTTCAGAGCAGCACCAGTTAAACTATCTTGGAAGAAATTAATGAGCAAACACTGATCATCAGTATGGGTAGATATTTTCCTGATGTACATCACAAGGTGGTCACGAGGGAAAGAGTTTCCCTTGCACCTCTCAAATTCCAGTACTTTAAACTTGGCTAGCACCTACATTGGGAACGAGGCAGAGTTCACTGAAGTTTTGTCCAAACAATTATTTTCCTCGAAGGGCCTTCATTTCCTTTTGCATCTCATTGAACTGGTCTTGAAAGTCATCCAACTGGTCATAGAAACCCATACTTTCACTCGGAGGAGGGACATGACGATAAACTTCATCATTAAAAAATGGCATAACATTCACCGAAGGAGGTGCGGTATAATGGATCTCATTTCTAGCAGCAGGAGTAATATGCACCATAGGAGGTGCGAGAGTAGCAGCGGCTTGAATAACTGGAGTAACTGTAGCATCAAGATTGAACACTTCTGGTATGAAGTTTTCAGGAATTTCCCATGGGTAACCCTAAGGCATATGGTTATGAGCAACAGTTACTGGGGTAACATAAACATGAACTGATGGACCTTCAGAAGCAAATGTTGTTTGTTGAGGCTGAGCAAGTGGTGGCTGATTCTGAGTAGCCACCAATGATTCCATCAAATTTGTCAGATTGGCCATACCGGCTTTCAAAGCAGTTACTTCTTCACGCAACTCACAATTCTCTTGTTAAAGATTCTTTATTTTCTTCTTGGAATTAGCATGAGTATTGTACCGGTGAGACAACTTGTTGAACGAAGTAGAGAAATTCAATAAGACACCTGGGTGTGAACAGAAATGCAAGAAATATGTACCAGATGATGCATGATATGCAATTCACATGATTTATTTTATTATTATTAATGTTTCAAGAGACTCAAAGAATTATAGACAACTTTGCAAATATTAAAGTACCAACACATTTTGAAATACTGAAAGTCTCATTATAATACCTTCAAAATGGATTACAAATTTTTAGTATAAGTTTCAACAATCCCAAGTACAAGAAGATATAGAATCTAACATCCTAAAAAAGAAAAGTTGATGAAGATCACTCCACACATTGACGCTTTCCTGTGAATCTTGCGATCTCAACCTTCAACTGCTTGTTCTCTTCTGCATACCTGTTGGCAACCACTTTCCAATCACCAAAGTCGGGAAGTTTTTGTACCCCAAAATTTCCCCTCCCCCTTCTTCAAGACATTTCTCACAAAAGATCTCAAATTCTAAATAAGTCTCAAGATTTGATCAGACAAGCTCACCTCCAAAGCATTGGGTCCACAAATTAGGGTTTTGGTTTTACAAGGAAAATTGGACTTATAATGCCTCAAGTGATTTTAATGGTTCATTATAGGTCTCTAAGGTTACTCATACAAAGTTTCAAGTCTTGCATCACAAATTTGCTCAATCAATTGCTCAGATGACTGAAAATCCACTTTATTGGGTAAAAAGTCAACTGTGGTCAACATACAGTCCAAATTCATGATTTTTGGCCAACGTCAACATTTTAAAGTCATATTCATCAATTGATCAAGTCTTGATCACAATTCCTCAAGAAAAGCATACAAATCATCAAAGGGGCAAAATTGTCAAAATTAGGGTTTTGATTGAGAATGACTGATCATTGACTTTTGACCTAGTACATGACCCAATTACTTGAAGCATGATCTTAAGGACTCAAACAAAATATCCTTACCTAATTGTATGGTTCAAAACATCCTCAAAGATCAAGTGATTGACAATTGAAATTTGGATCAACTGATGAAAAGTCAACTGACACACAAAAGCCAAACTTTGACTTTTTGGTCAACATTGAATTTCAAAGATCAAGATTTATCAAGACATTCAAAAATATCAAACTTGATCATCAAGAATTAATAAAGTCAAGAAAATTCAGCAAAAGTCAAGATTTTCAATACTTAGAAAAATTTTAAGTGTTTTTTACCTTTATAATTTCACTACTACATGACAATTCTTCACCAGATGCAAGATGATTCAAGGAAAACTTTCAACGTGAAAGTTGTAGATCTTGATAAATTCTACAACTTTGTTCTGGAGGGTTGATGTCCAAAAAATGCTTAGATTTGGAGATATAGGCCCATGAAGTCAAGACATTTTTAATAAAACATTTAGTGAAAATTTTAACAAGTTTGGTCAGATTTTTGTCCCACCTTCTTGGCAATTTTTCACCAAGTTCCTACTTGATTTAGCAAAAATTGTCAACATGAAGGTTTTATATAATGTTTCAAGCTTTCCAAAATGTCCTAGAACTTGAAGAGATCATTTTTTAGCTAGGAGTTTCGAAGAGATGAAGATGGCATCACAAACTTGAATTTTAGGTCATTTTGTGATGAACCTTATGATCCAATATTCAAGCATGCTGCATAATCTTGCTTTACAGGCCTTCTAACTTACCAATCACTCAATAATTTAATGTTTAAACAACTGATTGATCCATTGTCTAAGTGATTCAAGCTTTGTCCAAGTTGATTTTCCATTTAGGGAAGAAAGCCAAGACTTCCATTTTGGAAAAGTGGCTTTAATCACAAATTCCACTATCCTTGAGCCTTGCACTTGTTTCTTTTGAGCATACATAATATCAAAGCTGAGAATCAACCATCTACAACTTGTTAACCACCCTACAAGCCCTTGTATTATGAATTGAAACTATGTATTTCAAGTTCGCTTCAAAATCAAGTCACATAACCATAACATGCAATCTTTGATTTCTGATTACTAAAGCCTTTAAAACCTTTTCTCTAGAAATAGAGAGTGTGATACGGTGGCAGAACCGACTGTTTAATACTGGTTTTTGCGTTTGTGTTTGCAAATGTTGCAGTAAGCAAGAGTCGCCATCAACTTTTCTTTTATCAAAATTAAGGAAAGGGTGAAAAGAACAGGAAAAAGACCTTTTTAGAGATTGTGTTGAGTAAGTGGGGTAGATTATGGTAAGGGAAGGTGTTATCACCCTTTCCATACATAGTTATCTACGGGCTCTTAGAGGTTTGCTCATTTTGAAATACCTTTGTGCTTTATGTGTTTGAAGATGTTTTGAAAATGCCTTAGTATGGCGAACTTTGTAATATTTCTCGGGATAGTGGAGAAAGTATACAAAGTGTTTTGGAAAATGTTTTGGAAAAGTAGTATTTGTGTAAGTGAAAAATATTTTAAGCAAACTTCTAAAAGCTATCTACTTTTGTACTCGAAAAAGGTCGTTCTTTTTCTCTTTTCTTTTAGACAATACTATCCTACTATTAGTGAGTACGTAGCCTTGTCGTTGGATGTATAAGGGACATTTGAAGGGACATTACAGTCACGAAGGCAACTTGTGGAGATGCTTTAACAATTCTGTTTAGGGACTAGATCATTTACCGAGAGGCAACTGTAGGATCATCGAGGGACTATGATCTTTTTGATTTACGGGTCTTTCCTAAATCGTCCCCGTTTCGAGGGACATGACTACTTTATTTCTGAAGGCAGCCAAAGTGGGGTACCCTAGAGGAGTATATGTGCAATGTGTGTTATATTCAGTTATTTTTTATCTTTTGTGTTAGGTTTGCTAATGTTTTGTTATTAGCCTTATCATGCAATCCTAGTTACTAGCAGTTAATATGTATAGAATATAAAGTGCAGAAGTATAAACCTACACTATTACATGGCTTCAGGGAAGGGATTTACAATGTACAAAAATTGGGGGAAGAAAAAATAAAGAAGTGGATAAAATCCTATTAACTATTACATCCAGTGTACAGGTACAATAATGTAAAAATACAAAAAAAAAATTAACGAGCGAAAGTTAAAAGTACGTCTAAAAAACTAGTAAGTAAAAATGAAATAAGAAAATATTTTTATTGTTATTTTTTATTTATTTAAGAAAATAATTAATTAATCCTAAAATATATTTAGAAAATAGAATTAAATTTAAAAAAATAGTCTAAGTTCTTTTTTGGTTTTTTTTATGAAAAGAAAATGATTAAAACATAAATTAAATCCTAAATTCTAACTCATTTTAAATTAAAGAAAACAGTTTAAAAAGTTATTTAATTTATTTAAAAAATTAGTTTAATTAAAAAAGTACTAACTTAATATTTTTTGATTTTTCTGATTATTTAGTTAATTAAATAATTAATAGAGAAAAACTAAAACAAATAAAAGGAATACAAAAAAGGGCCTGATAAAAAAAGAAAATAGGGGGGGTGTGAGATTGAATTTTCTCTAGGCCCAATGTTGAAGAGAGCCCATGTCTGTCCTTGGATCCAGGGAGCAATGTGGTTCTTAGATCCAGGGAGGGGTATGATTTTTCGATCCAAGGAGGGAGTTGTCTTTCGATCTGGATCTGCAAGACAAAATGTTGGCAAAAATAAAATGCAGGACCTGGGTATCGAACCCAGGTCTTTCTCCCTAATTCGAATCTTCTGTTCTCAGGCCTAAGCTTATTTTGGCTTGAAACTGGCTATACCATGAGTTTCAAAAGGTAAACTCAGATCATGCCTTTCGATGGCATGATTTTATTCCTGCATGTTACCTTGCATATGATATGTTCATATAAACACCAATGACATTAGCATCACAGATATACCAACAACATGTATTTAAAGGGCCTAGAAATAAAGTTTCGACTTGGGTGAATCCTTAAGGTACTGGAAATGCTTTGATCTATGAATCTGGGTGTGGCTTGGCTTGGAGAAGACTCTTGGGAGTCTCAGGAACACAAGTATGGTCTTCGTCTGGATTGAGGGTGCCTACATAACTGGTTAGAATTTTGATATGTTTTTTGTGGCGGTGTGAGTGTACTTTTTGATAGGAAATTTGTCTTTGTGTAATGCAACACGTGTGATCTATTTATATAGAGGGGATGGATGGGACAAGAAGGAAAAAGGATAAACAACCATTAAGTTGGTGTTTAAAGCCATGAATACCATTTTGAAACGTTGGAAAAGACAGGGTTTCTTGTCCCTTTTTGAATTTGAATGAACCTGGACATTTGACTTTCGAATATCTTCAGTCCCTGCCCTTCGATTGGCTTTAAGTTGCCTCCTTCGAATGGATTTGGTTTCACCCTTATAGTTCCTTCAATTGAGTCTGTCCATCTCAATTCGAATTTCTCAGGTCTTGATTTGAATTGTATAAAGCCTAAACATCCTGGCTTCTTTGATCAGTCACCTTCTACATTGATTGCTTGATCTTGTTGATATGCTCATATAAAGACATCTTGCTCTGATACGCCAATCGAAGGACACCTTGTTAACATGTCTTCTAAGCACACCTTATCCTTGCTCTTCGATTGGCCTAGAGTTGTCTCCTTCAAATGAATCTAATTCTCATCATTGGGGCTTCTTCGATTGAGCCCCTTTATTTGCCTTACCTGCTTGATTCGAATAACCCAAACAAAGACTTTATTCTGGCCAATCAAAGCCTCCTTTGTCATGAATGTAATGGTGCATGTGGCTTGGGCTGGGCAGCATATAATCTCTTGCCCAGCAAGCAGCTTAAACCAAGCCTCATCAAAAGGAAAAACAAGTTTGTTTCCAACATATGTGTGTCTTTCGAGTAGACCAAATGTATGTCCTTTAAAGGCACCATTTGTGTGTTCATAATGTGGAAATCTTGTGCTTGTGAAACGAAAGCAGGCATGAAGAGGGAACCTTTTGCCTTGTGAATTGAAGGCAAGTCGAAAGGGGCCTTTGCCTTGAACGAAGCTGGCATGCAGGAACCCACTATTTTGTGAGTCAAAGTAAGCATGCAGTAGGTCACTACTGGTGGATCGAAGGGAGCTTTCAGGGGATTATTTCCTGAATGAAACTTGGACTAAGGCTTGCTCGAAGGGGAACCAACGCGCAATTGAAGCTGATGGGCCAATGCTTGGTCGAAGGATTTTAGGAGTCCAGTTGAAGCTTGCCATTATGCCAATCGAAGTACACTGCTCTAATATGCCAATCGAAGGACATTGCTCTGATGTGCCAATCGAAGGACATTATTCAGATGCCAATTGAAAGGCATTGTTGGCATGCCAGTCGAAAGACCCTTTGCTATCATTCAAAAATTTCATTTTTCTTTAGGTAAGCATTTGTAACCAACCATGTAAAAGAAACCTCGGGAAACATGAGAGGGAAAATTCTGAGGTACAACAGCTGCCCCTGTTCAATCTTCTTAGACCTGAGGATTTAGATTGGCTTGTCTGCCTTTCGTGATCTGAAGGTGGAAGATGATTGAACACTAGAGTGCCCAGAAATTTACACTCGCATGAAATAACACTGTTAGTTAATGATGACGGGAATGGGCTTACAGATGCTATTTAGAGAAGATGACAGAGAGTTGTCGGAGATGGGCTTTAAATATGCCATTCAAAATAAATGTTGATTTCACACATGGTCCCTTTAGGGGTTCCTGTTCTTGCTGTTTGAGGAGGAGTCCGTTGGGGAATGTGGGTCTCTGTTGTTCTCATGCTTGAGGAAAACTCTGTGGGGAATAGAGTCTAGGAACTTCAGTTGTCCAAGGCTCGGCTAAAGGGTTATCTCTGGAGAGATGAAAATTTGATGTATTCTGGTTGGAATCCAGGCTTCCAGTAATTTGTCGGGGATAATATAATTAACCATTATCTGAAAATGTACTAGAAAGTGCCTGTGTAGAGCCGTTTCAGGATGAGTCCATGTTAGACTGCATCTGTATGCCGAGAAGGAACCTGTGTAATATTGCTTCGTCTGGTCATGTAGATAGCTTTCATGTCTGGTTTCAAGTGTTAATCTACAATCAACTTGTTCACAGATGGTTGTCTTGTCTGGTTTCAGGTATTAATCTAGAATTTGAAAATTGTCGGTCGTTGTGATAGTTGTCCTGGCTGGTTTCAGGTGTTAATCTCTGACCCAAGAAATAAAGATAGTTTTTCCGTCTGGTTTCGGGTGTTAATCTTCAATCTCCTTATGTAGATAGTTTTCCTAGCTTGTTACAGGTATTAATCCTACAGTCAGTCATCCACAGATGGTTCTCCTGGCTTGTTATAGGTGTTAATCTGGAACTTGAAAATTGTCGGTCGCTGAGATGATTGTCCTTGCTTGTTATAGGTATTAAGCTTTGACTTGAGAAAGAAAGATAGTTTTCCTGGCTTGTTACATGTATTAATCTTCAATCTCTTCATATAGATAGTTCTCCTGGCTTGTTGCACGTATTAATCCATAATCGATCATCCACAGATGGTTCTCCTGGCTTGTTACAGGTGTTAATTTGGAACTTGAAAATTGTCGGTCCCTGAGATAGTTGTCCTGGCTTGTTATAGGTATTAATCTCTGACCCGAGAAAGAAAGATAGTTTTCCTGGCTTGTTATAGGTATTAATCTTCAATCTCTACACGTAGATAGTTCTCCTGGCTTGTTACAGGTATTCATCCACAGTCGGTCGTCCATAGATAGTTTTCCTCGCTTGTTACATATATTAATCTTGAACTTGTTTTTATGGTCACATAGATAGCTTCCCCGTCTGGTTTCGGGTATTAATTCGTGGTTTGCTGTAAAAGTTGATGGTGTTTGTCTGTCTGCTAATTTAACCTGAAAAGGTAAAATCAGTTTCATGCGATGTCATGATGTATGAATTGCATGACGCTCCCAAAATAAATGTGATAATTATATATGTATTTATATGCACATTCCATGATGTATGAACATGTAATGTTGTTGCAAAGTATCTTTGTCGGGGAAAATAAATCCCTGACTGCTGCTGAAGAGCACCGAGAAGCTGAATCCCGGACTGTTGTTGGTGAATGAAGAAAGTGATTCTTCAATTTCCGCTGGGGATAATGAATGGAGATAGTTTTGTTGGCGATTCCCTTTCTCTGCCGAGGATCTTCGACTTCTGTTTGAGAATGATTTTGCTGAGGGGAAGAGTTCTGTTGGAAGATTTCACCAATTTGGAGAAATAAACTCCGTTGGGGGATGAAATTCCGTAGCTAGAGAAATAAACGCTATTGGGGATAAGGCTTTATAAACTACTTGAGATTTATAAAACTTTGTTGCAGAAGGTGAACTCCATAAACTACTTGGGAATTTTGTTGAAATGCTATAGGGGAATCTTGAGAAGCTTGACGACTTCACTAGGGGATTTTGGAGCAATAATTGGAGATTTTTGCTCTTCTACGGATATGAGAACCCGACACCATTAGGCTGCATGTTAAGGACATGGTTGTGACCTTGTGTTGGCTCCTAAATTCGACACCTTTGTTTTGATTGATGTCAGCCATTAAAGCTGAAGGTTGTCTTCGACTGGCTAAGTCTGTCGAAATGCCCGTCGAAAGATGACAAAGTACTTAGAAGATTTCTTCCAAGGAAGAAGACTGGTTGCCTTCGACGTCGAAGGAGTTTCTCGTCGAAGATGTCTCTTGACGAAAGTGTTCGATGGTTCAGAGTGGAGCAGTTTGAAATTCAAGCGTTTGGAGGGAAAACGGTTTCCAGCAGTTACCACGTGCAAACGTGCAAGGATCTGGAGCGTCGAGCATGGAGAACGTGCCAAGTGGGTTGATCTCGAAGCAGTGTAACTGCCCGACGGTTACTTCGAAGTAATCCCCGGTTGGTCGAAGGCCAGTAATAGCGGCCACGTCGAAGAGTGTGGGGGTTAGCATCCCACAGGGAAGATGAAAAGTGAAGTGGGAGTAATCCCAGAACAACAATGAAGCTATCAGCATCTCTGGGGAGTAGTTCAAACCCGTCTTCGACAGCATCACTAGGTCGAAGATTCCCATATCCTTCCAGATCGAGGTTTGGTGCTTCTCCAACTTTGTTAGCCAAGCAACATAATCGGAGGTAAGGTTAGGGCAAGACCTGAAGACCCTAACCCCTCTGTTGAAGAAGCGGAGGTCGATTTTTTCACGAGCAGGGTCTTCGTTGTCTTCTGCGTCTTTCTTGGCGCATGCTACTGGCTTGAGTTTCTCGACTATTGGGAAATAGCTCTTGATCTTCAGAGCTTCAGAGATGCTTGGATTCATGGGGCCAGACATTGCAAAGATCTGGTTGGAGTATCCAACCGGGATCATCAAGTGGCGCGAGTAAGCATCGCGAACGGCGATGTCAGAAGGTTCAGGAACCCTTCGTTTGCCTGTAGAATTCACTACTGGGGCAGTGACGAAAACCTTGGGTTTAGCATGTTCAGTTGGTGCGTTAGCACTGGGAGCAGTAGAACCAGAGGCCATGGTTTGGTGTTGAGTTTGAAGTGAGGTTAGAGATGAAGTGAAAGAGGAAGAGTTTCTGCAAAGATAGCAAACTTGTATGAAAACCGGGAAGTTTGAAGGCTAGATGGCGTAAAAAGTCCCACAATGGGGTACTTACTACTATTTATAGTAGTGGGAAAAATCCCCAATAACGAGGACATTAAATTCCATTTAATGCTGCAGGAGTTAGTGGGACGCGTGGCAGCCCCCTGTTGTTTTGGCCGTTTCTGCAGAAATAGAGGGACGCAGCGTGCGTCCTCGTTTTTGGGATTTGTCATAATGACAAATTCTGAAATGACGTTTGGTACTGCACGCCGTACTGAAAGTGACGTCCTAGGATCAAATCAATGATGGTTTTCTTGGGATTGCCAATAGTTGGTAAAAAGCAACAAAAAGTGCACAAGTTAATTTGTGACTAAGCGTGGAAAGACAGGTGTCGAATGGCGTTTCAAAGAATGCCTTTTTCTTTCAGAGTCGAAATAAGGCATTCTTGGGGGGCAATTTGTTGGCTCCTAAATTCGACACCTTTGTTTTGATTGATGTCAGCCATTAAAGCTGAAGGTTGTCTTCGACTGGCTAAGTCTGTCGAAATGCCCGTCGAAGGATGACAAAGTACTTAGAAGATTTCTTCCAAGGAAGAAGACTGGTTGCCTTCGACGTCGAAGGAGTTTCTCGTCGAAGATGTCTCTTGACGAAAGTGTTCGATGGTTCAGAGTGGAGCAGTTTGAAATTCAAGCGTTTGGAGGGAAAACGGTTTCCAGCAGTTACCACGTGCAAACGTGCAAGGATCTGGAGCGTCGAGCATGGAGAACGTGCCAAGTGGGTTGATCTCGAAGCAGTGTAACTGCCCGACGGTTACTTGGGATGTTTTAGTATAAATAGGAGTAGACATGTAGTTTCTCGCGTGTGTTCACAATTCTATACAAAGTCACTCATATAGATTCGAGTACCCAGCGTGTGAGAAAGAATTGTTGAGAAATGTATGTGTGAAACACCAATTTTATCAATTAAAGTCATTTACTTTTCCAGAAATTTACTCGCTTTCCTCTTTACATTCCTGTCGAACCTTTTACTTTAAAGCCTTGTTTATTTTACCAAGTCTTTCCTTCATGCAATTTACTTGAAACCTTTTTATTTAAAGCCTTATCCAATTTAATCAAACTTCAAAATCAACCTATGTCCTAGGATCAATCTGATCGATCCTGCGAGTAACCAAATAAGTAACCATTTGGAGGATCAGCGGTTGTTTACCAAAACCCAAGGTAAACAAATTGGCACACCCGGTGGGACTGTGTGTTGATTGTTGAAAATAATCTCATCTTTTCGAGTTGTATGTTATTGAGGAGTGGTAGAATATACACTAACGATAGCAATACTGCCAGAAGAAGGGAAGAGATGGCGAATCCGCCAAACAATAACGAAATCCCACAAACGAGTGTGGGAGCAACGGTTAGTATGACCGTAAGTGAAGCGACAAACGTTGGTTCAACACCAGCAGTGTCGGTCACAACCACGGGGCCAATACCTTCGTTAACAGGCCCCAGGATACCTTTGGGAACTCCCCCACCAAGGGGAAATTTAGGCACAAGGCCTGTGGTTCCCCCAGGATTTATTCCATTCTATGGTATGCCAACTTCTGAAGTGGCAAGCCTGACGAATGCTGCGTCCACTTTTTCAGACCCTTTTGTGAGTGCCTCTTCGCCACTCCAAGGCTCTGGAGTAGGCATGGCGAATAGAAATAGGACCCAACTCTTAGGAGGAACGTCCCAAGTAGCCCATGGCCTTACAAATGCCTCGACAGCAGTCTTGAGGCAACAGATGGACGAAAGCAACCATGATATGGTGCAAATGTTGGCACAAACTTTGAGTACAGTGCTAAACCCTCTAATACAAAACACTACTCAATCGAATCAGCAAGTAACAGCGCAAATGACGCGTTTGGCTGACTTCTTTGGAGTACCCCAACCTATTCGACAGCCTCAAAAGGCGCAAATAAGGGGAAATCAGGGGATATTTGTAGAGGAAGAAACCACCATTAACCAGGCTCAACAGCCTGTCGAACAGCCTGTCGAAGAACCTAGGGTAATAGCCCCAGAGGTAAGGTTAGTTAACAGAAACCAAAATGCTGACGAAGTGGTTCAGCATATCCAATACCAAAACATGGGTTTGGAAAACAATCTGGCAACCATGATTGAAAGGATCATGACTCAGAATGGGATGAACATGGGCTTTCGAAGGCCCAACTTTACATCTCCATTATCAGAATACGTGTTACAAACGGACTTACCTCCTAGATGCAAAGTCCCCAAATTTACTAAGTTCTCAGGGGACACGACAGAATCTACTGTCGAGCATGTGGCGAGATACTTGATCGAAGCAGGAGACATTTCGAATAACGAAAACCTAAGGATCAAGTACTTCCCAAGTTCTTTAACCAAGAACGCTTTTACTTGGTTCACAACTCTCCCCCCCAATTCGATCCATCATTAGACCCAGTTGGAAAGATTGTTCCATGAACAATTCTACATGGGGCAAACCAAGATAAGCCTGAAAGAACTGGCCAGTGTGAAGAGACGTTTCACTGAACCCATAGACGAATATTTGAATAGGTTTAGGTTGCTCAAGGCGAGATGTTTTACACAAGTGCCAGAACATGAGTTGGTCGAAATAGCCGCAGGCGGTTTAGATTATTCCATTAGGAAGAAGCTAGACACCCAATACCTAAGAGACATGGCCCAACTGGCCGATAGAGTTCGACAGGTAGAACGCCTCAAAGCTGAAAAAGCTAAGGCAACGAAAACTCACAAGAGAGAAAGGATAGCGTACGTTGAGATGGATGACGAAAATCTAGAATCCTTCGACGATACTTTAACTGTCGAAGAGGGAGAAGTCGATTTAGCAGAACTAAAACAAGGGCCACCATACTCTTGTAAACTGTTAGTCCCCTCAAATGGGAAGAATCCCATTGGTCCAGAAAGGACCAACGATAGGTTCCCAAAAAAGACTTATAGTTTCGACATCGCAAAGTGTGATGAAATATTCGACTTGCTAGTTAAAGATGGCCAAATGATAGTACCCCCAGGGGTAAAAGTGCCTCCTCTTGATCAAAGAAAGAAGAGAGGTTTTTGCAAATATCATAATTTTTTGGGCCATAAAACTTCTCAATGTTTTCTTTTCAGGAATCTTGTGCAAGACGCTATTGAGGAAGGGAGATTAAAGTTTGCAGACAAATCCCCCATGGCTATCGACTCCAATCCACTGAAGGCTGAAGCCCACTATGCTGAACCCTCTGAGGTGAACATGATAGAGGCAACCAGGATCCAGTCGAAGAAGCCAGGAATTACCATGGTCGAAGTCTCAAAGGACCACATCAACATGCCAATCTTTGGCAGTTTTTCTGGAAATTTATCCAGGAAGACAATTGAAGCTGTCCAGAAAGCGGTCGAGAACCCGAAGTCGGAGACTGCTGAAACACAAAAAACTGGATCAAAGCCCAGTTCCCACTTGGCCACTGTTCAAGGCCAGACGGAGAATCTGGAGATACAAATGAAGCAGTTAACTCTTGCTAACAAAGATACAATGAATATCAACATGGTTGAACTTTCTGACCCAAAAGCATCAGAAGAGGCCATAAGGCAAGAGCAGGCTAATAAGACTGCTTTCCCTCGGGAAAACGAAAACTTGGCAGATTTTTTACAAAGATGCCAGAAGAAGAAATCAGAGGTGATGCTGTGTCCAAGATGCAGTTCGATCTTTGATAAAAAAGCTGCTGAGCACATTCAAGGCGTAAGAGCAGCGAATAAGAGAAGGGAGAATGCTGACCTTCGACATGATCCCAGAAGGGGTTCTAACCAAGAAAAGAGGCCATTAACTTTTAGGCCTCCAACAAATGTTCCAGTAGACACTTGGTACAAAACCTCTGGCCGGAAAAGGCCAAGTGAGGAGAAATGGCATTCTTTCGATGTGCCAAGAGGCTCCTCTTTGACTCAAAAGAAAGAGCCTCAAGTTGTTGCACCTAAGGTTGCTCAAGTGTCCAGCAACTACAAGGGTAAAAATCCCATGTCTCGATCTCAATGGAGGAGATATCAAAGGAGACGAAAAGCTGAAAGGGAGGCTGCCAACGAACCTAAGGCAGAGACTAGTTCGAATGTTCCTCAAAGGAAACAAAGGAAGCCTCTGGAGAGAGAGTCAGTTACCAACAGGCTAGTTTGGCCTAACCAAAGTGAAGTCGAAGACGAAGACGATGCTGAGTCTGACGATACTTTGGATATAATGGTGAATATTGTTTCAGTGCTGCCCAGAGAATTCAATCGACAGGTAGAGGTCGAAGCAAGTGACTGGGAGGTGGAGCAAGAAATGGCCAAACATAGGCCAGTGTGCTATTTTGTCATGGACAATGGCACTACTGAGGAACAAAATGGCTTCTTCGAGCCACCTACAGAGGCGATGAAAAATCACCTCAAGCCTTTGTTTATAAGGGCTAAGCTCGAAGAAACTACTGTGAATAAAATATTGGTCGATTGTGGGGCAACCATCAATATCATCCCTCACTCTATGCTAAGGAAGATTGGCAAAAGAGATGAGGACATTAAACCTCACAATATGGTCCTGTCGAACTATGAGGGCGGCATTGGGACCACCATGGGAGTGATCCAGCTAGATATCAAAGTGGGGTCTATCCTTCGACCAACGATGTTCATGGTCATATCGGCCAAACCTAACTACAACCTTTTGTTGGGCCGTGAATGGATTCATGGTGTAGGCGCTGTGCCTTCATCGATGCACCAAAGACTGCTGCTATGGCGTCCAGATGGGATGGTCGAAAACATAGAGGCAGATCAAAGCTACTACCTTGGCGAAGTAAATCACCTGGGTTTGGCAGATTTCGACAAAAACTTGGCTCACATAGGGCCATGCCCAACACCTGACTTCGACATGGCGCCAGCGCCAAACACCTTTTGTTCCCTATACCTGCATCCTGAGCATGGTTTCCAATGGGACAGAGAAGACTTGTCCCACATAGACTTCAGTGGGTTAACTGATATCCAACCAACTGGTTGGGGAAGTGAATTCAGTGATAATGACTGAGTCACTATCCTTGAAGCGAATTTTGGCTTATGTAGCCGAAACCAAGATGATAACGGCTCTCGAAGCCGAAGTAAAGTACATGGACACACAGGCCAATGATCAACAACTAACTGCTGTAGGCCCAGGAAAGGATTTCGATCCAAAACCTCCTGATATCATGCCAGAAGAAATGCAGGAACAGAGGCTCGACGCCATCTATGACGATGAGCCTTTGGGCTTTGAAAAGGATCCCTTGGCGAACAACATTAAAATGTTAGCACAAGACCCTTTAGAAGAAATCAACTTAGGCGAAGGATCAGAGAAGAGGCCAACTTACATCAGCGCTAAAATCGATCCAGAGCTTAGGTTGGAAGTAATCCAATTGCTGAAGGAGTTTAAAGACTGTTTTGCATGGGATTATGACGAAATGCCTGGTCTCGACAGAGGATTGGTAGAACTTCAGTTGCCAATCAAACCTGGAAAGAAGCCAATCAAGCAAAATCCAAGGCGATTCGCTCCAGAAATACTGTCGAAGATCAAAACGGAGGTCGAAAGACTTCTGAAATGCAAATTCATCCGTGTTACAAGGTATGTCGAATGGATTGCAAATATTGTGCCAGTGATTAAGAAAAATGGCACATTAAGGGTGTGCATAGATTTCAGAGATTTGAATGCTGCCACCCCCAAAGATGAATATCCTATGCCTGTGGCGGAAATGCTAGTCGATTCTGCCGCTGGTTATGAATACCTGAGTATGCTCGATGGTTATTCAGGATATAATCAAATATTCATTGTTGAAGAGGATGTGTCGAAAACAGCTTTTCGATGCCCTGGGGCCTTAGGCACTTACGAATGGGTAGTGATGCCTTTTGGCCGAAAGAACGCTGGGGCAACGTACCAGCGAGCAATGAATACTATCTTCCATGATTTTATTAACACTTTTATGCAAGTATATATTGATGATATTGTTATAAAATCTGTTTCCAGGAAGAATCACATTGACCACCTTCGACAATCATTCGAAAGAATGAGAGAACATGGTCTGAAGATGAACCCTTTGAAGTGTGCATTCTGTGTGAAAGCTGGAGATTTCTTGGGCTTCGTTGTCCATAAGAAAGGAATCGAAATCAATCAGAACAAGACGAAGGCAATTCTGGAAGCGAAAGCGCCATCGAATAAGAAGGAATTGCAATCTCTCTTAGGCAAGATAAATTTCTTAAGGAGGTTTATATCTAATCTAAGTGGGAAAGCTCAGGCCTTTTCACCCTTACTTCGACTGAATAAAGAGGGGTTCGAATGGGGGCAGGAGCAACAAGAAGCCTTCGACAAAATCAAAGGGTACCTTACTAAGCCACCTATTTTGGTGCCTCCTTGTAGCAATAGGAGTATGAGATTGTACATAGCTGCATCTGACAAAACTCTGGGAAGTATGTTAGCCCAAGAGGATGAGAATGGAGTCGAAAGACCCATTTACTATCTCAGTCGAGTTTTGAATGATGCAGAAACTAGATATAGTGAAGTTGAAAAATTGTGTCTATGTCTGTATTTTTCTTGTACAAAACTCAAGCAATATATAAAACCAGTTGATGTTTACATTTCGTCTCATTTTGATGTTTTCAAATATATGTTGTCGAAACCTATCTTGCATAGTCGAATTGGCAAATGGGCATTAGCATTAACTGAATATTCCTTGACCTTTATGCCTCTTAAGGCAGTAAAAGGACAAGTGGTTGCAGATTTCATAGTCGACCACTCAATTCAAGTCGAGGATATTAATTATGTGGAGATAGAGCCTTGGAAATTCTACTTCGATGGTTCCAGCCATAAAGATGGAACAGGGGTGGGAGTCTTGATTATTTCTCCAGATAAAATTCCAACAACATTCAAGTACAAAATAGCAGGTTCTTGTTCGAACAATGAGGCTGAGTATGAAGCTCTAATTACTGGCCTTGAGATATTGTTGGAATTGGGGGCAACTCGAGTCGAAATAATGGGAGACTCAGAGTTAGTCATCAAGCAAGTCACAAAGGAATATAAATGCATAAGGGAGAATCTCATTATGTACTTTGTGATAGCAAATCGTTTATTGAAACAATTTGAAACGATCAATATTCGACACATACCCAGAGTCGAAAATCAAATAGCCAATGACTTGGTACAAATTGCATCTGGGTATAAGATTTCAAAAACGAAATTGCAAAGAGCAATCGAAGTTCGAGAAAAGATAAAAGCAATTTGTCTATCACCATCAGACTTGGAATCGACGAGACTAGGATATGCTGATCACAGTAACTTTGAGATTTCGTTCATTGATAACTTGTCAGAGCAAGATTGGAGGAAACCTATTGTGGACTATCTTCAAAATCCAGGAGCTTCGACAGAACGAAAAACAAAATACAGGGCATTGAGTTTTGTACTCATGGGTAATGAGTTATTCAAGAAGACGCCTGAAGGGGTGTTGCTGAAATGTTTAAGTGAAACTGAAGCATACATAGCCCTTTCGACGACGCATGCTGGGGCATGTGGGGCTCACCAAGCAGGCCATAAGATGAAATGGTTGTTGTTTCGACAAGGACTATATTGGCCCACTATGCTGAAAGATTGTGTTGAGTTCGCCAAGGGTTGTCAAGAGTGTCAAGTTCATACAGGCATCCAACATGTACCAGCAAGCGAACTTCACTCGATAGTGAAGCCTTGGCCCTTTAGAGGATGGGCGTTGGACCTCATTGGAGAGATTCGACCAGCATCATCAAAGAGTCAGAAATACATATTGGTAGGCATTGATTATTTTACTAAGTGGATCGAAGCTGTCCCTTTAGTCAATGTGGACCAAGAAAATGTCATTGAATTTATTCAAAAGAACATTATCTTTAGATATGGAATCCCTGAGACGATAACAACTGATCAAGGGTCAGTTTTCACTGGTCGAAAGATGCAGGAGTTTGCTCAGGAAACAGGTTTCAAACTCCTAACATCCACGCCTTATTATGCACAGGCGAACGGTCAAGTCGAAGCAGCTAACAAAGTGGTGATTGGCTTGATAAAGAAACATGTTGGGAAGAAGCCAAAGAATTGGCATAAGACGTTAGACC
Source organism: Vicia faba (assembly GCA_948472305.1). Taxonomy (NCBI): domain Eukaryota; kingdom Viridiplantae; phylum Streptophyta; class Magnoliopsida; order Fabales; family Fabaceae; genus Vicia; species Vicia faba. The sequence goes on from OX451740.1 coordinate 894,235,683, forward strand.
AGATTCTGTGGGCTTGTCGAACGTCCCCAAAAGAAGCCACTGGTACAACACCATATAGGCTAAATTTTGGCCATGATGCAGTGTTGCCAGCAGAAATTTGTCTTCAATCTGCAAGGGTTCAGAGGCATTATGATATTCCTTCTGAAGTTTATTGGAACATGATGTTAGATGAGCTGGTGGATTTAGACGAAGAGAGATTACGCGCTCTCGACCTACTCAGGCTTCAGAAGAAAAGAGTAGAAGACTCTTATAATAGAAAGGTAAAACCTAAGGTATTTTTGCCTGAAGAACTAGTTTGGAAGGTAATTCTTCCCATGGATCGAAGGGATCGAAGCATGGGGAAATGGTCACCCAAATGGGAAGGACCCTTCAGAGTTATCCAAACTTTTTCTGGTGGAGCCTATGAAGTCGAAGACTTAAGTGGAGATAAAAGGCTCTTGAGAGTAAATGGTAAATATTTGAAAAAATACAAACCTATACTTCAAGAGATAAAAATAAAATAATAAAAGAGCAAGTCTGAATTAACCATAAAAATGCCAAAATAGAAATTTTATTAATTTCAGCCAAGATGGAAATTGTTGTCGAATAACGATTACAGAATATGGTTACAAAAGAGAATCAATCAAAAGGTAAGAGAGTTCCTGAGTCGAAGATACTTGGCGTGCTGCAGCTCCAACCTCTTCTTGCACCAGGAGTTTTCCTGCACTAGTTTGGCAATTTGAGCGTCGAGGCTTTGGGCCCTCTCAGCAAATTCCAGGCCCTGTTTGATCTCAGTCTGGCTCTCGGTGTCTGAGATGGTCGAAAGAAGTTCCTCCTTGAGTACAGTGTTGGCGTTTATCTTCGCCTCTATTTCTGCGATTTGTGCCCGGAAGGAAACATTCTCTCGATCAATGGCATCGACTCTTTCCTGTGCAGACGCTTTTCGTTTCGACAACTCAGCAATTCGAGAAGTCGAATCTGAGACAGCAGTCCACACAGAGGAGCTTTTTCCATACAACACCTCAAGCTGACTGTTAAACCCTCTTTGGCGCCTGTAATCCGCTGAGACTTGATCAATCATAGAGTGTAACTCCATGATCAAGTCTGAGATTTCAGGGGCTACAGCTTCAAAGTCGACAGCATTCAAGACCTCTTTCAAGCATGATGGAGCAGTGGGGTCCCCCTCTAAAGCCTTCATCAAGTCCCTCTTGAAGAACTGGGCCTTAACCTTCGCCAAAGCATCATCAAGGGGAGAAGTTTCAGTAGACTTCCCCGACAGGGTAGGAACTTCCTGACTCGCGTCAGACGAACTCTTGCTCTCGATGATGGCATTAAGGTAGCTAACAGGGTCAGTTTCTTTCAAGAGTTCCAAGTCCTCTTTTGACCTGTGCTTCGAGGAGGTAACCCTTGCAATAGTATTATCTTGGGTTTGAGGTTCTTGAGTGTTAGGTGCCTCGACTGGTTGCTCTTCGACTCGGACTGGGGCAGTACCAGCGTCGACTTGTGGTTCTTCGCTAGCATCACCCTGGGGCCCTTCGCCAGCGTCATCTTGGTGTTCTTCGCCAGCGTCACCCTGGTGTCCTTCGCCAGTGCCACCTTGGTTCTCTTCGTCGGCAACATTTTGATTTTCTTCGACATCATTGCCTTGGTCCCTTTCTTCATGATTCTCTTCTGACAAATCCACCACCTGAACCGTTTCTGGCTGTTGTTCCTCCACCAGAGGTTCCTCTGTTGGTTTCTCTACTGTTTCAGCATTGGCCTCATTCTCAGTATGGGCTTCGTCATTGCCTAAGCCTTTTTCCTGAGGCCTGCTAAGTTCAGCAGATTCCAGCGTTTCTGAGGTCCTTGGCGGAGAACTCTCAGTGGTGTCCTGAAAAAGGAAAGAAGACAAACCTTCAGATGTCGAAAGAGACACAATCGAATATGGGTATCTATGCCTAAATTATAAAAAGGTCTAAGGGATTACCTGTGGATTAGCTTCAGCCCCAGGGCTGGAATTGTCACTTTCGACAGGCTTGTTAAGAAGAATGTTTAGTTCCTCCTCAGTTGGCTCCTCGATGATCACTGGAGGTGGCCTAGGCTTTCTCACAGCAACCTTTATTCTGACGGTTCGACCTTCAGGAGCAGGAGCAGGAACAGAAGCATCCTTCGTCAACTTTCGCCTTTTTAAGGGGGCAGGAGGAGAGTCACTTTCTTCATCACTCCCAGATTCGACCACCAGTCCTGGCCGTTTCTTGGGCGAAGGTGCCTAGAAAACCAATGGGAATTCGATTTAATAATTACATCGAAAATCAAAAATCGAAAGCCAGAAGAAAATGAAGAAAATCTAGTTACCGATACAGAAGGCTTCCTCGAAGAGCCTTCCCCCTGTTGGTTGCTTATGGTCTTCGCCGGCGCTGTAGTCTTCGCCGGCGGTGGAGGTTTCGTTGAAGGGCCTCCTCCTTGTTGGCCTTCTGTAGCCTTCTTGGCTACAGGCTTTCGAACAACTGAAAGCAAATGAAAAAGTTAACAGGCTAGCAGTCGAAGAGAAAGACAAAAAGTAATGTGAGAGAATGGACTTACATTTCTTTATTTTTTCCAACACAAGGACAAAAGACTTCTGCAACTCATCCATGAAGTCCTTCTCGTCGAAGAAGTACTCAGCATAATAGCTTCTCCACCACTCCTCGGAGGATGGTGAGCAAAGGAAATTGAGCTGGTAGTCAAACAGCGAGAGGATTGTTCGACCAGCATATCTTCCGATATGTTTAATGGCCGCTTCTTCTGTGTAATCATTGCAGAAGTACAACATGTACTTCTCTCTTTGAAAAATCGGAGAAGGTAGGGTTTGGATAATACCAAACTGGCGAGATACCAGATTTGGTTGGTAGGCAATCAGACTCAAATGAGTCTTAGAACTCTTGAAGCGAAGAGGCATGATCCTTGGTGTAAGGAACGCCTCCCAAAGTATTGTGTGCTCATCGACATTAGGACCGCTCGACGCCCTTGGATGTGGCCTTGTGAACCATGCTGGCCCCACCCGCCGTTGAGCAAATGGAGCCATAGTTGAAACAAACTCCTTCCTTCGAGCAAACATTAGAACGAAGTTGGTGAAGGTTTGCTGAAACTCCAGTCCATCTTCTGTAGGTGTCAGCAGAGCCAGCCTGGTTCCTTCGATGCGTCTATTCGCTATCGCTGGAGCCTGTTCGTTTACCTGAACCTTCTTGGGCAAGAAAGATTCGAAAGTGGCGTTGAGCCACAGTTGGAGTAGCCAAAAAGGCCCAGCGAGTAGCAAACTGGCCCTGTCCTCGATATGTTTCAGAAGAGTTGCCCCATTGCTGATCGAATCATAGAGGCTGGCCAAAATCAGTTCTGCCAAACAGATGTTTTGGCGGTGATGCAGTTGGGTAGCAAGAGTGACCATCTTTTTGGTCACCTGTAGAGACTTCGAGCAAAACACAAAGCGAGTCAGCCATAAGGCTAGAAACGCTATGTGTTCGACATCCGACACAGCATCTGTCGACCTGTCGTGATAATGGTTGATGAAAGTGGTGTATGTTGGTTTGGTCTCAGAGAAGCCAATTTGGTCCTCCGACATCTCCTCCGGATCGAAGTAATCCCCGGTTGGTCGAAGGCCAGTAATAGCGGCCACGTCGAAGAGTGTGGGGGTTAGCATCCCACAGGGAAGATGAAAAGTGAAGTGGGAGTAATCCCAGAACAACAATGAAGCTATCAGCATCTCTGGGGAGTAGTTCAAACCCGTCTTCGACAGCATCACTAGGTCGAAGATTCCCATATCCTTCCAGATCGAGGTTTGGTGCTTCTCCAACTTTGTTAGCCAAGCAACATAATCGGAGGTAAGGTTAGGGCAAGACCTGAAGACCCTAACCCCTCTGTTGAAGAAGCGGAGGTCGATTTTTTCACGAGCAGGGTCTTCGTTGTCTTCTGCGTCTTTCTTGGCGCATGCTACTGGCTTGAGTTTCTCGACTATTGGGAAATAGCTCTTGATCTTCAGAGCTTCAGAGATGCTTGGATTCATGGGGCCAGACATTGCAAAGATCTGGTTGGAGTATCCAACCGGGATCATCAAGTGGCGCGAGTAAGCATCGCGAACGGCGATGTCAGAAGGTTCAGGAACCCTTCGTTTGCCTGTAGAATTCACTACTGGGGCAGTGACGAAAACCTTGGGTTTAGCATGTTCAGTTGGTGCGTTAGCACTGGGAGCAGTAGAACCAGAGGCCATGGTTTGGTGTTGAGTTTGAAGTGAGGTTAGAGATGAAGTGAAAGAGGAAGAGTTTCTGCAAAGATAGCAAACTTGTATGAAAACCGGGAAGTTTGAAGGCTAGATGGCGTAAAAAGTCCCACAATGGGGTACTTACTACTATTTATAGTAGTGGGAAAAATCCCCAATAACGAGGACATTAAATTCCATTTAATGCTGCAGGAGTTAGTGGGACGCGTGGCAGCCCCCTGTTGTTTTGGCCGTTTCTGCAGAAATAGAGGGACGCAGCGTGCGTCCTCGTTTTTGGGATTTGTCATAATGACAAATTCTGAAATGACGTTTGGTACTGCACGCCGTACTGAAAGTGACGTCCTAGGATCAAATCAATGATGGTTTTCTTGGGATTGCCAATAGTTGGTAAAAAGCAACAAAAAGTGCACAAGTTAATTTGTGACTAAGCGTGGAAAGACAGGTGTCGAATGGCGTTTCAAAGAATGCCTTTTTCTTTCAGAGTCGAAATAAGGCATTCTTGGGGGGCAATTTGTTGGCTCCTAAATTCGACACCTTTGTTTTGATTGATGTCAGCCATTAAAGCTGAAGGTTGTCTTCGACTGGCTAAGTCTGTCGAAATGCCCGTCGAAGGATGACAAAGTACTTAGAAGATTTCTTCCAAGGAAGAAGACTGGTTGCCTTCGACGTCGAAGGAGTTTCTCGTCGAAGATGTCTCTTGACGAAAGTGTTCGATGGTTCAGAGTGGAGCAGTTTGAAATTCAAGCGTTTGGAGGGAAAACGGTTTCCAGCAGTTACCACGTGCAAACGTGCAAGGATCTGGAGCGTCGAGCATGGAGAACGTGCCAAGTGGGTTGATCTCGAAGCAGTGTAACTGCCCGACGGTTACTTGGGATGTTTTAGTATAAATAGGAGTAGACATGTAGTTTCTCGCGTGTGTTCACAATTCTATACAAAGTCACTCATATAGATTCGAGTACCCAGCGTGTGAGAAAGAATTGTTGAGAAATGTATGTGTGAAACACCAATTTTATCAATTAAAGTCATTTACTTTTCCAGAAATTTACTCGCTTTCCTCTTTACATTCCTGTCGAACCTTTTACTTTAAAGCCTTGTTTATTTTACCAAGTCTTTCCTTCATGCAATTTACTTGAAACCTTTTTATTTAAAGCCTTATCCAATTTAATCAAACTTCAAAATCAACCTATGTCCTAGGATCAATCTGATCGATCCTGCGAGTAACCAAATAAGTAACCATTTGGAGGATCAGCGGTTGTTTACCAAAACCCAAGGTAAACACCTTGTAGTAGGATATCTCTACCTCTGTACCTGTTGGAGAAGGTATCTGTCGGGGAAGACATCTGCGGGGATCTTGTGAATGGCCCTTAGATATTGTCTCGTTTCTTAAAGTCATTAGAAATTGTCTTTCTATTTTTATACGTGTATTTGTAAGCAGTAATCATATTCAAATGCATATGTTCAAAAATAATCACTGGACGTTTTTGCACACAAAACAGAAAAATAAAAACAGAAGTTTTGCACTTTCAAAGGAAAAGTTTTGTTTTAACTTGAAATAAGCGTTTTTATGCAAGGAGACAGACATCCTAGTAAGAGAATACCATCGTAAGAGTGAAAATTATACAAAAATAGTATACAAAGAAAAATAGCTATGTGAAATAATCCCATTGGGTTCCCATTCTGCTATTGCCTTTATGTCCTTGAGCATCTTATCCCTTTCGCTGCTTGTCCGGGGCTGATTGGATTGATTAGTACCTCTTGAGCTTGATAGTTGATACTGAAGATTGGTTGTAAGATGATCCAACGGGGCATAATTATACGCTTTAAATCCTTAACTTTTGCCTGGACCGCCCTTTCGGGTTTTCAGTCCACCGGGACACCCTTTTTTGCCCAAGCCGCCTTTTCAGGTTTTCGACTTGCCGGGTGTACAGATTTTTTTATGTATATCCCTAATTTTTGTTCGGACCATTTTGGTTCGCTGGGATGCCCTAATTTTTGCCTAGGCCATTCGACCTAGCGGGTCTTTGTTTATACATAGTATCTTTTAACTATGTCTGCATTTACCGGGTGTGGAAGGTCGTCACCGTCCATAGTGGTTAGGATCATGGCTCCACCAGAAAATATATTCTTGATCACAAATGACCCTTCGTATGTGAGGGTCCATTTGCCCCTGGGATCTCCTTGTGGAAGTATGATGCATTTGATTACCAGGTCACCAGCCTGATATACCCGACGTCTGACTTTCTTGTTAAAACCTTTGATCACACGTTTTTGGTACATCTGACCATGGCAGACAACCGCAAGCCTCTTCTCATCAATCAAGTTTAATTGATCAAGTCGAGTCTGGACCCATTTGTCTTCACTCATCCCTACATCCTTCATGATTCTCAAGGAAGAGATCTGGACTTCAATGGGCAGGACAACTTCTATACCGTATACCAAAGAGAAATGAGTTGCCCCTGTTGATGTGCACATTATGGTGCGGTAACCATGAAGATCAAATGGTAGCATCTCATGCCAATCTTTATATGTCACCGTCATCTTCTGTATGATTTTCTTGATGTTTTTGTTAGCAGCTTCAACAACGCCATTCATCTTTGGCCGATAAGGATAAGAGGCATGATGCTGGATTTTGAATTGCATGCAAATCTCGATGACTATAGTATTGTTGAGATTGGTACCATTATCTGTAATGATTCTTTCCGGGATACCGTACCGACAGATAATGTTATGTCTGATAAATCAAGCCACAACTTTCTTGGTAATAGAAGCAAATGAAGCTGCCTCGACCCACTTTGTGAAGTAATCAATGGAAACTAGGATGGAGCGGTGCCCATTATAAGTTGTAAGTTTGCTCTCTCCAATCATTTTGATGCCCTACATTGCTAATGGCCAAGGAGCAGTCAAGACATTCATAGGAACCGGAGGTACATGTGTTGTACCCCAATTTTTGCCCCTAAGATCCCTTCATCATACCATGTTGATTCATTCGCAACAAGATCACACTAGGATTCTTAGTTCCCCTCCCTACATTTAGCTTTGCCCTTTTGAGGGATTACCAAGCACTTGGACTTATGTTCCTTTTAATATCATTAATATTGTTTTGTTTTCATCATTTAACTAATAAAATACAATGTTGGATTGTCTTGCTTGTTATCCATGTAGGTAAGGGCAATGAGATTTAACAAGTTACTCCATGGGTTCATGAGTTTATTTCCATGCCCTAGTCAATATAGCTTGAGAAGTTCAAACCTCACCATTGGATTTTTTTGGGAGAATTGGCATGGCAAGGTTTCTTTGGTTCATCACATTTCAAGGTTATTAGATTTGACTCAAAAGTACAAGTGGTTGATTGGAGAAGTTATTATGTTTGGACAAGGCCTTGTTCATATTGGTCACAAGAGCATATTTCTCTCAAATTTTAAGATATGGAAGTGGTTTTGGTGGCTATGAGTCATCATTATCATCCTCAACAACTTCTATTCACAAAGAAAGAATATTGGTACAAGAAGTTTGTTCAAACTTGTCAAAGTTCCTCAAGGCATTTTCTTGATCTAGAAGCTAGGGTTTTGAACTTCAAAGGAGTATATCTTGCTCATATTTTGGTATTTTGGAATGATTCCAAAGACATCCTTCTATTCAAAGGGTTATCAACAAATCACTTCAAGAGTTCCAAGGATTTTTCATGTGGAAGAAACTTGATGAAGAAGAAAGATTACAAGTCATCCAGATGAATCCACAAGTTTACATAAGAGACTTCAAATGATCATAACTTGGTCAATTTTTATCACCTTGAGCCCATTATTTTTCCATAATGATCTTGAAGGTGTGAAATTTATGCCTTATTTTATGTGAAAAGTGGGAAAACGGATGGAGTTTGCCTTAAATATGCATAAGATTATAGGTCATTTCATGATTTTTGGCCAACTTCAACAAGTCATAACTTGATCAATTTTTGGAGATTTTGATTGGTTCAAGTTTCAAAATGCCATTCAAGAGATATACTTTATTCCATATTTTTTGTAAATAGAAAATTTCAAGTGGAAGGCCATGTTTGGATGAAAAATATTATAGGTAATTTTTAAAGGAGAATTTGAAATATTTCTAAGTATGGAAAGTCAACCCTTTTTCTTCAACTTTGACTCAATGAAACTTTCAGCTCAAGCATCCATTTGATTCCATTCTTTTTCCATTACAAAGCTTGTAACCTCATCTTTCTAAAGAAATAAGAATCATGCCCTAAGACCCCTTGAGTTGGAAATGCCATGGATTTGAATTTGGAAACTTAAAACTGAATTTTCTACAAAGTCAGAATTTTGAAATCCATAATGTGACTTCTAGACACAAGATTTATGCGTGTTTTTAATTTAAACCTGATTAGAAAACTTGCCAGAAGTGATTAGCACCCCAAAACGCAAGATTTGGTTGAGTTTTGATGGAAATGAAGTCACACTTCACTCGTTCTCGATCTTCATTCAATTTCCCTCCAAACTTCCTTGTTTCTTCCAATTTTCATTCCTATTCACTTCCCTGTAAATAGAGGGTCATCCCCCACTCATTTCTTCAAGCTTTGAGAGCCAAGAACACCCTGCCAAAACCTCACACGAACCCATCTTTTTTGAATTCAGTTTCCGAGATTTAAGCTCCCTCTTCCAAAATTATTTGCGCATTCATCATCCTTAAGCATCATACAAACTCTCCAGCACTTAAACCAATCAAAACGAGCCATAATTCAAGCTAGAGAAGTCCAGTTTCAGAACTTCTTCCTTGAACTTCGAAAAGGTAGAATTATCCACCATTTGGATCCAAATCAAGCACTAATTTATTCTACTCCTTCTCCTGATTCTAATGCTGCTTACAATTTTTAAATCCATTGAGAATTGAGAGAGAAATCTCAAATTGAAGGTGCTCACTATTTTCTGGGTTTTTGATTCATATCTCTCTCCATACCTTATATAAATTTGGCGCGATGGTGGTGTTAGAATCGTCTTGAAGAGACGAGTTCAATGATACTAGCATGAGATTATAATTTTTCCATTTGAAGGATCTCACAAAATCCCCATTGCAGGATATCTGGAGGTTGAAGACCATGACATGTCTCGTCTCAGCCAATGATAGCGTGCCAAACGTTTTAATTTCATTGGTTGCCCTTTTTCTGATCCTATGTGTATCTCACTAAGGTCCATATCAAGCACAGCACGCCTGGTCCATTAGATCAGCTTACTAACGCGTTTTGACTATGATCTGATGGTCCACATATTTTTTGTTTTATTTTATTTTCTGATTTTATATTTTTATTGATTAAAGTTTCAAAAATTCATAACTCTTTTATTTTTTATCCAAAAATTACGAAAAAATTCACAAAAATACTTTGAATTATTTCTGATCTCATGACTATTTTTTCATATTTTTATTTTGATATTTGATATTTTTTGTATTTTTTTGAATCATTTGCTTTCTTTTAATTACTTAAAAAATACTTTTTGACATTTTTTAATTCTGAAAAAATTCATAAATATTATTTTGCATATTTTTGACTTTCTAAAAATTTTATGGAATTTTATTTTGAGGTTTACTATTTTTGACCTATTTTCTATTTGTTTGAGCAATTTTAAATAGTTTAAAAATAGTTTTTAACTTTTAAAAATTACCAAAAATTTTATAAAAATATTTGGATCCATTTCTGATTTTTCTATGGTCTTACTTTTTATTTTTTGATTAATTTGAACATAGTTGATATTTTTCTCTTTATTTTCTATTTTTAAACATTATTTTTTACCGTTTTATATATATATATATATATATATATATATATATATATATATATATATATATATATATATATATATATATATATATATATATATATATATATATATATATATATATATATATATATATATATATATATATATATATATATATATATATATATATATATATATATATATATATATATATATATATATATATATATATATATATATATATATATATATATATATATATATATATATATATATATATATATATATATATATATATATATATATATATATATATATATATATATATATATATATATATATATATATATATATATATATATATATATATATATATATATGTGTGTGTGTGTGTGTGTGTGTGTGTGTGTGATATTCTTTTGTGACTATTTTCTGGTTGATCTTGGGTTAGATTTTGGATCATGAACTTTATTAACATCATTGGATCCATGGTGTTGAGTTTAACTCCACAAAAATGGATGAATGATTTTAATAATAGTTTGATTAAAATTTAATTCAAATGTGGTTTGTATATTTTTTCCCAATCCCTCTTCATCTCATCCCTTTCTTATTGCACCAAATGTTGTTGGAGCATGATCTCTATATCATGTCTCAAAACAAATAATGCATAAATTGCTATTGACCGGCCTCAAAATAGGTGCGACTTCTAAATAAGTCCACTTACGATTGCTTAACATAGCGCTAAATTTTGTCCCGATTCGAATAAATGATCATTCGTGGCACAAACTTATGATTGCAAGCCCAAGTATGTTAATTTGATCTCTTTGATCCAATAACCTTGAGATTCATTGTGTGGAGGCTTTGGGTCTACCAATCCTCTAATGAGTTCCAAATGCAAGTTTCAAGATGGTTATCCAACTGACCACTAATTATTGACTTGTTTTACCTTATGCTTTTATTATTTTTTATGATTTATGTACTATTTACTTTTAGCATTTATATTTCATGCCATATTCATCTTTGCTCATTTGAGCATTTATTTTCTTGCCATTTTGTAGATTGCTCACTTGAGCTTTTCTTTTACTTTCTTAAGATACTTAATAATCAAACTAAATCCTAAAAATCTTTAATGGTACTTGGACTATTTGACTACTAGCCTTGGCATTATGGAGCATGAGACTTTTATTGGACTTAGGATTAGAAACCTTGGCCTATCTTGGAAACTTATGATCTTATCTGATTATTTTTGTCTGGAGCTCTTGAGGTTTACCTCAAGACATTGGGTTGTTTGTTTGTTTTGTGTGCAGGTTATTGTGATTACACCCTTTTGTTTGTAATCTGGAATTCACCCGTATACACCCGTTACTCTGCCCAATTCACCCGTATACGATCATCATCTGTTGATTCACTTTTTTCAGGATAGTTTAACTGGTGATGCGTTGAAGCGGTATATGAGTTTGGGCATCGCTAATATCCATACTTTTAATTATTTGGGAGAAGAATTCATCAAACAATACAATTACAACATGGACATGGCGCCTGACTGTGATCAACTTAGGGCCATGGTTCAGAAAGATAGGGAATCGTTCAAAGAGTATGCGCAGAGATGGCGTGAGGTAGCCGCCCAAGTGATTCCTCCCATGGAAGAGAAGGAGATGACTAAGATTTTATTGAAGACACTAGGTGCTTTCTACTACGAGAGGATGGTAGCAAGCGCACCAAGTGACTTTACTGAGATGGTAGGAATGGGTATCCGCTTGGAAGAGGCTGTAAGAGAAGGCCGTTTAACAAAGAGTGAAGGATCTGGAGGTGTAAAAATGCCATCTTATGGGTTTACCAAGAAGAAATAAGGGGATGCAAATGATGTTATACAAGAGAGGAGGGTAAACACTCCTAGAAGGAATTATCAGCGTCATCAGCAAGTCCCCTAAGTTACTCTTGTTATGAATGCTGCTCCAACTACTGTTGCTTATCAGAGACCATCCCAGCAGGGGAATAAAGGGTATATTCAGAGAAGGGAGAGTTATGACCCTATTCCCATGACCTATACAGAGTTGCTACCAGCCTTGATTCAAAAAAAGTTGGTCAAGACACGACCACCTCCCGTCGTACCGTCACCATTGCCTTGGTATTACAAAGCATACCAAACATGTGCTTTTCATCAGGGAGCACCAGGGCATAGTGTTGAGAATTGTTATCCTTTGAAGAATGAGGTGCATAAATTTGTAAAGTCCGGTGTTCTATCTTTCAAAGACATGGGACCTAATGTGAAAGATAATCCTCTACCCAAGCATGGGGGAGTAAATGCTGTAAATATGGTGGCCGTTTGTCCAGGCGACTTCCGGATTTTTGACATTAATCTGGTTAGAGGAGATTTGGTGAAGATACACGCAGACCTCTGTGAATTTAGCTACTACACGCATGACCATTCTGGTTGTGCTATTTGCAGTACAGATATACAGGGTTGCAATAAGATAAAGGCTGATTTACAGGAGATGATGAATGAGGGCCTCATCCATATAATCAGGCCTAGGGCCGAGTATGAAGAGGAAGTGAATATGGTTTCTATATGTCCTGGTGAATTCAGAATTTTCGATGTGAAGCATTTGAATGAGGACCTCGTGCAGTTGCACGCTACCTTCAGCCATACGGCTAGTCAGGTGGAACACCAATATAGATCTTTCCTAGTTTGCTGTCGAGATCCCCGAGAATGTTCAATCATGAAGGAGGGTGTTCAGTTGGTGTTAGACAATGGAACTATCAGGATCACGGGTCAGAGGGATGATTATCATGAGGTTGATATGGTTGAAGTTGGTTTAACTGAAGAAGATTCAGAGGAAGAGTATGCTTCCGTAGATGAGTATTTTTCTTCAGACGAATATTTGTTTTCTAGAAATGACTTATTGATGACCGGTTGTGTTGAAGAAGGGGTAAACGTCATTGTGCCTTGTTTTGGTGCACCCGCTCATCTTGAAGTGGAGTACCATAGCAAGCCAGCTCTCACCCCATTGGTATATAGTTTTCCAGGTCTTATCCCCTACAAATCAGATAAGGTTGTGCCTTACAAATACAACGCTACAATCTTAGAAGACGGGGTGGAAATTCCCATCCAGCCAATGCCCAATGTTGGGAATATAGATAAAAATAGCAGGGTGACCCGTAGCGGTCGTGTGTTTGCGCCGGTTGTTCGGAGAGATATTGCTGCTGGAAATAAAGTTGCTGAGAATGATGAACCTAAAAACGCTACGGGAGAAACTAGTGGAGCTACGCTAGAGAAAGAAGTGGATGATATTTTGAAGATAATTAAGATGAGCGACTATAGAATTGTAGATCAGCTACTGCAGACTCCTTCAAAGATATCTATCTTAGCTTTATTAATGAACTCCTCTGCTCATAGAGAATCCCTAATGAGAGTACTGGACCAAGCTTTTATGGAGAGTGACATGCCAATAGATTAATTCAGCAGCGTAATTGGAAACATTACATCATGTAATAACTTGAGTATCTGCGATGATGAATTACCAGATGAAGGGAGGAATCACAACCTGGCCCTCCACATATCTATGAGCTGCAAGAATGATTCGTTATCCAATGTGCTAATTGATAATGGATCTGTGCTGAATGTTATACCGAGGAGTACTCTCATGAAGTTGAAATACCCAGGAACACCTATGCGCCCGAGTGGCATCATTGTGAAAGCATTTGATGGGTCAAGGAAATCTTTCATTGGTGAAGTGGACTTACCCATCCATATAGGACCACATTTGTTCCAAATAACCTTCCAAGTCATGGACATTATTCCCGCGTATAGTTGTTTGCTAGGACGGCCATGGATACATGAATCAGGGGCTGTCACTTCAACTTTACATCAGAAGCTAAAGTTTGTGCGTGAAGGGAAGGTAGTGATCATAAATGGGGAGCAGGAATTGTTGATATCTCATTTGTCCTCCTTCAGTATTGTAGAAGCGGATGAGGCTGCTGTTGGAACCCAGTTCCAAGCCCTATCCGTTGACAACATAAGGAGAAATGATAATTCCATGGTTTCGTTGAAGGATGCACTGCAGGTTGTGCACAATGGTCATAATGCAGTTTGGGGGCGAATTGTGCATCCACCCGCGAACAAGAACAAAATTGGTTTGGGTTTCTGTTCGAAGAATGGAAGAGTCGAAGGTTGGAAGTCAAAGTCTACTATGAGAAGCTATCATGATGTTTTCCGCAGTGGAGGCTACCTTCATCCAACTGATTCTGGAATTAATGCTATTGAAGAGGATGAAGCAGAGCAGAAAATGTCAAATTATGTGACGCATGGAGTCAGGGTCCAGAATTGGGTCACCATTGATATTCCCTCTTGCACACATATTTCAAAGTAATTTGATTTTATTAATCTTTTTTTTCTTGAAAGGCTTTCACTCTGCCCAAGGTGGAAGTATTAATGTTGTAGGGCTTATCTGTTTGCTGTGACTTTTAAGATCATTAATAAAAGTTGACTTTGTTTCCTAAATTGTGTTTTATTTTTTTGCTTTTTTCTTGGAAATGGTAATCAGAAAAAAAAACCTTTTCAAAATAAATAATAATTGAAATTCAATCTGCATGATCACTTGTTATATGTGTCAGTTTCTAAAAGCAATCATAAATCATATGTGCAGATTAATTAAAAAACCCGTTGAATACAATGACCCTACACCCTCTCCCAACTTTGAGTGTCCTGTGTTTGGGGCTCAAGAAGAAGATTATGATGAGATTTCAGAAGAGGTCTCACGGTTGCATGAGCACGAGGAAAATACCATTCAACCATATAAAGAGCCTTTGGAAGTGATCAATTTGAGTTCAAAAGAAGATCCGAAAGAAATCAAGATTGGAGCCTCGTTGCATCCCGATGTGAAGAGAAATTTGATTGAGTTGTTGAAAGAGTATGTGGATACTTTTTCTTGGTCTTACCAAGATATGCCTGGTCTAGATACAGATATTCTCAAGCACCGTTTGCCGTTGAAGCTAGAGTGTCCGCCAATTAAACAAAAGTTGAGAAGAACTCACCCGGATATGGCAGTAAAGATCAAAAAGGAGGTTCTAAAGCAGATTAATGTTGGTTTTATTGTGACATCAGTGTATCCTCAATGGATTGCCAATATTGTCCCAGTACCGAAAAAAGATGGAAAAGTTCGCATGTCCGTAGATTACAGAGATCTAAATAAAGCTAGTCTAAAAGATGATTTTCCATTGCCTCACATCGACATGTTAGTGGATAGCACAACAAAATTCAAAGTATTCTCGTTCATGGATGAATTTTTGGGTATAATAAAATAAGAATGGCTCCAGAGGACATGGAAAAAACAACGTTTATCACACCCTGGGGAACATTCTGTTACAGAGTGATGCCCTTCGGGTTGAAGAACGCTGATGCAACGTACCAGAGGGCTATGACAACCCTATTCCATGATCTGATGCACAAGGAAATTAAAGTATATGTTGATGATATGATTGACAAATCCCAGACTGAAGAAGGGAATATAGAAGATTTGTTGAAGTTGTTTCAACGTTTGAGGAAGTATCGTCTCCGCCTGAATCCAAATAAATGCACCTTCGGTGTTTGATCAGGGAAGTTGTTGGGTTTCAATGTTAGCCAGAAAGGAATTGAAGTTAACCCTGATAAAGTCAAAGCAATTCAAGAAATGCCAGCACCAAGAACTGAAAATAAAGTCAAAGGTTTCCTCGGGTGTTTGAATTATATTTCCAGATTCATTTCCCACATGACTGCAACATGCGAACCGATCTTTAAGTTGTTAAAGAAAGATAAAGGTTGTGTATGGACGGATGACTACCAAAGGGCATTTGAAAGTATTAAAGAATATCTGCTTGAACCTCCTATCTTTCTCCCTCCCGTAGAAGGAAGACCGTTGATTATGTATCTGACAGTGTTAGATAATTACATGGGTTGTATTCTGGGAAAACAGGATGAAACATGGAAGAAGGAGTTTGCCATCTATTATCTCAGTAAAAAATTCACTGATTGTGAGTTGTGGTATTCCATGCTGGAAAAAACATGTTGTGCTTTGGCCTGGGCGACAAAGCATTTGCGGCAGTATATGTTGAATCACACCACTTGGTTAATCTCCAAAATGGATCCAATCAAGTAAATTTTTGAAAAGCCTGCTCTTACTAGGAGAATTTCCCGCTGGCAGATGTTGTTGTCTGAATATGATATCGAATACCTCACTCAAAAGGCTATTAAAAGTAGTGTGTTGGCAGATTATCTTGCTCGCCAACCAGTGGAAGATCACCAGTCTGCAGAATATAAATTCCTCGATGAGGATGTGATGTTCCTGAAAGTGAAAGATTGTACCTGAGGAAGGTCCTGACCCTGAATCTCGTTGGAGTATGATATTTGATGGAGCTGTGAATGCTTATAGTAAAGGAATTGGTGTTGTGATTGTCACTCCTAATGGATCGCACATTCCTTTTATTGCAAGGTTAACATTCGATTATACTAATAATATGGCAGAATATGAGGCTTGCATCATGGGTCTCAAAGAAGCTATTGATCTCAAAATTGAAATTCTCGATTTGTATGGTGATTCAGCTTTGGTAATGAATCAGATTAAAGGAGAATGGGACACTCGTCACCCTGGCTTGATCCCTTACAAAGATTATGCTAGAAGATTATTACCATTCTTCAATAAAGTTGAATTCCATCACATCCCTAGAGACGAAAATCAAATGGCGGATGCTCTGGCAACTCTGGCTTCTATGTACCAAGTGAATACTTGGAATGATATACCCCAAATTGCGGTTCGACGGTTGGATAGGCCCGCTTATGTGTTTATAGCAGAGGAGGTAGAAGATGAAAAACCTTGGTATTATGATATCAATCATTTTCTTCAGACTCAAGAATACCCGATTGGTGCATCGAGGAAAGATAGAAAGACGTTGAGAAGATTAGCAGGCAGTTTCTTCCTCAGTGAAAATGTGTTATACAAGAGAAATTATGACATGGTCTTGCTCAGATGCGTGGATAGACATGAAGCATACATGTTGATGCACGAGATTCATGAAGGTTCATTTGGAACTCATGCCAATGGACATTCAATGGCTAAAAGGATGCTAAGGGCAGGTTATTATTGGCTGACAATGGAATCTGATTGTTACAAATTTGCAAAGAAGTGCCATAAATTCCAGATTTATGCAGACAAGGTCCATGTGCCTCCGACACTTCTCAATGTGATTTCCTCCCCGTGGCCTTTCTCTATGTGGGGTATTGACATGATTGGGATGATAGAACCCAAAGCTTCGAATGGGCACCGTTTTATCTTGGTAGAAATTGATTACTTCACCAAGTGGGTGGAAGTTGCTTCATATGCCAATGTTACTAAGCAGGTGGTTGTGCGCTTTGTTAAGAATAATCTTATATGCCGGTATGGTGTGCCGAGCAGAATCATCACTGATAATGGCTCGAATTTGAACAACAAGATGATGACAGAACTGTGTGAATAATTCAATATTGTCCATCATAATTCATCTCCATACAGGCCAAAGATGAATGGGGTTGTTGAAGCTGCTAATAAGAATATCAAGAGAATTATCCAAAAGATGGTTGTTAGTTATAAGGATTGGCATGAAATGCTTCCTTTTCATCTGCATGGATATCAAACATCTGTCCGCACTTCAACAGGAGCAACCTCGTTCTCCTTAGTATATGGAATGGAAGCCGTACTCCCGGTCGAGGTAGAGATTCCCTCGTTGCGTGTGATAATGGAAAACAAGTTGATGGAGGTTGAATGGGTCCATAATAGGTTTGACCAATTGAATTTGATTGAGGAAAAGAGAATGATAGCTTTGTGTCATGGCCAGTCATATCAGACAATAATGAAGAAAGCTTTTGATAAAAAGGTCAAACCTCGTGAATTTAGATAAGGAGACCTCGTGCTCAGGAAGATCATGTCTTTCAACACTGATTCTAGGGGCAAGTGGACTCCCAATTTTGAAGGCCCATATGTTGTCAAAAAGCCTTCTATGGTGGTGCATTAATTCTTGAAACTATGGATAGCGAGGAGTTCCCACGTTCCATGAATGCTGACGTAATCAAGAAATAATTCGCCTAAAGAAATAAAAGAACAGCTCGCTAAGTTGAAAACCCGAAAGGGCAACTTAGGCAAAAAGGAGCGTCTCGGTAGGCCGAAAACCCGAAAGGGAGGTCTAGGCAAAAATTAGAGACATAAACAGAATAATTTTTATGCTAAGTTGAAAACCCGCAAGGGCAGCTTAGGAAAAAGTTAGGGATTTTCTTGGCAAGTAACTACGTCAGACAAGATTTGATCGTTGAAGTAACAATCTTCTCGGATCCTCACCATACTTCAACAAAAGCTGCTGCTCAGGATTTCAAAAGTTGTTAGGGGGATAGTGGTCATTGTATCTCAATGTATCTTTTCCATTATGTATTACCATTTCCCAAACTTTGTAATCATCTATGGAGTCTCGCCATTCGCATACTACCATTCTATTAATGAAATTCGAGCTTTTACCCAATTATTTATGTTTCTTATTTTATTTAGCTTGCAAAGACTCCATTTATTACTGATAATAACTTTAAAAGCAAAGAGATTAAATAATTAAATTGATTTTTCAAAAAAAAAAGATTTTTACAATTTACTTTTACTTTGAGATTTGTGATGAAACAATGACAACAAAAATGGTGATCCCAGGTATGGACAAACTCCAGTTGATTTGAGAAGTTTTTGTTCCCCCCGGGAAGGGCTACTCGGGTTGTTTTTTCCGTATTTGGTTTATGGTTCCGGTATCCTCGGTCAAGTTTGGATTCGTTTCTCCCCTGTTCTTAGTTTTCATAATGTGAAGTTTCAATCCGCGGTTTCCTTTAGTGAAGTGGGTCTGAATTCCCCAGCGAAGTGTGATTGTTTCGGTGTCAGTC